>JAWNOU010000177.1:14543500-15939500 GCA_035045725.1 Drosophila ezoana | reverse complement strand
CAGGCAAAATCGAGTTTGATAAACTACTATAAATATCTAGGAAATCAATCAAATATGAATCAACGTTAATTTAGTTAGGAGCTCAACATTTTTGTTGCTATAACTACCAGTATCCTAATGAGTCCTGGGCTTATATATATGGAAAATCACGTTCACGAACTGAACTGAGGCACTGGTTCGAGTCATGAACCAAATCATGGAGCACATTTGCTGCCTAAAACCAAATAATTCTCAACTTATTTGTTTTAAAACCAAGTCTTACATTTTTTACTGCTATTTATGCAATTTTAAAACAGGTTCAAACCAAAACCTGGGCTATTGATGTAAGAAACCACGTTCACGAACTGAATCGAGGCACTGGTTCGCGCCGTGAACCGAACTACTAAATACATTTGCCGCTGTAAACTTAATAATTCCAAAGATTTTTGTATCAAAACCAAGTATAATATATACATTAACTGCTATTTATACAATTTAAAAACTGGCTCAAATTAAAATGTGGGCTACTGATACCGGTTCACGAATTGAACTTAAAGGCGTGGCACTGATTCGCGCCGTGAACCGAATCACAGAACATTTATTGCAGTCTTATCTTTTAGTTTTATTTTTTCTTTATTTTATATTTTTAAAAAGAGAATTCTTTGCTAAGATATCAACTTTGATTTATATCCAAGTCTCAATTTAGCCACCCCCAACCTACGCACCTTTGATCCAATTTTCTCTTTGTATATATATATGTGTGTGTGTGTGTGTGTGTGTGTGTGTGTGTATTTGTGTGAAAAGTCATTTAGGAAAATTACACAATCATTTGTGTAGTTTTTGTATTTATTTTTGTTTTGCTTTCAAGTACTTAACAAAAATATGGCAGAGAACTTAACTTGTTGTTGCGGGGATGTGGGGTGTAGAAGGCGGGGGGCGGCTGTGTTTGTGCTTTTAGCCATTTAATTTTCATTATATTTTCTTAACGTTGACGCGGGCAGCGCAGTCGGCGTTGACGTCGACGTTGCGCCTGCGCGCATTTTAAAATTGCTTCTGGAAAATTTGTTTTCGGCATGTTTGTTATTGTTGTGGGTTTTCAGTGGTGCGTTTTAACTGTTGTTATTGTTGTTCTACTTGGTGTGTGTGTGTGCGAGTATGTGTGTGTGTGTGCGTTTGTTGATGATGCAATGACGCTGCGCTTGGCAGCTGTTGTCTACTGCCGTCTGCTGTGTGCCAGGTTCTGTCTCGGTCTTCGTCTCGGTCTCAGTATTGGTCCCCGTTCCATTCCGGCCTCTGGCCCAGCCCCTGCCCCTGCCCCTGCCCCTGCCTCTCCCTCTGCCTCTGTCGGGATTCAGCAGTTTGTTTATGCGCGCACTTTGAGGTTGAGGTCCACGAGTTCGAGTATTTCGTGCACTTCCGCAACTCTTGGATACAGAGCAGTTGATTCCCAGCCCCAGCGGCAAACAATGCTGTCTGATTGTTGCTGCCCACAGTTTGCAGCTTTTCAAACATTCATTCATTCATTCCCTGTCTACCTGTTTAAATTTCTCTCGGCAACGACAGGTGCTGCTGCCCTTGCTGTTCCTGCTGCCCCCGCCCTGTTATCAAGTCATGATTCTACTTCCAGCTCTACTTCCACTTCTACTTCCGCCGCCAAATTGTCACATTAAATGCCCGATAAGATACACAAAATTCGTGTCATGTAGTTAATTTAAGAATTATTCAATTCCATTCAGAGTTCATTCAAATTTGTATTAAATATAAGAAGTGTGCGATTATATTTTGGCCTTATCGCTGTTAAACTTAGTGTTAGAGCAAGAAAAAACGTAAATTTTGGGTACGTCATAATCTTATCGATATGCATTGATACGAAAGCTTCAATTCTGACCGATTTTAATATAGAAACTTACTTTGATTAGCCAGAGAGTTATATTAGGAGAGGAACAAAACATGTCTCGAGAAAGACATCTAAAGAACTAGATGAAAGAGTAGTCGAATGTTAGCTGATGTGGCTCGTGAGCGAGGATCAATATATGCTAAGCATTCCACAGAAAGCTTAAAATTTTGTCGATCATTCCTATGGCAGCTATACGATAAAGTGCTCCCATAAATAAAAACTACCTTCAATTAAGGGGAATCCATGCAAAGTTTTTTGCCGATGGCCTTAAAATTGATAAGAAAAACTTGCATAGAAACACATGGGCAAATAGACGGATTATGACTAATTAACGTAGGCCTTTTGATTGTTATCAAGTATATATTAAAAGCACGTTCAATTCGTTAAAAAAAGCTGAGAATCAGATTACACTTAAGATAAGGATCGATAGCCTTTACGATAGTCTTTCATTCATTAATAAGAATCGATAACAACTTGCTGATTTTATTCAGATAGGCTTTGGTTTGCCGGAAGCCAGCGCAGCGTAGAGGTCAGTTACCAATTTTTGAGTATTATTTTATGTTTTTTGTTACACCCAAAAAGCCTGGCTTATGTCTGATGAAGCGCCAGCGTTGAGGTTCAGGTTTTTCTTACAATTGCCGCACTTGTCACCAGCTGGGACTGGAGCGAGGCAATCTTTTTGTGCTACGCTTTTTATTTGCCGCTTGCCTCCGCTGCTTTTATTGTTATGCGCGCTGCGTAGAACAAGTGGAAGCTTTGTTTGACAACAACAACAACAGCAACAGCAACAACAACAACAGTAGCAACAATAACAAAGACAACTACAGCTACAACAATCATATTAACAACAATAACAACATTAGCAGCAACTGGTAAAAACGTTAAGTTTACACGACTTCCAACCGCCGACAGCTTCACCTGACGACTTGGTCTCCTTCTTCTGTTGTGGGCTTGACATTTGACAATAAAGCAAATAATCATGGGAAAAAGCTGGGCTCCCAACTCGCTTTAAACACTTGTTTTCATGTGCCTTTGTCTGCCTTTGTTGGTGTTTGTGTTTGTCTTAGCCAAATGTGTAGTCGTTTTCGTTGACAAACAAAGTACGACAATCAAAACCAGCTATTCCTTAATAGCTGCTACGTCAGCCAACTGCCTTTAATCTAATCTCTCTAGTCAATATCGGCCGCGCAGGTCGCAAATTTTTGCAAACATTTTTGCAAAACAATATCACTTTGGCGCACTTTGATTATCCAAACAATATGGTATATATAAATATGATATTAAGTAATATTGTTGAGTAAACTATAATAGCTAAATCTTTTATCCAAGTTTTTATCCATTACAGCCAAATGATAGTTTACTATAATATTGTCAAGCCGATTGAGAAAATAAAAACTTAAAAACTGGCTGATTCAGGAAGATTCAGATCATAACGACTAGGTAGATAATCTTTTGCTTAAACTTCTCGAACGGATCTGTATTAAATAGGACAGGGAATCCAAAATTAACAACAATCAATAAAAATTTGTAGCTAATCTTCGGCAAACCTTCTTATCGCCTAATTAGTTAATTTTCCGTTTCAACATGTCGAACGAATCTAAATTAAATAAGACAGGCAATTAAATGTTGGCAACAACCAATCAAATTTGTTGGCTTATCGTTTTTGCGATATGCCAACCAGACTTGGCTCGCATAAAAAAGCTGTCACTCCTGCGAAAAATTTCAATTGCGAAAGCAAAGCCGATTCAAAGAGTTCTAATTCTAAATAAGTGAAATTTAGTCAACAAGTAGAAAAGTGTTTTTAACCGTTTTCTAATTTTTAATAAGTGAAATTTAGTCTACAAGTAGAAAAGTGTTATTACCCGTTTTAAAAACGTTGCTTATACCGATTACTAATCACTCAATTGCCTGAGAGAGAGCGACATTTCGATTGTTTTCAGGTACTTCATACCGTTTATTTCCTAAAAAATCCTTTAGCTCTACTTTATATATACAGATATATCGTATTTTTAAAAAACAATAAGAAATTATCTGTTAAAATTGTGAAAACTTTGACGAGCTGTTGGTCTATATTGCACATTAAATAATTTATTTTCTAAAGTTTGCTGGCCGCCAATAAACATAAATAATAAAGGTAAGAATAAAGTCCTTACGTAAGGAATATGAATACGGCCGCGTGTAACGTAACGCCCTACGTCATAGCCGCTACGTTACGTTTAGATTTTGAACAATTTTTCTACTTTTTCTAATGTTCCAATTGGCAATCTGTATCAAATAAATTTTTTTTTATTATGGCATAGTAATGTACATTTTTATATACATTCATAATAGATGGTGATTAACCCAACTAAGAAATAAGGTTGACAAATTTAATATAAATACATATTTTAATATCTGTAAATGTGGAAGTATGGTCTGCATGGTAAAATTTTGCATAACAATAACTTAAACCTATTTCAACGTATTTTCGCACATTTTAATTCAATTATTTGCATTCGGGATATGACGGCGTATTTTGGTCTTACATGCTGCGAGCGCAACGTATAAGCATGCAACATCAAACTCAGACATCGAACTCGAGCCGAATGCTTGTTACAGTGCCATTCGGAGCTTAACATAGCCATTTTGAGTACAACATACAACATTAACAGTTTATGTTAGCTTTAGTTTAAATCCCTCAATTTGTTAGAATTAATAGTTGAACAATTTGCCTTGTTTAGTTGACTTTAATCGCTATCAATTTCGCTTGGGAACATTTAAAAAATCAATTGTTTAGCCCAGGGGGCGAAAATCTACCAATTTACAATAACAGCGGTACCTGCTAACGATCTTGTATGTTCGGTTCGCTGACTGGTTACGATGCGTTGGCGGTTCGACTTGTGCAGCGCAACGTAAGCGTTTACGTGTCGAGTTACGTGTTGGTGTTAGTCCGCGGCAAACAGTCAAAGGCAACGGGTCAGATACGCGCGTGTCGGCAAACCGCAAACCAAAAAAAAATATAAATCGGCGAAAGATACAAAAACATTTCAGAGACCGAACACCGAGGAGCATTGATAAAAATATTGAATCGATTCAACTGCAGACCGAAACTCTGAGGCTGCGTGTGTATGTGGATTTCAAATTGAATTTGATTCTGTGCGAAGTATAACAAAAATAAAAACAAAAACACACAAAAAATAAAAATTCAAAAAATATACGACCGCGATATTAAGTCAAGCGGCTTTATGAATGATACAATTTCTTTCGCAAACTTGCGATCAATATCGATTTGTCTGAGCAAGTGAATTAATTCGGGAATTTTGTCACTTGGCGTAAAAAGCGATTATCGTGGAAGGACTTTCGATTTCAAACTGAAGTTAATTGATTGATAAGCCAGGCGACCGCACACAGTTTCGGCAAAAACAGAAAATAAATACAAGCTTTGCACAAACCACAACAATATCAACAACAACAGCAACAACAGCAACAACAACTGCAATTGCCATAGGCAACATCATCTTCTCCGTCCAGCAAACAACTGACATCGTCTGTCTACGCCTGATACACAAATATATATATACTTATAATATACCTATACGCATGTGTGTGTGTGTGCATATATAAAAAACGATCGGAATCGATTTTGAGAGTGTGCGTGTGAAATATACATACATATGCATGCTGCGACGATCCTGCTATATAATCGACTACACGCATAGAGTATATATATGAGCATATATATGCATATATATACATAGATATACATATATATATATATATTATATATATCTAGGCAGAGTAGAAGATATATGCGTATGAGCTGAACGCGGCGCACTCTGCTCTGCTTTTTTCTTTTATAATTACTTTTGTCTAAAATTAGAAAACGTGTGTGTTGTCTTCGTCGGGTGTTTTGTACGTGCGTGTGTGTCTGTTTGACTCTGTGTCTGTGTGTCTGCTATATCAACAACATCATCATCATCGTCATCATCAGCGACAACAGAGACAGCGTGCGTGTATTAGTGTATGTGTGTGTGTGCCAGAAAACACTCGACAGTGAATCAGGCAGAGACTACGGCTACGGCTACGGCTACGGCTACGACTACGGCTACGTCTATATAGACAGATCGCGTATACGGCGAGACAAACATTAACATTATCGAAAATACAAAAAAGTGTATCTCATAGATACGCGCGCGCAGCGAGGATTACAATTACAACAGCAGCAGCAACAGCAGCAACAACAACAATAACAACAACAACAACAACACCGACACGAACGACGCGTCGCATCGCACGCACGAACACACGAAACAGCCAATCGGCTGCAGCCGACGGCAGCCGAAGAGCTAACGAGACGCGCACGAAACGCGCGCGCGTGAAAAACGTCGTGAAAAACGCGCAAAGCAACAACAAATGGCATAAAAAATCGCAACAAAAACATCACAAAAACTTAAAACCAAACGCCACGCGACGACCTTAAGTCTACGTCCATTCGAAGAGTGGGGGGCGTGACCATAGCTCAGTGCGTCGACTCCAAGGCGCTCAAGTGAAACGCGAATAAAATCAAATCAAATAATTCTAAGCAAAATAAATGCAGCAACAGCAACAATAACAACAATAAACGAACGAACGAACGAACGAACAAGCAAAGCAGCAGCAGCAGCAGTAGCAGCAGCAACAATAACAAATACAAGCAGCAATTTATTTATTTAAAGATATACATATACATTTTTTGCATTGCCAAAGCAGACGATCGGGCCAAAATGAGTCACCAGCAACAGCAGCAACAGCAACAGCAGCAGCAACAAGAACAACATCAACAGCAGCAGCAACAGCCAAAAAAGTTCTCAAAGTGCTCATAAATATTATGCTAGAAATTGTTAAACATTCACTGTCTCTAACACTCTCACTTAACGTGTCTCTCTTTCTCTGTGTCTCTCTCGCGTCGCGTCTTTCTGTTGCTGTCTCTCAAAATGCTACGAAACTATCGAAAGTATTTGCAGGATAAACGAAAATACGACAAGGCACAGCGACGACGCAGCGGCGGAAACATTTGCCAGCAATAGACAGACAAACAGCAGCAACAACAAATCGCAACAGCAGCAACTAGCAAGCAGCAGCAGCAACTAGCTAACGATAAGCGATAGACAGCAATCGATAGTTGATTTGTAAATAAAGCTAGGGCAACAGCAACAACAATTTTGGAGGACGCCATGTATGCGCAACATGTGCGCAAATGGAGTCTGAAAACGCAACTGCAACTAATGCCATTGATATCGCTAGCAATCTCCATGTTGCTATTGATCACATGTGCGCCGGCGACAACAGCAGCTGCAGCGTCAGCAGCAGCAGAAACAATCACACATCAGCTGCAAAGATCATGGGAATCAGAAGAAAGCAGCTACTATATTGCATTGCCACAGCAGCAGCAGCAGCAACAGCAGCAGCAGCAGCAGCAGCAGCTGCTGGCGGACAATGGCAGCGGGAGCAGTGAAAGCGTCGACAGCAACATCGACAATAGCAACAGCAACAACAACAATAATATTCAATTAAGTAGGCTGCCCAGCCGGCCCAGCAGTCTTAGTAGCTTTAAAAACATTAAGTTTAGGTCAGCAACAGTATTCGACGCAGGCAGCAATAGCGATGCGGCTGTACTGCGACAGCAACAGCAGCAGCAGCAACATATTGCTGCGGCGACAACGCAGCAGTCACAGCAACAAGTTCCAAATACGCTAATAAATAGTCAAATATATAAATTATTATACAATAATGGCATGCCCAGCGTCGCGGCGAGCAGCAGTAAAACGCGACGTCATGCACTGCAACAGCAACAGCAACAACAGCTGCAGCAGCAACATCTCAGCAACTCTGCGCGGCAGCCGCAGCAGCAGCCACTTATTGCTGCCTACAACTTTAGCAGCAAGGCAGGAGCAACTGCTAGAGCAACACAACGCTATTTTATTGAGTCCTACGAAGTGCCAGAGAGCAGCCAGGAGCAGACGGCGCGGAATCGCCGCGACTTTGGCAGCTCCGGCAACAGCAATGGCCAGCGGCAACATCGCGCCGGTGGCGGCCACCGACAGCAGCAGCAGGAGGCAAAGCGCGAGCATCGCCGCCAGCGGCAGCAACAGCGCCAGCAGCAGCAGCATCACCAGCAGCAGCATCAGCAGCAGCAGCAGCAACAACAGAAGCAGCATCAGCATCAAAACCAGCAGCATCGAAAACATCCACGAAAGCATCGGAACAGGCAGCGGGCGGGTCGTTACTGTTCAGCTCGGGATCCCGCTCAGCTGGCGTTTGCGGCGCCTACCGTGTTTATGGGCGTCTTTAAGTCCATGTCGGCCGATCGTCGTACGAACTTCTCGGCGACCATGAAGGTGCTGCAGGTGTACAAACAACAGCAGAATCTACAGCTGCCGCAGCTGGTCCGGCTGCAGTTCGCGCTGCGCAACAACAGCGGCGAATGCGACATCTACAGGGAGCGTCTGTTGCCGCGCGGTCTGGTGCGTGGCAACGATCTGGAGCAGGCCTCAGACATTACCTACATGATGTTTGTCCAGCAAACCAATTCCGGCAACTTCTCCATCCTGGGACAGCCCAAACGCGTTACGCCCGCCGTCCTCGAAGCAGTTCAAATGGCTGTGAACGAAACTTATGGTGAGTCCAATCAAAGCCCTAAAATACCATAATATAAGAGCTGAAAATTGAACATTTTCTATAAAACCCCAAGAAATAACTTCAGTCTAAAGTTAAGATATAGTTTTCTAGGGCTTAAAGTCCTTTATCTTATTTAAAATATTTTGTAGACATTGCCCAGTGTCTTATCGATGTCTTCTATCTCCCTCTAACAGAGTCTTATCGATGCCTTCCATCTCCCTCTAACTGAGTAGCAGCCGCCTCTTTTACCAATTTTTTTGCGCATTTTTTTTGTTGTTGTTTTCTTTGCTCTTTAATGAAAATTTACCTTTTTTATGCTGAATTTCTTATTTGCCAACTTCACGCTCTGCTAATATCCACCAGACCGAAATAATTTTATGCAACACACACACACACAGACACACACACACATACACACATAGTTGGAGCCGTCGCACATGCGCCGACGATTGCAATTTTCCAGCCAGGTTCGCATCCAGGCGGCATGTTGCTGCTGCTGCTGCTGTTGCTTCTTCTTCTGTTTCCTCTACAATTTGGCGGCTGGGCAGCAACAAGAAAAGCTCAGCTCTAGAATTGATTGTTGTTGCTGCTGTTGCAAGTTGCACATTTTAATTAAATTCGCATTAATTTTGTGCTGCTCCCCAAGTTGGAAAAACTTTGAAAACTCATTTCTTCTTCTGGCCTTCGTCTTGTCGTCTTGGCATCTGCAGTCGACCTTTGCGGTTGGCGTACCCAGCCCTAAGTTGTTGTTGTTGTTGTTGTTGTTGTTGTAATTATTGTTGCGTTGCGGTTCATGACGTTTGCGTTTGCGTCTGTAACGCGACTAAGTGCGCACAACAAGATCCCGACTTCAACAATATGCGAGTTTAAAGATATAGTGTATATAAGTATAGTGTGAGGGTGTGTATGTATGTGTGTGTGTGTGGATACCCCGACACCGCCCTCGCTTGTCGCTTTTCATTTTTTTATTGTCTTTTGCTCGTCTTTGCTTTGTTTCAGCGCGGTCGCAATTAGATTTTTAATTCATTTTTTGCTGCTGCTGTTGCCTCTGTTGCTGCTGCGTCTTCTTTGGCTTCCGTCATGGCTGTCGCACACAGCCAGCCCGGGCTTCGCAACGGGTGAGGGCGAGGGCGAGGCAGTGGCAGCCCTTTTTGTTTGAAATCAGAAATCAGCTGCAATCAGCTGTTCTCTCTAGATAGCTCCCTAGCGGCTCTCTCTCTCTCTCTCTGTCTCTCTCCCTCTCTCTCTGTGGCCTGCGCTCCATTCTCAGCTTGTGTTTATTTACTTTTTGCTGCCCCCGCGTCTGTTCCTTTCAGCTTCATCAATGAATGGAACTGAAACTGGGCTGTGCAGCGTTTTGTGGCAGGGCGGCAGGGGCACACAGGATATTTACTTTTTCAGTTTGAGATTGATTTATTTTGCTTTGGGCTGCGGCTTTTGTTGGGCTCTTTGTTTGCAAACGCAGCGCAAAATTTGCATCTGCTTCCATATACATATACAAATATATATATATATATATATATATATATATATTTTGACTGCTGATTGGCAAATGTCTAGCATTAAATGATGCTTAAATGCTGTCCATGCACCAGATGCATACTAATCCCCATAGAAATCACCACCCACGCCCGTCCGCCCCGCAACAGCATTCACTTTTCGCCACCGAAATTTGCATATCAATGGCATAAATCAATCGCTGGCCGAAGATCGTCAGCCAAATAGCCATAAAATCGATCCAATCAATGTCAGTCGCGATTCATCACCATCAAGAAATTATAAAGTTAAAAGAGAAAAAGCCCAATATGAAGAGCCATAAACAGTTTACAAGAAGCTCGACCAACTGTTGCCGCAAATACGCAGTTGCGAACCGGTTCAAGCCAAGTTAAGCATACGCACCGTGTGACGACGGCGACAACTGCCGGAACTGTGCCCTCTCTGTTCTGCTTAAAACTAATTAAAATGCTTTTTCTTGAACTTGAATGAATCGGTATTTTCATGAATTAACTGGTCCAATATTATTGTCCAATTTGCACCCACGCAACGGCTTCATTTCTCACACAACCGCAGCCAGAAATGTGACTTCAAATATAAAATTATAATAAAAAAAGGCCATGTGAAAAATAAATAGAAACAACGAAAAAAAAAATATAAATAAATGTTTTATTCTGTTGCTCGCTGGCTTCTATTGTTTTTTGGCATGGGCTATTATAGTTGAATTTTTTCTTTCTTTATCTTTATTTATGTGGTTGCTGTTGCTGCTGCTGCTGCTGTTGTTGCTGAGGTGTTAAGTAAATTAGCTGCTCATAAAATATCATTTGCTTTTGTGTGCTCGTCGTTACCAGCAGCAGCAGCAGCAGCAGCAGCAACAACAACAATCGATGCTGTTGCTGCTGCGGCTGCTGCTGCTGGTTGTTTGTTTTGGTTAAAAGCGGAGACAAACTGGCAGTGCTCGAAATGCCGCCAAGCGTAGACCAGAAGCAATCGAAACAGCAGCAACAACAACAACAACAACAACAACAGCAGCTGTCACGGCAGCAACACCTTCAATCAGTGCAGCCCACAATGGCCCCGTCTTCTATCTATCTATTTACAATATTATATAATGCGAATGTGCCCAGTGCACAACATTGAAAATCAATTTGCGGTTTTATGTTTTGTCACCGCGCCAAGCAGCTAGCTAGAATATAAATTTCGTTAGTATATGTTAGTTGACAATATTTGTAGTTATATCGAATGCAAGCGCTCAAACCTTGACTGTGAGTTTCCATTTACACCAGCCAAGTGGAAAACTCAGCTGCTTCATTTTCACTATGCTCCGATAGCTGCTCCGGTTGCACTTGTCGCCGCAGAATGTTTAGCAAGCGATTGCACAAGCGGAAAGCGATTTAACAGCAGCAACAGCAGCTATTTATTTAGGTCAACGCCTACGTTGCAGAGAGACAAACTTATTCAACGGCACCCACAATTCATCATTTGTGGCCTGGTGTCTGGCTACCTGGTCAGAAGATTTTTTGGCGCTGCTCATTTAGCGTCACGCCAGAGAAGATCCAACAGCAACAGCAACAACGGACGACAACTGCGACGACTCTTCGGCTTTTCGTTTTTGGTAATTAAGTATGAATGCCGGCGCTAGACGCAGCAAACCAAATGAACAACTAGTCAACATTGGGGGGCACAGGGAATGGACGCTGCCTCGGGGGTACCAGCTAAGAGGGGGGGCGGGATGGGTCGCTCAAGGGGCCCCATTGGTAGCGTTACCTAGGGGCCGTTTGGCATGCGGGAAATAGAAAATTATAACGAAATGAAATGAAATTTTCAAATGGCATCGCATGTTGTTGCCGCTGCTGCCACACGCCACCTGCCCCTCGACAAACCCAGCCAGCAGCCGCCAGCCGTTTATGAGTTTTACGCTATTTCTGGCCCCTGCTGTCGGCAACAGCAGCAGCAACAACAACAGCAGCAGCTGAAAAGCATTTCGAGAATAGGAAGACGTCGATGTCGTCGCCTTCGTCATCAACCCGCCGCCTTGCCAAAAATATTATGCTTGTTAACCCAGCCCCGCCCAGCTCTGTCCATCTCCCACTCTCCCTCCTTGACTTGGGCCCGTCTGTAATTCACATTTGGAAATCAGAGATCAGCAACATCTCGCGGCACATCCGCACAACAACACCTAAGTTCGCCTCGAGTGGCGCTAATGGAGCCGCATTGCACTTGCAGTCCGCATCAATGGCAGTCACTGTGTTCTGGTCTCAAGTGCGCAGCCCACTCGATCTTAATGGCCAGGCACTTAAGCAACAACAACAACAACAACACCAGCAACAAGCATAGTGAAGCATCCGTCTTGGGCTGTGGCAAGCGGATGTGACATAATCCGCCAGCGGCTATCCAATGCATCCAAAATGCATAAAACGCCTGCCATTCATAAGATCTAGTCGAGATTCAGATCTGTGTCGGCGATATCAAAGCCAAACGAGCGCCCCACAGGTGGCGCCTTCCCCCACCAAAGCTTAGGCAACATGAGTCGCACTCTGAATGCCCTATAAAATCAAAGAAAAACTATTAAAGAAACTTACAAGCTAGGCATTCAACAAACGACACACATTTGACATAAAATTGTTCACAGATGATTTTTTTAATTTGGCAGGGTTTTATTTTCCAGTGTTCCAGCAAATCCCACTTAGTTTTGTTTGGACTGGTTACAAGGCTCTTCAACTATACAGCATGCCCCACAAGCTATAGTTTTGGCTTGAAGCTGAGCTTTTGGCCAAGAGCCGCGCTCAATTAGCCAGTCAAAAAAGTTTTTGCGTTAATTTTCGCGGCACTTGCGGCACATTCCAAATAAATAGCCAGAGCAGCTAAGATAAATGATAAGATGCGTGTTGCTGCTTTTGTTGTTGTTGTTGCTTGTGGTGTCCACTAATTGTTTTGCCTTGCTGTTAATTTCTGCCCGCATAAACGCATTGCCCTGGGCCAACTGCTGCTCCACTAAAGCAGCCCGCAGCCCGCAACTCCCCTGCCCCTGCCTCTATTCCAAGCTGGCAAGGAAAACGCTTCAACAGTTGCGCACGCGGCCAAAGATTAATGAATATTCAAATTGTTCGATATTTGAGCTGAGCGTTATATATAACATATTTGAGAAATCGTTTTCATTATTATTAGTTTCCCATGGCTTATTGTTTAATGGTCAAAACTAACCGTTTTCTTCTTGGCCAACAATATCGACTCAGAGACTGCAATTTGCGTTGGCGGCTTTGGCACTTTGAACTTGTCTGCTGGTGGGCGTGGCTAACTATTTTTATTTTTTGGCCACCATTTAGCGGAAATGTTTCGTTGTGTGCTTGTGTGTGTGTGTGTGTGTATGTGTGTGTGTCTGGCATGTAACTGAGGCCAACTGAGAGCTGTGTAGCAGCTGCAACAAGTCTCTGTTGCTGGCCATCTTAATTACGCATTAATTACATCAAACATTAATAATACGACTTGCTCAGGAGCAGGCCGAGCTCCAGGCCCAGGCCCATGGCCCATGGCTGGCTCATCTATCTACTTCAGGCGCAGCAACACCTTCTTGGCTATCGCTTGGTCTGCTGCTGCTGCTGCTGCTGCCTCCTGTTGCCTGCTGCCCCCTGCTTATTCAAGCTGCCCCTGGAATAACATCAACATTGTCGACATCGACTGCGCCCTGCCAAGTTGAAAAATTTGCCTTTGATATCGCCTGAATGTTGCACGAATTCAAGTTCTGACCATGCCACATATGTTGCCCCGTTGTTGCCGCTGCCGCTGCTGCTTGTGGCAGGCAATATTTTCTTTTTAGCTGACGATTTAGCCGATTTCACGATCATAATCGCATTGCGACTGCAACTGCTGCTGCTGCAGCTGATGATGTTGTTGCCACTTAAATCGCTTGATCTGCGCAATTCAATTGAGTTCTTAACTTGTTAATGGAATTGATAGAAGCTCAGAGCCTGCCCGGCTGTTTGGTCAGTCAAGGGCTGCACACATACCCTACCTGCGTGGGAAAATGTCAAATGCGTTCTCGGGCTAAGCTGTTTTTGTTGGCGGGCACAGGTAACAGGCGGCAGGGCAACGGGGCAACCGGCAAATGTGGCTGTGCCACATGTTTGTGCCGGAAATTCCCCGTGCACGCCTTACCGCCTGCCTTTTTATGTTGAAATTTTTCCTGTCACTTGGCGGGTTTTTCCGGGCCACTGGCGGAAATTCCACAATGTCGCCACTGGCCACAGGCAGAAAGTGCAGCCAGACGCGCTTACAAAAATTATATAAAATGTGTATTATTAAATGCCAAATTGCGTCCAATCATCCGCAGTTCTCTGCCGGCCGGCAAGCTGACCGTGTGCTAAACCAAAAACCAAAAAAAAAAAAAAACATTCAAAATTGCCGCTGGCTGCTGCACAAACGAGCGAGCGCGCGCGGACCCCAACTGGCCACTGGGGCAAGCTGAGCGCGTGTTTGTCTTTTCGGTTCCCATGCACACACACACTCACACACTCACGCACACACACGCACAGCTTCAAGTTGAAGTTGCATTTTTAGCAGCATTTTTGTGCGGCATTTTATTCATCGCCGCTGGCTGCAAATTTGCTGCCGCTGCTGCTGTTGCTGCCACCGGCCACCGGCAACAGCTTCACCTTGTGCACTGAAAGCTATTTAAATGGTATTTAAATGTGTCTTAATGTAATTTTTGTGCTTTTTATTCGACTTTTTGTTATGTTTTGTATGGGCAAGCACTTAACAACATTTATAAATGAAAACAAACAGCAAATGCTTGACATAATTGTGACTATTTGCCAGATTCAAGGACGCGGCAACATGTTGCCAAAATACAGACAGCAGCCTGCTCGGCAACATGTTGCTGTAGCGCTCGCCTCGCGCCCATTTCAAAATATTTTCACACACACAATTATTTCAACTTGCCACCAGCAGCAGCAATAACAAGTTGCCAGACTGCTGCTGTTGTTGCTGCTGCTGCTGTGTGTGGCATGCAGCAACTGCAAACAAACCCACAGCAACGGCAACTGTTTTTGCTGCTGCGGCTGCTGTTGCTGCCTCCTCCTGCAACACAGATGGGGCAAATAGCAAAGCAAGCAGCGACTAGCCACATGCTTGACCAGCCGTCCGGGCGAGCGCATAAAGCATAAGCATAAAAAGCGCAAGCCAACACAGTCCAAGTCGAAAAAGTCATTATATGCGACGGCGACGTCGACTGCAACAGCGACGCCGACTTCGTCAGCGACAGAGACTTTGGCTTTGGCTGCGACACATTTGCTTAAATAACAACAACAGCAACAGTTGCTGTAGTTGTTGCCGTTTGTTGCTCGTTTGGCCGCCGCCGCAGCGCACAATTTTTTTTATTGCCGCAGTTGGAAAATGCAAGCAGCCAGGCCGGAGCAGAGCAGAGCAGAGCAGAGCAGTGGTGGGGAGGGGAGGGTGGGAGTGCCAGTGGCCGGCTGCTGCAGAAAGAGCAAAAAAATTATATAGTCGCTGCGGTGTCTTGGGTGTCTTGGATTTCCAGTTTTCGGTTCCCACAATGCAAAATTAGGTACGAAGCGTCGTCCCCATGACGTAATTAGCATAGAGCAGTTCGCAGTCGTCGTCGCCGTCGTCGTCGTCGTCGTCGTCGGGAGCCCATAAAGCGAATTTACCGCACAGCGCGCCAGACGCACAACCAAGTGTAGAGGCGGCTGGTTGCAAAGGGGCAAGGTGGTGCCGTGGCAGTGGCAAGCAGGCGGCCCGGCCAGTCAGATGAGCCATTGCCATTGCGCATATGTGGCGTGCGAACGCGCAGCTGGACGAGCACGTCGTCATAACTCATGCGCCAGCCGTTGCAATTGTCCAAGTACTGCGACTGCGACTGCTGCTGCTGCAGCTGGCCGCGAAACATGCGTCGTCGTCGTCGTCATCGGTCGAAAATAAAAACATTTCGGTTAACGATCTTTATCGTTGCGATTATTGATTGTCTGCTGTGTTGTTGCTGGAGCGCAGCCAGTGGCAACAATGACAATAGCAACACGAGCAGGCTTAGCAACATGTTGCCAATGCAGCAATTGTTGCTGGTGGAACTAGTTCCAAATTTGAAGTTATTCAATTAGGCAATTTGCGGGGGGAGAGAGAGAGGCAGAGAGAAATATAAAGAAATTCAATTAAATAGAAAACAATCGGAGTTATCGATTTAGTGTGTGTTATCGATTTGTTGCCCTACAAAACTTATAACTAGTTGCTTGTTCACGTCAAGTTGACAATTGCTGACTAAAACTTACAAACAAGACCTAAAACAGTGACAAGTGAAAGATATGCAAAGATCCAATTTTACATGCACGCTTGCAAAAGGAACTAGTTAACTAAACTGGAACTAACTGGAACTGTTTATTAGTCACACGTGTCAAAGCTGAAAATTAAGCGGGCAACAAGTTTGTATGTTGGCCACAATGTTGCCCACAGTCTGACTGACTGTCTGACTAACTGACTGAACTGACCAACTGGCTGGCCGTCTGTCTGTCTGGCAAACTAACAGACTTTTCACTTCTTCTTTGGCCAACACTCAGCGCGCGCTTTCATATGAAATTCTTGGCATAGTTTGGCTGACAGGCCAACTTCTGTTGCCTGCCTGCCTGGCTGACTGGCTGCCTGCCTGATGCCCCGATGCCTGTTGCCTCTTGCCTGGGCTCTGACTACGCTTGGCTCCTTGCTGCCTGCCTGGCTGCCTGGCTGCCAACCACTTATTACGTAATTATTTAGCCACGGCAGCATCGCCCTGGGCACGTGTTGCCAACTGACTGGCAACTGGCAACTGGCAACTCTTAACTACCAACTGGCACTTGGGCACCTGTTGGTCTTCGGCTTCAGCTATTTATGCTATAATTTCAGGCATGCAGCTCAGCTCCTCAGCTCTGTGGCAAGGGCAACGGCAGCAGCAGCAGCAACAGCTACGGCAGCAACAGCTATGGCAGCAACATCAATTCAATTTGCATTGCATTCGCCTGCAGCTCCTCTGGCTGTTGTTGTTGTTGTTCTTGTTGAATTGCAACTTGTGCTGTTGCTGCTGTTGTCGTAGTGTATTTTGATAACTTTCTGATAATGGGTCATATTCTGTGTTCTTTTGCCATTTAATCTATGTGAGCAACCACAAACTCAGCTGGTTGCACTTCAGCGCCTGCACGTGCCGTCTTCGGTATAAGAAAAAAAAAAAAAGAAATGGGAAATGTGTCTGGCTCAGGTGAGTTAACGGCGCTTGCCAACTGTTTTACGGTTTCTGCCGTTGGCAATTAAGCCCAGAGCGTAGAAATTTTGATCGTTTCATAGACCATAAAGCGCTGCTCGCCACGCTCTCACTAGCCCACAAATGACGAGGCAGCCAAAAAGCAAACGGTGCGTATGAGCAATGTCTTTAAATATAAAACATGCCACAAACAGCGCACAAGTTCGCTAAGAACACACTCAAGTGGATCTGAACTATTGTTATTATTGTCATTGTATTGCCATAGATAATATTATAAAGAAATTCTTACAAACTATTTAACTAACTGAACTAATTAGACTTCAGCTAAGACAATAGTTCATACATGAGCCTTGGCTTCGAACTCTGACCTTAGTTGTTCATATAGTCTAGAGCACTCTTCCAAGATTTTAGTAACCGAGCCTTGTTTCCGCTTTCCAATTTGTTCAGTATTATTGCGAACAGAGCATTTGCTAGTTTTGTATTTCGCTTAGTTTTGATTTTTCTTGTGTTTATTTGGCAAAATGGCAACTAAAATAAATAAAATAGATATATTCCTTTTTGCTTGGCATTTTGTCAACTGTCACTGGCCACAAATTGAAACTCATGGCTTCCACTTATCAATGTTTTCAATCTCATGTTGTTGCTCGTTTGCTTCTTGCGACATTTATCGACGGTTCGTCTTAACAACAATTTTAATTGTTTATTTATGCGTCGCGGCGTCTTATAATTCCAACATTAGTTAATGCGTTTATAATGCGAAAAGTAACAACAAAGGCGACAAGAAGACGATATTCTCTGATTGTTGGCGCCTTTTAAACAATTGACGCTGCGATTCCCACGCTGCGTATGAAATAAATTTCAAAAATTGTGCGCTCCTCTGTACATTTTAATGATGCCACCTAAAAAATAAAAAAGCAAAAAAAAAAAAATAGAAAGAAGAGGAAGAAAACCAAAAATACCAAAAACAGAAACAACTTTGAAGCCGCCGCATGGCCGACCAAGTAATTTTCTTGCTGAAGTTGTTGCTGCTGCTGTTGCTGTTGTTGTAGTTGTTGTTGTTGCTGCTGCTGCTGCTTTTGGGTTGTTAGGCGCCCCATTATAAATCTGCGCCAGTCTATGACAGTTTCTGGCCCAAAATGTGACGCCAAAGTTTGCGTTTGCGTTTGCCTTTCTGATTTCTGCGGGGCCATTGCTCGGCGTCTGACGCCTGTCGCCTCTGACGTGACTGCAAATGAGCAGCGTGACAGCCAAAACGAAAGAGATGAACACAAACACAGAAAGAGAGAGAGAGAGACAGAGAGAGACAGAGAGAGAAAGAGCGAAAGCTGTTCAAAGTGGGTGCTCAAAGATCTTGTGATAGACTTCGTTGGCCTTATCGGTGTGCATTGCTTAGATAAGCTCAGTTTCTCAGAATTTTACTGCCGAACTTTACGCCGATGACGTATTTACGTGTCTTACGACGGTCCCATGCGGCGTATGCGTAATGTGCTTGTTTGTAAGAGCACCTCACGTTTGTCACGTAGTCCATGCAATCAGAAAAGCAGTAGAGCATTTATTAATAATCAATTAAATTATTAACTAATAGAAACAATCAATAAGTATGATCTTGAGGCGCCGTCATTATGGCAAGACTAATTGCAATTCCCACTCAACGAAAACTGTCGCTGACACATTCAGATAACGATTCCTAACCTAACTCAATAACTAAATATAGATTTTATGCCCGTTAGATAGTATACGAACGTGCTATTCGCATATACATAGATTGGGCTTGGTTTGTCAAGGCTAATTGCATTTTGAACAGACATACATTGTATTTAAATATCGATTACTAACTGCTTTAATCGATTCGCATGTCATCGACTTGCAAGTATCGGTACTTACTTGCTACTCACTGCTCGGTATCGAGTACTCACTACCGGGTTGCCAGCCCGCCAAACAGGCTGCAACTGCAACCAAAAGTTGTTATTGTTATTGTTGTTTATAGTTACTGGTTGTTGTTGTGGCTGTTGTTGTTGTTGTTCGACGGCATCGCATCTTTATTTAGACACAAAAATGTTGCATGTTGCGCGCTTTTCACCAAATGCGCACCTTGTCCACATTATTATGCAAAGAGGGTTGCACTATTTACCCAAAAATGGCCGTGGCTAATGATGATGATTGCCAGGCACTGGCAGAGTGGCAGACTCTCAGACTGCCAGCCAGACATGCGAGCCAACTTTGTTGCCACTGCCGCTGCTGCTGCTGCTGTTGCACTTGGCCAAAACGGCTGTGCGAGCAACTTGTTGCCAGCGATTGTTTATATGTCATTGGCAATTAGTTGTTGTTATAAATACAAGTAGTTGACTGTGTTAGTGTGTGTGTGCGCGCCGGTGTGTGTGTGTGGGTGTGTTTTTGTTTATGGCAACAGGAAAACTATTGCGGGACTATCTAAATATTTTGCTGTGAAATATTTGGCTGCAGCTACAGTTTTACACAGAATCTATATGTACATATTTATGGATTGTACTCGGTGTATTTATATAGCACGTTCCAATCAGATGATGCTTGCCATGATTAGCAGACGGCAGACAGCAGAAATCCAACTCAAAAACTAATTAAATCGAAAGGCGACAGAGGAGCGTGGAGGGGAGGGTTGGTTGGTTTGGCTCGACAAAATGACGAAATATTTATTTGAAATCTTTCATGTTTCATAAAATTATGTGCAATTTATTTTTAAACCAACAACAACGTCCCGACGACAACGCTGACAGACGGTCGCGTTAAGGCCGAAGGGGGAGCAGCACCCTACACCAGGCCCTGCCCCTGTATAAAGTGTGCCTAATTAGAGCTGCAACAACAACAGCAAAAACAACAACAATAACAACAAACACCTTCATATGGCGCCATGTTTGTTGGCCAAAAAAGCAGCCAAGAGATCAAAGGGCCTGCAGCTCGTCGGCGCCGATTGCGCAAAAAGCAAACGCTAGGGGCCGCCACCCACAAAAAGATAAAAAAAATAAAACAAAAAAAAGAACAGAAAATTTTCCACCTATTTATTTGCTAAGGCCCGCAAGGGGGCGCTGCTGTTGCTTTTTGCATATCAATCAGTGGAAGCTGCAACAGTTGCTGCCGCTGCTGCTGCTGCTGCTGCGGCTGCTGCCGCTGCTTCTGTTGATAATTATCAGATGGAGATTGTGCGAAAGATGCCCCCGGGCCATTATAGGTGTTGAAAATACAAATTGTGAGAGCCGTTATCAGGATCGTGAATTGATATTGATATGAAAGCAATTAGCAGCAGCGACCTGGCTGCCAGCTGTGCCCGACTCGCCCCCTTCTCTCTCTCTCTCTCTCTCTCACTCGCTTTCCATAGAATTTGTCAAGCTGTGACTTTGATCTGCGGAAATGTTTCGGCAGCAACAACTTTGAATTTGATTTGAAAATACAAGCAGTCTACCCCAGTCGAATGAAAAAAATACACACACATCGCCACAACACGCGTAACAAGAACTGTTCCTACAGGGTCTTATTTATAGCCATAGTTTTTATGCTCCATTTCAATGGGCCAACGTAGACGGCGCGCGCCACCGCCGCCGCCGCTGCCGCTGCCGACGTCGTCGTCGTCGTCATCGCCGTTTGCCCCTTTGAAGATTGCCCCCAGGTCTAACCCCCTTCGGTGCTGCTGGCACACAGCTAACCACTTGATTGCACTTTTCGCAGCATAAAATATAGATTTATGTCTGTGGCTACCGAACAACAAAAAAGCCCAAAGTAGTGGAAATAACCAAAAAAAGAAACATATAATAGAAGAAGAAAAAACGATATAAAATTGATTTCCCCAACCGCGCAATGGCCGACAATGAAGCGCCATTGAAGCGCAACCAAATTAATCTTTCAACGACAATTACAATTAATTATAAACGCCCCCGCCGGCGCGGCTGCAATGAAATCCAACAACTGAACCACAAAAGCCGCAGCCTGTCTCAAATGTGTGTGTGCGTGTGTGTGCATGTGTGCAAGCGTGTATTGACAGCTGTTGGTCGTTGTCTGCGTCTCGCGTTGTAAAACTCTCAATAAACCAATCAGAGCGACGTTTTAATACCCTTTCCAAAGTACTATTGGGTTATCTGGCGTTCTTTTCATAACTTAATATTAGTTTCTAAATTTTGAAAGCCTTTCTAAATAATTGCGATATATCGATAAGTTTTAATTGTGAAGCTGCCTTTCATAGCTATCGATAACTTGCAGTTATTGGTTCACAGGCTGTCTGGCCGCACTGGCATGCCCGCCACGCCTGGCCTGTTGCCTACTTGCTCCAGGCAGGCATTACAATATGTAAACATATCGTGGCTGCTGTTTTAATTTTCATCTTTCTTACACTTTGGCCCATATACGAGTGCATTTGTATTGTGCGTATTCAAAATCCAATCTGTATCTATCCATCGCGCCATCTATCAGTCTCTGCGCGCACCTAATTACAAAAAGATGAAAGCGCTACTTGTGCCCCCCCTCCCCGCACCCCCCCGACAGCGCTGTGGCCCACCCACCCAAAAAAAAAACACCTTGGCGGGTTTTTTTTGTTATTTTTTTTTGTAAGTGTGTTTTGTGGCTTGTTATTGTTATTGTGGTTGGTGCGGTATTTGTTGTTGTTATTGTTAACGGTGGCTACTTAATTTCGTATTAATAAACATCACAAATGTTGTAATCTGTAGTTTGGCACCTTATTTATTTATTTTGCTTATGCTTTCGACTCTCCGCAACAAACATTCGGAATCCGAATTTCTTATTGATCGCAGCGGTTTTTCGCAATAAATATTCGGATTTCGGCGTCAGTTGATTGACGAACTGTTCCACAAGTAGTCTAAACAAATGTTGTGGCAGTTGTTGTTGTTGTTGTGCAATTTGGTCGCAGCCAGCTGGCAACGCTGGCAACATTGTTCTTGTGGGTGTGGCAACGGGGCACGGCCAAACCTTTGCTTCAGCACATCCGAATCGAAGTCAGAAGCGGGCAATCGGAATCGGAATCGAAGTTCGTTCAGGCGTAAAAGTCGCGCACATAACTGTCAATGTGAACCAATTTGAATTTTATTCGATTCTTTTGAGGAATCACATTTTCAACACATCGTTAATGAATTAAGCACACACACACAAACGCACACACACACAATAGCTAATGGAAGACAGTGAAAAACATATCGATTGAATGACAAAGCGACAAAAATCAAAGAATATTAAGAACATATGTATGTAGTCGAAAGACCCCTGATGAAGGCACTTTCTGTGCTTTCCAAGAAAAGCAGCGTGGAAAAAGTTCAGTTGATGTTAAACAAGTGCAAAAAAGATAAGAGATCAAATTGTTTTTAACAATTTATACAAACTATTCAACGAAACAGACAACTTTTTGGCAAACCTTCCGGCACGATAAGAGTCGCAAATAATGGAAGATTTTACGAAAGACTTTTTCTATATATGTATGCCTTAAAAGAAATTTAGGTACATTACATTACATTCAACTATTATCATTAATATACACACCTTAACGCTTTAAAAGTTTTGTGGATAGAAAAACAGCTAAAAATAGTCGAGATAAGAGCTACTAATATTTATTATTACAGCAGTTGCATGCGCCATTCTCTACCAAAAATATCTATATACATTTTACAAGATAATAAATAAGAACAACAACAATTTAAAGGGAATACCCAGAAACAACAAATGGCTGACAGGCGCCGACCATATATACATACATACATATATACTATACATATATGTATGTGCGATAAACATTTCAGCAGCCAAAACAGACCAGACCAGAACCGAACCGAACAGTAAACAGTAATGGGCTTAAAGAAGAAGAAGCAGCAGCAGCAGCAGCAGCCGTAGACAAAACGGATGCATTAAGGGAGCCAAATAAATAATAATAAATAAGCGCAAGTGAATTAAAATTCAAAAGCGAAAATTGCGATTATTTTTTTTGGCAATGCACTGTGTATGTGCCTCTGTGTGTGTGTGTGTGTGTGTGTGTGTGTGCCAGCCATGTTGAGTGCCTGGGCACTGCGTCAGCTGAACTCCCGGCTACCAAGTGCCAGTTGCCGGCTTTTCATCTGGAATCCTCAGCTGAGTGGCGCAAGCATTTTATGTGGCGTGTCAAAGAAATTTATTTTTGCGCACATTGCCGCAATTTCCAAGAAGTCAACGCATTCAGCAATCTGTGTGTGTGTGTGTGTGTGTGTGTGTGTGTGTTGTGTGTGTGTGTTACGCCTAGACAACACTCGGACAAGTCTCGATGAGTGCTTTTGAATTTTGTTGGAAAAATAAAAAGCGCACGAATCATGGCTAAAAAGGCCAACACTTTGATTGCGTCATCCGTTTAATGGGGCGTATGATTAATTTTTGCCATAGTGTTGCATGCCGCACTGTTCAGTGGCCGGAATAGTTTCCCATAGCAGAACTTGGCCAGCTGACTTTTCACTGCACATTTTCACATTTTCCACTCGCGGTTGCAGTTGCTGCCGTTGTTGTTGTTTCTCTTGTTTCTGTTGTTGTTGTTGTTGTTGTTGCCCACTTTGGACATTTAAGCCGCTTTTGGCATGCGTACAACTGGCGGCTTTTTCCTGCTATCCAGCTCCAGCTTCAGCTTCAGCTCCAGCTCCAGCTCTGTCTCCGACTCCGTCTCCGTCTCAGGCCAGCAGCTGATTTATGCGCCTTCGTCGACGTCGCCGTCGTCGGTGTTGCTGTTTTGTTGTTGTTGCTGTTGCTGCTGTTGTTGCTGTTGCTGCTGCTGTTGTGTAGGCGCGTTTCATGTAATCTGGCGGGTAATCCAAGTGGCCAAGCGTGAGAATTTTACTCATTGGCTTAACTCGCCGCGGCTCAGTTTAGTTTGGTTTCGGTTTCGGCTCGGCTCGGCTTTGGCCTGGCTTTGGCTTGACTTGGCGACCGACCGACCGACTTCCGTATCATTTGTGTTCAATCAGCGAACATGCACCAAATTTTATAGCTTGCCAGGTGCTGCAGCTGCAGCCACAGCGCCACCTAGCGGTGCTTTTGCGGTGGGTGTGAACCGCACCAGTTGAAGGTCACATCACGTCTCTCACTCTCGCCGACTGCCGCAGCTCCGGAGATTGGTGCTCGGAACGTGCAGCTCTTTGTCGTGGGCGCGTCTCTTGATTTTCCCACGCTGATTACGAACAAAAGCAACAGAATTTGCTGTGCGCGCGGCTTTTGGCCAAAAGGATGCGCCACGCATAAGCCGGTTGACAAATGTCAGTCAGCCAGTCAGTCAGCCAGTCGTCAGGCTGTAGAAGCTGAAATCCCACAACGTGTCCAAGATGATCAGCTAGAGCAGCGTGTGAGACATTGCCGAAGACTTTCCACCAACTGTGTGCAGCTCGTTTCTTGTAATGTGCTCATTTTCCTTATGCGGCTCTGGCCGGGAAATTGGGTTAAGTTTGAGTTTGAGTTTGGCTTTTGGTTTTGGCTTTGGCTTTGCTTTTGTCTCTGACATTGGCAATGGACTTGCTCTAGATTGAAAACTCTTGATTATGATGATCATAATGTTGCTCAGCTGATGATGACGACGACAATGACGATGATGATGATGATCGTGATGATCATGGTCTTATGGCAAAGTTAACAGCCTTGTGGCTATTTTTAGAGCCGCACTAACAAAAAGGGCGCGTCCCGATCTACAACCGGGCGATAAGCTGCCAGGCTCGACTGCGACTGCGAGACTGAAACTGAGACTGAGAGAGCGCTTAGTCATTCCACTTGTTGGCAGCTCACCCACGTAACCCAAGCGCTGACTCAAGCTGGCCAAGACAGCGATTGTCGTCTGTGCAACTGTGGACTGTGGATTGGGGCTGGGGCTGGGCATGCAAAAATAATGTCGTCAGTGGAAATTGATCGATTTAAATGGAATTAAGATCATCGGCAAATGCAACAGCCCGTCTCTCTCGGCCTGACTCACTGACTTAGTGAACGACTAAGCCACCAGCACAGGCCCCAGTCAACAGCCACAACCAAAGATCTCCACATCCGCAGGGACCAGTAGTAGCTGCAGCTCTCTGCCTCTGCGGCTCGAGTGCAACTTAATTATGGCTTGTTTGCTTTACGGCCGTCTGGGAGGTGCGCTCTGTCATTGCCAAACAATTGCAATCGTCGTCGTCGTCGTCGTCGTCGTCGTCGTCGGCGCTGTTGTTGTCCATGTTGCTCCTGCTCCTCCTGCATCTGCTGCTGCTGCTGCTGCTGCTGCTGCTGCTGCTGCTGATGGCTATCAGCAATCAGGCGCTTTGTGCGCCAGCCACAACAACAACAACAAAGCCAGTCAAAGCTGATGAGCAGCAGACGCCGCAGACATTTAAATTGTGGCAAGCGATTGGCACAAAACGACTTTTGCCCAGTTGCATTTTGGCATTGCCAATGCAATCAAACAAAAACTCATGACAACAGCACCAACAACAACAGCAACAACAGCAACAACAACAACAGCAGCAACAACAATGCGAGATAAGCGCAACGCGCCTGCAGCTTGAGCGATGAAAATAATATCTGGACAGCTGCCTGGCCTTGGGCGAATCTCTTAACAGAAAAATAAATAAAAGAACAAAAAACCTTAAATATGAAAAATAAAAAAATAAAAATATTTGTCAAATGCATTTGTGTAGATTTTCACACGCTGTCGCCAGGGCAACAAGTGCGTGTTAGAGTGTGGGTGTGAGTGTTATTTGTGTGTGTGTGTGTGTGTATATTGTATATGTGTGTATTGTGTGTATGTGTGTGTGTGTGTGTGTGTGTGTATGTGTATTCATTTACTCTAAAGCCATATGTAATTGTCTTCTGATGACGTAGTTAAAAGCCGTTCACTTTCAGGGCTGGCGCATACCTTTAACAAATATAAAGATAAATTTAAAACAAATAAATGTTTAAAATGTAAGCCAAACAAAAACATTTTCCAATTGATATAGGCATAATACTTAAATGAGTTTGGCTTTTTGGCGTACTTTCTCTTCTAAAACTGAAACTTTCAGCTAAAGAACTTGTATTAAACTAAATATATTTAATTTGCGAATTTTTCAAAATTAATTCGAAAGTTATTTCTGCAAAACTAGTTTATATAATGTATTTGAGCACATAATCTATTCTTCTTCCTTTTTGTAACTAACTAACTTAATGCTTAACTTAAACTAAAGGGTACAAATAAATAGCTCCCAGGCTAGTATATAGCTCACTTTCATTAGTTAATTAGCTAATTAATTAGGTCGTTAGCTGGCAACTAAATCCCATACTTATAACATTGACCGAAATAATTATAATCTTTTCTGCAGCCCTTGGCTCAAATCGAACGAACAGAGTATTTTTTGTTGTAGTTGTGTGCTCTTATCAGCATTATCAGTGCCGCATTGTTTTCATTCACACGCCCCCCTACACACACACACACACGCACACACTCGCACACACAGGCACAGCACAAACAACAACTGAATAGTTAAAAAAGATATTAACGCTAAATGAGAAGTGTACAAGCAGAAGTATCTACAGGATTTACATAAAATAACAACAAATATTTGCCTAACATTTTGACAGTTTTGTGGAAAAACATGCCAAGAGGTGGGCCCAAACAAAAACAACAACAGCAACAACAACAGCAGCAGTAGCAGTAGCAGTAGAGGCAGCAGTAGCAGTAGCAGTAGCGGTAAATGCTACTGCTGCAGCTACGTCATTGACTCGACACTTGGCGACTCTCAAAACACGTCACGGAAAATTTGTGATAAATTCTGCTCTTTTTTTCTTTCGCTGTTTTGTTCTTTTATCAAAATGCGTTTACAGCAAACAGCTGGAATAAATCAATTGTTTGGTTTGTCAGTTTGTTTGTTTGTTTCTCAGTTTGTCAGTTTGTTGGTTTGTCAGTTTGTTGGTTTGTCAGTTTGACGGTTTGTCAGTTTGTTGGTTTGTTTGCTGCAGCGCCAGCGTCAGAGGCTCGTTGCCTTTTGATAACAGCTTGCAACAAACTGCAAGAATTAAGCTGAGTTCGCACGTGCCAAGCCAAATATGACAAACATATGTAAAACACATTCCAGCTAAACTTCCACTTCAATTTGTGAATTTGCAATGCTAAATATAGATATTCATAAGCTGTTTGCCTAAGGCCAAAGCACGTGCAAATTTCAAAGAGCAAAACAATTATATTTTCTTATACATTTTGTCAAGATTTCTTGGCAACTAGTTTTACGCAGTTCCTTCAAACGATTTCACTTTCGAAATATTTGAAAAGTTTTTTAAAGATGTATTGAATTTCAACTTTTTTGTTTGAGCTCTTTCTTAAATGTATCTAGGCGTCAAGTAGAGTATCTATTTATCTATCTATGCAAAATATTTGTCAAAACTTGAGATAGCCGAAGTGAGTGAATGATATGTTGCATAGCTGAAGCGCTGCAATTCATGATTCACGGGCAGCATTAGCAGCAGAGCTGGGCGCTTATCAGCTGCGAGGCGACCGCAAAACAGCTGCGATATTGATAAGCCACCTGCAGCGCTGGGCATTAGTCAGATGAACGTGAGAAACTATGCGGCAAGATAAGAAAATGCCGCTAGAAAAGCCAAGCACTAAACGTGCACGATGACGATGATGACAATGATGACGATGACGATGATGATGATGATGACGATGATGATGATGCTGATCTAGCAGCTAGTTGGGGCTGCATATGGTTAGATAGATTCGGCTCTGGGTGGGTCCAACAGCTGGGCGCACAGATTCGCAAACTCACGGCAAAAATAGAGCGGAGCACGGAACGGGCGGCAATAACAAAAAGAAAGCAAATCGAAGTCAAATAAACAAAACAAATGCAAGACTTGCCGCCACAGCAGCAGCAGCACGTTCAAGGGGCAGACACAGAGGTGGGCGGTAGGTGTGGCAGCTGCGCTGAATATCTTGGCATTTAGAAGGCAACTGATCTCGCGCATGGCCCAGCGATCCTCACTCACTTGACTTAATTAAACGGGGCAGCCAGTGGTATAAATATATATATGTATGTATATATAGAGGCGTAAATATGGGGCCGCCTATAGAAGGCAAGGCGTAAAAAACGAGACGAAGTTCAAAGCGAGAAAATCAGCGCCAACTGCCAGCAGCGACAGAGAGAGAGAGAGAGAGAGAGAGAGAGAGAGGGGAGAGAGGGAAGTAGAGAGACATTTGCTACTTATCGCTTATCTGACGCTCAGCGCACATCTTCACTGATTAGATGGCAAACTTGGCTAATTGTAGCCACGATTTCCATTGCCGTTGCCAATTTGCATAATGCGCCGTCCTCGGACAGCCTAGTTGATGCTATATGAAAAGGCATACACACATTTGGCCACAATTTGTCTCTATTTGAGCCTTGTCAGCAATCGGAGGGAAATCGGCGACAAGCTCAATGTGAAAGTAGCGCGCGTGCGGCCGTTGCTTCAAAGGAAATCACATTGCGTATACGCAACGTGCAAATAAACAAGCAAATGCGGCAAACAAACATGGAAAAATCGACAGATCTCAACGGGGCGACAATCAACGTGCATACATTAAGTTGTTGCCGTTTCCCTTCTGTTGCTGTTTTTCTATTTTATTAGTTCTGCCAGCGTCGCGTTCAAGACATTTTCATTGCGCACATTTTGGCCACACGTGCCGGCCATTCATTTGCCAGTCCCAGTCCCAGTCCCAGGCCCAGCCGGGCCATCCGACAGTCAACTCGAGAACTTGTTCAATTTGCCTGCCAGCCTCACTGACTGCCTGTCGGTCTGCCTGTCTGTCCATGTCTTCGTTTTTCCGGTTTTCTTTTGCTTTTGCTTTGGGCATTAGAACAACATAATTTGCTTGTTGATGTTGTTGCTGTTGTTGTTGCTGTTGTCGTTGTGTTTGCTGTTGCTGCTGTTTCTATTGCTTATGATTTGATTGGAGCACAGGAGTCCAACAGGAGAACTTTTACAAATTGCATGGGTCCCATTGAACCCTTCCCAAAAAGTGAGGTAGCTTGCAGACAACGTTATCTAATCTATGCCAAACAATTGCTGCTTTTTATACACCTGCCTGAATGGATGGCCAGCGAGGGGGCATCGAACTGAACTATGTATTAAAACGTCAGTCGAATTATTCTAATTGGTGTTTACGCAGCTCAATTGCCGGTAAGAACAACAAGAGCGGAGCGTATGACAACAATGAGGTGTCATTTGTTTACATTGCGACGGGCCCAACTGGCGTATACGTAATGTTCAATGCTCCCAAACAACAAACAGCTCTCCTGAGCAGCTATCGTATAAATCTTATCTTGAGCAATTGCACAATCATAAAAAAAAGCACAAATATGCAAATAGTATGATATTCTATGGGGAGGCCAGAACTCCCCTAGCTGCCCTCTCCGGCGGCAGCTCAGCCGGCTAATGGGGCGCGTGCTAGACCCGTTGCCAGCAATTGTAAGAGATATCCGTTCAAACAAGATAATGTTCGCATGATGCATACGTTTCTTCAATAAATCATCTGCTGAATTCTATTTAAAAGAATCGAGAAATGACACAATGTCGCCGGAGCGCCAATAAAAATGAATCAAAAATTATCAAATAAATAACGAGCGCTCGCAGTCGAATTCATAAATAACACAAAGAAAATAAGAAAAAAATAGAAAACAAGCTGACAAAAAATTATTAAGAAAATGCAGAAGAGCTGGCAAGTTTTTCGTTTTTCTTTTTGGAAAAAACAGCGTAAAATATTGGAGAACAACATGAAAAACTTCCGTTCGCTGTCGCAGTCGCTGGCGAATGTGGGTCAAGCAGCGAGAGAGAGAGAGAGAGAGAGAGAAGGAGAGCCAAAGAGTGAGAGAGCGAGAGAGCGCGACACTGCCAAAATAAAATGTCTTTCAGCGCACGACGACAACGTTCCAAATTCATATATTTTTAAGAGCCAAAAAAAGACAGCAAAAAAAAAGAGACAGAATAACAACACGTCACATTGCACATTTCATTAATTTTGGCTTAAGTGAAATCATTGGGAATAACCCCAAGAGCCGAGAACAATGATAAATCCGTGATGCTTTGCTGTCGGTAAGTGTATGCAAATTGCATGCAATTTGGACGACAGATGGCGCCAGGCAGCGTGTCGCATGCAATTTGCTTATTAATTCAATAAAATCTTAATAAACGTAACGTTCCCAGCCAAACCCGTCTAACGTAACCGCCCCCCCCCCCTCTCTCAGCTGGCAACGGACCATTGCTAAAACCACATGTTGTCGCCGCTCTCCCTCACTCTCTCTCCCTCTTCTCTCCCTCTCTCTCTCTCTCTCTCTCTGTCTTCTCTCTTCCGCTCGGTCGTTTTTGATGGATTTGCATGAATCATTGAGGCGTCACGCTCGAAGGAAAAGCGCCCAGAAATGAGTTGCAAAAACCGAGCAAAATTTATTATATTTCATATAGTATGAAAAGTTATTTTAATGCGAGCACATCGCCTCCATCTCCTGTGCTAAAATCGGCGACAGGCAGCAGCCAAAACCGACGACGACGACGACGACGACGACGACAGTTTTCCTGCCATTGCTTTTGGCAGCGTTTCCTCTCTCCGTTTATTTTCTAGTTGTCGCAGTTGTTATGCCAGACTTTTCCGGAAGCGCGGCGCGACAGCAGCTGCGGCTTTGACGTAGTGTTGACGCACAGAAACACCAACAACAACAACAACCACAACAACCACGACAACAACATCTTCATAAGGGGCCAATGAGCTCTGGCAGCAAAACGTTTCTAAAAACTAACTGAGTGTATATCAAATTTCAGGGCCTCTCTCTGCAATTCTCTTGTTAGATTTAACCTCAAGGTAGAATTGCAAGCATAAAGTAAATAAACTTAGCGGCATGCACCCTATGCAAATGATTTTCGCTTATTATCCTCCTAATGCATGATAAATACATTTGTATTTTCGTTTATAATTCTCAAAGAGTTTAGGCAACAGCTTGATATAGTGAATACCCCAATTGAGGGAGACATTTTTTTTTTTTTTTTTTTTTATGAAAATCTTTATTATATTAACAGATAATATGAATTTTTAAACATGTACATGCTTCAAAATTTGCATTTAACAATGTTTGTTTCTTAGTTTGAAGGGAGACATGATAAATATATTTGTTGTAGAGTTCTTCAAGCACCTCTTTGCAATAGATTGTCAAGCACATTGGATTTCCCCCATTTATCATACCACACAAAGCTCCAAGCGCTCCGATAATCATCTTTTAAGCGCATAATTAAGTCATAATATGTAAGAATTGAAGCGAACTGAAATGAAATGATATGCCAAAAGCAACAACAAATCAACAACAAATGACAAAAAATATTAATAAATAATAATGAAGAGGAACGAATAAAATGTTCATCTTATTATTATGCCTCGAATTTCATTGTGAATCAAAGCAAAAACTTGAAAAGGCTTCGACCGGCGCACAACTTCGTGCTGGATTTTGGGGGCTCTCGCAGGCCACAAAGTGTGGACAGCGAAGGGGGGCGGGCGGGTGCAGCAGCCCCCCCTCCCCTTCAGCCCGTTCGCTTTGGGGCTTTGGGGCATGACAATTGTCAACTTGTTTGCGTGCTGCCTTCAATTCTTAATCGCCTTCTGTCCATACCACACCACTTGTGAGTTGCCGTTTTATTATATCTTCACTCTTTTTTTTTTTTTTTTTTTCATTATATTATATTTTGTTTGGTATGGAGCTCCTTCACGGCCGGGGAGAGAGGGAGGGCAGCTGGAACAGAAGCGGGCATCGGCAACAATTTGGGAGCGTGAGAAAGTGACGCGCACAATTAAAATGCTGTTTTATGGGCCGTCGCATTGGCCAAAGAGAACATAAATTATAAACAATAAATTATCTTTAAATATGTTTGCTTTCAAATAGTATAAATATCGCCACATACATTTTCCTTTTCGGCCGGGCCACGCGAGAGACGCATAAATTAACATTCGGTTAGCATTAAATCAAAAATTCGTATATATGTATAAATAGAGTCTCGGGGATATACAGACGATTTTATAATTATCTCATTATTATTATTATTCATATTCATTTGGCTTTCAATTCGCTGGAAAAATCGCGTGCGTAATGCCATTGCATAATCAGGCGCAAATTCACATGCAATTCTTAACTGCAACCGCCCACAGCCCCGCCCACTTGTTATCGAAAATAGAAAATGTTGTAGTTCGAAAATCGCAAATAGAAAATACTTTAGAATCGACCAATTTTCGTCTCTCAAGTTGTCGCAGATGATTCATTCATTCACGCAATTCGCAATTATCATGTGATGAACAATACAACCGCCCCCACATGCCGCACCCCCCCCCCCCCCCTCCTTAACCCCTGTGAGACACGTGATATGCCGGCTAATTAAAGTAAATCGAACGGTTGCCCAAATTGTGGGCGTGGCCGCGGCGCACTCGCATCCATTTCATTGCCAAACACTCGCGACTCTTTCATGACTCAGAGAAAGCCACGGCGAAGGAGACTTTTTGGCAACAGCCCGCAAATGTTTGGCCAATGTGTAATTGGCCGTCTGCAAAATGCGTTAATTGGGCAACTTAAATATAATACGAATGCTAAACTTAACAAAATTGACAAATGTTTGCCTCAAGCCACGCAAGTGAAACAATTATTGGGTTAAGTTTCAAAAATATATCTAAATATTTGCTTTAATTTAGAATAATAAGAGGATTTTAAAAAAGATATACACTAGATTTTGATTTCTTAAGGGCCTCTTGCGGATAGATTTTTGATTGGCATTCAAAAATGATCAAAATTTTGAAAAATGTTTTCCTAAAATTCCAAACATTTAGATTTAGAATCCTTTGATTTAGATGTCCGGGTTTGAACCGGTTCACTTTCTATACAGGTTTCCAATTTGTAAAGCTCGCTTTACCGTTTTTTCATTACTAAAATCTTTATCAAAAGTAAATGAAAAACAAATTTCAAATAGTTTACACGTCTGCCCTTCTTGACATGAAGATTGAAATATAAAGTTGAATTTTTGTTTTTTACTTATGCTTTGATTTGTAAAGCACACTTTTTAAAGTAATTACGTTAAGTAAACGAAACCTATAAATATTTCATCAGAATTTGTTAAAGTTTTTACAAAATCGAACACTTTTCTAGAAATAGTCGCCAGCTATGCGAGGGGGGGTCCTTGAAAATAAGGTCATGTCATATGCCAGTTTTACGATCGCTGCAAAAGCAGAGTCCATAAACAACTTGCGATTAGGTTTAACAATTTTGAGCAGACACGACGCCTATAAAATCCAAATAAAAATACAAAATATAAACTTAAAATTTCAATAATTTCTAGTGCGATTTTTGCTGTTGTTGTTGTTGTTGTTGTTTATTTGGCGCCGAGGCACAAAACAGTTTTCTCATTTCGCATAAACAATGAAACATGCCCAAATTAATTAGAATTTAAGGCAAAGTCTGAACATTATGTAGATACATATATTTACGTACACTATATTATTGGATAATTCGGAGACTAATGCTTAGGCTTGTTTGCTTTTTTTGTTGTTGTTGTTGTTCTTTCTTACAGCACGGAACGCATCGATTACATCGATAACATCCATGCCGAGCAACGCGACGATGATCAACGGCAAGGAGCTGCGCATCATCTGCAAGACGGAGGGCTGGCCGCCCCCGAAGGTGACCTGGTTCAAGGACGACAAGTCGATAAATCGCAAACGCAATGTTTACCAATTCAAGCATCACAAGTGAGCATCCAAAACAGTTCGATAATTGCATAGATCTAACAATTCTCTCTCTCTCTCTCTCTCTCGCTCTTGGTGATCTCTGCAGAAGACGCGCCGAGCTGATCGTGCGCTCCTTTAACAGTTCCTCAGATGCGGGCAAATACGAGTGTCGTGCCAAGAATAAAGTCAGCCAAAACATCATCAAGCGCGGCATCATGATCAATGCCTATCCAGGTAAGGCCTTCAAGACTATACAGCCCCCATCCTCTCCCACTCTCCAACTGTCTATATCTGTGTCTCACTTTGATGTGCGCCTGTCAAGCGGCCATGTTGAGAGCTCGCTCCAATTCATTTCTAATTTATGGCCACATTTGAAGGCGACAATCTAACCCAGATGCATATATATATGTATCTATATCTTTAGAGCATACATATTTATTGTTCATATTCATATTTTTCCTTTTGCTTTCATTTTGATATCTTGCAGTTCCGCTGACGACGGATCCGGGCAGCGCGGGCTATCCATGCAAGGTGAACCATTGCTTTCACGGCGGCTTCTGCATGTTTTTACCGGATCTGCCGGAATTCTATTGCAAGTAAGTTGATTTCGAGCTGGGCAAAAGGATTGCGCTAGACGAAAATGTATTTTAGTCAGGATTGTGCGGGATTGTGTGGCATTGGAATGTATTTTGGTCATGATACAGCTGCGCCTGCTGCCTCTTCAACTCGAACCCCATGTCAAGTGGCCGCGCTGCGATAAAACCTGTGACAGCTGATAAAGTCGGAGAGTCCCGAAAGACAACCCTCCCCACTTGAGAAACTGTCGAGAAACTGTCGAGAAACTGTTCAATTTTGGCATCGCATTACACGATCGAGTGAAATTCCCAATTGTAGGATTTCAGAACTCCAACGAACTCGCACTCGCACTCGCACTCACACTCACACTCGCACTCAAACATATACACTCACAGCAATGTGAATAATATCTTTCGGCGCCTCGTTTTATACATTATCCACGTACTGTGCGTGTGTGTGTCTGTGTGTGTGTGTGTGTGTGTGTGTGCAAGACGCATATATCGACTCGTATATGTAAACCAATCCAATTCCATCCACTGGCAGCCCCCAAAAAGCGCATTGTACTTGTTTTTATCTTCGCGCGTTTTGTTTTTCTTCTTATTCCTATTTTGTCTGTGAAAAACCATTTTCATTTTCGATTTGAGCTCTTGGCTGATGTGGTTTGCAAAAAAATCAGAAAAAAAAATTGTTAATTAAATGTTGGGTTCGTTTTTTCCCTCCCCTCCCTCCCCTGCCACTTCTTGCTGTTTACACTTAAGTATTCGGGGGTTTTTCGCGTGCGAGAGGGAAATGCTGGAACACAGTTCATGGCCAGACAGCTAAATGTGTGCTGTATACTCAATTTCCGATCTGAAGTGTTTGCATCGCATTCAAAATACATTCAAATACAATATTTACTTATCTTAAACTTTATCTTTTCAAAATTTTCAGTTGCCCGGAAGGATTCAAAGGCGCGCGCTGCGAGTTTTCCAGCCCAGACAGTACGTACAGCAATAATCCCGAATGTGGCAACAAGTTTTATGGAGGGTTTTACTGCTAAAATAGGCACTTCTATAGCATCGATTGTTTTAGATCGAGTTACGCGATACCGTTACCGTTACCGATACCGATACACAAAATCGATATGATCAGAATCGATCTGCACACAAAAATATATATAACTCAAATACGAAATCAATTAACCAAAATCGCAAACTTTCAATAAACAGAATGAACATAGTACTATCTATATCTGACAATAAATCAACATAAATATTAGAACGTCGAATAAACCAAATATAGTTGATAACAATACATACACACACACACACACACACACACACACACACACACATAGATACACACACACACATAGATACACACACACGCATAGTACAAATACAGTATACCGGCTACTCAGTAGCAACCGAAGCATGAAAATCGCAAGTAATAAACGATATATGACCAAGCCTAAGATTCAGAAGTTCCCCAGTCTCCTCTCCTCCACAGTTGCCTTCATGATTACTTGAATTTTATTAGAAAACACATTCCAAAAAGCAACAAAGCAAAGTCTTAAATCTAACTATCTACATATATAAAAAAAGAAGAAATTAATAAAAATTATCAACAATAAATAATGATAATGCGAATAAAAACAAATGGTGCTATAGAAGGTTTATTTTAAATAGTTACTAAATAGGAAAGACTATATTAATAAAAACAAGCAAATTCTCTATAAAGTAAATGTTAAAAAAAAAGAAAACAAATTTTGATTTTCCACTTTCACGAAAAACAAAACAAAATTAAGAATGCAACTCACCGACTCGAGACAGTCAAAAAAAAATGACGACACACGCACACAACAGAACAGAATACCTACCACCAAATACTGAAAAACTTGTCGAACCAATCAATTGGCGAAGCCCTCACTCACTCATATGGATTACGCTCTACCTATAACCATAACGATTACGATAACGATAACGATAACGTTAGCGATAGCGATAACAATAACAGTAACAATAACAGTAAACAGAGGCTCTCATATGTTAGATATTCTTTGCAACAAATGGCAACCCCATCAGCAAAATAGCTGTCGCCAAAGTACAGTCACCACAAAAAAGCACTGACCACAAACCGAAATTTTGTTTTGTTTTCGAATACATATTTAAATTTTTTTTTTTTTTGTAGTTTGCAAACAACAACAAAAACAAATGAAAACAAAAAAGAAACTATGTAACAACAACATGAATAATAATACTTCATTCAATAACTATAATTATTTCTTGCAATTAATTTAGTTATTTAGCAAACGTACATACATTTTATTATACATAGTTTCCTGTTATACTATGAAACATTATTAACACTTTGGCTGTAGATTTTGACAAACCAAAACACCAAGCCAAACAAATCGAAACAAACAAAAAATAATAAAACAAAAACAATTGCATACGCTCCTTATTATTTATCTGGTGGTTGTTTATCAATAGTTTGACTAATCTTTTGCGTTTCCACCCCCCCACCCCCCCGCCCGCCCCATCTGTTTTCTCTCAATTGGTTAACTCTGTCACACTTTTTTACTCCACCTTTTTATTTCTCATTTTTTGTTAACGCAAAAGAGCATAAAGCTGAGCTGGCGTACAGTTTCCAAGACGGAAGTTCAGTTTCAAAATCATGCATGAACAACTTGCTGGTTCCGAACGGAACCTGTTTTGAGCGCTCCCCAATAACTAGTTCATGTTTTAACTTTTTGCTTGTAATTCCCTTTTGGAAATGGTATTAGGGCAGCTAGTTATCGAAAAAAAAAAAAAAAAAAAAACAAAAAAACTAAAATAAGAGACAAAAAAAAAACGAATTAATTTTAATTTTTATTTATGATTTAATCTCTTCACAGATATTTTGTTGCAATCTACGGCCAAATACATACCTTAAATAATGATTATCTTAATGCATAGAATTTTGATTTAAACAAAAACAAAAACAAATACAAAAAAAAAACAAATTATAAATAAAACGCAATCAAAAGTACTCCCTGCACTCCAACGCCGACAAATGTAATTTTTTAGTATTATGTTTAAAAAATTCTACAATTTGTTGCACCACACGAAAAAAAAAACAAATAACAAAAACAGCCCAAATTGTGGGCGTTGTTCCAAATTTTTTGCAACTACAAAAAAAAAAAGAAGAAGAATTAATAAATAATATTATTAATAAATGATAATAATGAAGACTCACAATTCCCGTTGTTTTGGCGTTTGTGCACGGTGACAGAAATTTATCTATGAAAATTGAAACAAAATCTGAACTTTCGTATTGCGAGAGAAACAAAAAAAAAAATGAAATTAAAACCCCCAAAAAAAAATAAGAGAAAGAGAAAGATAAGAAATGATACCGATTGACCCTGACACTGACACTGTTGCGCTTTTGTTGTTGTACCATAGACATACATACATACATACATACATACATGCATACATACATACATACGTATAGAGAATATAAAGAACGGAAGCTTACGTAGTTGAGAACTTGTAATAAACCATATATATACTTATATACATATACTTATAAACATTATGATTCACGATAAGTTTTGTGTACATTTCAACTAAGTTATAAAGAAGAGCTTAACCATAATTTATTTTGTATTCTATGAATGATTAATTTAAACTTTATGCTAAGAACACACACACACACACACATACAGCTACTTAATTTCGACATACTATTTTATTTCCCATTTATGTTTTTTTTTCTTAATTTAGTATTTGTAACTAAACTATATTTTTATGTATATGTTGACAAAAGTTTGTACTTATCGTAGGCGAAGAGATTATTCTTAGTTAAGTTAAGTCAAAATTTTTAATTTAATTATTGAAAGATTTATACCAAAAATACTATGTAAAGCTTAATTTTAATTGAAAAACAAAAACGATGCGTCAGAAAAAAAATTTCATTAAAAATTTGCAAATACTTCACATTTTACACATTTTTTGCCTTTAATTATTAGTTGACCTTTTTTTTTTTTTAAGTGCGCTCATGCTCTTTTTAATTATTTATAGCTGAAAAATTGCGACAATTTTGAGAAAACGAAAACATTTTTGGTTGATTTTTCTAATTTGCAGTTAAGTTTCTTATAATCGAAGCGTGAAATCTTCTACGCTTTACAAATACAACAAAAGGCTCTGGTTGATTGAGCCCCAACTTAGCTGCTTTGTGTAATTATGAGTCTTAGGATACAAGTCTTCTTTGAAAATGAAATAGTTCGAAGCCTTGCTAAAAGAATGTTTGTTTGGTTTTTCAACAGGTTCCACCTACGAAATGGCTTATAGCAACAATAGCAATCGATGGATAAGACGCAGTGCAAAGTAAACGTCTATTAAATGCAGACACGAGTAGGAACTATTAATGGATCTCATGATTATAAAAAGTTTATAGATTGCTAATAAAATTCATGTATCTGTTGCAATAACTGCGCTTTGTTTCCATGTTAATAAATATATATATATATTAAATAGTCCACAAAAATGTCGAATACCCTCAACAACAATGGCAGAAAGGAAATTATTATTTTCGAATGCTGTTTGCTGTTGGCGCCAAAGCTTTTGGTAAGTTTGGTATTTGAGTATTTTTGACGTTTGTAGTTTTTTGGTATTTTTAGAAACCATTTCATTTTATCGACTAAGTTTATTCACTCATTTTGCACAAAATCGAACCAGTGAACTAGTTGAACGTGTTCCTTCACGAGTGATTGTTCATTCAACCCTACTGGTTCGGACAGGAACGGAACTGAAAAGACAGCTTCAAAAACTAGCGGCTTAAATTTATAGAAAAGTTTTCTCTTGCCACTTTATTAAAAACGCAGCTTAATATGTCCACGGCCCAAGCAACTAAAAACTGCATCACGCTAAAGGGCTCTGCACAAATCATTGTCGAATACTTGAGTAAGTAAATACAAGAAGAATGGCGGCGCTTATAAATCTCGCGCTCTAATTATGGCGTCCTGCCTTTGTTTACTTGCGAAATTAGAATACGGCATCAATTCGATATTGTTCCAACGTGGTATCTATCCAGCGGAGAACTTTGATAACACACAACAATATGGTCTGACCATACTCATGTCCAAGGATCCTAAGATCACAACCTTTTTGCAAAACGTCTTGAAGCAAACCGAAGGTTAGTTAATTGCGCACGCGTTACATCTGTTGCGCGTTTATGACCAACACCCCTCTCCCCCCCGCGTACATACTTTGTCGTCCCTTTCAGAATGGCTTTCCAAGAACATGATTAACAAAATCTCCATGGTCATCACAAATGCTCACACCAAGGAGGTGCTCGAGTGTTGGGACTTCAAAATGCAAGCGGAGGGCGGCGATGGCGAATCCAACGATCCAACCAAGCAGACCTCCTCGAAGCAGCTGAGCCGCATACAAAACGAGATACGAGATGTTATGCGCCAGATATCGGCCACCGTTAGCTATTTGCCGCTGCTCGACTGTATTTGTACCTTTGATGTGATGATACACACCCTTCAAAACACCGAGATACCAGCACAGTGGGACGAAACCGGCGCAGTCTTCATACAGAACGCTCAGGCGGTGCAGTTGCGCTCCTTCTCCACTGGCTTGCATAAGGTGGACACGGTGGTCAATTATAAAATGAGCTCTTAAGTGATATATATAATATTTATTCTGTTTCTATTTACATAAGATAAACGAGTCGCGTATTTTTGCATATTACATAAAAAGCCAAATAATTGCGTAGCAGTTGAGCTCCACCTCCGATTTAAAAGTCATCTAGAGCAGGAGAGAGAACGGAGAAGATTTAAATAAGAAACTATACAACGCAAACTAAAAACGCAGTTGGTTTAAGTAGGATTTGGTTTGGATGGTTGGCAGGGTTATCTAACACACTACCTATCCTAAGCCGAGCTTAGTTGTCAAGTCTTTGAGGAGCTGTTTTTATGCTGCTGCTTCTTATTCATTTTTGCGACTACCTATCTAGTCAGTACCAAAGTATTTCTGGCCAAAATGATTGGGCGCCACCGGATGCAGCTCGGAGGTGAGAATCTGCATTCTGGGAAACGCAGTGACTACGGTACGAGCGGCGACAGGCGTGCAGAACAGATTCGACAATATGATGCACTCCTCAGGCACTCCATGCTCTCGCAGAACATTCACTGCCTTCAACACAGTATTCCCAGTGGACATGATGGGATACATGAGCAGCACCTGGCGGCTACCAATGTCATCGGGGAAACGTGCATAGACCACGCGAGCCTCGTGTGTATTGGCATCCGATTCGACCAAAATCTTTCCAATCCGTATAGAACGACAGCAATCCCGCAATCCTTGCTCCATGGCTTCTCCGGATCGTATGATGGAGACGCCGCAGTTGCCAGAGCGGTATTTTAGGCCCTGATAAATGGCACCCGTTGGAGTTTCCACGGCGCAATCGGAGTAGGGCAACTGATTTAGAGATTCCTCGATAACGAGCCGTATTAGCCGGTCAGCATAAAATTTAAAATCGCTTCGCGAGGTGTTTCTGTGTGGGAGACAAAGATTAGTGGGAATTTTAACAAGTGACAGGCACTTACTTGTCGCGAATTATGGTTAAGAGCTCGGCCACTTGAGAATTTAAAGTAAGCAATTTTAAATTTTTACCATATTCAGCAAGAATCTCTTCTGGAGTGGACGATCCAATCGCTGTTCTGAGCGTCTGTTCCCCTTGCTCCGTAGCTGCCTGTTCTTGTTCGTGCTCGTTATTCTCTTCGGCTTGAGAGCCGTTGCTGCTGGGCGAGCCACCGTTGCACATAATTATTTCTTATTTAAAATGTAATTTTAATTGGTTATTTTTCTTTTTTGCCAGCTTTGTTTTGCTAGCGTGCCAGCAAAATGTATCGATATATCGGTTGACCGCAGCGATTCTAATCGCAAAATATCATTGATAGCATCGATAGTGCTGCTTGCACGACTGTCAGGTATCGATAAACGCGAATAGTGCAATCGCTGTCCTAACTTACCTCGTGTTCTGGTTGCAAACAAAGAAAAAGTGCATTTTAACTATTATTAAATTACATTTAATTTAATTTTACCATTAATAAGTGAGCGCGCGTGTGGACTCGCGTCGTGCAGCAACTTACGTGCACCTCTATATGCGTCTCATGGTCGCGTAAACGTCTGTGTGTGTGCTCGTGTGTATTGGCATTGTGTGGCTGTGGCATTGGCGCTCCGCTGCTGCTGCTGCTGCGCCTCAGTTTCCATTCATATTCTATTAACTAATAAACAAATAACCTTCGGGGCCGTCCCGCGCCAGTGCGAGTAAGCCAAAACTAAAAATCAAATTGCAGCATTGACAAGGAAGTGCGTCTCCTTTCCGTCGCCGACGCCGTCACCCGCACCGTGGGCTGTTTCCGTATTGCTTAGGCAGCAGTAGAAGCAGCAACAAATTCAATTGCAAACGTAAAAAGCAAAAAAGAAAAAGAAAAAAGGCAAAGCCAAAGTGTTTGCCTCTGTTTGCGCTTGTGTGCGTGTGCGTGTGCGTTCGTGTGTGTGTGTGACGACAAACACAACGACAAATGGCGGACGTAAGCGATACAAATGAACTCTTCGATCTCGAGCTGCACGAAGATGACAAAGCGCGAGACTCGGATGACGACAGGATCGAGTTGGATGATGTGAGTATATAACAAACTGCGCAGCAGCACAATGACCACCCCCGCATCCGCCCCCTCTCCCCCACCCTTTCAACATCCACTTACACATGTGCGGTACGCAAGTTTTTCCTCTTTGTTTACCTTTGCTTTGTCTGGCCCCCGCCTCCCAAATAAAAAAAAATAGAAGAAAAAAAACGCATTTTCTCTGTTTGGGCGCTGAACTCTCTGCGCTTATCTGCTGCGCAAAAGTCCACCACAGTTTCGGAGTGTGGCGTCATCAGGTTATTCAACATCTTCAGTCATTGCAGCCTCAGCTGAAGCCGCAAGCACAGCTCGGCGCTACATGAAACACTTTTTTTCTATAATTATCGCTAAATTTGATTTCAACATTAGGCAATTGAACCATACAAATGTCCTTCAAAATAATCAGTATCAATTACTCACACCCGTACCTACACACACACACACACACACACACACATGCACACAGGCCCGCCAGTATCAACTTGGGAATTACAACAACTACATTTTGAGCACCCAGTCGCACCCAGTTTTGAATTGCCCTTTGAAAGGCGTCTTTATTGATAAACTAGCATCTTAATTCCTGGAAAATATATATATTCATTTATCTTTTATTTGCCGAAGATTAGATACTTTTGCGTACATATAGCAGACGTTCTATGAGATAATTCGCTTCTTAATCAGATACAGCTAAGTTTTATATACATTTGATACATATGTATATATGTATGTGATTTAATAATGCAATTTTGATAGCACTTTTAAAGGGCGTTAAGACCATAAATCAGTTTGTAATTGTTGAAATTGATCAAAATATCTTGGAAAACCAAATTTTGGACTGAATGTTGCTTTCGTAACCCTATGCTAAGATAATAATAATAAATCGTATAAAACTTAAAGCATTCATTGTTCCACCTGGTTGTTATGTGTTGCCTCCATTGGTGTTGAGACTGAATGTAATTTTCAGTGCATTTTTCACGTCAAAGAATAACGCTGGGTCACACACACACACACACACACACTTACACATGCTCGCTCTTCGCAGTAAGCTAAACTCCCACTTAAAAGGAACGAAAACTCTTATCAGTGTATAAAACAAAATTAGAAAACGGAAAAAAATTAACGGCAAAGTGCTCTGCTGATAAGAAGCAACAAAAATGGTCGAAGAAAACGTCCAAATGGAAACCTGGAAATCGTGTCGATCGGCCGCGTGTGCAGCATTATTTGCTTTACTTTTACAGCAATTGAATAAATGCAATCGAGGGATTTTTTTTTTATTTTTTATTTCGCAACTGTCATAAATACTTGTGGGGCAGCAGCAGGGCGCACGCCCTCGAAATGTAGACATTAGAAATTATGATGGATTTGTTAATTGGAATTCGGCGCCAGCATTTGAGAAGGTTGAACCAGTTGCCGTTCAACCAAAACTGACTTCTGACACCCGCATATGTGTATACACATTTGTATATTCGAAATGAAACGAATTTCTATACGCTTTTCGGTTCCCCTGCGAGTCCAAACTGAGATGTGAAGTCTCCAAGTCGCCCCTCGCCCCGCCCCCAAGCGAAGAGGCAAACGTCTCGGCAGCATCCGCAGCAGAATTGCCGGCAGAGTATTTGGCATTGTTCCGAGTTCTAAATTTAGTTTGTCATTAAAGAGGTGTGTGCGTGAGTGCGTGTGTGTGTGTGTGGAGAAGTGTCTGGCTCTATATAATTATACAAGCATATATATATATTTAGTCATCTATATGTATAGCCGATCTACAGCGAACCCGAGGCACAACGGAATTTTGGTGCGCGGCGCCTCGTTCTGCGTCGGCGTTGCCGCTTTAACGATTTCTCTCGGCCCCAAAGCACTTTCTCTCTGGCAAAGAGCGCATCACAATTTATCTCCGTCAGATACTTTGCCCAGTTCCAGGTAGACGCAACTTTCATCAGAGATCGTTTGGCGAATTCTATAACATTTTCTCAATAGAGCTCAAAGATTGACTTCCATTGAATAACAGAGTTTTAGAGCTATATGAAATAGGAGTCCGATTTTAATAAGATTTTCCCTTGTAATGCCTTATTGCATTAATGCTATTGATGAAGTTCTTTGAAATATCTTGCAAAGGAACATGCTTTTACTTATCAGCTATATGATATAGTCATCCGATCTGGACGATACAAAAAAAAATTCCTCATCTTGTTCGCATGGAATCAGAAACACAGCTGTTATATAAAGTTTTGATAGAATCCCTTGATTACCTGTTGAACGTCTAAGATACAGCAAAAGTATTTTTGAGTATTTTATAGATTGAGTATTTTTAAAATGTTTACAATGTAACTTGTGGGCTTTCAATAGGAGCTACTAATTGTTCAAGTTTGTTTTTTTCTGACTCATTTGCATATCGTATATTCTCTTCTTATATTTGTCTCTCTGTCTTTGTCTCTCTTGCAGGTCGATCTAGAACCGGAATTGAGCATAAACCTACACCAAGAGTGAGTAATGCCCAAGTTATGTCGCTGGCAAATGATGAGACTGCGATTCCGAGGCTTTCGCAGGCGACGCACAGACGACGCGATTCTCTTCTGAGAACAGCAACTGAACAAATGTTGAGGGGGGGAATTCCCATAAGTGTCGGGCGGATGATAATCGGCCCAAGGCTGGGGCAATAACGTATCAATTGCCACACACACACACGCACATTATGATCGCCGCCAGAAGGAGGGGCACACCTGTCGTTGGCGGCAGCTACCGGGACTGATAACGCGACTGGCTTTGTCATGTGGCGGCGTCAGAAGTGTTTACAACTGGCAATTGACTACCAACAAGCTGTTGTTGCCCTGTCTAGTGGGCAATATGCCAGCCAGCCGATGTGCAAACACTCGATATGCTGATGGAGTGGGCTGTTAGTTGGCTAGGCCGAGGGGTTGGGCAATGTTACGGGGTTTTGGGGGCACCAATTGGCGCGTGTTTGCCAGCGAACTTATTTATAGAACGCGTGGGTTGTCCATTTCCCACGCCAGCAGCAATGCAAACAAAATCTAAAACACATTTGCTAAACTAATCGTGCCTCTAAACTCTGCCTCTCTTCCTCTCTCTTCGCCCTGGTGGAAGCAGCAATGAGGGCCAGGAAACCATACAGCTCTCCGAGGAGAATGTCAATCCAGGCAAAATCAAATTGGGCCCAACGGATTTTGAGCTTAAGAAAGTCCTTGGCAAAGGTGGCTACGGCAAAGTATTTCAGGTGAGTTGCCACCAGAAAGCCATTTAAAACTTGTCTATAATGCTCTATGCTTGTCTTCCCCAACAGGTGCGCAAGACCGCTGGACGTGATGCCAACAAATATTTTGCGATGAAGGTGCTCAAAAAGGCGTCCATAGTGACCAATCAAAAGGACACGGCGCACACGCGCGCCGAGCGAAATATACTCGAAGCAGTCAAGGTGAGATAAAGGCCAAGCTCTGGCGTAGGAGAATATTAGCTGGAAAACAAGGTTATTCGTTTCTCGTATTTATATGGCTAAAAATATCCAAAGAAATGCTAAACTCACATAAACATTATGCTAAGAATCATGAAGATTCTTTAAGAATGCTTTTCAAATCTATCTCTCCACATATTTCTGCATTATCTGACTATCCTAATAAATGAATCCTTTTCTCACCTTTACAGCATCCGTTTATCGTGGAATTGGTGTATGCCTTTCAAACAGACGGTAAATTGTATCTGATACTCGAGTATCTGAGTGGCGGTGAGCTGTTTATGCATTTGGAGCGAGAGGGCATCTTTCTGGAGGATACCACATGGTAGGCTAGCCTGTTAACCTCCGTAGAACTGAAATCTAATCAAACATATATTGCTTGCAGCTTCTATTTGAGTGAAATCATTTTGGCTTTGGGTCATTTACACAAACTGGGCATCATTTATCGCGATCTGAAGCCAGAGAACATACTGCTGGACGCACAGGGACATGTTAAGCTAACGGATTTTGGTCTGTGCAAGGAGCACATACAAGAGGGTATTGTCACCCACACCTTCTGCGGCACAATTGAGTACATGTGCGTGCGCGCCCGAAAGCCTTTCAATACTTGCTTAAGCTGTCGATGTTCAAAACTAAACGCAAAATCTTGTATTTTATAGGGCACCAGAAATTTTAACTAGAAGTGGCCATGGCAAAGCCGTCGACTGGTGGTCCCTGGGCGCTCTCATGTTTGATATGCTCACGGGCGTTGTAAGTGCCATAACAATATGACTCATCTTTCTGAGAATCTAAAGCGTCATGCTCTTCATGTTGCAGCCGCCCTTCACCGCCGAGAATCGCAAGAAAACCATTGAGACCATACTTAAAGCCAAGCTTAATCTGCCAGCCTACCTCACACCCGAAGCCAGAGATCTGGTGCGGCGCCTGATGAAGCGACAGGAGCCACAGCGTCTGGGCAGCGGACCCGAGGACGCGGCGGCGGTTCAGTCACATCCATTCTTCAAACATGTCAACTGGAACGATGTTGTGGCCCGACGCCTCGAGCCGCCCATTAAGCCGCTGCTGGTAAGCCAACAATTCGGTATTAATGCCGAGCAATTTACTCATCTGATTTTATACGATTTAAACAGCGAAGTGAGGATGATGTCTCCCAGTTTGATACGAGATTCACAAGACAAATTCCCGTGGATTCGCCGGATGATACAACGCTCAGCGAAAGTGCCAATTCAATTTTTCAAGTGAGTGCTAGCAGTAAGCTTATATAATGCCTTCCAAATGGGAGTTTAGTCAATCCTCATGTTAGCTAAAGTTCATGCAGGATTGGGATAGATTTATGTCCCTGCTATTCAGAGGCAGGCTAGGTTTATTAACTGAGTTATAGACTGGATATAGTTGGTCTGACGTCGACTCCGACTCGGAATATTTTATCCCCACTTCCAATGTTCCAACTTTAGGTATTTGTAAATGGTTAAGCACGTTTCTTAGGTCAGTTTTAATGCTTTTGGGAGCAACCAGCAGGTAGGGAATTTCACAATAAATACTTTTCTTAAGTTAAACTTAATGCTAGTCGGGCCAATCCTAGAATCAGCGATAGTCGGCGCCGCATTCAAAGTGCGGCTCCTTCAGTGGTATGCCCGTGGGGCCGTCTGTGAACTCGCAGAAGTTGAGGCCAATGCGGCGGAAGGGATGACACTTGCTCTTGGGATTGCCCCATTTGCCGCGATAGGTCAGCCAATCGGGCACCAAAGAACGACCTGCTCCAAAAAAGACGTACGATTAAATAAAGCCAACAACTTTGCTAATAGATTACACACCATAGGAGCGCAGATTCTTGTAGCTTATATCGACCGCCTTCCAAGTGTTCCAGGGCGTACCAAAGCCATTTATATCATACAGTCGGGCCACCTTAACGAAACGATGCTTGCCGGGCGCCGTCCACAGGCCATGCGAGCCCTTGGCGGCAAAGAGCACCGGATGATTCTTGAACGTTGTGACCGTTTTGGGAAAATTGGGACGCTGCAGGATGCCCTTGCGCGTCTCCTGGCGCCGAAACTCAAAAGAGCCAGTCAGGCGATTATAGCTGTAGTAGGCGCCCGCATCGTGAGCGGACACATACATGGCCTGCGGCTCGGCATCGCCGTTAAAGTACAAACTCATGTGCTCCCAGTCGCCCACATGGCTGCCAATGTCCCGGCGGTGACCCAGACAGTAGCCGTAGACAGCCGGAAAGGGTATGCGGCCTAGGGGTCCCAGGCTCAGCGTGCACATCGTCTTGCCCTGGCTGTAGGGATAGAACATCCAATAGGTGACATGGAAGCCAGGCAGCTGTCCCTTGACCCGTTGCGTCTCTTGCGCTGGCGCATCGTTTATATTGTTATCCTCCAGATTGTCGTCCAGATCGACGCCTCCACTGAACTTGACATTGTCAGCCAGATTGGCTATAAAATTATTCACTGGGATCCCATTCTCCAACTCCGACTCCGGCGGCTGCTGCTGCTGCTGCTCCAAAGTCGCGGGTTCAGGAAGCGCTGCGCCGGCTAACTGTGTCTCGCCCATGACCAGGTCGTAGTCACTGAGCGGCCCGTACTCTGGCATGCTGCCTGCCTCACGCCTTACGCGTTGAAACAGTGGAAAGAGTCGCGACGAACGTCGGACCGTCTCATTGCGTTCCTCCAGCGGATCAATGGACACTGGTATGTAGGGACCCCGTGTGCTGGCCAATGGTGACGGTGGCAATGCTTCGGGCTCGCGTTTGGCCGGCCCGGGACACAGTGTGACCACACCATAGATCGGCACTGGCGCCTCATTGGGATTACGTCCGTGGATGAACGATTGCTCGTTCTTGAGCAGATCCTCCATCTCGCCATTGGTCACCAGATGCGATTTGGTGGAGTATTCGCTGAAGGGCACGCCCGGCGTAAAGCTTCGATCCTTGTCCATGGGATGCACATGCTGCAGAAACTCCTCGACGCCCAGTGGCATGAATTTTTCCTCCGGCGCCAGCCACACAATCGGTGCCCATTGCTTGATCAGGCGTTCAACTAGACGTAAGCGAGTGGAAAAACCAGATTAGCGCCATAAACTAAATTTTAATCAGCTCTCGGATGCTCTGGCAATTACTTAACCCAGCTGTAAGCACACACTCGCAACACACTCACACACACACAGACATACGGGAGCTGCTCTACGTCTAGCTCTGAATTTGTTCGTTTTCCAAATTCAGGTGTAATAAATTTCACTTTCACACACTTGAAGCGGCCACCCAAAAAGTTAGCGTACCGACAATTTGTCGCCCTTTCCCCACCCCCCAGCCCGGCCGTTAAACACCTCACACTCAGTAGTTGTTGTTGTTGTTAGTGCAGCGGCTAATTTGCAATTTAAACACTTGCCAAAGCCTCTGTTTGTTATCGTTGTTTTGGGCTTTGGCTACAACTGTTCCATAAAAATACGCGCACGACGGGAGTCTCGCTGGCGTGAAGGCCCCACCGACATCGGTCATCTAAGTAAATCATGTCGAAAATTCCACTTCAATATCAAGAGGGAAAAAAACTAGACTTTTAGTTGCTCTAGCAAAAGTGTAGACCTTGAAATTTCTTTCACTTCCTCTATTTCATGGTGTTCTTCCTCTTTTCGCTCACTTGCTCTCTCAGCCAGTTTTTTTTTGTTACTCGGTCTACCTCACTCCCATTTGCTCTTGTACTTCACTTCATGAAAATCGCATAGAAAGGCAATGTCGGTGAGATAAAAAAGGGATAGAGTTTATTATATAAATGACTCTTACTTTTATTAACTCTATTAAGTGCCACCTTTCTATGCGATTTTCAAAATGATAAGTAAATCTGATAAAATTGATGTTGATGTTTATTTAGGATGAGGGCAGAGTAAAAGTGGGAAAGGTAATTAGAGTAAGAGAACAGGCGAGGGTAAAAGTATATAAAGAGAGTGAGTAAAAAGTAATTGCGAAGGAAAGTAAGGGACAGACCACAACGAAACAATTGTTTATGCTTTCTTAAATCAAAAAAAAATTAAATCGCGTAGTGCGATCCCCATTTAGTGAGCGATTACCATATTTGATATGAGCTGCTAGCAGCGAATGAACAGAACTAAAGCTTCCCGTTTCTTAAAAGTGTACATCATTAAATAAGAGAGCAAGCAAAATTGGCAATACCCAAACAGTTAGGGTATATGAAATACGCCTAACAGCTGATTAGCTGCGTCCGTAGTTGTTGCTGTTAATTTTGCTGTTGTTGCTGTTGTTGTTACTGCTAATAGATACCGTATGCATACCTACTTCTTTATCTAATGCCGTTATTTGAGCATATTGCAATGTTTGTTGTTGTTGTTGTTGCTGCTGCTGTTCATAGGCGACGGTGGAGGCCTCGTTGTTGTTGTTGCTGCTGTTGCTGCTATCGATGAAAGTGCCAGTGCCGTCAGTTGCATTTAAAAGTCTTGTTGTCGTTTTTACAGTCGCTGGCAGCAGTTGCTGTTGCTGTTGCTGTTGTTGGGGCAGCGCTGTCGCCATCAGCAGCAGCAACGAGAGTGAATTTATTTTCAACAGCTTGGACATTTTACAGTAAAAAAGTCTTAGTTGTTACTGTCAATTGTTGTTGTTGCTTTTGCTTAAATACAATGGATGAACAAAGCGTGGCTTTTATTTTTGCGGCTATCAGCAATTTGTTGTTGCTGCGGCTGTTTTCACACAATTCGATTGTTTGCCAATTTTTATTATAGATTTCTTGCACATGTTTTTTATTGCTGTTAGCAGTTGGTTATGTGTGTGTCTTTTTATTATTATTTAAAATTATGCAATTTCACACAGTCGCGCACAGTTTTAAAGCATTTCCGCACGCACTGTTTGCCAGCCCTAGCAGTTTGATAAGCGCTGTGGCAACGTTGACGTCTGCTGCGGCTGCGACTGCGCTGCTGCCAAACGGTTCTTGTCCCAATTACAAGCACGCGACGCCGACGCCAACGTTGCTGCGCTCTCGCTTTCTGCACGTGCGCCTGCGCCTCGCGCTCTCTTTCTCTCAGCTGTTTTTGTTGTTTTTGTTGTTGTTGTGACTGCAAGCACTTGAACTGGTTTGATATTTGGACTCCGGCCCTTTTGTCTCACCGAACCCGATAGCCCTGAAAGCCAAATGATGCGATGCGCCGCAAGGTCCAACCTCAACCTCATCCAAGTCCAAGAATGAATGTCAATGCGTTTGCATAGTGAAATTAAAGTTTAAGCTTTTTGCAAATCCCAGCTAAGCCTTTCTCCAAACGTCACGACTGCGCCTTATAAAACCGTATAAAATCGCTGGTGTTTGACAGAGGGGGAAGGGGAGGGGGTCTGTGTAAAGCAGTGCGCTTGAAATTTTTTATACACGACACGAAAGTTGGATTTTTCTTTTTGCTTCTACTTCTTCAGCCCGGCTATCGTGCGCACAGTTTGAGCGTTTCTTTGCGACTGGCCAACGAACGTGACTGAGAAATGGCCCTGGTTAAAGACGCAGAGAGTTGCGCTAACTGTTGTTGTTGCTGCTGCTGCTGCTGTTGTCGCTGCCGCTGCCGCTGCTGGCTCTGGCCAACGAGCAGCTAATTGCAGCTCACGAGCAGCCAAAACTGTGTTGTTGTTTTTGCTTAGTTTATTTGTTTATAAAATGCGTTGCGCTTCGCTTTGGGCAGACCTTTTCGGGTCTTTGTGTTTGTTTGTTTTTGTATTGATAGTGCTGTTTGTTTTGGCCAATTGTTTAAAGAAGTGCTCAGAGTGCTGTAATTTGTAACTAGCATTGCTTTATATTTGCTATTGAAAGTCACAGGGCTGTTTGGGAAGCACTGCACAGTTTGATGTTTAGTGTGTGAATGTCCTCACAAGCAATTGTTAACAGTTGCACATGCACTGCAACGCCGATTAAACAGTCATGCTCTCTTTTAAGCAAAGCTTTAACTCTGCAGTTCAATAACTCTCAAACTGTATGTGTTTTGAAAGTAAATGCGTATCACTGTACAGTTTGATGTTTATTGCATACATGTCCTAATAAGCATTGTTAACAGTTACAACCTGTTTCGTTCTCTTTCTTATAAGCAAAGCTTTAGGCAATGCCTCGCCAACTGCTGTTGGCACCTGCCGCTCGCTAATTGGAAAATTCTTGTTACAATTAGAACCTCTTTATGGGTTATTATTAGGAGCTTTCTCACGCGGCACGCCCGCGTCTTTAGTGGGTCACATGCGGCGACTGGGGTGTAATGGATTGTGATATGATCAGCTCCCAAATCGAGGCTTCAATTACTATTGCGCTCACGTACGGCTTTATTCCATTCCAATTCAACGCGTCACGCGTTTGTGCAGCCTCTGCCCCAAGCGCTGTGGCGTGCCGGATGAATTTACACGCCAGCCGACGGCGTGTTTAATTATTTTATTGCATTTGTAGTATAAAGTTTTTTTCTTTCTTTTTGTTTATTATATTATGGTTTTGAGATTTCGTCAAATTTTAATTAGTGTCTCTCACGCTGGCTGCTAACCAAAATTATGCAAAATGTGTTACATAGGCGGCAGTTGGGTCAGTCCGTTGGCTGGCTTGCATAATCCGTGCCGTCCATAAGGCTGGGCATGATTAGTATGCGCCAGGGTAGTCCCTGCTAGTGGCGGTTGGCGGGGTAACCCAACCAGGGCAACGGGGCTGCTCCAAATTCAATGGCGCACGCGATCAGGCATGTGGGTTGCATTGGAAACGGAAATGAAACTGGCAGCTGGAAAAGCCAACAGAATGCGCAAAATTTTACTAATGGAAATATTTACAGGGTTTCACCTACGTAGCGCCATCGATACTGGAGGATATGCATCGGGCCAATCGAATGCCGGCGCGCTCGCCGCGACGCACACTGCGACAGCATCAGCTGCCGGATAACAGCTTTCGGCTACAGTTCCCGTCCGCGAATGCGAATGTGGGCGCCAATGTGCCCATGGCCATGCAGCGGTCAACGTTGTTTGCCCGTGCCACGCCCCCACATCAACAGCACCAGCATCCGCATCCGCATCATATGCAAACATTTGCGCCGCGCCCATCGCCAGCGCAGGACGAGATGATGGATGTGCAGCAGGGACTGCCCATGGTCTAAGGTTACTATTGGATGAGGTGCGAATGGAGTCAAGGAATCCGAAGCGAATGGAGTGAAAATTGTTTTTGTTATAGGAGAGTGACAGAGAGGGAGTGGCGAGAGAGAGAGAGAGAGAGAGAGAGTGGGAGAGAGAAGGGAGAGAAAGGAGAGATCGCGTGCTACGATGAACGTTTTGTTTGGATATACATAAATACTAAAGTTAGAGACATACGCAGATACAATACTATAACATAACATATGCTATTGCTATAGCCAACTATATAGAATAACTATATACACACATAACATATATATATGCATAAAAACATACATATGTATATGTATATGTATATGTATATGTCTGTAGATTGTGAGACACTGAGAGTAGCTAGCTGGAGCGAGTTCCGGATCGTGTATAAATATTTATCAATTACTGATTATGTTTTATACTTATATAGGTAAAAGGTTTACACAATTTAGTTCAAATGTACACTTAAAACATTTTTGATTTTTTTATATATATACACATATGCATATACATGCTATACACGCAAAGAAACAATATAATAATATATGTTAGATACAAACACATACTTAACCAACAACAACAACAACAACAATAACAACTATTATTATTATTAATTGTGTTGATTGCTTGAGTTCAATTATTTGTCTTAATTCTATTCTTAAATGCACACAGAGAGCCACAACAATTATGATTATGAAAGAATTATGAAAAAACAACTTTTTTATTTAGATTCGAGCTTTAAATTCTTGTCTAGCCATTTAGTAATTTTGATGAACCTTTGTGTACAGTGACCACCTAGTATATAGGACGAAAAGGAAAGGAAAGGAAAGAAACAAAACCAAGAAAACACCATACAACAATAATAATAATAATAATAATTATGTTAATGATACAGAACGATTAATTGATAATAATAAAAAGGAATATATGAAGCTAAATGCAAAGGTTTCCCAGCGTCAAAGTCGTAAATCGCATGTTGCATAGCCAATAAATTATTTTGTTTATTTGTCGTTTGTTCGTTTGTTTGTTTGTTTGTCCTAATGAAGAAAACTCGCTTTCGGTTGCTGCAACTTTCTATGTTATTTCACTTGAGAGCGGTTCGAACGTTTACAATATTAAAATAAGGCATTTCTTAAAACAAGGCGGCAAACTAAAAAGAAAGTCTAAACGAAAACAAAACCCTTGATGCTAAATAATTTTTAAAAATCCGCGTACTGAGAAGCTAAACGCTGCCACAACAACAATAAAAAACTAAAGAGAAAACAAAAGTAAACTTTAATAAAAATTAATTATAATGGATATGTACAATTAGAGTCGTGTATGTACTTTGATTATATTTTGTTTCAATTGTTCTTATTTTTTATTTCTTTTTTTTTTTGTAATTTTATCTAAATATTGATATTTGCAAACTTTAACAAAAGTAAAAGAAAAAAATCGCAAAAAAAAATGGAAAAACATAATTGAAAACACAATGTCAAATATAATCAAAAGGTGCTTTGAATTGTTTAAAAAGACAAGACAACTACAATACAAAAACAAGAAAACATAAAACAAAAACAAAACAAAAAACAAAAACAAACTATGGAAAACGAGAACGACTAAAAACTAAACTAAATACTTATAAAATGGTTATATGTGTATAAAAAAACATATTTATATAAACAAAAGAAGAAAATACCTCAGAAGCAATTATTTTTGTTAAAAGAAGAAGAAAAGAAAAACAGCAAAAACCAACTAAATTATAATACGAGCTAATTGATTAAGAAACAAAACAAATATTTGTATGCGATTTAAGAGAGAAACAAAAAACAAAAACAAGAAAAACACAAAAAAAAAAGAATATATATTAATATTATAATATAAATATACATATATTTTTTGAATTGTAAAACCTTTTCTGTTTATGTTTTAAATGGTTTTCGAATTTCTTTTGTAATTTGCATTATTTTCAATTAACAAAAATCAACAACAAATGGAAAATGGAAAAACAATTTTCCTTGTGGCGCCTGCAAATTGAATAAGAAATGTCTTGTTTTCTTTGCTTGTGTAGCCCAGCAAAAGAAAAACAAAGAAACCAAAAAAAATGAGAAAGAAAATTGAATTGTGCTAAAACTTAAGTAATATTTGATATGTATAAATAAAACGAAACTCGATGTTAAGCAGCTGAAGAAGTAACAAACATGAGACCCAAGCAACACCCAAGAATGATGAAACACTGCCTACAAAAAACGGAAACAACAACAACAACAAGAAACTAGCAACAAATTACAAACAATAAAACAAAGAGCAAATAAATGAATTTAAAACAAATATGATAGACAGAAACAAAAACAAAGTAAATTAAAGTCAAACAGTTACAGTTTGTATTCGTAGATAGCCAAGTTAAACAATTGAGACAAAAGCCCAGCAAACAAACAAGAGGAAGAGTCGCAAGAGTCGTAACAAAAAATATATATACAATAAACAAAAGCAAATAGAAACTTCGCATAGATTCTAAATATACCGAGAGTTAAGCTTTTTGTACAGTTCACAGAGCTAATTAATTAAACGTTTGGTTGGCTGGCTCAAAAAACAATAATTATATGAAGACAAAAAAAACAGTCGAAAACATTTGCAAGTTCACAGTTAAGAAAATTATTTGAAAAATTGCGCCAAACACGCGAACACATTGGCAAATAACAGTTATTTTGTAAGTGCGCCAGACATGTTAGTTACTAACTAAACTAAGCGCGTTTAATTACTAGAACGAACATTACGCAAAAAAAAAACAGTTCTTGCAACTTGTGGCCATAGCTAGGAAGAGGAAGAAGTTGGGGTACAAACTAATGGATTTGCCGCAGCCAAAACGGAAGACAACGCAGAAATCCAAAAAACAAAAAACAAACAAAAATTAAATATTAAAAAAAAAAAAAAAAAAGAAGAAAACTGACAACTAAAACTGCAAACAGCAACAGATCCTAGTTAATTAAATTGTACATTTTTATTATCATTAAGGTTTAAGTGCAGTGCATAATATAAATATACATCAGACTACACGCATACATATATATGATGGACAACAACAACAAAAACAACAACAAATGTATATCGTAATAAATTCAAACTAAATTTTACAAAAAACTTAAAAACCAAATCTTTAGTTAATCGAGATCTTATCAGGCTGGTAAACCAACTGAATCTAACTTCTCTTGAGACTTTCTATATTATTTTTTTATCCATCCCCATTTTACGAGAATTAAAGGCAAGGTTTGATAATACTTTATATGATAATACTTTTCCCTTATTGTGCTTTCCTCTATATACGAATGTCTTTAGAGTATTATTTATATATAGCTGATGGATATACATATATGTTAACTAATGCTGTATTTGGAGATCTTTTCATGTTAAACTGAGAAAACTTCTCTGTTTCTTATGCAACTCTGTCTTTTATCTATAAAAACATATGTTGTTCAACATTCTAAGCTTCGAACCTTACTTTCAATAACATCTGGCTACTAAGGCCTTCAGCTAAGGCATCACTAGCCAAGGATTCGAACCAGCATGCTTCTCTTTCATTAGCTCCAACTTGGACAACTAATCTATCAAAAAGACTGCTGCAAAGTTGTTTTCTGCAATCGCTCTCAAACTGTAAGTTGCTGCTTATTTGGCGTCTTATATGGAGTCACACCCCGTGAAATCTTAGCGGCCCATTCAGACACGCAGCTGGCGTTGATTAGCATAAGCAAATGGCAAAAAAGTTTTGCACAGTTGCCAATAAAGCAAGGAAATGGAAAATAAAACAGGTAAAAAAGCGAAAGTATGTTAACATAAATCGATTGAGGTAGCTGCTTGAAAGTCAGGCACAGCTATTTTTAAGCCGTAAGGCGAAACCGCAAGGACGAGTCGCGCCTGCCACCGAATGCTGCAATGAAAGCGGAGCTGCCCGTGCGCTCCACCCAGGGCCTGTGCCCAATTGGATTGCCAGTTGACATACACACACACACACACACACACACACTCACCCACACAGAGGCGCAGCTGCCCTGGCTACCACACACACATAGATGTCCACATGGACATTGACATGGCAGCATAATAATAATAAATACCGCTAGGCAACCGTAAATTCCTTAGCATGAATCGATTTAACTAACCCAAACCACGCCTCGAGGAGCAGCCAGCAGCAGGAGCAGCAGCTGCAGCTCAGTAGCAGTTGAAGTCGTTACAGATTCGGACGGAGACAGCCAGGCCAGGTCAGGTACTCCATTCTCTAGCTCAACCGAAAGCAAAGTGTGCCAGTCGAAAGACTTACTGAAAGAAAAAACTCTCCCTCACACACACCTACACAGGCTGTGCATAAGGAATTGCATACGTAACAATCTTACGCAATATATATATTTTATATTTAACCAAGCGAAATACAGTGAGAGATTCAGTGTAAGAGGCAGTGCATCATTATCGACCATGTTGCCGAATTTGAAGCCGCGTCGCATAACGGGCCTTCAGCTGGCCAGCAAGCATTTGGGTCCGGTGGCCAAGTGCCCGCCCCGATACTCGGAGGAGGATTGGGACTACAACAACAAGATCAAGTTCCGGATCACCTGCGACCAGGAGAAGCTCGCCGAGCGCATTGTCGAGTGAGTATTGCAGCTGCAGCACCAGACCAACTGCATGGCTCTCTCTTTGTGCCTTTCAGGGAGTCGCGTCGCGTGGTCGATGAGACGAAGGACACCACCAAGAACTGGCAGCGCGAGGTGGAGCATCATATGCGCGAGCGCACTAGCGAGATACGCTTCCTGGTCGACGAGCTGAATCGCCAGAAGAAGACGGCCGCTCTGGAGGATGAGACGCTGAACACGTATCGCAATCGTGTGCTTAACGCCATCGAGTTTCTCAAGGAGAAGTCGCTGGCCATATGCAAGCAGTGCCTGATCCTGCGCGAGGGGCGCATTGGCGTCGATCTCTGCGACGATGAAGTGGATCGCTCGCTGCGCCGCGAGCTGAAGGTCATCAAGGGCTGCCAGGGCCTGACCGATGCTGCACTCAAGGAGGCCGAGGAGCAGATACGCAAGCTGCGTGCGGCCATGTATCTGCTGGACCAGGATCTGGCAGCCAAGGACAAGTCACTGGCAATTGACGAGAAGAATCTGAAGCTAAAGGAGTTTCAGCAGGACCTTGGCAAAGGACAGGATTTGTCCAAGCAGCACTGGTAGGTCAGCAGCTGTATTAGAAACCATCAGGCCTTAAACTATTCTAACTCCCAATTCCCCAAGCCAATTCTCGCTGACCGAGTGGCAGGCGCAAACCTATGAGAATCTGGAGGCAAATGCCAAGGCTTTGGTGTCCGCCGGGCAGCTGCGCGCCTACATTGATCTGCTGCTGAAGCAGGTCTGTGAGGACATGCAGAACCAGACGGATCGCACCAACGAGGCCTTCGAGCGTCGCATCGCTGAGACGAAGCACGTGAAGCAGTGCCTGGAGAACAAGCACAAGGACACCATGGACCACATCCATCAGGTGCAGCGCAACATGAGCGAACTGGAGCGCGAGATGTCCGACAAGCAGCGCGCCATCACACTATGCCAGACGCGCCTCAGCAATCGCGCCCATCGGCCAGGCCTGGAGCTGACCTGTGACATGGTCCAGGATGCGCTCTACAATGAGCTGCAGGCCCTCAAGGCCTCCGTCTGCAAGCTGAATCAGAAGCTGAACGAGAACAAGGCATCCATGCGCTATCTAATGCATGTCCAGGTCATGCAGGAGGAGGAGATCAACATCAAGGCAAACAGCTGCAAAATAGACGAGGTCGACTGCATGACCCTGCGCCAGGCACTCAAATACACATCGTTCTAGTCTACTAGCCCACTTCGACCAGTTCTCCACACACCATAACTTAATCAAATTCAAATTTAAATTGCATGTGCATTACAAAATTATCAACATGTGCATGGTTAATAAATTGAAATTCACTCCAAGTTACAATTATGCAAGCATTTCCAATGGATTTTATTCGCATTTGACACGCTACTGAAACATTCAGCAAAATATGGGACAAACGATAGACAACTTGATGGATTGAGCCTTTTGATTCTTTTATGAGATATTTCATTCAATTCTTATTTAAGTTTTAAATATTAACTTTATACTTGATTATTTAACTAACATACGAGTATCCTAGAATAGCATTAAAAATATGTTGCACGTTTCTCCTTACTTATAAACATAATTTAATTTAATGTCATATGTTTATTGGATTCTTCGAAAATTCCTTAGACTTCGAACTGACTTTACAAGATAACAATATTCCACCCATTTTTCGATCATGGGCGTGATTTATACAACTCGAAATCAAACTATCGCCCAGTCAGTAAAGTTAATACTATATAAATTGACTTATATATATACACATACATATACATAATGAGATAACGGTACTATGTTCTACACAGATTATTCTTAGCCAATGAGAGTCTCTTTGCATACGTGATTTTTGAGAACAGTTTTAAAAATCATCGAGCAGTGCTGACAGCTATGATAGTCTTTGGAAGAGTGGCGCTTAATGTGATTATTGAGATGAGGTTTCTGCATAAAGTCCATTGGGCAGTGGGGACACTTGAATGGACGCTCGCCCGTATGACTGCGGATATGCTTCTGAGCATCTGAATGATCTGTGAAGGCCATCGGGCAATAGGAGCACTTGTAAGGCCGCTCGCCTGTATGAATGCGGATATGCCTCCGTAGATTTGAACGAGTGCTAAAGACCTGCAGACAGTGGGGACACTCGTTCTTATGAGTACGCATATGCTTATTGAGGGTGGCTTTTTCGTCAAAGGTCTTCCAGCATTGCATACACTCGTACGTAGTTTTATCGGTGGTCTGCCTTTTGTCCGTAGCTGGTTCCCTTAACTCGCCTTGGGTAACTATGTAGCTGTGAGGGACGGGAGGTTCTTCGGTCAGGTTGCAGATTGGCTCCTTAAACAATGGATATTTGCCTTGACTAGCATCTGTGTTTTCTTGCACTATATCTGTTTGGTTTAGCTGCTCCTCCATCTTCGGGCCCTTCAATTCTGTGTCACACCCAAAGAATACGTTAGTTTCTATTTTAACACATGTATCCTTGTTCAACCGTTCCCAAAGCAGCTGGTGGCTCCTTTCACATTTGCGCTTGAATCTAAATGCATTCACAGTGTCGGAAATACAGGAATGGCAAATCATTTTAGGTAATGGATCATTTGGGCTGATCTCACAGTCGACGCACTCGGTTAGCATGTCCGCCAGGCTGGGTTCCTCCCTAGGCAGCTGGCACTTGGAAAATATCTCCTCAAGTGGTTCAGTGCTACTCAGGCAAACTCTGCAGAGCTCTTCCATGTTTATTTACAATTAAAATGAGTACAAACTGACCAAATTTACTGCTCTCGCATAAGTTTGATAAAATCGATTTATGGCTTGCAAGTATCGATACATAAGGAAAATTGCTTTTGCTGGTCACACTCTAAGCTTGCACTTTTTAAATGTCTCATTTAACGGAAACCAAAATAGCTTCTAATTGTTTACAAATGTTTAATGATTAACACATACAATTATACAAACTTAATTTGTTAAAGAGTGCTTATAAAATATGGACAAGCACGCAATTCAACTTATATTATCAACGGTAGTTGATTGTTTTGAGTTGTCTTCGGTGTGAACGAGAAGGTGATATTGAATATGCAGCATTCGGGTGAAGCTCTTCGGACAATGGGGGCATTTGTATGGACGCGAAAATTGTTCTTCATGAAGGCGAACATGCCTTTGCAGGTTTGAGGGATTATTGAATGCCTTCGAGCAATAGGAACAAATGAATGGACGTTCGCCTGAGTGAATGCGTATATGCGACTGTAAAATCGTGTTATTTTTGAAGGCTTTCGGGCAGTGTGGACACGCATATGGACGTTTTGCCGAGTGAGTAAGCATGTGCTTCTTCAGTTGATAGCTTAGCACAAACACTTTTGGACAATCTTGACACTTGTAAGCAGGCTCGCGGGTGTGAGAGCGCATGTGCGCTTCAAGACTCGCACGCCGCTTATATGATTTCGGGCAGAGCGTGCAAATGAATCGACGATCTTCTGTTCTATGGTAAACTGCGTGCTCAGTCAACAGGGTCATGTCAGCGAATACCTTGCCACAAATTCTACAGCGATGATTATTTTCGGTGGCCTCAGCTTCAGCAATGTCCAAAGTACCCGGCGAAAGTTGTTCCTCCTCAAAACTAGTGCGTTGAGGCAGCATGTTTTCTTCAAAGTTATCTTCACAGCTATCCGGCTTAGGTGTCTCTAGCTGCTCCTGCTTCACGCACGACAGTTCCATGCTTCCACATGGAGACAGGTGCCAATCGTCAGCTTTATTTGCTTGATTGTCCTTACTGCTGAGCAGCAGCCATAACTGCTGATAGCTCTGTTCGCATCTGCGTTTAAATTTGAATGCGTTTTGGGCATCAAGAACGCAGGACAAGCAAATTTGTTTTGGCAATGGATCATCTGGCTTTACCTCACCACAGTCGACACATTCATTCAGCATCTCAGCTAGGCTGGGTTCCTCCTTCGGCCGCAGTCGCTCGGCAAATATTTCCACAAGCGTGACACAGCTGCTCATGCAAACTCGACAAACTTCTTCCATTTTTATTTACAACTTAAGAGAATAAAACTCTTTCCGGCCGACTGATAACATACTTATAAACAATGTGTTGTATCGATAAGTCGATGTACTTGTTGGATGCTGTCACGTAAACTGAACTAGTTTTTGCAACTATCGAACCTGTTGGACGATTAGAATCAAGCCCAAGTTATCGGTAAGCCGCCACATTCTATCGTATAAAATGCAACTCTTTACACAGCTAGCAATTAGTAGAAAACTCCTTTAGATTTCTGCCGCTTTGTTGAGTTATTAATTAATGTTAAGCTAAAAAGTGTACAAACCAGAAATTAAGGTAAATAAAATTGTCCGTCTGTCCATTTGGGTCGCCCCCTCTTACATCTGTGTGCCTTCTTGCAGCTGGCAGCGTCCGCCGAGCAGCACACAGCAAAATGGAGTACAGCCACAGCCACGAAACTCGAAAATCAATAATAGAGAAAAACGAAATTAATAGTTTGTTGCGCTTTTTTCTTGCTTTAATTTTTGCTGCAGTTTAGAAATTATGTCAAAACGCAGTGCTGACGATGCCAGCGGCACCGGCAGCGGAAGCAGCTGTTTGGTGGCTGCGGCGGCCGCTGGTCAGCCGCCCATCAAGAAGGTGCACTTCGAGCCACACTTAATTGGGCCGGTGTCGACGTTGGAGGAGATGGATATCAAGGTTTTGGAGTTTCAGAACAAGAAACTCGCCCAGAGAATTGAACAGCGAATGCGCTGTGAGGCCGAGCTGCGGCATCGCATTGAGCAGCTGGAGAAGCGTCAGACACAGGATGATGCGGTTCTTAACGTAGTGAATAGGTATTGGAATCAGCTGAACGAGGACATACGGGTGCTGTTGCAGAGATTTGACGCCGAAACGGCCGATGAGCTGGAGAACAAGAACGAGAACGAGGTGACCACCTCGTTTTTGACACAGCTGTCCACCTGGGACAAGGAGGAGCTGGATGAGAAGCTGGCCAATCGTGTTCAGGTGTCAAAGCGCGCGGTGGCAAAGATCGTCCAGGTTATTGATAGGTTAATGCAACGTAACGAGAAGATAACGCATGTATTGAAAGGTGATGGTCTGGCCGGTGCAGGGGCGCAGGGCACGACTGCTGGCGGTGACGAGGAGAAGCAGTCTACCTCCGGAGCGGAGTCAGATGCGGCATCAACGGGGGTGGGTGTGCATGCGCTGGAAGAGACGTTAAAGAAGACTCATATTGAGATTATGACCGAGAATCACAACCTGCAAAACCTGAACACGTCGCTGCACGAGAAATTCCACACAATGTCACTGAAGATGAAGGAGTATCAGGATGCGCTAACCGCCAAAGAGACGGAAAATGCTGAACTCAAAAACCAAATCGATGAGCTGCAATATGACCTGGAGAAGATACATTGTCGGAATGATAAGCTGGAGAACCATCTGGCTGAGGCCATTGAGAAGCTTAAGGCATATCATCAGATCTACGGGGATCCCAACAAAAGCAGCAACAGTGCCAAGACGCCCAGCAGCGGTGTGGGCACCGGCGGTGGAGGTAGTGCAACGACCAATGTGAATAGTCAACACCTGGAGGAGCTACAGAAGGAACTGGAGGAGCATCGCGAGCTGGCCAACAATCGGTTACAGGAGCTGGACAAGTTGCATGCCACACATCGCGAAACACTCAAGGAAGTGGAGAAACTTAAAATGGATGTAAGAAGTCTCAATCAGATGAATCCAGCCAATAGCTAATCCTCTTATGCTTGGTTTTTTTGTAGATCCGCCAGCTGCCCGAATCGGTCATAGTTGAGACAACTGAATACAAATGCTTGCAGTCGCAGTTCTCCGTGCTCTACAACGAGTCCATGCAGATCAAGACCATGCTGGACGAGACGCGTAATCAGCTACAGACCAGCAAGAATCAACATCTGCGCCAGATTGAGGTGATGGAGAGCGAGGAACTCATTGCTCAGAAGAAGGTGCGTAGCGAGATGATCCAGATGGAGGACGTGCTGGCGCTCATACGAAAAGAGTACGAAGCGCTGCGCATTGAGTTCGAGCAGAACATGGCCGCCAACGAGCAGACGGCGCCCATAAATCGCGAGATGCGGCACCTAATCACGTCGCTACAGAACCACAACGGTCAGCTGAAGGGGGAGGTACAGCGCTACAAGCGCAAGTATAAGGACATCTCCACGGACAATGTAAAGCTGCGCAAGGAGCTGGACGAGGCGCAAGCCAAGCTCGAGGGCAACAAGCAGCAACAGCAATCGGCGGCCGCGGCGGCAGGTGAAGAAGTTAAACAGGAATCTGCAGCTAACGTCAAGGAGGAGAATGCTAACAACGCTTCAGCCGGCGGCGCGACGTCCATGAACACAGCCTCCAATGCAAGTGGCGACGTCAATATGGTCATCAAAGAGGAGAACTCGGCCACAGCCGAGGATGACCAAGACGACGAAGCCAGCGGCAAAGATGTCAAGGATCCAAACATTAAGCAAGAAAAGCTGTCAGCCAGCGAAGCCGCAGCTGCTGAAAAAAAGGATTCACCCGGTCCGGCGAATACAACAGCAGCAGCAGCTGGCACAGCAAATGCCGTTAAAGCTGAAAAGGATACCAAGGATGGCATTAAGGCAAAGGAACTAAAGGCCGTGGAGAGTGAAACCGTGCGGGATCTAAAAGCGCAACTCAAGTAGGTGCCAATATTATGTTGAAGATTGCACTTTTTTACCATCTATTATTTACAGAAAAGCGCTAAACGATCAGAAGGAAATGAAACTGTTACTGGACATGTACAAAGGGGTCTCAAAGGATCAGCGCGACAAAGTGCAGCTGATGGCTACCGAGAAGAAGCTGCGCTCTGAGATCGAAGAGCTGCGACAACAGCTGAAAAAGCTGCAGGAGAGCAAGCGAGAAGAGCGCAAGAAACTGGCCGATGAGGAGGCACTGCGGAAAATCAAGCAGCTGGAGGAGCAAAAATATGAGCTGCAAAAGCAGGTGGCCAATCACAAACCCACCGAGAATACCTGGGGCGCTGCGCCGGGAGGTGGACCCGGCGGCCCGAACTACACTCGTCCGTTTGTCGGCTCCCATGAGGAGGAGGCGTTGCTAAACGAGATGGAAGTGACTGGCCAGGCGTTCGAGGACATGCAAGAACAAAACTCAAGGCTTATCCAGCAGCTGCGCGAAAAAGACGATGCGAATTTCAAGCTGATGTCCGAGCGGATCAAGGCAAACCAGCTGCACAAGCTGCTGCGCGAGGAGAAGACGGTGCTGGAAGATCAAATGACCACAGCGACGACTCAGATCGAAGCCATGCACATTGTGTTGCGCAAACTGGAAGAGAAGGAGCGCAGCCTGCAGGCCACCGTCGCGTCTATTGAAAAGGAGCTGATGCTGCGCCAACAGGCCATGGAGATGCACAAGCGAAAGGCCATCGAATCGGCGCAATCAGCAGCGGACCTTAAGCTGCATCTGGAAAAGTATCATGCCCAAATGAAGGAAGCACAACAGGTGGTCGCTGAGAAGACTAGTTCTCTGGAGGCGGAGGCCTACAAAACGAAGCGGTTGCAGGAGGAGCTGGCACAGTTCAAACGGAAGGCGGAGCGCATGAAGAAGATGGAAATGTCGGGCACAACCATCGACGAGGTGATGATCGAGGAAATACGCGAATACAAGGAGACACTCACGTGTCCCTCGTGCAAGGTGAAGCGCAAGGACGCCGTTCTCTCCAAATGCTTCCATGTCTTCTGTTACGACTGTCTGCGGACGCGATACGAGACGCGGCAACGGAAGTGTCCCAAATGCAACTGCGCCTTTGGCGCCAACGATTACCATAGGCTTTACCTGCAATAGGATGCAGGACAGACTATCGATCATGAACACCGAGCGTCTACATACAAGCCAGCTAATCCATTACGAGCATATTATCTATGTACTATTAATATATATATATATATATAATTGTTTTTAAGTGCCGCCCCTACGCGACTTCCCTTTGTATCCCTTGTACACCTTGCGGCAATTTTTTGAATTTTTCATTGTGGCCTCAAGCATCTCATAAATTATGAGTTCCGAGTGATATTCTCCCGGGTTTTTATGTAGCTTCTAGATTGAAACTAAATCGTACGAACTTAAATAAATGGCTATCAATTATTTTCAATAGCATTAATACACATAATATTCAGCACAATTGTGTTCTTGACAAGTCGTCGCCGGTCAGAATAGCTAATTGTACTTGTATATAAGCCGTTAAATTTGAAAACATTTCTGTTTAATGTATTGACTTTCACATCGCGTTTAAATTTTCCTAAGATTTTTAGTTTTAAGCCAGGTTATACGCACCGCTTTGGCTTCTTCCAATCTTTTTCCTATTTGAAAAAAAAATTAAAAGCCTCAGCAAGGGATGAAGGAGGTACACAATTTGTTTTAAAACTAAAATCTTGTCCAACAGTTACACTGAATTAACTAAGTAAATAAAAAAATTTAGTTACATTATAAGTTAATACCTTATTAACGTTTAATTTGAAACGAATTTCAAAACTAATTGAAACTCAGTTTCAAAAACGACAAACTGGCGCGAAATACTTTATATTCGTGCGCTTATGGGCAACACTGGTGATAAATTCAAAATATGCGGCAATTTAGTGCAAACGTTACAAAGGTCACACTGTTCACCGGCAAGCCGGCGTCTGTAATTTAACATTCTGTAACTTAGACACTTAACATTATGTTAGCTGCAACAGCCAGCAGCAATACTGTAAACAGTTTCGTCGTTGTTGTTGGCCCGTGTGGGCGCGTTTCGGTATTGTCCTGTGCGTCGCGGCATTTTGACTGAACGGGTTTTCGCTTTGAAGCCTTTGAATGTGGCCCGAAATAAAAGTGCAACGTTTTCAAATTAATCGATGTGCCGTCCAATTTAAATTGTATTCGTTGCTGTTGCTGCTGCCTGCCTGAAAGTCGCTTGTGGCTAAGACAACAAATTTTTGCTCAAGCCATCGATTTTTCGCGCTGTTTAAACGCGTCTCCCTGCGTGTGTGTGTGTGTGTGTGCGTGAGTGTATTAGTGTGTGCGAGGTCCTTTTGAAATACATACATAATTATAAAACTCAGGCAACACACAGGCCGACAAAGGTCCTGACGCAGCAGCGCGCCATTGAAAAGTTCTGCCCAGCTGCTGCCTGTGCAGCTGCCAGGCTAAAACAACTACAACAACAACAACAATGCCCATTCACCTGGCCTTTTGAACGTGCGTGCGTGTGTGTGTGCGTGTAATATTTGTGCATTCAATTTGCACAAAATTTAAGCGCTAATACAATTTCGCAAATCCAGAGATCAGCCGTCCACAAACAACGCAATTTGCCATCCAATTTTTGAACACGCCGACTGCGAAGGGGAGCGCAATAATAGAACATAACAGACGTCCATTTGCTGCTCAACTCCGAAAACAAACAAAGTCAACAAGCGCGTGCGACAGAGACAGCGAATTATGCCTTGGGGGAGCCGCTGACATTTTCATCAGCGCCAACAACTGCAGGAACCACCAACACGACAACAACATCTACAACAACATCTACAACAACAACAACATTGACTGAGTGTCGTCGTCGTCGTCGCTGGCACAGTTTTCCTGCTGCTCTCTGTGGGTGAGTAACAATGTTTTTGTTGTTTTTAGTGTTACGGGTAGAAAGTAGTTATCGAATATGATGATGGCCAAAAAAATAGCGACTGGGATTGCGCATGGAACTGGAACTGGGATTGGGCATGGAACGGGAACGGGAACGAGAACTGGGACTGGAACTGGAACCAGTGGGTGGGCGTTCAGTTGTTTGCTTTTGCGGCTAGCTTCAGCTGACAGACAGTTCCTAATGGCTTTCGTTGGGCTTGGCTTGGCTGGTTGAAAGGTCGCTCCGAGCAGCTCCAGCTCCAGCTCCAGCTGGCACTTCATTTATGCGGCGTCAAAACTCATTTCGTTTGTTGCATGACTTCAGCGATAATCGATTCGCAAGCGAAAAGCAAACGGCAGCAATCAGGAAGAGTGCAATTTCAGTCAATCAATCAGTCAAACCGTCAGTCCGTCAATCCGTCAGTCAGTCAGTCAAACGTTCGCTCCGGTTATTGGACACATTTTTTTTCTTTTTACTATATTCATAAGCTAATGATCGGGCTAATGATGAGGAACGGATGCTCGAACCGTTTTAATTACGCATCCGCGACAATTTGCGGCGCCTTCTGGACGGTGGGCGGTGGGCGGCGGGTGGCGGGTTCAGCTGCCGGACGGGGTGTGGCTGAGAGAGTTGCAGAAACTTCAGGAAAATACTAATTAAGCTACATTAATCCGTTTGTCGTTTTGAATTGATAGAGAAAATCTCAAGTGGTTGTTAGTCAATTTATTAAGTGTTCAAAATGAAAATGAAAAGAAATTAAAGATTAGAGAGTTGTTTGTGGCCGCATTTACAGTTACGACTGGGGATGTACACCAAAATAATAATCATAAATTTCAAGTGTACAAAGTTGATCAAGCTTGGGATTGTGGAATAAACACATTAATTTTATACTCTTATAGAGGGTATTACAATTTGTTCATGAGAAGTAGAAGATCACATCTCTGAACGCTATAAAATATATATATTCCTAGATCAGCATCAACAGTTTCTCTGTCTCTCAGTTTTAAAGATGTCGTCTTGGTACTTTGCATAGGACTGTGTTTCTTGCAGGCAGTACATTTGTTGAAGCCGACCGGATCGGACCTCTATATCACGTAGCTGCCATAGGAACGATCGGCCGATAAGTAGGCTCTTGTATGGAAAACTTATTTGTTTCCTTTTATGTTGCCTTAAGCTATCTTGAGCAAACTCATCCTTTATCAGTCATGATCCCTATATACATATATGCAAAATCTTATCAACATCGGTCTACTATATCGTGTAGGATCGTTTGAAAGTTGGCTATTGTAAAGAATTCTGGTTTCAAAGATGTTTTCATCAAACGCATCGTTTACGATTCTCAGATATCTCCAAAAGCGTAAGGCAAAGGGTAATAAAACCTTTCTCAAATTCACAAAAATATATAAGAAAGTTTCTATTAATACAATATGAATATCTATAACCTGTAGAATATACCCCCATCAAATCCCTTTGACTATAGTTCCTGGCGTAAGTTGGATCAGTTTAAACTTATTGCCAAACAAAAAGTAGCTTGGTATATGAAAGTTCTTAGTTATTACTGGGATTGTAAAGTTCTTAACTCTCTCAAACAGCTTAAAGAGTGGGAAACAGCTTGAAATAGGTCATAAATGATATACATGATAATGATGCCATGATCTCACCTGCGTGGGATTAGTCGATTTGTCTGATTTATGGCGAAATACTTTTAGCTCGATCTATCAAAGCTGTCGTCAGTAATCTATTTGCCAACTTTGGTGACAAGCTGTAAAAGAAGAAAAAAGTCTTGGCAGTGTAAATAATATGCCAATAGTCTTCACTGTACTTTTGCTCTGACACATTTTCATTTTCTAAATAATTAAATCTTATCAGAGCGCTGCGAAAATTTGACTTGTTTTTTGTATTTTTTGTATTTTTGGCGAATATCTGGTTGCATTCTAATGTGTGGCCTGTCGCCTTATCGGAGCCGATAACAGGCCTTATAAATACGCGTATATATATGTATATATATGTATATATATGCATGAACGATTACCCTCGATTCTTGTGTATGTACACATGCTTAGTTGAATTGTGTTCCCGTTATTCCCCCCTCCTACAGCTCTTGTCAAGCAAATTGATTTTGATAAAACTTGTTTTTCGAGAGTGTGCGATTTTTAAATTTTTTTCGCACCCTTGCCCTGCCCTCCTCCCGCCCCTCATGAACAGGCTTGCAATCAAATCAAGCCCATTAACAAAAGCGAAAAACTTGTCAACTTTTTGTATTGTTTATGCCGAATATTTATGATATTTACATAAATTAACACTGTGTTTTTGGCTTTGGCTTCGGATTGCGTCGATTGGCAATTTCAAGGTCAACAGCGGAACCTAACAACCCGCTTAACTGGAGCAGATGCAGATGCAGACCCTGAGAACTTAACAGAAGATTGATATATTATATCATTTAGCTTATCTTTTGTTGAGGCTCAGTTTACGTCGCACAAAAGGATTTGTGGCATTGCATTTCAAGATGGTCGCTGGGAGAAGGCTCTCGGGCGAGACAAGTCGGCGTCCCTTCGGGGGGCAGGGAGGGGGCAAGTTTTTACTGTGCTTGTGGCCTCCAAAAATGCTTTTCTATTTTCGCTTTGCTGCTGTTTTATGAAGACTTCCAAGTCTGGTCAATGGTCAGCTGTAGACGTGGCTATTACACACGCCCCACACCCAACCCCACCCCGCCCCACCCCACGTACCCCGATGTGCCCCTTTGGTGGAGTGTCATGTGGCGCATGCCGCTAAAAAATAAACGAGGAACCCCTCCAAGCGTGAAGTGGGCTTCCCATAGTCGTTGTTGTTGTAGTTGTTGTAGTTGCTGTGATTATATAGTTAGTTATATGTATGTGAGCATGGGTATGAAAAGTAACCGAGTGCAAGCATCGTTATGTATCGCAGTTTGTGTCATAAAGAGTTTTATATTTCTTGGCTCGCATTAAATGAAAAATGAAGCGGACCAAAGACTTTCTCTGCCATATGACAAACAATTTCGGCTGTTGCCGTAATTGCGCCAATGAGCTGTTAATGAAACCAAATAGACAGACAGACTGTCAGACCGACAGACAGACAGATAGACAGAGTTAGAAAGAGGGAAGCACTAGTCATCATGCCAATATGATCCGTGGGCCAGGCCAATGAACGATCCGGCCTCAGCAGCTTAAGAAAACTGAGGCAAGCAGAACTTTGTATTTTTGCGGACTTCTTTTCATTTCTCTGCCTATTTTGGTCTAAAAACAACAACAGCTAAACAAACAGTACACTGTGCAACCAGTTTTTGGGTACCACAAATTGTACAAAATCAAATTGTACAGAATATCAAAACATTTGACCTGAAAGTTGCGCATAAAAGACAAAACAAGGGATTCTGTGGATATAGGTTTATATTTAACTTGATATTAGATTAGTTATTAGATAAGTTGCCGAAAAATTCGAACCAGCGTAACTTAGGACTTCATTTCTGAACAAATATGTATAAACTATTTCAAATTGTACAGAATCACAAAAAATTTGACCAGTAAGCTAGTTATCAAAGGACAAAATAGGATATTCTATGGTTAACATTTGTATAAAGGATTGCAATTTTTAGATTCTTCAATGTTTAGAGCCCTCATTTTGAAAGAATTTCGAACCAGTGAAGGATTTTCGATTTAGGACTTCGTTTCTGATGAAATATATAGCTTTTCCTTCTCTTAAATTTCTTTTAATTGGGCATCAAAAAGCTTGTAAAGTCTCCATTGCCTAAGCTGATATTTGTTTATATTTGGCTTACAACAAGATGTTATAAACTTAATTAGTATAGAATTTACAAAACGTTTACAATTTTGTTTGTGTATATTATTTACATGTCGCGTAGTATATTTCATAAACTGGAAAAACATGTGTGCTTGCACTTAGTTTAACTATTTTTTTTTTGTCGAATAAACAAAGCGTGATCTATTATTTCGTTAAGGTATAATAAATATATTAATTGTATATAGAAAAGGTTAAGGCAAGCAGCGACTTATTCGATTTGCTTTTTGGCTGTGTTGCATGTTGCATGGTGTAATCTGTGGCACAGTTCATGATTCTATGACTCGGGACACGACTTCAACGCGGCTCTTTTTTGGCTTTTTGCCTCGTGTTTCGCGTGGCTCGGTTGCTCAATCTTCGACTTTCAACAGATGCAAAACGAAACTTTTGCGTGCCGTTGCCGTTGACTGAGAAGCCGCCGAAAAATTGTTTATAGTTTATGGCACTGGGCAATAACAACAGCAGCAACAACAGCAACAACATTTACTTCAAAAAGCGCAGCGATTCAGTTGGTCGCTTCTTCCTGCTTGCTTTGTTGTTGTTTAGTTCAGTTGTTGTTGCTGTTGCTGTTGTTGTTGTTGTATTGCCCAATACCCAGAGCCAAACCCGCGTTCGTGACAGCCCAGCTGGCCATGCCAGACGCCCGCCCGCCCCCTTGCCACACGCCTCTGTCCCGTTTGCGACGTCTGCGTTCTCTTTGATTCATTAAACACGCGGCCGCGTTGCGTCCCGCTCCGCCCACTCCGCCCTGCCCCCCAGCTCCAGGCGCTGCGCACAGCATAACCAAAACAACCAGAAAGGGGCGGAGGAGGCGCGTCTAGAGTCAGAAAAGAAAAATTAGAAATCATAGCTGGCCTGCAGGTGCAACGAAATGAAAACTCCAAAAGAGATAGAGAGAAAGAGAGAGGGGGAGCTAGAGAAAGAGAGAGACGGAGCGAGTGGGGGGCAACAGAACCCGGAAGAGTGTGCCTCGTTTGCCTCGGCCCGGCCCGGCCCGTCCCCAAACCGAACCGAACCGAACCGAAACTCTTTGCGCAGTTTTCAATAGCTGTCCCCAGCTACAGACACAGACACACAAGGCACAAAACTGGGCGCGCAACTTGCAACTGCAACTCATTATAACTGTGCAACGAGCAGGGGCAGGGGCAGCGAGCATGGGCGGGGGCAGGGGCAGGGGTTGGCAGCGTCGCATCAAATGCGGGTCTGGGTACCGATTGTAATTCTCGGCACAAATGTTTCACTTCATTTGAGTTTCGTGGTTCGTCGTCCCTTGTCCGACGTCCACAGGAAGTGCTGCAGTCGAGCGGGCGTGTTTAATAAACCCGAACCGGGGGCGTGGCCCACACACACACATGCACACACACACACACACACACAAAGCACAGCTGTCCACCTGTTTCGCGTAGCGTGAGAATCGCCAGCGGATTCGTATTTCGATATCAATTAAAATAGTCGCGACATTTGCGTTCAACAAGCCCAAAAAAAAAACAACAACGAGAAGAACAAGAGAACGAAATCCAAACAAATTGCTTGCGTCTGATGGTCTGTGGGCAGAATGAGAGAGGGGGGATGCAGGGGCGGTGGCAGAGGGGGCGCTATAAACTGGCCCCTCGCTAGACGGCACAAAATAAATTGCCATAAATGCGAGGCATGGAAATAAATTGTTTTCAATGCAACTGCCGCAACAACAACAACAACTACAACATCAAGAACGAGTCGAGAGAAATTTATGCAAGTGAACGTATTTCCCTCTTTCATATACATAAGTTGCCCCAACATATGGCACAGAATTTGTTGTGCCACACAATGGATCTGAGAACCCATGAAATTGCGAGTGCATAAATATATATATATATATACATATATCTTTTGATATGCACAAAATGCTTTAGTAGAAGTATTTTGAGTTGAGGCTCGGCAATATCGTGAGATATCATAAAACTTGCCTTTGGCTGTTTGGTTTTTTTGGCTGATAAATATATATATTTGCTCTGCGCAGTATATGTCTGATAAGATTCTTATTGGGTGCATTTCAAAGCAAAGCAAATGTGGACTATTGTTAAAAAATTTCAGTTTTTAAAGGTATAGGCTACTTATAATAAGTTAAGGCAATGGTAGATACATACTCTAGACTAGGATTCGAAACCGGAAATATATATAATTGTAGTCCCATTATTAAAGATGTAAATTCCTTAGCATACATATATATACAAATTAGTTTCCTATTAAGCTAACATTATACATTGCTCTAACTGTAAATCGAAAGCTTTTTAAGCATAATAGGGCTGTTTGTACTAAAAACATGATTCAACTCTTTGGCCATTGAGTATCTGCCATTAAAATACTGTTTACGGAAAACCCTCTCCAACTGTTTTCCTGTTGCCTTGCACTGCCAATCATTACAAAACGAATTACGCTGCATAATTAAAATTCTGTTTTAGTTATGCGATTAAGTTTATTCACGTCTACCAAATTACAACAGACTTTCAAAATGGAAGAGAGTTGCCTTTCACGGGATGGCACACAATGCACTCTTAGATAAGAAATTAACATTATTCTTGATCAACATTCATGTGACCCTTAAATATCCTATGCAGAAATAGGTCGAAATTTCCCACCCACAACTCGGTCAAATCTCATCCGATTATCACGAGCTTTGTTCCCTTTGTTCATGGATTGGCCTCTAGCTGAATTTTGCATCAAAACCGATTAACTTTAAACTTATTTTTAAAGCTCTTCATAAGAACTTAATGAATACGTGCTTCAGTAAGTTGGCAAATTTCACCCGCAACAGTGGAAAATTGGCGGAAAAAAGTTGTACAAAAGTTTTTAGTTTTTTCATTTTCAAAGATCTTTAAGAGAATATATTTTATTCGAATTTATTTTATATTCATTTATTACTATTAGTAATAAATATTTAAGTGTTGTTTTCAATGGTTTGTTTTAATTAATACATATCAAAGTTGTCTGCAGTTTAAAGCTGGCTTCCTTTCATTTAAAAAAAGTTTTCACATCAATCTATGCGAATCATGAATTATGCTGCGTTGCATTAACTGGGCGCTGAACTGGTCGAACTGGGAAGCCGATTCGCATTGCCGCAATGCGTCTGACTGTCAACTGTCGCAGTGTCATTGCTATTCAAGCCCCCTCCCCCCTCCTATGTAATCACCCCCCTTGAGGTTGCTCGACATGCGAATTAATGGGCAAAACACACGCAGCGCAGCATTTGCAACTTCGGATCTACGCGCCTTTTCAGCCATGTTGAGCGCAGTTGTTGTTGTTGTTATACCCTGTTCTAAAAGTGGAATGAGTATGTTGGTTCGCAAAGGCTTGAAACTTTTAATAGATACGCTTGCATGTATTAGAAAATGTGTTCAAATGTGTGGCCACGGTTAGGTTATGATTTACTCTATATGCCATAGTCTTAGAGGTGATCTCTGGAAGAGCTAGTCAAATGTATGGCTGCCATGCCCATTCCCGCCTCTTAAAATTCCAACAAAGCTTATTTCCCAGTTTGAAAGCAAACTCATTTCGAGCTGTCTTTACCTGCTATTGCTCTTCGAACAGAGTATTGCACAGTCGGTTGCAGCTGACTTGCTTGCTGCTGTTTGTTGCTTTAATTAAGTTGGCATTATTTTTGCGCTGCAAAGCGCCTTAATCGAATTAGGCGCATTGCGGCGTAGGAGCTCCGAGTTGACCCCAGCCGCAGCTCTCATTGATTGGAGTTAATGAGCCAAAACGACGACGACGACGACGCCAATGTGGCCCAGCTCTATCTCTAGAGCGGCCACCTGCCTCGGTGGGTGGCACTTTCGCCTTGAACCCGGCCAGCAAATGCAGCCGGAGTTCTGGTTTATGCAAAACAATCTGCTGCCTTGGCATAGAACCGAGACTCGAAACGAGTTTCAGACGCGGACGGCAACAAGAAAAAAAAACAACTCACATATCTCAATCTTTCATTGTCAGGGCCATGGGGATCGATTCGCAGCGACAACTTCATCAGCTTCAGTCGTGGCAGCCCAGACAACTGAAGGGTTCGATGGCAAAATGTTGCCGCTCTGTCTGCGCCCAGCTTTGTATCTACAAGATACTTTTTCATGCTCAAACAATTGCGCTGCAGCATTGGTTGCGTGTGTGTGTGTGTGCGTGTGTGTTTGTCTGCTTTATGGTTATGGAAATTGCTTGGCTTTTCTTGCTTCGCTTCCTCCACAATGCCTCATGCTGGGGGCACAAAGTCGCCGCCTTGTGCGACACTCAAAGTTTCTGCCCCGTCCGCCTGGGTTGACGCCTCCGCTCAGCGCGCTTGAAGTGCCCTTCATTAGAACGTTAACCACTCCAGCCGCCTTGGCTGCCTGGCTGCCCAGCACCACTTCGTCAGCCACATGGCACAAACGAGCTTTAAGGCCTTCTTTGAGCATGTACCAGCCTTTAACATGTTCTAGCCAAGGTCGTTCAACAGGATCTGTCTATGAAAAACTGGCTTGGCAACTTAGCTTAGTCTCTCCTCGCATTCAATTTTTTGCAACCACGCCCGAAAAATTGTTTGTTCATTTGCAATTAGCTACAAATGAAATTCCAATTAACTTCAAATTGGAGCAACTTCATTATGTCTTCGCTTTTGCTGATGAATGATGATGAAATCTTCAAATTTGGCCAAAATCTCAAACAGATCGCATAACAAAGAAGACACTAATGATGCGCTTATTAAACTGGCAAAACAATAACATGTAGCTCGAAGTAGTTAAAGTAAGACGACGTCTAAATGCCCTTACTTAGAGCTGAAAGTGAATGTAAAAGTTGGGAATAATTATTTTTCGTAAATCTTAAACATTGACGCTCTCAAAAAACCTTAACAGGACAAAGACCTTAGCGGCTTGTCTATAATAAAATATTTATTTTTCCCATAATTCTATTAAAATGAAAGCAATTTTCATGTGGACCATAACTTAAAAGCTGGCCAACTTTGGAGTAGAGTCAACTGCAGTTAGTTCAAGCTCTGGCCTCATAAGCAATGTGGCCAAGTGGAAAATGCCTCATATCAGATTTATAAATATTCTACAACAGATGATGATGCATGATGATGGGCTGAGAAACGAATCTCTGCGACAACAATGCGAATGCGAATGCGAGTGCGAGTGTGAATGCGAATCGGTAATTCAAAAAGGTGCCCCAAAATGTGGCATGCATTTGAGGCCAGCGACAAGTGCTGCGCGTTTCTGTGTAGTTTGGGTCAGAGTCGTAACAGATTTGGTTTGATGAGGGCTCGCTCATAACTTATGCAGTGTCCCAGTTGTGGTGTCAGGTGTGAACTAGTTTAAGTCAATCACAGGAGCCTGGCGCAGTCGTCAGCAGCTGTCCAGAGCCGTTAGAGCAGCTGGCAGAAGTGGACACAAGTGTTGCATGTTGCGTGTGCGTCCAACTTGACCGCAAAAGGCAGCCCGAGGGGCAGCAACGAGTTCTGATTGATGCGGGTCGGGGCGGGCCGGGCCGGTGCGAGGCATGTGGCATGTGGCATTCCCCATTTGCCAAAAGGTCGTTGGCGTGCGCAACTTGTTGTGGGGCAACGAGCAGGTGGAGCGGGGTTTGGCCAAGGGGGAATATGCAACTGAAATGCCAGCATCCCAAAAATACGCGCATGCAGCATGCAAAATTTGGGTCGCCTCGACGTGAATCACTCGCACTAAATGCGCTCTCCCTCTCTCTTTCTCTCTCTCTCTCGCTCTCTCGCTAGTGAGCTGCCATGTCCGGCACGCTGTTCGAGATGGAGGATCCACAGCTACAGCTACAGCAGCAACTGGCAAGCGATGTCGAGCAGCAGATGGCGTTGTGCCTGGCCAGCCTGGACCTGGGCGAGGGCGAATCTGTGACTGTGGTGGCCAGCAGCAGCAGTACAATGACCACGCAGAGCAACTGCAGCAATGGCAGCGACAGCGGCCTGGATGTGCCCAGCAGCAGCTGTTGCATGTCCCGGGTCACCTTGCAGCGTGGCCTGAGCAGCACCAGCGGCGGCTACACCAGCAGCAACGGGCTGGAGGAGATTTACGACAGCTGCGAGCTGCAGCTGATCAACAACGTGTCGCCCAGCGACCAGAGCAGCGAGTGCTCGCAGAGGACGCCGCCGCGACAGCGCTTCAATGGCAGCGTCAAGAAGAAGGTGGCCATGTTTGAGCCGGACGCGGAGCAGCAGCAATCGCCATCGCTGCAGGCAACGGGCAAAACGCAGGAGCAGCTGCGTGGGCGTGTGGCCAATTTGAAGCGAGCCGCCAGCCTGCCCAGAAACGGAGCTCCCGCAACGCCGGCGGCCAGAGAGAAGCCACGCACGATTAACTCCGGCTCGTTCCGTGTGCCAACTAACACGGCCACCCCCGTGCGCACACCACGCCCACAGAAGCCAGACACCCTGCCCAGCGCGCTAAACCGCGCCCAATCCGTGCAGCGGCTGGCGCAGGTGCAGCGCACGCCCTCACTGAGTCGCGCCCGCACGCCGGGCACGCCCTCCTCCGACGACGCACGCTGGCCGGCGAATCGTGGCGCCGCCGGACAACGCCGCGGCATGTCCGTGACGCCAGATGTGCTGGCCAACCGCATGCGAGGCAGCCCGGCACCAGGTAAGCTCCATGTTGCACCTTAATCTAGCACGCACTAAAAGTATGCTTCTCCAGGCGGCACGTTGCCTCGCCGTCGCAAGCAGCAGTCCGTGGAGGATCTGAGCGCGGGTCGACTGTCGCGCAGCAATTCCATTAGCCGTGCAGCCGTTGTGGATGCCAGGATGACCTCGTCGGTGATGCTGATGCCTACGAGTCGGCGCAGCCTGGCGCCGCCCACGGTTACCGCTAAGGTCAATTCGCTGCGTCGTCCACAGCAGCAGCAGCAGATGGCCACGCCTAGGACACGCATCTACCACGAGACGGCGGTGCAAACGGCGCTGACCAGCGAGGATCTGGAGCAGGTGCTGGGCGGTGGCCTGCTGCAGACGCGTGCCTTGGATGCCGTGGAGCAGCTGGATCAGAGCACACAGGCGGAGCCGGATCAGCGCGATCATGAGCTGGAACAGCTGCGCCAGGAGGTGCGTCAGCTTAGCGGCAAGCTGCAGCGCGAGCGCGAGGAGAAGCTGGCCATGCAGCAGGAGCTGCATCTGAACACGGAGCGTGTCATGAGCATGCTGGAGCTTGCGCGCGTGGTCAGTGCCAGTGCGGGCACGCCTACCTCCGAGGATAGCGGCGATGGCAGCGGCCATGACAGCCTGCTCATGCTGGAGTCACAGATCCAGATGAGCGGCCACGAGCTGATCGAGCGCCAGCAGGAGATTGGACAGCTGCGCGAGCTGTGCCGCGCACTGCAGCAGGAGATGCGCCGTTCGCTGGCCACGCAGCAGCTGCTGCTCCAGGAGAAGGCCGCCATTGAGCAGGAGTCCAGCGAGCTGCAGGACTTTCTCCAACACGAAAAGGCCGCCCAGTGCGATGCGCTGCGTGAGCTGGAGACAGAGTATCTGTCTGCCAAGGCGCAGCTGTCCAATCGCGAGGAGGAGGCGAAGGTGCTGCGCGACGAGTGTCGGCATCTGGTGCGCCTCAACGAGCAGCGTCGCCAGGAGAACCGCCTGCTGCAAACCAAGTACGCCGCGCTAGAGAACAAGTCCCGGGAGCTGATACATCAGCAGAATGCGGCTGTGGCGGGCGCCTCGACGGCCTTGTCGGGTCTGCATGCACGGCTGGACAGTCTGGTCGAGCAGCTGGTGTGCTCCTATAGCATTTCCGAGCAGGATTTGGAGGTGAGTTGTGAACACAATTTTGACCCGGACTTAAACTAACGTTGCGCCCGCAGGACACACGTTTCCAGGCGGAGTCGCTGGCCGCGGAAACGGAGCACGCCCAGAATGGCCACAAGCCCAACGGCTTGGACTTGCCTCTCAGTCCAGCGCTAGCTGGCGATGCGCTGCACACCTTGGTGCTGGCCAGCGACGGTTCGCTCTCACCGCAACGCAATCAGTCCTTCATAGCCGCCGTCATTGGTGCCATACGCCAGGCCACCACACACTCGGGCAAGCGTCTCTCGCTGCGGCAGGCAGGCAAACGGCATGGCCAAGCAGCAGGCTCGGGAGCAGTTGCCGGCGCAGCACATGCCACGACAATGCTCAACAGCAACGAACAAGCCAATCTTAATGGCAATGGAGGTGAGCCGCTGGTAACCATACAATCTTTATATATAACTAGCTTATATTCTGCTCCACAGACGATTCCGATTCCACGGAGATGCTAGACTCCGAAACGGAGGTAAGTGAAACTGCAATCGATCTGCAAATTTACTTGCTCACACATATTTATTGTTGCTTGTAGCCTTGCCTGCTCATGATGGACAATGTGCTCGAGGATGTGGTGCAGCCGGATTCGCACTCACATAACATGGTCTCCTCCTGCACGGGCATGATCTCTCAAATCGAGCTGCCCACGGAGCTGGTCAGCCAGTGCAGCCAGCAACAGCCAGCTGCAGCTGCAGCTGCAGCTCAAGGCGATGATTCACTGCAGCAGCTGTCACAGGCCATCACCAACCGACAGCAGATGGAACTACACGTACACAAGCTCAGCGTGCTGCCCAACAGGTAAGTTGCACAGTTTACCATTCAAAAACCTTTCACTTCTGCAACTGGTCCCGATGCAATGTACTGCATCCCACCTCCCGCTCTACAGAGCGAGGGGCACAGTGCAAAAACGAACACAAGCTACTATATGGGATTATCTATTTGCTAAATAGCTTCGAATAGATGAGTTTAGACGAGTAAGAGAAGACTCTGAGCAGAATAATCTGTAATGCTTATTGTCATTATCCCCATGACCATGCGAGGCATGGTTAGTTTAACTGACAAAGGTGTACAATTATGTGTTCGCCTAGTAGGGACAGTGAAGTTTAATTTACTAGTAATCCCAGTTTAATTAAAAACGGAGGATTAATCATCAGAGTTCTTCTGGAGTATGACAGTAACCGCACACAAGGATCCCAGCTTAATCCACGAAGGGCAAACAACAAGAATTTCTGTACAGATTTAATTCTGATATAATAAATGGAGTGTTTTTAGTGACCTTACACATGAGGCATGCTCAAGGATAGGTTGTATCAGAGATATAAAAAGGATCTTTTTCGTTGACGGATCGACAAACTCCATGGACCATCAATGTTTGCTTGTAGTAGATTACATGAGCCCATATTCTTACATGCAAGGTACAACTTTAGATCATCGGCCACATCGAGAATGAGACAATATCGAGGGAAGGAAAAAGGATAGGGAATAGGGAAAGGCACCTACGTTGGAGGACCCCAGAAGTCACCTGGATTTATTTAGAGAATAAATTTCTGAAAATAACATTTTGAGTTCTGTTACTCGAATACCCTGAAATCTAGTTCAGAAGATTGACTATGCCGAGTAGAAATAATTTTGGAAACAGTAAGGAGTGGTAAATGGAATCCTAAGACTTACTAAAAGCAGGCTGCATTCCTTTCTTAAAACCATCAATTACTAGGGTTCATCCCCCAAGATAGTTAAATAATAGAGCCGGATATATGTTGCAGTTGGGATGTTACGATTCATTCACAGGCTTTAAGATTAGGAATTTGGAAATACCTCTGCAGTTTTGGGCCTCAGATTAACTACCTTTCTTATGGAGATGAATGATTAACGATTTTTTCCATATGGCCCAAGCAGCAATCGCGATCAGTGCAACACGGAGGAGCTCAGCTGTCATGACTCGTTGGCCGAGTTGCCCTCTTTGATGGAGTACAGCACGGCGCAGGCGGTGGTCGACCAGGTCATTGAGGTGGATACGCTGGTAACCAAGCTGCTGAAGGTGCTGCGACTTGTGCAGCTGGACAACGACAATTGCATACAGCAGCTCATCCTGGACAAGTGAGTGGAATACAATCGGATCCGAGATATTTGATTCACGCTGGGTTTTCATCCTCTTACAGAAACAAACTGCAACAGCATAAGGAGGATATGCTGGAGAAGCTAAAAGACTTGGAGGATGTCAATCTGAAGCTGCAGGACGAGCTCATGGACGCCACCCAGGAGCTGATGATCAAGGGCAGCGATCTGAGCGGCGCCAAGGCCGAAATGCAGCGACATCGCAACGAAATCGACGTAAGGTTTTAGCCACGTTCTCTAGTAAACGAATTATTCTTGGACATTAATTTTTTTTGTTGTGTTGCGCACCCTTCGAAGACATTTCTATATATCGTTTATTGTTTAGTCGCCAGATATATAATCATATGTTAAGCACGCGAAGCCGATGCAGCCGATCTTATCTTATTTTAAACGTACTTTTAGTCACACCTATTATTTGATATAGAATAAACAGAACTCTTGGCCTAATTTATATTATATATGAGTTGATGCATTGCATCGATCTGATCAGATTTTGTCATCTATCTGTATAATTTCTTGTACTTTGTTTCTCATGCCAACCATTTGTACACCTCATTCGTATTCATCGACGGACAGTCACAAATCAAGTTCAAAAACGCACTCTTTCGTTTCAATTGAAATCCGTATAACTAATTACCATAACGCCCCTGATCCTGCTCCTGCTCCTGCTGCTGTTGCTGGTGCTTCACCTGTTCCTGCTTTCCTTCCTGCTTTTGCCTGCTGCTGTTTCTGACAGCGCCTCAATGAGGATATCTGCACGCTGAGCACACTCTGCAGCAGCTACAAGAAACTGTCGCCCACCACAGAGTTTCCGCCCATGCAGCTGCTGTCGCCCAACCAGGCGCCCGAGCAGGGCGACGTCTTGGGCATTCTGAATCTGTTGAAGATGTGGCATACGGACGGACAGCTGCAGGATGCGCGTGTCAGCAGCTATTTGCGCAGCGTTTGCGGCAATCAGCTGACGGTGATTGGGACTTTCTCTTATTTTTGATATCCAACATATAATCATCATCATTCATTCACCGACCAGGTCAACACTGTGCCGCATCAGGACAACAACTATGTGGAACGTCTGCGCATCTATGCCAATCAATTGGAGCATGTGACGCGCGTCCTGGACGACTTTCGGTGCCTAGAAGATCACATGCCGCTGCAGCAGCTGCGCCGGGACATGGAAATCGTGCGTCTCAATGCCAATTGGACGCAGTTGTTGGAGCTAAGCGAGGAGCGGGATCACAATGCAAATGAAGCGGATGTGCCCACGTCCAGGTCCTGAATTGTGTCAAACTGTTGTTAATTATCTAGTTAACTATTAGTACTTAAAAGTTGTTCAATTTCACGTAGTTAGAAACGTTAGCGTCCAGCTCGAGGCAACTAAAGCCGCAGTTTATTTTGCTATTGGAAAGCCATTAATCAAATAGGAAAATCTAATTAGAACTATTTAAATATTCAATTTTTTTCAAAAATATCTTAATGTTTTGTGCTAGAATTATGCGAAGCTAATGGGAAAGAACATATTCGACATGACGAATATTTAATACCTTTGTAGATATGTGGCTCATGAAAAGCTTTTAAAGGTAAGCTTTATATTCAACCGAGGTCCGCCTGGAAAAGTCGGATAAGATAGTATGCGAGAAGAATAGTAAGACTCCAGGTTGCTGGGTTTAACTGAGATATCTTATGGCAAAATTGCCATGCCCTACTCTACAAGGGTATCAAAATAGTTTCATTTCATTTGTGTCTAAATTTTCGCTGCCTACTTTCGAGCGCTCTGTCAGATTTGTGTTGCATACATTTAGGCAACAGGCTGTTTTTGTGCCATGCATTTGAAAAGTATTATTAAAATTATTAGAAGGCAGCATTTGGGGCGTGGCTAACTGATTTAAACACGATTTGTTTTTGATTTTGTTTCGATAGAAAGTTGTTTGTATAATACACGTACAATAAATAAGCATAAACTAAATGTAAAAAAAATTTAACTCATTTTGAAAAAACAATTTCGCACAATTTTTGTAAAATCCCTTGAAATGGTATGGTACTATATGCTAGATATAAGTCTATAAGTATGGGCATATATATATAACATGTACTCGTATATGGTATATATGTATATATATGTATGTATGTTTGTATGTATATATATAGACAGCTATAAGTTGCGGCCGCCGCGTTTGTCTTTTATGTGTGTGTTTGTGGTCTTTACAATTACAAATAATCTCACAATGTAGGTTCAGGTTGGGTGAGGGATCGGCATAGGTATAGGGATAGGGAACGGGATAGGGATTCCTTCCCAGCTAAAAGGAGGGCTTGCTGCTGCCAATGCTGCGTGCGGGCAGGCTGTTTGTCTTCACCGTGGGATTGTCGCGCGCCTGCGAGTGGGCGACCACAATGCTGAGGCACTGCACCCATTCCTCGGCGTTTTTGCCATCCTTAGGCTTGAGTATTAGGGTCTGATCGGCCGTGAAGATCTCAAAGGCCTTCGGTATGTTGCGTGCGCCGCGTGAAACCTTAACGGAGCGTATTTGATTCACATCGATGCTCTCGCCGCCGCTCTAAAAAACGCTTGGCAGTTAGTAGGTTGTTATTTTGGGAGATTAGTTTGGGACACTTACGGATCCCTTGCAGGACAGATGTGCGCCCGAGAGCGTAAAGTAGCGTGTGCGCCAGCGCCTAAATAGTCGCCACTTGCCCTTCTTCTCCTTCAGCTGACCCTCAATCATGGGCTGATTGCTGCCATTGAGAAAGCCCACCGCCTTGTCCGGATGATTGCACAGAAAGCAGCCCCACTGATACTCCAGCTCATTGCAATTGGGATTGGACTTGTCCGTTTTGGACACCTCGAACACATCCAGAAAGCCCGAGTGACGCAGCTCATTCACAAGTATCTCGCGGTCCTAGGGAAGGCATCAAATGAGTTGATCCAAATATTCCCTTTTATGTTCTTAACCTACCTTGACCTGTGGAAACTGACTGGTGACCAGCTCAGTGAAGCTGCGATTTTCGCACTTGAGTATCTGCCAGATATTCTTCAGGTTGCTGATGCCGGGCTCTCGAGTGCTGAGCACACATTTCTCCTTGACCTAGACGAATCCGAGGAGAGTCTATTAGTGGAAAGATCCCTTGGTGAAATTCCGGGTTGTCACTTACAAAGTGTCGCACTTGAAAGTCAAGGAATATCATGTGTATCCAGGTCTTGGGATTGCGTGTGCGCATCGTAAAGCACGTCTTGGAGTATAGGCAATGAGGTCCACGTATCTGGCAGGCGAAATGCAGCTTGGCCACCTTCTTCCGGCGCTCTGCAAATTCATTGGAAACTGTGTGATGTGTGTGTGTGTGGGATGGAGAAGTGATTGAGAGAACAAGTGTGTAGGTGAACAGGAGAGTACAGTGGAGAACGGCAGAGAGAATAAGTAGTTGAGAGGAGAATAATTTAATGGACAGACTTACCCTCAATGCTGCAGCGCGTCGGTGGCGGCAGGTGCTGCGAGACCTCGTCCATATATGACTTGATCGAAATGAAGTTCTTCTCGCAGAACTGCTGCACGGGATCACGCATTATCTGATATGGCTCGAAGGTGCTCATGCGCTGATCCATCACGCTGTTGGCATTCAGCAGGGTGCGGCTGGTGTTGTCGCTGCGTCGCGGCGCCACATTGGTGGTGGTTGTGGGGCCCGAGACGATCACCTCGCTCTGCATGGGAAAGGAAGAGTTTAACAACAGATGTGGAGAGGAACTGGTTTGGGCTTTGGGTACATTGCCATTTACGGGTAGCTTCATGACGGACTTGGCATTGCCATTGCTCGAGGATTGCGGCAGAGCTGGCGATGCATGATGCACGGAGACTGCATTCGCAGCACTCGCCGCCGCTGCCGCCGCCGCCGCTGCTGTCGAGGCTGCCACGGATTGCGGTATGGATATGGAGCCCACGGATTGATTCAGTGCATCTGTGCTGTACTTCATCAGCACCGTGCTAGAGTTGAGCAGCGTTGAAGGTCCCTGCGAGTGCGGACGCACCTTGGACGGCGATGTGGTGACGGTGACACCGCCTGACGTAACCGGTATGCCGTGCTTATTGTGCCCAGTGATGATCACATCGTTGCTCAGCGGCGGCACCGGCGTCACAGGCGGATTACTTGGCGACGTCGGCGTCTTGGGCATGGCGCCCGTCTGAACCACAACATTGCTGTTGGAGCTGCCGCCCGGCTGTTGATTGATTTGTGAGTTGCTCAGACGCGTCATGCTCTTGTGCAGACCTCCAACCGAGCCGCTGGCCACGTTGAGCCGTGTGACGCTTCTGTGTGTGTTGCTAGCGGGATGCAGGCGTCCAGTGCTGCGGGAGTCGCCCAGCTTAACGCGTCGCGTGTAGCCCGTATGCGGAGGTGTTGGCGTGGCCGTGGCAACGGGCACAGCTGCTGGCGTTGAGGTGGCCACCGGCGTGGGCGCCGCACTGGGCGTGGCGAGCGTGGCGTTAACCGCGCTCGGCTGCGGCACAATGTTTGAGCTGCTGCTGGCGGGCGTAGCAGTAGGAGCTGGCTTGATCTGTGTGCTGGTGCTGGCGCTAGGGCTGGAGCTGGGGCTGATGCTGCTGTTGAGGCTAACAATGGTGACACCGCCAGAGATCTTGTTGCCCGCAGCATTGCCCACATCATGCTGGGAGCTGAGCGCCGCATTCTTTTGGCGCACACAGGCGAGCACCTTGTCCGTGAAGAGCACAGGATAGGCGGAGCAGAGTCGGGTCGCCTCCTGCTGCAGCAGCGCCTGGGTGGGCAGATGCTCGAGCACAAAGTCAAGCGCCTGCTGTGCCGTCTCCTTGCTGCCGATGCCGGACGTGGTCAGTATCTGTGCGCACAGAGTTACGGTGCTGGGGTTAGTCTTTGCGGCCAGGCGCAGTTGGTCGAAGTGCTCGACCAGCAGGTGAGGTGCATGCTGCGACAACTTGAGTAGGATTTGCATGGTGATGTTGGAGGTGTCGCTGTCTTGGAGAAAGTCACACAGCTGCGGCACACACGACTCCAGCACTGCCGGTGACTTCTGCACAATGAGCAAATAGAGCTGAAAGACGGCCATGCGCTCCTGGGCATCGCATTGGGGCAGCAGTGGGATGAGCAGCGGCGCGTGCGGCGTCACCGTCTCCGGAGACACCTCGTATACTTGGGAGAGCACGCGCAGCAGGCCATAATTGCCGGAGAGTATAGAGTCCATAATGGGATCCATGAAGTCTATGAGCAAATAAGCATAGTCGATGGCGGCCAGGGACAGGTAGCTGGCTAGATTGCGCGACAGCTCCTTGTTGCCCTTGGGCAGGAACTGCACGGCAATGGGCAGCGCAATTTTCATCAGTTCTTTCTTATCATAGTTCTACGAAGGGCAGGAAACAAGTTAGGGAAGGATTTCAATTTGGTTGATCATGTCGAGGACTCACTAAAAATATGCTAGATACAATGTCCGCGGCGATCTTGGCATGTGGCGGCTCCTCCTTGGTGGCAGCCACCGGCTGTAGATTCCACATCAGACATGTCTTCAACAGATCCACCAGAGCTGCACAATAGCGCTCCGCGCTGCGTGTCTCGCGTATGCAGGAAAGCACCCGTGTGACACAGATCTCCACCACGCTCTGATCATTGTTGTTCTTCACGTAGTCCGCATGCGAGATGATGGGATTGATTTCGGACAGCTGTGAATGAATGTGAGATTGAGAGATTGGATAGGATTGCCCGGCTCGGATTGACTTACCACCTCCGTTATGTCATTGACAATGTCCGCATCGGGCACCGAGAACAAGTCGCCGGCTCGGGACAGATCGCGCTTGGCGAGCACTTTCGTAAACAGTTCGTGCATCTCGAAAGCGTCGTGGCCTCGTCTTCCACGGGTCTAGTCAATCATTGCCTTGGGCAGCCTGCAATGGGATGGCACTTTTGGAAATTAGCTTTTCACTCTGGTGTGTATTTGTTTAGGCACTTCGATGGCAGCGCATTTTCATTGCCAGCTTCGCGTTTTGGCGCTGTGCCAGAGTTCAGGCGCCGCTCGCAGCGATTTTTTATCTTATCGCATGGCACTGGGAATGGGAATGGGAATGGGTGGGGGGTAAAGGGTGAGCAAAGGGAACTCGCCTAAACACAGCCAAGTCAAATGCAACCCAGCATTTCTCCACTTGACTAAATATTTGCTGCAATAACTTTTTGCATTCACTTGCCCTCTCTATTTCTTTCTGTCTCTCTCTGTCTCACTCGCTCTCTCCGACTTCCAGCTAAGCATCTACTGTCTATATGGTCTTATATAAATAGATATACTCTGTGGCCACCAAATACTTGTTGCATTGTCTCCAAGCGAGACACTCGACCAGCGCTTGTCTCGCCAAAAATTCCAATTACACTCGTTAACAAAATTCAAGTAGAGTATATTTTGGTTTCCCCTATACTCCATATTTTAACTTGCATTCATGTGTGAACGGGTATTAAAAAGTCGGCTACACCCTTCTTCTCTCTTCTTGTGTGTTTGCCATTTGATTGGATTTTCTGTGTTGTGGTTGGGTTTCTCGACAAATTGGAGTATAAACCAATTATTGCCACAAAAAAAAGACTCCATAACTATAAATGATATTAAACATCTGCAGCGGCCCACAAGTTCTTATCACAAACAGCGCTTATCAGCTCGGGGCTTATGGGCATTGTAACTGACCTTTTGGTGGGCTTCAAATAAACAAACTTTACACTTGCCGTCGTACTAATGGGGTATAGTACACATATTGGTTGATATACATATTCATATAAACTTCCCAGCTCTTCGAAATCTCTGAAGAAGTTTATACTCCCGCTGTTGGTCAAGGCTAACTGTACTGACCATGCATATATACTCTATATATATACACATATATATGCACATTTATTGGCTTGTATATTCAACTGATTCGGCAGATTTTGCACATGCAGTAATTCCGCAGAAGGTAATGAAAATCGCGTTTGCGTTTTGAATATTTGTGTTCTGTTTCGTGCGGGGATTCCCTGTATGGCTGCTCAACTGTGGAACTGGGAACTGAGAGCCGAGAGCCAAGAACGGAGAACTCTTTGCAAAGTGTTCGGTGCAAATAAACACATGGCAATTGTTTGCTCTGATATGACAGACCTCTCGACGGCCGACACTCGTTTAAGGTGGAACGACAAAAAGTTGAAGCCAAATGATTCTCGGCCAAGTGTGGAATGCACTTTGCTTGCCTGCGAATTAGATTTTGATTAGATGCGCAGAATTCCACAGCGAGGTGGGTTTCGCTCGGGCTGTTGGGATTAAGACTTAAGCCTTTAGACGGCTCACACAATGGAATTTGCTTTGTGGGCGCTGAAAAGCTTCACGTCATGATTGACGCTGTCTCACGCTTCGTCTCTTTCTCTATCTGTTTGTGAGCTATGGCTGCGACCATCAAGGAAGCGACGCCAACGCGCTGCGGATTATTAAATTTTCAAATAAAAACCAAAAGTTGCATAATCCATAGAGGCCTGGGCATGACCAGTCAGCCAGCCAGCCAGTCAGCCACACAGTCAGCCAGCCAGTCGACCAGGCAACAGCCAAAGAGCTCTGCACGCGAATTGCAGACGCAGACGGCGACAAGCGAGACGGACATTCGCTTCCTGGAAACCGGGACAGCCGCAGCACTTTGTTGTTGTTGTTGCTATATTATTGTGTGTGTTTGTTGTTATTTATGGCTCATTCGCGCTCAGGTTGCAGCAAAGAAACTGGTTAAAAAATAAATAAAGAGGCAGCAACAAGTCGCAGCAACAACAACAACAAGGCAACAACTTTGCGCGCGCTCGAGAGAAAATTAAAAGAGAAATAGAAATACACGTATATATAAGTATAAGTAATGGATGATGATGATGATGGCGTTGGCTAAAACATAAACCGAAACCGGTGCGGCAGGTTAATACACAAACAGCCAGCCCAGCCAACCAGCCAGCCAACCAGCCAGTCAGTTAGCCAGTCAGTCAGCCCGTACAAATACAAATACAGCAGGAAGACTGGCTAACTTTTGAACACCGAAGATGAAATACTCTTAGGAAGAAGATGAAGCTTAATTTGCTGACCTTGTTAAAGATCTTTCGAAAAACAACAAAATATTGCTCCTCCTCCTAAAGAAATATATTATATCTTAGTCCCATGCAAGGATCAGAGACAGCTTCTTCTATGCGCTACACATTTAATGTCAAAAGTATAATACCCTCTGAAAAGACAGGGCAACATGGTGCAGCCGTAGAAACGGATTTTGTTGTGTTGTCTCGGAGAGAGGCTAAACAACAAATCACATAGATCGCTGGACACAAATTCTGAGTTTCGGCCTGCCTGGACCGAAATGACAGAGTTCAGCAGCGTGAGCAGCATGAGAACCAGTTGACATTTTTGGACCATGTGCAAATGACTCAATTTGCATGGATGATGCGATCCGAGCTGGAGATAGATATACAAAGTGGGGAAGAGCAGGAGAGAGAGATAGAGAGAGCGAAAAGGAGAGGGAGATGGTAACCCCAAACTGGCAAGTGGGCAGCGAAGTGACAAGGCTTTGGTTATACGATCGTCAGCCCAACTGCCCCCCCCCCCCCCCATCCACCGGCGCAGTTTCAGATGACGAACATAATAAACCATTCGACACACGGTGCGTATACGTATTGCAATTGCAATGCCAATATTTCGATTTGTACTCGCATTGCGTGCAAGCCAAGCCAAGGCAAGGCAAGTGTTTTGTTCTTGTTTGCGCATTCCTGGTCACAGTTATTTGCAGTTGTTGCCGTTGTTGCAAATACCTGGCCTTAGGGAGCGTCAAGTGTCGTGCAACTGGCCAAGATGGATGCAAGTTGCAAGTCGCCGTCTCCGAGCTGCCATTGAGCTGCTCGACTCGAGTCACAGTCATAGCTTAAGTTTTGTTCTTGTCTTAGCTTTAGTTAGGCGAGTTGTTGTTGTTGTTGTTGTTTTGTCTGGCAGAAACTAGTTTTGCGGTCTGGCTTTGGTTTATGGCCACCCTACGCAGGCGCAGAGACTGTCATTGTCGCAGCCAGGTAATAGATTCTTCCAGAGAATCGAATATATGTAGGTTGCATTCGGTAAATTCAGCAGCTTTGTCAAACATACTCTAAGCTTCGTCGGGCATGTGTTCTTTTGGGATTGACATGCATAAAATATCGCAACTTAAATAGGTTTATTCGTATTGTCTTGAGCTAGGTCTTGGAAAATTCCACTCGCGAATGTGGAACAATTATGGCCAACAGTTACATTAAGCTTTCTAGCTAAATCCAATCAGATTCGAACTAATATTTCAGAGATCTCTGTGAGAATCGATTGGAGATATTTAGAGAAAAGTGTTTATGAACTAAGATTGCATTTACATTTGAAATGTAAGTTTTAAGCCCAGTTTATTTACCCCTTTCACCTTTTCTTAGTTTAACCATGTCGCCTACCTAAACAAAGCTGCCCATACAAATTGCTTGGCAAATTTATTAAGTCGCAGCGTGAGAACCCAAATAAGAAGAAATTAGCATTAAAACAAAAAATCACCGAATTTATGTTATCCACTCATTTGGCGTGTCTTCACGAATATGCCCTTGTGTGTGTGTATGTGTGTGTATATGGACACGGTTATACATAAGTAAATACAACATCAACACGGTAATCCGAGCCAGACACAAGCTAAGCAGGGGATAGGTACACGGCGGGGTCTTATGGGCTTTTAGGGGCGTGGGGACGACGTGTTGAAAAATGAGCGGCGCGTGAAACTTATTAATGAAAAGAGCCGCAAATAAAATGCTGCGAATTAGCGCAACAACAACAGCACATAAAAATGAAAAAAGGAGAGAAAAGAAAACGAGATGTAGAAAAAAGTCGCACAACAGAAATCCTAAAACACTTTGTCAAAAATGTATAATACGCGCTTTTAATTAGCTGCCTCTCGCCTCCTGGGGCCATTGAACAGGTAGATAAGCTGCGGCTTTGTGGGGGTCTCTAAGCGAAGATCGCTTTAACGGTAAACGTTGGACTTACCAAAATTGCATACTCTGTCGTCGATATATATATATATATATGTATGTGTGTGTATGTGTCTCTGTGCATGTATTGCGGGCCCAGGCAGACACAGCTGGTTCATATCAGGGAGCTGAAACTGGTCGAAGCCGAGACTGAATACAGTGCCAAACCAGATACGCGCTCTCGCTCGCACACACTAGCTCTCTCTCTCTCTCTCTCTCTCTCTCCCTCTCGCTCGCTCGCTGGCTCTATGCTCTGCTGAGCGGGGGGAGGGGCAGCGCAGCTATGAAAAACACTTGAAAAGGCACGAAAAAGGTAGATGACGACTTTGGTTATTGTTGTTGTTGTTGCTGCTGCTGCTGCTGCTGCTGTCGCTGTTGTTGTTGCTGCTGCTGCTGTTGGTGACCTGTCGGCCAAGTCAGCCGCACAGCCGCCGTTATTGTTGTTGTTGTTGTTGCTGTTGTTGTCTTTGTTGTTGTTGTTGCCGTTGGCTTTTGGGTGTAGTTCAATATGAATTTTATTGTTGCTGCTGCCGTTGCCGATAAAGCAAAAAATTCAGCATTGCTGTTAACAATATATTCGTATGGCTTTTATACTTATGTATTTATGCAAATAACAAAAGTATAAAATGAAGCGAAAATTGTTTTGTTTTCGTTGCGTTTTTGTTTTTTTTTTTTTTTTGTTATTTTTAACACACTTTTTGCGCTTTCTGTTCTTTTTGCCACAATGCTTTTATATTGCGTTGCCTTCTTTTCTTCTTTTGTATTTTTGCTAATCACATTTTGTTAACACACACACACACTCACGCGCGCACACACACACACACACAGTTGGAGAGAGAGGGTAAACAGCGCAGACTAACCGTCGGCTCATGCGCGCTGGCCAAGTCCAAGCAAACGCGTTTAGGCCAAAACGTAGACTGAACTGCCAGCGCCAGTTGCCACTAGCCCAGAGCTAAGGCTGCCTGCTGTCTGCTGCCTGCTGCCGAACGGGCCAGTCGGCTCTCTCTTGCACTCTCTCTTTCTTGCTCTCTCTCTCTCTTGATCACACTCTCTCGCTCTTTTTGGCTGGCGATCTCGATCTGGCAACTTGTTGTTGCCCGATTTTGCTCGTGCACACACATTTATCATGGTTTACTTTTGCGCTTTTCATTCATAAACAAAAAGCGCAGCGCGCATTGTTGTTGTTTTTCTTTTTTGTTCTGCTTCTCATTTTGCCGTCTGCCTCTCACCTGTGCTCACCTGTTGAGCAGCCGGCGCAACAGCGACGCGTGTTGCCAGCAGCAATGGAAATGTTGCTAACGCAAAATTTTGAATTTAACGAGTTTTTTGTAGGGTTGCCAGTGTTGAATAAAAACTGGAAATTCGATTAAAATGAAGCAAAATATGATTTACATAAAAATAACTTTATGTTATGTTTATGTTTATTTATGGATTACTATTTGATATTTTCTTCAATTTATCTGCTTGTATTTTGACAAAAATTTATGTAAATACGGAAATGGGAAGTTAAATATGTATTTTTACTTAAATCCACTTCCGCATTTTCCTGCTCGTGCTCTATTCACAGCGTATCTTTGGGTATTCGGTAAATAAACCAAATCCATTATGTGCTGCACTTTTCGACTTTGATCAGCTGCACTTAGCCGTAACTGGAACCTCAAGGTCGTTCGCAAAGCTAACAGTTGCGGTTAATTCTTATGGCCCTCGACATTGAAACTGTTTCGATGAGTCTATTAACAGTTAGACGCTAATGGACAGGTGAGCGTCCAAAGAACGCAGCACGCGAATTGCAATCTCATTCGAATTTTTCGTATTCGTATTCGTATGCGTATTGGTTGGGTAACCTGGGACCGGTACCCAGCCCAGATTTTAAGTATATTTGCCTTGCAAATAGCAAGCGCCGCGTACTCGAAGCTAAGTCCGGGACGATGTATGACTAAAGGTGACCAAGTGCGACAAGTTATACCAGATAGACAGCTCCACGGGAGCAGGGTGTAATGCACTATGAGGCAGTTGTGTGTAAAAGATAGTCAAATTTTATTAGGCATTATAAAGATCTGTTTCCGTATTGTCTACTATATATAAATAGCTTTAGTCTCTCTAGTTGTTGTTTAAAATCAATTCAGTTTGGCTGGAATATGAGTTCAGCTGTGACTTAGGCGTACTTGGCCACCAGGCCCGCGACGAAGGCGATGTACTCCTTCTGTGCAGCCTCCGTGGACTTGCCCTTCTGCTTGCTCCAGGCCTCCCACTTGGCCTTGCCCTTCAGATCCAGAAGGCCGGGCTTGCTGGTCTCATTGTCGCCGACGGTGGCCTGCTTGAAGAGGGCATAGAGCTCGAGGAACTCATTATCGCTGGGGCGTTTGGTCAGAGACTTCACCTTCTCGGCGGCGGCATTGAATTGCTGCAAGATTAAACGATTAATTAATCAGCTGATTAGCCGATCAACAGCCAACGACAGGCTGCTGATAAGCGTTTGGGTTATCAAAGAACCGAACTGATAAGGAATACACAATATATTGCACTATCATAAATCAACAGGTATTTTCCTGCCACTTACCTCGGTGAGGGACATTTTAGATTTGGATTTTAATCTGCAAGCAAGAGTTAAAAACTTAAGAGTTTATGATGCAACATAAATTATAAATGGACTAACGAATGACAATGAATTTGATGGGAACTGCTGCTCTTGATGATACCATGAGCATGACAAAGCCAGTTTCCCAAAGCTACATTAATTGGCGGGCACGACAAATGGACTGCCGCCAAATTGTCTGGCCAGTTGAACTTTGGCACGCATCGCACGATTTTGAGAACTTTTGAGGTCGAAGCGTTTAGGAGACGCCGCTGAGCACAACTTTCACCAGGCAGCAGCAGCAGCAGCAGCAGCCGCTTAATTAATGAAAATTATGGGACAGCGTATGCGGGTAGCAAAAGATACAAATGTATCTAACGAATTGCGTGGCTCATAGATTTTGGCCAGTCAGCAAATCCCGCCAGAAATGGCGTTGGGCGTGGGCCGTCTACGTGCCAATCATACATATCATACACCTTTTACGGATTAGTTGTTGGCCTTAAACACTTTGTCGTTATCTGCCTGAGCTTTTGTTTAATGTGATTCTTCTTCTTCATTGTTTTTTTGTCACATAACATTGTATAACATGTCTTTTGTAAGTTTATTGATAATGCGGTAAACACTGGTCGAATTTCGAGTTCGTTCGATTCGGACGCACTTACGCTGGATTTGTCGTCTGGGCGGTCACAGAACTCGGCACTGTCTGAATCCGAGTCTCGATTGGACTTTCAATTTAAGTCTTTTCGGTGCTCGCGATCGCGAGCGACACCATGCCAAAGCTCTCGCGATTCTCGAAACTGGGAGCGACCATTTCGCAAGCTTTCCCAAGTTCGTCGAGTACCATCTGCTCACTCGCCGCTTTGAGCACTCTGGAGCACTGGACAAATGTAGTTGGGATTTGGGTTTTAATCGTTTGGTGCGAAGTGCGACAGCTCTCCTCCTAATCGCGACTGCAGCTAAAAATATAAAATTGCCGCTGATTGCGAGCAAGTGGAGTCACGACTTCACAGGGCATGGCTCTTCAGAAGTTCCACTTATCAGCCCAAACACCTGGTGATTACGCGGCGTATACACAATTTAATTGGCCTGACTTACGGACGGTCACGTATGTATGCGGATTAACGGATTAATGAGCACTCCTATGGACTATGAACGATGACCTATTCTAGTGGTTTCATTGTACTTTCAGATAGTTTTTCAAGAAGGGCAAACCCTACGTAACTTGATTGTTTCCAGTTTGAAAGAACTCTCTATCCTTAGGTTCGGTTCGTGTAGCCGGTTTTCCACATCCATTTCCATTTTTCAGTTTTGGTTTGGCTTTCTTTTTGGGCAATTGGTCAAAAATTTATTTTGTTATTCTGGCTTCGAGCAGGCTCGGCTTAAAACTGTTCTCAGACCTGTTCTTATAACTAAGTTAGAATTTATCGTCTTTACAATTGTTTTCATTTTACCATTTAACAAACAAGACTAATTGCAAAATTACCATAAATTGTATCTCAATTTTGATAGAAGCTTCAATTAGATTGTAATATAACGAATATAACCGATATATACAAACATTTAGATTTGTTTAAATAGGTAGCTTAAGGTGTTTGTCTGATAAGAATAGGGTATTCAATTAAAGCTTGAGCAAAAGCTTTATATGTTTAAAATAATACCCACATACATTGAGTAATAAATGGATTTATTACTCAATGACTTAATAATATTTAGATTTATTACTCAATGACCCACGCACATATCGTCTCTTATACTACAGAATTCTATAATTTAGATGTGGCATACTTTAGGGGATTCGACTCTGTCAACTTCCAGCGGATGTGACTAAACTCTTATCAGACATTTTGTCAAGCTAAAAACCCCTCAAAGATCTGCTGACATTCGCACCATACACTCAAATTGATTCCAATTTATATGTATATATATATAAGTATTTTTCCTTAATTAAAAAGGAAGTAAGCTCTTAAGGTGATAAATATGTTTGCTGATTTAAAGACAACACGCACCTGACTTCTCATTAAATAGTTTTTTTTTATGGTGAACATAAAGTCATTGAAAAGCTCTGGCTGTAATTAGCTGATTTGGTTGATTATTTTTAAATGATTACGGGTTTATTAACGTTAATATAAAAATACAATAAATACATTTGTTAACAACGGGCAATTGTGGCATGAATAGTTGTTTTCGTGATGGGTTCACGAAAATCAACTTATGCAAACTAGTTGAAATGCACATTTTACTCGTATTTGGCGGCGTATTTCTTGTACACCTCGATGTAGTGGTTCTTGGCATCCTCGGCGGTCAGACCAGCCTTGCTCTTCCAGGCATTGTAGCGGGCCTTCTTGTCCTCCTCCTCGGGCTCCTCGATGTTGCAGTCGCCAACGGTGGCCTGCTTGTAGTAGCCGTAGAACTCGAGGAAGTCCTCCTTGGTGACGTTCTTGCTGAAAGCCTTTGCCTTCTCAACGATTTCCTCAAACTGCAGCGAATGGGAAACGAGCAAAGTTAGTCCGGTGATATCCTAGTTTACTATATATATATTTTTTTATTTTTACTCACGGTCAACATGCTGGTGTTTGGTGGCTTGTTATGTTTGGCGAACGAAAACAATGTGTGCCAACTCGCACCATCGCATAGGTATATATAATGGGCCCAAACATAGAGCCAATTGTTATTGGTTAATCTTATCAACACAGGAGACTCACTTTTTTGTATTTCCCATTCCCATTGCCATTGCCACTGACATTCTCAGCCCCATTCCCGATAAACCCAACACACTCCAGACACATACATCAATCTATCTGATTGCCTATGCTGATTAGGCATAGGTGCTACCAGCTACTAGCAGAGGAAACAAAAATAACAAACTCGTACGAGTTTGCACTTGCAGTTTGCCAGAAATAATATTAGTAATACATATATTCGCAATCAGAGAGCTAAGTATATGCCATTGTGCAGATATGAATATAGTCAACTTATGCACTCGAGCGATAAGATTAGCATGAATATTTTATGAGTGTTCGACGAATATGCTTTATCGAAAAAAAAAACAAAAGGTATGATACAAGTCAATCCTGTCAGTTACTAAAGATAAACTGGACGACTTAATTAATGAGTGGTGCTAGTGGTGGGGATGGCGGGGCCACAGTTCACAGCCACGTCACCGCGACAGAACACCTTTCGATTAAAGGTTCAATGATTCACGCCCAACAACTATCTTAGATCGGACAAACAACAGTAACAGGCCTTATCTATTGTGGTAGCTTTCCAGAATATTAATTAATAAATTTGGAGCTCTGAAACAGCGCTCAGTGATAACCCAACTATATATAAACAATTGGGCATGCAGCTGGGCCCAAATTTAAATTAATTAAATTGCATAAGACCTAGGAATGGATAACTATATATAAATGCTCGTCGGATAAAATGGCACAACATTCCGCATATCCCCCTTGACGCGCAACATGGTCAACTTTGAGCAAGCCGCCGAACTCGCCAAGAACTTCGCTAAGAAGCCCACGGACTCTGAGTTCCTCGAGTTCTACGGCCTCTACAAGCAGGCCACCGTTGGAGATGTTAACATCGAAAAGCCCGGAGTGCTGGATCTGAAAAAGAAGGCCATGTATGAGGCGTGGAGCGCGCACAAGGGCCTGTCCAAGGTTGCAGCCAAGGAAGCATACATCAAGGTCTACGAGAAATATGCGCCCAAATACGCCTAAATGATGGAACAGCAGCAAGATTAAAAGTCATTTTACATGCACAATAAATATTGAATCTTACCCAAAACAACCATTTTAAACTCTACGTTAAAAAGCTTTTAGAAAGCCGCCTCCGACTGTGGCATGGCCACAACGGCAGCAATTAGCGGCTTGGCCTGACCCGTTTTCAGCAGCATAACGCGTATCTGAGAGTTATCCGGCGTAAGGCTGGCCGGTGGCAGTTTGTCCATGGCATCCAGCACGGCGACAACCTCGAAGTCCACGCGCAGCGGAATGCCGGGTAGCACACTTGGCAGCCTGGTCACGGACTGCTGTATGGTGTAGTGGCGACGATCTGCGTGCAGCAGCACAGACAAATTGGAGGCCATCTTGAACGTGGATAGATTCTGCACGGTGAGGTAGAGCCGAAAAGCAGGTCCGCTGCCGCAGACCTCTGCTGACAGCTTGACTGGCGCATGTGTTAGATCACCCGAAATGGTGCTCTCTGAGGAGTTAATGGCATCTATTGTGGCACGCGCCGCGGTGTGGCGCAGTCGCCACAGTTCCACCTGAAAGCTAGCATAGCTGGCTGAAAGAAGGGCAGCATTAATAGATTACAGATTACAGATCACACACAACTTACATTTGGCCTGTTGTTTTTCGCGCGCCGCTTGCTCTACGAATATGGAGCTCTTCTTGGACTTGTCCAGAATGGAGGCATCCACAATCTTGTGCGGCACCCCCGAGTCCTTATTGGCCAATGCCAACGCTTTGTAGTCGGGTTCAAAACGTGTGATGCGTCGTAAAATCTTAATAATCATTTCGCCCGTTTGTGTAATTAGGGTAAGCACATGATCTTCCATGCCCATGCGACCATAGATCATGCCAGCCACGGTCTGCGGCACAACAAATTCATCCACCTGATAGCGATTGAGAAAGAAAATCACTTTGCCGCCTTGCAGGGCGACGGCCACCAGTGTAATGCCCAGGTGTGTGAGCATCAGGGGCAAAATGCAAACGGGCGCCGCATCCAGTTGCATCTGGTAGAGCAGCTTACCGCGCTTGGAACAGCACAGGTAGCGATGCTCCATGGTGGTTATAACGATTGTCTGATCGATGGGCAGCAATTGCAGACCTGTCAACGGAGTGGACAACTTGAAGATCTCCTGCCCCTCGCTGCTGGACTTGCGCAACAGATAGACGCCGCCATTGCGCGTGCCCACCACAATGCAGAAGTCCGTCTCGTAAGTGCCGTGCACAGATATTAGACTCGGCACGGCTGTCTCATAGCTACAAGTTTTGGCTTGGTAAATTAAATTGAAGCCCTGCGGTTCCAGCACAAATATGCGACCAGAGTCTGTGGCTAGAACCAAGTGCGACGGAGGATTCACGTTGCTAGAGACACGTTTCAGGCCGCACATGGCCACGATATTGCCCGTGCGGCCCACGGGCGAATCCTTGTGGGTGCTGACAAATGCCTGAAGGGGTATAGAGGTGTATATATATGATAAAATGTATGGGGAACATGGCTTACGGCTCGCTCGTCTTCAGAAAGCTGCAGTAGCCGTTGCGTTTTACGCGACAGTTTGGCGTGGTCAACATCCTTGAGCAACTGCAGCAGTCCGTCGTGTGCTTCTGGTTTCATGACGGGCAGCTTGCGCCACACCTCCAATTCCAGCTCATCGGCATCCGAGGCGGGTATGGTATACTTGAAGTAAGGCTTCAAATGCCGATAGAACAGAACTGACTCTGCAATGGCTACGGCTATCACTGCAGAATGAAAGAACAAAAAAGTTGCATTGTAATCGGGTAATGACTGGAGTCCACATGCACACCCGGCGTTTTGGGCTCCGATTCGTCTATGTAGAGGCTTTCAATAGCCGTGGGAATGCCGGGCAACGGTTGCTCTTGCTTTAGTTGCAGGCCACGAAATACTTTGAGCTTAGCATTGGGCTCCTCGTTGTCCTCCAGTGAAATGTCAGCAGCCAGCAGCCGCACGTAACCATCGCATTGTACGTCGCAGAGCGTCATGCAACTGGACAAAGTTGACAGGAGCTGCGGCGTTTCATCCCCGATGTCTACGTGCAGCCAATTGGGTACCGATGCAGCAGCCATTGTATTCAATTTTGTATTTCTAGAGCAGGCTAAAAGAAACCACTTGCACGGGCAGTGAAAAAATTTAAAGATGATTTATTGTCAGTTTTGTTTTGGTTTTTCCTCCTTAGCAACGAGCTGTTTTTAAATTGCGCCAACAATTTTTATCGATTTCAGGGTAATATCGTTTCAAGTCAATCACAGTGTACGTTCACTAGTTGCTCCGATATATTCGATTTATATTAAAGCTATTGATTAATCATAGTATTACAATTGTTTTATTTATTCTTTATAATGTCAAATCAAATAAACATTAGTTTTTTCTTATGGCCACATAACATCTGAAGTGAACTCAGAGTTCAATAAACAAACACAAATATAGAAAACTGAACTAGGGAGCTGGAACTAGTTTGCTCATTTACAGGGCTTTTGCAGCCCTGGTATGAGCGCATTTTGTGTGAATGGCCAAAATAAGCAAAAACGCGAAAGACGCGACGAATGTAAATTATAAATAATAATATTTAGTGATAAGTTGATAGTTGGTGCCATATATGCAAAAGTGATGACGGCAACTGAAAACGAGGTCCAGCTTTTCAACCGGGGTGAGAAAGTCCTGTGCTACGAGCCCGACGAATCGAAGGCTAGGGTCTTGTACGACAGTAAGGTAACCCACGCAGACAAGCAGACATATGTACATGCATGCACGCACACAGCGATAGCGTGCCGAAACGTCAAAGAAAAATGCCGAACACGAGGTGGATGCTTCGATTTTTCATCACGAAAAACTGCTTTTTACTATAGGTATTGGCCGTGTACGAGAGAAAGGACGCTGCAAATCAACGCTACTTTGATTACAAAATCCATTTTCAAGGCTGGAACTCATCCTGGGATCGAAATGTGCGTGCCGCCGGGCTGCTAAAAGACAACGAAGAAAATCGCAAATTGCAGCGTGAGCTGGCAGAAGCCGCCCAGCTACAAAAGTGAGTAAAATGCGTGTGTGTGTGTTCGTGTGTGTGTATGTGTGTGAACGTTTGTTTACAATTTTCAGAACTGGCGGCTACTCGTACAAAGACTCTAAGACTCCGACGTTGCCATCCAGCAAGAAGAAGCGCTTGGCCAGAGGTGGAAACGTAGAAGATCCCACAACCGATCCCCTAGACATATCGCTGGCACATTTGCCGGCGACACCCAAACCCGAACTGCCGGCACAAAAGAAGAGAGGCGCCCGCTCGCGGGATGGCAGTGGCAACCGGTCGCGGGATGGCAGTGGCAATCGTTCGCGGGATGGCAGTGGCAACCGGTCGCGGGACAACAGTAAAGGCCGCAAAAAGCAGCGCGACAAGTCGAAAGGCGGTGATAAGCACGATGATGGTGAGCGAAGATCTGACAGATCTCAGTTTAGTCTGCATGTCTCACCTAAAGATACGCACACAACTGATGCAGAAAAGCGGATCCATCAGGAGGACCGTGTGATGCTGCGCATCAGCGAGCGACTGCGCGAGTACATGGAATACGACTACAACATGATCTGCAAGCTTGAAAAGCAGCACGCATTGCCCGCTCGCACGCCCATTGTGACCATATTGGAGAACTTTGTGAAGCAGCGCGCCGTCGAGCTGGCCATTGGCATCAAGCAGGACAGTTCACGAGCCCGCAATACCCTGAGCCGTAATGCGCGTATGGAGCGTGAGTACGATCGTGTAATGTCCATGTGAGTATTCGGTGTTACTTGAAAAAAAAATAGCCCAACTTGGATTCTGATTCCATTTGTGATACATTTTATTTTATCATTTTTCCTTCTTCGCACATTTAATCTCTCATATTTGCTCTACAGCGTGTGCATGCTGAAGGAAGTCGTGGATGGGTTACGCATCTATTTTGAGTTCCACCTCGAGGACCACCTGCTTTACAGAGAGGAAAAGGATTATGCCTTGGGCTTCCTCACCGACAACAACATGAAGAACTGCAGCCTGTTGTTAAACAAATCCTACGAATTCATTAATCCCAGCGGTGATAATGAGCTCATATCCATGGCTTGTCATGTAAATGGCACAAATGGCGTCGATGGCCCTCTACTTGGCGACATTGAGTACGAGAATCAGCTGCAAAAGTGCCTTCGGTACATTGAGAAAAATAGTGTAAAGAATAATATTGCACTAGCCTATACGGCCGCCTACAAGCTGCCTATGGAAATGCGTGGCTTTCTCCGCGAGACCTTCAGCTGGAGTCTGCTGTCCGAGGAATCGCCGCCGGAGAAATCCATAATATTTGGAGCACCGCATTTGGCGCGCATGTTAGGTGAGTTGTGGCCCACACACTTGCATTTTTGGCGATAATTATTTAACTGACCTCTCGTCTCTCAGTTTTATTACCCGAATGTCTCAATGCCTCGCCCATATCAAATGAGAAGCTAGTGGATCTGCTGCCACATCTCGACTCGTTCATTAAGTAATTACGCTTGCTATACTTTTGCCATGGTTACTAAATTTCTTTGTTGTTTGTTTTAGCTACCTGGAGAACCATAAGGAATGGTTTGATAAGCAGAACTATGTGGATCCTTTGATAGAACAGGGAGAGAATTATCTGTTTAAGAATTTTAAGGAGCTTAGATCCCCGCTAAGCTGTAGAAAATATTAGCACTATCAGGTAGTGTATCTTCAATGCTGGCCCAAACTTAATTCCATATAAATTAAATTTTAGTCAGCATTAAGAGGCAGAAGGAAGCATCTCCAACCCCATAAAATATATATATTCTTAATCAGCATCAATAGTCGAGTCGATCTAACCACGTTCGTCCGTTTGTCCGTATCTATCTCAAAATCCGCGCAGTACGATTTTTTGTCCGTTTCCAAGCAATTGATAAAAATCAATATCGAAATCCTTATTTTTTTGAGCTAACAGAATATAATATGTAGTTTCTAGAATAGTATATACAGATCAAGTATATGTATAGAGTTTACTTTTTTGAATTTATTTTCATAACTTTAAAGCAAGCGAGCTCGTAGCGCGAGCCGCGATTTGCGTTGATAGAAGAGGGTTCTGGGTTACCGCTAGTCGGGAAGTGTCGGCTAGAGTCTCTTACTTGTTTTAATTTATTTATAATGCATTTTAAAGCTTGATTTGTTTATTTAAGAATTGTAGTTATCATTTTTTCATCAGTACCAATATCAATACATATATTAATTATGATTTGGCTTTTAACTACACAATTGTAAATAACGCGCGTCTATAAAAAGAACTTTCCTACACATGTATAATCGAATAATGTCTAAAACTAGATGTTAATGTTAATATGGAAAAGACAATTTTTAACGTTTACTTCCTTTTAATGCTAAGTTAGAGTTGAGTAGTTTTACAAACTAGTTTTTTTTTGTTTTTTTTTTGTTTTGTGCTCAAATACATATATATTTAAGAATTTCAACAATATTTGTCATGCCTTAACAATTAAAATGTAAGAGGTCCTTGGAAACGATGAAAAGTGTGCAACATATGTGAAAAACCTTTTGCATTGAAACACATTTGTGACGAATCCACGACGCACCTGTTTCACTGGTTTCTCAATCTGGAATATTTTACGCGTGTACTTTGGAATGTGCTGGAAATCATCGGACCCATCGTTGGACCCACTCTAAACTAGTTGCTACTTGGTGTATAACTGCTCATAAATAACTCTGGGAGCCATGGATTGGGCTTGTGCTACTTTAACAATAATATGGAGTAGTTTGTGCAAAATCCTGCCTAGAAATTCGAAATGTTTTGTATTAATTTGTTGTTTGATGTCGTTTGCTTGGACGGCTTAGATTAGATGCGTTTGTAACTTGTTGTCTTTGTTCAATGAGTTTGTAAACTTGGGACGTTAACTTGGACGATGCCTCCTATTCCTACTCATCCTCGACTTCACTTCTGTCGCTTGGTGGCGCTGCTCGCCGTGGGACGCATAAAGCTGCTGACGGAACGATTGCGCTGCTGCTGCTGCTGCTGCGGCGGATTATTGTTGTTGCTGCTCTTGGACTGTTGATTCAGCACATTCTTCACCAGCATCGCACTGCGCGCCGCTGTCAGTCGGTTAGCGACAGCTGACGCTGTGGGCGCCGCCGTTTGATTCTCCTTAAAGCTGGTGCTTGAGCCCAACGGCTGTGCCTGGGCGCTGCGTTGGCCCGACGACAGCTTGCTGCGCACGAGTATTACGCTGGGTCCCACGCTGGAGCCGCTGCTGCTGCTGCGACTGGCCGGCACGCCCCGCCCGGCTGTTGGACGCGTATTCTGTGCGGCCAGCGGCCGTTTGCTGGGCGATGAGTCAACGGATACGGTGGCGGTGCGTTGCACTGCGGGCAGACGCCTAACCACGGTCTGTGTGGATGCGCCGCTGTTGATGGAGGACCTCGAGGAACGTAAACTGTTGCGCGAGCTGCTGCGCTCCACGTCGCGTTGCTTGGGCGGCGCGCCCAAGGCATAATTGGGCGCAAATTGTGGCGGCTCGTGTGGCGATCTTCGTACACCCGTCGATGAGGATGATCGTGTACTAGTGGGCGTGACACTCAGCAAGGGGCTGCCATTGGGCATGCGCAGCGGCCGGCTGGCGGAGAAGCTGCGCTTGGGTAGCGTAGCAGTTGTAGACGCTGTCGTCGGAGCTGGCATTTGGTTTTGTGACCTCTGGCTGGCTTGGCCTGGATTCGTTGAGCTGCCGCGCAGTCGCGCCTGCTGCAGTCGGTCCGCCAGGCGGCTGCCCATTGCGCTGATGCTGGTGGTGCTGGTTTTTTGCTTGGACAACGGCCGTGAACGCTGCGTGGGTGCATCATTGGCCTCATTGCAGGAGGAGTTCGTGCTCTCACCTTTGCCGTGCGAGGGCGTGTCCGAAACCAGGCTTTGCGTCTCCTCGAAGCCCTCGTCGTTGAGCTCGTGATGTCCGCTGGCGCTAAGCTTCAGTTTGCTCGGAGTCAGTTCACGCGGCGGACTCCAGGGTCGCTCTGGTGTGCCCGTGGGCGATTTAAGATTGCGTATGGCCTCGCGCACGTCCTCCTGGTTGATGGAACTAATGTGTCGCCCCACCTTCTCCAGCTTGGTTATGTTGCGTGCCTTCTCCGGCTGCGGCTCCTCCTTTTGCAGACGACGTATCTCACTGGCGCTGGCGGATTGTTTGATATCCTGCGTGGGCGTTATCAGCTCCTCATTGCCGCTGCTGTAGTCCGTAGGCCGCTTATAGCGACGCGTGCGTCGCCCCAGCGCATATCTATCGAAGTGACCCGGCGCATCCTGCTCGGTGGCCGCTGTGCTGGCACTGCTCTTCTCCTCCGGCGCATGTTTTGGCTTATCGGTCAGGCTGACCGTCACCACCGTGGTGTTGGGTGTGGCTATGACACGTCGCGTCACCGGCGGCGTCTCAATGTTGTCCGCATCAATCTCCTTGGAGTTAGCGGACGTGTACTGTGACTCGTTGTGACTTTTATGATGATCCAGCAAGCTGGCAAAGGTGTCATCCTGCGTGGGCGACTTCTCTACCGGCTTGGGCTCCACTCTCATGACCGCTTCTGGCTGCAGGTCCATGCTGGATGGACGCCGCACATAAATCTTCAAGCGGTCTGTGTTGCCATCGCTGCCGCCCAGCTTTTGTATGGACTTGCGGCGATCCTCCTCGGCAATAGATTGCAGCGGACTGGGACTTTGTTGTGTCTGCTCCTGGGAGCGCTGCCGACGATATTGACGCAGCTCCTCAGCGGTGGTCAGATGCGGCTGTGCCGACTGCGCCGCATCCGCTATGGCCTCTATATTGCCCACTACGTCTGTATGCTCGAGCGTCTGCGATGGCTTCCAGTCGGCGTAGACGCGCTGATATCTGCTGGAATGCGTTTTCTGCTTCTCCTCCAGATCCTTGCTCTGGCTGTTAGTTGGGTTAGTGCTCGTTGGAGTCGTCGTCGGCGTCGTTGTTGCTGGCATTATCTTCTCCTCTGGCAATGGATCCAGTTTTCGTTCGTTTTCTATAAGAAGTGAGATGTAGATTAGCTAAACCAGGACTGCATCCAGCCAGTTGCTGCTTACCAGTTTCGTTTTCGAGCGATCGCCGATTCGCATTAACCAGGCGACGTTTCCGCTTGTATTCCTCGTTCTGTTTCTCATCGTTTTCGTTGGACTGCAGCCAGGTTTCGATTTTCTGGCGGAATTCACGGGATATTCTGCGGGTCGATAACGATTTAAGTATTTTATTTCTAAATTTCTTAAGCTTAACTTAAGTTAATTATTTTATTTTATTGATATGAAATGCGTAATGCATAAAAGAAGGCTGCTTCTCTTCTACGTGTCCGTCTCTCTGTCCTTCCGTCCGTCTGTCTCTCCTTTTGCCTGTCTCTCCTTCCGTCTGTCCTGCTGTCAGTCTGTCATTCTGTCCGTCTTTCAGACCGTCCGTTCGTCTGTCTGTTTCCATGTTTCTGATCTAGTCTCTCAGGTTTAAAGCTCTTGAGAGATTTTGCATTGGCCCATCTTTATGTTGGAGGCAGTAACTATGTCGGAACTGGTCCGATCGGACAGCTATATTATATAGCTACCATAGGAACAATCTTCTTGTATGGAAAACTTATCTGCTTATCAAGATTTTAATTATAATTTATATTTTAATTATAATTTTATAATTTATACATAATTTTAATATGATAGGTAAATATTTTACTAAATACACCCACCTCGGTTTCGCATCCTCGTGTGCTGCGTGTGTTTGTTGCTGTTGCTGCTGGAGACTCGTTGGGCCATTGCTGATGGGCGTATTCGCTGCCGTTGTGGGCGTGGCCGTGCCGCTGCTGGCCAGCGGCGATTGCAGGCGATCATGCGACAGCTGCTGCTGCTGCTGGAGCAGAGGAGCCGGAGAGCTGGCGCGCTCCCGATCAAGGCCAAAGTCAATATTTAGTAGATCCGGACGCTTGCGACTCGAGCTACCAGAGCGTGCGCGTCGTGCCCAGGAGCGATCTGTTAGATGGATAAATTGAACTATGAGAAGCGGCAGTAACAGCTACAGAATCCGGGAGCACTTACCCAGACTGCCGTAGGCGGCCTTGCGTTCGCGACTGATGTGGCCGGGGCCATCGTGTGGTCCGGTGGAGCTGCGCAGATACTCCATGAGGTCATCCTCGCCGGCCAGCACGCGACTGGGGCGCCGGCGTAGACTGCCATTGGGTGTGATGTCTGGCGAGGCGCTGTACTCCTGCTCGAGCCGTATGAAGCCATTGCTAATCTCACCCGAGCCCAGCTGGCGTCTGCTAAACGCGGGGCTGGCGCGCGGATCGAACAGGGCATCGCCCAGAAATGAGTCGGAATCGGAGACGGGCGTGCCCGCTTGACCCACTGCAAAAGATGTGGCTCAAGGAATAAGAAGAAGGTTCCATTATATTGGACTACAGATACGCACCTTGCCTGGTTCGTTTGGCCATTTGCTCCATCCGGATTCTGTTACGCTCCTCCGCCAGTTTCTCCTGCTGCACTCGGCGCTCGTTCTCCTTGATGGCCTGCCTGAATTTATCACAGAAGCTCTGAAAGATCTTGAAGCACTCCTCCAGCTTGAAGGTGGCCGCATCCTCGCAGAAGAATTCGGCCAACTTCAGCCGCAACGCATCCACCTGCTTCATGCCCGCCTGGAGCACCGCCATCTCCGAGTCGGCAGCCAGCAGAAACTCGGACATCTGCTCCTTAATATCCGCATCCGTGGCGGGCAGTTCAATTTGCTTTGTAATCTTCCTGATGCGATTCTCCAGAGTGCCAATCTCGCTCTTGATTTGCTCCGAGGTGGTTCTGTGGAGAAAGGAGATCTTCGTTTGAGTGTGCCTCTTGAAGACATAGAATTCCCACTTACTTGCTGGCATTTTCGAGGGTATTCAGCTGTGCGGTGAACTGCAGCAACTCCGGATTACAGCGCTCCACCTGAAGGGCCACAAAGTGTATGAGATTCATGCCCGGCTTGTTGGCCCGAATGTCTGTTAGCTTCTGCAGGGAGGAGAGCTTAACGCCGGCCGCATTGCCCGCATAGCCGCCGGAGTTGAGGAAATTGCCAGCCACGACGACCATGTAGAGCACCTCCTGGAGCGCCTTGTTGTTGAGCAGATTGTCGCCCGCATAGAGCATGGCATTGATGCAGGGCTCCAGATAGGCCATGTTGGCGGCAAACTCCTCCTTGAGCAACATGCTCTCAATGCGCAGCTTGTAGCTATGGGAGAGAGGCAAAAGCTGATGATGCAGAAGCTTGGTTTACATTTTGATTGGGCAACTCACTTGGGCACCTCGAGCAGCTGCAGGAGAAACTTTTCGGCACTGCCCAGCCGCGTCCGGTCGCCATTGAAGCTCTTTAGCATGTCCAGCTCATCCACCTCGGGCAGTATTTTCAGCAATCCCAGCAGCCGCTCGGCGCCAATCTCCTCGTGCGCGCCAAGCCGTATCAGCTCGATGATGTCAGTGCTGTTGCTGCGGAACTGCCGCAGGAAGATGTTCACGTTCAGGCTGCGCTTGCCGTCCAGCAGCGTGATTTCTGTGCTCTCCTTTTTGCCCTTGCGGTCCAGTGTGTCCTTACCGTTGCCCGCGGACGACTTGCCGATCTTGGGACTCGGCTTGGGTGAGCCCTCGCCGCTGGTGGGCTGCTGGCAGAAGAGGCCCTCCATCTCGTTGAAGTCAATGTCCGTTTGGTTGGTGTCGCGATGCACGTTGGCCATCTTGCTCCAGATGTTCTCCCTGCCCAGCACCTTGTTGTCCGGTATCTTGCCCCAGTTGATGGTCTTCATTTTGGCCTTGGGTGCCGGCGTATCCTGCTGTGGCAGCAGCACAGCCGCTGCCGTTTCGGGCAGCGGCGTGATCGGACGCAACGATGGAGGTGGCGGCGGCGGCGGCAGTGCGTTCCCATTCGGCACGGGCGGAGGCGGCGGCGGTGGTGCAGCGCCATTAACTGTAATCGTTGCGGGTGGCGGCGGCGGCGGCGGAGCTGGTGCAGGCGGTGGCTTTGCCGCCACCACATGCGGCTGTGAGGGCTTCCTTGTGGGACTGCTGGCATCACCCGACCGGCAGTTGGGGCAGGTGAACTTTTGTGTGCTCTGATGGCGCTGCAGACGCACCGCATCATCCGGAGACTCGAGCAGTGTGGCGCGATGCACCAGCCGCTCGGTGGTGTCCCAAATAACGTCGCTCAGCGGATCCTTCGAATCGATGCGCAGCAGATGCTGTAATATACTAAGAAAGGGCCCCTCCTGCGGCTTGTCGGCCACCTGGAGGCGAGAAGAAGCGTATTAGAGCTCGTTTTGTAAGTCAACATTTAATTAAATTAATACAAAATGGTATATTTATATATGTCATATATTGCAGGAATATGAATACCAGCACAGCATATCTCCCGCTCGTCCTACGAGTCGACTAATGGAGAAAATTTAATCTTTTAGTTCCGAGAATCATGCCAAAACTAGTTACGAAAGGGGTAAGTGATAGGGTCGAAAGCTAAGCGTGTTGTCCCTATAATATTAAGGTTAGGCAATCCAAGAGCTGTGCCACATTCCTCAGATCTGACCATAAATATGTAACTTTTAACAAAACCTCATTTCCTGGGAGCTAGTTGAAAGCATTTCTTTTAAAAAATGCCTTCGATATGCATTAAAAGCAATTTAATTGCTTTTTTATCTTGCCGCTAGATGGCGCCACTGTGTTGGTACAATTTAAAAAGTTTTCATTATTTAATAAGCTCTCGATCTATGGGCCTGATACTTATTTCCTTTGGTATGACAGGTTGACATTTATTCCAGTTCGCGTGCAATGTCCGGGTTGGCATTTGGCATTGCCTAGCCTTGGCTTAGCACGCCCCTGCCCAGCCCCTATCCACCCCCTCCCCTTCGACACAGACACACACCCACACACACAAACCTATAGCCATGAGGGCATATGCTACGTATACTTAATGCACAATTAAATGCATATATGCAAATGCATAAAAGTGTCATATAAATAATACGCAATACGTATACGCCGCATCTGACAGACGGTGTATAGATGGGGCGCAGAGGTGTTAATGTGCTAATCAGCCCTTGATTCGCATTAACTCACCTGTCGCAGTATCGCGTAGAAGACATCAAGATGCGAGTTGAGATTGATGCCATCGGGCGCCTGCAGGCTCTGGGCCTCGTCGCATTCCTGCTGCTCCACGAATACGTCCAATTGTACGATGATATCGGAGACACTCTGTGCGACTTTTCTGCAATGGGTAAATGGGTAAAAATGGGTCAATAATGGGTTAAATGGCTAAAATGCTAATTGCAATTCCGTCCGGCTCACTATTCAAGCGTCAATTAGAGATTTGCAATTTGTGTTGCCTGTGCGAACTAATTGATTTGTGATTTATGTGTTGTTCATGTCCGATTTATGGCACAGCCGGGCGGCAAGTGGCAGCAGTTGCTGAAGCAACAGTCCAAGTGGGTGACCGCAGCAGGTTGCCAAAATAATACACATGCAGATGTGGCATCTGTGGCACACAGACTCACTTGAGATTCTGCACCAGTTGCGAGGCGGCGCCGCTGTAACGGGACAGCGCGCAGCAATACGTGACGCGGCGCTGCAGGTGCGAGGGCAGCGGCAATGTCGTTGCGGACTCGACTTCGCACTCAAACTCGGACACGGACTCGGACTCGGATGATGACTCCACGTTGCAGCCTTGGCAATCACAAAGCGAGTCGAGTCGAGGCGAGGCGCCGTTTATAGGCAGCCGCCAGTGGCAACCATATTCGATAGTTGTTGTCGGGCCGTTGTGTCCTTGCGCCGTGTGTGTCTCGTCTGTCTGTTCAGATTTGCTCCTTTTATGGCTCTGTGTGTGTCAATTGATATCCATAAATCGAATGGCAGCTTTTTTAATTGCTTTTCAATTGTGCTGTTCTCGTGTTGCAAGCGAAACGCGACGAGTCAACAGCCAGCAGCAAGGCAAATGGCAATAACGAGGACGCGGCAGGACACGGCCTGACGGAGCAGAGACCAAACGGAGCCAAAAAGACTCGCGAGAGCGGCTCGCTGCTGCCGTTGTTGTTGTTCTTCTTCTTGTTGTTGTTCTTGTTGCCTTTGTCCTTGCCACGTGCTGCGCGCGCATTGATTTCTCCATAGCCAAAAATGGAAAAGCTGACTTGGCAACTGGAGAGCCGTCGCGGCCAAAAACTTTGCCAACTCTTCTTTGGGTCTCTTTTATTTTGACGAGACACTTCGTCAACATCATCGGCTGTTCCAATGTTTTGTTTTTGTTTTGCCAGCGATTTCTATTTTGGCTCATCACGGAAGTTTTTTTTTTTGCCGGGCTGCCACGAAATGCGGGTGGCAAAAGCGGAGGAAAAGCCACGGTAAACAGAAAACTAAGCAGCGCGCAGCTGAGGAAGTTAAACAAACCAACACGGCAAATTCAAGACACGAAACTGAACCGAAAAATAAGCAGAGATTTACCAAATTTGGGCAATCAAACTCAAGCCAAGTTAAGAGTTGGTTGAACGATAGACATAAAAAAGAATAACTTTTTATTCCCGATTTTACTTTTTTGAGTTTTTCGACAGATCAAGCATTTATTCTATGTCGAAAGACTTAGAAATCTTGAAACGCACTTTTAGAATGAATTTTTTATATCTTCTTTTGACGTTCCAGTGTGTCTACGACCTTATAAAGTCTCTCAGCTCTAATGATATCGTTATAGACCTAGCTTAGGTCCCTATTTACCGCATCCCTACCGCATCCGATCGCTTTATCAAAAGGCTAGAAAAGAAATGATCGGTCAATAATTCATCAATAGTATGAAAAACTACTTTTTATATAGATATCTTGACCAAAGTTGTCATTGACGAGTTTTCCCTGTTCCTTTCATATGAGAAAATCTTATCAAAGTCGTACCAATTGTTCTATAGGAAGAATCTGTCATTATATTAGACTTTGTCTGGAATACCTTTCTGGTTTTCAAAATATCTTTACCAAACTCAGCAATTACGAGTTTCATTATTCTAACATATCTGAAACCGCTTAGCAAAGCGTATTTGCTCTTCGGCGTGCTAAGCATAGATTTTCTTTCTTGTTATTCTTGAATGCCTTAATGTAATTTTATATGCCCAGAGCATAGATTTTTGGCATTATAGAAAATCGATGTTATTCAATATTTCCTCAACTTAAGATTGATTAGAACTCATTCAACGAGACAGCAATTAAAATCCGCTTAAGTAAATACAGCAGCTTCCAAGCTACGCAGTCGAAAAAGCTCAAATGAATATCCGTTTATTTATAGCACCTCTATGGCACCCCTCCCATGGACCATAGCCGGGGCAAGGAGGGTGGAGCGCTGAAATCAAAGCGCTGCTCGGCTCAATGAAAACGTTTAAAGCGATTTGATATTTGAAATAAATTAAAAAGCGCGAGAAACTACGCATTTCAAATTTTCATGACAATGGCACATGTAGGGGGTAAAGACTTGAGGCGGTCGCGGCAGGGGAGGGGGAGAGGGGGCGTGTCAACTGCCAGAAGACAAAATGGATGGGCTTCACTTGGCCTCAGACACAGCCACAGCCACAGCCACAGCCACAAGACAAATGGCATAGAACAATCAATTAGGCATTTTGTCTCAGACGAGAGCTGAAGAAGCTGCCTAAACCAAAGGCAGAGGGGGTTGTATGATGGGGAGGGGGGTTATGCCATAGTGTTATTGTACATTTTTGGAGCTAAACTATTTGAAAAATTAATTGAATTTGTTTTAGTTTTATACGAAGCGGCAAATTATTATTGTCAACTCGGGGCCCCAATTTATAAACCAGTTTTGTCGGCTTGAGCCAAGGGCGGGCTAGCGGCGAGGGGGGTTGGGCTACAGCTAACTAATTGATTTATTGTTGACTAATTAAATATTGAATTAATTGCTTGACAGACTCCGAGAAAATACAAAAAACCGTCGTAAATTATTTGCATAAGTCCCAAACAAACAACGAGTAAAAAATCGTAAAATGTTCGGATCGTTGCCATTTTTGATGGATGTTTGGCGTTAATGATGGCACCTGCCCCGAGCATTGGCACCCTAAAGGCTAGAGGGGGCAGTGGAGGGGGAGAGGGGGCGCCACTTTGCATGCCCATGTGAATTTTTTGCGCTTGGGCCTTGATCTTGTCTAGTTGAGCCGCTGCATGCAAATCAAAAATGGGTATTCGACAACATAAATCGAATGCTGGGTGCGAGGGTATTCACATCGGATTGGCAAAACGTTTCAAATTGTTTGTGATATTCATTTGGACTCGACTGCCAATCGTTGTTGTTGTTGTTGTTGTCGTTGTAGTGGGTGTGTTTCAGGGTTTCAGTTAACAAATATTGCATAAATTGTCTCGATTCAGCACACACACACATGGCGCAAAATGCACAAGTTTTATAGTTAGTTGCGCTTGTGTGGGTCTGGCATGGCCATGTCTTTGACTAACATTTGCCATCCTCGGGAGCTATTAGAGCTATAAACCTTAAACTCACCTTAGAGTGTTGAGCAGCGGCAATACTTTGAGGCCTGCAAAGAAAACGACATATGAATAACAAGTTGATTCAGTGGAATAAGCACACATAAATAAATATATCACAATTATACATATATTACTAGAAGAGTATTACTATTGTGAAAATAGTGTAGATTGACAATATTTAATAATTATTGGAAGTGTTGCTAGGAGAGAGATGTAAAGTGAGGGAGCTTATTCGCTCTTCGTACCTTCAAATATCCTATGTAGACATACATAGGTCGAAATTTCCCACTCCCATAACTCAAATCGCATCCGATTTGCACGAAGTTCGGCTCTTTGTTCCTGGTTTGACCTCTAGATCAATTTGGCATCTAAATCTGTCAATAATTTCTTCTTAGATATATAAAGCTCGCAAATATAATGAAATTGAATACCCTCGCAATTCCCTGTTGTACACAAACTATCTCGTTAACACACGCCTTAATTTAGTCAACGTCAGCTTTGTATATTGTATGATTGTCATGTTATACAGAAATTTGTTCGATTTGCTAATATTGTCATTAGCTGCACTTGGCAAGCAATTTGTGTCCGGTGAGGAGCGTGTGAGGCGTCTGGCCACACCAAGCTTTAGCATCGATGTCTATGAAAAGCTGTCCAAATATGTGGTGTCCATCAGATCACGGACTCCTCACAAATTCTTTGGCGATAATCATTTCTGCGGCGGCTCCATAGTGTCGCTCACATATGTGCTAACTACCGCGAAGTGTGTGATGGAGTGGGTACATCGAATTTGGACTTATCAAAAGTAATCCCTGATCTAGCAGCAATTCTTTCCGTGAAGCAAGCGCAAGATCGTTCACCGAAGTCGATTGATACTGATTGTGGCTGGAACCCCCAATCGATTGAAGATCGTTCGTCGTCAGACTCTGCATGTGCCGGCCGAGAAGATATTTGTGCCCGAAAACTATACCGTGCATAATACAAACAATATTGCGCTCATTAAGTTGAAATATAAGCTGCCCTCGGACAATCGCCACATTGGCGTTTTGAATCTGCCTCGCGGGCCACCCACATCTGGTATTTTCTACAAGGTCATGGGCTGGGGGCGCCTCTACAAGGTTCACACTAGACTTGTCTTGCGAAATTGGCCCGATCTTTGATCATGTCTACCCTTGTTTGCAGGGCGGGATTCTCGCTTCCAGAATTCTCTTTATCGATGTCATGTTGCAAGAACGTATCATATGCGAGCGATTGCTACGTCCCTTCATGCCGGAAATGATGTGCGCCGGCAACTTGAATTCCACTCAAGACGAAGAACCCTGCCCGGGCGATGCCGGTGATCCGCTTATGGTTAATCTAACTGTTTATGGCGTGACTAGCTATCACGTTGGCTGCGGTCACAGTACGTTGCCTTCCGTCTATACGGATGTCTGGTATCACATGAAGTGGATCGATGAAATCATGAACAGCAAAAGCTGTCGGATATATTACCCTCCGCCTGTCTACTTTTCTTGCCTTGTTTTTGTTATATGTGTGGGGAATTCCATTAAATCGTAGATGAAAATGCTGTTCTATGAACTTTGCTATAGAAAGGTGACTTGGAACTGGTCAAACATACAGCTACTTAGTACAAAAGGATGGCAGGAAACCTACTTTGATAGTCATTTTAAATGGATTTCAATTCAGCTAGACTTTAAAATATGAAGAAATGGGAAACACAATGGACGCAAGTTCGAAATAACTCTGAAACCCCTTAGATTCGCAAGTATCTTTTGTATATAAACAAGATTTCTTTCTATTTTTAACTTCAAATGACTTGAGAGTTTTTAGCCAGGTCATAGTCAAAACTTCGAATGATATGCCATTATGAACTTGTAAGGATCTTCACTATCGATTGACAACAAAGCTCAAATTTCTTAATTTCCTGATTCCTCAACCAAAGTGACAAGGAGTTAAATACAAGAAATTTAGGCATATTCCATTGATTTTCTCTAAGTTTGCATGTTACATGTATTAAGCAGCTTGTGTTCTCGTGTAAACTGTGCCCAGTTTATTTGTCATCAAGCTATCAAGATTTTCGTATCTGGTCTTAACTTGTGCCACTGGCCCAACTCCCACCGCTGACTGGTCACTGGGTACTGGGCACTGGGTATTGGGGACTCGGTCTGCCCGCCCAATGCGCCTCATGTCTCACTTCCGGTCAAGCTTGTTTTTGTTGCTTTTCGCCTCCTGCTTTTATTTGCGCACAAACTTATATGTTTGATATTAACTTGTTGTGTGTGTGTGTGAATGAATATAATAAAAAATTAATTACTAAAATGCTTGTGAAAGTCGTTGTAGCTTCTGTGTAGCCCGAACCCCTCCCCCCACCCATGATTACACCCGTTAGTCTGCCCACCCTGTGTTCGCCTTATTTGGCGCCTTGACGTTCATAATTTTATTTTACGACTTTGTTTCGTTGTCGTTTTATTTATTTGAAATTGAAAACCATAAAAGGCGCACAATTAAAATGTATGTGTGTGTGTGTTAAAGTTTCTTTGTTCGGGGCATTGTTTCAGTTTTTCGGAAGTCGAGGTCTCGACTAGAGAAACGGGAGAAACGATCCTAAAAAACAGCTTCAGATTGTTTTTTGTGCCCTACAGCCAAGGAATTTGCAAACACGCCCAAGAATCCAAAGTTAATTGTTTAATAACACGCCACACAACAAAGAGATAAATAATTAAATAAAATACAAAATAGTAGAATAAGAAACAAAGCAAAAATTGAAATCAAAATCAATTCGATTTGAATATTTGTTTTTGGTTTTTTGTTTCTGCTCGGTTATATGTAAATTGTTAAGCTGTTGACGCTTTATAAATCAATTGAAATTGAAATTTGCCAGCCAACTAAATGAGAAAATTGTTAAATAAATAAATTTATGGCGCGGTCACAACAGCAGCAAATACAACAACAACAACAACAACAACAACAACAAGAAACTATGAAAAACTTTGCGTGCCAATGTGGAAAATCATGGGGCATAAATCAATGAACGCCGCACAGCCGGCAGCGATGGACTTGACAGATGACATACAACAGATATGATGGCAATACTCTCGACCGGGTCGAGCACGGATTCCGTATCAAAGATCTCAAGATCTCTAGTTCTCAAGAGAGCGAACGAGTTCGAGAGATAGAGAGAGAGACTGATCCAATAATTGGACACTTAAGTGGCATTAGCAAATTTCACGGAATGAATCTTTGAATCGAATATATGCAAATATTTATCATGTTGTTGTTGGGGCGTTCCTGGAAACTCAAAGATTGGTACATGCTGGCCGCTTCGGGCAGGGGCGGGGGCACGGCGTGCTACGGGGGCCAACAGCCTTGAAACTGAATACATCATCTCATTGCCAAACAAAACGCGGCCGTTTCTTGTCAAATGTGTCGCTGAGGAATGTGTTCAAGTCGATATGCCAACAACTGCATGTGTGAAATGTTCCGCCAACCCGAACTCCCCTTTATTAAGAGCGAGCCAAGGCAGAGAGGGGGGTTGGAGGGGAAGAGGGGGATTGGGTTTTGCCGCTGTAGGTGCAGTGCGTGACTTACATTTTGCTGTTGAGATTTTGTCGTTTTTGTCGCCGCTGCGGCACAACTGCTGCTTTATTATTTTCTTGTAATGCTGAAAAAGCGCAGCTCAATTTATTTTAATTAAGAACAATAAAAAGGCGATCCCCTCTGCCGCAGCCCGTGGCAAGTGCAGCCATCATTCAACGCATCAGCGAGTGCTCCCCACATTCGGTCTGATGCTGTCGCTGCGCCTGCGCACGCACAACTGCGCTCAATCAAAGTCATAAGAAGCGGGTTGACGACTGCCTCCAGCTCAGCAGAAATGGGGCTGCAACTGTAGCCGGTTGGGTGTGGGGCACGGGCACAGTTCATGAACTTTGCACAGGCCTACGAATGGGAGCCGGGCCAGGGGCAGGGGAAGGGGCAGGGGCAGGGGCAGGGTACTGAGACTGTCGGGCACAGGATGTGAATGCGCCCCTTGTTTGTCAACAACTGAAAAAAGGCGACTTATTACATTTTAACTACGTGTCTATGTTGTTGATATAGCAGAGTTCTTAAGTACAACTCGACAAGTCAGAATTAAATAACAATTTGTTGTCGTAATGCAGTGGGAACCCTTGAATCTTGGGGTTAGACCCAGGCATAACCCCAAAATACACAGCATGAGCATATAAACATATTGAAAATATAATATTTATGAGCATGACAAGGAATATTCAAACTATTTTTATTAGTCAACCATAAGAAATTAGCTACCTTAAATTTTAAGCATGTGGACAAAGTTATTACCAAATTTGTTGGGGTGAAGCACAACTGACAAGTACTGAGGAAAATGAATAAAAAATTCTATTATTAAAATGTTTGTTTTGTGATCTTAGCCTGTTAATAAGCTTAGCTTGTTTGGCTACTTTAACTGTTTGGAAATTTTAAGAGTAAACGCTATAAGTTTCATAGCGATCAGCTTTAAGCGATTGCAATGTTCTGAGATAAGTGTATAAGCTTGGCTCCTTTGGGTCCCTTAACTGTTTGGGAATTCCTAGAGTAAACGTTATAAGTTTCATAGCGATCAGCTTTAAGCGATCAATTCTTTATTCTATAAACATTTCTTGAATAGCCCTAGTCACGTTTTTCAGTGACTTTTATTCTATCTATGGGCAATTCACGAGTCAATTTTCTGTTGCTAAGACGACATTTTTCAGTTGAAAACTTTAAAGACGCACCTCTAATCGTTGGCACGTGCTAAGGTTACTCAATTGGATTGCGTCAAGAGACAAAGGCGATTTGGTGATTTGTTGTACGGCAAACCCGATGCCGAAACTATCATTATCCACGACCCCCAGAGCCAAAAGAGTCGCGAGAGCTCCGTGAGCCCCGAGGGTCGCTGGCGTGGCTGTGACATGCAGCTAACCAACTCCGTCCGGGCATTTGGTGTTTGGTATATGGTCAAGGGCAGCGCCGATCAGCGGCGCCGTCAGCGGATCAGCGGGCACATCAATCAAATCAATGAAATCGAAGACAGCAGCCAAAGCAAAAGGGGCAAAACAGTTGACTTCAAAAAGGTGGGGGGACCTGGGGCAACAGGAGGTCGGCTGATGACTTTTTGTGGTTGGCCTAATGTGTTTATCGTTATGGCTTTTGGTTATCAGCATTGGCAGAAAGCAAAACAGAACCCAAACAAAATGTAAACAATAAAATGGTAAAGTGTGAGGGGGTAGATGTGGGAAATGTTACCACTATGTCATATGTGTTGACAATAGAGCTAGCTGTATACCAAATTTTAGAATTCTAGCTTTTACAGTTCCTGAGTTATGGATAGTAAGGCAAAGCTTATCATCGATAACTAATTTGTTGGGTTCAAATGGTTGGAAATAGTGTAGTTTCTATAGGAGTCTCTACAGAGCGACATAGGGGAACTGCTTACCTATAAATTCGTTGCGTATGCGTATGCGCTCCTGCAGCTTTGGCTCCGAGATGATGACGCAGTTGATGAAGGCCAGCAGAGTTGCTTGATAGTCAAGCGGTGGGGCTGGAGCAGCACTGGACAGTTCCAGCTCGTTGATGACAATTTTGAAGCGATAACGTTCCTTTTTGAGATTCTAGACAAGCATATAATTATAAATAATATGAAGGCTGGGCATATGGCTAGTTTATACCTTGTAAAACTCGAGAGTTTCGATGGCACGGGCATATCCGTCGGGGCTGTAGGCGCAGAGCGCGGACAGCAGCTCGAAGACCTGCTTCTTGACCGTCGCATTCTGCGTGTCTAGGGCAGAGCCCAACTTGGCAATGTAGTCACGATTTTCGACTATGTAATCCAGGCCGATGCGTGAGTCCATATTGCTCCTATTATCGGTGGGTTGGGTTGTGGGAGGGGAGGGGTGTGGGGCTTGTTGATAGGGTACGATTGCTCGCAGTTTGTCACGCCGCTCGGTCGCAGTTCGATGGATTGATTTGTTGCGGCTAGTTACAAAGGTTCTCAGTTCTTGGACTTGGACTTGGACTGGGGCTGGGACTGCGACTGAGACTTGGGTGCCGATCGCCGCATTGAATACCTAAGCAGTTTCCGTCATGCCGAACGCCTCTCTCGTCGTGCGCTGAATCTGTAAAGTAGATGAAAAGCGTTGCCCATGAAAACTCGTACTCTGATTGCATTAGATACTTGGGGTGCACCCTTTGGTATTGGGCCAATCAATTGCGGGTCGAAAGCCTGGCCCCCAGCTGCCCGGCCCCCGGCCCCGGCCCCTGTCAGTGTCCCATATTTTGTCTATTTGAAATGCTGTCCGTGCAGCGCTCTTAATTAATTTATGATCTTGACTTCTGCTGGGCTGTATACCCCAGCCCATATACGTAGTATACCCCATAAATTCAGTTTGGTTAATGCTCCGCCAGAGGGCGCTGCTGAGTGGAGACAATTGTTTTGATTTCTCAACTGCAATTTTGACGGTCAAAAAGACAAAAAAAACCAAAAAAAAACGAAATGTAAGCCAAGATCAAAGCTGGCAGCCGCTGGAACGGGCCGTTCTCCAATCTAAGTCGGGGTTCCGCCTTCGAGATCGGCATCTCAATTATGGTAAATGATCTTGTTAATTTGTTTACACTTAAAGCATACGACGCCTTCGATTAGTTGCCAAATGAAACCGTCGAAAAGTGCACAAATCGCCGACAAAGCCCGCCATTTAAGTTCTCGCATATTAAACAACAACAACAAAAGCGACAACAAACAAAAAAGGCCGATAAAATGTTTAACATTTTTGTTAAAAGTCTCAAGTGGCACTTTGAGCTATTTGAAATTATAATTTGCATATGCGCTAAATGCTCATGTTTTAATTTATTATTATAACAATATTGTTTTGTTTTGTTTTCCCCCGCTTGACGTTGAAACTGCGTCGCTAATGTAATCAAATAAAATGTCATATAGAGATAAATGGACAGGTTTTATAACATGACATCCTTTAGATATGCCAATTTGATATCCCAAGTGCTCGGCAGCGAACGTATCCGATAATCCCATACCTGACAATACCTTTAAAAATCAGATACAACATTCTGAAAGCAAAACAAGTTCTCAATCAAAATGCGATTTTGCGATTTTTCTGACATATTCTTTGGCAGTCTTTCTAATTGAAATTCTAATGAATATTTAAAAGCATACACTCTGCTACACAATTAAGTTCAACTGAAATGATTGGAAGTAACGAATACAGTTAGAAATTGAATAGGATCTTATAAATGTAAGCTAATATGAAACGGGACTTTGGGTTCTTAGCATAAGCTTGTTTTTCTACAATCCCTGAAACCTGGCTTAGGCCTGAGACTTGCTTTGTCATTTTCCATTTAATTCCTAATGTTTTAAGGGAACAGTTCCCTTTTTTATTTACACTTGCCCGTTCTATAGCAAATATTGAAAGACGTACAACTTTTCATATTTACATAAGTTATTTATTCTTTAAAGCTAGTTTCTTATTTAAAGCTTTTTTATGTGTAGCTTATAGGGATATGTTTTTAATGTTGGGCTATTTACAATGAAGGTGTTTATAAACTTGGTAGTAAAAGAGTTGCTAACTTTATTCAGAATTCTGTTAGACAGTGTACTTAAGCTGCTGCTAAGTCAACTAATAGGCACGTCAATTTAGCACAACACCCGCACAGCAGCCGATGCTCGCTCTCTCTCCATCTCCCCCTCCCTCTCTCTCTCTCTTTATATATAGAGCTATATATGCGCGTTTTATAGACCGATAAATAAAATGCTTATCGGTCAAACCGGTTCCATTAGGCCCGGAGACGTAGTTCACTAGTCGAATGTGGTAATATTGCAGGTATATTTATTGTCAATTTGTTTTATGCAAAGCAGAGCAACGAAAAATGCGAGTTTAATTGAATTGTAAACAGAGTTGGCAGCACGAACCCAAACGGAAATGCTTGAGAAGAGTACACAGGCACACACACACACACACACACACACAAATATGGACACACATACACACGCATATCAACAAAATGTCAACTAAAATGTTAATGAACTCTCGCGAGAGGCTAATTAGAATTTTGTCAAAGGTGCAAAGTTCTTTTCTTTTGTCGGTTCTGTTTTTGGCTTGTTGCGGAGTTCGTTTTTTGGAGTTTTAGCCTCGGCTCATTTATCTTGGCTTAAGGCACGACTGGCGACAATTGCGGGGCGTTGACAGGCGCAAATGGCTTTGTCATATTGGAGTTGTCTCCTGCAACTCCGCCCCTGGCCAACAAGCGGGCGACAGGTGGCGACTCGGTGTCGCCGTCGCCCGTCTATAAAATGTCAACCACACACACACTAGCACACACACTCGCACAAACACACTCGCACACACACATACAAATTGGCAGGCGCTGAGATTGTAAAATATTTTCATCGTCATCGCCTCGCTCGCAGCCAAGTTAAAGTGCAAGTAATAATTCACGAATTTCAAAACTTTTCAATGCTCAACGAACATTTGTTGTATGTCTCACAGTCTGTCCCCCTGTCTGTCTATCCCCCCTGCCCCCACAGTCTGTCCATCTGTCTCGCTGCTCGTGTGGCTGTTGTCGCTTTCAATGTCTAGCGACATTTTAATAATGAATGTTATGTATAAATTATGCTCGGGCTCTTTAACAAATTCACGGATTGCTGTACACACTGCTGCTTAATGTGATTAAATGTTGTGCAAAGTGCACTCGGGAATGCCGCATATCATTTAACTAAATTTCATTATGAATTTCGGCTCTTTTGGGCTTGTTCACAAATCAAGCATACGCCACGTGGGGGACACTAGACAACAGTTATGCCCATAAACCTTACACTATCTGGTTAAAACGTGAGCAAGAAAGAGTCAAAGATTATATACCCTTTTGGACAAATAGCCAAAGTGTTTTTCTTGCCAACTTTTGATATGATTTATAACTATATATAATTAAAATTGTATTCCGTTTCTTGCAGATAAATCAGGAGAAATGTAAAGTAAAATATAACTGATATTGATTGATATATCTAGGAACTCAGGTGAGTTTGTTATGCACAATTTTCTTTTTCGAAACTTTCCCCGTTTTATTATTTATAATATTCTGCTGTTGATATCACTTTGCTCATATATAGTCATATATATGTATATGGTATATATAGACTTGACTGTTTATGCTGATTAAGTATTTATAAACTTAAGAAGGTCAACGACACCTCTTACTAAGCGTTACACACTTCGTGACAATATTATAATATTCTCTTGAAAGGGTATCAAAATGCTGATCAGATTTAGAAATCTATAGACGGCAAACGCCAGCAGCGGCGCCAGCGCCAGCTGCGACGCTGGCAGAACTGTCGCAATAAGCGCAAGGTCGTTGCTGCTGTTTATGTTGTTGTTGTTTTTATTGTTATTGTTGTTGCTGCTGCCGCCCGCTTGCCACCTGTAACAAATTGTAGCAAATGGAAGCTGCAGCCTCTTCAAAGTGGCCGTCGCCCATTTTCTATTAATTTTCTACGGGTGTGTCCCAAGTTTTTTTTTTATATTCATAAACTCAGGTGTTGGTGTTGCCGCATTTGTTGTTGTTAAGGTTATTGTTGTCGCTGCTGCTGTTGTTGCTGCCGTTGCCTGCACAATTTTCATAATCTTTTATTGAATTTTTACGACCTGCAGCCGGCAGCCGCAACGAATTTGCATTTTGATTTGTGCCCACAACAAATATGTGTATAAAACATTAAATAAATGCTCATTGAGCAAAGTGTTTGTACTTAACAATAGCCCATAACTGGCTGTTAACTGATAAATCCAAGTTTGTTGATTGAACAACACAAAAAACTGTTAAACGTAACATTGAGCGACAGAATGAAAAAATCTCGCACCCTCACAATAAACTATAAAGTCTATAGAGGGTTGGGGTCTAGGCACACAACAGCTCTCCAAGCTCTAAGTAATTATTTAAATATATTTAAAGTTACATCATTTAGAAACAGGAGCTGAGAAAAGGTAGACAAACATTCCGATTGTTGAAAACTATCGAAATAATACGTTTGAAATAGTTAAGACTTTATGGCAAGAAGGCTAACCAGCTTTTAGGTGAACCGGTTAAGTCCTGATGGACTGGAAACTCGTATAAAAAAATAACCAAGACTCAAACCAAAACCTGGCCCTAGGATATTAGAAACCAGTTTCACAAACCAAACCTAAAGTCGAGACATTGGTTCGATCTCTGAGCCGAACCTCTGAACATTTTGGTTGGGTTTGCAGCCTAGCTAACTTTAGCTAGTCTAGCCTAGCTTTAAAGAAACAAAAACTTTGCTTAAGTCAACCAACTAATTAGTAGCTTAGCATATAGTCTTCGGCTTGTCTTAGGTTTTCCTGCCAAGTGCTGGGTCATTTTTTATGCTGTAAGAAGCACATTTAAATTACGCATAATCCATTTAGACATGCCATTTATGAATGCATGTCTAATCTATGGGCAACTTCATGTTGATGTACATTTTCATTTCATTGCTGCATTGTGCTTGTTGTTGCTGGCTTATCAACAACAACGACGACAACAACAACAACAACAACATCAGCAGCGACGACAGCAACATTAATAAAGTGCTGGGATTTGTCTGGGAACCCACAAGCACAGAGAAGCCGCTTTGTTTGCTGCAGCTTTAAACTAACGCAGACAGATGGACAGGCGCAGTGGACGAGTCATAACACTTGACAACAGACGACGCCAGCAACAACAACAACAACAACAACAACGGCAACAGCAACTTCTACGACAACAACAACGATGACAACGAAAACGAATCCCAATCAAAACACGATCTTGGCGCTTGGCGCACTTAGCATTGACCTTATGACTTCTAAAATCGGTAAAAACATCTTTACAGCTCCATGTGGCAGTTGTCGATAGTTGTTGTTATTGTTGTTGTTGTTGCTGTTGCTGTACGTTGTTCGTTTTGATATGTTTTCAATATGCGCTAAAAATACAAAAGCCGAGTCGAGATGTCGCGTACTTGAAATTGGGATACATTTTATTGCCTTTATATATTTTTATTTTATGCGATTGCCATACGCAATGCAATTCAATGCAACTCCGATGCGACTCATTCATGGAACAAGTAGAAAAGACAACTCTGACCCCTCTCCCTCACCTCCCCCCTGCCCCCTTGCACCAGTCGCTAACCCACTCGATGCCACTCACTTGCACTTGAGTTGTTGACCATTTTTTTTTTGTTTTTGAGGATAATTCCATGGCACAGTGAGATTGAGGTTGCACCGATTGAAGGTCAAGTTGCCTGGCAAATTGAGCAATTTGGGGCGTGGCACTGCACGCCCCTTTGTGGCATTACGACGATTAATGCCTTAATTAACAGCTTACAGCTGGTCAAGCAGAGTCTCAACTCGAACGTGGTTGCATCGTAGGCGTCTTCGACAGCTGCCAAACTGCCAAAAAAAAATATAATCAGCAACAACAACAAGACAAATACTTTAAGTTAAATGTTTTATTGTTGTTCAACAAAGAACATTTGACTGCACAAATTATACAGAAATAAAATATAAACATATAAAACGCAACCCACGGACCTTAACTAGTGAGAGAGAAAAATAAGTATAAATAAATTAAAAGGCGTGGGTTTTGCCTTTTGATGAGGCTGACTTTGTCGTCTGCTCCGACTGACCACAAAAACCTAACAAAGGCCAGCAGCCACCAGCTCCACATGCAAAGTATACGTGCTTTTATCTACAAACATATATAGTATTATGCATTTAGATATGGGTTTCTGCTGGGGCCAATGCGCCAGCGATGAGCACGTGTTAGGATCGTGAGTGGAAGCTGTCGAAAGGCAGCTCTTAACTTAGCTGATGAGAAGTAAAAAGTATATATACTATATATCTTTTCAATATCTTTCGATATACTAGTATATAAATCAATATGTATTTGCATTGTATAGGTTGGAAAGTTGAATAGTTCGAACAGGCTTCCTAAATTCTATACAGAAACCGAACCATAAAGGTCGTCGGTTAAAAAGAACAAATATTAAGCTAAAACGTATAAAACTGTATTATTTGACCTTAGGCGACGCTCAGAAGAGTTTCCAAGAGATATTTTCCATTTTCAACTTAAATGAGAAGTGAGAAAAACGTGTAGAAACAAAGTTGTTGCCTTAACTAGGTTCATGGATGTGATAAGGCAGGTTCGCGAACCGGAAATAAAGGCGCGGCATTGTTGCGAACCGGGAAACGAGCTAACAATAATTTTATTTTTGGGTTTGCAGCCATGATAATTAATTCAATTGAAGAGAACATAAATAACTATGACTGCGCAGCTATAATTAATCAATTTGTTGATTTACGCACAGTTTTATAATGTAGCCCAGCATAAAGAGAAAGAATATGCTTTCGTCACATTGTCATCTCTCTGACATGGACCCACTCGCATGCATTGGAAACGCTTTAAAGGTTGTCCCTTTATGCACGACTTCTTCATTAGGGCTCATTCAGCGCGCCGCGTGGCGCTTGTTGACATTTGACAGCGCAGCGCGAGGCAGGGTCGGTGGCAGTGGCAGGGGCTGGTTGCAACTCCCTTGATGAGAATTTATGAATGGTCACATAGATGAGCTCACAGTTGGTTTAAATAGACTTGGCACTTGGAACATGGAACTGTTGAAAAACCCGTGAAATGTGTGAAAAGCAACTTCATTGAATCATTTCCTATTTCTGTTTTCTTTTGTTTTTGTGTATTGTCTTTGGGGTTTTCTTGTGTGTGGGGAACTATGGGAGTATTTGCGCAATCGTCGCCAAAGTGTGAAACGAAAAGTGGAACAGGTTCGGACTGTTGTGTGTCAGTAAGCCTATAAAAGATGAGGCGCTAATGTCCAATTTTCATGCACGTTTGCACAACGGAAAAGCGAAAGTTATATTGGACACAACCAAATCGGGTTTACAAAGATCTAGCCATAGAGCCAAGGCGCAGCGGTACAGCTGCAATTCGGCTGGCGACTTGTTCGAAATTCTTGTAAAGTGCATAAATATGTTTGGCTCTTATGACAGCTAACAAGCCAACAAATTGCGGACACACACACACACACACACACACACACACTGGCTAATGAAATATCGTGTGCCACAAAAATCTTGCGGTATGCCAAAATACAAATATCAAACGGTATTCAGGGACAAACGCGCACAACGAACGCTAATTATGCTCGGTTCAGATCGGTTCAGTTTTTTTTTATATTTTTTGGCCAACAAATTCAAACAAAAAACTCAGGTTCAATGCACCGGCAAAAGCACACACAGTCCCACGCACTGCAGCATTTCAAATCCCTTGTTGACCTTAACTTTGAATTGTCAAAACACTAAAGTTCAACAAAAGCCCCGCTACACCTCTCCCCGCACCCTAAGACTTAGATGTGCCCACATTTACTTTTGAATGTGATTCATATAATATTTTTCTATTATTATTAGTTATCTAAATCGCCGCTACAGGCCCATAGATGCCGCCACTGCGCTGACATTGACTTGTGGTTTCAGTTGCCGTTGCTTTTTTTATTTTTCATATTCTATACTGTGTGTGGGCTTTTCGGCAAATTATTTTCCTCACTTCATTCAGCAAAGAGATCAGGTCTCTGTTTCTGATTAGTCAGCTTAGTTTTTTCTATGTTTATATATGTATATATTTGGATTTGGGTGCGATTCTTGCCACAGTTTCTTGCTTTTTGTTTTTTTGCGTGGCACTCACGCTTAGCTATTTGTCCTTCAGATACATTTGTATCTTGTATCTTTGACTGCGGCGCATCCAAACTTGTACTTCCGCATGCGGCATTCATCATGTGTTAAAAGTTTATCTACTCTGAACATCTGTTGACTATATTTAGCTGCCAGATTAGGCGTGTTTTACGCCTACGCAACCGTTGAGTCATGCCTAGAACTTGGGGCTTGGACTGAGTTAAGCTGGGTCTTTGGGTCACACACGAATAATACAGAGTGCCCAATGTCGAACTTTTGCTGCCATTGAAATGCACATGCTAGAACAAGTCGAGGCAGTGGGAAACAAGCTGCCATTTTTGTAAGTTCAACATTTTGCAGATCTCTAGCACAGCCTAGATATTATAATAAGTAAATAAAAGCTGCACTTGCTGTTGTTTTAGACAAAGCACAAACAAACGCATAAATTAAATCTGAACAAAAAATGAGATATCAAATGACAAGCGTGAAAATTGCAAGCCAAATGGCAGCGAGTCAGAGATTAAAGGCCAACCAGAGCAGGCGCTGCCAAAGGTCTGGAGCTGTCTGTTGAGTAAGCAGGGAGTGTATGTGTGTGTGTGTGTGTGTGCGTGTGTGTGCTTGTATGTGTTACTTTTACCTTTTGGCCAGGCTAACAGCTTGCGCAATGCGCGCACAGTGCCAACTCGAACTTGAACTACATGAGCTGCACATTGAAAATTAGCTGCGCAGATTGCTCCCATTTTCAGAGGGGCGCAGGCAGCGCCACGTGACAGGCGAATTAGTTGGCCAACATTACATTGTTGTTGGCTTTTTGGGGCACACACCACACACACACACAGCGAAATGGGAGACAAAGACGAGGACAGCTGAGCGGCAATCTCCAGGCAGCCGAATCGCCTACAGCGCCACTCGCTTTGCTTTTGTTGTCTTTACAAAGTATCTTCAACTTTGACGAGGGCATCGCAAGTCGTTCATGCAGCTTGCAAAATATCTTAACGAAAAGAATGCACAGCCCTTTTATTTGCTTATAGAAAACTACTTATATAAATGTCTAATTCCTTTGCCTAGCGACTTGAAGAGCTTGCAGTTAAGAACTCAACATTAAGTGAACTTTGAACGGGCTAGCTTTAATAGTATTTTTCTTATAATTATTTGAAATTACAATTTTTATTGTTAATTATTATAAGCTCTTAATGGGAATGCGGAATATTGTAAAAGCCAGCTGTAAACAATTTCCTAAGATTTTTGTTTGATTTTAGATACTTTTAATCAAAATTTAAAAAGAAGACAGCAAACTTTATTGAAGAGTTAGCTATGATATCATAAAATATAAATTTGATAATTTTTCGATATATTTTCCCCCAAACTGAATACTAAGCAACATAAAACAGAAACTTACTTTTTTGATGAGTTTGAGATATGATATCAAGAATGATAAATTGTATTATTTAAAGTATGTAAAAGTTATTCGCAGCCCTTCACATAACTTGTTTATGCTTATTAAAATGATGAAATGTTAAACATTTTTAACATATTCTTAGATTGTCGATTAATTGAATGTTTTAATTTTCGTACAAATAATTTGTATTTTTCGTAGGGCATTCAAGTTTTGGCGAGGCAAAGCATTTCATTTTCCATTCATGTTTGTTGTTGGCTCGTGAACTTGTAAGCCAACTTGTAACTTAATATTTTTTTACTCTTTTATTTTTTTTTTTGCATTTTGTTGTTGTAATTTGTTGCTGTTTGTTGTTTGCATTGTTTGTTGCTTGGCTTTTGGTTGGGGTTTTGCGCTATTTATGAACAATGTGTTTTCTTAGCATATGACGATTGTCTTACAATTAAGATTTCATTGTGAGATTTCCTGGGCCACATGGCGTATGCGCAATGCGCGCAGGCGAAACGTTTACAATTTGCTAGCACTTGCTGCAGAAACATGCAATAATTTGTTTAATTAGGCGTAAATGACGCTGACTGCGCAGCCGCCGCATCTAATGGAGCGTGGCTGAATTTAATAGCTTTGACGAGTTTTGCTTTAACCTTAACACGAGCTCTTGCCGCCACTCTGTGGCAAGTGAATCGCAATTGTCTGTCGATCTCTGTGTGTGTGTGTGTGTGTGTGTGTGTCTCTGCCACACCCAACCAACGATCGAATGTTGGTTCATTCAATCGATCGATCGGCTGGCCATATGAAATGCTAAGCCATAAGAGAATTCTTGCAGCCCAAATGCCATAAAACGTGCCGCGCATAAGTCAGCCGAAGGGGGTCCGGGTCCGACCTGCCAATTGTTCGCTTGTGCAGAAAAACTGCACAGAGATTCCAGCGAGCGTCGGTGGCTAATCAACATTTGATTGCACATCGTCCAGCAAATCGTTTGGTCGCTAGCTGCCTTTGCCATTCACGACGATAATTCAATTAATTGCGAAAATGTCCTAGAGACAAATTCATATTCATATCGCAGCAGCAGCAGCGACAGCAGCGATTGCAACAAAGTGTAGACAAACGATCGGATCGTGTCTGTGATCGTGTAACTTTTCATTAAATTTCATTAAATTCTTTTATGCGATAGCAAATGGCAAAATGAGCTACAACGACAACAACAACAACAGCAATAAAAATAACTCTCAACAAATCGCTGATCTTCAAATCTTCAATCAACAGTCGACGATCTCGTCCGTCTGCTCCAGCTTCGGCTTCAGCTTCAGTTTGAGCTCTAGCTCCATGCAATTTTATGACTTTGATTTATTTGTGTAAATTATTTTTGTAGCTGTTACATGGCCAAACAGACAACTTGGCTGCTTGTTTGCTCGAGGAAGTGTTTGCATCTCGCTGAGAGCCAGCAAGAGAGTGTGATCGGTGATCGGTGATCAGTGATCAGTGATCTGTAGGCTTGGGCTTTGCTCACTGTTCGTCAAAGTTATTAGCCGTCTACAATTGTCAGCAGCCTCGTCGTTGATTCCCAATTCCATTCCCATTCCCAGACCCATTGCATAAGCGAGTGATCTCCCGCTCCAACTGTCCAACTGTCGAACTGTTTAGCTGTCGGTCTGTCGATCAGCTGTGCATAATTTCAATTTGATGAAGCACATACGAGTCGATAGATGGGCCTGTTGATAGGCGCCGTTAACTCGACTTGCCCTGCGGCTGGTGGTGACTCCCACCACCCCCCCTCACCCCACACACGGTTTCTCGCCCGCTTAGCGTGTTTAATTACAATTGGGGGGATTTGGGATTCGGATTGAGCACGGATATCCGCGTACGTGTTGCGCATAGACAACCAACCGAACACTCAACACTTAACGTCAGCTGCAGCTGTCGCTTAACTGCCCGTTTTTGGATAGCGTGACCCATAAATGCCCAGCCAATAGCGCTAGAGGAGTCGTAGATGGATTACTTCGAACCATTAACACAGCGGGGAGAGACTTAATGCTTATGGAGATATAATCTTTTAAAATGAACTGATAAACGAGAGCTGCGTTTCAAAAGTAATGTAATAATAGAGCTCACCAAAATTCTCCGTGCCTTGCACTAGTTTTGAGAAGGGCATTCTTAAGTTACTCCGATTTTTCTAGTCCGATCTTTTTCAGGACTTGATTAAGGCAAAAGAAAGTGCGTATATACCTAAGTGCAAAGCTCTAGCATTAGGAATATTCGGGGATTCGGGAAAGGCATACAAGAAGTGAAGTATTTGTAATATGTTTATACTTCTTCTCTCCCATATATCTCTCATTATTTTCGGGGCATGCCCAAGAAACCATCTCTCAAAATCGATATTTATCGATATTGTGAAAATGTGAGAATTTATTGAAAAAAACTTGTTTTGCAAGCCATAAAAGTTGTTCTATTGGAATTTAATGACAAATTATTTGAATATTCAAACAAATTCAAATTGCCGATTGTTAAGATAACGATAAATTAAAGCTGCACATAAAAAATAAATATAACTAAGTTTGTTTTTACTGTACCTTTGCCTCCGTACTGCAAACGAAGCGTATATTTATCCATCTAGTAGCTGTTTCCATTTTCAGATGTGCTTCTTTTATGGATTGGTTTTATTCATATTTGACACCTTTTCATGTTAACAAACAATTAAATGGATCTACAGAGTTATTGCCGAGCTTAAAGACACAGCGAATGTTGCCTTCAGTTCTGTTTTTATAGCTTGAAGACCCTTTTGCCTTATGCACAGCACCCGCAGCAGCCCCTTTGTTCAAATGCTTGACTTAATGAATGAACAAATGAATTTATGAGTTGTTGTTGTTGTTGTTGCTGTTGTTAATGTTGTCGTCGTTGTCGTTGTCGCTGTCGTTGTTCGTCTTGTGACCAGACTTATCCCAGGCACGCACGAACACCTCTCGAAACGGCATTGGCTTTGCCAATTTCTGCTTTGTTTCTCACTCGACAATTTATGGGAAAACAACAAATACATAAGTAATAACAACAACAACAACAACAACAACGGCAACAAATTTACGCACTTTTAAAGCCACAAGAGCTTTGTTTGTGCACAATTGTTGTTGTGAATTATTTAAACAGCACTTTGAATTATTGTAATACGCATAAGTTATTATTATTTTCTGTTGTGTACCGTTGCAGCGGCCAGCGACATTGGAACTGTCCTCGTTCCCTGCGGCTGGGCCGCATTGGGTGTGCGGCGATCGCTAATTGATCGATAAAAATTCTAATGAGGCGCAAGTTTTTTGATCGGCTTCGTAACATTAATCCGTCAGAACATTAAAGAGTCTTTGGGCCCTGGTATCAAAGTTCAGTTGGCAGCCCGAACCTTGGACCTGTGGCCCGTACACTTTTGGCATGCTTCGAGTGCGCATTTTCGAGCAGTGTATGCGAGCACAAAACTTAGATACAGATACACAGATACAGATACGTATGGCACTTGGAGCCGCACACGCAGCTGCGGAAACGAAAATAATGTAGGTGAAACAAGTTCGCCGCTTAAGTGCCTTGCCTGGCTTTATATACATAGATGCAAATCAATAGACGATCGATTTTTTCATACTTTTTTTGGGTTTAACAGAACAGTCGAGGCAGCCAGAGCCAAGCCGCAAGCTCAACCGCAAATCAGACAACGACAAACGGGCCCGGGTCCGGGCCAGGCCCAAAGGCGCCGCCGCAAACTCGCTCGAAGAGCGCACTCGAGAGTTTGTTGAGAATCCGCGATCGGTTTGCAATGTAAACAAGTCGCTTTAACTAGCGCCGGCTGGCGATTAGCTGAGAATTTCCGTTTCTCTTGCTCATAAATTCTCCACAAATTTAATAATGCGTCAAATGCAGGCAAAGACAACATTTGTAGCTGCTGCTGATCTTCCAAGAACTGAGTTTTTGACTGATCGCGACCTTGAGCACAAATTTGAGACATGTGTTGCTGCAGCCGCTACCTCTCTCTCTCCCCTCTCTCTTATTCTCCCTCTCTAGCGAATCATATAAATATTTATACGCCATAAAAACTCACAATTGGGCAATAAAGAACGAGCTGAATTAGCTATGCATGGCACAGCGATCATTTTGGTTTTTTTGGTAGCTCTCTCGAATTGATCATTTCGCAGATAAACTGTAGCCATGCACATAATTATGTAATTTAATGAGCCAACTTCTACGTGAATTGTTTAAATTGCCCACAGCGGGGAAGCAGACAATTAAAATTCTTCACTTGTGATCTAGACTCTCAAATTTCAAATCTATTTCGTATTGATTAGGGCGCAGATAACATCATGATGATGACAGAAACATAATTATGTAATTTAATGAGCTACTTAACGAGCACGTGAGCTGCTTAAATCGATTAACTAAATTATCAAAAAGAAGTTCAATTATATGTGTATAAAAGAAACTCGAATAATTGCAGATCAGTCTTTTTGAATAACACAAACTAGTTTATGCAAAAAATACTATCTAATTTGTTAAAGAATGAAAAGAATAAAATGTCGTAATATGTGATCTCTTTAAAGCAATGGATAAAGATATGATTGTCAGCATATGTTTACCATTAGTCTTTATCTCTTTGCCTAGTTCTGACAAACACATTGCCCTACTATGCGATTCTCATGAATTCAAGTAGGTTAACAGGTTTCCATGCATTGACTTAGTGTTGTATATTTAAAAGTTGTGTGTTGGTAAACTTCATTTTTTTTTTCGCTTTGTAAACAAGCATTATATTCTATAATATATACATATGTAATATTATTTTTATATTTTATAATACTTTCCCTGCACATTCTTTAAATATATTATTTAAGATCCAAATTCTTAATGTTAATCATGAGAATATTATTATAGTTATTATTTAAAAAGCGATTCTTTAACTCTCTTTCTATCAAGTTTCCATTTATGCCAGCGAAATCCGTGTAGATCGCAATCTTTAGATCATTAGGGTTAACTATGAATATCTTAGTTATTTGAATAGTTCTCTCCGCATGCTTAGATGGAGTTATTTATGGACACTTGCAAATACTTTATTTTAATATTTTGATTTGTTTGTCTATGCGACAGCGTAATAACATTAAATAAAAATCTTTTTTTTTTTTTTACCGATTTGTGCTCAATTGTCCGGGCAACCTTGTCGTCGCTGATTTGACATAAGATTGAGGCATTATTTATTTTTCTTGTATATGTTTTGAGTTCTTTTTTTTTCTGTGCGAGAATGCAAATCTGTGTGTGGAATATTGAAAAATTATGCAAAATGGCGAGTCAAACAAATTAGGCGGGCGCATAAAAATTTCACCTGTTGACAAGACGGGCCAAGGCAATCAACGCGAGACGGCACCATGGCCAAATCTGGCCAGAGCTGCCCTAGAAATTGATGGAAAACAAATTGGCAAAAGCTGCCTAGAAAGTTGGCAGTTGGAAAACGAAACAAAAACCAAAGCGAACCAACCGCATGGCGGAAGTGCAAAACTAAATGTGTATTTAGTTAGGCAAAGTATTTGCAAGGCTGCCCGACCTGCTTATGTACATATATATATATATAGATATATATGTTTGCCATATGTCGGCATCGGACAAAGCCCAACAAGACTAAGTCAATAATTAGCCAATGGCCAAAGCGTGAAAAGCGCTTCCTATTATTAGTTTAATTTGTTTTGGGCGCGCAATTTCATTTATATAACATATAATCGTTTCTAAATGATAAATTAATATGGGAAACAATTTGCTGTATGGGCGGAATGCTCCTCTCAAGCTTCACCGAAAGGCGTCAAATCATCATCACCGGCAGCAGCGGCAGCGGCGGCAGCGTCAAGTGGCCAGCACGACAAGTTGCCAAAATTGGCAAGGCTTAAATGGACATGACGACAATTGAAACAACTTTGTGAGCTGCTGACGTCTTGGCTTTTTGGCTATTTCCTATTGCCCGCCTCTGTTTTCGTGCTCTGTGTGGGCGTCAATGGGTCAGCATTTGAATTACGCATACGACGCGTTGTACGATTAGAATCTGTTGAACCTCGTTTGCCATAGAAGGCAGGCCCAGCTGACGATCTATTATGATTTCATTTGCATAGATCGAGCGCACTGCCAGGGCTGCAAAACGGGTTTGAAGCGAACCGGTTCACCATTTTTTATTCTAAATCAAATTTTGCCATGAACCGAAACTAAAACCAAAGTAGAAAAGAGACGAACCCAAAACCGAATCTAACTATATATTTTATCTAACATGATTTGGCTAGGATTAAGAAATGTTAATGAAAGAATTATCTTCCAAATATGGTTCTTTCGTACATTTTTATGTCAAGCTCAAATGTACATATAAATAAATTGCTTGGATTATTTGGAATTGAATTTAATAACTATTGAATATTCATGTTCCGCGTTTTTAATGTTCACGAACCGAACCTAAAGGCAGGTAGCTGGTTCAAATCAGCTACAGCTTTTTTTGAATACCTTTCTTATAAACTTCCAGCCCTGCAGAGCTCTTTACTTTAGCGCTAAGTCATGTTGGTTAGTTAATCGTAGTTGGTTTCGAGTTGTTCTTCATTTCCGTGGCACAACTAAATGAAGTTAATTCTTAAGTTTGTGGCTGCTGCTCAATTGTTATTTACGGGCATTTGCACCTTTCACCGAGGCGACAGTTGCAACTGGTTGCACGACACACACACACGCACACACACACACACACACACACATTTAAATGAGCTGATTTATGGGAATTTGATGGGCGCATTAACCAGAGCGCACCCCCGACTTGTAGAAGCTACTGCTCCAAAAAAGAACCTTAATATGTTTTGTATGCTGCGCACACAACAACAACAACAACAACAATAGCAACAACAACAAGAACAATCAGCTTGACAACGAAAATTCTTACAACGAGGCGACGTCGCAGCTGCTGTTTCAGTGCCAACTCTTGTATTGTTGTTGTTGTTGCTTGTGCTGCGTACTTTATTATTAATTTTAAACGTGGGCACCACAACAACAACAACAACAACAGCAACAACAACAGGAACGGGCACTACACACAACACCCACAGCTTTTTGTCAAGTTGCTTGGATTTTTATTTCTTAAATGTTCTTTTCAGCGCTCTTTTTTTTTTCGCTGGCCGCATTTGTTATTACTTTTTGTGGTTTGCTGGTGGTTGTTGTTGTTGTTGTTGTTGTTTTGCGATTAATTCTTGCAATTTGCACGCTTCAACAAACGCCGCAGTCGGCGTTGACGTCGGCGCTTACTTCTAATTGCACACACACAAATTACTCATACGCCGCGTTTGCGCTCGCATAATTATCGCTTATTGCCACATCAAAACATTGCTGCGTGGGCAGTTGGCAAAAACCAATGCAACAACAACAAATGCAACAACAACAAAGTGAACATCAGCTAACAATTCAGTTGCCAACAGCGCATCCTCCTCATCAGCAGCTGAATAACAATTATATACTTAAGCTTCTGTACGTGTGTGTGCGAGTGTGTGTTTATTTTTTTGCATTTGCCATTTTTATTTATTGTTTAACAAATAACTATGCCCCCTCCCCTACGCTCTCCCTCCCTCCCTCTCTCTCTCTCTTCTAGTGCGCGCCCTGCCCCTGCAATGAATTGCTTTTATGCGCTCATTTGCATATTAAATAAGCGGCTGGCTTCTGGCAGAGGCAGAGGCAGAGGCTGAGGCTGAAGCTGAGGCTGAGGCGCTGCAATTGTGTTGGTTGTTGTTGTAGCTTGTTGGTTGTTAGTTGTTAGCTGTTAGTTGCTGTTGTTGTTGTTGCTGGTGCTGCTGCTATGTGGTTAGTTTCTAAGCGGCAGCAGCTGCCGCCAATGCAAAGAACGTCGCCATCGTCGTCGTCGTCGTCGTCGTCGTCGTTGTAGGTTGGACAGCGTATAACGCGGGGCAGCTTTTTTATTTGCCCTGTTGCTGTTGCTGTTGTTGCCATTTTTTCTTTTCTTTTTAAGTCGTATACTCGATTTGGTTTGTTGACGTAAAACAAAGAAAACGCGCCAACCGACTGCAGCAGTGGGCAACCCATGAGGCATATTACTGCCAGCTCGGAATAGCAAGTGCAAAAATGCATGCATATATCGAATGGAGTTATAACGAGCAAAGGCGACACGCCGAATGTTAAATACCCTTGCTGTATACCCTTCTCTTACGTTCTTGCAGCTTGTCAAAGATAATAGCTAAGTTTGCTACAGATATCTATATGATATGTAGTTTATATATCCTCTCGTATACATATGTATATGTATATGCTCCATGATCTAGTGCTCGTATTTGATCAGACATATATACACATACATATATGCACATATACTCTTCGGAGATGTCCCCATTATAATACCCTCTACAAGGCTATATAGAATCCATAATGTGTACAGTGAAACCTGTCAGGCATTGACAACTGATGTCTTGTGATTCATTGACCAGTTGATTCATTAAGCATTTGACCAAGTTTTGCGGGTGCTGTTTTTACACCCATTTTAATTGATAATACTCAGCTATAATGAAGTGCCATCCACAAAAAAGGTAGAAAATAAACGTACAATGCTGAACTGTTTTCATCAATCATTCACTTTATGAATGAGCTAACCATTTACTTGCAAACTTTATTAAACTTAAAGAAAATGAACACAAAATTCTACAAAAACTGTGTTAAATAAAAAGCTAGAGGTTAAAGTTGTAGCCAGTCTAGAAAATTGTTTAAGTTTTTATAAAGTCGTAAGAGTTACGAGAGAGAAAGGGTATTTACTTTGGATTTTGATATTTAACAGTTCGAGTTTATTCGAGATTGAATTCTGGTGAAAATGCGTATAATATTCAACAATTTTTTACCCTTGTGGGATGATTAAATATGGAAATATTGAACTAACTGAGAATTTCTTGTGCTGAAAAGTATTATACTGATTTAAACACTGAGAATAGATCACAAAATGAAGATACAACATTTAAAAAAGGAAAAATTTGTTAAATATATATGCGAATATATTGTTTAGGAAACTGGGCTTTTCCGTCTGATGTAGCTTGTAAATATCTTACTGAGAAGCGTATTGAAATGCGTTCTGGGCAACAAATCGGGCACGAATTAGTCAACAATTCAGCGAATTAGTCAGCGAACATTACAATTACAAAAATAAAAATAAAAATGAACAATTAGCTCTGACGCCAAATAGTTTGAATAGTTCTTAGCCCAGTTAAGACGAGATGCACACTCATTCTGAGCGCAGGTTTTCAAAAAAAAAAACAACAATTAGCAAATAAATTTATGCGCCCAAAACTAACGCAAGCGAATCTCAATATTTATTCAAGCAACAATGGAGGAGAACAGAGGTTTGGATATTTATAAACAATATATCTACGAGTATTTATCGGAGCTGGTGACTATTTCTGATGTCTTTTGGCGAAACAAGTAGTTGAATTTCCTTTTTCAAAAAAAACTTAGCTATTGACAGAGAGTTAAACTTGTGCAACTGAGAGAGTGTGTGTGTGTGAGTGTGTGTGTGTGTGTGTGTGTGTGTGTGTGTGTGTGTGTGAGTGTGTGTGAGTGAGTGTGTTGTGTGTGTGTGTGACATTAAACCGCACACAAACAAGTGCGCCATATTTGGCAATTGACTTTGCAGCCAAGTCAGAAATATCTATTTGTGTGTGCTCGCGTTTGGACTCAGTATTTGCCCGACACACACACACACACACATACATATATACTATATGTACATATGTATATGTGTTTCTTAACTGTTTACGCTGCCCACTTGCGATGGCCAGCAGCTTGATAAATAATCTTAGTTTTATAAACACAAATTGACACTTTAAATTGTTTGCCAAAAAACCGAAAGCAAAAAAAAAAAAAAAAAAATCTCGCATAAAGCATGAAATCAATTGGAATTAAGCCGGGCGACTTTGAAGCACAGCGCGTTGAGATTTGTTGCCCCCGGGTGCTTTAGTGTCGGGATCTCTGGAATATATCATAAACCTCAAGCACCCAAGCACTTCGCGGAATCGCCCAGCCAGGTAGCTGTCCCACTTGTTGTTGTTGTTATTGTTCGAGAATCTGATTTGTATCGGCAAAGATCTAAGAGCATAGATCGCTCTAATGCCGCTGCGGGGCGTTGCGTATCAAGAACAAACCATAAACGAATTAATATGATCTTGAGATGCGAAACCTTGCGGGGCGAAGCGTGAGTTTCGCATTTTGTTTGCCAAACAGCCCGCGGCTGTCGCGTTAATTAATTGTTTGTCTTGCGATTACAGCCGATTTGCGCAATAACAATTACAATATAAGCAGGCGCGAATCTCTACTAATTACTGCTGACAGATCTGTGGAGTGAATTTATGATATATGAATGGAACCCTATCAAAACTCTTTCCCAACTTTTATCTTTTAAAGTGATTCTTTCTCTATGCAATTAAAGAGTGCAACAGTGCCTCAAAAAATTGAAATTCAATTAAAAGTTTTCCTATATTTATTGATAAGAATATTAGGTTTTCCGTATGCCCCACATAATCTAGCCTTAGTCATAAACTCGATTGTAATAGCTTAAGCATTTAATGAACTGCACTTGCTTGCGGGCTGTGGTAAATGGAAGGGGGAGAGGGGTCTAGTTTTCTTATCAGAATTATTGTTCCGCGTAATTGATCTAGTTTTAACGCGTCGCTGGTCTAATAAATATTAATTCAACTGGCGACTTATGCAAGCAGATGCTGATCGCTAATAAGAAGGCAAACAAGAATTTATTTATTTATTATGGGCCAGCGAGCTGATAGCACTTTGATAAATATATTATTCGTTCTTTTTTAAAATGAAACTTACCACAAAAACAATAATTGTATAACACTGGCCGCCCAACACCTGTTGCACTTGTTGTTGCTGTTGCTGTTGCTCCAATTTGTGAATGAGCTTAATTGCATTTATCGATAGCACTTTGTTTGGCTTGCGTCAAAGTTATCGTTTCTCGTTTCTAGTTGTTATTGCAGTTGCAGTTGTTGTTGCAGTTGTTGTTTTAATTAGCAACACAAACACATTAACCAACACTAACACACACACAGCGACACCGTGCGGCAGACAGACGCATGGCAGGGGGCGCCCACGCAACGTGCCAAAAGAAAACGCGTTTATTGAAAATGCAACTGCGACAGGCGACGACGGCAGCAGCCGCGCAAAAAACTTTGTTGGCTGCGCCGCCAGCGTTTCCAGCGGCTACCAAACAAAAAAAAAATGTAAGCGCAGTCAACAGAAAAACACAACAAATTGCAATGCTAAATTGCGAATTTGTTTATTTGCGACTTCCCCACAGCGCAGTTACCGTAACCGATACGTTGTAGCGCTCGCGACTAACTGAAATCAGATAGAAATTCAAATTTACCCGTCGTTCGCTCAGTTCGTATGCTTCTTCTTGCTGTTTTTCCCCCCGACTTGTGTGTGTGCAAGTGCTACGCGTGCGCACCACGACTGCTCGCCTCGAATATCTAAAAGCGACTGAAGTTAAGAGAGATCGTTGTTCCTCGCTTACAATCATAAAGAGCGCGAGTCTTTAGCCGCCGCTCCACAAGCAGCTCCACCACCAGCGCTCTCCCAGCGTGCGTACGGCATGGCGCTGCGTATGATTAACTGTGGTCAATAAATAAATGGGTGACCTGTATGCACATTTATACATATGGATGTATATTTCTGCACCTGCCCTTTACTCATTCGATAAGTTCAAGTGTAAGCTTTGCTTTCAACCAGTAATAGACAATTAGCTGAATAGCGAATTCAATACTGAAAAGTATTTTACTGATTGGGAATATATCATAAAACAAGATACTACATTTGAAAAATGGATAAGTTTTGACTAAAAGTCATTAGAGTTATGAGAGAGGACGGGCATCTACTTTGAATTTGTTTATTTAGTAGTACAAGTTAAGTTGAGACTGAGTACAAGGAAAATCGTTTTTATTTTTCATTTCATACAATATAATTTAAAGCATTTTAAATCGTTATTGTGAAAGTGAGTTTGAAATACAAAAAGTAACCGCTGCCAATTGCGGTATTTATGGTATACGAAATGCGGTATTTAAGTATTTACGGAGCAATCGTGTCACTGGACTTAAGGAGCAGAAAAAAGTAAAATCATTGAATTGCTGGATTAACACTCAATACACATAAAAATTAAAAAAAAAAGAAGTCAAATTTAACGTTTCAAAATTGAATTCTCAGCCGAAGTGCAACTAAAATTGACACCAAAAACCAATTATTACTATTCAGCCCTGGCACAAACAGATGTTTTGAAGAGACCATCTGTGAGAGAACGGAGTTGCCATATCTTTTAACTCGACAAACGCGAATGCGTCAAATTATAACATTTCTAAATTAAAGTAAAGTGCAAGATGTTGGCCAAGCGAATGCAACTATGGAAAGCGACTCACGTGGCGCTAACGATGAATTCCACAGCCAACAAGGGTGCCACACAGGTAAGGAGCCGCTGACACCGCCGGCGACTGTCACCAGGGGAGCCCCTTATGACATAACCTGCAAAGCGCGGTTTATTATGAATGAAATGGAAGCCCATATTGAATAGAGGAACCTTTGCAGATGTTTCCGACAGGCGGCAGCAGTCGAGATATGCACTTGAGCAGCAGCTGGAGCAATCAGCTGACCGCTCGTGTGATGTTAGCGCCTCCATCACCATTGACCCCACTCTATACGTCTGCAGTAGCCGGTGGACTGCGATATGCCAGCTCCAAGACAGACGTGCCGCCCAATTTGGAATCCGCCAAGGAGTTGGTGGACCTGCCTGCTATTCCAGATGCGCCCATACCACCAGCCCTTCAAAATATTTCCACGGACCCCGAAAGCCTTATAGAAACTATTAACCTGGCTGGCGAACCAACATTTGCCTCCATTGGTCTGGGCGGCTGGTCGCCAGTTGGCATGGTACAAAACTGTATGGAGTTTCTGCACTGCACGTGGGATATTCCCTGGTGGGGTACCATTGCAATAGGTACGATCGTCGTACGTACCCTAATATTTCCCCTGGTCATCCTCGCGCAACGTAACTCAGCCAAGATGAGCAACAACATGCCACAGATGCAGGTGCTGCAGCTAAAAATGACGGAGGCGCGTCAATCGGGCAATGCCATTGAATCGGCACGGTATGCTCAGGAAATGATGCTGTTTATGAAAGAGAAGGGCGTTAATCCTCTGAAGAATATGATTGTGCCCTTAGCGCAAGCGCCGCTCTTCCTATCCTTCTTCATGGGTCTACGTCAGATGGCCAACACCCCCGTGGAGTCTATGCGTGACGGTGGGCTCTTCTGGTTCACGGATCTGACACTGGCGGATCCCTTTTACCTGTTACCCGTAATTACCAGCGCCACGTTGTATCTGACCATTGAACTGGGCACGGACAGCGCGCGCCTGTCGGCTGCCAACATGAACACCATGAAGTATGTTCTGCGCGCCCTGCCGATTGTTATCTTTCCCTTCACCATGAACTTTCCTGCTGCCATCCTGACGTACTGGGCTTGCAGTAACTTTATCTCGCTGGGCCAGGTAGCAGTGTTGCGGATTCCCGCTGTGCGGGATTACTTTAAAATTGAAAAAATGGTATCCCATCCGCCCAGTGCACTGCCAGCCAAGAAGAAGGGCTTTGTGGGCGGCATGAAGGAATGTAAGTTTAACAGACAGTCAAATGGAAACTATCTAATTCCGCTTGCTCCTTGCAGCTTGGGACAACATGAAGATCACAAAGGAGATCGAGGAGCGACAGCAATTGGATGAAATTCGCTTTGCCAAGGCCGGCAAAGGACCCCTTGTGAAGACGTATAAGTACGATCCCACCAAGCCTCCAGTCCAAGCATCGACACCGCCTACAGGAAACGTTAAGCCTCCCTCCAAGGAGCAATAGCCACCTTGCTGTCCGTCGTGGCAGATGAGCGTTTGTTGTTAATGTTAGAATTGTACCCCTTAGTTTCGCGATCCCAGAAGTTGCTGCATATATCTTATATGCTAAAATTTAATATATTTTCTATTAACAAAAACAACACAGACACATTGAGCATATATTATAGTAATGTGACGGTTAACCTTTTGCCGATATACACTGGTTAATGACCTCGGCCAAATGTTTGTTCTCCAGCGCCGCGGCAACGCGTTCCTTATCCGCCAGCTGTTTGTTCACGGCCATCTCGGAGGCGTGCGTACCCGGCGTTATCTCTACGGTGACCTTAAACCGGGGTGGCAGGGATCGCAGCAGCTTGACCCGTATGGAGAGACCAATCAGCGTGGCCATGGAGCAGTGCGGAATCGTTGGAGTAAAGTTGATGTGCACCGAATTCTGTTTGTCGCTTATGGTTATGAGTTCCTCCTGTACTACGTGTAGCTCCTCCAGTGTTAGCGGATGCTCAGGATCATTGATGTTTCGTATAAGATCTGCACTGGGTACACGGGTACATATATTTGGTAAACTTCCTATATAGTGCGTCTTAATTAGCTTACCAAAGATTTCTCGCTTATCAAAGGGATCGGCAATGCTTTCATCCTCTTCGTTGGCTGTTACCGCACGCTCCTTGATCTTGCTATAGACGCTCGGATTTAAATTCTCAATTTCTGTGGGCATCTTTGCTGTTCTTACTTTCAATTTAATAAGCTATTTAACTAGAGATTTTTACTATGCTTAATTTTAGCGGCCAGTGTGTACACACCACATGTGCACGAAATAAACTCATTTTGCCACATAATATTTAACTGCACGCCTTGTGTACACACTGGCAGATCTAGAACGTTTCTCAATTTGAATTGATAATTTTAATTTCCGCAATTAAATTTGAATGCTACAATTAATCAATCAGGAATTTACAACTAAGCTCAGCTAGTACAGTTTCCAGCAAAATCTTATTTATTCGCGCTAATATAAGCAAGAGTGTCATCTTACGTAAAGCCTGTAATTAAAGGCGTTTCACAATTATATTTATGTGCATTTTAATTAGCCTTCCTAGTATTTGCACCCATTTCCAGACACATAGACGTGCGCAGATAGCTTTTTCGCAACAAGGTGCTAAATATAGATGACTAACTTACCGGGTTCCCATCGACCGAGCAATATCAACATGCACAGACAGACATACATACGTACATTAGCTTATTCTGCCCACCTGACCCGGCGCAAACAGCTCCGCCTTGAGCCACATTTAATGCTCATTCAAATCCATATTCCATATTCTATATTCCGTATTCATATATGTATAGATGGCGGGTAGAAGGAGAGACAAATGGCATATGTCAAAAGATGCTGCGGTGATTTTTACAGCTTATAATTAGCTCGCATTATCATTTTAAAGATCAATAAGAAAAATAAATATATACAATAATATTGATATAGAAACTCGCTAGGTAAACAGCGTTAAGCTAGTCCGATAATTATCATCAATTTACGAAATGGTTAACAACAATGTCAAACATATCACTACATACTATTCCCGTCCAGAGATCCGCTGCCCCATCGCAAACTTTCCATATAATGCGCCGACAATCCAGCAACTCCAACAGTTCGCTGGAAATTTCATTTCAGTACAGTCATCAGCTTCCGCCGGACAATGAGACAATTCGTAAGACCCGCTGGATTTTGTTCGCTAACATTTTCTGATAACATTATCCATTGTACATGCAGCTGATTTTTGTGGCACTGTGCGCCGTGTGCACTGCGGCTCCAGCTCCGGCTGATATTAAAGAAACTGAACTGGCTCGTCCCAGCCCTATTAATCCGGCTGTTTTAATTGATCCAAAGCCTGCCGAGAAGGTTGTGCTGCTGGGTGAGCCCGAGGTCAAGCATCGTCAGAAGCGCGATGAAGCTGCTCCTGCCAAGCCGCATTCTATCCAGGCTCACGAGCTCCTGCAGCATAATCCTCACAGTGACCAGACAGATAAACCATCTGGACACGAAATCACTCAGCACGAATCCCCAAAACCGAAGCGCGAGTCACAATCAAAGCCAGCTGGACATGAGCACGATGCCCATCATGATGCCGCACCGACCGGAGTTTTGGGACACGACCGCGTGCAGCACGAATCCACAAAACCGAAGCGCGAATCACCACCAAAGCCAACTGAACATGAGGCTGAGCAGCATGATTCTCATGCTCACGCTCATGATTCTCCAATAAGCGATTTGACACACGCTGCTACACAACACGATCCCAAGAAGTCGAAGCGCGAGTCACCAGCAGAGCCGGCTGAACATGAGACTGAGCAGCATGATGCGCATGCCCAGAGTCATGATGCTCACGAGCGTACACAGCACGAATCCACAAAACCGAAGCGCGAGTCACCACCAAAGCCAACTGGACATGAGCACGATGCCCATCATGATGCCGCACCAACCGGAGTTTTGGGCCACGACCGCGTACAGCACGAATCTGGAAAACCGAAGCGCGAGTCACCACCAAAGCCAACTGGACATGAGCACGATGCCCATCATGATGCCGCACCAACCGGAGTTTTGGGGCACGACCGCGTACAGCACGAATCTGGAAAACCGAAGCGCGAGTCACCACCAAAGCCAACTGGACATGAGCACGATGCTCATCATGATGCCGCACCAGCCGCCGTTTTGGGACACGATCGCGTACAGCACGAATCTGGAAAACCGAAGCGCGAGTCACCTCCAAAGCCAGCTGGACATGCGGCTGAGCAGCACGATGCTCATGCCCACACTCATGGTGGCCCACCCAAACCCCAGGTCCTTCCTATATCCGTTGGACCGCATGATGGCCATTCGCGTCATCAGCGCGACATTCCTGTGCCCACAGAAATTAAGACCACAGCCGCCCCGATTGAGCATAAGGACAAGCCCCAAGTGGAGGATTTGAATGCCCAAGTGCCGGCTGCTATCAGCAGCACCCCTCACAGTCCACTGCGTCATCATCCGGTGCCTGTTTCGGAGCTTTTCAACAAGCCAAAGACCACCGTCTAACTCGCTCTAAAGAGGGCAAGGAGAGCAAGGAAGCCAAGGCCTAAGTCACGACCTCAAATTTCCTGTTAATTGCTTCAGCATGTTATGAGGAAGAAAACAAACCGAAGTCAAAAAATAAATAAAAATTTACAATACGAACACACTCACAAAAGCTATTTGCTAATTATTAACTAAATATCTAGTTGAGGCTTACGCACCTCAGACCCTCGCCTCATCCGCCCAAGCGCCAAAGCATTCGTCCGACTTGTACCCCCGCATGGCGCAAAAAATGCATAATCAACTCACCTGACCAGCTCCACCTTGAGCCACATTTAATTCGCATTCAATATTCATACATTTAGTATAGATTCCGAGTAACAACTTGTATATGTCAAAAGATGCTGCGCTGATCTTTACAGCTTACAATTAGCCCGCTCTATCATTTGAAATATCAACAGGCAAATTAAATATACATACAATAATGTTGATACAGAAACTCGCCCGCTACACAGCGTAAAGCTAGTGCGGCAATTATCACCAGTGAATAGATTTACAAACTGGTTAACAGCCACGACCAACACAGCCCTGCTGTTCCCGCCTAGAGAGCCGTTTAAGCGGACTTTCCATATAATGGCCCGACAATCCAGCAAATCCAACAGTTCGCTAAAACTTTCATTTCAGTACAGTCAAGTTTCCGCCAGACAATGAGAAAATTCGTAAGACCAGCTGGATTTTCCTCGATAACATTTTTTTAATATCATTATCTATGTATATGCAGTTGATTTTTGTGGCCCTGTGCGCCGTCTGCACTGCGGCTCCAGCACCGGCTGACATTCAAGAAACTGAAGCTGTTAGTCTCCGCCCTATTCAGTATGATATTGCTTCCCAGGGGCTGCTGACACCGACAGCGAAACCAATTGGACCCGAGGCCGTTGAGGACGAATCCACGAAACCGAAGCGCGAGTCACCAGCAAAACCAGCTAGCGTAACTGGACATGAGGCTGTACAGCCCGATGCCCACGCCCACAATCATGATGCAGGAAAACCAGATCACGCTGTGGTACATGAGACTGCACACCCAGAATCCACGAAACCGAAGCGCGAGTCACCAGCAAAACCAGATAGCGTAGCTGGACATGAGGCTGTACAGCCCGATGCCCACGCCCACAATCATGATGCAGGAAAACCAGATCACGCTGTGGTACATGAGCCCTCACACCAAGAACCCACGAAACCAAAGCGCGAGTCACCAGCTCATGCTCACAATCATGATGAGCCAGCCGTACCTGAGGTCCTTGTTCCACTCATTGAGCCGGTTGACAACAAGACAGCGCGCCATCAGCGCGACATTCCAGTGCCCACGCAGGTGAAGACCACAGCCGCACCAAATGTGGAGCAGGAAAAACCCCAAGGGGAGGACGTGAATGCGCACGTGCCAGAGGAAGGCAGCAGCACCCGTCGTAGTCCACTGCTTCATCATCCAGTGCCTATTTCCGAGGTTTTGAACAAGCCCAAGACCACTGCCGAGCCCAGCAGCAGCTCCGAAGAGAGCGAGGAAATCAAGACCTAAGTCACGAGCTCGACTTTCCTGTTTGCTTCAGCATGTTACGAAAAAGAAAACAGATCGAAGTCGTAACAAATAATTATAAATGTACAATTATATTAACACGCTCACAAAACTCATCTGCTAATTATTGACTAAACATCTAGTTAGACGTTATGCACCGACATTCGTCTCATCCGCTCGGCTGCCAAAGTATTCGTCCGATTTGAATATGGGCACCGGCTGGAACTCGCCTTCGACCAAGTTACTTTTGGGCGGCGTTCCAGACGTATCTGTGGCGGCTAGCCTGGCCCTTAATGGCTTTAGCAGCAGACCCTTTATACTGTAGTCGGTTATATTGAGCTCCTGCTCAGCCACATCCACGGATCGCTCTACCTCGTTCAGGTTCTCGTTCACCGTGGCCACAAACTGTTCCAAGTTGTCGATTCGCTGGCGCAGTTCCCCAAAGTTATCGCTAAAGCTGAGAATACTGCACACATGATTGGCCATGATACCGTTAGACTCGGCGCGCACCTAACACACGTTAATTAATTCAATTAATTAATTTAGTTAGTGTATGTTTCCGCGACTTACGGAGGCCAAAACCGTTTCGAACTCGTCCAGTCGGGCCAGCATGTCGTCTATGTTGGTGCAGAGCGGATTAATCTGTCATTAACGGACATTGTTATTAGCAATTGAAAGCATTGTTATTGAACTATAGGCACCTCCTTTTCCAAGTCCGCGCTTTGTATAATTTTAGCATAATCCTTTGCAGTCTGTTCAACCATTTCTTTTTGTCATCTGTTGCTGCCAACAGACAAAATATCAACAAGACGAAATCGATAACCGATGAGTCAATTATCGACAGCAAATAGTATTTGACAGCACTGCTTGGCGTTAGGGCATTATAGAATGTTGAAAATGTAAGGCATTGCGTTGAAACTTTATTGAAAATTAAGTTAAACATTAACGCACAATACATGCCGAAGCCCAAATGTATCTTGCTGATAAGTTTAAAATTTCGAATGGTTCGTCGTTAAACTATCGCAGTGCAACTATCGTAGATATATCGTTACCTTCTAGAGACAGATTAATTCAGTGCTGGGCAACGACAACTCTGATTAGGTTGGCAACAATGCGCAGCTTGCAAATTCTATTCTCGCGTATGTTGTATTGATTTGTGCTTCGTTTTAAAGAGCAAGAGGTATTTCGAGCCCAACGCAGCCATGAGCAACTACCGCGGCATCGGAGGCGGCGGCTTTCCCTACAAGAAGCAGCCCAGCGGCGGCAACAATATGAGTGCAGTGCCCCCGCCGCCGGCTTTAACCAACAGCCGTGGAGGCGGGGGATTTCGATTCAGCTTCAACCAGGCCAGAGGCGGTCTGGCATCTGGTGCTGCAGCCAGCGGCAGCACGTCGAAGCACGGCTACTCGACGCTCGAATCGATTAGCCAGTACACGAACTCCACAAATTTTGTGGGCAAGCGCAAGCAGCACATGGACGACGATTATTTTGACGACGACGATGAGCCGCAGCAGCAGAAGGTCCAGCCGGAGCAGGCGTATATACCGGCGCCTGGATCGCCGGGTGCGATACCGACCGCCAAGGATGACACCGACTCCGATGAGGATCCGTTGGAGCAGTTTATGGCTGGCATCAAACAGCAGGTGGAGAAGGAAAAGGTGCGTGCGACAGATCCACAGCAAAAGGCAGCCGTCGCGCCGCTGGAGAAGAAGGGCGTGCGACACGACATTGATGACGAGGACGACGAGGAGAGCTACTACCGCTACATGGAGGAGAATCCCAATGCGGGTCTGCGTGACGAGGGCTCTGATCAGGAAATCGATTACGACGAGGATGGTAATCCCATAGCACCGCCCAAGAAGAAGGACATTGATCCGCTGCCGCCCATCTATCACTCGGAGATTGACTACGAGCCCTTCGAGCGTAACTTTTATACGCCCCACGAGGACATTGCCCAGCTGGACGAGGAGCAGGTGCGCGAACTGCGTCGCACCCTGGGCGTCAAGGTGAGCGGCGCCCTGCCACCCAAACCGGTCAGCTCCTTCGGCCATTTTGGCTTCGACGAACAGCTGCTGAAATCCGTGCGCAAGGCGGAGTACACACAGCCCACGCCCATACAGGCTCAGGCTGTGCCCGCGGCTCTGTCCGGGCGTGATATCATTGGCATTGCCAAAACGGGCTCCGGCAAGACGGCTGCGTTCATCTGGCCGCTGCTCACCCATCTGATGGATCAGCGCGAGCTGCGCCCGGGCGATGGACCCATTGGCCTGATCTTGGCGCCGACACGTGAGCTCTCTCTACAGATCTACAACGAAGCCAAGAAATTTGGCAAGGTGTACAACATAAATGTGGTCTGCTGCTATGGCGGCGGCTCTAAGTGGGAGCAGAGCAAGGCGCTGGAGCAGGGCTGCGAGATTGTGGTGGCCACGCCCGGGCGCATGATCGACATGGTCAAAATGAAGGCCACCAACCTGAGGCGCGTCACATTTCTGGTGCTCGACGAGGCGGATCGCATGTTCCACATGGGCTTCGAGCCGCAGGTGCGCTCCATTTGCAACCATGTGCGCCCAGATCGCCAGACGCTGCTCTTCTCGGCCACGTTCAAGAAGCGCATCGAACGCCTTGCCCGCGACATTCTCACCGATCCGGTGCGCATTGTCCAGGGCGATCTGAACGAGGCCAATCAGGACATCACTCAGCATGTTTACGTTTTTCCCAATCCGCTGCAGAAGTGGAACTGGCTGTTGTGCCATCTGGTCAAATTCCTCTCCGAGGGCGCCGTCCTGGTATTTGTCACCAAGAAGGCGGACGCGGAGACGGTGGCCAACAATTTGATTGTCAAGGAGCACAACTGCCTGCTGCTGCACGGCGACATGGACCAGGCCGACCGCAACAAGGTCATCACCCAGTTTAAGCGCAAGGAGTGCGACATTCTGGTGGCCACCGATGTGGCCGCCCGTGGCCTGGACATACCCCACATACGGAACGTGGTCAACTATGACATTGCCCGGGACATTGACACGCACACACATCGCATTGGACGCACGGGCCGTGCGGGTGAGAAGGGTAATGCCTACACCCTGGTCACCGATAAGGACAAGGAGTTTGCTGGCCATCTTGTGCGCAATCTGGAGGGCGCCGATCAAACGGTGCCCGACGATCTCATGGAGCTGGCCATGAAGAGCTCCTGGTTTCGCAGCTCGCGCTTCAAGCAGGGCAAGGGCCGAAAGCCCGCCAACAATTTCATGGGCCTGGGCTATCGCGAGCGCTCTGGCAATGAAGGCAGCGGCGGAGGAGGTGGCGGCGGAGGAGGCGGCGGCGGCGGCTCCTCCGCTGGCCCTGGCAAAGGTCCAGTTGCCGATTTGAACAAATCCGGCGCCGGACCCGCAACGGATCGCTACTCGGCCATGCGCCAGGCATTCCGTTCGCAATATAACTCACAATTTCGCGCTTCCAGCGATCGCACCTGGGAGCAAACGGTGCCGGAGACGGGCGTCTTTGCAGCGCCGCCGCCGCCGCCGCCTCCACCAAACGGCGGTGGCACCTCCAACTCCAGCAGCAACAGCAACAGCAATCAGGATGCGAAGCGTGCCAAGAAGAGTCGTTGGAACTGAAAACCTGAATCGAAAGCAATCCTCCTTTAATTTCATATTGTTTAATGTGTATTTGCTTTTGTTTCGTTTAAAATTACAACTTAAAGGCTACCATTAAATATATATATATATATATATAATATATATTTATATATATATATATCCATTATATATTATGTTAGGGAAATACTCGTATATACACGCTCCATTCACACTCAGCCAATGCCGATTCAATAAAAATGTCATTAATTGTAATTCTGTATCATTTATTTTTGTTTGTTTTTGTTTTTGTTTTTTATATGTGTATTTTATTTTGAATAAAATCACATTTGCGCATATTCCATGGCCTTAACTGACCCCGAACCGGTTCCAATTTTGTTTGTCGTAATTTTACTTAACCACAATTTCTCGCAGTGCATAGTTCAATAACGGTTTCGATGCTCTCGAATCGAATCGAACCGATCTGGCAGCTCGCTAAAAAACCACCGTTAAAACTGTGCACTGCAAAAACAATGTGGCCGAGTTATATATACTTGTGTTTTTATAGTATTTTTTAGATTTTGTTTTTCTTTAGCGTTCTTTTTTTTGGGTTTTTTTGTTTTCTTTTTTTGTAGAAGCGAGAAAAATGTCGAAGCTATTCGTAAATTTATGAAATATTGTTTTACAATGAAACCACTACGATTTTTTTTTTTTATTTTTTGTTTTTCTTCTTGTGTTTTTTCGTTTTTTTGTTATGTTTTTGGTTTTTTTTGTTTGTTCAATAAGAGTACGACGATAAGCATTATATAATAATTTAGCATATGGTTTGATATAACATTGAGAAAAGTTGAGATTCATTTAACTACCACATTGACGAGATTTTGCATAATTGTTTTAAGCTTTTAAGTTTTGGTTTTTCTTTGACTTTTGAATAGCTCGAGAAGCAATTAATTCGCTTAAAAATTTTGCTATGTTGTGTTAATTCTTTTAATCGTTTTCCTTTTCGTTTTCGTTTAAATTTTTTTTCTGCTTTATATGCATAATTATAATAATTATCATATAGTTGGTTTTTCGGTGTATGGGTATATTATATATGTATAAAAATTGGTCCATGTTAACCACATCGTACAAAATAAATCCAAAACTGAAATGAGGCAAATCAAATCAAAGGAACTAAAAGAAATAAGGCATAAGAAACTCAAATTGTTTTTAAACAATACTCTTTTATATATGTATTTTTTATTTATATATATATATATATTAATTAATTTTTGTTTTTTTTTCTTCTTTTTTTTTTGTTTGTGTGTTTTTTGTTGTCGCCGCATGTAACATACATTTTTTCGATATATTTACAAGTTGATGCTTTTTTAATTATATTTTATATTTAAGTTCTAGCGTTAAATTTGATTTAAATTTTTAATAGTTTGTTTGCGCTCTCTAACCTGCCTTAAAATACAAGTATATTCTGTTTTCTTTTGTTTATTTTGTTTTTTTATTTTACAATTAATATTTAATATTTTAACTTTATGCTTTTTTCTGTTGCTGCGTATTTTTTGTTTTCTTTTGTTTTGTTTACGGCGCTAAATCAATTAATTTTATAGGCTTTAAAAAATAATTAAAATTATGCAACAATTAAAATGTAAATGTTTTCATTTTATAAATGTAATAAAATTGTTGGGATTTTGTTTTTGCTTGCTCATGCTTCCCTTTTACTTGTATTTTTATCATTCTTTACTTGTAATCATTTACTGTGTTTTAATAGTTGTTTTTGTTTTTTTTTTCACTTTCTTTTAATACTTTGTACAATAAACAAGAAACATTTCACATGCGAAAATGTTTATTATTTTCGCGATAAATGAGAAAAATGATAGAAAACTTTCCTTTTTGTCTGGGCCAACACGAAAATGAAACATTTAAATTCGTAAATTTCATTGAAGGAATTTTCTTTTTTATGCTCTCAAAACTGAAATATTTATATGGTATAATGACTGTTTGTTGTTGTTGTTGTTATATATATATTTTTGTTGTTTTTTTTCTCTTCTTTTTGCTTTAAATTAAATGCCAATTAATTTAATTAATTAATTTTTAAATCACATTTCATTGTTTTTCAACACTGCATATTCAAATTTTGCATTTTCTGCTACGATTTTGTGTTGTTTGTTGTTGTTGTTGTTGTTGTGTGTGTGTGTGTATGTGTGTGAGGAAACGAAAATGTTTTTGTTTTTGAATTACGCAACTCGCTTTAGTGCACAATTCATTAAAATTAATAATACTATATACAAATATGGTTTAAGCCATTTTTAATTTTTGTTTTTCGTTTGCATTTTTTGTTAAGGAATTTCTCAAATCATTCGCTTCATATCTCAACTACAACCACAGGCGTTGTGCAACACTGGACCGGCGCCGTTTACAACCACTTCGCAACACTGCTTAGTCGAATAACGTGGCCAGCAAATCGTCGCTAGCATTGTTATTGCTACTGCCACTGGACGGTGGCGTATTCAAATCCGGCTGCGGATCCAGGTACGACAGGATTTCCATTGGATCCATATCCTGCAACAGCTGTAAGTACAACAAAATTTTAGATTAATTCCTGTTTATGGGCTACTCGTTCCTTTGTAAGCGTGCCGCGTTGACTCGTTACTTCGCACTCGTTACATTTAAAACTCGTTACTTACATTCAAATCGTGCCCGTTGTTGTCGAGGCCCGCCGCGGAGGGATCAAAGTTCTGCAGCTCGGCGCTCAGATCGCTCTCAAACTTGAGCTGCGTCTGGCTGCTCATGAGCGAGTTTAGCAGCTGCTCCTGTTGCGACTGTTGCTGCTGGCTGTCCGCGTTGGACATGCTGGTGCTGCTGCCCAGGCTGCGGCTGGGCGTGCCCGGCGTCTGTGGTGAATTGTGTCCGGTGCTGTTGTTGTTGTTGCCACCATTGGAGGCATTGGGCGTGCCGCCGCTAATGGGCTCATTGTGGGACGAGCTAACGCTGGGCGGACCACCAGGCGTCATCGGATGGCTGGCGGCGCCAGGCGTGTGCGGCGTGTGTGGCATCTAGCAGAAGCAGGCAAGGATTAGCTAGGGTTTAGCTATGAGGGAGCTTGGCTGGGAGCTTACCTGATCGCTCAGCGATTTCTCCATGGCATTGAGCTGATCCAGCGAGTTGACGCCCTCGCTGTTGGCCAGGCTGTTGGCGTCACTGTGGCTGCCACTGAAGCTGTCATAGCTGCTGCGAGTGCCACTGAGGAGGAAGATGAGGGTTAGCTTTGGTTCGGTCAGAGAAAGAAGGTATTCTGGGATTACTTACAGCTGGGCGCCGTTGGGTGCATTGTTGTTGCCCATCATGTTGCCGTTGGCAATGGAATTCATGTCGTGCATGTTGTATGGACTCATGGCCTGAGAGTTGTCCCATGTGGGCAGCTGTGTGGAGCCGGGTGACATGACCTTGGCAATGTCATCGCACAGCTCCTGCTTGATGGCGGGCAGGCCGTTGCCGACGCTGCCGACGCTGGTGTTGCTGCTGCTGCTGTTGCCGCTGCCGTTGTTGTTGTTGCCGTTGTTGTTGCTGCCGGCGGCGGCGGCAGAAGAGCTGCCATTTGGTGGCGCCACATTGGCGCCTGTCGGTGCGCCCGCTAACGGCGGATTGGGCATGCCGCCGTTATGCTGCAAGGCGCGCCAATTGGCCGACGAATCAATGATCACCTCATCCACATCGGAGGTGCTCAGCGTGTTGAGTATGGCCCAGATGTACTGATCGATTTCCAGGGTATCGGTTATGGCCGACTTGCTGCACTCCGGACAGCGCCAGGAGCCGCGCTCGCTGTTGATCATCAGATAAGCCTCCAGATCGAAGCATTGGACATGCTTGCACTCGTGCCCGCGCGCCGGCAGGCGTATTCGACTCTTCGTAATGGGACACTTCAATGAGATCTTGGCGCACTGTTGCGCAGCATCCGGACTGCCGCCATTGGTGACCACACCGTCCGCACCGACGCTGGGCAGGCTCAGGTTGCGCTTGATCTTCTGCACGCTGTGCTCCAGCGGCAACAGATTCCGCTTGTGCAGCGTCTGCAGCACCTGGCGCACCGATGGCCGATGGACTAGTTGCAGCACAAACAGATGCGACTGCCGAAAAGAAGGGGAGAGATTAGATTATAGCGGGTCACACGGGATTGCTTATCCAGCTGAATACTTACACAACAACAGGAACTGGCGGTCAGCTGCAGCGTATTGCGTCCCGGCTGGCAGACAGCCTTCAGATAGAGCGGACGCAGCGCTGTGCTGTTCTTCTCAGAGCGCTCGATATTGAGCGGGGTGGCATTCGCGGAGACGGTGACGGTGTGCGGCCAGTTGGTGTTCATCTGGCGATCGTCCTGATGGAAGCATTTCAGCTGCAGCTCCAGATCGGTGCTGTACGAGAAATGGAGTTTAATTTCTAGCCGGGATTAGCGCGCAGTTGGGGGACTTACCGGCACATCAGCGTGTTATAGACATTCTGCTTCAGATGGAACACATGATTGCTCACCGAGAGATTGTGGAGCAGGCGGAACGGTGGCAGAATGATGCCATCGCGCACCGGGAATGTCAGTCTCATCTCTTCGCCTGCACAAAAGAGCATTTGGTTAATGAATATGCCCCACTGGCGTCTATGGCCAATACACTTACTGCTGTCCATTGGCGGCTTGATGTCCGGATTGGGGCTGACATAGGGCACGCTGCAGGCGGGCGTCAGCGGCGGCGTCGGATTGCCAGGAACTGGACTGTGCTGATAGTTTTGCTGGAAACTGTAAATGGAAATGATTGGAGATGAGCAAGTGCCTCAATAACGTGTGTTGTTGGCTTACCCTTGATTCTGGTAGGGATTGCCGGTGCTGGCAACGGAACCCGGTCCAGCCGGGCACATGCCGCCTTGGCCAGCGCCCACGCCCATGCCGCCAGCACTGCCGCCGGGATAGAATTGGGCCTGATGTGCGCCGGCAGCAGCGCCATAGCCGACGCCAGCGCCGCCCGCTTGCGGCACAAATCGCTGCTGGCCCATGCAGCCAGGACCGGGTCCCATACCAGCGACACCCATGGGCATCATGGGTCCACCGCCCGGGCCCATTACCGGGCCGCCATTCGGTCCCATGCCATTGCCGGCTGATATGCGTCCGTAGGCGCCTGCGCCACCGCCGCCGCCGGCCATGGGAACGGCACGTCCATAGCCATTGCCGGCGCCCGCTTGCATGGGCAGGGGCACGCCTGGCACACCGCCGCCGGCGGCGCCCGGATGCATCTGCTGGCCGCCGTACATCTGCGGCGGCTGCTGCTGTTGCTGTGCAGGATTCGGATACATGGCGCCGCCAACGCCAGCGCCGGCGCGCTTCTGTGCCATGTGCATCTGCGGATGTGGATACGGCGCCATGCGGCGTTGCTGCTGCTGCGGCAGCTGTTGCTGCTGCTGTTGTTGCGGATAGCCGCCGTTGGCCATGCCCTGCATCTTGGCCATGGGATTCATGCCGGCCATTTGCTGGCCCATGCCGCCGCCGGGGCCCATCGACATGTTCTGCATTTGGTTCATGGGCGTCATCTAAAACGAGAGAAACGAGATATTTTTTTGTTTTAGAATTTCCATGCTAAGCTCTAATCCAAATAGATGAACTCGCGGCACGTGCGAGTCGCCTTTGTGGCTTTGCGTAAGTGCAACACGCCAATTGTGGCTGCTAATTGCTTCAGCACGCTGTTGTTGTTGTTGTTTTTCATATGTCACACAGCTGCTTGGCAGTAATTAGCCACATCCCTCTACCCCCGTACCCGCGAGCCAGCCACAGCCGGAGAGTTCCCTACCGCAACGTTTGCCCAGTTGCTGCACTTTGCCCACATCATGCAAACAATTAAATTTGTTATTGAAAGCGCATTCAAAGCCGCCAACTGCGCCGCAAACGGCCCAGTAGCCAAATGGAGCCAAATCCGAATCCAACCGAGCCCAACCCAGCCGAGCCCGAGCCCCAGCCCCAGCCCCAGCCGAACCTCGTCAAGCCGAACTGCGAACTGTACCGAGACCATAAAATCCGTTCCGAGATTTACCTGCTGTTCGTTAAGTCGTCACAACTTGCGTAATTGTACTGCCCCCCGCCCACCTCTCTTCCCTCTGCCCCTGCTCCTCCCTTTGTCACATGTTTGCCATATTCTCGCATGACCTTGCCTATGTGGAGGGTTTTATGGCAATGTTACGTACGCTCGTTAAACTGCGCTCGCTGCCAGCAGACCAACTGATCTAAGCATATAAAATACTAAGGCTCAAGTTTAGATATTGCCATATAATCAATCTGGTAAATAGACTAGGGGACTGGTAATTACTTTCAGATAATCAACTGTTTCTTTGAGTTCCCATTAAGGAAAGGCTAGTTATTTTTTTTTCAATTTTCTAATATTTCTTAATTTAAATATCCCGTTTGCCAACACTAAAACAAGAAATATCCCAAGCTAAGTACTTGTGTGAAATTTTAGCTAAAATTGCCAAGCTAACAAACCCATATAAACCTTTAGCTTTTTTAGAGCTAAAAGCTCACGCTTTAACAAAGCTGACTTTCGCCCTTTACCGGCAAATTGTCTTTTAGAAATTCATCAGAAATTCAATTTAGATTTCGATGCGATTTTCTGTTCTTTTCTTTCTCCTCTTTTTTTTGTGGCGCGTTTCTACGTAAATGGGGGAGGCGTTCATTAAAAACAATCTGTTTATGGTCAGAAATGAATTTGAAATGCCAACAGCTGGCCATAAGCCGGCTCTGAGGAGGGTAGTGGGGAGATCTGCAGTTGCCGCTGCAGCTGCAGTCATCGGATGAAGTCATCAATTGGATTCGATTCTACTCACCTGATGATGCCTTTGTGCGGCCGCATTGCCATAGCCCATGCCGGCCATGCCCATGCCGCCTTGGCCGCCAGCGTAGCCGGCCTGGCCGCCGCCATTCATATACTGGCCATTGCCATTGCCCATCATGCCGCCATTGGCAACCGGATGCATGCCGCCGCCCATCTGCAACATTGGAATTGGAGTGTTAAGCCGAGTCTGGGTCTCCAGGCACTTGTATCCTACCTGACTGTAGCCGCTCATGGCGTCCATATTGGACATGTGTTGCTGTTGTTGCTGCTGCTGCTGTTGCTGCTGGCTGGCTGCTGCTGCTGCGGCTGCTGCCACCATATTAGGATAACCAGAGCCGACGCCCGTCTGGGCCTGTCCGCTTTGGCTGCTTGTGCTGCTCAGGCCGCTCAGTGAACTGGCCGAGCTGTTGCTCCCGAGCGAGGTGAACTCCGAGTTGGGACCGAAGGTGTTGTTTAGGCTACGCAGGCTGTCGCCGCCGACGAGCTCATTGCCTAGCATAAAGTTGCCGCCGCCCACGGAGCGTGGATGTTGCTGCTGCTGCTGATGTTGCTGCTGCTGCTGATGTTGCTGTTGTTGTTGGTGTTGCTGCTGTTGTTGCTGGTAGGCCAAGAAACTTTCGCGCTGTTGCTGCTGATATTGCTGCTGTTGCTGTTGATTATAGTACTGTTGTTGTTGCTGCTGCTGCTGTTGATGTTGCTGCTGTTGCTGCTGCTGCTGTGCATCCACGATGCTTGTGCTGCTGTTGGTGCTGCCACCTGGCGGTGAGATTTGGCCCCCTGTGGCTGGCGCCCTTGAGGAGCCTGCCTGCTGGTTCATTTCATCATTTTTTCTGTAAAAATCATAGCGAACAAAATAATACGAATTAGTTGGCATCATTCCATTGATGGGCAGATAGAGTGCAGTGGGCGTGTCAGCCGCAGTCGCAGCCTCCCGTCGCCACATAGTCGAAAAATATGTAGATCAAAATAAAACACAGCTCAGTTATCCAATTAAGGCGAGCTCTCAACGCGAAAGCCAATTTCACTACAATTAGTTTCGAGAAATTTGACAAATTTTGATAGTAAAAACCAAATAGAAAGTGACAGGCAGAGGCAAAGGGAAGCGAAGCAGGAAGCAGGAACAAACTGAAGATCCGTTTACAGATAGATGATATTTGGGTAAGTAAGTTCTAAGTTCTTGATCTTTAAATTCTCAATTATTTTATTTACTATCTATCTACAAATGAAAAGCCAATAGATATTAATACTCTTTTGTGATAAACATGTTTTCATTGATTATTCCAATAAGCAATTATGCTCTTTATGTTCTCCATTATTCCAAGTACCTCGCAGCACTTCTCAACACTATGTGCATGATTATATTCTGCTTAACTTTATAAATATCCCTGCGTATTTATCGTATTCTATGAGTCAGTTAATACACTGTAAATACTTGATGTTTCTTTGGTCAATTTTGATCGAAGCGTGCCTCGAGACGCGGTACGTTTGCAATTGTCAAGTCGATTGTAATGGGCGCAGTTTGTGCCTCATCGATGAGGTCAGCTTTATGCTCACGTTAACAATAAAACATCAAAATGATCGTCATCATCTTGATCATGATCGCCTACTTCGTCATCAGCATGCACATTTCATCATTGTCAAACACTGTCATTCATTTAACTTGCAGCTGTTGTTGTTTTATTCGAATTGCATTTTGTTTGCTTCACTTGTCGCACAGTTGCGCTTCTTCTTCTTCTTCTTCTCTCTCTCTCTCTCTTTTACTCTTTCTTCTTCTGCTCGTCTCTTTGACATTTAAAGCCTAAAATGTCAAATGGGCTCAGGGCCTGAACACCGCCGCCAAGCACGCCGCCCTCATTGCCCGCTTTGCCTAAACCGCGCTGCGCAGCGTCTCTCGCGTCGCGTCGCGTCGCGTTTCGTTGAAATTGTTTTCGCATTCGCGTTTTGATGGAGCGACTTTTAAGGTAAAAATAATTAAGCATATTTGCCAGACAGCAGCAACAACAACAACAACAGCATTGAGCATATGAAGCATCGAGAACACAAAAACAAAACGCAATGCGAATTGGAAAAGTACAAAACACAAAAAAATAGAATGCAAAATAAATAAATAAAGAGAAAACAATACAGAAATATAAAGTAACACGCTCACAATAATTGCGCATCTACAAAAAGCAGCGCCGCGCAACAAAAGCAAATACGAAAAAAAAAAAAAAACAGAACACACACGCACATACACGCGCAACAACAAAAATGGCAAATGTAAATAAATAGCACACTAAGCGATTGGCTGATAATCGCATGACGAGCGCTTTGCCGGCCGCTCGCTAGTTACGCGCGGGGGTACTTGCCGAGAGGTGTGCGGTACGGTATTAGTTCGGCATTTAAGTGGATCTGTGATTGTGGCTGTGACGATAAATTTGCATTGAGTTCAACTTATCGGTCGGGCGAGTGGTGAAGAGAGAGAGAGAGAGAGAGAACAACAACAACAAAACGCAGCAATGAGCCAAGTGCTCCCAAGGCGCTCCGAATGCGGGTCAGCAGGTCAGGCAAAAGTCGCTGCAGCCGGACAGGATTTTGTGCGACACGTTTCAAGGCTGACAAAGCAGCAAATTACAGTTGAAAAATTGACAGACTAATAGGCGAGGAGGCGTGGAGGAGGCGAGGGGGAAGGAGACATGTTGATTAGAAACTGCGCTAAGCGCATTATTTGGCAGATTGGTTCATTTGGTGAACCGGTTCTTTTGAGGTGAGCATTACTTATTAAAACATTTGACATGGTTCGCTTTCTACGCTGCTTTATAAAAAGCTAAATATTCTGTCTTTCTTTACAGCTAAAAAGTATGTGTATGGAGATAAGATGGCAACGTGTTTGCCAGATGCTACCGGAGAAATTCCAATGAAATGCTTGCTTGTGATTTATTTTGTTTGGTAAGTGCATTAAATTATGCTTTTTGAATTCCCACGAAACACTCGCCTTTGTTGCATTTGTTTGCTTAGTTAGAGCATTTAAATATTCTGTTTAATTTTGTGATCTTCGTTGTTGTTTTTATCTAATTATCTGTCGAGTTACAGTTATGAGCAACTTCCTGTCAATGTGTTGGCTGCTGCCTTATAAACACAGCATAACCTTCACAGCCAGCCAGACAGATTTTACATAAGAAAGAGGAAGACAGAGAGAGAGAGAGGGAGAGAGGGAAAGAGGTCGCAAAAAGTGCAAGGTGTAAAACAAATCAGCAGAAGAGAGCTGCCCGTTAGCTGCATGCTGGCTGAGCTGCTGCGAGAGAGGCAGAGAGGCATACATACATATTAGTTGTTCTTTGGTGGAAGAGGATGGGGAGGGAGGGGGCTACATAGGTTTGTCATATAATCGTCAAGTTTGTTTCTCGTTACGTTTTGTTTTGCCTCATTATGTGAATAACAATTTGCATTACATGGCCGATGAGCGATTGAAAGCAAGAGAGTGAGCGGGAGAGAGAGGAAGGGGTACGCTGTGTATGTGTGTGTGTGTGTGTGTGTGTGTCAGATGACGCTGTTAGGCACTTGTTTTTGTTGCAGTTCAGTTTTTGTTTGTTGTACTTTGATTAGATATAAATTTTTTTATTGATTAGATAAAATGAACGCGAAAAAAAAAAAGTTAGACAAAGGAGAGCACAAACAGATGGAAATCAGTACATGATCTGACCCCGCTGCCCCCGCTCTCGCCCTCTCTCTCGCTCGCTCTCTTACCGCCAGCTAATTGTAAGTTGCGCGCTCTTCAATTTGCGGCGGTCATAAAAAAGTTTTTTGAATGATTTCCGTGTTGATGTTTTTTTCTATTTCATATAAAAAGCTAAAACATTGCGTGTTTTCCGAGACGCAGTTTAAAAACAATATATTTTTTTTTTGTTTTGCCTTTTTTGGAATTTTGACTTTTTTACGCTCAGCGAATTTTCAGTATTAAATCCGAATTTGTTATTATTTTTTTTCTTTTGTTTTATGGCGGGGCTAGGGGGAGGGGCTTGGCTGAGCAGAGGGTTGATTATGTCAGCAGTCAAATGAAATATGTGCTTTTTATATGTTCTTCACAGGGTTTGGGGCTCAGATGAACTGGGGGGGCGGGGGCGGGAGCGGGGGCTTACACAATATTGCACAATATATAGTCGTATATTGTGTCTGGCTCGAGTTCATGATTGGCAAATGTCTACAGCAAAAAAAAAGCAAGAGAAATAAGTGCAAAAGTTTTATTTATTATTATTATTTTTGTGACTGTTTTTTATTTTTTATCTTGCGCTGTTGTCGTGTGCTTTTTATAAACGACATTTTGTGGCGCGTGTAAGGCAAAGCGGAATGTAGAAAAAAAAAACAAAGGAGAGCCGTAAAAAATTGTCAGACACGTGCGTGAAACAACGAATGGGCAGCGGGAGGGGGGAGAGGGCAATATGCATAAGTTTTGATATCAATAGACTGAAGAGCCTTAATTTTTTTTTTGGCTCAGGTTGCATTTGAGCAATATTCAATAAATTTGGAATGAAACATGACAGAAGTGCAGGACAGGAGGGAATGCCATCAGAGGAGGCCACTGGACAACTGTAAGGCAATTAAAAAAGCCAACACAGAGAGACACACAGATACACACGCACACACACACACACACACACACACACATATGGAGATATGCACTGTACTTTTGGTGTAAAAAGCAATCACATGCAAAATGTTGAACGACAGTCAGCAGAGACAAAGAGAGAGAGGGAGTAAGGGAGAAAGAGAGAGAGAGAGAGAGAGAGAGAGAGAGAGAGAGAGAGAGCAGAGAGAGAGAGAGAGCGACAGAGAGACAGAGTGTGAGTGAGTTTCCTGTGCCATCAGTTTTTATACAATACCTCGTCGTACTGGTTCCACATTTCATAAACCATGTCCAACCCCCGCCCCCTACCCCTCGCGACGGCTGCTGCTGCTGCTGCTGCATTCGATACCCTCTCGAAATGCGTTTGACAGTTGTTTTCAAGGGTGTTTAATGCTGAGCCGCCACCAAAACCGAACTGAACTGAATCGCATTGTATGTCCCATGCCCCATGCCCATGTCTGTCCGGAGCCCAAAGCCGGGCTCTCCGTGCGCCTCTATCCAATTGCATTTTGCTGAAATTTGTGCGCCACAGTTTTGTTTAAATACCCTTTCGAGTGGGTACTAAAATTCTGGCACGAAGTGTGCAACGCATAAAAGGGAAATATGTGTTTAGCCATAAAGTAAGATATATATTCTTGAGCAGAATCAACAGATGAGTCAATTTAGCCACCCAAACTAGACTCTCAGTATTAATGATATTCTCTGTAAACTTTGCCTACTTTCATTTTTCTGTTAAAGGCTGAAGATCGATCGGATCGAAGTGCTATAGCATATACATATATATATATAGAACTGATCATTCAAAAAATTGTGTTTCCGCATGAAAACCTTTTCTGTCTCTCAAGATATCTTGACAAAGCTCAGACATAACAAGCCACAACATTCTGCTCACCTATCTGCCAAATTTTGGGCCTTTTGTCTGGCAGAGCATTGAATATTCGGCTTGCCTGACTTGGTCGTCCTTTCTAGTCTTTTTTTTTGTTCATTTTTATTCCTTTTGCGACGCGGCAGCAAATTTTGCAATATTCGCATGTCACTGCGGCGCCGCATTGTTGAGGATTGCTTTCGGTTGCCTTGGCTGTTGCTTTGTGGCTCCTGTTTTTTTTTTTTTTGCTTATTCGAAATTTACCTGCGGCGCCTGCAGGTATGCAGCAGTTTTTATGTGGACTTAAAGTTGAAATCGACTGCAAAGTTTTGGGGCACACACAGCTTGACACCGAGCGGAGACGCCATAAAACTTGACGGCGCCTCAAGTTACACAGCACAGCCATGCCCCTTTCCTCAAGCGCCCCCAAACACACACACACTCGCACACACACACACACAACTGTTCCCTTTTATGGTTTCATTTTGACTGAATTACATTTGGCGCCCAATCGCCCGCTGCGTTGAATATTTCGTATAAAGTTTCTCGTCCAAAGCATAAATATCGTCTTTTGATTTATTTGCCAATGGATTCGACTCGAGAGCAGACACACACACACACAAACACACACACACACACCACACAGCGGCTCATCATAAATTGCAATAAAAATCAAAATAAATCAGCATAATAGACTCGAAGCAACCACCGCAGGCCGGGCACACAGCCGCAACCCTCGAGAGCCAGCAGCTACCAGCCCATGTGGGTTTTATTTGTTGACTGGGGTTAATATTTCGCGGCCCACTCGACAACCGAATAAAAATTGAACTGCAAAGGCAGAAACAAAAAAACGAACGAACGAAAAAAACAAGCAGGAATTGTGGAAAAAGGCGCACAATTTTGATTAAAAATCCAATGCAAATAATGCAACAGCCCAACAACAAGTTGAAGAGGCACAGAGGCACGATGACTGATATGCTGCCACGTCAGGCAGGGCAAAACATATTCATATTGTGGCATGCAGCAAACCAACCAAACACACACACAAAAACACACACAACAACCCCGCCTCAGCCCTGCGCATGTTATGTGAAATATTGGTTCTAAATTTTGCTCGTTGTTGCATTTTCCTGTCGATTTTAAATTCATTTTTATAAATGTTTTAACGGTTTGTGGTGTGTGCGATGTGTGTGTGTGTTGTTGCCTGTTGCCTTTGTTCAAAATTTAGCTGCATGTATCACATGTGGTATGAGTAATATTTGAATGGTTTGCCCAGCTGCTGGCCCCCCGCATGTCGCATTTTCGGCACTTGTAACTGTAGACGGCCAAAACAACAACAACAACAACAACAAAAACAACTTCAGCTTAAACAATGAATATGCCAACAAAAACAACAACAACAAGAACAATAACGGCTGGCATATACACAGCTCATGTTGCTGTTGCACGCTGCGTATACGCAATGTGCGCTGCTTTCTATGATAGCCTGTCCACGAGTGTGCGTATGTGTGTGTGTGTGTGTGTGTGTGCGTTCACTAATTAGCATATTTAAGCGCTCACTTGATGTATATCTATATACATGTATGTACAATACACATAAACATGCATACAATGTGCACAGAGAGAAATTTTGACTATGTCAACTTTGCCCAAGAGTTCAATTTTCTAGTTGGGTTTTATATTATATATATATACATATAAATATATATTTCTGATACGTCAGCAGATAAAAGATATAAACTATATATTGCTGAGCTATAAATATATAATAAATATTTGCTATTATAATAGATTTAAAAAATATGCTGCATACTTCTGGGAGCTAAACGAAGTTTTGATGCGTTTAGATTAAAGCAAAGCCAGGTGCTTGGATTATGTTGATAACAGTTATTAATAAATATATCAATGCTTAAAGCAACATTTGGTGTTTGCTAGTGTATATTTATATAAAGTAAAAGCTGCTTAAATTCTTCTTTCAAAGCAACTCGAAAGCAAATATGAAATCTTAAATGAAAAGTTTGCATAGTTTGCCAAATATACCTTTGGATTTTTGATTCTAAGCAACAGACTTTTGTTCCAATTTGAAGCTCTGCCAAATCATGTTCGCTTTAGGCAATGCTTACTGTGCCATATGCCACTTACATGTGATATATGTACATGTATATATGTATATATATATAGAGATATACATATATAAGCGAATCGTATTACAGAGTTCAAACGCATAAATAAAACAAAACTGCATTTCGCAACTTTGTAATTGCACTTGGCTCTTGTTGCTACTGCTAGTTTTTGTTATTGTTATTGTTGTTATTGTTGCTGTTGTTGTTGTTGCTGCTGTTGTTGTTGCTGCTGCTGTCCTTGTGATGTAACCCCAAATGGTTTGCTGTCTGCTCGTGCCGCGATAAAAAGCGACTTGTAACACGCGCTAATCAACAGCCGCCATGGCTGTGCCGTCTAGTTTCATTTCCAGGTTGGACCCAAGCACAGCCCCTCCCCCTACCCCTGCCCCTCTCACCCTCTCACCCCACCAGCCTGAGCAGACCCCATGCCCCTTCCCTGCACCTATCAATCAGCGACAGTTTTGCGCACCTTACTTGACTGTTTTTCTGTTTTTATTTAGTTTTTTTTTCTAGTTATACGCTGCCTATCTTATCTGTCAGTTTTGCTGAAACAAAATTTATGCCAGCTAGCAGTTGTTGTTGTAGTTGCAGGGCAGGTGTGTGTGTGTGTGTGTGTGCGTGTTTGTGTGTGTGCGGTGTGCAACCTTGTGGCTTACGAAAAATTCTAAACGAATTGGATAATACGTCAACGTCATCAACAGCTAGATTTTCTATTTTGTAGTTTTTTTTTTTATCTAATCGCCAATTAAATGCAATCTTCCCATCGAAATGGCCGAAAAAAAACGCGCTAAAGTCGAAACGGGGCAAGTTTTCGTATTAAACAAAAGCCAGCGCAAGTAAGAAACAAAAAAAAAAAGCAAATCATAAACAATTAGAGACACATAAACATTAAAAATAAATCGAAGGCTGGCTGTCAGCGACAAGCCAAATGGCAGCAACAACAACAACAACAACAACAACTAAAAAGAAGCTGCAATAATTTTGCTCAAGTATTTTGCACACAACAACAACAACAACAGCAAACACATAAACAATATACATAAATCACATTTTAAAATAAAACAAAGCGAGAATTGCAACAGCGTAAAATAAAGCGACGAAAAACTCAACGCATAAATCGACGCCGATGACGGCGACGTCGCTGCCGCGGTCGCAGCCGCAGCCGCTGCTGACGCCCGCGTCGTACTTGAAAACCAGTTTCAAGCAACAAAAATGTCTGCCGACGTACAGCTAAGCAGCAGCAACAACAATCTGATACTGCAACAAAACAAACAAAACAAGCCCAAAATTGTTTTTAACAAAAAAAGAAGACAACTCGAAATTGTGCCATAACCTCAAATTGTTGAGCATAACCACAAAATAGTTAAAGCAGCAGCGATAGACTGAGACTGTGGCATGAGGAAACCAAGCTGATAAGCACATTTAAATAAACATGTTGAGAAGCGCCGAGAGCAGCGCACAGTTAGATAGCAGCCAATTGTGAGAAGCGCAAAGAGCGGCGCATAAATAGTTATGTGTCTGTGAGAAGCGCAAAGAGAGGCGCAATGCGGAAGCGAAATGGATTGACAAAGCAACCGTGAGAGTATGTACGTGAAAAACAGATCCAAATGAATAAGTTTCATTACGTTCATTCAATTTGACGTCAACTCGTATTTAAAGTCGTAAGCTTAATCCAATATCTTTATTGTATGGCAACTTAATCGACTTGTCGTCCATGGTTTACAGTTATTTGCAATTTTCATTCATTTCTGACCGTAAATCAGAATTCCGATTCGTACTCGATTCCATAATGTAATCGCCAGCAATAAATACTTGGCTGTGCAAGAAACAAAAAAGAAATACCCATTCCACGAGCGAGTTCCATTCACAAAAACGTTGACAATCTCTGCCACAGCCATTCGCCATATTGAAGACTTGGGCCAGCAATTCGTCAGCTATTGGTATAGGTGGGCGCTGCTGAAAACCCGTGATAAGAGCTGCGATAACGAAAATTTCTGCATACCTGGGCGAAAACACAAAAAATAAATAAATGCTAAATATGTCGGCCGACAAGTATGGCTACAAGTTGAAAATGGGTTTCCATTCACAGCACAGCCGAAGACGGAGGGTCGGGGTAGAGTGCAATGAAAATTTCCACTGTCTGTCAACAGAAAAGGCAAACAACTAGAAGGTGCAGCTAATGCCGACTGCAGATACCCTGTAATCTAGTTTGAATCTTCAATAACTATCATGTTTGCTCTACGTTTACCCTAAAATGTTCAGCTTATAAAGATATGAGTCAAAAATAGAATTATACCAAAAATCCAGATATAAACCCTCAGAGATAGAATGCAGAGTTTTTGATATATCAAACTATCTATAACTATCATATTTATTTCTCGTTTGCCCTGAAATACTCGACATATAAAGATGTGAGTACTAAGTATACCAAAAGTTCAGATATAAACCCCAAGAAATGTCGTACTAAGTTTTTGTTTCAAGCAAACTCATTTTAAGAGATTACAAGGTATACGAAAAAAAACACACTTTGCTCTATAATTTGTTGCTGTAGCTCGTTGTCGTTGTTCTTGTCGCTGATAAGAGTTGGTTACCTTTGATTTCTGTTGTGCGTAGCGTAGTCGGCGACGATATGGAACTGAAACTGGAACTGGAACTGGGACTTGGACTGGGACTGGGAGTGCTATCTATGGCTGACAAGTTAAAAGTTTGGTTTCGGTTTCTTTTTGTTTCTGCGTTGTTGTTGTTATTGTTTTTTTCCGTTTTAAGCATATATTTAACTAGAACTGTGTTCGGTTGTTCGGTTCGGTTCGCTTGGGCTGATATCAATGCTCGGTGGTGCTTTTAATTGGGTCGTTAAATGTGGTTTGCTGTTGTGGTTGTTGGTTGTTTTTGGGCGGTTTTATCATGTGACTTCTTCAAGGTGTTTTGAGGACAAGAATCTATGTATAGGTAAACACGATAACGCGGCCCATTCGAAATGAAACCAAATGCACATCTCTCTGATGTCTGATGTCGAGTCAAAAGTCAGACTCTTAACCCATTAATGCCCAATCAAAACCGAATTGCAATTAGATATGCGAGACAAGCGCGTTGACCTTCAGACAGTTGAGGGTATTTAATGCCACGGCCCCGACAAAGGGTGGTTTACTTAACACGTGTAACTATTGTTATGGCCACGAGTGTGTCTGTGTCTGTGTGTGTGTGTGCGTGCTTGAGGGGTTGATCGGGCTTCAGCCCCCGTACGCTGATGGGTTTATTAATATTGGGCCGCACTTATTAAAGCCACTTTTCTAAGTGCATGTGGACTCGATAAAGCAATAAACGCACCAAATGTTTGTTTCTTTGGGGTTAATGAGAAAGAGAGCGGGAGAGAGAGAATGAGAGAGCGTGTCAATGGGAGAGTGAGCGCGCAACCGCCTCTCTTTGATCTTTCGCTTATGTGTGTGTGTGGTTGCACCTAACCTTATCCCAGGGGGGTTGTTTACACACACACACACACACAGACACACACTCGCACATACATGCATACGTTTTGCGATTTGCAAATGGTTTTCCGCGTTTAGGTTTTGTTTTTCTACTATTTACTTATTGTATCGCGTTTTTATTTCCCGTGTGAAAATTGCCAAAGGCTGCGGCCCTAGAGAACAGGAAGCCGGAGGTAAAAACGGCTACTTTGTCCGTCCGTCCGTCCTCTTTTGGGGTTCGTATCGTCTGGTGGTTGCTTCTGGACTTTTTTGATGTTGATGGGTTCTGATTTCTGGTCGCCTTGGTGGTTGATTGATGTGTCGCATAGTTGTCGTTGTTCATGTGTATTTGCTTATATTTAGTTCCTTGGTCGATTTTTGTTTGTTGTTGCTGGCGGGTGTGTATTAGGGTGTGTGTGCGGCATTAACAGGGTGTTAATTGTTTTGTAAGATTTTTGCCAGATTTTACAAGCTTAAATTAAGTGCGTGACAAAAGTTTGCAGCCCAATTTGAAGCGAATTCTTCAAAAGTAAATCTTAATAGATTAAATAGATTAACTAAACCATATTTATTTAAATAATATAAGCGTAAGGTTTCTCAACTAGCCGAAACATTTCCACACACAATTTACAAATATTTTTTAAAGGCATTTTCGAACTAATTCTTGAGTATCTCTAGAATGTTCCAGTGCATTCCGGCGAATTAGTCAAGTGATTTATTTTTGTGCTACTTTTCAGGCAAGTTTTTCCTTTCCCATTTTCTTCTATTGGCTACCTGTGCCCACAAATGGGTTAAGGTTTTTACCTGTGCCGGCATTTGGCTTGCACTTTAAGATCTATGTAAGACCCTTTCCGATGATGAATTACAAACGAACCGCATACAAATATGCTCGTGTATGTGTGTGTTCCATTGTTGTGCGGCAAAATATGCGTGGCATGTGAGAAGAAAACGAAGAAGAAGAAGAAGAGGAGGAGGAGAGAGAAAAACGGCAAACGGCAGACGCAGAGAAAGGCGTAGGTAGAGGCAATACAGAAAGAGGGACAGACCCAAACCCAGATGCGACGAGTTTGTAATGCTTCGTCGAGTGACCTTTTTCACGGGCTCCCCCCGCTTTTTACAAAAGATACAACAAACTGAATTTGGGCAAAAACATTGTCGAGCTGACGAATCGCTTTGTTGTTGTTGTTGTTGTTGTTGCCATTGTTGCAAGGGCTGGCAGGCAGGCAGGCAGGCAAGCGGATCGCCGCATCTTGGGAAAATTTCTAACTTGTGCGCCGTCTTTCTACGAAAATAGTTCAATGAAAAACTCCAAGAAATATGAAGAAGAAGAAGAACAACAGCAGTAGGTCGCAACAAATTGTGCACTCAACGGCAAATGTTTGCTAAGGCTGTGCGAGAGAGAGAGAGAGAGAGCAGACGCGCTGCGCTGCCTGCTGCTCTTTGGTCTACGTGCGAACTGAGGTGAGCGTGTGTGTGTGTGTGTGTGTGTGTGTGTGTGTTTGAGTCAATTATGGGTCAGCTGTGCGTGAGCCTGAGAGCGACAGCAGCAGCAGTAAAGAGGCTGAGCGTAAGCTGCAGCCTGCGAGAGTGGGAGAGAGAGAGATTGATAGAGAGAGGGGCGGCGAGCAGAGCAATAGAAAATACACGCATAACGGCTGTCACAGCTGATGTAAACGTTGAATGCGTGCCTGTGTGCATGTGTGTGTGCATATGTGTGAGTGTGTTTACGGTTTTTGTTTTGCTTTTAGGCAAATTGAACAGCAGCCAAAAAGGAAACAGCGAGAAGAAACACAGTTAAATCACGAATTTTGTTTATCGTTGTTTCAAATTTTGATAAACTGTTTGTCAAATATTGTAAAGTTATTTATGATAATAATAAAAATATTCGTTTGGCGCTTAAAACTAATTTTGTTTATGAGTTCTACAACAAACAAAGCAAAAGGTGATACAAAATTTACATAAAATATCTAAAAACAAAAGCACATTCCTTTCAAAGCACAACAATTAAATGACTTTTTTTTTTCTATATAAAGAAATATATGTATTTTATTGAGCAATTATTTAAATGCACTACGTTTGGTTTTTTTTTTTTGTTTTTTTTTTAAATTTATTTTTAGCTAAATTGAAAAAATCGTTTGGTATTTTTTGCAAGTTATTTTTGTCTTTGCTCAACTTATTTTTTTTTGGTATTTTTATTTTTGTTGTTTTAAATGGAATTTATTTTTAGATATTTTACCTAAGTTTTGCTTTATTGTGCGAATTGTTGTTGCGGCTTCTGCACTTGTTGTTGTTGTTGTTGCTCTTTTTTTTTGGGAACAGGTGCGCGTTGGAAGTGGAAGAAGAAGCAGTTGCTTTGCTCTTTCTCTTCCTCTTCTTGTTGTTGTTGTTGTTGTTGTTGCTGCTGCACGGCTTATCAGTGCAAATGTTTGTTGTTGTAGCTGCTTCTTTCACTTATATTTCACTTTTCACTTGTTTCGGTGGAAAACTCAGTTGAGTTAAGTTTGAACTTGAATTGTTTTTAAATGAAATGAACTCTCCTTCTTTTGTTTATTTGGTGAACTTACTTTTTGGAATTGCGCTTCGTTGTTTGTTTGGAATACATGGGAATTTTGTCAACAATCAATTGCATGGCATCAACAAATACATGGGCATCTAGACACACTGTCCACGGTGTGTGTGTGTGTATGTGTGTTGTTATTGTTGTTGTTTTTTTGTTTGTTTAATTTTCAAGTGTTTTCTTGTGGCTTTTCTTTGCTTTTTATAATCTTTTGCTCAAAGGTTCAGCGACATTTTGGCAAAGTTTATTTTTATATGTTAACTTTTTTGTGTCGTGCACTTTTTCTTTCACTTTTGATTTTTTGTTAATCTGGTTTTTTGTTTATTAACTTTTTTATTTTTTGTTGTTGTTGTTACGCTTTCACATTTCTGTTGTCTGTTTCTTTTTGTTGTTGTTGTTTATGATTTTGCACAAGTTTGTTTTGTTTTTGGTTGCTAGCAAAAATTTTTGTTTAATTAACTTTTTGTAAAAACTTGTTGATTTTGATTTGCAAATTTTTTCAAAACTTTGTTGTTATTGTTGCACTTGTTGCAATATTATTTGTGCTAGTTGTTTGTTTGTTTAATAATACTGTTGTTGTAGTAATCCAAGTTGTTGTTGTTGCTGCTGCTGTACTTTGTTGTTGTTGTTTTTGTTGTATTTGTTGTTGTTTTGCGGTCTGGCAACAGGAACTTTTTGTTTGAGCACTTAATCCAAAAAATGTGCTCTTGTTGTTGTTGTTTTTGCTTGTTTGTTTGTTTATTTGTTGTTTGCTCCACTTGAGCAACAAATTTTGTTCTAAATGTGTTTATGTCACTTTAACTACAATTTGTTTTGTTTATTGTTGTTGTTGTTTTTTGTTTTAAATATAACTTTTAATACACGTTCAAATACTACACAGTTAATATTGTTGTTGAAAAAAACCGTATCGAGGGTTTAGCAAAAATTCCAACGATTTTAGACGTGATCTCTCTTGTAACGTTTGCGTTTGCCGCGTTTGATGCTTGCGCGTGTTTTAACCGAACGACGACAACATTCGACGGCAGCCAGAAAGGAACTGAAGCTGGCTGGCAACGCTGACCGTGGCACGACTCGAAACTGACTGAACGGGAAACTGTCGACTGCGATGGCCGCTGCTGCTGCTGCTGTTGCTGCTGCTGCTGTTGCTGTCGCTGCTGCGATGGCGGCGCTACCTTCGCACCCACACACACACACACATACATACATAGACACGAGAGAGAGAGAGCATTGCTGCGAACATGTTTGTGAGCATTTGCGCGTGGTACAGTTGTCGGCTCTCCGGTTGCTCGCTCTCTCTCGCTCGCTCGCTCGCTGGCGCGCTTGATTTATTTCAGGTCGCTGTGTTTGGTATTCATTTGACTGTTAAGGGGCGACGACGCGCGAGCACTTAAGTAAAATAATAATTATACGTATGTCAATTTGTTTGACTTCTTTGCGTGCGTTTATTGCTACGTTTAGCGTAAAAGCGCAAAGCGTAGTAGAATCTACTACCTTTTTTGCTTGACATTTATTGGGTTTGTTTTGAAAGCGTTTGTGAGTGCGAGCGTGCGTGTGTGTGTGTGTGTGTATCTGTGTATGTGGGTAGCGTTAAGTAGATTTTTCAGCACATTTGTCTTAATTGTTGTGATTTGTGGTTGATATTTGAATGATTTACGGCAGCCAGGGGCGCAATTTTTGCGAGTCTCGATATGCGGCTTACATATGTATGTATGTATGTATGCAAATTAAGTGTTGGCTGTCCATTACTTAAATGCAAATTAATTGTTTCTTAAACGTTAACACTATATTTAACAATTGAGGAGTTTATTTGGCTTCTATTTGCAAGCGAACTTAGTTAATAAATTAAATACATAAATGTATAAACATGCCATATGCTCAAATAGACAAACACACACAAATACGAATACAAATACAAACACAAACACTAACACACACACACACACACACATGCTCGCCCAATCGTTTCGTCGAGTGGCCGCAAAATTGAAATACTTTAATTACCCGAATAAAAAACATTTAACAATTTAATCTGAGCATATCAATTGCCGCACACAACACTCCACACACACACACACACACCCGCACGCACACATAAGTATGTGCACTCTCTCTCACATTTACTCTCATTTCACGCGCTCACGCTCACGTCGCGCGCTCTCCGCAAAGTCGAATCATGCCCAAAATCCACTCCCAATTTATCACTCAATTAGCACAGAAAAATGTAGTAGTGTATTTACTACACTTCTCGCGCACACACACACACACACACATATATACTAACGCAAAGGGAGAGCAACAGCAGCTGCACAGCGTGAGAAATTCACTGCGAATTAAATGCATACCCAAGCAGCCGAGCTTCGGTTCGGCTACCGCTCGGCTTCGGTTTCGGCTGTCGGCTCAGCACTCGCCTTCGGCTTCAGCGTAGCCGTATCGGGTGTTCATCTCAATGAAATTGTAGCATATTTGTTGCCATATCGAGATTAAATTTTCAAAACACAAACGAGCGCAGCGCCGCTGTTGGAGGTGGCAAACAGACAGAGAAAGAGAGAGAGAGAAAGAGAGCGCGAATGTGTGCGAGAAAGAGAGGCAGCGAGGCAGAGAACAGATTGAGAGAGAGAGAGAGAGAGAGAGAGAGTGCTGCTTGTAAGCTTTTGTGTGTGCTGGGTGGGTGGGTTGGGTGGATTGTTGGGTCGTTCGCTTGGTTGGCCGTGCGATTTATTGATGACGTCGACGACGGCGTCGCTGCCGCTGGCAGTGTTAATGTGTTTGTTGCTTTGGCATAAAATTATGTTTTATTTTATTTAACATGGTGTATTTTTTTTTTTTAATTTTGTTGCTCTCTGCTGCCGTCGATTTTTGGCAGTCCTTGTCATAATTTCAATGCGAGCAGGAAACGCAGCCGTCCTGGCGCAGGAAGTCTTCGTGAGTGTCAGGCAGCAGGAACAGCAGCAGCAACAACAACAACAACAACAACAACTCAGCAACGGCAGCAGAAGCAACAACAATAAACGTCGACAGTTGTGCGATGATGGCAGCTTCATTGGGTTATGCTTATGGGTCTCGCTGTGTGTGTGTGTGTGTAAAAGGAAGTGTATTGCGTTGTAGGCCGTCGTCGGCTTTATGCACGTGTGCGGGCGAGGGAGGTTCGAGTATCTGTATCCGTATCTGTGTAAATGCGTTGTTGTTGTTGTTGTTGCTGCTGCTGCTGCTGCTGCTGGTTGTTGGCCTGTTCGTTCGCCCCTCTGTCATTGTGTATGTGTCATGGGCTGCTTATGCGTTGTGCTCTGTGTGTTCCTGTTGTGCCTTCCTGTCACTGTATGACTGTGCGAGCCGAGTCGAGCCGAGGCGCGTACAGGGTGCTTAGGGCGGCCACATACCACAGCTAAAACATTGCTTAGTTGGATTAAGTTCCTCAAACAGGGCACAGATTGAACTATACGGGGTGTCTCTGTGAGCATACAGGATGCCTTCAGCATGTTAGTGTTGAAAAAGTTTGTCATGCTGGGCTTAAATGGAAATTTACAGGGTGCTTTCGGCAGGTTTAAGGCAAACAATATGTCTGTAATCAAGTTGTTATTTGGGTTTTCAAACAGCACACCAGTGAGAACATACAGGGTGTATTCAGTAGAGTAAGAGTTACAGGGTGCTCATATACATGCTATTGCTTATCTATGGAAAAGAAAACACTGTCAAAACTGTCAAATCATGAATAATCAGTTAATACACGTGACTTGCATTATGTATAATTAATTTGAGATAATAACAATTTAATAATTTAATTTAGTGTTTATACTTTTAACGGGGTGCAGTGTTAGATTTCATGTTAGTTTTAAGGCTTAACGTTGCATCACCCTGTATATAAAACGCGGCTGTAAAAACAATTTAATGCATAAAACGACAAAAATCTGGTTTTCACAAAACCAAACCCAGAGCCACCAACAAGCGACGAAAGCGCTAAAGAAGGAGGCAATGGGTGGCAAAGGAGGACGTAGAGGAAGAAGAGGAAGGGTCGGTGGAGGGGCGGAGGAGGCATCGAGGTGTAGGAGAGGAAGAAGTTGCTGCTGGAAGAACACTCACAGGCCAAGCAATGACAGCAACAACAAGAACAACAACAACAACAACAACAACAACAACAACAACAGCAGCAGCAGCAGCAACTGTTGAGATTACACTAAAAGTAACTGCCAGCAGCAGCAGCAGCAACAACAAGCAACTGCAGCAGCGGCAGCAGCAGCACTGAGAGAGCGCAGCACTAAAATCAATTATGTAGCAAGAGCGGCAACAACAACAACAACAACAACAACTACAATTGCAGTTGGTAGCAGCAGCGTGAAAATAGTAGTGAAAAAAATGGCAAAGTAAAATGAAAAAGCAGACAACGTTAGCGCTGACGCTGACGCAGACGCTGGCAGAGGTAACAGCAGCAGGCGCAGGGTGGTGGGTGGCAATGCCAGTCAGAGAGTCAGACAGTCAGCCAGCCAGCCTGACGCTCTCTACGTCGCGTCGGTCAGTCACAAATATGTTGCGCATTTTTGCCTCGGCAAAGAGCGAGAATGGGTGAGGGAGAGAGAGAGAGAGAGAGCGCGAGCTGCTGTGTAACTGTTGTTTTTATTGCTGTGGGGTGGGCTGGTGGGTTTGCTAGTAAAGTTCGTGAGAAGCGCGGAGAGAGGTGGCAGCGGCAGTGGCAGCGCCAGCAGTAGCAGCAGAAGTAAACGATGAACTTTGCTTGACGATGCGACGATGCTTGTTGTTGTTCTTGTTGCCGTCCGTTGTTGGTGGGTTTGAGGCAAACACCTTTCCACGTGCAAGCCGAGAGCATCTCTGTTGCTGCTCCTGCTGATGCTGTCGACGTCAGCGTCGCTGCTGCCACGCAGATGTTTGGCAAAATAATCAGCGAGCGACGTTGGAGAAAAGAGCGTGCAAAAAATTATGCTGAGTGCTTTGGCTGCCGCCTGCCCATACAAAGTGAAAGAAGCAGCAGCCACGACTCACTCACACTCTGTGTACATGCGTGTGTGTGTATGTCTGTGCAGCATAACAGAAAAAAAAGGCAGCGAAAGAAGAAAATCAACGAGCAGCAGCAGCAGGCGACGCTGCCAGCGTTCGGTGGTTCGATGTTCGATGTTCGCTCAGTTTCAGTTACAGGGGCAGCGATGTCGACTTTGCGTCGGCAGATACTTTGAGATTTTTTTCTTTTGTACGCTTTATTTTGTACTTTTTGTACGTTATGTTGTTGTTGTTGCTTTCATACATTTTATCAGTTCGAGGCGGCGTCGGCGTCGGCGTCGACGTCGATGTCGACGTCAACGTAGCTGGCTGACGATTTTCTTGGCGTTGTTGTTGTTGTTTTTTTTTTGTTTTTATTTGGGTGCCGTTTGGCGTTTAGCTGTTGTTCTTGTTGCTGTTTCGTTGTATCTGTATCTGTATCTCACACACACACACACGTACACACGCACACATATTGAGACTCGTATCTTTGTATCTTTTAGCGCTGTTTTGAGTTAAGCAATTGATGGATATGGTTTATTTATAACGCTTGGCGACTATCGAATGAACACTTGGCCTGTGCGAGTCTCTGGCTATGAGTATCTGTAAGATACACGCTGCCGCCTCCCTGCCCCTCTGCCAGCTGGCTGCCTGGCCTGTTCGATAAACGTAAGCGTAATAATATTTTATTGAAATTTGTTTTCTTTTCTTCTGCCTCTGAAGAAATGCTCAACAACATTTTGTACAATTTTTCTTTTTCGGCTGCCATACAAAAGCCACTGAGTGGGAGAGCGGAGGGAGGTGGGCTAGGGGACAGCGGGCTGGTGGGCGGGAGGAGAGAGGAGGGGGGGGGGTGTGCTGGCCAATACGACGACTGCCTTCATTTCTTGCTGTTGCTTATGTTTTTTTGTTGTTTTGTTTTCTTTGTTTTTGTCGTCGTCGTAGTCGACGTCGTCGGTCGTCGGTTCGTCGTCAACGTTTTTTGCGCTATAAGTATCCGTTGGATAAATATGAGGTTAAAGCGTTGCCTTCTGTTGTCGGTTGATGTTGTTGCTTTTGTACATACCTACATACCTATGGATATGTATGTACATATGCAAGTATGTGGCTGCCTTATGTACCTGTGCGCCTTGTAGTTGTATCTGTATCTGTATCTGTAGCTTGTATCTGTATCTGTGTGTGTGTGCCTGGTGAAGCGAAGTGCAGCGCATTTTGATTGTTGGCTGCCTTTTGATGAAAACATAAATATCACAACACAACAAAAACACGGCGAGTGTGTATAAAGCCAAAAGCAAGGCAACTGCAGCTGAAGAAGTGAGTTTCAATGTGAAGCAGCAGGAATTCTCTGGCTCTCTCTCTCTCTATGGCTGTCTCGCTCTTTCTCTCTTTCTCTCTCGCTCGCAACGTTCTGGCTTTTTGGGATGAATGAATTGTTGTATGAATGTGTGTGTGTGTGTGTGTGTGTGTGGAAGATTTCCTCTGCTGTTGTTGCATTTGTTTTGTTGTAGTTGTTTCCTTTTAAACGGATTTTTGTGTGCTGGTAAATTGATATGGCAATGAATCGGAATTTGGCTTGTAAATTGAATATTGAAGGTGTGCTCTATTGATAAGTATAATTATTAATGAATGTGTTTGGCTACAAAAGGTTAAACGCTCTTTAAATTCAAATTCAATTATTTATGCTAGTTTGGTGTGAAGATATTTGCATATGGCAAAGGTTTGATGTACAGAGATGTTCTCTAAGATAAGTGAGAGAAGCTGCAAGGTCTGTAGCACATTTGAACTTCTCTATTAATAGATACATTTGTATCTTTACTTCTTAAAGTATTTAAGCATTTAAGCTAATTAGCTTTGCATTATTCAAGAATTACATAATTAAAATGGTTAATTAACGAACATAATTGGTTAACATTTCGTAGCTACTTCTCCTTAGAGAAAAACAGCCTTAATTCCTAGGTTTCCATTTGAGATCTTGCTCAAAATTCTCGTTGGTTCCTTCCGAAAATAGACTTTTAAGACTCTTCAAACATTTCTCAGAGCGATCCTTGTCAATACCATCTAAAAATAATTTGTTTTAATTCATAAAAATGCTAAGAATAAAAGAGACACAAAAACGAGTGTGGAACAAATAAACATGAACACAAACAAACGACAATTGTGTTGAATTGTTGCACTGTCTTCGGATCACTTCCTCTCCTCCCCTCCCCCCTAAAGCTGGCTTGCCCCTCTTAATAATTATTCATGCAGCCGCCCTGTTGATGACGACGGCGACGCATTTACAACAAAGTGGATGCCACATGCCCACACACTCGCCAAAAGAGAGCAACAATAATGTGATGTACATATGTATTTAAATGAAATCGAAACGAAACGCATAATAAACGAAAAACGAGCAACAACAACAAACGAGCGACAATGCTTTTTATATAGTTGAATGACTGAACTGAACTGAACAAACCCGTCAACTACAACAACAACAACAACAACAACAGAAACAACAGCAAAATTAACACACACAAAAAATACTTATACGCAACAACAACAACAACAACGACGAGATTCAACAAAAAATTACCTTAAAAACACCAAACAAGCTGAACAAAAAAAAATTGAAAAAAAAAATAATAAAAACAACAGCTGAGGAAGAAGCAGAGGTAGAAAAAAAAATATGTACAAAAGCTCAAAATAAAAATACATTAAACGAAATAAGATGAATACCAAACAAATAAAAAATTTATGCGCTGCCCGATGTTGGGGCCATGGAGTGGAGAGCAGAAAGGGAGAGAGAGAGAGAGAGAGAGGGAGCGAAAGAGAGGAAGCGAGCGTGAGCGAGGCGGGGGTAGATCGGGAGAGGGGTGCGGGGTGCGGGGAACAGAGCGAGAAATTATGCCACAATCAAGTACAAGACAACAACAAACAGAGCGAGATACACAAGTACACAACAGCTCAGCGCAGATGCCACATGATGATCATGATCATCATCAAGACGAACAACAAAACGAACATAATGAGCATGAGCCAATGCTTATCATTATGATCATTATCGGTCAATGATAATGGCGTTTTTGCGTTTGCATGTTGTGAGACACACGGCCAATGGACTTGCACTGAGTGCAGCAGCAAGTATCTCGCGCGCTCTCTCTCTCTCTACGTGTGTGTGTGTGTGATCTGTAACCAAAACACGACCGTCAAGCAACAGCAGCAGCAGCAGCCGCAGCAGTAGCAGTAAGAGCACCAGAAGATACTCGAATACCAGCAGTCCGCAGTTGCAGTCCGATTGCGAGTGCTGCCTGCCTCTGCTTCTGCCTCTGCCTTTGCCTTTGCTTTGCCTGCCTGCCTGCCTGCTGCATTCCATAGATACACAAAAATAAAAATGCGGCTATGATAAATAATAATACACACAAACACACACACATAGACCACAGCCAGGCAGACAGTCAGACATTTAGTTGAGTCGCTTGCACATCAGCACACGCCGCGTGCAGTGTATAAAATGTTGAGATACATTTGTATCTCAGTGCATCAAGCAGAGGAAAATAACACAAAATCTGATTTTGCTGCGGCTGCAGTTGCCGCAGACAGAAATAGGACAATGCTGCCAAGTAGGCAAAGCAGCAGCAGCAACAACAACAACAACAAGGAGAACGGGAAATGATCTTCCAGAACAAAGAACAGAGGAAATCTTGTACTACACACAAACAAACACACACATACACACACATACACACACACCGAGAGGGATGCAGATACATTCAACACTTTGATGCAAGCAATTTTACCAAAGCGAAATTCCATTTGCAATCTGTCGAGAGACGTTCTGCAAGAAATGCTGGAAAATCTATTTGTTGCCTGTGAATGTAACTCAATGTAAAGGAAAAATACTGAATGATTCCATTTGGGACGACGTTTTCATTGAATATTCTACTTTGCGCATATCTAGCAGTTATCGATCAGTAATCGATAACCGATTGATTAACTTCTAGTTATCGATAAGTGATAGGTTGGCAGCAGTACTAACCGTAACTCACTTATTCGATTGATTCACTGACTGATTGATTGACTGACTGACTGATTGGAGATCAAGGCACAGTCCAAACCTTAAGAGATAGGAGACTAAAATTTCACTGTAGTTGCCTTATGTGAAGAAGGTTCATGCTGTGACGGGGTTTAGGGAAATTCCACACGCAAATGTGGAAAAAGCGCGGAAAACGCTTTATGCAAATTTTTTGATAAGAATACGATCGGCCCCTAACTCCTTTACTAATATTTCATTTGATGGATGTCTCACACTTTGCGGAAAATCCATTCCCCCTTGGTGGAAATGGGAGTCAAAGTTTTGGTAGCTGATGTTTCGGGATGAAATCCATATTAAATAATTAGAAAATATAAATAAAGATACAATATCAAGGTTCCAATTCCAGTCGATTAACCTTATTAAGCTGAAGGGCATAAATCCTGAACCACATTTAACCTGAACCGAAACAGAGGCATATTTAAAAGAAATAAAATCGTTTGGTTCAACCCCTGAGGCTCAGTTTGTGAATCTGTTTTTCCTCCGCCTTGAACCCAGATTTAAGCTGAAGCCTTATTTTCACTTATATTTCATGTTTTAACCCCGGCCTGACATTCACTTCAAATTGCAAAGGGTCATTAACTTAGCTGACGCAGTGTTCTCGTTATCGTATTTAGCTCTTTGTTGACTTTATAAACCGCTCCGCATTATTTTGACTTTTAAATAACTATAATAATGACTAAGTACTCTCTGCCCTGCCCTAAGCCACGCCCATTTTGCTCATCAAAACAAACAAAGTGAACAACATCAAAGCAAGACACTTGTGACTGACTGACTGACTGAGTTAGTGGCTGGCTCGCTGGCTGGCTTCATCCTCGTCAGTCATCCTCGGATTCATGCTCATTTCATTTAGCGCCATTCACACACAGAGTCATCCTTGAGTCATGGGAGTGAGAGCGCATCATCGTCCACTTAGCGCTAGCAATTACCAATAGACAACACCTTGAGTTGTTCGCAGAGGCTCTTCACTTTAGCGCCTAATTGCACAACAAAAGCTTCAATTAAACACTTCAAAGAGCTTATTACAAACCAATAAACCGCAGCCCAAAGTGCGTGCACAAACACAACGCCCCGAGGACCACGATGCCCAGATGCTCTAGCTACAAAGAGAGACAACAACAACACCGAGAACAACAACGACAACAACAACAACATCTCGTCGTTGGCAACCAGCGAAGCGAACCAAAGAATTTGCTCCCAATTTCAATAGAATCGAGGCAAACAGTTCACAAAGGACAATGCCAAGGATTTCAAATGAAAGCCAAAAATACTGCAAAGCAAAAAGCCTGAAACAAGTCGCATAGTCACCATATCACTTTACATGCGATAATTGTGCGTTGATAATGCCCTGATAATGTTGTTCTTCACGTTGTGGCTCCTCGAGCCTTTGCCTTGGGTTTTGTTTCGGTCCTCCTTCCTACCACCACCCTGAGTCTGATCTATCGCAGGCATTGTTTACTGGGCATTTAGTGGTTCTTGTTCACATCCGGTTCAGTGTTGTCAAACGCCGCTTAAGAATAAATGGCTGAATCTAGTGTTACAAACAGCTTAAAATAGCTGCAACGTTTAGTGAGCTTTAGAATAAATGGCTGTATTCAATAATGCAATAAGTTTTTCTAGTTCACACCCGGTTCAGTGTTGCCAACTGTCTCTTTACAAAAGAAGCCAGTGCTTAAAACAGCTAAGAATAGCTAGAATAGCGTTTGCTTGCAAATTTCAACAGTTTCTAGCTGACAATAGCCAAATGTTAGCTGGAAAATAGCTGAATTGACAGCGCTGATCCTGTTGCGCTGCCTGCCCTACAGTGTGTACGCTACCTGAAGGACTTCCGGCTTAAAGATTTTGCATCTGTTTTTAGGTAGCAACTGCAGCAGGAAAGATCTTAAACTCAGCACAACCCTTTTTTGCCAGTTCAAAGTTCAGCTCTAAACAATAATCATAATCATAATAATAATAAGACGAGACACACACACACATACACACAGAGCGATAGACACACACAGATACAAATACAAATGCATATGACTCACAAATCGTGTCTTGTGTGTAAGGGTTAAACATTGAACCTTTTGCCGGCTTGGGCACCCACACGGGCCCGGGCCCAAGTAACCCCGCCAGGACAATATTAGAGTATAGTCTGTGTACATCAGTCGTCGGGCATCGGGCATCAGGGTAGGTAGCTGCCTGGTAGCTGGGGCTGGGGCTGCCACTTGGGGTATAATTCCTTCCATTCTCTGGGCTGCTTTGAACTTTTCTGCGTCATCGTTTGTGATTAAATATGCCAACCATACGATGACTATATCGTGCCCACATACATATTCCTACCTATATATACATATATGAACATGTATATATGTATGTATGCATATGTATACATATCGTTTCGTATTTACTCGCTTATGGAGCGAGCATTTTTATTTGAGCTCTTACTTTTCATCAGCTTCGCCTGTTGTTGTTATGAAATCCTTTTTATTTGCCGGGGCTGTTTCTCTGCGTAAACGCAAAATTGCGAACCTTTTTCTTTATTTTATTTTTTTTTTCGTATTTTTTTTTAGATTTTTGCTCACTTTTCGCAGACAACACGTAGAACTGGCAAAGGCATTGCTGTCAGCCAAAGGCAGGAGTTCTGGGCGCGGGGCGTGTGTGGGGTGGCGGGGGAAGGGGAAAGGGGGATGGGTTGGAAATCCCAAAACACACGCCAAATGTAACCTCAAAGGGTTAAACACGCAAAACGCAAAAGCCGACACAACAAAAAAAAAACGAACAAAAAAGAGGAAAAAATTGAAATAAAAATAAAAACCGAAGCCAAAAATATGAAAAGCAATAACTGAAACGCACGAACGGACTCAGAGCATATGCAGCCTTGGCTTAAGCCAGCACGACTTGCAAAGTGCCCTACAATAAAAAAATAATAGCACAAATGCTTGACTAAAAAACTTGACAAGTAAAGTGACAGTTGTTGAGCATATTCTTTAATCCAGTTTGATATTAAAAGTATTTCGCTTGCCTTAACTTCTTCCTTTTTGATCCGACTTATGATTTATGTTTCGAACCGTCTTTAGTTTCGCTTCGTGAGTCTTCCCAAAAACGATGTTTTATTTAATAATATTTCAATTTACTTTTAAATGGTCTCAAGCACTGATTGTGGGTCTTCCTTCTTTTATAAAATGTCCCAATTGCAGGGTATTCATTTGTGTTTTCAAGAACTTCTTAGAATAACACACGCTCGGTAAAAGGTCATTTCTGCTTAGTAGTTTTCAAGTGAACCCTACCCTATGCCAAGAGCCCTTTCTCTATTTGAAACTAGTTCGCGTAAACGCTGTTTGGAGGATCGCTTTATTATCAGCACTGGCGATCAGTGCTGGTAAAGGGTCCCTTTTTTTTCTTCTGTTTTGCTTTTGTCAGGCAGCGTAACCGCAGTGTTGGTAATGTTTATCAGTTCGGCTCAAGTCGCCAGATTTCCCCGGCCGTCTCAACCGCAGCTATTTTGGTGCGTTGAGTGCTACGAATTTGTTTGCTAATAGAATCTGAAAAGAACATTTTCGTCGCTTTTGTTGTTGAAAAATACGCAACGGCTTTTGTTGTTTCTACGGGGGGGTTTCTTTTTACTTTTTTCGTTATTCGTTTTTTTACTTTACATTTTATTTTTGGGTTTTGTACTTGGGTCTTATGTATATTTATCGACAATTTGCCGGGTAGGCTGGGGCCGAGATTATCGCACGCTGGGGTTAAAAACTTCCAATTTAAATTCAATTTCCGTGCAAATGGTCAAAAGTCTCGACGACAAAAGCAAAAATACATAACAAATAAAAAAAACTGAAAGAAGAAAAAGGAAAATAAAACCCACCACTTAAGGCGGGTATAAAAAAGGCGAACCGGATATCAAAGCGTAGACAAATACAAAGTTGAAGTAAGCAAGGATATAGCCACGTGTGTGTGCGCGAGTGAGTGTTAGTGAGTGTGTGTGTGTGTGTGTGGATATGAAGGATGCATGACCATGCAGGCAAAGTCACTTCATTATCGAGATTATCGGCGCAAGTTCAACCCTGCCGCACAGCAAATACACAACAAGGATAACAACAAGCAGCCTCTGCAGCTCGCACTCTACCACCCCGCCGCTCCTCCTCATCCTGCATCCAGCGCTCTCATCCTGTGCACACGTTCGCGCGTCAGCACAAATGTCAAACCACTCAGTTCCTGTGCTCAGTTCCCGTTCCCCGCTGCCCGCTGCCCGCTCGATGTTTCCTGCTCCTGTCCTTTTGACCCGAGCAGCGTAGCTCGTCACGGCTGCTGTGCGCCTGTCTCTGGCTGTGTATCCTTGAGACCCCGACATGACTGCCAGCTTTGGTTGTCTTGTGTTTGTGTTGTTGCCTCCAGGACATGCTAATAAAATTGCCGAAAATCCTGCCAACAAAAAGTGTTGACGAATGTTTTTAGCCTGCGGCGCGCGATTTGTGCGCGATTTTGAAGCGATTTTGCGACTAAACAAATTAAAAGCGCGTCGAAAGTCAGCTCGGGGAATACCCAGATTTATAGAGTTTTAGCAGTCAGGAAATTGCACAAAAAGGGTTTGTAAATGCAATTAATTGTTTTTCATCTGTGTGTGTGTGTGTGTGCTAGTTAGGGGGCGTGGCAGGCTGGCAATTAGGCAGCTCAGTTACGCGGCGGCTGTGGAATGTCTCGACGGGTAATTCGAATCGAAATGATGTCACACTGATTGAAATCGAAGCTAGGGCCAGCTATCGCATAACATTCAAACGCACACACACACACACGTACACACACACACACACAGATAGAGCAGCGTTTGGGGCACGCGCGAGTCTTGAAGATATTGTATCTGTAAGTTAAAATACTTGAAAAGTGGACAGAAAACAAAAAGCGCATAAAAGTTAATTAAATGCAATGCAAAGCAAACAAAAATAACTGAATGGAACACACCGAACATGGAAATGGAAGCGGAAAAGAGAACGACACGACATGGCACAACAAAAACAAAACACACACACATACACGCACACACACGCACAACCAACTGAAGGCAACAACGAGCTAATCGATTCATTTGAAATTCAATACACAAACACGAGGCGAGCACCGAGAGACGCAGGCACGAAAATCAATATGAAAAGCATAACTGAAGCACAAAGTGTCAAATAGACAAACGTCAGAATATACGAAAGGGGGAAGGGGAGGGGTGATGGGGGGTGTTGTTTTGGGTTTAAGGGGGGAAGGAGGGGGGGGGGGGCAAGGAGAGGCAACGGAAACGGTGCCAGGGCTTTGCCGCCCCTCAATTTGAATGTAGCTGCAATTGCAAAGCCGTCAACCACCAGCCACTAAAAATGTTGACACACTCGGTCTGCAGCAGCAGCAACAGCAACAAACGTGCAACACGAGCAACAACAACAACAACAACAATACCGAATTAGCATGCCCCAGTCGGGTGTGCCCAACTTTAAGTTACCCCGCAGCCAGCTGCGACGAGGGAGGTTAAGGCTAAGCGCCCTCTCACAACAACTTGCACCCCGTGCAAGTACCCACACACACATTTGTGTGCGTGCTTCTTCTTCTTCTTCTCTGAACTGTTGGGAAATTCATTCTTATAAACCTTCGATGCTTATAGGGTTCGATCTTTATGATATTTAAAGGGCTTATTTAAGACTGAAATAAAGTGTATGTGTAAACCAAAGCGAAAAGTCTTACCTTTAAGAATGCGGCTTATTTATTTTATAGATAGAGGGAGGTATTAAAAAAATTAAATATTTGCGATAGGAACAGATGTAGCAAATCTGGTGTATCTAGTAAGTGAAGGCTCCGCGTCATACCTTCAAAATCTAAACTCAAAAGCGCTACTTATCGATCTAGTGTAAACAGTGTGAGTGTAAGTCTCTAGTTCGCATAGTCTCAAAATTCATACAGACACGTCTAAATCGAGTCAGACTGATCGATTATATATACATGCTGGTATCGGAGATGCCTTCTGCCTTTACAGCCAACCTTTATACCCTCCCTTGGCTGTACTCAATGAGTATTACAATCGACAGTCAGCAGTCAGCAGTCGGCAGCATAGATACAAATACAATTGTGTAAGGGGCAGAGTGCTCGACGTGGACTGCTGGTTGCAAGTCTATTGCCGACTGTCGACTGCCACTGCGGCTGCCATTTTCAATTTATTGTTATTATTAATTTTGCTGCCAAAAAGGGATGCAACAGCAACCGAGCCGGGACTACAAACAGGACTGTGCACACAGACACACACACGCAGGACTAGAATGAGGTCTATCGAGCGACGAGTTTATTTGTGTGAAATTCAAATGTAAATACTTGAGGGCGCTTAAGGGTGTCTTTAGGGCTTTATTTGCCCTCATATTGCGACGCAATTTCGTTCTGGTGGCGGTGGTGGCGGTGGTCTTGGTGGTGTCGGTGGTGTCAAGGTGTGGTGGTCGTAGCTGCCGTTGCAGTTGAACAAGCCGAACCTGCCCCATCTTCAGCCAGCCGTAGCCTCCCCTCATCACATCAGGCTTGCAGTTTGACCGGTGGCATCCATGCAAAATCAATCGACATTATTGAAGGCGAACCATTCGCATATGGCTTAAGTCTATTTGAGTTTCTGATTGGGTTTGCCCTGCAAAAGGGAGCCCCCAAACGGCATGATGGGCTATGCAATCCACAGCGAAGTGTCTAAAGGGTTGAGTAATGCATTTAACCCTAATTAAACTCTATAAGGTAGATATTTAAATGTTATCATATAAACAACCCAACTGGTTTAAGTTATCTTTGCTTGGCTAGATCTTTGGCTGCATCTTCAGCCTGAGTCTTGGCAGCACTTACAGGGTATTTGGCCGCGTACTACTCCAAAAACTGTGCACTCCAATAATCAGTAATGCCTTCAAGCTGTCAATTTCAAGTAATTAAAATCCTAAACTGACATACGACATGCATACAGGGCATTAGGCAATCAACTACCTAACTACCTGTATTTTGCCCTTGTAGGGTATTTGAGAGTCGAGCTGCTTTAGCTTGAGATTTTTATTGATGTTGCTGGCATTTTTCTTGTCATGACGGCGACGACGCCAAAGATTAGTCATACAAAGTATTGTTGCCAGGCGGTGGGTGGCTGTTGTCGAGGGGCAGGGGCCGGACTGCGGGACGCCTGGCGACATTCATTTCAATTGACACGTGCAGTGAAATATGCCTCCACCTATCTAGTATCTGCCTGTGTACCGCACCGCACCCCCTCTCGTTCTACCGCAGCCATCTTGAAGAGACAACGCAGCATTTTTGACGCATAAAAATGTTGAGAATCAAGCTGAGATAATGAGAACGCAACGAGCGTTGGTTGGGGGGGCGTCAAGCTTTGCCTCATGAATATGAAAATGCTTGGCAAGAAAATAGCTGCCACTGTCTGAGAGATGACGCCTTCGTCGCCACCGTAGCCCCCGTCGCCCCCGTCGCCGTCCTTTCCTTTCCAGCCGAGTCGTTGTCTGCGCCTGAGTCTGTGTATGGTGTATGAGGTGGCAACACAGACGGATATGGAGCTGCATAGAGTGTCTATGAGTCGGAGCTTGACTTGCGTCAGCATTAGCCTGACCCCCCACCCCCCGCCCCACGGCCGCCCCCCCGGCCCAGGCTGGCAGTGGCTCCTGCTGTCTTAACATTTACGCATTTGACATTTTTGTCACCCGAAATGGCAGCGGGTGGGCCCAAAACGGTGGCGGATCGTAGGGGCGGGGTCAGCATGGTCGTGTGCGAGTATTAAAAAATGATATGCCAAATCGAAATTGCATGTTTTACATAAACAACAACAAACGTTAACGACAGGAACAACAATAGCCGTCAGCAGCCATTTGAATTTATGTATTTCTAATGTGTTTCGCTTTTTTTTTTCTCTCTCATTTTTTTGTTTTCTCGCTGACCACCCGCTGGGCCCCGCAATCTGCTCGCGAGTACGCAGCCCGGAACCACTCGGAACACACTCCGTCCATGCACAATAAATACACTCATGAGTTGGGTAAATTCTAACCCTTAAGTGCACATTTATTGCCATTTATGCGGTTCGTTTCGGGCTCTGTGTCTGGGTTACGCATATGATTCCCGTTAGCCTCCACCATTATTTATGGATTTTTGGGACTGGCTGCGCTTTATGAACTGCTTGGCATTAAATAAATAAACGCCATCGATTCATCCAGCAACAGGCCAACTGAATTTGATATGCCAATTATATGGTTGAGCCTATCGATTAGTTAATATCAATCCGGTGCTGATCTGTTCTTTATATCATCGTTTTTGACACTTTTCAGCTTGTAAGTGGCATATTCTATTAGTCTTTATACTTTTTAACAACCCCATGTACACAAGAGATCAGGGCTGTTGACGCGCTTAAATTTGTTTTATTATCATTAACACTTGTATGGGACATTTATGACAAAAACCCACCCTTTTTCGCGATTCTCATAGTTTTAGGTGGCAACAAGAATTTGATTTAATTAAGTTAAAAGTTTTGAATGTTATTATCTTTACTTAACTGCACTCTCACTAATTTTCTCTGCCTCTCACTCTCTCTCTCTCTCTCTCTATTTGAAAACCCGCCTCTCTATGCGCTTTTCACTATTTCTACTAAGGCTACAGATTTTCATGTTCTTGACTCTTCATTGATTCTCCCTATAGCTATTCTAGTATTTATTGATTATACCCCCGTAAGCCCGACCCAATGTTGTCAAATCTATCAGTTTTGCTTATCAGATTGTTGCACATTTTAATGCAATTAGCTGATTACCCCCTCCCGGGCCGTCTGCTGTCAACTGTATTGATCTTTAATTAAAGCGATTAATTAACATAATAAACACATAATTTGCACCATGGGCAAGTGGAGACCTCCGACTGTGCGCTGGTAGGCCTCATGGCGGGTGACGCCATGCATATAAGAATTGACCCTGAGCTGTTGCCAATGCAATGTTCACAATGCACTCACAATGCATTCACAATGCACTCACACTCGTGCCGTGTGTCATACAGCCAATATTCAAGTTACTTTTAATGCGCGCTCTCGCTCTCGCTCTCGCTCTCGGTCTCGCTCTCTCTCTGTCTTTCTCTTTCTCCTTCTCTCGTTCTCGGTCTGTCCTCAACTATTTTGTTTATGATTTTCTGCGGCCACTGGCCTCTCCGCCCCCACCCTTACCCCCACCCTCAGCTGTAGCCCTCTGCATTCCCCCGTTCTGTGAGTTTGCCGGCAAGTGCAGTCAATTCCAATTGGCGACGAGTCGTCGACTGGGTTTTCTTGGCTCGGGTGCCTTTGGCCACCTCCTGCACTGCCGCGTCTTGAGGTTTTTGTTTATTTGCCTTGTGATTTGCATAATTTGTTCTATAATTTATGGTATGCAAGCGTTTTTATTATTGTTCTTTTGCTTGTCAATTCACAAGTCTGATTTGTTGCTGCTGCTCTTGTTGTTGTTGTTCCCGGCTTGTCACTCACTTGGGCCAGCTCAACGTCTGGCTGATTGAAATGACTTAATTAACTAAATTACGCGCCTGGAATTTAATTGAAATTAAACAGCAACAACAGCAGCAACAACAACGAGAGCTCCGTCAAGCCGGAAGCAGCTTTTACCGAGCGTTTTCAGATTTCGATGTTTCATGGGACTCGCTCGTCGTTAATCACGACTTTTCCATATCCTGTACTCTAAACGACATTCCCCAACTGAAACATATTCAATTGTGCCCACATCGGTATTCCATTCGTATAGCCTATGTGTTGTATTTATTGTCTTGGCCGGGCTAACGATGCGTTAATGCCAGATGGCTTTAATTTATTTGTAAAATATTTTCCATATCAAAGCAAGAAAAACATATTTCTCTTTTGCCACATGCAAACTAGTTAAATTAAGTTAAGAAAGAAAAAAACACACACAACAAAAATGAAAGAGAACAAAAATTAAAAACGAAGCGTCTGCAAGTAAATGTTCATAAACAAATTACTTGTTTTTTGTTTTGTTTGTGGGGGCCGCATCACAGGCAACAAATATTTCTGGAACCCAAAAGAATTTTCGTTTCGAGATAGAAAACTGTGGACGAGATGGGCGGGCGAAACAAATTAAATGCGTTAAGTAAACGAAAATTGTAAATAAAAATGGCCATAATATAGTGTACATATTGCAACAACAATGTGTTCAACAACAACAATCAAGCACACATAAAACAACAACAAGTGGCATTGGCCAATGAATATATATAGCTTGTACGTGTGTGTGTGTGTGTGTGTGTGTGTGTGTGTGAGTGTGTAGTAAAAATACTTAAGATTAACATAAATTTCTCATAATATATAAGTACGCAATAGAAGTGCGTAGAAACATTGCTGAGAAAGTGGTTGCGGGTTCCAGCAACAGTTCTTTAATGTGCAATTGCCTACAGAACTATTCACTTACATATTACCCGGCTTTGCGCGGGGCACTAATTCGACTCGATTATGGGTTGAACTCTCCGTAATCGGCGAAATGCGTTTTAAATCTTTTTCAATGTGGAGCTATGAAAATGAGTTCGAAGGCGTTTGGACGAAAATTCAACTTTTACTCAAATCGTTCAATCTTAAACCCATATCTTACACCCAGAAGCAGCAGGAATCAGCTGATCGGATTGTATTACAATCATTGTAAACATGCTTTACACAACTATTCATCACTTTGGCGAGATGAATTTTCTAATTCCCCAAATGCAATTCATTTACATTAGATTAGAAAACTATTGTGCAATATTCAAATGCCCAGCTCCTTCTGTTTGGGCTGTGCTTTGAAAGCAGTTTGATTTCATAATTAGATTTATCAATCTGTCAATCATTCACCAATGAATGTGCATTCACTGAAGCTTTGGACAGTCAATTAGCCCGTAGTAAGTAAGTCAGTCAGTCAATCAATCAGTTAGTCAATCAGTCAGTCAAATAAACAGTCAATGTATAATATCAGCTGTTGAATTCCAAAAATCAGTAAGCCAGGCAAGTCAGCAATCAGTCAGTCAGGAATTAAGGCAATCAATCATTCAGTCAATGCGCAATAAGTTTACTAATCAGTCAGTCATTAAGTAAATCAATCAGTTAGTCAATCGGTCAATCAGTCAATCAATCGGTCTATGTCTAATTCTGATTAGCATTTATATTACTGATCAATCAGTCATTTGGAAAGTCAATCAGTCTGTCAATCAGTCAGAAAAAAGATCCCATATTGACAAACCCTAAATATACACCTGTTTATATCCCTGATTAGTTTATCCGATTAGCATGAAATTAAAGTCAGCGAAAGCTGTTCTAGATTATGGACATTGATGGTGAAAAGTCTAGAATTTGTGCGCGCCCCGAGGACAGTTTAGTGGTTTTTGGTGTGCTTTGGGGTCGCTTAGCTTTGACAGGAACAGACCCCCCCCCCCCGTCTCCTTTCCCCTCATCCCCTCAAGCAGCAACCATTTGACGCTTATCCGTTTTGTCTTTGAACAGAGCAAGAAACAAAAATGAAAGAAAAACGAAAACAAAATAGAAAAAATAAAGAAATCTTTTAATTGTGGCGTTTGTTGTCGGGTGGGCAATCCAAAAGATTCTCGGAATAATTTTCCATTTTGTTGCCGTTTTTGTTGTTGTTGTTGTTGTTGTTGTTATTTTGCCTTTTAATTGAGTACACACAGCGAAAGAAAAAAAACCTAAATTTAAATTATGTGCTTATACAAAGAAGCAGACGAGGGCAGCCAAAAGAAGCGACCGTCCAACAACAAGAACAACAACAATAGCAAAGTGCGTGCCTTGCCACACCGCGCTGCCCCCGTTTCTGGCCATGCCCCAGCAGCTTCACTGTACAGTCTGTACAAAAATTCAGCGCCTCTTTTCATTTGAATTTTACGCAAAAGCAAAACAATTATGAAATTATTTATTAAATATTGTGAAATCGCTCACTGCACATGGTCACAAGTCTCGTTTGTGTATATGCGCACAGCTACAGATACACAGCAAGAGATACAGATACAGATACGGCTACGGCTACAGATACAGATACAGAGCTAGAGATACAGATACGTTGGCATAGGCCGGGTACTGCGACTGCGATTGGGACTGGGCCAACCTTGAGCGTCTGTGCACGGGCCTTTGCCCGTTTCCACAATGAGTACACTCACACTCGCACTCGCACTCACACTCGCACTCACATTCACGTATTCGTACTCTATTCTAATTGCTGCCATCGCCCATTGTCGTCATTGTCGTCGTCGCCGCTTGCGGGTGTGAGATTTAAGTCACTTTATCGACAACGCGCCGATTTTGGTCGCGTATCGCGATGTCGCCGTACCAGCTGCCTCCTATACCCTACCCAATACCCAATACCCAATACCCAACAAACGAATACCCCCTGCCCCTCCACAATCCACAATCCCTGCCAGGCAAGAAGCTCTTCTGCTCAGCGAGTGCTTCATCATCTCTGGCGTTGGCTTTTTGCGCGCGTATTTCTTCAATAAATTTTCAGTTTATTCGGTTTATTCGGTTTATTTATTTACTTATATTTGCTATTGCTGCCTGCCCCGCCCCGCCCCGCCGCGCCTCGCCCCACGCTTCACGACACAATTCCCTTTGCATTTAGCTTTTGTTTTCAGCTCTGCTCTACGTTTATTTCTCTCAGTGTCTTTCGCCTCTCGTCTGGCGTCTTCGTAATTGAATTTCAACTTGTTTGCATTGTCGACGATAATTCGTCGAGCTATTTTGCGTATTGAGATCAGGGCCTCATCAATTAGTCGATTAATTTTATACGCAACGCTCTATGGAATCTTTAGTTTAAGCAGCTCGGCTAAAGATTTGCGTAATTGCTTTGACTAATTCATATCCTCGACTACTTGCACATTAAATAAATTGAAATAGTTTCTGTTAAATATATATTATAGTCTATAATAACTACTAGCCACAAAAACTGCATTAAAAACTTATTTTGAATGTGGTAACAAAAGCATCAACCGAATCATGTAAATATATTAAAATGTTAAAAGCATTAGCGTTGACTTCTCTCTGCATAAATTTGATACCATTATCCGTTTTGCAAATTTGTTTGGTGTTTTGCATAAAATATTACATTGCCAGGACTTAATTAAATACACTTGCCATTTTTTGAATACCCTAAGAATGTTATAGGCGGTTGGCATATGGGTTCAAGGGGCACTGAATGAGAGATGACAATTTTTTGTAGGGAAAATGTATGACAAACCCAGATTTAAACCCAAGAAGGATGTTGAACACCAGGTTTGAACCGAAAAAGTATAAGAAAATCAGGTTTCAACCAAAAAGGGTTGTAGAAAACCAGGTTTGAACCCAATGAGGAACCAGATTCGAACCAATTAGGGATGTGAAAAGTCAGGTTAATGATCCGAACCTTAAGCAGATCGATCCGTAAAGCGAACCAGTTTTATCTGGCATATTCTTAGATATTCGACTAGCATTATTTAAAACACACTTTCCTTTTATCTAAAGACAAGCACTTATACAAGTCACAACAGCCAAAACTGTTTACAGGGTATCTCTGGGGCCTGCCTGCCATTTTAAAGCCCTTCTGCGGCTGCAAATTGAAGTGAACAGCGCAAGGCAAAAAGTGCAACAAATTTATAATACAATAATTAAAGCGAAAAATGAAATATGTGCGCATAAATGTATTTGCAAAACAAAAAACCGAAACATAATTTCATGTATTTGCATAGAATGTGATAATTCAATCAAAATTTAAGATATAAAGGTATGCGTGTGTGTGTGTGCAAGTGTGTGTGTAATCTTTATTATTTAATTTGTCGCTTGTTGAATTTATTTATTTAATGATTTTCATTTTGTTTTTTCCTGCTTTGTTTTTGGTATTTGTGGCCCCATTTCGCATATTTTGCATATGGCAAATTAATGCAAATGCGATTAAATGTTTTCATTTAAAATGCCACTGATTAACGCCACAATGTGACTATTTGTTTTATTTGTTTTGATTTTGTTGTTCTTGTTGTTTTTTATGGCATTCTTTTTCTATGTGCAACAAACATGTGTGTGACAGTTGTTGCATGCGTGGCAAGCACAAATGCTGGGCTCTTAAGGCTTTGATGCACGGCACACATGACGTATACTTGATTATTTAAATATGCCAAACTGAATGGAATTTCGAAAATCAAATATCTACGGCCAGCCGCATATTGTTATTAAGCTGAGGGGAGTGTGTGTGTGTGTGTGTGTGTGTTAGTGGGGAGGGGGGTGGACATGCATAAATTTGGCAATTTTGTTTGTTTAGAGTTGTTTTATTATTATGTCTTAAAATCAATAATGTATTAGAACATATTAAATAAACAGAAATTAATTATGCACAAGATGTTTTCAGTGTGCGGACCATTGAAGCAGCTTTATACAATTGCTAATGGCAGACAGTTGAGGGCAGCCAAAGGAAGTACGCACACACACGCACACACACGCACACACACGCACACACACGCACACTCATTTTCAGTCTGTGCAACAGCTTGTGAAATGCCAACGTCATTGTTATTTATATCGGAATAACAAGGTAATAACTGCACACTTAAGTATGCAAATAGCCGAAAATCATAAATGCATAGTAAACACCTACACACACACACACACACGTACAGTGCATGCTAGTACGTGTGTGTGTGTGTGTTGACTGCACATGCAAATGTTATCATTTGTGATTAGTTACAGTTTCGAAATGCTAATGCTAAAGGCAGCATCAGCAACAGCAGCAGCAACAGAAGCAGCCACAAGACAGCAGCTCACTTGGTTTTGCTTGTGGTATCTGTGTATCTGTGTGTCCGTGTGTGTGTGTGTGTGTGTGTGTGTGTGTGTGTGTGTGTCTGTGTACGTGCTCACTTGGCAATTGGCAAAATTTTCATCTACGAGTTGGCCTAATCCGTTCGCTCTTCGCCAGCTCTGCTCGTTATCTGGCATTTCCTGGCTGGCCGTAACCAAAAATTAAGTTTTTGTTTAAATAATTTATTGGCTCATTTGTTTGCCACTTGTTTTGTTGCATTTTGCAATTGACATGGCAACAATTAATTAATTATTCAACAAAAACCGTATCAACTAAGACAATATCATTAGGCTTATGCTATGCTTATTTGCCATGGATACCTTTTAAGCGCTCTCCAGGGATGTAAACATTTGCATTTGCGCTTTAAAACTAAACTTAAACCAAAGGAAGAGCGGCTTTGCTCGGCAGGAATCTAAATAAGTATATAATACATATCTTGAAAAATAGGCAAGCCTTAGACCTTACTTGTCCGGCATTCATAAATGTTTGCTCAGGCCAAGTTAAACTTTGCCCAATCATTCCTATAGAGCTATATGATGTTATAATCCGATGCTCGAGAGCTTCTCTTCATATGTAAGACGCTTGGCAAAGGTCGTATATGGTAACTTTGTCCAAGATACTTTAAAAACTATGACAGCTATTTGATAAAGAGCTCCGATTCAACCAAGAGCCTTAACTAGACACAGACAGACTCGGCTGTCAATCACAAGGCTAAATACTTAAAGCATTTCGTGAGCAAATTATAAAAACCTTCTACAAGGCTGTATAAATTAGTAAATACACGAATAGATTTGTGTATGATTCAGAATTGTGTCATCTTTGCCAGGCAGCAAGCATTTTAAGAGAGAGCGAGAAACTTGTGCACTTACTTGCCAACTTTTAGCGCCTCCTGCAGCTGTTTGAGGCAACGATCGATCTTGCGCTCGCGCACTTGGGAGCCGTACTTGGAGGATGCATAGGGTTCCATGGGGAAGCTGAAGTATGGATGTGCATCGAAGGTGAACAGACAGGCCTCGTTCGATGAGCTGGAACTGGAGCTCGAGCTGGAGCTGGAGTTGGAGCTGGAGGTTTTCGATGCTGTAGCTGTTGTTGCTGCTGCTGCTGTCTCAGCTGTGGGCCTATTCATCATAATCTGCACTTGCACTTGAACGCGTTACGCATACGCCACGTTGTCTGCTGAAGCTGCCGCTACTGCTGCTGTAGTTTGTTGAGGAGCCAGCGATTTGCAGTAGCTCTTAACGCGATGACTTCGCGTTAACAACTGCAAGCTGGCAAATGGGAAACTGGCCATAAACGGCTTAATCGGGCGACTTCTTTGTCTAGCTTTGTTGGCCATGGCTTGTGATTATTTTATAATTTATTTATGGCTATCGCTTTGGTGCCAGGTAGCAGTTATTACAGTTGGCCGCCAACTACGTCATCAAGAGCAGCCGCTGTGGACATATTTTCAAGCGCTTCCAACTCTTGTTCAAGCCTTGGCATCAAACGATAAACAAAACTCTGCACCCGTCTGGCGGCACATTGCGTATACGTCATATTGTGCCGCCTCTCGGATTACATTTCTTCGTAATGTACGCCAAATTCTTTGTACTGCAATGCGATCCCTATGCAAATAAGCTCGTGCAGACATTGTTTTTACAGTTTCCCAACATTGCCATAATCCACAATGGAACACTTGCCAGTTTCGCCGGCCTTTGCCAGCCTATCTAATGCACAGTTGGCCGAGTCTCAAGTCTAGCTTGTTTTTAGTGCTCTTGCGCCTGAAGACGACATTACGGATGGCCACAACTGTTTTCAAGGGCATTTAGACTTTGACTTTAACCGTGCCATGCACTTAACTCAGATTCACTTAATCGACAAGCGTCGAATCAGCCCTACAAAGTGAGCCAAAGCAGCAGATACCCTATGATCAGCACTAACTTGCTCTTGAATACATTTTACGATACTGTTGCGATCGATATGAAAACCTTTGAGATGTCGTATACTAATCAAGAGAAGAAGGGTGAGTGAAGGTAGAGGAGAGGGTGGGGAAGCAGCAGCTATCAAAGTATTTGCTAATATTCGCATATATATAAATGTATTCTGTTAGCTTTCAGTTGATTTACTGGCCAGAGGTCATTTTGCAAATATTTCCATCTATCGCGTTTTCACCCCAGCTTAGCTCGTGAGAAAAAGTGACCTCATTTTGGAGAAGCTCTCGGTTCTTCGTCTGTTTCAGTTTTCCATATTTAAGTGTCCGTTCGCATTGCGTTGCTGTCGTGCTGTCGTGCTGTCGTACCTGCCCCTGCCCCTGCCCCTGTCCCTCTTGTCCACTCCTGCCTAAGTTGCTTCCGCCGTTGTTTCTTGTTGTCCTGCCTTTATTTTGTTTTGTGTGCATGTTACTTGCTGGAAAATTAATAATAATAAAAAAGCAGCAAGAAGCAAACGAATGAAAACACCTACGCTGCAGGGTGTTGTATAGGTGGGCGGGAAACGGGACAAAGGTGGGTGGCTGGTTGGGTGGTCAGTGGGAGGGTAACAAATACACGCGTGACCCTATTAAATGTGTGCTAATAAAAGCTCGGGTCTCCAAATAAATGGCCATGACGACACTGAATGCTTTCTGCTCCAAAATATTCGAAGCCAAATTCACGTTTAAGGCGCTTAGTTCAACAAGGTCCGTGAGGGGGTGGCTGGAGTGGGCACGCCTTAGGAAATGTTGTGAAGTGGGCGTTGAAAACCAAGAAAAATTACTTAAAAATTCAAGACAGTTTCTGCTGTTGTTGATAATCATAATAATCATGATGACAATGATGATGAAGATGATGATGATGATGAGAAGAAAATCAACGCGCACAAAGCAATCGCCGAAGACTGAAGGATGCAGGACAAAGCTGAGGGAGGGGGCGGGGCAGGGGCCAGCAGGCAGGACAACAGAGAATGGTGGCGGCTTCCTCTTCACGCGCTAAAGGTCAACTTTTTTTTTTTTCATTTGCAACGTGGTCATTTATAAAATCTGCGAGCATTATTAACAACAAAAGCGAAAGAAAAGCGAAAGCTACCGGGAAAAGCGTTGACTGTACAATGAAACAGGACTAGGACCTTATACATATATATTCTATGTGTATATGTTTACTATATATATAAATATAATGGTACATGCACTCAGTTGTGCCCGCGATTTATCAAATTAATGAGTATCATTCTATTTTCATTTCATTTTCCATGCGCCATGCGAAGGACACCGAAAAATACGAAAGCAAGGAAAATATAGTAAACGGAAAATGACCCATCGAGTGGGCTACGGAAACACAGAGAGAGAGAGAGAGGGGCGAGTAGGAGTATTACCAAGAATAGGGTAAAATAGGAGAAGGTGTCGGGCGTGCTCGAATTTAAGATACCCCGTAAAACGAGTTTGATCAGTTTGGGAGGAATGGGTGGGAGTTATACAAAATGTGAAAAGTCCTTTATGAATGTGTGCTACACAAGAAGATACATACCAAGTTTCCCATGTATAGTTCTTAAAATCCTCGAGTTATGCTTAGAAAACCGATAATTATCGATCTTTTTGGAAATGGGCAAAGATACTGATTTAAATGTAAGCTTCTTCTGTGATTCACATATAAGAACATATATTCAATATCTCTCTAGCTTCATCACGTATTTAGATACTTTAACAGACATAGCCTTGATGCCCATTTACATGCGGTTCATTAGGGTAACTTTTCGGGGTTTTTCACTTGGCAGTTGAATAAAAATGAAAAGGATACGAATAAGCTGCCAGTTGCGAGTATAAATGAGCTGGGTGCCAGCTCAAATCTTTGGCCACCGAGCTCCATTGGCGTCGCCAAAGTGAGTGCAAATGTTGTAAGACCAACACCGAGGACTAACACATGGCAAACGGAGCTGTGTTGGCGTTGGAGAACTAATGTGGGCGATTACATAAACAGGACACACGAAAGGACGTACCGACAGTGGGACGAACGGACATTTGCCGTGTAAGCAAACACACCCAAAAGGCAAATAGAAACACCCAACAACTGAGCATAAATCCCGGCCAAACCCATGCCAGGACATGGCCCCAAAAGGATACACCAAGCACTTTGCATGCCCCTGCCCATGCTCGTGCCCATGGATAGGTACAAATAAAGTGACCAACCCAGAAGGTCTACAAGAAAAAGGAAATACATATAATAATAAAATACTTTGGCGAATAGAAGAAAAAAAAACCAAAAGAAATATATATATATATATACATATAGCAGAAGAGTAGCCAGCAAAGGACTCGGAGACGGCACCGAGACCGAAAAAAGGAAGCCAAAGCGAATTGTTTTATATCCCTCATTTGTCCATTTAATGGCTGAAACGAGCCAACCCCGGACAGGAGCAGGAACTGAAACCAGGACTCGACGGCAAACAGCAGAGCACACAGAGAGAATCGACAGACAGGCCAAAGGATGGCTGAGAAAAACGCAACCAAGCAAAGTGAAAAAGAATATTGAAACACTAAAAAAAATAAGGATAAGCAGGGAATGCATTAAGTAAAATATAGAATAAGTGGGGTAGCATTGGGGAACGGGCTAACGGGAAACGTGTGCTCACCCCCAACCCCAACCCCTCCGCTGTTGTTCAATGGTCGATGGGACGTATGAGATTGGTTTGCTTGACTTGGTGCTGGGTTAAAGATGGTCACGGCTGCGGGTACGGGTTAGCTACAGATTGGATTGGATTGTCTTCGAGCCTTCTGGGGGTTGCTGCGCACTCCGTACACCCGTACTCATAGTTTTATCATAACAATAATTCACCCTTTCCAGGGAATATTTTTGCTTAACCAACTATATTTTGGCTGTCGATTGGGGCTGTTACCGATTCCCCTCACCACAACATCGCTTGCAAAACTGACCATTTCCCAGCTAACTATGAGACTTTAACATAGCCTGAGACTATTCAATTCTCGACATGGAAAGATTATTAAATTGAATGCTGCAGTGTTTTGATTTTATAGTTATATATATAAGCCACTTCCTGAATGCTAGGTAATCTACGCAAGGCCCATAACTTAAGAGCTTGAAAGCATTATTTACCATATTTGTGTTGAAGGTGTAAACCAATTATGACGTGCTGTCTTTTGATTTACACAAAATGAATTTTTAAAGGGCGAAGCCTTACTATGCGATTCTCAAGACTTCCAGGCTTGTTTTACACAAGTTGTATCTTATTTTCCTTTTTTTTTAGTATGAATACTCTCATTATAATTTACTGTAGAAGAGAGTAAATAAGAATAAGAGCATTCAAGTATTTATTCTCTCATCCTCTCTGTCCCTCAACTCTCATTTTCTTACCTTCTTTTGTATTTTTCAGTAAAGTGCTTATATAAATGACTACCTTCCACCTATAAAGATATGATAATTCAATGATCTTGTATGTATATTATAATCTTTGGGTAAGTGCATATTTTGATATATTTATCATCGAACAAGAATTCATATATGTTAAAACAATGGAGGTCCTCATTCGGTTAATTTTCTGTTATTTTTATAGTTTGCCCAACTATTTCTTATAAGCTTAAACTTTTCGAGTCGTCGTTTGATAAAACGTAAAGTGGAACCAGATTAAATTATTTACGTTAATTCAAAATTATTATTGGTCACACTCAACAATTGTTACCTAACACTTCGAAGCAAAGAAAGAGGCTTGAAGATTGCGATTTTAAGAAATATTGAATTCTTGGTTTGGGCTTGTAGAGCCGGATTGTACTCTATAAGAACACGTAATCGTTCCACGCTTTAATTGGAATAATTCGATTAGTAAAGCATATTAGAACTCATGTAACGCCATGAAGGTTTTTTCTGCATATAAAAGTAGCTCGGAGACTGAGAAAAGTTCAAAGGGATCGGAATCCACAAAGGAGATGCAGTTAAAAGCCTTCTTTCTTCTCATCTGCCTTGCATTCGTTGCCGACGAGATGTGCATTGAGCCACCGTGTCCCAACGGATGGTTTTGGAGAAAATAAAAAACGTATGAACATTTATTTATTTTCCAATTTTATTCATTGTGTAGTTGAGTAAATGTATTCAATTGTACTCAACCATGTGTGAGTGTTTATGAGTATATGATGTATTTACATGTCAAGTTGGTAAAAATATAAACTAAACTGCGAGAATATTGCAGCAGGGTTGAATGCGAGGAGAGGTCAACTGTTGGGTCATTGCAGCCGCTGCAGCCCATGACCCATGCCACATGTCCTGCATGCACACACTCACTCACACACACAAACACACACACTGCCACACGGAAAAAGTGTGGAAAATGGAAAAACAGAAAACATGAACGAGTACACAAAAAATAAAAGAATATACACACACACACAGCGCAACTTTTGGCATGTTGTGGAGTTGGGTATAAAAAATAAATTTGAAATGAATTGAAATAAAAGGGATATGCAAATGCAAAATGGAAAATAATATGCAACATATTTTAGTTGCCATCAAAAATAGGATTGTGGCACAGAGTTTTAAACCAAAAAATCAAATATAACAGACGGACGCAGAGAGACGGGGGGGAGGGAGGGAAATGCTGCCTGTGTAGCGACTAGATGCCATAGTTTAGCTCATCATGGCCACTGTGCCACACGGGCTGTGGCAACTCGGTGTGTCGTCTCGTCCTAGTTGGTAACTCCCTGCCACATGCAACATTCAATGCATACAAATGGCATTTAAGCCGGTTTTGGCTTACAAAACGGTACAGCAACGGGCTAAGCGCAGCTACACACACACATGCTGTACACAGACCCACACACGCACAGACACACACACACACACACACACTTGGACACAGTAACAGCAACGCAATTTATATGCGTGGCAAATGCACACAGAACAGCAACAACCTCGCACAGTGGAGCGCTGAAATTTCAGCCGAGTCAAACAGGCGGCAAAAGCTACTAAACTAACGCACACACAGCGAAACACACGAGCAAACAGATACTCACACACACAAACAAACACACTCACACACACTTACATACACTTGAATACTCAAAGCGCCTGCAGCAACTCTTGGGCCTCCATGTTGCATAGTAGGCACGGCTGTGTATTATAGTTTGGACTCTCAGACAGCTTTGGTCGGCCGATTGGTTGCCCGCCGGTTGGGCGCTTGGGCGCTTGGTTGGGCGGTTGGGTGGTTGGGTGGTTGGTAGGGTCTGCGGGTGTTCGGTTATGGTCATAAAATAAACCAAACAAACAAGCCGGAACCATGTCAGAAGGCACCGCACACCCAGCACAAGCGCAATTGTGTGTGTGTGTGTGTACTCTGTGTGTAGTGTGGGGGCCAGAGCAAGGACGAACATGAGTGAGCACAGTGGGGCAAGATATACGAAGAGTAGGTGGCACAAATTTCATTGAAATCTTTTAGAATAGCCTTGTGTTGGAAAGAAATTTAATTATTGTTATAATAATTAATGTGAAAAATATATATTATCACGAACATCTGATTGCGCACCACTGTGCAGCAGTTAGCTCCACAATGATATGTGCTATGTCGGGCGGGGGGTGGGGTGGGGCTTAGGTGTGGATGTGGAAAGTTTTGGCGAGAAGGGACGCGACGCGAACGGTGCGAGCTGTTTCATAATTTTATACACTTGTGCTGAGCTGCGCTGTGGTTCGACATGGACACGACCAACAAACAAACACACACACGCAGACACACGGACACACACATGCCACGCCTCCGCTTGTGTAGTGTGTGTGCGCGTGCTGGTATGTCTGCGCGTTTATCAATAAAAATGTTGTGCGCTGTTCTTGTTGTTGTTGTTGTTGGCTTTGTGGTTTTTGTTTTTAATATTTTCACCGCTTTAAGTGTTAAAAGGATATCTGGCATTTAATGTCTGTGTGGGTGTGAGCCGCGAGTCTGTGTCATAAATATTAAGCTGACTGCGTGTGTGTGTTGTTGTGTGGGTAGTCGCATATTAAGCATACGCAGCGTAACACGAGCTAACTCAAGGGTCTGGCTCGCTAAGGACTTTAGAATGAAAAACTGCATTAGTTCCGCTGGTCTTCTGCTTCGGTGCAACTCGATGGAGGAGCTGAACGCAGTGAACCCTTGTCTCCCCCTCGTCGTTTTTATTTTATAATCTGTTAAAGTTTTCCCCACGAAATGCAGCTCCTGAGCACGCTTGAAAACTCCTTTTGAATGTGGGTCGCAACTTTTTTTTATTGCTGATTACTTTTGTATGATGTAATGCGGCACTCACAAGGACACACTCACTGAACTTTTAATGCAGAAAAAAAAACAACGTGAGAAGATAGACTAGAAGATACCCTTTAATTAGCTACAATTGCAGATAGTCCAACTGCTTTCTACACATGTGTCAGACGAAAAACGTGAAGTATTCTGAATCTTTTTATAGTACAGGCACTTTATTAGCTCGGAAATGTCTTTTTCTGCCTGTTACATAAAATTGTGCAAGTCCCATATACCCAATTTATCACATCTCATTGGTTACAGGGTATGATAATCCACCCTGCCCCAAACTTTCGATCAGAGCATTCAACAATTTTTGGTTTCTGTCGCTGCTTTTCGCTTAAGGTGTCACTTCCGGTCGCTCTGGTTGCCACAGTAAAGCCCCCGTGAAACGACTCAAATGCAGCGTCCATTAACAAGGACCCAGCCACTGCGCCAGGTCTTGTCATCGGCAGCAGTTGTTAGCTAACAAAATTAATTTTCGCACAATCCAACAACAAAGCAAAGCAAACGCGAACGGTAAACGGTAAAAAAGGCGCACGTGCCACGCCCATTGACCGTACAGCCCTTCAGCTCGCACCGTTGTCCAGTCAAGCGCGGTAGCCGGCTCCTTGCCAGGAGAGGAGAAGAACAATCGCTGCGTTTCCAACATTTACTAATTTTCCACTCCACGCCAAGAATAATCGCCCCAGCACACAAACACACACACACACACACACACACACACACACACACAGAGACGCAGACACGCACATGGTACGTGCAGACAAAGCCACGGCAAGAACTTGGACTTGACGCGTTTGGTCCTGGCACTACAAGGGATTAACCTCAAAAAATCTCATCAAAGTCAACGCCAAAGAGAAGGAGAAAGAACAAAAACGGGAGTCCAAAAAGCACGAAGGATGCGGCCAGGCGATCCTTTTGTGGTGGGTGTGAGCCCAGCAAATAGCACAAAAATTCAACGACTCGTGAGAGACACCAAATGCCGAGTGGAGGGCGGTGCGGGCACGATATGGAGCCATAAAAATAAACCACCCAAAAAGTGGGCTAAAATGAAGTTCTGTGCAAAGAACAATAAAAATGGCAGGCAGAGGACGCACGGATTGCAGGCTCAGACGCCGACGTCGACGCTGAAGCTGAAGATGATGACGAGGTGGTGAAGGGGGAGGGGGCGAGGAGAAGGAGGAGGCAAGGGAGGAGAAATAGGAGGAAGAGGAGGCTAAGTGTGCGGCTGAGGAGTAGGAGGAGGCTGACGCTGGCCAAAAGTTACAGCAGCATAAAGAAACAAGAAAGTGCGGCTATCTACGGCACACCGAAGTCCAAATACTCTGCTAGACACATGAATTAGCTGGACTTTATTACCCAACGATTGTTCCTATAGAAGGCATATGATAATGCTTGAAAAACAGAAAGGACATATCCATATGGACTCGCCTGTTGTTAGCGATCGAGGATATATATGTTTACATTAAGGAATGAAAGTCATTACACATTTAGTCACAAAATGAAAATACCCAAAACGAGAGTAGATAACACCAATGAAACATAAAAGACGCGCCGAGCTGCAGGAGAATGAAACAGAGTCGGGCAAACAATGGGCATTCGCTTTTCGCTCTGTGTTGCCCACTGTAAGGTGGCGGCATATTATGCAGGGGTACGGGAAGGCGACAGAAAAAATTATACAAATACAAAAGGAAAAATCGTACAAAAATAAAAAAAAAGGCACAATGACAAAAGAAAATACAATGGAAGCGATTGGGCCGACTGAGGGATGTGCCATGAGTTGCAAAGTGCGAGGAGCAGGGGCGGCAGCTCGCAGCCCAGCCAGGGGTTGCAATGTGGATGACAATGGCAGGGCTGGGTTTGCGCTCTCGAGATCTGTGCACATATGCAGCACACACACACACACGCACATACATATATATATATATATACAATACTGTTTTAAGCTACCCGTCAAAATCGCAGCAGCTTGTCAAGAGCTTGTCCTTTGGCTGCATATTGCCCCAACTGTAAAATAATATGCCAAATATGCGCAAATTCATTTTGTACCACACGCCATGCAAATGAGGCGCGCGGATGCGTTGGGTGGAAGTGCTTATAACAGAAAGAAGAAGGCAAAATAAAAAACAAGCAATGAGCAGGAAACCACAGGAACTCACAGGAACTTACAGGAACTCGCGAGTTTCAGCCACTTAGCAGCAGCAGCGGCAGCGGCATCGACAGCGGCAGCGGCAGCTTCGTCATCCTTTGCGCTCTCGTAATACGAGCTTTTCATTTTGGGGGTTGGCCAACTCGGTTGTGGCATGTAAGTTGACTATTATTTTGACATGACTACACAATCAAAACCTGAAAATTTCCGACGCCAGTCGACGCGCAGTCGACCCACAGACCACCCAACCACCCGAGCCACCCAAGCCACCCACTTTTATCACTCACCCAGCCCGCGTCCGTAGGGCATAATCTGCTTCAGCCGCCCCCTCTAACCCCTCATTGAATCTCTCGCTCTTCGCGTCTCTGTCAGATGCCGTCAAGTCATCAACGCTAAACGACCTTCGCTGTCAACGCACCGTGGTCGAAATGCATTAAAATAAATATGCATCGGACAAAAATGATTTTGTTGGGCATTTGGGAATTTTAACACGAATAAATGTTTGCCTTAACTTCTGTTACAAATTTATAAATATTTAATCAGATTTTCTTAAAAAAAATGCAAGCTATATGTTGCATACAAATTTAGTTCTTTTAAGTTCTATTGCAAATATTGCAATTTCCTTTATAAATATAAAATAAAATTGATAAAAATGTTTACACAGTGAAATACTTGTAATGTATTTGGCTGCTTCTATCCATGCTTTTTCTAAGTTGCCGTTCAATTGAAACAATTGTCAAGCATTAGTTTTTTGCCCACTGTGCAGCATTGTTGGCAGCGCTTCTCAGCTACAAGGAAAACATTGTGTTGACGGCTTTTAGGCATGTGCCTGGGTGTGGGTGTCGGCATCCTGCATGTGTCTATATGTGTGTCTCTGTGTGTGTGTGGGCGTGTGTGTAGGTGTGTGGGTGAGCTGCTTGGGTGTGCCATAGGGCTGTAATAACAATGACGAGGACGTTGATGCGTTGTCGTTTTCGTTCTGCTGCTCGTTGACAATATGCGCAGAGCAGACGAGCGTCCCTTAAAGCTGCCGCCCACCCGTACAACCCACAGCCCGCCCAGCTCTTGTCCCGCCACGTCTAACAACTCCCCCCTACTCTCTGCCTGCCCACCCGCCCACACTTTCTGCTCATATTGCTGGCAATTTTCTATAATCCTTTTTGCTGGCTGCCTTTTTCAAACATTTCTACAAGTTGTTGCTGTTGTTTGAGTTTTCATTGTTGTTGTGGTTGTTGTTGTGCTTGTGAAAGTTTATGAAAAGTGACTGCGTTAGCAGAAAATATTATGCTGCCAGCGGCAATGGCTGCACAAGCACAGCCCCTACCCCCCTCCCCATCATTTCTTACCAACTCCTGCCATGCTTTGGGTCCGACAGCAATAAACTCTTTTTATTTTTTGAGGCCAAGTTTTGTTGTTGCTGTTGTTGTTGCTGTTGGGTAAAACTTTTGGCTTTTGCTAGCAGCAGCCCAAAGTTGGGAAAATGTTTAAATTCAACAAATACGCAGCCACACACACAGACACACACACGCACACAAACGTACACACAGACACACAGCCACTCGTAGCTATCATGGCCACAGTGCGTATGCGTGATATACTCGAGTAGCGCACCCAAAAAGTTCCACAGCTTAAATCAAACTTTTTGGACTTGCCAGGCAAATTGTGGCCTGAATGGGAATGGGGAAGGAGTGAGGCGAGGGGTGGTGGTGGGGTGGCGTCTGGGGTTATGGGTTCGGGGCATGGCTGGTGGTTGGTTTGTCTGTTGGTGCTTTTAGATCTGCACTTCAACTTTTGGGTCAACGTCTGTTTGTCTATTTGTTTGTTTGTTGCTCTCGATGTCTGTCGTCGTCAACGTCCTCGTCGACTGCCCAACACGCGACCCCCACCCCCCCTACCCAACACTCCCCTCCGCACTGGCCCACCCCAGTTACTGCTCGCATGTCTGCTCGATTTGTTTGTACATTTTCAACTTTGGGGCTGACCGTCGTCCAACATCCAACGTCCCATGTCCGTTGTCCTGCTTTATATCAGTGTATTTGTGTGTACGACCTTTTTGTGAGTTTTCGCCTTGACTGTCTGCTCGTCTGTCCATTTGGCTGCTGCCAACAGGGCCCCATACTCTGGCACATTTCCATCCATAGTTGGCATTGCCTTGGCCCCACATTCTGTTGCTGTCGCTTCTGCTTTCTCTATTAACTTTTCGTTTTAGCTACTTTTTCTTTGTCCTTCAGTCCGACTCTTCTGTCTGTCTGTCTGTCTGTCTGCCCGTCTGGCTGTCCCCACTGGTCCGACTCTGACCTGGTCGCCGAGAATGATGACCACCCAGTTGGGCATTTGCGGTGTTTCGCAGTGTGAGCAAAATGCCTGGAAAATTATATATATGTATATTTTTCGGTGTGTGTGTGTGTGTGTGTGTGTGAGTGAGTGGAAATGCTTTTGGGGGAAAACATTTGTGGATGATAGCCGAGTGCCACTCATCGCCGCTTGTTTGTATATTTAATTTTTGGCCAGTCGATAGAATGCTGATTACGACAGCACATTATGCTTCAATCCACACTCCTCTATCTAGATCTACTCGAGCTAAAAAATAGCCGATGAGCGCACAGAGAAGTCGTTTATGCCTTAAATGCGTGCTTAATCGCATCCATTTGTTGAAATTATATTTATTATATAACTTCAATAACTTATTATATTATATTAATTCATCAAGGTATAGCTATTAAAAACGGGAATGCATGCGTCAAAAGAAATGTAGATGCTTCCGTTTACGGTTCAAGGTTCAGGTTCGGTTTGTGAATCTGATTTTCTACATGCATAAACCAATGTTTTGGTTTTGCTTCAAACAATTGAATTTATGCGCCAAATATTGCAAACAGCACATATTTTTATATGCTACATGTTATCTATGCTGGATCTGCCTCAAACGATAAATATGATTTGCTTCGAAGCTCGATTGAGCTGCTTTTTATACAAATGGTTCAGTTAAAGGTTCTTTACCAGTTCAAACCCTATTTGCAGCCTTTGTTGAATATAATTTAACAATATGAAATGTGCTAAGATGATTTTCTTAATATTTCATTAATTCCTTTTTTGGCCTTAATGATTACTTTCTATTATTTTTCCTCATTTTTGATTATGCTCTCCACAACCGTTCTTTAGATTAGTTTTTTTCTTGCCCAATAACAAACCGTTTAATCAAGATTCTTGCTCCAGCTTAGCATTAGGCAAAGCACATTCCATCATCTGTCATCTTCTTATGTTTATCACATTTTATCCACTCATCTCATCTCATCTGGTCTCATCCCAACTCATTCCAACAACATTCGCCAACATTTTCGTGGTTTCCATCGCCATTTCATTTGATTTCAATATCTACCTCTCTCTTTCTCTGCTTGCTACTAAATTTGCGCAAATTGTACGCTTTTTGGCTGCTCGATTCGATTAGATTTCAGCAGATGACAAACATTGTGCCACAGTCGGCATCAAGGCGACGCGTTTCGGCCAGGGTCCAGGACAGGGCCACAGACAGAGCCGCAGCCGGGCCAAGTCAAAGCGCAAGCGAGCCAACAACAATTTGCTCCACCTACTGCCGCATGGCGCCTTCGCCTGTGGCCATCCAACCCACCCAGTTCTGTGGCCAAAAGCCATAGCAATGCTAGTCGAAAGGACATGCTATAATTTCCAGCAGCAACAACAACAACAACAACAACAGCACAAAACCAACAAAAGTAACCGAAAAAAGCAACAATCCCCAACAGCAACAGCAACAGCAACTACAAACAACTTAGCCATGTCTGTGCGTCCCAGGCGGCCAAAGCTCGGTCATAGTTGTCCTTTGCAAGGATCCAGCTACAGCTATGCATAGCTGTGTCTCTCTCTCTCTCTCTCTCTCTCTCTCCCTTTTCTGTGTGTGTGTCCTTGTGTGTTGGTATGCCAACACGCAAAATGTGCGCCTGGCTCTTAATGGGTGGCTTGACAGGGTTTAAGCTCTTTTACGGGGCAGATTGTGTTTCAGCAGGAGGAAAAATACAAAAATACAACGAAAAAAAAAGGATGGAAAATACACAAATAAAAACAAGTAAGAGTGCACCAGTCGGGAGTGCTTGACTAGCAGATACCTTAAGCTCAACGCATAGATGTGTACGCAGCTTTGCTTCTTTTGCCCTCAGCCACATTTTCTGTATGTGAAATGCATTCTTGAATAACTTCGGTGCTTATAGTCCGATCTGTAGGAAATTTTCAGGAATTGCTTATGGCATAGGAAAGTATATGCATACTATATACTATACTAAATACTATACTAAACACTAAACTAAATACTAAGCATACATGCCAAATTGCAGCCTCTTATAATCGTGTCTCAAAATCGATATTTATTAATATTATAAATTTGGGACTAATATCAAAAAAGGGTAGAGCTCCTTCTGCGTTTTATGAACAAGAATGCACATCTTATTTCCAATTTCCGGCTTTTGACATATGGACAGATCGAGAAACATACATACATGGCTAGATCGACTCGACGAGTCGGTCCGATCGAGAATATATACCTTAATGTCTTAGTTTAAGCATTTAACAGAACCATCACAGCCGCTTTTACCCACATTCTCTGTGCTTGGGTACAGAAATAAAAGAAAAATGCAAAAAAAGAGAAATATAAAAAATAGTGGAGCGTGCAGCACATCTATGCGATGGTGCGGTTGATGGGTGCTTGGCAAGTTGGAGGAGGGGGGCGTGGCTCAAGAAAAGTCTCGACGCAAAATGAAAATGGGCAAAAGAACAAAAAGGCAAAAGGCGTACCAGAAAATAAGCTTCGACTTGGCTTTGGGTAAAAACTTTGCCAGCATTCCTTACCGTCATTTATGCTCCTTGGCTTGGCGCACACTACTTGCCACCCCTCTGCCCCACCCTGCAACATCCGTGTGCCACCCTTCTCCCCCCGGCCCCTTGCTGTTGATGTTAGACTTTCTTTGCTTTTGCCTGCTGTTGCTTTTGTAAATTGGTAAAAGTTTGAGTTTAATTCAATTCGGAACGGTAGCTGTGAGTGCCGGCTTCCTATGGATAAGCAAAACTGCGCGCGGGTGGGATAAATGTGGGCGATGGGGCGGTGGAATGGTGGGCGTGTCGTGTGTCTGTGTAAAGGATATCACGCGTCGCCCAACAGTTGCTGTTTGCTGTTGCTTTTGCTGCTGTTGTTGTTGTTGCTGTTGCGCGCAAATTGCGGTGCATGGACAGTCGGCGACATGCACTCTTGTGTGTGTGTGTGTGTGTGTGTGTGACGGAGAGTGGGAGGGGGTGAGGTGTGTGTGTGGGTGGGTATTATGAGGTGGTGCAGTGGCTATCGCAGCAGCGGGTGGCACAAACTGGCAACAAATTCATGCGCTTTGTTGTCGCTGCATATGTAGTAAATTGTTGGATAGAACTGGAGGATTGGTGGATTGGTGGATTGGGTGGATTGGTTGTTGGGTGAGCTGGATAGAGTGGGTGGAGTGGGTAGCTTGTTGTTTAGGGGACGAAGTTGCACATGAAACTTGGCACGTCGCCTAACGTGGCATGTTTATACGTACGCCAGAGGCAAGCGACAAAAACAAATGGCTAACAAACGCACACACACAAACAAACAGCTAACACACATACTCATACAGCTTACACACATATCATACACATATAGCAATATAATTTCGTTTATACGACATTTTTTGCAATTTTGCTAATCTTTTTGTTAGGTGGCAGCACCTTATTTAAAATATAGCTTATTAAATCTGCTTTATATATTGAAATTATAGATGTCTTTGGAAAAATTCCTAATTTCGAAGGCTTTATTTCCGACAGATTGTTTCTTTAGGAGCTATATATTTATATAATACTAAAACTCTTAAGACTTTAAAACAGAAAGGCTCTATACAATTACTTAATTTTAGATCATTCCTTCCTATGTTGGTATAGGAATGATAAGTTGTCTGCTATTCGTAAGATATTGCTTGCATTTGAAAATTGTGGTATTACACGCCAATCCGAAGTCGAGTCAATGGGAAACAATCAAGTTTTCCGAACAACAATCTAATTTTAAACTGGTTGTTCCTATGACAGCTTTATGATATAGGGAATCAATCCGTCCGATTCAGACATATATGCTTTTTCAAAAGAAAGACGGGCCGATGAATAGTTTGATGATGACTTGCGGGACTTGTTCGTAGTTATTTTGCCTCATTTTGTTAACATGCGCATATTAACAATATATACAATTAAGTACACATTTTTATATACATTTAATGTTATCACAAAGCAAGTGAAATACTCCTGCTTATTTATTTAAAATCTCTCAGCTTATCGCCAAGTAACTTACATAAAAGTTTGTTTCAATTTTTTTCTTTTAGTTTGTTATTGCAATAAAGGCAACCGTATAAACGCATTTAATCTAAAACTTTTGTGCCACAGTTCTTGCTGTTGTTGTTGTTGTTGTTGTTGCATTACATATTTTCTAGTTTCTGCTAGAGTTTCATGTCAGAGCTCAAAGTGAAGGCTCCGTTTGGCTGCCTGCTTTATATTAGCAACAAATCGGTAAACGCTTTAGACCCGACCCCAAACAACTGAAGCAACACTCCACAGTCCATACACCACACACCCCTTGCCCTTGCCTCTGTTGTTGCCCTTGCATTTGTTGGTTTTGTTGTCGCTGTGCATTAAGTGTTGCCAACTTTATTTAATGGTATAACAGTTGACTGCCAGTGTTGGCTGGCAGTGCCCCACACTGCCCAGCAGCGGCAGTGGCAGTGTTGCTAAACGGCATGTGCGTGTGTTTGTGTTTGGATTTGTTGTAGCTGTTTGTGAAATTGTATTTCGTGCACTCATGTCTCTGGGCAATGGGTTAGGGTTATGGTTAGGGGGCTACGGACCCCGACATTTGTGGGGAGTGTCCTTGTCGCACAGTTCATTCAACGTTTCGTATTGTGTCGTGTCTTGACTTCTAGTTTGTTGCCGTTGTTGTTGTTGCTTTTGTTGATGTTGTTGCAGTTGTTGCCGCTGTGTGGGCGTAAATTGTCTATTAGTCAGTCGAGCAACGTGAAATTGCTGTACATTTTTACGTTTTGGCTAAGGGATGAAATTTAATTAAGATACTTTGACGTTTCGCAGATACACACAGCCCGGCACAGCACAGCACAAGACAATCCAAGACAACAGAAAGCACAACATGCCAACGCACAGACACCCAATTGACACCAACAACATCAGCAACAGCAGCAACAACAACAACAACAACAACATCGGCAACAAACACATTAACTGGGGCGGACACACACACCCACGCTACCAGGCTCTATTTGTTGGGGATAATTCAATTTGCGCTTACGTGCGTGTGTGAGTGTGTGTGGGTGTAAAAATTTCTCGATATTGACAATGAGGATAACGACCGTCGACAGTCGACAGTCGACGATGACCCAGCATCTTTGTCTTCTTCGTATGTGTGGGTGTGTGTGTGTGTCGACAGGAGTAGCAATTGTCCCCTTCGTTTGTCATTTCGATAATTATCGTTCGCGCTGTTGGTTACTGATTTTCATTCCCGTGAATCCTTGTTGACAGCAGCTGTGCACCTTAATCTCTAGTTTTAGTTTATATAAAGTGAGAATTTAGTTACTGGTCAATGTTGCGAATTGTTTAAAATGTATAGTTTATAACAAAATCAACAAGTTATAAAGAACTAAATATGAGCAGATCTGTTTACCTATTTCAAGAACCTTCCTGTTCTGACAGCGACTCGAGCAGCTTTAACTTGTTGGGAATTACAAGCGTCAAGCAACGAAATCATTTAAGTGAACAGAGTCGAGTCCACTTTTTGTGATATTATTGTTATTATAAGTATGGAATATAGTTGCAGGCATAGCCTGGAACTTAAGCCTGGATCTTAGTTATCTTTTTTGCGAGTTCGGCTACCTATAAATATAAAAGCTATTATTATAATTATGTGTGTGTAGAATAAACTACATATATAACTTTTTCACTCTCATAACTATTGAATAACCCTAGACAAATAAAGATCTCAACATATATTATCAGTGCTGGCAAGAAAGAGTATAAGAAATGTCTCCTTGCGAGTCTAAGCTTATAGTAGGTTAATTAACCCACGTCCCTTAAAAGGAAAGGTCGAAACATAATAATTATAATTATTCCTAGAATCACATCCCAGCCAATTAAGTACATTTTTTCAAGTTCAGTCACGCGTACTATATACCACAGAGCCCTCCACTTGCCTGTTGCCAAGTACATAATTCTACAATGTACCAGAAACTCGATAGATTTGAGAATTTGAGAATATTCTCGGTAAATGGAAAATTGCATGACGCAATCCCGCAATTATCTCTGCCGTCGTCAAAGTTTCTTTAGCTAATCTTGGGTTGGGAGGCGGGGCGAGCGTCATTTGCTATTGGAAATTTAATTAGGTTTACATCATTTTCGTGAAGTTAACGCCAGATGGGCAAAAGCAGCGCCAGACAGGGCAACAACATGAGCGGGAAAACAACAAGAACAACAACAGTTGGCCGGGAAAAACTTTTACACTTATTGACAGAGCTGCTGCTGCTGCGGCTGCGGCTGCTGGTGGAGTCGACGGGGGCTGGACTCAATTAGAGGCACATCTACAAGTCAAATATTTTGACTAGCGAGCAAAAACAATAAGAACATTTGGCACTCAGAGCCAGCAAGTCGATTAATTAAACACACACCCCCGCCCCGACGACGAGCCAAAAAGGCGAGCAAAAACAGTCCATAAATGTCCCGAAGCAACCACCCAATGAAATATTAATAGTAACAATTATGTGCTACGTGCCACAGCGGCAGCCGTGCCAGCCGTGGCAGTGGCAGTGGCAGTGGCAGTGGCAGTGGCAATGGCTGCCACAGCCGGCGTTCCAACAAGGATAACACAATTACAACACAATCAAAGAATTTCTGGTCAGCAATTCGATAAGCAGCCCTCGCAGGAGCCGCACCAAAGGCACAAGTGCCAGCCACTGGCTCGACAAAGGGGTTGGGGGGTGGGTGGGTGTCGCGGCCTCCCACTGTGTGCGCTGAATAATTCGTAATGTATCTAACCTCGAAAACCTAATCAAGTCCAGTTAAGCAAACAGAGAGCCAAACAGGACGGCAACAACAATTACTCGCTCCTCTCTCGCTCTGCGCTCATCGCTCACTTTGGCATCGAGTGGCAACAAATAGGCAAAAGCAGAGGCGCCGGCATCGCAGTCAACGTCAATCAGTTGGCTGCACAGAACGTCACACACGAACGCAACACGCTGCCTGGAGATCAGGCGCTCAGCAGCAGTAAAACGCGTGTTTCTCTCACGCGCGCACACACACACACACACCAATTGCTGTGTGCGTGTGTGTGTGTGTGTGCGCACATGCAATGGCACGTGAAAAACATTGTCTGCCTGACCGAACCTCGCACTCAAACCGAACGCGAGTGCCGAACCAACGAGCAAATGCACGACAGCCATTCAATCCAACACAGACTGCTCGCCCGCGCCCTTGCCCTGCGCTCGTTCGGTTCGATTGCGCGCTCTCCTTCTCTGTCGCGCTTTAAGCTGACTTTGCCCACACTCACACTCTTGCAGTCGCTCTGCCAAGCTGCCTTGCTTTGCTTGATAGCTGTGCGGCTGGCGTCGACGTCGACGTCAACGTTGCTGCTGCCGTTTGCGTCGCACTGTTGAAATTATTCAGCTAGCAATTTCTTACTTGTTTGCCTTCCCACTGCTGCACCTCCTGCACCACCACCACCGCCCCCCCCCCAACCCAACCGCCCACCAGTGTCATTCTCGCTGCGTGCCTGACAACCGCACGGCGGAAAATTCACTTTTCGCCATCGCTGCGCACTTGTGCCGAAAGTCAGTCGGGCACGTCCACCGCGAGGGGTCAGAGAGGGTGCGACTAGCGACGGGTGTGCGGGCGGGTGTGTGCGCGGGGCGGCATGAATATAGTATGAATGAAGGGCGATTCATTCGGCGCGCACTCACTTACTCATTTGTTCGCTCATTCGATTTAATCGTTTAGTGCGCCCTTTTGCGCCTTATCAACGTTTCATTTAATTTGGCCCGAAAACCTCTCGGTTTCGATTTTGTGGGCGGCCTTCTGGACATGATGCGGCTGAACCGCTCTGCGGTTGATTAGGTGTTATCCTTATGATTAGTGGTCATTGCGCATGGGTATTGAGCCAATGCATTGCCCACCAATTCAATTCAAGCTCAAGTGCTTCAATTCAGCTTCAATTAGATTCGAATTTCGACCAATTATTTGTAGCACTCGAAATAGCGAGAACTTTTGCACTTACCGCAAAATGTCACAGATGGACAAAATTTATATTGGTTTATTCGATCTCCTTTGATTAGCTCATTGAAATAATGTGTGCTTCAGTCAATTGCGTTTAATGAAATCAACAAGCTGATAGAATAAAAAGGCGATTGGGTCTAAAGAAATTTTGTAGACTTTTTAACTGTTAGTTAATGTTTGTTAAGGTTAGTCGTGTGATTTATCAAATTGCTATTTGTTATCACTGCTACTCTCTTAACCAGCACTGGCTTTCTTAGTCCACGTCCAAGCCAAGACATACACCAAGCCGGGACACAAACCCTTATCCTTGTTGTTAAGAAGCTGGGTTACTTTGGCAGCTTCTCTCTCGAGGATTGCCAAATATTTAAATTAAACACTAATAAGCCTTCATCAAGATTTATTTGATTAAATTAGTAGCATAGTCTATTAATAGTCTATTAATATTTTATCATTTATGCACAAGTGGCCCATTCTATGCTTGTAATTAATGAAGTCAGCTTTTGATTGTTTTTAGTTTAAAGTAAATCCTTTCATATTGACTAATTGATTACTGAAAATATGTTCAGCGCAATATCAGAAGCTAACAGATATTGTCATAATATTTTCATAGATTAAAACAGATTTTATTGTTTAAGCGAATCAAACGGCTTTTTAATGCGATATGGTTCAGGCTTCGCTTTTTCTCTTTTTTTTTATCATTTTAAATTATAAGCTTATATTGTTAAGCATCTTAACATTAACATAATTATCATTAATACTTTAGTCGTGTACGTTTATTTTATTATTAATTTTTAACCCATATCTAATGAAGAACCAAGTTTGACAGATGGTTTGCAAAGCCTTGTTGCCAATATATTCAAATCGTTTCGAATCAAAGCATAGCTTAAAATATATAAGAATATAAAACATGGCTTAGATAATTAAACAATATATGACTATAACAGAAATATTTCAAGTTTTCTTTATTAGGAGCTGCTAAACTTCGTTTACTTACATTCTAAATTCCTGCTTGTTAACAATTGAAACTTGTAGCTACTTTGGCCCTTTTGGCCGTTTTGTTTTATGCGCTTTTGCATATTATGCATACGCCATGTTGCACGGCCACTTTGCGGCGCCCCCGAGCACTCTGCCGTGTGTCTAGTATCTGGTTGGCTTTCAGTAGCCAAGATTTATTAATATATATATGTATGTGTATATATGTATGTATTTTCCCCCAACGAGCTGTTATCCTGCAGCTCCTTGGCTGCTCCTCTGAAGTTCCATTCGCTTTGGCCTGCTCCTCTTTCAAATTTTGTAATTTCTTTGTGGCAGCTTCTGAGTGGAGCTCTTTGCTCTCTGGTCCCCCGCCTCTCCGCTGGTGCGCTTTTATTCATTCATTTATTTGCGCATTTTCCATGTTTTCCTTCGTTTTTTTTGCTGTTGTCTTTTTTCTCGCCATCTTTGGCAAGTTTTATGCGCTGCTCAGTCCTCAGCCCGCCTGTCGCCCCTTTTTTATGCTTTCCTCCTTCTGCATTTTTGCTCGCACAAAGTTGCCGCTTTATTGTTTCGATTTAAGTTACTTTGTATGCTGTCAACGTTGGGTGGTTTGGGTGCTTTTCTGGGTGGCTTTGGGTGGTTCTGGGTGCTCTGCACTCGGTTCGAAACGCCAAGCCCGCATTAAAATCGCCTGGGAGCCGCTTTGGGTTTCATTGTAGCCGTTGTCGGCTCTTGCCTGGTTTTATTTCACAGCTCTTGCGGCCTTAGGGAGTGTCAAAGCGGTAGCTGCGGGGCAGTTGGCCAGGCGGGGAGTGGATTGGAGTGGAGTGGGGGGTGGGGTGGGGTGGGTCGTGGGGCTGTTTTGCTTGTACTTTGATTTGTCGGCCCCTCCGTGTTGTTGCTGGGGCCGGCCCGGGCGGGCATTGAGTTTTATGCTCGTTTAATGGCTGCGAATTTACTCGCTTTATGCGTCTTCGATAAGCATTTATTAGCGCCAGGCGCGAGGTGGTTGGGCGGTTGGGTGGCTTTGTGGGAGGGGGCAATGTGCGAGGGGACTGCGGCTGAGTAATGGCTACGGTATTGGCCCGTTCCTGGGGCTGATGAGGCGTATGATTTATTTTTATGCTGTATTCTATTTCGTTTTCTTTATTTTTTTTTTTATTCTTTTATTTATTCTTTTCTCTTTTTTGTTCGAGCTGGGAAATATACTTATTGAGGGATTTTGACAAACATATGTTGCCAGCTCCCCAGAGAGCTGGCTGCGTGGTGTTGGGATGACGGCATCTTATTTAAGCCTTAATTTGTAAGTTGTTCTGCTAACGTTTCCCATCAGCATTGTCGAAGTTTACCCAACTCGTGCCAAGCAACGAAATCATTTTGTCTTTTTTCTCTGCTTCTTCTTGGCCAGAGCCAGTTGTGGGTGGCGGCGGTCGAGGCGAAAACGGGAAAGTGTTTGCCACAGTGCATGCCTCTGAGCTTATGTGCGGCTGCGGGGCTTGGGTGTTGGTATCAATATATATATGAGTATATATAGAGCATAAGCCATGGGCGCAGGCTAATCGACTATTGAAGAGGGATGTCATTTAGAGCTCCACTTAGCTGCATGTGCTTAATAGGCCTCATTTGTTTTGTCTTGGGCTGCAGAAAGCTGTTCGTATTGGTTGGCATACTGCATAGGAGTCTTTATGAGGAGTCAAAGGACCTTTAAAAGGCCTTGGCATAATCTTTCATCCATGTAATTCCCCTATTTGTATTATTATTAATTTTGGTATTATTAAAATTATTGTTATAAGTTTCTTCCAGGTGTGTTCATCCAAAGTTCTTTGGTAGATCTTGTTCTAATTGAATCCTTTCTTTTATAAGCTTTATTCATCTAATGATTATATTTTCAAACAGAAGTAAAGTTAAAGATAGAAACTTGCCATGGGCAAGGCCGGATAATTCCCGCTAGTATATAGATATTATATATATATATTATAATCAGCCAAGGATCAGTAATTGACCTCAGTTATATGCAACAAGCCAGTTCTAGGCTTATAAATAACAGTTTGTTTTAGCTAAATCCCCTTTTATTTGACTTATGCACGGCACTGTCTTTTGCCATTGCTGCTGCTGCTCCTGCTGCTGTTCCTTCTGCTGGTCTGGTTGTCAGTGGCTCGGCAGTGCCAACGCCATCAACATCAGCAACCTCATCACCTCACCAGCTCCGGAGAGCAGGCCAGGCCCTGCCCACAAGACATGAGCACCCAACGCCCATGGCCAATCCACGTCAGGAGGGTCCTCGTCGTAGTCCTCGCTATGGTATATTGCAATTTTTGCTGCTGTTGCCCATAAAACTTTCCACTTTTTGTCGCTTCTCTTCACTTTTTTCTGCTGCTGCTGCTGCTGTGCAATGCTGCTGTCCCAGCCCCAGCCCCAGCCCCGCCCACCGCCCAACGCCCAGTTGCACAGTTTTTGCGACGTCTTTGGCATAAAATAGCAGACACGACAGCCTCGTCAGGAGCGGCAGCGGCAACGGCAGCAACAACAATAAGGACAACATTTACTCGTCTGCTTAACTGCAAAGACAAACCTACGGACCTCACCGCCGCACCGCCCCCGCTGCAGACAGCGGCGCCCATCAAGCACCACCACCCCCTCCCTCCCAAGCACTTTGACTGTCATCTAAAATTCATTTTTATACTTGTATTTCGTACGTTTTTTTTTCATACTTTTTTTGCTACACTTTTATTTTACTTTGCTTTATATTTTTGCGCTGTTTTCGTTTTGCTTTTCAGCTGCTTCGTTCCTTGAGCCATTTTTATTATTTTTGTCATAAGCTGTGTGTGCATGTGTGTGTGTGTCTGTGGGTGTGTTGTGTGTGTGTGTGTGTGGGTGTATGCGGCTTCTTTATATATTTTTCATTGTGCCACACTGGCGCACATCCTGCTCATGTCCTCCATCTCCGCCCCCGTCTACGCCCCCGTCTACGTCTCTGCTTCATCCGCAAACTCGCAGAAGTCAAATACGTTTTAATATCTTTTCTCTCTCTTGACATTTTCACTACAGTTATGTTGCCATTTTGTCCTGGCATGTGTGTGTGTGTGTATGTGTGCCTGTCTGTTTGTCTGTCTGACTGGCTTTTCTTCTATCGCTTTGGCATGGATATGCCAAGCGTCCCAAGGCCCCCTCCAGTTGCCGCCCGTTGTGAAAAGCCGCGCAAGTTTCTTGCCAAGTTCTTTATGTGTGTGTGCGTGTGGGTGTGTGTGTGTGAAAGTGTGCCGCATGTGCTTGTGTGTGTGTGTATCTATGCGTATTTCATGGCAAACGCATCCTTCGCCTCTGCTGCCCATAATGTCTGCCATCTGCGTGGGTGTAAGTGAGCGTGTGTGTGTGGGTGTGTGTGTGTGTGGGTGTGTGTGTGTGTGTAGCAGCTTAATGCCTTCATCGTACTGCTGCTCCACATCCTCGAACGCCCCACCTGCTTCTCATCTTTGTCGTCCTTCGCCGGCTGTTGCTGCAGCAGCATCACCTACAACAACAACAACAACAACAGCAACAACAACAACAACGACAACAACTCGCCTCGCTGCTGTCATTGTTGGAGCCACATGCTCTCAAACTGGCAGATGCCAACACCAAACCAATTCCCCAAATACCCACAACAGCGCCCACCGCATCGCACCTCACCTCAGCTGCCCCACCCCACTTCCCCTTAGCCCCTCCATCAGCCCCTACACCTTTGCCTGTGCTCAAATGCAAGCGTAACATTTTGCGCTAGAGTTTTCTTCTTTCTCTTTTTTTTTTTATTATTTCTTTGCCTGCTTTTCATTTTTATTTCTGCTTGTCTCGTTGCTTGTCTTTTGCTCTCAAAGTTTCTATACTCTTACGCAACAGGATCATCGGGCATAGCCGAATATCAGATCAGCTTAACCAATAAACTTAACAAACTCTTAAAATATTCATATATATTTTATTTACTTTTTTTTTATTTTGATAAGATATAAATCTTGTATAGTTTATTGCATATAATATGCCATTGAGTATAGAGTATATTTTAATATTTAATGTTGTATGTAAAAAAATATCTCAAATATTATTTAACAATTGAGGAGGAGTAAACTTTTAACATTTATTTATTTTTATACATATTTTTAAGAGCTGAACGTAGTGCATTTGGAAGTCGTCTTTTTGCTATCTTTGTCAGTTCTCTATGATTTTTTGTATAATTTTCTTTATATTTCCATTTCAAGTTTTTCTTTGTCCTTTTTGGTCTGATTTTTCGTCTCTTTCTCTCGTTATTAGTGCATCTCTTTCGCGCATTTGTGCTCGAGTGCAATTTTTAGCTTAATGTCTGTGTTGCTGACTTGAGCTCTTAAAAATATTTTTGTTGAATTTTCCTACTCCCCGACACACACACCCACACACACACCCACACACACACACACACAGACATGCAGTTAAAAAGTATATGAAAGTTTTCATTTATCCCGGAGTTACATATAGTCTGGTATCTGGGATATGTTTGCAACTTTTCTTAAGCCTTTGCTGCTTCTTGGTTTGCTTTCAGTTCCTTTGTGTGGCATGAAATTCTTAATCGGAAATGTTTGAAAATTCATCTGTACATATTAATTTGCAGGATCAACCATTTAATCCTTTGGCGTCCACTCTTAAGTCCTGCCATCCTCTGGGGCTAGCCCAACATGGCAGTACAATGCCGCTTTGCAGGCACCTGTCAGCATAATTAAATATTTCGATTTTCGTTTAATCTGCGTAAAGAAAAAAAAAACAAAATCATGGCCCCCGTCCCCTCTCCTACTAGCCCTCTCGCCGAACCGCACATAAATAATTAAAAAGAAAATGCCACAAATGCAAAAAGGTCAGTGTATTAAAATTATAAAATCGAATATTAAATTACCAACAACACAGTCGTTTCGCAGTCGCTGCGACGTCGACAGCGGCGTCGACAGCGCGGCGCGCTCGACTTAACCCAACTTAACTACTTGACAGCAAATTTTGTAAAATGTAATTAACCAGCGTCAGGCGGCGCTAACAACAACAACAACAAAGGCAAATGGCAAATAACATCAGCATTAACAACAAAAACAAAGCGGAAAACAACAACAACAGCAACAACAACAACAACAATAATAAGAAGAAGTGGCAGTGGCAGGAAGGAGGCTAAAAGGCTGGCAAAATGGAAAATCAACAGAGCTCGTTGACATAATTTTTGAAGCGATTGTTTGCGTGCGTGCGACAGAGACAGCACTAGAGCGAGCAGAGAGTGAGCAGGCAGCATCGTCCTGTGTCCTGTGAGCCGAATTGCTGTGCGCCCAAAACCAGAAAACACCCAGAACCGACTCCGCCCCTTTCCCTGCCCCCACACAGTAAAGTCGAGCCTGAAAAATGATGCCACACGTTTTTATGCACACAGCCAGTGTACACCCCTCCAGCCCCACCCCGCCCACGCACAGCTAGCCCATTACAACTTTGTGTCATTACTAAATAGTGGGTGGCGCTTGGGCGGTGGGTTTTCGGACTGAGCCGGAGTTTCGGCTACGGCTTCGGTTTTTGGTAGCGAGCCAAACCATTTGTTGAACCTTTTTTTTTTGTTGCTTGCCACAAAATTTGCGCCTCATTTTCAGCTAACACAGAGCTAGAGAGGGCGCGGGCGAGCGAGTGAGAGAGAGCAGCGAGTGAGTGTGTCCGTGTGTGTGTGTGTGTGTGTTTGCTACGCTCGCTCTCTCACTGCGCACGTGGCAACGTCTAATGGCAGGAAACATGCTAAGCAGCGGCTGCCACATGCTGAAAGTCACCCAAAGCCAGCGTCAACCACCCACAAACACCCACACACCCACAGGGCCAACCCTTCGGCCCAGCCCAAATCAATTTAACTTTCAACTTTAGCTCTCTCGTCCACTCGCCCACTCGCCCACGCTCAAACGCTTGCTCTCATTTTCACGCTCTCTCTCTCTCCGCCCGCTCTCACCCCCTCGCTGTCATCCCTGGCCGCTCACATTTTGCGCACATTGTGCATTTTTGTATTTCGGGCTGCTGGCATTGCTGGGCGCCCATGCAACTCCCGCGTTTGTCGAGCCAAACAACGAGCAGACGACGGACGAGCCGGCCCAACAGCGAGTAAGTGAGTAAGTCAGCGAGTGCGACAGTTCGTTTGGCTCTCGTCTGTCGCCTCTCATCTATCGTCTGTCGGCTTTCGGCTCTCGTCTGTCGTCTTTCGCTCGTCGCTTCTCGCTACTTATTGTTAGTGTTATTCGCAACGACTGCGCTTTTATCGTTTATTTGCGTTCCGGACACGGGTCGGGGATTTGGTTTCGTGTCGCGCAAGGGGTTGACTGTGAAACGAGTGACTGGGGCAAGTGGCTGCAAACCAGGAGCCAAGGCAAGCGGCAAGGGGCAAGCGGCAGGCGACGTGTTATGTGAGAAGTCAGAATTGTGTCAGAAGGAAACAAGTGTAACCGGCGGGTTATTCGTTTACATGATATTGAATTCTCATTACTTAGCCCAAAATATATTAATATATTATTAAGCTAGAATATATTCCTACTTTAAAATGGACCTAATATTTATATCAAATATAATGGTGTTATGTGGAAATCTTTGTAGTTTACCAAGAAATCTTGATGAAACTTAGCATAAACGAGGCTTACCATGCGCCTAACATAAGTAAGAGGGATAAGGAAGATTCAGTCGGAAAATGGAAAACATTTTCTTTCAAAATATCTTAGCTTCACTCTCTAGAAATCGATTGAGTAGGCTAGTGTAACTATTTCTCATTGCATCAACAGTCGATCTTCCAGTCAAGAATAGTTGGCTGCCTGTTTTTGTAGGTTTTAACCAGCCAGCTGTATTTATTTTGTAAAAGTAAGCCAACATGCTTGAATGGTTTGGCCAGTCAACGATATACGGGCTGTTGCTAATCATATTGTCATTATTTTATATCGTGCGGAAGCTTTTCAAGATACGCAAGCAGAAGCTGCTGGAGGAGCACAAAATGAAGATTGAGGCAGCTGTACAAGCCCCGGAAACACCTCCCAAGAAACTGATTGATGATGGCAGCAAGAAAATCGATGTCGACGTCGATGAGATGAGGTCAGCCGTCGATCTGATTAACTTTCAATTGATACTGATCGAGTCGAAAATCTACAAGGACATCGAACCGGTGCCGCCCCTGTCCATGGGCGAGTTCACAGATGCGGTGCGGCATCTGGACTATATCAAGACCAAGACACTGCCCTTTGCCATAGGAGAAATCATGAACGATTGCAAGTAGCTGGATCGAACCCCATCGGTGTGAACAGATGACTTTTTCAGAAGTTAGATAGGTTTGCAATTGTACTTTTTTACTTTCGCCTTGTGCGGAATAAATACTGTGTACATTTTATGTAGTCCTTTCGGAATTCAATTGCCACATCCGGCTGGGCGGAAGCGTGGCCTGGGATGAGGAGGGGTGGCTGGGATGTCGACAGGGTCGTCTCGCCTGATCCCGAGGGTTGTTGTTGTCATGGTCACTCGATTGCTGCAATTAATATTAAAAATAAAATCATTTTTCGGTGGATGCTCTCCGGCCCGGGGTGTGATCAGAACCAGGCCACTGTCTGCCGCTGGCAGCGACTAGCACGAGTGGGCGCCCCTTCCTTGTGGGTGGCTGGTTTGAGTGGGTGGTGGTGTGGGTGGTGCTGTCGGTGGTGGCGGCGGTGTGTTAATGCATATTTCAGACACGTGCGCGATACGCTTCTTTGATTTGCAGACGTGGCCGTTCTGGGTGGAATTCAACTATGGACCGTGCAACTGGCCTGGTACCAAGGGATGGGGACGGGATTGAGACCTGGGTTGGGTTTGAACTGGGTTTGCCTTGGCGAAAGATTGCCGGCAAATGGAAGGAATAGCGCATAAGGCAATGATGAGCGGCTTAACATATTTGTAAAGACCTTTTTATTAAAAACAAAAAGCGGGTTTAAAGATTATTTGTCGAGCACAAGATGCCAAAACAGGGTGCCAAGCCAGACCGTAGAGAGATTGCGGAGTGTGCGGGGCTAGATTTGTCTGGCATTTGTTTGCATGGGTGTGATATTTTAATTACGACCTAATGCAGCCATGTAAATTATGTGTATGTGTTTTATTGTATGCCCTGCTGCTTGACTTATGCCAAAAGCACAGGAAATTGTAAAGGAAAAAGGTGTTGTCGAAGCAGGAAAAGCTTAAGATTGATGAGACCTTCTGGCCTGTGATGTACGCACGAAAAATGCCCAAGGGTGGATTTACATAAGTGCGAAAGGATTGCTACGAATAGATTAAATAAGTTTAGTTTATTTTTATGTTATACTCTAATAGAGGGTATTAACGTTTCGTAATGAAATGTGTAAACCGAGTTGATATAGTTATGTTCATCTGTTTGTCCGACCGTCCGCCTGTCTGTCAGTTTCTATGCAAACTAGTCTCTCAGTTTTCAAGCTATCGACTTGAATCTTTGCATTGGTCCGTCTTTCTGTATCAGGCAGTATTTATGTCGGAACCGGCCCGATCGGACCACTATATCATGTAGTTACCGTAGGAACGAGCGGTCGAAAAGTAGGTTCTTGTATGGAAAAATGTTTTGTTAATGAATATATCTTGGTCAAACTCTTGATTTATAAGTTTTACTACGCTTCTTATACATATGCATAATTCTAAAAACATCAGACGACTTTATTAGGAACGAACTGTCAAAAAGTAGATTCTTGAATGGCAAACCTATCATTACATTAAGATATCTTGATCAAACTCGGGGCCTTTTACTATATTCTATATTCTCACATTTCTGCAGAGGCGAAATGTTTAAAAGGGTATTAAATCATCGGCGTGGCAAGGATATCCTTATGCTTATTATAAATATAGAATATATACTTTGAGTTTTATATAATATATAGCAGAAAGCTGCTCTTCTCACTTTGTCTCTCTCTCTCGCTCTCTCCCCTTATCTGTCTATCTAACTCCTTCGCTTTCACGGACTTTCCTTTGTCACATATGATTTTTTGTGTTCTTTTCTTTCTCTGACAACCCAAAGCATCCAGCAGAGGAGGAGAGTGAGAGACAACTGACCCTAGCCCTCCCGATGCCCTTTTCCCCTGTCCCTGGCCCAACTATTGGCACTCTTGGGTGCATTTTTTATGCCATGTTAAAGCCACTTTATGCGCTTTTTATGAGCCCGCAGCCATAAAAAGTGCCTTACAAAAAAAAAAAAACACACACACACACACAGCTGCATGTGGGTGTGCGACAACATATTTTAATATACACGCATACACATACACATATAAACACATATATATTTTTATATTTATTGATTTTGTATTAAAAATGTAAGTGCTGGCTTTTAGTTTATTTTCTTTGGGCCAATGTCCACTTTTTTATGATATTGAAATAAAGCGATGCACACACATTCGATAAATATAAATAAATAACGAGCTGCGAGCGAAGCAAAGTTAAACACGCCCAGCAACAACAACAACAACAACAACAACAACAACAACCACAACAACAACAACAACAGTTAAAATATTGAAAATAATTTTAGTGAAAATAATTTATTTTTTGTTATTTTTGTTTATTCTTTTCTTCATTTTTTTTTTCGCCAACGGATTTCAAGTGAAAAGCGCCAAAGGGCTGGCGAAACACAAACAGGCGACGATTCCGACTCGATTATTTACAATTTGATTTTATTTATACACACACGCACACACACACACACAAACACACGCACACAATATGCGGGTTTTTGTGAGTGCTGCCCAAAAGGCATTTTTCCTGTCAGTGAGAAAAATCAATCAAAATCGATTTAAAAGCACAACTTCCGTTGCGGATTTACGAAATGTGTGAGTGTGTGTGTGTGTGTGTTGTGTGTGTTGTGTTTGCCACGTGTGTGTGTGTGCGTGCGTGTGAGTGTGTTAACCAAATGTAACCAATTTATTTGCTTTTATGCGTTTCTGTTTTATTGTCTCTGTTTGTTGCTTTTGCTGCTTTTGTTGTAACGCCCACGTTACGCCCACTTTGCAAGCCTATTTTGTGCACCTTCCCAACGAATTGGTCAAATTTTCAATAAAGAAATTGAAACACACACACAAATACACACACTCACACACACATACGTACATACAGGCACGCACGTACGCACGCACACATAATCAGGCGTTGGGCGCATTTACAATTTGTTTTTCAGTATAGTTGTCGAGCGGGTGGGGAGGGGGAGGGGGGGGTGCGGTGGAAAACTTTGGATAGCCTGGAAAATCGGACAAACAATAAAAGAGTGGAAATGGCATAAATGCTTAATTCGGGACATTTGAATATTTCATAAGGACATGACCCACATACAAAACAAAGCACAAGCCAGACCCAAAAAATTATTACAATGTGCGTGTGCGCGTGTGTGTGTGTGTGTATGTGTGTGCACATTGTTGGTAGGAAATCGCATTTTATTGTTGAGCTGTTGCCAGTTTGCACAGTAATTGAGTGTGTGTGTGTGTGGGTCTGTGTGGTTGTGTGTGCGACTCTGATTAAGTGTGTGCGTGTGTGTGCACTTTATGAATCTTTCAACAAATTTGAACAGTGCAATTAAAGGAATTATCCAAATGCATGCCGCCCAGGCCAACAGAGATTTTCAGTGTTATTAAACACTCTGAAAGTTGACGAATTTGCAAATTTTTAACTCAGTTTCGAATTTTCTTGTATTTCTGTTAGAGTATATTAATAAGACTGTAGATGGGTCTGGCAAATTCGCTGAATAGGTTAGGCAGGATTTGAAAACTAAAGGATTTCAGATAATAGAGCATGCTGCTAAGGTTATTAAGGAAAAGCCTTTAAATACAACTACTTTTGCATCATACTACACTGTCATATATTTAAAAAGGCTACAAAGCCTCTTATAAATCAAGTCCTCGTCTTAAGGTTTGGTTCTCCAGACTGGGTTCCGACATCCATAAACCGATATCTTGAAATGTAGCTGACGATACAAGCTTCATTTTCTTCTAAATAATTATAATTATAATTATATCACGCATCTTGAAAAATTGATTTGTAAATCAGTTAAGAACCCAATTTAAGGCTAGTTATAAAAAGTGCCCATTTAGCCAGCATTTTTGGGTCAGTTGATTTGTTTACGAACCATTTCCTTAAGCAATCGATTTCCTTTTCTGCTTTCACCCTCAAATTTATCGCAGTGTAGTTAATTTGGTGTCTGGCAGTTGGCACCGCCAACGACCACCTGACAACAACAGCAACAGCAACCACAACAACGACAAGGAAAGTCGCAAGAATCGGTCAGCCATATCATTTACAACTGATTGGCATTGACAGACGCCGCTGTCGCTGTCGCCGTCAACGTCAGCGTCGACGCACTTCAAATTAGTATAATGATAAATTACTTATGACTTGATGTGCAGCCGAGTCGCAGCCGCAGCAGCAGCAGCAGCGCAAGAATTGCGAAGCGGGCACCTGAAAGCATTTAACGATAAACGAAAACAAAACAAATGCAACAAAAAGCTCGCACGCAAATGAATTGCAATAAGCGATTGAGGGAGAGTGAGACGCAAGGCTTGGCGTGCGGGCTGATGCAATGCAAAAGTGCAAGGCGAGAGTGTGAGTGAGTGAGAGAGAGAGGGAGAGAAAAGACGGCGTCGCGGCGACGCGTCGCTAGTGGGCGACAGCGCGACAGAAGCAAAGGGTGCAATGAACAAAATAACAAAATGAATTAGTAATAATATTTTGTTTGTGCTTTTGCGCTCATTTTAGTCTCGTGCATATTTTGCCAACTTTTTCTTTGCCTTACTTGACCGTGTGTGTGTGTGTGTGCGTGTGCTTTGGTGTTGTGAGTACTTGGCGACAAACATGCAGAGTCGAAGACGACGACGCCAAATCGATGAGGGTACGTCGCGTCGTTAATGGCGTCGACTGCGACGCACGTCTGGCGCTGCCAGTGTCGTCGACCAGACGTAATGGCTCTACGGCTACAGACGACGACGATATGACGCCAATAACAACAACAGCAGCAAACAACAACAGCAGCAACTGTTGCCAACTTCATGTTGGTTGTCAAACGGTTGTGCGCTCCTTTAAGTTCGGCAGCAAACGCTTAAAGCGTGTTTGACAACTTGCACAGTGCAAACGGCTCGGTCAGTCATGTTGCACATCAAACATCTCTCTCAAACTGCAACACGTGTGCAGCTGGTGTGTACGAAGTGTGTGTTTGAAGGTACAGAGAGCATCAAACATGGACGAGAGCGCATTTATGTCGCTCTCTCGGTCTGTGGCAGTTTTAGTGTGCTTCAAGCCGTCAAACTAAAATGAGTGCCATACCGCAAACGGATCTGTGGCTCGAGTTCTTCAATGCCTACCGTCAGCTACCTGCGCTGTGGCGCATCACGGACGAGGTATACAAGAACCACCGATTGAAGAAGGCTGCCTATGAGAGATTATTGGAATGCTATCGGAAAATCGACCCAAAGGCCACTGTGGAGGTCATGCGGCGCAGGATTAACGGCATTCGGACTTGTTTCCGACGCGAACTTCGCAAAGTAGAGCAGAGCGAACAAATTGCCCACAAATCGGATGATGTCTACGTGCCCCATTTGTGGTACTTCAATGAATTGTCATTTTTGCGTGCTGATGATAGCAGGATAACTCGTGTCTCACATCTTTCCGATGCGTCGGATAGATTCTGGAATGATACAGATCCAGATCCACACGCAGACGGGGAAGATTCCAACAATGATATAAAGGATGAAGAAGACATGGACGACACCTCTGAACGCGAAGTCAAAGTTGTGAGTGTTATATGAGAAAATCATTGGAAGATTTATATCTAAAATGTTGATTTGAAATTTGTTCACTTTTGCTCAGTTTGAGCCTGCGTTACCAGTGTCCAATGGGTCACCTGTAAACCAGTCTCCCGTGGATCCCTTGCCGCTACCCGTGGAGCCGTCAATCAACGTTGCAACACAGTTCCAGCCGCAGGTTGCGCCCAGTCTCAATCACAGCTCACGTGATGAGGCTGATATCTTTGCGGAGGGCTGGGCCATAACCTATCGCAAGCTGGATGAAAGGAACAAGCTGTTGGCCAAAAAAGCCATTGAGGAGATTTTGTTTCTGGGACAGATAAATAAATTGGAGTTTAACTCGGTGAAGATGCCAAATTAAACTTGTAAATCTGTAAAATAAAATAAAATGTTCAGAAAATTATAATTGATTTTTATTGAAATTATATATGTACATATGTCGGGTCTATATTGTGGACGACACTGTAGTAGAACACTTTTGTAACTATTGGCGACTGCGACTGTTGCGTAAGTTCCTAAGTGGCGTACGTGCCAAAATAATTTAATACTGAGTCACTGAGAGAGAAAGAGATAGCAGTAGTGCTATAGCGATAACAGAAGGCGTGTGAGCAAGGTTGCATGGAAGATTCGATTATTATTGTTTTGAGAATCGAACAGGACAGTGCACTCGGTATTCTTCGCCATAGACAAAAAAAAAAAAACGAAAACCATAATGATAACCCGACATGTATAAAAGGAGCCAAGTTTTTTATTGAGATGTTAGCATGCCTTTATCCGCCCTGAAATAATACTTTACGTAGATTTTACTTAAAACTGAGTTTGAAGTCGATCGAATGAAAAATCAACTAATGCCATTAACCGTTTGCTGCGTTTTTTCCACTATGGTGGTGAAGTTTCCAAAAAATGAAGAGCGATACACCGACAGGTAGACAAAAAAAGGTATCTGCAGCTTTTTTCCAGCAATCTTCCACATTTATGGGTGGAATTTCTCAAAATTCTTTGTTAACATACACTTATGCACGTACATTGGGCTGTTAAAAAAATTCTTGTATATACAAATCAGTAAATCAAGTCAGCCAATCCGCTTGACAGTGGATTAGTCAGCCAGTCAATCATTCAATCATTTAGTCGGTTTGTCAATCAATCAGTCAGTTAGTGACCCAGTCTGACAGTCAATCAGTTTGTTGGCTAATCTCTCAGCAGGTCAATCAGTAAGTAAGTGAATCAGCAAGTCAATAAGTTTTTCCGTCAATCAGTCAGTTAGTAAATAAATCAATCAGACATTCAATCAGTCAGTCAGTTGGGAAATAAATCAATCAGACAGTCAGCTAGTCAGTCAACTAGACAGACAATCAGTTTGTCAATCAATAAATCAGTCAGTTGGTCAATCAATCAGTCAGTCAATATGTTTGTCAATCGGCCAATCAGTCAGTCAACTGGTTTGACAGTTGGTCAGTCAGTAAGTAAATCAATCACTATGACAGTCAATCTGTTTAACAAACAATCAATCAGAAAGTCAATCAGTTTTCCCATCAATCGGTCAGTCCCTTAAGACAAACAATTAATTGAATTTAGATAAATTTTAGACTTTGAAACCACTCGAAATGAATTCTTTCATCTGTCTGTCAACTCAGATAAATCTAAATTGCATAATAATAAGTGCTTCGGGTTGCATGGACATGCCGCGGGGGTTGGTTGCCAGGAGGGCGAGCGGGGTTTAGCGGGAACAAGGGTCGCGTAAACTGTTTGCATTTGCCTCATTGAGTGTGTTGTCGATGCTGCCGCTCCACACGCGCCCACAGTCAACACACTCAGCACACACACACACACACACACACACGCAGAGATATACTGTGTCAATAAGGCGCCCCAGAAAGGAGTCCCGCGAACAACTTAACTTTGGCTTAACGGCGTTCTTGTATTTGTTGATGTTTGGCAAACACGCAATTTTCCACATTTCTGCCGCTGAACGTGCAACGGGCAATAACAAATAACAAAAAACAACAACAACAAGAGCATCAATCAACAAAATTAAAATTAAAATAATAACAAATTTGAAAGAAGCACCGCAGAAATAATCGCCCCGGCCACAGATCCGCAAAGGCGAAGCTGCGAAAATTTCAGTTATTGGTGAAAATTTTCCATAAACTCATCAAAAATAATTTCAATTTGGCATTTCATTTGTGTTTTTTTTTTTCTCATTTTCCTGTGGCTGTTTAACAGATTCTTGGATCGTACAACTATATGTTTATATATAGAAATTTGAATATTAAGTAATTTTTGTGTGGGGGTATTTACGGTTCGCCCTGTTTGTTTATTCGGCGCAACAAGTTGATGTCTGGATGGGATCTGTGGCGTTCATCGATCGCCGGTTTAATTATTGCCTTTTTTATTTGAGCAATTTTCTCGAGAATAGCCAAAATCAAATTTGCGCAATAGTCCCAAAATAATATTCACTCACAGCGCACTTCCTGCTGGCCGTCAAGAAATAAATCAATATGGAAACCTACTTGATGAGCCGCTACCCCGACCCGCCCCTCTCCCGCGCAGCAACATTTTGTGGAGCCAACGCCTGACGCGACAACAACAAATTGGATTTGCTGCGCCTTCCTTTTTAGCTCTCTTTTATTTCTATGTAAGTATTTATTTGGAAAGCGTTAAGGAAACCGAAAAGTCGTCGGGCTATACATATGCCCACTTTCCGTGCCTGCTATACCCTGTCAGAAAGGGCTATACCTGTTTCGAGCAGCTGTTTGTAACAGGCAACTCTAAGCCCAGCTGTCCGTCCGCCCATCTGTCTGCCTGTCTCTACATCTTTCGCCTTTTTCCGTCTTATGTCTTTATGGTTAGGTAATTATCCGTCAATTTCCATACAACTGTTAAATATCAAGCATATAATAAGGGCTTTTTGTGTCTAACTCGTACTTTATAACTCTAAAACATGTTATGTGGGTTCTTGTAGTCTTTAAACTGAACTAGAGTAATTGCTTTTTTTCATACCATCCTCCGTTACCTTTAAAACCGAATAAAAAGCTGTTTAGTTTTGGGCTTTAATATGAACAGATATTTAAATGCCATAATTAAGCCCTGAAGAAATGATTACAATGGGACTATGAACAGCCGAGTTATCCGGGAGTGTTTGGGGGAATACTGGAAGAATAAGAACTGTTGCATTGAGCGCTTTGCTTGCAGCATGCTTCTGTGTGTTTGCGTGTGCGTGTGTCTATGGAAGGAAGCTTGAATGCTTGTGAGTGCAACTCATCGCAGGCTGGGTACAGGGTATCCTCCAGTCGAGAGTACTCGACACCCTACTTGTTGTAGCTACTGTTGTAACTCTTGTTGGCGTCGTCGCATTGTCGGTCTGCCGTCGCCAACCCCTCGCCGCCCCCCTCTGTCACGGCTCCCGGCAATTTGCACACTTTGGGCGCCTAATCAAGTAACCCGAACACGTTCTTTGTTAGATTTATATGGAAAATATTTTTATACAAGAAAAACGCGAGCGTGCCCCCCACCGAGTCCCGCTGTGCGGCAGTGGAAAAGCTTTTTCTTGCACTTTTGGCCTTTTCGGTGGCAAGTCTGAGTATCCTTGGTATCCTTGATATCCTTGGCTGCCTGACTCGGTTCTCGGTGGGTTGGCGTCGCGTCGCCGCCTCAAAGTGATATTTTACATATTTCTATTTTTATTTTATTTCTATTTTTCTACATTTTTTTTTTTTTTGGCTGCCCGAGCAGTCTTTTATTATTTTCGTTTTTGCCTGCTTCTTTTTATTTCGCCCACTTTTTCTTTTTTGGATTTTGCCTTTTTTTCGACATTTTTTGGTTGCTTGAATTTTATTACTTTACGCTTAAGTGTGTTTTTTAGCAGAGATATAGATGGGGTAAGAAAGAGAAGAAGAGAGAGAGAGAGAGAAGGAAAGGGGGGCAGGGGAAGGGAGCTTGGAGTTTTCTTTCTTTCTCTGTTTTGTTTTCAACTCTCAAATGCATTTTTTTTTGTGGTGTCTTAAATGGAAAAGTTTGAGACGATTTTCGCGTCTCCACCCAAACCCGAAACCCAACCAGCTGAAGGAAAATATCGATTGTGGAAATTATAAAGACTTTTATTCAACAAATAAGGCGAGCAAAAAACAACAAGTAAATGAAATGAGCATGAGCATGAGGCAGAGATGAGGCACAATGAGACTTGAGCTTATCACGAGCTGTGGAAACTTTTTTACCAGCTGCCGCCGCCCTGCGAGGACCAGCCGCCGCCGCCGCTGCCGCCCTGTGAGGACCAGCCATCGCTGGCAGGACCACCCGCAGACCAACCACCGCTGCCTGCACCGCCAGCAGACCAACCGCCGCCGACTGCACCACCAGCGGAATAACCGCCGCCGCCTGCCCCACCAGCGGACCAGCCGGAGGCATCACCGGAGCCAGCATCTGAGCTGGTTTCCGAGATGATTTTGATGATTTTGACAGCTGCGGTGGCATCGCTACCGCCAGATGACCAGCCCGAAGAGCCTGAACCGCCAGCGGACCAGCCAGAGCCGCCGCCGCCGCCGCCACCTGCTGACCAGCCACCACCTGCGCCAGCTCCGTAGCCACCATCTGAAGGCTGCTGTGAGATAATCTTGATAATCTTGACCTCCTGGCCTTGAGAGCCACCATAGCCGCCGCCAGAGGCACCACCATAGCCGCCGCCGCCTCCTGCTGACCAACCGCCGCCACCGCCACCTCCTGCTGACCAACCGCCTCCGCCACCACCTCCGCCTGCTTGCCAGCCACCCTGAGAAGGTGCCGATTCATGAATCACTTTGATGACTTTGACCTCGGGTGCAGGGCCAGAGTCGCCATGTCCATGTCCGTGGCCACCGCCGCCGCCGCCGCCACCGCCACCGCCACCGCCAATGTAACCCGCATTGGCCACTGCGCCCAGCGCCAGCAAACAGAGGAAGACTTTCATATTGAGCGTAGATCTGGTTGAAATGAGCTAAAGAGCTGAACTGATGCCATTGCCAGGTGAATCGACAGCTTTTATAGAGCGTGTGATTATGCGTTCCTCTGGCCTTGGCGCAACACCTCCAGCCGCCCCCTAAACGCCAGCTGCCGCCGGAAACAACCGCGCCAAGTGCAGCCACAACCAACAACAACAACTGCCGGCGGCGTCATCGTCGTAGTCGTCGTCGACGGTGTCTATAACTCACTCATGGTGTTTGCCAACTGGGCGCTCAAGTGGCCACCAGGCATTGGCAAAGCGAAAGCGTCGCCCTCGGAGAGATGCTCTTGATGATTATGTAGTCACATCCATAAAGAGTCAATTGTTGTGGCTCCATTTGCACGAATTGTTACGATTTTTTCGGTTTTGATAGTGGGCTTGGGCTAGAGTTTGGGTTTGCTTGATTATGTCATTCAATTGGTCCAAAATCATAGGGAGATGCGAGCAGCTGAGCTGGAAGTCGGGTAATGTGAGTAGCTGGTCTACGTTGTAAGAGGGAGTAAGGCAAGCTGCTTTAAAGGAAATCCAATCTAAAGGCTAGGCTGCAAACGTAACAACTAAATTGCGATTGCTTTTGGTTTAGGGTTTGAACCACTGATTTTTCACTTGTTTGACATCAGGTCGGGGATTGAACCTAGGTTTATATTTTGTAACTATATCGTAGAGTTATAGTTTTATTAAACAGTTTAACATCTTTATAAATTCCAACTCATAAATACTTCATTATTAAATGAGAAGAGAGAAGCGAAGTGAAGCGAAATATGCCAAAAGAAACTTTTTCAAACCAAGTCAATTGACCAAGTCAGCTTCAATATGTTACTACAGATTCGGTTCTTAGGTAACTCAAGAGTTGAAATGCCGCCTTCAAACTTGTTCGATTTTCAGATTTGGAATCAAACATTTGATACTCTTTGCTACCACTTATCGATATATCTGATGAACTATCGATTATTCTTGCTGGTCAGCTCTTATCACAATTGTCAAACTCTCACAAACTTTTAAGATCTTTAACTATGTGAGGATTTAGTTTCCGTGCTCCACTTTGGGAGAGTGTATCAACGCATTCGTTATGTTTTGCTCAGTTGTTTTACTTTCTTGTAGATTGCTGACGATTATGTAATACGAAAACAATCACTTTTGGCGCATGGACAGCACTTGAATGAAGCGTACTCCGGCGCAGACTCCGTTTCAGCTGCAGTTGCGGCGATCATTGAGGAACTCGTTCAGTTCGGTTGGGCAGATGATTAATGAGTGTTTGCTCAACTAAGCTTGCCAGAGGGAGGGCGGCAGACCTGAGCGGGGCTCGCGTTCAAACGTCGTCACTTTCGGCTGGCCCTGACATCAATATTGCAGCCAACGCGCGGCTACCGCGAAGAGTTACGCAGCATACGGTTGGGGCTTATGGGCTGGGGCCCATTTCGTGTCCTTGCACATTGCGCATACGCAGCGTGCAACCGCGGGAGCGCATCATCGATCATGCGGGCCCCTTTTGGAGCTGGGAAAGTTCTCATTGAGATCAGATCGAGACTGAATCAATTAATCAATTTGTTTTGCCAATACATTTGACTAAATATGGCAACAACAAAATTAAAATACGAATGATAAATCGTTTTGGCTTTTTGCATTTTCATTCAAGCGAATAAATTTAATTAAACAATATTTCGCAAGACACGCACAATAACTGAAATACTATAAAAACGAGAAAAATAAAACTAAACGTGGGAATTTGTGCGCTTTTGGTGTTTGCCCGGCATGACAAATATGTATGTGTGTATCTGTGTGTGTGCCACACACACCCTGCATCCTTTTTTGGGGCGGCTCACAAATTGGGAATGTGCTGCGAAAATGCAACAAAAATCGGAGCAGCGACGCGTGCAACATATTTTCGTTGTCAGTTCGCCTTGTTTTTATTTTTTTTTGCATTTATATATTTTTTTGTACTTTATGCAACATGTTGGCAACACGCGTCGCTAAAAAGTTGCCGCTGTCTGTTGCTGTTGCTGTTTATTAAATTTTGCCATGCTGACATTTTGACGACGTTCAAATATTTTGTGCTGTTTGTGTTGTGTTGTGTTGTGTTGTTGTGGCTCGAACAACGAGCAAAATAAAGTTGCAATTGCCGCAAAATGTTGCTGGGCTCGGCGGCAATCGGCATCAACCTGCGGCAACCAAACTATGCCAGCCGAACGGCTCCCAGTTTCCCATATGAATGAAGTCTGCGATATGACAGACCCGCGAGTCTGTCGTCTGTCCATTCTCAAGCTGGGCTCCAACTTTGTGGTTAGTTTTATAGCCAAACAATTTCGACAGTCGTCGCTTTTCGCGCTGCTCATTTGTGGCGATTTTTCACCAATTGCTGCTGCCCATTGTTGTTGCCATACCCTGTAGTTAAGACACCACGACGCTCGAGCGTAAATACCCAGCGTACTATTTGATGCAGCTTAAGCAACTTTTCCCTTTTGGCCTTTCTTGTGGCATATTACTTAAGTCTAGGGCATCTCTTGGTCGAGCATGCCGGTTGTTGTGGGCACGTATATGCGCATATAGCCATAACCATAACTCTGCACCTTTGGCTCACATGTGAGGCAGCTTTTCAAAACGTTTCATTTGTCTGTCTGTCTGCCTGTTTGTGCTCTCTGTGATTTCTGGGCGCTGGGATCGTGACACGTAGCTGTTGCAACAATTTGCCGCCGACGATTCACTTGCCGCGATAGCTTGGCCCTAAATATGCACAGCTCAAAAACTTGTACTTATGTCATGAATACGATCTAAGCTATAGTTTATATAGGGTTCCAACTTGGAACAGTTGGCATTTAAAGACAACACAATGTTGTTGACCTATTAACACCTAACAACAACTACAACAACAAATAAAAGTGAATGTGTCAATGATGCTCGACTAAATGGTGCTCTGTAACAAGCTCTCGATTAGCTTTCAACTCTTCATAAAATAAGAGTTTGAACCAGCAACTTCAACCATAGAAACTTTGAACCATGTGCGGGAATTTTGAGTAAACTTTGAAACTTATCTCCAATGAATTTTCTCAGAGATCTTTGAAAATTAGTTTATCAAGTAAATTTCCACTTATTTTCCACAATTGCTGGTGGAATTCTCAAAAACCTCGTTTGAACGTGCATTTAAATCACATACAGTAAAAGGGATATAAATATCCTTCTTCTAGCTCTTATGGCCCGATCTGTGCACTGATTAATCAATCAATTAATCAGTCAGTCAGGAAAATGAGGGAAACACCATATACTTCGCTTGAAAATCACTGCAAGCGATTGTAAAAAGGTGAAGGCTCATTTGCCTTAGAGTCTCTTATACCCTGCAAGTGTAGATTTGTTCAAAATTACAGGGTATTCAAGCAGCAGAAACTGTTAACACATGTAAGTCAAGCGGCAAACGGCAAACTCATTACGCAGTTGTCTGCGTTGCAATTCGATTAGCATAGAAATCGGATAACTTTATATAGACCTATAGCTGTTGTTGTTGTTGAGATTGTTGCTGCTGTGTGTTGTTGTGGTTGTTTGAATGTCTGGCGTGGCAGTTGCCAGTTGATCGCCAAAATGCGTTCGGCCAATGGCAACATGTTGCACAAATGGTTAAACCGGCTGCCCAATTGCCTGCCCGATCCTAAATTTGCATGTCATGTGAAAAATTATTTGCTTATTGTTAAACATTTGTTTGGCTTTGTCAATTGTCAACACACAATGCGATTAACCCATTGAGATTTGCTTTGCACAAATAGTCATTGCATATTCTTGACAGTCATTTTTCTGCTGAGCATTAAGCTTGTAAGATTCAATTGAATAGAGCAAAATCTGATTAAAGACAAGATTTATTTGCTTAAATAGAAGTAAAAGCTAAGGCAAAGTGACCTTCAGCTAGCATGGTTATGGATAATAATTAGTTTGGGCTTCAATTTGCCCGGGGAGTATCTATGAAATCCTATATAGTGCAAGGGAAAGATGTATTCAAATATATTGCGACTGTTTGTTAACAGATCAACTGCAAAAGTGGGTGACAAATTGAATATAATCGTGTTTTTAAATATTGCCCTTCTTTGTGATTCTCACGAAATCAAGTAAGCCTACAGGTTTTCATGCTTTGATTATATAATTAATCGCTGACCATACTCTCTCTCTCTCTCTCTCTCTCTCTCACTCTCTCTCTCTCCCTCTGTATCCTTTTTTCCCTCTCTCTCGTATTCAATAAGTAACTTCACATCGGTTTGCAGCCTTGATAGAGGTATATATAATAATGAAAGCAGCTCGCCTGCTAAAGTAAACCCAACATTTCAAGTTTCTCCAACTCATTTACGGAATATTCTTTAATTGCAGTGGGTTAATATCCAAGCTCTTAGCCATGAGAGCGGCTGTTTTTGTTGTCATTGTGATTGTGAATTGTCGCATGTTCGCGCTGGCTGCATTCCTGAGTCGATTGTCGATAGTCGATTGGTGTTTCGATACGATCCGATGCGATTTGATTCGCGTGCTCGGAGCTCGTAACTCGGCAACTTATTAAATGTGCCGGCGCACGCGGCGTATGCGCAATATGTGAGTTGTCTGTATGTTTGTGTTTTAGCCACTCAGCGGCCTCTCGCCGCATTCTCAGCTCGATGTCACATTCGCTTTCCGTCTCAATTGTGCAGACAAATTGCGCATTTTGGACAGTTGGAATTTGACTTTTTGATTGACAACTGCGCCGATCAACTCTCTGACCAACTTCTGTGCCCCATGGCGCAACTTTAAAGTTCAGTTTATTAGGTGCTCGCTGCATGCAAATGCCGCTGCTTTGTTGTGCCAGCCTCGACAACAAATTCAATTATACGAGAGAAACGGCCAGAGAGCTAGAGAAAACGCCGAGCGCCTACGCGAAGCCAAAGCGACTGCAAAACTATTGCCAAAAAAAATTGCTTAGCAATAAACAGCGACAAATATCAGAGTGTGACGCCCCCTTCCCAGCAATACGTCAATGCCAAAGCGAAAAACGGCAACAACTAAACAAAAATTGGCAAAGTGAGCGACGTGCAACAGCAGCAGCAACAACAACAACAACAACAATGGGGCATGTGAGCAAAGCAGGCAACAAAACGGGGCATGGCTTTTATGTGTACACAAACTTTTATATACATATGGCTGTGCGAACTGTAGATGGCCAAAACGGTGGATTGATTCCAGGTGAAAATCAAAAGCAGCAGCAAGCAGAAGTCTGAAGGAGTGGGGAGGGAGAGGGGGGTGAGGGTAGGCGTGACACAGTCAAGAAAAGAGAGCGCTTTGATTGCAATTCCTCAGCTGTTTCTTCGGGCAATACGCTCCGTCTACGACTGCGACTCCAGCTCTGTAGCCAGCTGACGTTACAGGTTTTCAAATCTGGCACATTAATTTCAAAGACAAATCAAACGAAAATACAATAGGCAAAAAAATAGGAAAAGAGCTAACATCGGCTCCCCGAAGATTGAATGCCCTGGTGGAGCTCTAATTCCGAACGATTGTTTCTAATGGAGCTTTATGATATACGGCTTCTGCATTTATGTTGGGAGAAGAGTCAAGCTTGTAATTGCTCAGTTTGCTCAAGATTTCTTGAAAAATAGAAAGTTATTTAAACTAAAACTCATTATCCAGAAAATTCTCTTTAAATCTATATGGGTTGTAACCTTATAATGTCAAATTTTAATCTAATATGGTTAAGCTCGTAAATGTTAAGTTTGGGTGCATTATCTGACGATTGGGATTTTTAAAGATGAGCTGCATTTTCTGTTTAACTTCGTAATTCGAGAACCTCCTTAATTTAGCTAAAATTGCATTGGCCAGTATTTTTGGCTTTAACATGGTAGGTAGAGCATATATGACTTTGCAAGATTTGCAAGGCCTTCTCCTTAGTTCGAAGCGATAACCAGTTGAGAATTATAAGCAACGAAACGGCGCCAAAGCTAAGGCCTACTCTGTCCTGTTAACTCCTGCAGTATATATGTATGACCCGCCCATATATAGTCTCTAAGTTTCACCTAATTGTATATTAAGCTAGGTTTTGGAACAGTGTGTTCCATGTCTATACACATGTTCGTATTAAGTTTTTGTTTTTGGTTTTCTTTTTACGGCATAGCCATTGAATACGCCCACTTTATGTGCTGTCATCTATCCTTCCGTGTGCAGAGACCCCTCAGATATACATCTGTCTATAAATTCCATTGGTATCGATACTGGCATTGGAATCGGTATTTTGGGCATTCGCTTCAAACGACGCACTACGTCTCTCATCTGCTGGGCTGCCGCAATGTACTCCTCGTTGGTCAGATGCGGCTTGGGATTGAGATCCTTGTAGATGCTGGACTCGATCAGGGACAGCCGATAGGTTATCAGATCCACTGTGCCCCTCATCAGCTGCAGCTGCTCTGCATCGATAAAACAGCTGGTCTGTATTGGCAACGGCGGCTTTTCAGGCGATTCCTCGACTGGTGCCGCTTGGTGTCGTGTGCGCAACGCATCTCGCAGGGATGCGCGGAGCTTGAGGCTCCGCTTCTGTTTCTGCAGCCGGATTGTCTTACGGAAAACATACAGCAATGGCAGCAAAGTGAAAAATAGACCAAAGATCGCCGACGAAAAAAGCCAATCAAACATTTTCGGACAGCTAAATAGAGAGAAACGATGTACAAAATATAAATTTAAAAGCACGTCTACAATTTGTATAGGACTATACTAAGAGAACTGCTAGCTAGATATGAAACCAGTTCGAAAATCGAACTCACACACACACACAGATACATTAATTCTGAGTCTGTTTGACAATTGGCACAAATTTTGTTGTGAGCTACCAAAAAGCCAAAGTACCCGCAGTGAGTGTAGCGCGAAACCAACTCGGCTCAGCTCGGACCACCTTGTGCGACCTTCTTTTCTGATGCCGCCCCGTCAAGCAAAAAGCGGCAACAATTACCAGCAACAACAACCTCGACAACAACAACAAATACAACAATAATTATGCCAAACGCCAATAGCTTTAAGACCCTGTTCGAGTTGGCCAAAACAAAGCGACTCAAATGCTCAACTAATACTCAAATACTCGGTGCTCGATACTCGATACTCGAATTTCGTAGCCCAACGATCGCGCAGCCATTTGAAAGTTGTGCGAAACGAGCGTCAAACTGGGGCTGCTGGGGGGCCAAGTGGGGGCAGCTGGGCAGGAGGACAGGTGGGCAGCTGCAGCTATGCGGAGGGGCCTTTCCTTTCCTTTTTTTTAATTTTCTTGTTTTGATTTTATTTCTTACCACTGAGTGTATTTGTGTGTGTGTCACTGGATGCGAAAGTCCGGCAAGTTGAAAGTTGAACAGTAAATTGAACAACGGGTCGCAGTATTTCACACAGAAAATGCCCCAAAGGCAATGGCATATCATCATTAGCAATGCCCAAATCCCTAGGAGGTCTCCAAAGACATCAACAATTAGCTGGCCAGAAGTGAATGGCTGGGAAAAAAGTATATATATATATCTGCTGTAGAACAGGAGAAAAGATGGCGTTAATAGGGAATTATATATAAAGTGGAGAAATGTGGCAGAGCTTTAATCAATTAATTTGTCACAAATTCTGATCAGATTGAAGAGATTTTTCTCAAAATAAGCTAGAAAAATTGTAATTCGAAAGAACAGAAGATGGCAAGATGGAAGATTGAAGATTGAAGAAGGAAGAGGATTATATTATATTCAAAAAAGGATGTTAACTTAAAAGAGAATTGTGTAATTAAAAAGCAATTAGATTTATTCAATTGCGGTTTCCATGGGTAAAGTCTGATTGGATCCGACATGTCTGCAATTATAATGAGGGAATATTCTAATCAGCTCTACAAACTTGGCTTCATAAAAGGCTTAGTCATATTTAACAATTAAGATCATATTTAAGAGTTAAGAACTTCTCTTCTAAAGACGCTCACATTTTTCTTTCTGTGTAGCTAGGCCTGAGAATCTACTCGCTGCACACAAAGGCTTATCCATGAGGCATCAACTTGTAGCTTGCAACTGGCCAGCAACAACAACAACAACAAGCATCAAACACTTTGCTTCACTTCGAGCTTGAAAAAGATACTCGGCACAGATAATTTGCCAGCAGTGCCAAATGTAATCCGCCATATAACCGTCTAACGGTAAGTCAAAGCAAACATAAATATGCGCGCAGCAACAACAACAACAACAACAAGTACAACTACAAAAGCAACAACAACAAACAATCAGGCACACAAACATTTTCCTCCTTTTCGTTAACTGTTTCCACTATTTTTCATCCAAGTGCAGCAGCAACAATGATCAGCGGGCGAAGGAGTGGAGGGGTTGCTTGGGGGGTAATGGGGTATGATGCCAAGCAAACAAACAACTTCATGGGCGACGTGCAAAAATTCAATTGCTACAAGTCAACGTCGACGTTGACGTCGTCGTCGACGTCGTCGTTGCTGTCGTCATCATCATTCGCAGTCGTTGTTGTTGTTGTTGTCAGGCCGCGAGACGTCGCTGCATATTTGCTGTGATAGAGCCTGCGGCTTCCACAGGCAGTTGCCAACTTCCAACTTCCAGCTTCCAGCTGCAGCAACAGCGTCAAGTCTTATGCATTTGTCAGGCTACACTTCGGGCGCCTTTTGCGTTTCAGTCGAAAAATAAGAAGAAGACGAAGAAAACTGCCATAAAATGTCAGTCAGTCAACAGCGACTGCGCAGTTGTGCTCCGTGCGCACCCCTTTCCACAGATTTGTTTTCCCTGTGCGCTTTCTTCCAACACATTTGTCTGTTTGCCACACACACACACAACTTTGAAGTGGATTTTCATTTTTGACAAGAGTTGAAATGTATCTTTCACCAGGTAAGATCTTGCGCTTCTCTCTCGCACTCTCGCTCTGCCTCTCTCTCTCGCTCGCTCGCTCGCTCATGTGAACTCAGATCAGTCTCAGAATGTGCACTCGGCGCTTAGCCGCAGTTCATTTGCAACTGCAATTGCAGCTCTGTGCACGCCTCTCCCCCACCCGTCCCCTCGAGCACTCCCTCTGCCAAGGCATTTTCTCTGCTTGCTCCAATCGACGCTCCACTTTTTAGAGTCAGCCAACAACAGTTTGTTTTTTTCTTTTTTTGTTATGCCTCAACTAAACAATCAACTTTTCAAACTGTTGTTTTTTTCTATTCGCTTTTCTTCTATTCGCTTCATGTTGCTGCGCTTTGTTTTTGTTGCTCTGCTGCCTTCTCTCTCGCTCTCGCTCTCGCTCGCTTCTATTTGTTATTGTTGCCATGTTGGCTGCACTTTTTGACGGCTTTTATTGTTTGCCAATTTCTGGATCCGCGCAGCGAAGCATTCCACCACGCATCGACCGTCAACTGATACCGGCGTCCGTCTCTGTCTCGCTCGCCAGCGCTAGCGCTAGCGCTGTCTCCCTCGCACGCCCAATTCAAACGCCTAACTGGTTAGCCTCACCCCCCCTCTCTCTCTCTGCCTGCACAAGCTGGCAATGCGCATCCATTGTAAATCCGCTAGGCCAAACGGCGGCGATGAGGAAGCATTTTGTTTAGCTTGTTGCCGATCTCTGGACGTGTGGGGACGCCTGCTATGACTGGCGGGGTTTTAGGTGGGAGAGGGGGAGGGAAGAGGGTTGGTATCAGGCGTTCTCTCCTTTGCTTTTGTTTTGCTGTAGTTTCTCTTCTATTTATTATTGCCAATGCAATTGACTTATTGTTGTTGTTGCTGTCGTCGTCGTTGTTGCTCTTCTTCTTCTACTTCTCCTTCCTCCTCTTGTTGTTGTTGTTGTTGTTGTTGCCATTTCATCGATCTGACGAGCAACAACGGTTCAAGCTGGCTTTTGGTGTTGCTTTGCTTTTGTTTCGGCTGCAGCATCTGACGATGTTGTCGACACAAATTGCCGCTAACCTTCATGCATTGACCTCCTTGTTTAGCCGAGCCAACACTCGACCTGTACCCCTCCCCTCTCCTCCCCTACCCCATCACCATACGCTGCCTATGTACAGATATGCATACATACATACATATAAAATAATAGCTCTAACTGGAGTTTCTGTGAGTGCGCCTGACAATGTGTGTCTTGTGTCCATATATGTATGTATGTAGGGTACCTACGACTATATATAGATGTCATTTAGTTCTCTCAGCTGTCACGCAAAATGTCAAAGTCAGTTCAGGTAAATTACGATTATGCTATTGTATCAATAGAGTTGTGATACACATAAGACCTCGATTACTAGAATCAATTATCTCAGCCAGATAAATGTGTAAAATCAAATTTCAAATGTTGATTTGTCCATAATTTGTGCTATCAGCTTTTTGTTAAGAGAATAACTTTAACTTTTGGCATTTAAGAATTTTAGTGGCAATAAACTGTCAAAACATGCGCTTAAATTAACAAATGAGATAATGTCAACACTTGGAGATTTATTCGATACATTTAAGAGAAATATTCGTACACCCTGTAAACATAAATATAAGTCAAGCGGGTATACAGCTCGTATATGAGCGTTTGTCATGCCTTGTACTTATATATACAAATCTGAACAGGCAGTTGCAGGAAAATATTCTTAATTGTTCAAATCCTACTGTTACGTCTCTTGTTTAGTACAGGGCATTGGCTAGTCGAGCGCTCTCAACGAACTTCTTGTTTACGTTTAGCGAAGTTTATTAATTAACAAGTGAGCAAATATGCAAATTTCGCATATGCCAAATGCGATTTGGTGTGCGATCGAAACAACTTTGAATATGTTTAGACCAATTCTCAAGGGGGGTGCAGAGGCGTCGGTGGAGGAGGGGTTGGCAGGCAAACAACAGGCCGAAGCAGAGGCAATCGCAACTTGTAGAAAATAGAAAATTATAACGCGTTGCTGTCTGTCGATTGGTCGCTCTGTCTGTCTGTCTCTCTGCCTCTCTGTCTGTCCGTTCGTCCGTTCATAAGCAAAACTGGCACACAGCAGCGTCCAAAACAAAAAGCAACAGAAACTGATGGAAGTGGAAGAAGAAGAAGAAGCAGAAATAAAAACTATTTACAGTTAGTTGATTGTACCCATTTCATTTGTGAGCTTTTGGATTGTTTTCCCCCACGAACACAGCGCAGACGAACAAAAGAAGCCAACGAACGCATTGCCGCTGTCTCCAAAAACAAAAAAAAACATAAGCACAGCAAGAAAACAACACAAAATGTTGTATATACAAAATGACTTTAGCTAAAATTCTTTGGATCTTCAGCTGTAACTGTAGAGCGCTGTGCGGGGGCGGGGGAGGGTGCGGGTGCTTGGTGAGCTGCGCTGATGAAACCGAATTATGAACCAATTTACAAATTACCAGCGCACGCGGACAGCCCCCGAGAACCAGAACCGAAAAGAGAACCAAAAGAGAAGCCACTTAGTCTGCCGGCTCGTACCTCCCTCCCTCCCTCCCTTCGTCCATACGTTTCTCAGGGCTTCTTGCTTGGAGTCTGGGTGTAGCGACCCGATCCGCAGCTGAGCCGCGCTTTTTTTAGACTACGCCCCTTTCTAGGCGGGCCATTGACCAAATAACGAACCTCGAACCCGTTGCCGGATCCATTTGCACTTGCCGCGTTTATCGAGACTACGTTTATTTTTTTATTACTCTGTTTTACTGCAGCCGTGCGTCATGTGCTTGGCTCAATGGGTTTCGATCGCTTGGGTTAAGATAGAAAAGGCTTAAAGCCATTTTATCGACTATTAAGCAACCCTTTATTAGATGGGTTACGTAAAGATATAATTCTTAAAAAAGTTCATACTAATTGAAAAGATCGAAATTCTTACGAAGGGGTACATTAGTTATATGCAAGTGCATGTAACAAGCATAAAGTGTAAAGAAACTTGATTATTATCTATATAAGCATATGTCACCTGGCTCTCTCTCCCTCTTTCTCTCTGTCTCTCTCTCTCTCTCTCTCTTCCTCTTTCTCTATCTCTCTCTCCACGCTCTCTCTCTTCTGTCTGTCTGTCTTTAAAGGCCCATCGAGCTCATGCTTGGGATGTGGGTTATCGATATAAATCGATAACAACCAATTATATTTTTGTTTGGCATAACTCATAGCCTTAAGAAGATGCGTAACCTTTTATGGCTACCAGCACTAACATATAGAGGAAAGTTCAAATGTTTCTTGCCACAGCCCAGTGCTGTCTATAGGGTATCTGCTAGTCGAGCATTCCCAACTAGCTTAGTTTTACTTGCTTTAGCTCAGTTTAAATGCTGCCCTTTTTAAAACTGAAATACAGGGTATTCCTTTGCTGTCAAATATCAATCATACGCACCGTTTTACCAGAGTTTTATCTTTCGATCAAGGGCAGATCGCTAATTTTCTGGATAAGCTGCTGTTGCAGCTGTCCCTGCGGCATGTTTGCCGCAGTTCCGCAGGAATTTCAGACACATTTGATAGATCCCAACTCCAAGCTCTGGACTCTGCCACGCCACTTGCTGTTTGAGTCTTTATTAACATTTGCTTAATGCTTTATTTATATGTTTAAGAAATGTATATATAACATATGTATTTATGTATCTGTGTGTGTGTGTGTGCGTGTGCTTGCAACTGTGGCGAGTTCTTGGAAATTGTGTTCTCTGGCTTTTCTCCGCAGCTGTTGGAACGTTTCTCTGTTGCTCCGTTCGCCTCGCGAATTCAATTATAATGCCGCTCCGATTGGACTTCAATCCGGCTGCTGTTGAACTCTGCCGCGGACTCTACTTGCTTTGCCAGTACGTTCTGCACTTGGCTACCATTTCAAGTATTATTAATTTGTGAAAGTTCAGCCACGCCCACAGGCGTACAACTACAGCAGTAACAACAACAACAACATCGACACCGACACCGACACCTGCTGTGACCGCGGTCTGCGCACTTTGCTCTGCGTTCGCTGACTCCGTTTCCAAAGTCAAATCGTTTTGTTTACTTAGCTGCCGCAGCAAAGTTGCCGCGTTCAGCTTGCAACCTGCCACATTTGAATTTCAAAACGAGCTGCGAGCCGCAAGCCGCGAGTTGCGAGCTGCCGAATTCGAATACGATTTTGTCACGCTGATAAGCTAATTGGCTCCATCTCACGCTTTTATTATCGCTGAGCAGCGGCTCGAGGTGTTTGCCTGTCAATTTGCATTTTTGCCTGGCGGTGGCAACTGCCTCGCTCCCCTCTTCAAGCAGCTGCCCCACAAGTCTGTCAATCATAGCGCTGCATTGTGCAACATTTAAGCAATTACTCATCCGAATTTCTATCGAAAAGCATATCGGGCTTATCGCGCCCTCTGCTGATAAGGTTCAATTGCTGTGACTCAACATCTCGCTGAATATTCTGCTCGACTCACACATAATATTATTTTTGGGGCAAGCTTGTGGTTGTTGTTGTTGTTGTTGCATTGCATAAGCCTGTGCCACAAACAAACAAACAAACGAAACTTGTTTCGCTCTTTGTTGCCCATTTGTTGTGTCTCATTTAATAATTTTTTTTCCTCCGAAATTAATTCGCTTAACAAAAACCAAATAGCAAAAGGCCCACGAAAAGTGTAGCTGTTGCCGTTGCGGCTGCTGTTGCTTTGGTTTTCAGATGCCAAACAAAGATACAAAGCGGCAGATACAGATACAGCAGCACAGATACAGATACACAGATACATGTGCGTGCCAGTCTGTCTGTCTGTCTGTCCGTCCGTCTGTCACTCTGTCTGCGGCTCATTGCGCAGTTAATTTGTTCATGCGCTCAATGCGTCAATACAATTTGACTTTCACTTATTTTATGCGACCCATTGCAGCTAACCCCGCTTCCCGCTCCCCGCTCGCCCCCTCCACACTCTAACAGAGTTGAAGTTGGAGGACTATCAGCTTAAGACGGAGCCGGAGTTCGCATACAAGAGTCGTCAACTTGCCAGCTCATTATGCAATTGAGTGTGCAAATGTTTACAAATCAGACAGCTTCAGTTGCAAATGCAGTTGCGCACTTTCCAAGCACCGAAAACGGGCTTAAAATACAACTTTAGGACAAGAAAGAACGAAAACAATCGATATATGCTATACAGATATATATTCCGATTGTTCATGTACTAGGCCATATCATAATATGGTAATCCGATTTTATAAGGCTTTGCAGATATATTTGGCGAAGGTTGAGTTATCTTGAAAAACAAAGAAGTATTATAAACGAAAAATCAAGTTCCGACAGATCCCTTATATAGAGCTATATAATATGTCCAAAATATATCTTTGACATGATAATTGATTGATAGGTTGACATTAATTTGTAACTTTTCTTATCTTGTGATTCTTCCTATAGAGTTAAAAGATACTCCCATAGAGTTATGATGTAAGTGTATCTTTGGAATGATATTTTATCGAAAGATAACATAAAACCAAAGAATTGTCCCATACATTAGATCATTTTTCGATCGATTCTTCCTATGGTGCAATATAATATATTTAAAATGTCTATATTCGAGTGATTTATTGTCGTATATTTCTAAATTTGTTTTCTTAAGATTTTAATATAGATAAACAAGTTAAAGTTCAGGTCTGCCAAGTTAAAGATATTTGAAAGAACTTCAAGGTAAACAACTTATTTCTGTCAACACAGCTGCATGGGAATCTATCTAACAAACTTTCTATTTCAAATGATAAGCAAAAAGTATATTTATATATATTTGTGAAACCTCAACTTTTGCTAAATTCTTTCGTGGACTTTCTGGGTTTTAACCACGCCAACTTCCTATATTGATGTGGTTTCCTATGCAAATTTGCAAATGTCAAGAGTTGCAGAGTTGGTTTTCTATGCCACCGACCAATTAATTCTAGTACCTTATTCAATAAGCAGCTCGGCTCGGCGCCCCAGCAAATGATTCAGCGCTGTTTTTTTGTTTGCCGCAGATATTTAGCCTAAACAGTTGCGGCAGTTGCGGCGCAACCAGCTACAGATACAAACACAATCATTCAGATACGATTTCTTTTAGGTTTCGGTTTTGGTTGCGGGTCGCAGTTGCTGTCGCTGCTGTTGTTGTTGTTGTTGTTGTTTGGCGCGCGCAATTGATGTTGTAACATGGCTACCACGAGTGCAACATTGCCCCCCGTCCACCTCTGCCACCCTCCTCTCTGCCACTCGCGGCAGCTGTGCAACCTCCTGCTCCTCTACACTCCCCCAAAATACACAAAATGTGTGACATAATCTGTGCAGCCTTCGATGGCAGCAGCAACAGTGGAGCTCTTATTGTTGTTGTTGTTGTTGTTGTTGTTGCTGCTGGGGCTGCAGTTGCTCAGACTCAGTCATTCAATAAGTCAGTCAGAGTCAGCGCCGAACGGTTCAATGAACCGAAGCCGCGTCGCTTTGCCTTTATGTACAATAACCAAAAACAACGCATCGAACAACAACAGCAGCAACAACAACACGAACAACAACATGAACAACTTAAATATTTTGCTGCCGAATATGTTACAAATTTTGCACAGCGTTTGTTAGTTTTTGCTTCATGGCGATGCCAGCTTCGACTTGGACACAGACTCAGACTCGGACTCGGACTCGAGCTCAGGCTCGGACGCAGACTCGGACTCGAACTCGGTCTTGGCGTGCGACTCCGGTTGCGACTCTCTTGCGGCGGTGGCTGTGAAATCACTTACTGGTTTTTATGCGACCGGCAACAACAACAACAGCAGCAGCAGCAGCAGCAACAACAACAACAGCTGCAAATTTGTTGCCCTCGTGTTGCTCATTTGGCAGCTTCGCACCTTCGCGAATCGACAGAGCGCGGCCCATTGTCAAATTGGGGACAATTTCAGCAATATTCGCATAAGATTTAAAAAAAAGGCAAAAACTACTCAGTATTTCGAGTGAGTAATGGCTTGAATAATGCCAAAGTTATTTGGGATTAGCTGCACATTGAATTATGCATAAATAATGCACACAGATCAATTATAGATTTAAGACTAACAATTCAAATATTTAATGCCACAAATGGCTTTGGGTTTTCATGCTCTTCTAGAGGGTATCATAAACGGAGAAGATGTCTCCGACAAGGTATATATATTCGTGAGCAGTATCAATAGGTGAGTCTTTATAGCCATGTCTGTCTGTGCGTCTTTTTGTTGCAGGTAGTATATAGGGTGTGTCCGAATAAGTCCGATTGGATTACTATGGATTAAGCTCTATGTTGACCATACTCGCAATCTGTAAAACACATCTGTGCATCTTTTGATCAATATTGAGAAATATATCATATAGTTCGGTAGGAAGTATAGTTCTATGAAAAATGTTTTTATATGGTAAACTTCTTCTGTTTCTCAAGATATCTTAACCATGCTCTGCAATTACGAGCTTCACTTTCCACCAAGCAAAGCTGCAAAAGTGTATCAATTCGGGTATTGCAGGGTATTTAAGCTTCGACGTTGCCATTCCTTCTCGTCAATGTTGTCTTCACCTAAGGCCACATTGTGTTGATAGTTACCCAGTATAAACCAGGCTATATAATACTAACAATAGATCGTAAACATATTACAGTCCAAGCTTTTGCTGTTTGACAGTGCGCAGAAAAAAACATTGAGACTTCTGTTGATCAACGCCTTTTTGAATCTTATTGACTTTTATGTGTTGTCTCAATAATTGTTTTACAATAAACCCAATGTCGGGCCAATGAAGCGGACCTACACAGGCATTCACAGAACCCACAACAACGGCAACAACAACAACAACAATCTTGAATGCAGCAATCATAATTATAAAATTTGCCTCGAGTCGGTTTCAAGCGGTTGTTTGATCGCTTTTCACACTTTTGTTTATGGAAAAACTAATCCAAGATTGAAAAACATTTCAAAATAATTGTTGAGAAATTCGTCTGGCCAGCAGAGTTGATCGAATGCATTGTGCTGTAAGGCAGGGCGGGAGTGAGGCGCACATAGAGCAATTACCAGGCTTACACTGAGAGAAAATGTTTCAAAAAATCGCCTCAAATTAAACAAACTTCCGATTTCAGAAAGTTATTCTCAGAAAATATTCTCTTGATAGGAAGAAGTTTAGAAACTTTAAGTTTACCATTTTAAGCTCGACTTTAAATATTTTTAAAGCAAACATTATTTTTTTGAGTGCAGCCGGGACGAGCAGCAGCTGCTGATGGCTCTCACCTCTGTCGGTGGCCCTGTGCCCCGCCCCTGACTCAGTTGTTGCCCCCGCTCGCCCGCTCGTCCGCTTAATGACCCTATTTTAATTTCAAGACTCGCTTGTCCATCGCACTTTGCGGAATTTACATTATACGCCGCATACGCACACATTTCTACATATTTCTTCAGTTGTTTGGCTTTTGAAAAGCCGCCGACAGGCGACGTTGACTTTTGGACGCTAATATGACGACGATCTTGGCCTTTGGGGTGCCAGCAACAAGTGTGCTCTAGTCGGGAGTGCACGACTATGAGTTATCCTGTAACCAGCGCAAATCTACGCTACGAACATGCAAGATTCCTTCACACTCAAGCACACGACTTCTTCCGCTTGTTCTTTCCTCTTGATGTGAAATATTCTGCATCTGTGTATACTATATCTAAACACACATAACAAGTTTAGTGCATCTAACTCTTATAATCCTCGACTTATGCTTAGAAAACCAATTCACCAAATCGATATTTATCGATATTATGGACTGGAAGGAGATGTCAACCAAAAGAAACTCAGCTCGTTGTCTTGGCTAGGCATACATCGATTGTATAACTCCTTCTGCCTGTTGCATACCTTTGCCTAAAACCAGTATACCCTTTTTCAACATTTACAGGGCATAACACAGCAGCAACAACAAGTCGAGTAGCCTGAAACTTAAGACAATGGAAATTCATTTGTTGTTGTGGCTTCTGGCAAGGTTGTTGCGTTGTTTCGTTGTTTCGTTTCTCTTATGCTGAGAAATTAGCTGCTTCAGTTATTATTTTTATCGTTGTTGCTGTTGCTCTTTAAGTTGTTGTTGTTGTTGCTGCTGTTGCTGCTGGACAGGCGTATCTATTTGCGATCGTCACTCGCCCTGGCACTTCATGTTCAGCTTTCAGCTTGTCGCTTGTTTTTTCTGTTTTTTGCATCCGCTTCCGTAGAGCTTCTTCTGCTTCTCAGCAACAACAACAACAACAACAGCGGCAATTATTGTATTAGCAACAAAAATGTTGCTGCTGGCCTGGCTGGGGCGTTTTCTTCAGTTTGACCTCAAAACTAAAAGAGTTGAAAACATATTTAATCTAATGTGAAAATCGCTGAAGCGTCTTCAACATTGACTTTGTTTTAATTCACGCTGTTGTTGTTGTCGTAGCTTGCCGCTGATAATGACGACGACGACGACAACATTTCGACTTGCTGTCAGACTTTTGGGAATCGAAAATTGACTTAAAGCGTCTACGTTGGGGTTGGGTGGCGAGCTGAGGGGGCAAATGGGAAAATTCCAAGCTACTCTCCATTGAGCACGTTGCAATGACACTGGCTGATCGTGGCTCTCACACGATTCAGCTCGTAAGCCTATCAATGATTGTTTAGGGCGAATAAATCAAGACTAACATACTCTGCTGAAAAGTGAAATGGGGTATATTGGCTTGCTGCAATGTACGTTCGTCCGCCTCTGGAAGCTTGAAGATGATTCCCCAGTCTTACCTAAGTCTAATAAAGAGTTAAGATCTTTTTGATCTTAAGATCTTTGCCTTACAGTTTTGAAACTACCTTACCTTTAATCTTAAAGGCTTATATCGATAATATTCTCATGTCGTTGTCACAGCCTGCGTGCAGAGGTTCTGTATTTGCACTTAGTTGAAATCCAGAAATTTCCAATACTTAATCCTTAGCTCAACTTTCAGCTAGTGTCATTCGTGTTAGGTGAAATATTTAAAGCTGTTCTACATTGCCGACTTCTGCTCAGGCTTCAGAGTTGGGGAAGTATACATATATATTTAAATATATAAATATATATATGCTTATACAAATAATGCCCATTTGTCGCCAGTCACACACTTGTGTGGAACTTTCCGGATCGTGAGCATTCCGATTCCAATTTCGAACTTGCACATAAATCACAATCATGCATACCAAAACTGGCCAGCAAATGTCTCGCGAAAAAAACACAATAAGAAAATTAACCAAAATTATATAAAACAAAACGAAATGCTATTTACGGCATGCCGAAGATTTAATACACTTTAAGGCATGAAGCAATATGTTTTGGTTAGAGTGAAGCTCGTATTTGCTGAGTTTGTTTTAGATATATCGAAAATCGAGCGATTCTTTCTATAGATAGATATAGTTAATTAAATGTTAACATACGAATAGGAATAAGATGTAAGTTGTAAATGTTGAGTTTCATCGAAATGTCTTGAATACAAGATATTGATTTCAGCATCATCCTTTATGATATAGTCTTCAGATCCTGCCTTTTCCCACATATGCACAGCCTGTATCATAAAACTTGGCTCTTGATATTGATTGGGTAAAGATATATATACTTCATGGGCTCAGATAAGTCTCCTTCTGTTCGTTCGAATTTCGTCATACAATTATAATAACCTCCAGACGAAGGGTATTTAAAGATTAATAAAACGAATGCCAAACGCGAAGATGGCAACGTTTTGTGTCAGTTTCGTGTCTCGATTACTCATACGCATAAATATTTTTGCATCGGGCGATAATCAGTCGGGCCGCAGAGGGGGCGGGACAAGGGCAGGGGCTGCGGCTGCTGCAACTGCGAGTTATGAGCTGCACGATTGCCCGGCTTGCCCGGCTGACGGTCACCTGATGTGATCCGCGCTGGAACGTGTGTGTGATCACGAGCCCGAGGCTTATTTCGTCATCCCCATCGCTAGATTATTTGAGTGCAATTCTTCCAAGATGTGTGGTCGGTGGGTGGTTGGTGGTTGGTGGGTGGTATTTTGGGCACTGCGCCTAGCATCTGCGCAGTTTTAATAAATATTTACATTTGCTGCAAACCAATTTGCGCAATTTGTGCAACTGCTTTGCGGTGCCACAGGCTGCGGCTGGTGGAGGCGGCGGCATTCGACAAAACTGTGCGAAATGCTTAACAACAATAGACGCGGGTTGCTCGAGAATTTAGGGACTGTTAGCTTAAGAAAAATATTCGATAAAGCTTGTTCGAACTAAAGATAATTTGTTTATAGAACATGATTTGGTTCAAGCTTAGTCTTGGCTTAGTCTTTGTTTTGAGTCCGTTCAAGTTAACTTTCTAAATGCAGCTCGATCCGTTTGCAACCCTGGCATTATTAGCTCTCAGTTCTATTCGAACTTTTTAGTCAACCCTCGCATGCATGCATCTATTTGGTTTTGTCATCGCTTTGATTTGGCGCGCGCTGCTCATTTTGCTTGCAATTTATGACATTTGTAAGATTGTGAAGGGGGTATGGGGGAGGGCGGGAGGGTGGCGTATGCATTGCAAAATTGCTCGTCTATTAAATGCTGTTGCCTGCTCGGTTGCTGTCAATGCTAAATGCAGCTACTTAAGGCCAAACTCGGCCTCGGAACTGGCATCGGCCTCGGCACACGTGGCAGCTGCCTGTGACTCAGGCCGCCCCTCCACAGCAGCGGCCCCCCATCACCCATCCCCTATCCCCCATACCCACCCCGAGCTGGCTGCCCTCGAGCAGTGCTCATGTGACAAGCAGATGTGCCGATTAACAGATAAGTTTCAATTCGCGCAGCTCCAGATTCAGTTCCAGATCCATTTCCATTGACATCTTGCGAGGGTTGGGGGATAGGCGACTAGTCGAGTATGGGTCTATATTTATCAATGGCTTGCTGTATGGCATACCAAAATTGGAGCAATAAAAGCAAAGCGGCAGCCCGCAGTGGCCCCGGCGAACGGGGCCACCGAAATAGTCAAGAATGCAACTAAATTTAGGCGAGAGAAAAACCAAAGCACCAAAGAACTCTTCAAGTTTACAACGTATCGAAACTTGGCAGCAACAAGAGGGGAGGAAGGGACTGGGGGGCGGGGGGCAGAGAAACACGCACTTACACATGTTCCAGACAAATGGGAGATGCCAGCGAGAGACTGAGAGAGAGAGCGCAAGAGAGAGAGAGAGAGGGGGGGCGCCCGAGGGCGAGACAATGTTGGGGAAACTTCTCGACTGCTCAACTTGTGTGCACTTCTCCTCACTTCTCGAGTGCGTATTAATAAAAGAAAGTGCAATGAATTCCCAAATATGTTAAATTGTCTACCAAACAAAGAAACGAATCGCAACGTGTAGCACGGAGCGGGGGCAAGCCGAGGCGACGGCCCCAACATGTGTGCAACAGATACGCGCATGAAAATGGAAGCGGCCCGACACTGAAATCTGTTTTCGGATGGAGAGAGGGGGCGGGGCTGGGATGGGAGCGGGGAATTGAGTCTGTTGCTGCTGCTGTTGGGGGTGATGCAGTTGCTCCGGTCTGGGCCGGTCGCGCATTCAACAATGCCCGTAATTAAAATTGAAGTGGAGGCACTAAATTTAACAGCCCTCAATGAGCCGGCAGGAGGATGGAGGGATGGAGAAGGGGGGAGGGTGGCACAGACGTAGACGGAGGCTGTGGCTGTTCCTCTTGATATTATTATTGCTAATGTTGTTGTTGTTGTTGCTGCTGCTGCTGTTATCGTTGAGGCCAATGCTTGCCACAAGTCGCACGAGTCCATTTGCCCAGCAATGTGGGGCAAGCAGAGGGTGCGCATCAAGCGAGGGTGCACTGTACACAAATAGAGCGCGAGCGAGAATCAAATTTAATAATATGCTCCTACAGAAACTATTTAAGAGTCGACAGCTAAACGTGAACTTGGGTCTGCTCTGAGTCTATGATGAATGGATGGGCGTTAATCATCATGATATATCTAGGAATCAGATATAAAACACAAACTTTAAGTTGCAGCGAATATATTTCATATAGTTAGTAATATAGTTTTATAATTTTGGTTATTATTCAAGGTTTATCATATCTGCTGTTGATAAATATTTATGAATTTAGACCTCAGCGATAGGGTCGTATTCTGGGTTCTAGCTTAGACTTTAAACGAAAGCAAAAGCAATCAATTCATATGGTTAAATATTTATTGTTGTATTGAATCATTGATTCATTCTCTTCTTTTAAATATGGATTTGAATCTATATAATCTATGTTTATAAATATATATCTATTTATCTTAATCTCTCTATATAAAAATCCTTATCTCGAGTGATTGATTGACTGATTGACTGATTAGCTGACCGACTGACTAACTGATTAACAGATTGACTGACTGACGGATTAACTAATTGACAGATCAACGAACAGTCTAAACAGTTAGAACTAAGAAGCTAAAATTGTATTATATAGTCTTCAGTCATTTGAATCTTGAATCTGTCTTATCATCCAACTCCCAGCTAGAAATGTTAGGAACAGAGATTCTTGTCATTATATGTCTTTATCTGCAACTTTTAGACTAATTGCCATTCTTAACATTCATTAACATATTCGTTTAATTTGCTGCTGCCAATTTTCTCTATACGCCTGAGAACTTTATAAACTTTTCGTTTCTTTTTTTTTTTTGTAAATCCCTTGGGTTCCGCCTCAAGGTCATTTATCGGGTGGTCGACTGCATAAATATGCATGCTTATAAGTAAGTATTATTACACGTATGCTTATCTCAAGAAATACCCGCCCCGGCACTCGCATTCACATTCACGCCTACGAGAATGAGTGCTAGTTGAAGTGAATAAGCGTGAGTGCCAGAGTGAGTGCGAGTAGTGAGTGTGAGTGCGAGTAGTACAAGACATATTCGTAAATAGTTCATTGCTCCGCTTAGAGCGTGACTTTGGTGCGGGGTGGAGTTCGGGAAGTGGTTGCTGAGAGGGGAGTGGGAAGGGAGTGTAGACTACGAGACGACTACGAGACGCATTCACATTCACATTCACACACTCACAGTCACACACTCACATTCACACACGCGCCTCGATGAGTGCAGTTCATAAATCTTGGCCCTTTGTACTTGGCTGCTCGGCTTCGAGTTTGTTTGAGTTGTTGTTGCTGCTGCTGAAGTTGTTCTCGTTCTTGTTGTTGTTGTTGTTGTTCTTCTTCTTCTTCTCGTTGTTGTTGTTGTTGTTGTTGTTGCTGCTGCTTCTGTTGTACATTGTTTCACTTGGCGCACAAGTAACTGACTTTTATCTACAATTTTTATTATGACTATTTTAATATTAAACTAATGAATGCGTCGCGGCCACGCCGACTGTGACTGAGCCCCCGCCACGCCCCCTCCCCCCTGGGTCCGCCCTTGTCGAAACACTTGCTATGCGGTGCGACTTCGCGCCCTCCAAGATACATTTATAGAGCTGTTGACGACCCTTTCGAAATTACAGACCATTGCTAATTTATGCGCCTGTTGTATGATTTTCAGCTACTCTTCCTTTTCCTTTCTCTGCCCGATCACCAAGCGAAAACGAGTATATTGGTTTCTTAAAGGAATACCTCGTCATTAACTTTAGCTCAAGGCGTATTTGGACTGTGAACGAGTATAACACAGTCGGTTACACCCGACGATAAAGTTCCTACTTACCCTTTTTTCTGTTTTTCGGTCCAGTCTTGGGTCCATCCTTTGCTTATGGCCCAAAACCAATTAACTCAATTGGGGTCAGGCAAATTGGGCTAGAACTCAGACAGTGGGCGTGGCACATCGCATAATGTGTACATATTGTTGAATGTCACGAATATGAATTTGATTATATTCATCTAATCTAAAAATACAGCAAAGAATCAAATGGAAAATATCTTTAGACATCTTTGAATCTGTTTTAGGCCTGTGTCTAGAGTATTTGCTGTTCGTTGCAGCGATAATTATGCTACCCTGTAATTACGCTTGTTTGCATTTCAAACAAAAAAAAAAAAAGTTAATAAAACAATTAAAACGTGCAAAATGCTATTAAGAAAAGCTGCTGGCATAGAAATTGTTAAGGCGGCTGAGCACTGGGTAAAATAGTTCAATTGAGTGCATTGAGAGCTGGGGCAGGTGAGAAACCTCTGTGAGAGAGAGAGGGGAGGAGAGAGTGGCTGAGGGGAGTTCCCCGCAGCTGTTGTCGCTGCCAGTTTGTGTTCAGTCGCTTAAAATTTACCCAGACAACGTCAAATCTTGTGCTTGACTTTCAGGCTGTCAGTTGTTAACCTGGCTAAGAGGCTAGCCTGCCCCCTTCCCCCTCCCCACCCCCCTGCCGTACCCGTACCATCACACCGTCACACTCCTGGGACCGTTTTCTTTTCTTGCTCCAGTGAATTTTTCTGCTGCCTTGGCTCTGGCAGCTTCGACTTGGACTTGGGCCTGCTTTTCACCTGTCCATCGTGTGGAAATCATGTGAAAACATGTGGCCGCCAGTCAGCCAGGCAGTCAGTCAGCCAGGCAGTCAACTAGTCAACTAGTCAGCTAGTCAGTCAGGCATTCATTTAGCCAAGTTTCAGCAACAGCAACAGCAACAACAACAACAACAATGGGAGCAACAAATTAAAGTAATTTCCTACCGCAACGTTTTCAAACTTCATTTTATATTTTTTTGTGTAATTTTTGCCTTGGCATTTCTTCAAACGCTGCGAATAACGTTTCATTTTATTTTCCTTTTAGTTTGTTTTACATCGCGTTAATTGCGACTTTTCATATGCCAAGTGCATTGTACAAACTATCAACCCAAATCTGAAGCTGAATCTGAAGCTGAATCTGTATCTAAATCTGAATCCAATTCCAAATGGCCAAAGACGGCAGCTGTGAATGTAGCTTTTACCACTCGTCAGCTTTTTTGTATTGTTTTTCAGCTTTTTTTTTGTATTTTGAGCAATTGTTTTAATTAGCCTCGCCGCGAATTCATGTGACACGCAAAATGAAAGAGCTTTGGGTAGATCTTTGGTGGCGTCATCTTTGGCTACACTCTGGAGCTGCAGCTGCTCGTCGGAGCAAATGGTGTCAGAGTCTCACGACGAGTCGGCAAGGCGGCCAAGTATCTCACAGATACATTTGCTCATAAGCATCAATAATGCGCTCTAATGGAAATTGTTGACTTTGTCAACGTTTTTCATCTTTATTTCTTTTTTTTATGCGTCAGTCAGGCAGGGAGGACGGAGGTGGGTGGCGGGTGGAGGGAGGGTGTGGCCGGCAACGCCACTTGACTGACATTTATCGCTGGTTTGGGCCGCTGTTGCAACAGAGTCGCCGCCGCCTGCTGCTGGTGTCAGCGACAGCGACAGCGACGGCGACGGCAGCGGCAGCGGCGTTCAACGTTTTGGAAAATTTAGCACAAGGTTGCAACAGCCAGCAAAATGAGCAATTGTGGCAACAACAACAAAGACGCCAAAGCTGCTGCAACGCCAATAGTCGAAGTTGTTGTTGTTGTGGTTGCTGTTGTTGCTGTTGCATTCAAATTGCTGCCACTGCTGCTGTTGCAGTTGTTGTTGTCGTTGTCATTGCCCAAAATTGTAAATAAATAAATACTTAATTATGTTGTTTGGCCGCACCGCTTTTGGTTATCCAAAGAACTGGCCAAGCACAACAACAACACATTGCGCATACGCCACGTTGTCCAAGCGCTATGAGAATCAATCTGTGGCCAAAGCAACAGCCTGAGTGTGTGTACACAATTTCACTTAATTGACTTCCAAGCAAGACATTTCCAAATATCACGTATACGACATGTGCGCAGCCGAAGCGAGAGTAAAGCAAATTGCGGCTGTCAACAGCCAAAAGTTAGTTCAGAGCAGCCAGCGATTATGACTAGTAAAAGCCAAGTTAACAGCTCAATATAATAGCAGAGATCACCGTTGCAGTTGCAGTTACAGTCGGCCACAAATTGAGGCAAGTGATCTGTCCAGATACTGTCAACATATCAATGCAAAGCACTTTGCCGCGCTGACTAAGCAAATTGTTAATTATCTTAACAGATCTCTGTCGTTCGATATCGTTTTGAGATTTATGCAAAACTCTGTTGGAAACCGATGCTGCTTTTAGTGGGTATCAAGAGGTGTGACAGATCAGGTATATATCTGATAACATATTTTATGGGTGTTAATATAGATACAAGCTAATAGCTCAAGCTCAAAAAAGACACTAGCTACCACAAGAATAGTAAATCAACTTACTAGCCTAGCACTTGAACCAGCATCCTTCTTGACAACTCATCTACTGAGCTGCTTACAGAGAAAAGAAGTGCTAGAGAAATAGAGTGAAGAAAGTATTACCAATTTCATAAGAAGTTGCCCCTCCTGCTCCTGCTACACACAAAAGAAGCGCTGGCCTGGCTGCAATCTAAGTCCAAGCAGGCAGCTTAAAGTTGCCCCATCAGCAATCTTTTCAGCTCAATTTCATGATGTTTCCCCCGCACACATCTCTGACTTGTGTGCGAGCTGTTGGGATAAGTTCTAGCAGGAACTCAATCAGCACTTTCGCAGTTATGAAACGAGGCGGCAGCAGTTGCACATAAGCAGACGGACCGAAGGGGGTGTTGGATGCGCCGCTCAGACAGTTGCAGCCACTCCAGCCAAGCCACCCACGGACCACAGCATCCGTGAGTACAACAGATAGCCAAGCTGCGGGGCGGGTGGGCAGCGGGTGGTGCAACCGAAGGCAAACGCTGTAAGCGCAGAACAAACTGCAAAAACGAAACGAAAACTGCGACGAAGCTGAAGCCAACGACCGCAAACTTGCAGCAGCGCGCTCCAAAAATGCAGCAGCCAAACAAACCACTCGACTGGGTATATGCCACATGCCACCAGCCGCCACCCGCGCCCGTCCAGGCCAGCCCGGCTGTTGCCACGAACCGGAAGTAAAACGCAAATGCGAAGGTTGCTTGGCTGCGGCTGCTGCTGCTGCTGCTGCCGTTGCCGTTGCTGCATCTGCATCTGCGGCGCTCGAAGCAGCAGGGCAGCAGCAACAACTGCAGGTCGATTTGCAAGCTGCTGCTGCTGCGTCTCAGTCTCTCTGCATTCTCGACTGGGCTGCCTGACGCCTGCCCGCTCGGTAGGTGGCAGGTTCTTGGCTGCCGACAGATGTTGCTTGTCGTCATTGTTGCAATCAAAATGGCGCTTACAAACCTCATCCGCATCTTCCGATCTCCCCCCTCCTACCCCTGTCTAAATATAAGCAGAGCTCAGGTCTTGCTCAGCATTTTCAATAAGTTGTCGCTGGTCGCACTATAAATTTGCCTGGCCCCAAAAATAAACGCAGCCCAGCCTCGCATCGCAGTCGCAGTCGCAGTCGTAGTCGCAGTCGCAGAGCCCAGAACATTTCCAGCAAACATCGGGCATTCGGCATACATGCACATACATCTACATATACACACACACATATGCATATGAGAATACGCTGGGCTTCCGTTTCTGAACGCCTGTTCGAATTTTAAGCTATTTTTATTGAAAATGAGCGATATTCTCAGTGCCCCAAAAACATGCGACACAAAGCCGCTGAGAGCGACAGATGGCAAGAGCTAAGTGGCGAGAGCGTAGCAGTGAATGACAAAGATTGAGTGAGAGAGACACGCAAGCAAAGAGAGACAAGATGTACGTGTGTGTGTGTGTGTGTGTCTGTTGCCATGTAAAACTGTGTTAAGTGCATGCTGTGTGTGGACTGGGCAACGGCTCAGCTCCATTGGGGGTTGCAATTGATGTGATGCACGGGCAGCCAACAATGATGGCTTCATTGTCAGTGCTCCGGCTTGACGCCACCCGACACCCGCCACCTACCCGCATAACCCCCGCCACCGCCAACACAATTGTCCACCCACTCAACGGGTGACAAATGGCCACAACGAAACACGATTACTCTTCACTTTTTCTCTGATGAAGAGTTTAAGGTACAGTTTGTTTTCGTTTTGATCACAGAATTAACACTAATATTTGTATGAGGATTCGGATTGAAATTCTAATATTAAGTATTGTCTTAGGCGAGGGCGATAGATGATAGTTTATGGGTTGAAAAGTTTGACTATTTACCGGATTCATGAGCCTAGGTCTTAATGCGAACGTTTTTCATTTTATCTGTGTTTCCTTATTCAATAAAATATTTTGTTTATTATTATTATAATCCGAAATTGGCGATAAAGTGATAAAAGTGTGATAACTTTTTATTCATTAATTTTAAATGATTCGCTTTAAGTTAATATATTTTTGCTCAAAGCAAGCTTCTAAGTAAAACAAGAATATTGGAATTCCGGATTGGGCTTCAAAAATCTTTTGCAGCTGAGCCCTTTAATAATCCTTTACATTTTGTTTTTGCTCTTTTGCTTGTTTTCTGCTCAAGCTGATGACAATTGCATGGTATCCTATAAATATTGTAGGGTATAAACAAGCGCATTTTGCGTTTTATTCTCGCACAAAGTGCAATCAACACTGCACACACTACCCGGCTTCCAGTTCTTCCGCCTGCCCCTACCCTCTGCTCTAGCCAACCGGCAGAGCACTCTTCTCTTCTCTCCACTCTGTCTCCGCCTCCTCTCATTTTCTCATCTGTCCCTGTTCAGTCTTTGACTCTCTTGTTTTTTATATTTTGTCATATTATTCTTTATATTCTTTTTATATGCAAAAAGCAAACAGAAACTGCGCTTATTTTGCACCTCTCCCCTGTCCCCTCCTTGCCCGCACGTGCGCCGGCAGAACCCATTAGAAGCGAGCTTTGAGCATGTTAGAGCTGGCGAGCCGGGAGAAGGGGACGCGTAAGGGCGCAGCAAGTGGCAGGCGGCGCATCGCTTTCAAGCTGCCAAGTGCCAGCTATGGGCATGGCTATAGTTATGACTACGACTATGAATATGGCTGCGGCTCTGGCTCTTGGCTGTTGACTGTTGGCTGCGACTGCATTTCGCCTCATTTCGATTCATTTGCGCTCTCCGAGCTCACATTCTCGCTGGCTATGTTCTAAGCGCTGCCTCGCCGTCTCGCCGCATCTCCTCTTCGCCGCTTCGCTGCCTCGCTCCTGTCGCTTTTGTACTCTGTAGTTTTGTGAGTGAGTGTGTATGCGTGTGTGTGTGTGCTTTCCATGTCTTCTTTAGCTCCTCCATTTCCAGTTCTGTGCCTCTGTCGCTGCCACTGCCGCTGCCGCCGCTGCTGCCTGTCTCTGTTCTCTGTTGGTTTTCGCACATTTCGCCCATTGTGTATATTTGGCAAGTTGTGCGCACTCAGCCCCCGTCAACGAGTCCGACTCGCTGCTGTGTACCCTGCGCCCGGCCGAGTCCGAGTCCGCAGACCGAGCAGCTGCCGCTGACGCTACTGCTGAGTGGAGTGCTCTCTGCCGTTTGCTGTGCGCCTGTTCTGAAACGACTCAAACTGAGAGAGAGATAAAAGCATCTTGTGCTAGATGATGCTTCTGTGTTGATAAGACCCAGGCCCCGCCGCAGCTCGGTCTCTGTCTCGTATGTGCGTGTGCGTGTGTATGTGTGCGCGTGTGCATATCTGTGACTTTTGCGTGAAAATTGAGCACAATTTCTAGATGCACACAAAAGTATTGCACGAGTACTACCACAACTACTATATTAAAGCTCTCACAGACACGCACACACTTACACTCAAACAGCCGCCTGAGGTTAAGTTGGACTTCAGTTCTCTGCTCTGTTTGATTTGAGTGAGTTATGAAGTTGCAATCGCGTTGCGTGGGCGTCTCAGACTTAGCTCCAGTTGTCGGTTTGTGCTCTTTAAGCGGCGATTTATTGTTGTACTTACTTGTGGCAGAGAGACTGCAGCTCTTCCAAAACTGGGCGACACATTGTGCTGCAATCGGTGAAGAGTTTCTATTATTGGGGCGTGGAAAAATGCGTTTACCGTTAGCTTTATGGCCACGGTCATAAAAACCCAAATGCGATATAGACGGCAGCTTTGAAATGCTTTTCATATAACATATATCTAGCTGTAAATGCAACTGCCACACACGAGCCCAATAGATGCACGCAGACAGCCAACAGATACAAATGCGTGGATACAGCTCAAATGTAAATGCATTCTTGTGCACTCATCAGTCGTTCAATCTCATCATGAGCTCAATGATGATGATAATGATATTGTTGTTGTTGTTGTTGCCCCTTATGCAGGTCAATGCTGCCGTTGGTTGCCCAGTTGATACACTCAGCAAAATATCCAGCCAAATTAATTGACTTAAGTTTGTCTATTTATATTTATTTGTGTATTTATATAATTACATGACTATACGGGGGGTTATTACCCAGATTTGCCTAGGCCATGTTTTTAAGATTTAAAAGAAAGCTATTTGATCCCCAATATTGCAGCTATCCAGCTACCGATTGAATGGTAGCCCTTTTCACTTATTTTCCACAGTTTAAGGTGGAATTATGTATCATATCTCATGTTAACTTAGTAAATACTTCAAAAATATCAGCTTTCTAGCTTTAACTTTAGTCAGTCAGGAAAAATAGTTTTATAATTATTCACTTTATTGCACTTTGAGCTAGTTTTATGGCCATCAAATTCTTTCAGTGTATTGCAGCTTAGCTGTCCTTTGACATATGCCACTTGATTGGGCAATTTGCATGCACCGAATACCGATTTAGATGCTGTGGCACTTTCACTTGGCCAGCAACTTGCAACTGCAACTGCAACTGAAGCTTCATGCAGGCAGCCATATTTGCTCTAGTCATAAATTATGCCTAATTATGCGGCATCTTGGCCAAGATTGGCCAGCTCCTGAGCGCAGAGAGCACTATGCAATTTGTCCACTCGGCCTGCCCATGTGGGTTTTGGGGCAGCTTATGGCCCAAAGCAGGCAGATCCAAGCTGTGGCTGCAGTTGATGTTGCCGCAGTTGCAGTTGCAGTTGCTGCGGCTGCTGTGTGTGGCAGGCGGGGGCGCCAGGGTGACCATTACGAAATTTTTGCAACTAAATTTGTGTCTACTTTCATTTTTTGTTTGTTTTTTTGTTTTTTTTCAGCTGCTTTTGTTGTTGCGGACCATGGCTTATAATTGTTACCTAGGCTCGGCTGCATTTAATGGCCGCATCTCGAAATTAGCCGCAACTTTCAACTGCGGCAAAAGAAAGTTGATTTTTTTGGGCCAACAAAATGGCCAAAACTTGCAGTTGTTGTTGTTGTCGTTGCTGGGCACTTCAAGGTCATTTGGCAGGGCAAACAATAGTAAATTGTAAATTGCCATCGCAGTCTTCCCACTCGTCTGGCATTCCATGAATTTTTGTTCACTTTGTGTTCAACTTAATTAAAAGGCAAACAAAACGCAACCTCACACACAAGAACTGATAAAAAATGCTTTTATCAGCAGAACGAACAAAAAATAAAAATACAAAAAAACAGAAATATACAAAATAAAACAACCAAGAGTGCTCTTCTCGGGAGTGCACGACTAGCTGATACCCTGCACCCAGCACCAACCATGCCTGCTTTCTGATACACATGTGTATGGAGAAAAAAACACACACACACACACACACACACACACACACAGAAATAATCTGCCCGCGCTGCGGCCGTATTCCTTCTTTTCTTCGCCCCACTCTATAAGAATTTCATTCTTGGCTAAGTTGAGTTGTTTATTGTCCGATCTTTACGAAAATTTTGGAGCATGATTATGGCATTTAAATGTGTATACATACTAAAGCTTTAAACAGGATCTCTCAAAAAGCGCCGTTTTATTTGGGAAGAAACAGAAGAAGGGAAAAAAAAGTGTAAATTTCCTTATGTACTATACGATATCGATGTTTATCGATTTCAAGAAACGATCACGGTAACGAAAACTTGATCTGTGTTTGCAATAGGCAATAGGTAATAATCCATAGTCTATGCTACTTTGTGGTGTCAAAGATGCCTCTTACCGCCTATTTTATACATTTGCGTAAAGCCAATATACCCTTTTACATTTTTCCAAGGGTATAAATACACTGTCGAGACACTAACCACGATAATTATACAAAACATGTGGCTCGTTTTTGTGTTGTATTGTGTGCCTGGCCACAAGACTTGGGAGCGAAACCCCAAAGTTACCTACGAATACAATTGATAAGCATTTAGAATAGATACACGAATATACGACTAGCTAGTGATTGCTGGCAAGAGGAAGCATCACACACACACACACACACTCGTACACGTGCGTGCGAGTGTACATATTTAATTTCCAAGCAAAAGTTTTAGATACATTTCAATGAAGTTTCTGGAAGTTCAGATAAAATTCAAGAATTTTATAGGGCACGAGAGAAATACGCAGCGTTTGCCATTTAATTTAAATTCTTATCAGATAAAACGCAGATAAAAACCAAAATTGATAACCTTTTAAATAATAATGTGAACGATCTTTATGTTTATATTCCTGTCAGGCCCAAAGGCTTATCAATTTCCAGCGTTTATCTCTGTCTCAACGCGCTTGCGAAAGCCTGGCAAACAAATATAAATGTTGGCAATCATTTGCCTAATTATAATTCATTTTATGATCACGAATATTTGCTTTCATTTAATGGCGTGCCATAAAAAAAACAATACACAAACCTTAAAGAATGAATAGACGCTGGGCTGAGCATGCCCGGTTCAAGTGTGGATGCGTTTGCTTAACTACTGCATAATCCAAAACCCTTTATTAACCCCTTGAGGTATACATAAGATACTGATTGATACTCGATTGCTTTTGAGAACTGTTGTTCCGACTGATTGACTGATTGATGATCAATGTTCTGCCCCTAAAAAGAACGCCAAGCTCGGAAAGTTCATGTTAAACTTTTGCTTTGCATCTCAATTTGCTTTGAACTCATTTTTGATAAGATACAGATAAGACAGGGAAGGGAACAAAGACTAACTGTGGGAAAGTATTCAAAATTGAACATTATAAAACAAAGCATTTGCGTTCCATAGATTTTAAAAGCATTTTTAAAGATCGCCCTTCTATGCGATTCTCATGATTTTTACTTTATTAACTCTTTTGCATACTTTTTCCCATTTCAGTGAGGTGCACTTTTAAAGGACTTTCTTCCTCTACACCTTATTGATGTCAATAATATATGATGTGTAAAGTTTGGGGTAAGTACAGACTTCCGTATATATATCTATATATTTGTTTATAACTAAGAACATATGCCAAAGCAGTTCAGTCCAGTTCTTAATAGTCCACATTTATATGGAAAATGAAAACGTTTCGGGCTGTTTTATCAAAGTTATTTGAAAAAAACTTTAAGCTCTAAAGTGTTTTAGTTCTTTTGAGAGCTGACCAGAACTTTAATGGGTTAACAGTTGAACCAACTGGGCCTTATCGATGCTGCCCACATACAGATGCATCCAACGCATCGCTTCTGTCACCATCACATCGAATGCCTCTGGGCAGGGCACCGGCTCCGACGCCGAGTGCGAGTCCGTCTCTGGTTCTGGTTCTGAATGTGGCTCTGACCGGCTGTCGGTGTGTCTGTGTGTGTCTCAGTGCCTCATCATCAATGTCCAATCGACGTGTGTGGCCTGGGGAACGGGAACGGGAACGGGCACGGGAACGACTGGTGGCACTTGGCCCGAGAGCAGAGCATGTGGTAGGCCTGACAACGACAACGACAACTACAACGACGACGACGACGGCGGCGCCGTCGATGGAATGTTGTTAGTTATAAAATGGCCACAAAATCATAACGCGGGCGTGGGCTCAACTCAGTGCCACTGAGCACTTTCCTGGACCCAAAACCGAACCTGATATTGACGATGACGAGCCACGAGTTACGAGCCATGAGCCGTGAGCCGTGAGCTGTGAGCTGTGAGTGCCCCATGCCGCCGTCTCTCGTCTGGGTCAGCCGGTGGTGGCCGATGTTGCCATCAAAAGGTTGGTCCAGAGTGTGAATTAAAATGTTTTTTTTTCTTCTGTTTTTGTTCTCTTTGCCCGTTTTTACATGTGTTCTGTGTGTTCCGATTGGGGATCTACAACTGGCAACTGGCAATAACTAAGCGAGCGGGCTAAAAATCGAAATCAAAACTCGTCGCAGTTGTTTTATGAGTTTTAGAAATTCTTTTTCACAGCACACACACACACACACACACACACACACACACGCACATATTTCTTTTTTCCACATGCACTCGCCGGAGTCGCCCACAAAAAACAAAAAAAACTTGTTTTGTTTTTCTCGTTTCTGTTTGCCATTCTTGTTATTATTATTAGTTTTCTATTTCAATGGCGGCAACGTCGGCGGCGTTGGTGGCTAGCTTTGAATAATGATGATAAGCAGAGCTCCAACCATCTGTCCAGCCATCCGTCCAACCATCTATCCGACCAGTCAACCATCCAGTCTGGGCCAAGCCAAACGAGCACAAATATATCTGAATACAAACGTATTTGTATAAACTCGCATTCATCCATCTGGCTGTCGTTCTCTTTTTGATTATTGACTTATTGTGGCATTTATTTTGTGTGTATATCTTTTATTTCTTCGAGCTGTTTTTTTTTTTGGTTTTTTGCTCGAAATCGTCGCCAGGTACACGAGAAATCGTCACGGTCAGCAAAAGATACTCGGGGTGCCCGAAAGTATCTCAGCCTATGCAGATACATTTGAAGCGCACGCTTGTCCGTTTTGATGTTGTTGTCATCAATTTAACAGCAACAACAGCAACAACAGCAACAACAATGTGAGAAACAAGAACAAAACCAGACATTCTTCGAGACTCGGTCGTTGTTCGTTCTCATAATTTGTTTGCCTCGCTTGGCCCCGTCGCTGCCCCTTTTCCCAGCTCCGAAGCCCGTTCCCAATTCTTTTCTTTCTCGCGCCATCGTCGCCGACTGTGAGAAAGATTTTATTTCGTTCAAGTGGTTTTTGATTTAACACCAAACAACAGCAACACCAGCAACAACAACGACAACAACAACAACAACAGCAATGGAAAATATTTTAATGATGCGTCGTCAATGCAATTCGGAAAAATGAAAAAGAGATTTCCAACTTGTTTGGTGGCCACGCTCTTTGCTTTCCACTTTATCTCGTGCTGTGGTTGGGTTTTCATAGCCATCGATTGATTAGCTCTGGGGAAAGCCGATAGTCAGTCCGTTGCAGCAACGACAACTGCCGCAGAACCCACCCCAAGACATTTGCATCTACACAAAAGGGGTAGCTCGCCAAGAGAATGAGAGAGAGAGAGAGAGAGAGAGAGAGGGAGGGAGAGAGAGGGAGAGTGGGCAGACGATCGACAGACCGAGAAACCACTCGACAAGCTGCCAATGCGCTTCGATGCGGTAACATCTGTCACGGCTGCTTCCTGGACACTGCACCACACAGCAACCACATTTCAAGCAGCTTATTGGAGCTTGCGTCGGGCATAAACGCATTGCGATACAGTTTGCAACGGTTCAATTAGCTATCGATAAGCACAGGGACATTTAATAAGCTAGGCCTGAAACCAGGGCCTACCATACCAGGCCAGCCAACATTTGTTTGTATGGCTCGCAGTCAGGTTAATTTGTATTCCATTTACATATGCCTAAGAGCATTTAAACTTCGTTGTGCGAAATTGTGTATAATTTTTGCTTGCGTTTCGTCTTCGGTATTCCTTTCAAGTCCTGGGTATTATTTCATTATGAAAATATGCAGTATATATTTGCCGCTTTTTGCTTTGAACTGTGCGTGTTGCCGCCACAAACGGAAACGCAGCTGATGTCAAGGACTACATGGCCGGCCGGCATGGACTCATTAAGGTGACACTAATCATGTGACCTCGAGTGTTTGGCCGCCTGTTATGACCGCTTGTGCGCGTCAATCGGAAAAGTTTTCCCTGCCACTCATGGAACAACGGCGAATGAGTCAAACCATTCATAAAAATGCCATTCTATTGCTTTCTTCTCTTTGTGGCACCTTTCTTTCAGTCGGCTGTGTCTGTTGATTGGAAGCGCTTAGGAAAATCAACACACACACACAAGAAATGAAAACTGGGAACTGAAAACTGAAAACTGGGTACCAAATGGGCGACTGGTAACTGGGAAAGGCTGTGCCCAGACACAGATAAAGCGGGCCTAGGAAGCGGTTCTTGCGTAGGTAGCTTCGCCAACTGGGCCAAACAAAAGAAAACACACAAGTTACTCAAAAGAGAGAGTGAGCGAGAGAGAGCAAGAGAGAGAGGGAGCGATAGAGAGGGGAAGATTGATATACATTTTCACCTTTCGCAGTTGCAGTTGCTGCCCGCCTTTGAGAGCATGACGCGTGTCAGGGGCAACCAATTAGCAGAGAGGCTCTGCGGTATCTGTGCAGTCTTTTGTGTTCACGACATAGGGGTTGCCGATAGCTGCACAACAAGCATATACACTCAACAAAATCTTCTATCCTAAATATATCTATAGCCAGGCGAATGACAGCCAGATGCATGAACCAGCACCTTAATGCGAGGCATGGGTTTGAACCGAGAACTATTCTAGAAATATGTCTCTGACAGTTTTACTTGCAAGGCCATGCAACATTTGTTGCAGTGTATTTAGATCCCTGATCGTTGCCGTGTGGCTGACGCTGATGAGCCGCAAACTGCGCAGGAAGCTTCATCCAATTGACAAGCGGCATTTAAGGGATAATTTTCGGGGCATGTGTAGCGCTTGCCCCCACCAAAAGAAAACAAAAAGTGGAAAGGACAAACTGCGCAGGCGCAGAGGCAGACGACACAGCGTGTAGGCAGCCAAAGTGCGCAGGACTTCGAAAAGGACGCGCTCCAACAGTTTTTTGTGCCAGTCACTGTAACATCTGCTTGTGCCTCATCATCATCATCATCATCAGGAATATCATCATCAACATCATGATGATGAATATGGCCGCTGTCCTGTGCTGTCCCGACAGGACATGTGCGTTTTAAGTTATTGAAATTTTTACTTGTTTTGTCCTGCGCGCTGTGCTCTGTGCATTGAGTATTTAATTGCAGATAATATCGACAACAAACAGCAGGCAATTCAGTTCGACTGAAAGCCAGTCCCGACTTAAGGATCAAGCAACAAAAAGGTACAAAAACACGGCTGAATCAACAGCTGAAGTTGCCGGAAATGCATCTGTGGCCAGGTCCCCGCTGCTGCTGCTGCTGCTCAGGACATTTGTCCTGCCTTCTGGGTTCTGTGGAGGCGCGCACGTGTCAATAATTGTTCAGTTGTGGAGCTCGAGGATCAGCTGTCGTTTCGGACCCCTTTCTGGGACATAAGTGCCACGCAGAATGGGCATACAACTGTTATTTGTGTGGGTTTTAGGTGTTATTCCATAGAAAATTGGACAGCTATTTACCATAACTGAATAATGATAATTGCGAGTTAAACATTAGTTGCCCCTTAATTACTGCATAAATAAGGGAATATAGAATTTATTGGTTCAAGCGAATGTAATACAATATAACCATAAAGTGCTGGAGGGTATTATGTAAACTATAACTGGAAATCAAACAAATATATTACCTGATTCGGTTCAAGACTGGAACTAATGCCTCGCTTTTGTGTTCCGTTTGTGAATCTGGTTCGTGAACAGATGTGGATTCGGTTCCTCGTGGAATCGATATTTAAAGTTTCTTGAGTTTACTTTTACTTTTTAACTGGGCAAATATCACTCAATAATATGCTTATACTTTTGCAGATCCAGATTGGTGGATGAAATCTAATTTTTGAACCAGTTCAGCTCATTTAACTATCAATATCATTAGAAGTTCTATTCAGTATATATCTAGCCTATATTTAGCTGATTTTCTTTTAATATCGTAATATTATAACAATTTCCTCAACTGTCTCTGTCGGCAACCTTCAGCCTTGGCATATGGAATCCATCTTCAAGCTGTCTAGTTTCATGTTTTGAAGCATGTTCGATTGTTTCCGACGGTTGTGTAAGCATTCTACAAATAAGCTACACTTCTTGGCCAAGTATTTAGCATCCGCATTGTATCTGAAACTCTTGTAGCGTAACAGCTCAAGCATCCCAATTGTTATTTCTGTTGGCCATTGAATTGCGTTTAGCCCAACAAAATGCAAATTAGTTGCGCACTTGGCCAACAGTTAACTGTGAGCGCACTCATCTGTCTCTCTCTCTCTCTCTCTCTCACTCGCTCGCTCTTTCTCGTCGCACACAACTCGCAGCAATTGCAAAAGTAACGGCAAACCTAATGCCAAAGAAGCCAACAGCAACAACAATAACATCAACGACAACAGCAACAACAACTTGACTGTGCTGCTAATGTAATTGTATTTGTAAATGCCATAAAGTTGGCAACACTTGCTGTGCCAACAGCAGCAGCAGCAGCAGCAATACAAATGAATTATGTTGGCTGCCCAGCAGCCGCTCCATTCACCTCACCTCACCTTAGCTCAGCTTAGCAACCCACCACCCTACTCTCCACACCGCCTGCTGCTTAAGCCACACAAATGTTGCTCCAACGTTTGCAAATGAAGTTCACGAGATGGTCAAGACGATAATGTTGGCGAGCGCATTTGCCAAGTCATGAGGCGAATACGTTGTTGTTGCTCCTGCCCTGACACCGCAGCAACACTGGCAACGGCAACAGCGACAGCAACACTGGCAACAACAACAACAACAACATCGCAATTCAGTTAGTCAATGCGCGTCACAGCGAACGAGTTTTTTTGTGCTTTGCTGTTGTTGTTACTGTTGTTGGTGTCCATTTTGTCGCCGTCGCTGCCCTCAAATAGTTGGAAATCAAATCAACAACAACATCAACTACAACTACAAAACTACAACAACAAGTACAAGTCTAAAACTCAAATCTATGTATGTAAAACTCAATTGAAGCGCAGCGAGCGTCGCCCCAAACCCGTCTCCCCGTCGCTCCACATTTTTTCTCTTTCTTTCTTTTTTTTTTTGCTGTTTGCCTTTTGTTTGATTTAGTTGATGCAGCTCGCAACCCGCAGCCCGCAACCCTGCCCGCCTGCCCGCTGCTGGCTTATGCATACGAGCTCCGCTGTCGCCGACTTGAAGTTCCAAGCCCAAAGCTGACTGCAGTTCCCCCTGCCCATTCACCAATACTCGCACACACACACACATGCACACACTTACACACTGCATAACTGAATCTGAATCTCTGCCAGCGTCGCTGCTGTCGCCGTCGTCGTCGTCGCAGTCGTCGCCAGCTTCATACAAATATTTAGTAGAGTATGAAGTAGTTCGGGTTCGGTACATAAAATGTGTTGACCTCAGTTGACCTCGTTTCAGTTTCTTTTGCTGTTGCTGTTGCTGTTGCTGCTGCTGCTGCTGCTACTCTTTTTTCTGCTTTTTGCAGCACTTATTTTATTTGTGCAAACGTTTTAATGAAATTTCGTTTCATTTTTTTCTGCTTTTTATTTTTTTTTTTGTGTTTCTCGTTGTTTCTTTGTACTCCCAACGTCTTCGTTTTCTCTCCCTCGTCTGGACACATTTGAGCGCGCCGCTGAGTTTTTCAATTAGAAATCATCATAATCGTATCTCTTTGTGGTTCTTCAACCTTCCTGCTGCCACCGCTGAAGGGGGCGGGGGATGGAGGGGCGGAGACAGCTGCAGCTACCACACAGCCGAGCTGCCCCTGAGCTGCCGTTTTGTCTATCGACTCCGGAACGGTGCCCGGTGCCCATTCTGGGCCCCGGTCAAAGTCTCGCAGCTCAAATAGACTTTTGGCGAGTGTAACTCTTTTTCTATTTATTTATTTCTTCGTTTTATTTTTTTGTAGCTTGTAGTTTGTTTACCTCGCTTAATGTTGTTGATGATTACTTTCACCGGACAGCAACAGCAACAGCAACCAAAGTCTGAGCACAACAAAACACAGTTATGACAACAACAACAATAGCAACAACAACAGGGCAACAACAACGGCAAGCGATTGCTGAGGAAGCAACAACTATAACAACAGCGACAACAACAACTGCAAGCTTTAAAAAACGTAGCAAAGTTGCTTTGCTTATTTGTTGTTGTTGTTGTTGTTGTTGCTATTGTTGTTATTGCTTTGGCATATGAAATATGTTTGAACATAATGAGGCCAACAGAGCTGTTATTGTTGTTATTGCTGTCCACTGACGAACTGACTCCAACTCTGACTGCAATGATTGCAGGTTGCTGCTGCTGCTGTTGCTGCCGCTGGCATCGGCAACATTCGCTCTAATAACAACAGCAGCAGCAACAACAACAAGCTGAGCCTTAGTACGTAATCTGTATCTAAATCAAAATGAAAATTTGATACAATTAGCAAAGGCACAAAAAGTCTTGTGATTGTTATTGTTGTTGCTGCTGTTGTTGTTGTTGTTGTTGTTGTTAGCCAGCCAGCAATAAATTGTCGACATATTTGTTGCAGCTCTATATCTGCTTTATCTGCTTTAAGCAACTTACTTTAGCTAATACCATAAATGGGTTCTGATATTGCAGTCAAATTACAAGACTACAAGTATTTAAAGAATATTATAGAATGTCCAATTCCGGGCACTCCTCAAGCAACAAAGCACCTTTCTATAATACTTAAAACACACCCAAAAACTTTTATACTTAGTCAACTTATCTAAAGCCAGTCCGATCTCTCTATACGTTAGAGTATGTATGTCCTGACTGATTGATCGCTGATCAATACACAGTTCAAGCCGTAAAAGTTAGTTAGGTTTTTCCACCCCCAACTGTGGAAAATGGGCGGAAAACGTATTTGTGCAACTTTTTTGCTTACCATCCGATTGGTTTCAAACTAATTTACATATACTTATGTTTAAATGTACAAAAATAAGTATAACTAGGAAAAGAATGTCTCAAATTTGTTGGAGATTGGCTTAACCTGGAAAAGTTGTGCAATGTCTGCTAGTAATATGTATATTATACCAATTTCCACTTGTGTTATATCTCATTATTAAAGCTGGGTAAAATTCGCAGGTATTATATGTATATACATCCAATTTCCAGTTGTCTTATTTCTCGCAGCTTGTTTTCTTATTATCGCCCTCATGCTCCATGTACTTTCTATTTCCTTGGCACGCATTTGGGTAAAAAAGTAAAAAACAGCAGCAGCAGCAAAAATATAATAAAAACCGTTAGGTAAATGAATTTCGGTGGCAGCTACCAAAAAGTTGACATGCATCTCATATAACGCGTAGCCAACAAAAAGAGAAGAAGAAGAAGCAGAAAAACATTCAACGAAAAAACGAGTCAAACCCAGCGATGTCTTTCGGTTCACGTTCACGTCCACGTCCACGTCCAAAATTTCATTGTACCCACGCCGACGTCTGCGAAGCGACAAGCGGAAATGGTAAACATTACCTTTACCTACACTTGCAACACGGTCTGGTTGGGCCGGGGCAGGGGGGTGGGCAGGGGGAGGGAGCTGAGAAACAAAAAACGGTTAGTTATGAAACCAAAGCATCACTCAAAGGCAGCCGCCAAAGCCGCCCGCGCTGCTCAAGACGAGAAAGGGGTATAGTTGGGGAGCGGGGGTGGGGGGGCCGTTGGGCCAGGGTAAAAGCTGCATAGAGGTGACAGCCGCTGGAGAAGCTCAGCGGGCAATGCGGACTCGGCTCGTACAGCAGCAACTTTCCAATGTCTACACACAACAGACACACACAACCACAATTGTACATTATTTTATTATTGTTTCGCTTAGTTTTGAACCAAAAGGCGGCTACAAGAGACACAAAAGTAACAGTTGCATGTAAATGTCGGGGTGTGGACAAATTTGATGCCAACGTCAACAGCCAAAGACTTGAAAGATATTTATTCATAAATTTACTAGTCTATCTGGCGATCATATTGTACCTTCATGAATCAAAACTCACTTCAATTGTATTAACCAGCACTGACACTTAATCAACACTGACTGACACAACACTGAGTAATTTAACAATATATATATTAGTGTATACTTCCGATCCACCAGATCGTTTTTATTAGGACACAGCTCCATTGTGTTGATCAACACTTGTAAATCTAGTTGTTATTTATCAGCACTGGCCAACAGCAGTGCTCATTTCAGTGTCTAACCAACACTATGCATTTGAATAGTATAACGAATTTATGCGAACACATTTGCCAACACTGGCAACGTTGCGATTCTTGTTGCTCAACACTGTGCGCACGCTTAATATTTAAGCCAACGAAGAAATAAAACATGAAAACTATTTAAATTTATTTGTGCAAAACACGTTCATTTAAATAAGTTGATTTATTTAAATTTACATGCGATTTTAGTCAGCTAAACTGTTGTACAGTTAAAAACAATTCAATAGCAAGTGCATGCGAATTGTGCAAACGGAATGGCGAATGGGTAAACAAGGCGGACTGGGCAGTAGACAAAACCCCAAACGAAGCCCCTGTTCATGCCCCAGCTACATGGCCATGCCAGCCTGCCACGCGCTGCACCCGAATGCTGGCATGTTAAATGGAAATGCATTTGGTGGCAGGCGAGGCAACGACAAACATGGAGCAGCATTCAGCAGGATGTTTGGACGTGCGGGAGTCGTGTGGGCTAAAATAAAACCAAATAGACGGAAAATAGGGAAAAATGCACAACGACAGCGACAGGGCTAGGGGCAGGGACAGGGCTAGGGGCAGGGGCAGAAACGATGGAGAAGGAGCAAAGATACACACACACACACATCCTTGACAGTCCCCATTGCGAGTTCATTGCATTTTATGCGAAGCGACGTTGCAGGTAAAATGCAAACAACAACAACGACAACAACAGCAGCAATATGGCTGGGCCGGAGCTGAGTCTGGCTTTGGTTACCGGCTAATGCGCCACGCACCCAACAGCCAGCTTTATGTAGGGTCTTGCGGGGGCCAAAAGGGGGCAGCCACAGTTGTGTGAGTGTGTGTATAGCCAGGCGACCCTTCGCAACCAAAATGCCACAACACAACACAATTTTCTCACCAACAGCAGCAGCAGCAGGCGGTGACAGGGAAGCAGGAACTGGGAGCTGGGAGCTGGGAGTAACGGGATATCGGTAACCAACACCCGCCGAACAAAAGCCAACTCATTGAGTTTTGAGTTTTAGGAGGATTGTGGTGCAGTTGCTGCTGCTGCTGCTGCTGCTGGTGCTGGACACTGGGTGGTGCCAGTTGCATTTACAGTTGCACGCAAGTGACAGGTTAACAGTCAGGCCGGAGGCACCCGAGGCACTCTCTGGCAGTCATGGGCCACCAATAACAAATCCCGGCATTGATCGAGGCAATCGCAATAAGCGGCAAACGTTGACAGTGGCCGAGCCGAGGAGCACATCAGTTAAGCATCTAGTTGGGCCTAGGACAACTACAGCCCCCCCTCCAAACAGGAGGTAGGGGAGGACAGAGCCAATGCCTGTGGCCAGAGCAGCAGCAGCAAAGGTAGCAGAGGCAGCAGCCACAGTACAGTTTACTGGCAGAAATCATAAAACGAAAACGAGTTACAAAACTGCTGAATTCCGCCAGAGAACATCCATGGGAGAACGAACAGGTAGAGGCAACTGGCGACGCCGTTTTGGAATGCAAAAACTAAAAATAGGAAAAAGCCAGGCCAAAAACCGAAACCAGCCCCATGGCCAGGGACGTGCCCCACCAGCGGCAGCCAGCTCTATTTATGCCCGTGCCTGTACCCAGTCCGCATATCCCATGCCCATGCCAATGCCCATGCCCATGCCCATGCCCACTGCCGAAGGCTGTCGAGCAACAACAATTGCAGTTGCAGTCGCTTCTAATGTCTGGCCATGCTCGTTGCCATTATATCGTTAGAGGTGGCACTCAGCCCAAACCCAGGCCCAAACCCGGGCCCAATACAAATAGCAGATCCAACCTTTTAGCCGTTCCCGTCTCCATCCCCGTCTCCGTCTCGGTTTCGTTCTCGTTCTTCTGGCACCGGCGTCGCCAGTTTGCCGTTGACTTTGATTGCAAAGTTTACATGGCACCAAAGTGCATTTTCAATAAAAGGAAATATCAAATGCACACACACACTCACACACACACACATACACGCTGTTATATATAGTGTTTATATGGCATGTCGTATATCGTGGCATGCCTTCAGTTTTTGCACTTGTTCTGCTTCTTTTGCTGCCGCTAACGCTGCCGCTGCTGCTGCTGCCATCAGCCTGCCTCCTGCCTCCTACCTGGTCAGGACTCTGCGACCTCGACACGGCGCTCTTAAGCTATGAAAAGTTGTCACAAGTCAAACACCCAGCACCGCCAACCGCTGCCCCCTGCCGCCCGCACAAGGATGCGCCAAGTGAACTTTGAATGTAGTCTATGCAAGGACAACAACTGGAACAGCAGCGAAAACAAGCAGCTTCAATTTGTACAAGGTAGGACTCAGAGATACCCTATGATCTATTGGAATTCATAAAAAAGGTGGTCTTTTATTATTCATTCAACGGAACTGCATTAACAGTTTAATTGGAAGATTTATTCAAAAGACCCTAAATACCTATATTAAGGTAGGATCATTTATCCATCCAGGCTGTGGCTTCAGTTTCAAGCTGGTTAAACGCTGTGTTTTAGCATGCTTCAAGCTGGTTCAATGCAAGTTCATAGCTGGGTTAAAGTTGGGTTACCTAGGGTTCTAAGCAGTTTTGCTGCTGGTTTAAATCTTTTCCAGCTAGTTCAACGCAGGTTGACAGCTGGTTTAAAGCTGGTTGAAGGTAGTTTTTCAGCTGGTTTAACGCTGGTCGCTGGTGCAAACCAGCTTAAAAGACATTAAACGGCTAGTTGAAAGCTAATAAAAAGCTGGTTCAAAACAGATTCAAAGCTGCTGAACTAATGCTTAACTAACAGACTAATTCAAAATACCCAAAACCCAAGAAGAATATATTTGAATAGTTTTGAAACAACAACAACAACAACAGTTGCTGCATGAGCACAAAAACTTGTCGTGAAAACTTTTTGACACTTTCAAATGTGCCGGGCTATTGAAAATTTAACGCTGTCACAGTCGACTTTTCAAATTACAGAAAGAAAACTTCTGCAGCTGCTTCTTGCCATTTTCACCACTTTGCCACGCCCCCTGCCACCTTTTGCTAATGTTATCAAAGAAAGTTTGTTCTAAATCTTGTTGTTGTAGCTGTTGACTATCTTTTGAAACAACTATTGATCAGAAATTGTGACTTGAGACTTATTTTTAAGTCACATTTTAGCACTTTATTTTTGTTAAGTTATATATATTTTGGTGAGAAATTAAGAAGCTGAACCGGTTTGATCCGGAAACTCCAATTCCCTTATTTGTGAACCGAATCCCAGTCCGAACTAGGCACATCGTGGCCACCTGCACCTTTCCTCGGCAACCATTGCAATGCAGGTGAGAAGAAGAAAGGTTTTTAGCAGCATCTTCTTTGTAGAATTGAAACCAAATGTGTTTCTCTCAGTCTCGATCGAATTACTCCCCATTAAAGCATACAAAAATTACGTGATCTTAAAGAGTTTAACTTAAATCTACGAGTTTGAATTCCAATTACTGTCAAACTGTAAACTGAACCAGTTACAAACAATTTATTTGCTTTATGCATAATAATATCTAATTCTAACATGATGAATTATTTTCGCTTTTATTCAAAATTAAATAGAATGTGAAGAAATTCGTTTCAAACCGAAGCGTCAGTTAATCAATGAAGAAATGAACCATGAACCGAACCAGTAACAATCCATGCTCAAAATATGCAACTCTGCCTCTCTCTTGCTCTCTCGCTGTCTCTTTCTAAAGCAATTCCTTATTTGCGTTTCTTTGTAAAAGACAATTCAAATATTTTAAGTGGCAGTTGCAGCTTGAGCCATTTGCCTGGCTGCTTAAAGAATTGCAATGATCCGCGCTGCAGTTGTCAGCTTGGAGTCTCGAGTGGCGGCCAAGCAGTTGCCCGGATGTCCGGAGCAGTTGGTCGCTGCCAACTGCCAACTAACTGGCAACAGGCAACTCCCTTTGTCGATTGTCCACTTTTGTGTTGTGTTTGCGCTCTTTGGGCCACGCCTCGTCGGCATATTCATCAAAATTCACTTTAACTTCATTATCATCATTATTGTTTTATTTATTCCACCTTCTGTTTCGCCTCAAGACACTTGATCGCTCAATTGATTTTGCGGGCTCAGCGCGGCTTGGTTCGGCTCGGCTCGGCTCGGCTCGGCTCGGTCGCGACTTGCCTTGACTTGACGGCCACAGTTCTGCAGAGGGGCTCGCGACGTTCCCCCCCTTGCACTGCCTTAAAGAAATACGAATGCGCAGCCGAGCCCGAAGCCGAACCCGAACTGAAAGCCCGACAACCTCATGGCATGGCCTGCCTGCTGCTTTTTGACGGTTTCGCTGTTGGTTTTGTTCTCGCTGCTTGTTGTTGTTGCTGTTGTTGCTGTTGTGCGCATTGTCGACACTTTATTGACTACTTTTCTGGATGAATTTGTTGGTTTCTTAATTTCACTGCACCGCACCAAGGCCCTCGCCATCGCCCTGTTCGTTGTACTCATTGCCTCGCTCTCCTCTCTGATATCACTCATACGCCCCGCGGCCGCAGCGTTCTGCTCTCCTTCGTCTGCGCTTTGCACTGCGCTTCTTTTGCCGGCTGCTGCTGCTGCTGCTGCATCGATTTGGCTGCTGCTTCTTTTTTATATAATTTTATTGTGTTTTTTTTTTTTCGTTACTTATGTGTTTAATTTTTTATTTTACTTTTTGTTCTTTTTTTTACTGCGCTGCGGCCCAGACACAAAGACAAAACCAAAGGCAGACGCAGACACAGACAACAGCGTCGGCGTCGGCGACGGTGACGACGTCAGCGTCATCCACGTCGCTTTGGGTGACTTTGGAAGCGACTGGAAGTTACACACACACACACACACGCACACATAAACGTACACACGCACAGACACTGATTTAGCCGGCCTTAAATATGAGTTGAGGTGTTGTCCTCGCTTAAATTAGCCCGGCTCTGCGTCTGGCCTCCCCCCTCAGGCCCCCCCCCCTTAGGCCCAGACCGACCCATGCACGATGCCCGTCTGCCTGCCTGCTTATATGCACACAGCTATGCATATATCTGTTTATATACGAGAGTATATATTTATATATGTATGTATGTAGATATGTACATAATTTGCTTGCTCAGTTGAATCTTATGTATATTGGGTACACTTATCGCTTTTGTCTTTGGCATCTTTGTTTAATTTATGTTCCAGTTTTTAACGGCTTTGTCTTGGGCTTATAAAACCCTTTTTGGATCAACGCCATAAATCAGTTAAATATTTCTTGACATAACGGTTAATGCTGCACGCGCCTTTTATGGCCACTCTAACAACCCGAAACGATCTGAGTTTTTTGTTGATTCCGATCAGCTATCAAATTGCACGCAGCCCCAAAATCAAAGTGTGAATAAAAACATAAACATTTAATTGCCAATCGGTTAGTTGTTTACACGACGTTGCCGATCGCATATAAAACCGACCACAAATTGTCATTTGGCGCCTTCACAGGGGGAAGGAGGGGTGTCGTCAAGCAGTTAAGCCGACTGTGCGGGGGGAATCTGAGACCAAATTGGCAACCATATAGTTTTATAGACCCAACAACTTGTTGTACAAAACTGCAGCCAACAGCAGGCATGTATACAGAGTTATAAAGAACTGATCTTACGAGCAGTCCATTGAAATCGTTTAAATGATTTAGATTGCATAATAAAGCAATCATTAATACTATAAAAGTGTAAAAGGCTTTGGAATACCTAAAGTTATCGAGACTAGAAGGCGCAATTACATGAAAGTGCATATGGGAAAACTCTCTTGATGAGCTCGGCAAAAAGATTGACCGAAGAGTGGCCAGAGTTTTAACCCAAGAAGGCAGAGGATTGAGTTCGAAGCCTAGACTAATGCACCGATATAGTATTATCTTAGCTTAGATAAAGCAACGATGACAACGAGGATCTGGTTTGAACCCCGGGCCAGTGCAAGGATGTCGTCTAATCTTAGCTAAAGTGAACCAACAGGGCAATTAAACCACGAGGGGGTTCGAACCCCCTTATCATAGCTAAAGTGACCCGATAAGGCAACTGAACCACGAGGATTGGGTTTATGGATGTATTATTACCCTAGCCCCAGGCCATAGATGCCAGTGCCAGTAATAGTTATAATAACAATCAGAATAATCAACATTCATCGGTTTGTCAGTGGAATGTACATCATTTCGAATGACGTATCATTTCTGGCAAGTTTTCCAGTCGAAAGATTTCCGGCTTCAAATACGCATTGAGCTGATGATATTTTGATCTCTTGAGATGTTGTTGAAGCCCCACAAAAACAAAAGGCATGCGAGGAGGCATCATCAATTTAAATGGCAATGGCGCCACTTGGCAAGGGCTTCCGGTACAAGAAGCCCCCAAACCGAAACTGTCTCCACCTGCAGGGCCCGAAAACTGCTGCGAGAGGAGCGACAATGTGCAGAGGGAGGTCTGAATACGATATGGGGCCGGCCACCTTGGGCAACTTGGCCAACTTGGCCACCTTGGCTGGGCATTGAATCATGTGCTGCGATTTGACATTGGAATTCAATACGGGTGGAGCTGAGCCAATGCGATACTCGGGCCAATCTTGCAGCGATCCTCAGCAATGCGCCACGATCCTCGTCTCGTTTGCTTTGTCTGTATATATATTTTTTTTGCGTATATTTTTCGCTCATATTGTCATGTTCTTGAGTTCTTATTTTATTTGTATACCCTTTTTTAAGGCTTCGCTGGCTATGGGCCAGCAGAAGCCCTCGCTTGATCAGTCGCGATCAATTTCGCGTCAAGTCATAAATCCGCACTCGAGTCTTATGCATAGCAAGTTAACAAATTATAAAGAATGTTATGCGATAGAACCTCGCAGAGAAGCGCGCGCCAATGTCAGGCCTGCGACTGGGCGGACGGGCGGACGGGCGGACGGGCGAACGGACGGGCAGAGCCTTGGCAATGACAACGCACTCAGAGAGGCTCGATACCAGCAGCAGTCAAAACAACAACAACAATGACAACGCACTGGTTTACCTTCGGGACGGTCAGAAGTAGCAGCAGCAGCAGCAGCAGCAGCAGCAGCGATGTTGCTGACTCTTTGGGCCCCCGGCAACAGCAACAGCAGCAACTGCAACACGTTGCATGCTCAGACCCTCCCCAAAAAGACAAAGACACACAGCACTAGATACTTGCGACTGTCCCAGGGCTGCGGGCATGTGTGTATCTATGCAACTGCACTGGTATCTGTATCTGTATCTGTATCTGTATCCGTAGCTGTTGCTGTTGCTGTTGCTGCCAACGAGGCAACTGCTGTAAATTAACGCGGGCGTTAAAATTGCAATTTTTCACTTAATGCCCGGCAACAAAATTGCGTGGTGGCAGCCAGAGAGATGAACGCCACTAGACACTAGGCTGCCATGCATACCTCATGCCGCATGCCACAAGCCGGGCTCAGACTCAGACTCAGACTCAGACTCAGACTTCATTTAAGCATGGCCAGCACGTAGCCCCATCAAGTGGCTGCGAGGTGGTTTTTGGGCTGGCAAACCCGTTTCACGTTAATGCCACAGCCGGTCTCTATGTAAAGTGTCCTTGAAATAATTGTAAATTATGTCTACTCAATGGCAATGCCCAACGCCTTGATGGCCCGGCCCGGCCCGGCCCGGCCCGGTTAGAGTCTGGTGTGTCTAGTGGAGTCGAGTGATGCCTTCTCCTCTTGCGTGGGTGGCTGTCTATTAATAAATTTCAATAACTTGCATTCAATGGACTCTCTCGGACTGGCTGTGGCATATTTGCGGCGTATATGTCAACGTGCCCCCCTCCCTGGCCCCAAACACTCCTCGCCGCTGTTCATAGTCGGCGGCTGCTGCTTAATTGAAAATCGCAAATATACAAATTATGAGCGTTCAGCAAAATTACAAAAACTGCGCTGGCAATCAAACAAATAAACAGACACACGACGCTGCCACAGATCCCGACTGCCTGCCCGCCTCACAGCCCACCCACCCACTCGCCCAGCGCCCAGCCGAATGCCTGCATTCTCGGCCAACCTGTTTAATTTCAACGCTGCTCATTTCGATAATTTATTTTGCCAACTATTCGACGAGCGCGTTGCACGCGGCGAGCGGGCACAACTCTGATTAGCTGCGCCACATGGCACAGAAACATCAACAACAACAGCAGCAACAACAACAACATAGATTGCCACTGGGCCTCATCCGAGAGATGTTTACCCAACAGAACGATTTTCGCTCAAGCTGCAAACTTTGCGATCGGTTTTGCCCCAAGAGCCAAATTATTTGGCGAATAATCTGCCGCGGCTGCTGCCGCTGCCGCTGCCTCTGCTGCTGCTGCTGCTGCCGCTGCCTTCAGCTCGCAATTAAAAACTTATTTTTAAGCAAAGCAAAATAAACAAAACACACACACACACACATACACACACGGAGCACACAGAGCATAAATTGCTGCCCATAGTGCGCTCGAGCATCGCCAAGACTGAGGTCCAGGGAAGGTGAGGCAAATTAAATGCATATCAAATGAAGGCGGATCGACCAAAAGTAGCCCACAGTGTGGGCCACACTCGGGGGCACTCGCCTCAAAGGCGACCGCAGCAACTACAAGCCTCAACAACAACAACAACAACAAGAACAACAACAACCCGCTGCCGCTCTGCCGATTGAGTCGCAAATTTATATGCGACGGGCCAACGCGGCGTATGCGCAACGAGCCGGAGGAGCCTACCGAAATGTAAGGGGGGTAGGGGTAGGGGTAGGGGGGCTGGCGCGGGGATGCGCTGCTCTGGCGATGCGTTGACGCCTGAAATTGTTGAAATTTGCGTTTTAAATTGCAAAATTTATAAATGCCAAATTAATATTAAGATATACAATGAGAGTGTGTGTGCGCCTGTGTATATGTATCTGATATTTATATAGATATGTACTTTTGTGGTGCTTGCTCGTTTGCTTTTATTTTGGCTAGATCTAGATTTTAAAGGCTAGCACTTTATATGGCAAATTGCCGGGGACGATAATATTTTATAATATTGAACATATTAAACATAAACCTCGCACTTAAAAGTGGTTCAAAGGGGGTTTAAAGCTGGTTCAAACTTGGTTTAAAGTTGGTTTATTGACAGTTCGAAGTTGGCCCAAAGTTTATCTAAGTTTGGCTCAAAACTGGTTTAAAATTGTTATAAAGGTGCCCCACAGAAGGCTCAAACTAGTTTATAATTAGTTCAAAGCTAGTCTTATGCTGGTTCAAAGTTGACTAAAGACTTGATTTACAAAGCTGGTTCAAAGTTAGTTCAAAGCTGCTTTCAAATTGTTTTAAAGTCGACTTAAAGCTGCTTTAATGTTGGTTTAAAGCTAATTTATTGGCAGTTCAAAGTTGGATTAAGGTTGGTTTAAGACTAGTTTCAAATCTGATTGAAAGCTAGTTTAAAGCTGATTGAAAGCTAGTTTAAAGCTGATTGAAAGCTAGTTGGCAACAGCTTTAAAATTGGTTGAAAGCTGGTTCACAGCTGCTTCACAGTTAGTTTAAAGCTGGCTTAAACCCGACTACAAGCTGGTTCAAATTATTTTCTACTTCTCTACTGATCGATTGACTTATATTTATTTAAAGTTATTATGTTAAATATGAGGTATGATTATGTGCCTTCAGTTAATTCCATTTTGTGTTCTTTATTGAATTGTGTCGCTTTAATTATTTACCTATAATATATTTGTAATTTATTTAAAATGCAATATTTGTCTTTTTCTGCGCAGCTTTTTTTATATTTATATTTATTTTCATTGTGTAGTGCAAATATTTCTGCTGCTCAACTGTGAGCCCAGCAACAAATTTGTGCTCCCCCCGCACACACACATTATAGGTCTCTATATACGCCGATGTGTATTTAAATATATGCAAGCATATATATATATATATATATTTGTTCGATGTGTACTTTTTATATATGGATTGCATACATTTGGCCACTTGCAAACAGAAAAGTAGTTCATTGAATATTTTCAACTTGATTTTATTTTGTGGCCGCTTAAATGATTTATACAAAATGCGAAATACAAAGCGCAAATACAAATGCAAATGCAGATACATGTGTGAATTCGCTGTCAGTCATTCAATTGCTGCAGCTACCGATACAGATGCAGATACAGATACACAGATACAGGTACACAGATACAGATACAGATACATTTATATAGATACACAGAGCTATGCATAAGCAATGTACAATATATTGATTGTACTTTTGCTTATACACAAATACCTATATTTGTACATCAATCTGTGTGTGTGTGTGTGTTCGTATGTGTGTTTGTGTGTGTGCGTGTGTGTGTGTGTGCGTTTGTATTGCCGCACATTTGCGGCTAATAATAACTTTAAAAACGAACTATTTTGTTGCCTTTAGAGATTTTTTTCATAGTTGATGTTGATTTTAATATGATTATTGCATTTCAAGTGTGTGCGAGTGTGTGTGTGTGTGTGTGTGTGCGTGTGTGTGTGAGCGTGTGTGTGTGTCCACTTGTCTATTTGTTGCTGCACATTTTTGGGCCGTGTGTGTTTTGATATTTTATTGAAAATGCACATTGCATTATATTTGATGTGCGGCTATTTTGCATTTTGCACCCTCGACTATTCCCATTCAAGCTGATCCACATCTGCATATATATATGTATATACATATATATATGTATATATATGTATGTGTATGTGTGTGCACGTTTAGGTACAGCAATAGATTTGCCATTTTTATGATGCATATTTGTGTTTGCATTGATTGCTTGGCAAATTTGAAGGCAATTGAAATTGCAAAACAGATCAAAAATTATGGCGAGATAATCCAATTGCATTTTTGCTTTCAACGCCCTGCAATGGGTATTACCATAATGTCAGGAATTGTGCAAACAATTCAGTTTATAGCTTTATGCTACTGAGAGTCTGTCTGGCTTCTTAGTCCAGACAAGTCTCTCAGTTTTGTGGCTACTTTGCTGAAACTTGGCCTAGATCCAGCTTAAGTTGAGGCAGATGGGAGCTCTATGAAGAAGAGTTGTCATTAGATAAGAGAGCTTGTTTCTCAAGATAGTTGAGGTATATCTAAGTCAGCCTTAACGAGTCTGAATATGCTCCTGAAACATGAGTTCATTCCGACTACCATCTCATAAAGTTCATAAAGTTCCCAGAAGCTGAAGTCTCTTTAGAAAGTTACTTTATCGCCCATTTGTCATATTTCGGCAAGAGTATTCAAGCTTCGGCTTGCCACTGTTAATTCTCTTCTTTTTTAGTTGTGCATTTCAGTTTTGCAATCGTTTGGCCATATTTAATCGGCTCAGTGATTAACGTGGCACACATGGCGTATGATTATTATTATTTTTCTGGTTATATAAATTAAGTGTTTAATAGGGCTAAAATCTATAACGAATTATGTTATTCATGAAAAACATTTGCCAAGTCTAAAGAAAATGCGCGTGCAAATGTTTGAGATACAAAATTTGTAAAACTCAAACTTTGTAAACGAGAGAAAAGCTTTGCCCAGCCAATAAAATATGTTTATTACACTTATAATGAACTCTTTAAGAATATTAGCAGCATTTTCTATTAATTGAATTTCATATATCTAAAGTTTCTTTTCTCTGGTCAAATGTGAAATTCTCTTAATTTATTTAACTTTTCCATTACAATTATCGGTTGGCTCTTTAAAAGCTGCTGCATCAATTGCCATATAATTGTTGTTGTTTTTGTATTTATTGTTGGCATGCAGCCATAAACACACACACAGAGAGAGACTCACACACACACACACACACAGAGAGAGACATGCAACCGCACAACCACACACAACACCACAGGGAGATCAATGCACCGTCACAGTGGGTTACAAATGATGCGAGTGTTTTTCCGCTCTGGCATCTTATTTATGTTATTACAAGTACTCACACACACACACTCACACACACACTCACCCACAAACATACACACACACACACATTGCCAGTTGGTCTCATGTTCGGCAATTGACAGCAAATTAGCCATACATATGTATCTAGATACATTTATTGCAAATGCATTTGCCTCGGCCCAGGCATATTTTCATTGGTGCAAGTTGTTTTTTCGGGAGTTCGTCCGAGATTTCCGTGTGTGGCAAGCGGCCGCAATGTGCCACAAAATGTGTTGCATGCAAAACGTTTTCGTTCACGTCGTTTTTTTCTTCCTTTTTTGCCTCTCGATATTTTGCACTTGTCTCTCGTCTGGCAGTTGGTGGCGCCCACTTGAGTTGATCAAATCCGCGCCGTGTTGCAAATTGATTCGATGCGGCTGCGGGGCGGCAACTTGTTGACGTCATTGTTAGCCACGCCCCATTTGGTGGGCAATTAAACGCCTGCCGACCGTTGAATAGATATGCAAAAGCGTTGTGCCAAATTTATGCTGCGCATTAATTGTAGATACTGTATCTGGCAGATACGGCGCTTGCCCCGCCCCAACCATTTAAACTATTAAATATTCATTTTGACGGCGCCAAAAGGCGAAGAAAAATATAATTTATTAATTTGTTAATTCGTTGTTTGTCATTTTGCGGCTTAAACGTTTCGTTCTGCCACAAAACACATCAAATTTATGGCCCCCAAACGGGAGAGCGAAACGTTCAGAGAGGCCAAAAGCCCAAGTTTCTTCTCTCTCTCTCTCCGCTCTCCGCTCTCCTCTCGCGTCTCTCCTCTCGCGTCTCTCGCTGCTCGCTTCGTTTGGCTGGGGATCTCTTTGGGGTCTCCGTCTCCGATGCTGGCAATTAACACGCCAAATTAGCGAGCAGCTCAGTCGACGACGACGCCGACTGCGACAGCGACGGCGACTGCGCTGCCCGATCGCTTCAGCCGATTTTGTTATGATAAATGTTAATTTTTCTATGCGCGGCCACGCAAATAAAACTTGTTGAGCATTTTTATTGATACATTTTGATATATACGAAAATTTATTTTATTTATTTACAGATTTATGAGCTCGTTGCTTTGCCGCCCCAGCCAAATATTTGTATAGTTTATTTATGGCGAGAGCGAGAAATAAATAGGGGTATGTATCTGTATCTGTGTCTATACATATATATATGTGTGTGTATGTGTGTGTGTATAAATTTATTAGCTGACTTGAACTTTTTGTTGTTGTTGGTTCTTTCCAAGTTTTGTTGTTGTTGTCTGTGCTGAAGATTTGTTGTGTGGCCGTGCAGCCGGCAAGGTGACTGATCTTCTGGCCAAATGTGTCAAGTGGCCGAGAGTTGAGTTGAGTTGAGTTGAGTTGAGTTAATAAACAACAACAGGCAGCCCGTGATTTAGGGCTGGCAAATTGGTTCAGCAACGAGCTGAGCTTCTATAATGTGGGCCAAGTGGTAATTGAGTCGCAAAACGTGTGAATTTCAAGCTCAGCTTAAGGCTTTAAGCAAAATATGTTACGTAAAGGCTGCATATCTTATGTATGTATACTTTATTCAAAGCAATATAGATATACATATTCATATGCATGAATTAACTTTTAGCACAGGCAGCGGGGAGACTCTCAGCAGCAGGACTTGTCAGTGTCGGCATTTATCGATACGTATACGTAATCTGACAATCACTTTGCCGTGCCCCCGGCGGCCCCCTTGCGCCTTGCGCCCTGTCCCGCTGGCTGTCACACACGCGTGGCAACTTTGTTTGGCATGCCCCCAGCCCGTCGTGGCGGCAAAGTCTTTTGCCTGCTGCCGCTTCAATTGCTTCAGCTTCTTGGACAATTTTATTACGCTTTGCATTGCATTTTGTTGACAGTTTTGTCAACAAGCGTTGAAAATTGGCTAAATATAAATATATATGTGTGCATGTCTGTTGCCCGTCTCCCGTCTCCCATCTCCCATCTCGCCGTCTTGAAGTCTCCCATCTCGCAGTCTCGCAGTCGCTGGCTGTCGGTTTGTTTGTCGCAATATTTATTACAACGACAACTCGTTCACGTTGTTTATTTATAAATGCGTTTATAAATAGGTGGAAGATGCAGAAAACCAAAGAAAACCCAAAAAAAGAAAAACCGCCAACAGATTTTGGCTGCTCAACGCTTAGCTGAGACGGCGGCCCATCATCATCCTCATCAGGAGCATCAACAGCATGAACGGCCAGCCGAGTCGACGAAATCTCAACCGGGGCGCGTATCCACCTATCTCTTACCCTCTCTCTCTCTCTCCCTCTCTCTCTCTCACTGTGTGCACACTCAAGCGAATTCGCAGCAAGCATGACTTGTAAATAACTGCAAGTTAAGTATCTGGCAAAGTGCAAAGTAGTTGCCAAGCAGCAGCCAAGCAGCCGACTAGTTCCCTCCCCACCCCACCCCACCCAGCTGGCAGCCCGCATTGCCCATATTGCCATGTGCTCCTAATGAACTGGGCACGCACTTGGCGCGCTCAGCCATGGCATGATATATGGCATCCACTTGCATGGGGATGCTCCGTTGTCTGCCTGCCGGCCTGCCTGCCTGCCTGCCTGTCTGGCTGGCTGACTAGCTGCCTGGCTGGGATGCTTCCTCCATAAGACGCACCAAATTGCCACAGCCGGTGCACATTCTAGGTGCTATATGGGAGTTTATCGCTTTTCCAAGAAGTCAACGCCGTATTCAATGCTTCCGCATCAATTGAAGCTGCCAAGCAGCAGGAAAATTCGCAAACTTAGACGAAATTGAAACTATTTTCGGTTAGCTGCAATTCAAAAACTGATGAAAGTCGCAGCATATGCTGAGAATTTGAATAAGCACAAGAATACTCGACGCAGAGATGCCCTGTACTTTGTCCTCGACAGCATGGCAAAGGAAAGTTTCTTAAAGGATGTGCTTAAAAAGCTTTGCCAAGAAAATTTTAGTTATCTTTTATCTTACCCTTCTTACCCTTCTTCCATGGGTGTGAGAAACTTAAGAGAATTTTGAGAAACTTATCTAGTTATTTATTGATTAACTATTTACATTATTTATGTTTATAGATATTATAGTTATCCAAGCAGTTAATATGTAGAATTTATTGATTAGCTCTTAAGCTAAAATTTGCATATGCCATAAAAAGCGCCCAATTTATTTCACATAAAAATCCAAAGCGGACTTAAATCTTATAAACTTTGATTTTGTGTGCTTCTTGGCAACTTCATCCGCAAGTTTGTTAATCAAAAGTATCTGCCTCTGGGCGGCTCAGTTATTACATCATAGAGATCAGAGCTTAGTTCACTCATTAAATGCTTAAAAATAGAAGTTGTTAATCCGCTGAGAACCCTGTCACCAGGCATATCTGTGTGTGTGTGTGTGTGTGTGTGTGTGTGTGTGTGTGTGTGTGTGTGTGGCTGGCAAATCAGTTGAATGCGCCGATTCGCCGCCGACTCAACGCCGGATCAACGACCAGCCAAAGAGCCAGAAAAAAACTGTGGATTGTACTTTTCATTTTTTTACATGCGAATATATATGTATATACATATGTGTTTATATATTTATACTGGAGCTGCCTGTCTTCTATGTGATGGGGCATAAAAAACGAAAGACAACTTTCAGCTGAAGCACCAACAACAACAACAACGACGACGAAAAGGCAACAACACACAAACAGCAAAAGCGTCGAAAAAAAATATATAAAGGTGAGCAACAACAATTTAAATATTTTAAGAGCGATGACCCAGAAGCAGAACCAACCAACAACCGACAACAACAAACAACAACAACCGACAACAACAAACAACAACAACCGACAACAACAAACAACTCAAACACCTTCTGTGCTGGCCAAGCAAAAAACAAAACCAAAAAAAAAATAATAATAAAAATTACACAAAAAAATATTAAAAAATAAAAGCTAAATGAAGAATTCGCGCGCAACAACAAAGCCAAATTTCATTTGCAAGAATTAAGAAACGAGCAACAACAACAACAATAACATTTCCATAAGCCCAGTTAGCACAGTTTGAGCTGAGCTTCATTCAAGACTTTTGCGCTGATTCTGCGCTATTGACGCATTGACACATGGAATGATTGTCAAATTGACAGCATTACGAAATGAAACAGCAACAACAACAAGAAGAGTAAGAAACAAAAACAGATTCGATGCTGCTCCAAATTGCATGTTGCCAGCAACATGTTTCCAATTAAGCGCAACATGTTGCGCTGGCGCCGCCTTGAGCCTCTCCGTGAGCCGCCGTCGAGTGGGTGTCATAAATCTTTTGGGGCGGCAGTTTGTTGTTGCTGGAAACGGCGAACACTAATTGGTATTAGCCCGGCCCGCCGACAAGTTCTAAAGCCAAACTCGATTCAAGCCAAAAGGGGGCAACGGCCAATGGATCAAACGTAGCTCTTGTTGCCTTTTTTGGCCTTTGACTTTGGCCGTGCGGATGCCGCCAACAGCCGCCAGCAGCAGCAGCCACAGGTGGGCGTGTCGAATTCGCTGTTCGGCTGTCCGGAGAAACGTTTGTTCGTTCGTTTTTTTTTTGTGTGTGCCTTAGTCCGGCAATAGATCAGCTTAAATGCCGATGCCGGCCAACTGACAGCAGAGATTCGAGCAAGCGCCTGTTTTAAAGTTCGCGCATAAAAATAGATGTGTGCGGTTACCGTTTCAGGTGCTTAAATAGATGAATTGCCTGGCAGTCAGAGAAACAAGGCGAAAACCAGTTGATATTATGACAGACAAGCAAGCTAAGTGAAAAGGTTCAAAGTTCAAGTCTAGCTGCGCGTTTAACAAGCGTTCGGCTCGATTCTTGATTGAAAGGTGGGATTCAAACCGTGATTGATTAACGTTGCACTTTTGATGTACATCTTTCGATGGGGTTCAATCAATCGACACAGAATTGAGCATAACTAAGTTATATGTTCATTAAAATATATCATCAATATATGAATAATTAACGATAATAATATCGCTCAACTTCAACATGTGTGTGCAAGAGTATTTAAACGTCGGCTTGTGTGAAGTTATCTAATCTCTCTCCTGTTTTCATTTCGCTTAACTTGTTTTGATGCGTTTTTGAAGCGACAACAATGCCTGGCATATGGTCATAATGTTACCTCAAATCCGCTGCTGGGCATATAAAAGTATTGCAAATTTAAACCGAACGTTCAGCTATATAGTATATATATTTATATATATATATATTTTTTAGTCGTTTTGCAGCTGGCAACGAACCCGTCAACGACGTGCAAAGTGCAATTTATTGCCGTAGCGAAAACGAAGCGAAACAAAATTGTAACTCAAATACAAATACAAATACAAATATAGAGGCAGGGGGGGGGGGGGAGGGGCGATGGCGCGGCAATGGGGAGGCGCATGCAAATGCCCAGCTATGGCAACAGCAAAAGATACAGATACAGCTACAACAGCTACAGATACAGATACAGATACATACGTCAATTGCGTCGCCACAACGACGACGACGACGACGACGACGACGCTAAAAATGAAAAATTGCTTTTCAAAATTAAATCAACATTTAATTTTCTCGTAATTTGCTACCGCAACCGCGGCCGGTGGCACCCGTGCAGCCGTGCCGCCGTTCCGCCGTGCGGCAAGCAGCTCACGCATTTTTCTACAAATTAATTTTAGCACAAAGATCGCCAGATACACACCGAAATGTATCTAGATACAGCAGCAGATACTGATACAGATACAGATACATGGCTATGGATACAGCGGCTGATATATAGACATGTCGTATTGGTTAGCCATTAAATGACGCCAGCAGCAACAACAACAACAACGAGAACAGAAATTGTTGGCAGGCAAGTGCCAAATAAAACTTATTACTTATACGCCGTGTGTGTCGAGGCAGAAATTCGACTGAATGCGGCGCACAGCGCATGAATCTATTATGAATTAGACTTTGAATGTCAGAACAGAGTGAAGCACACACAAACACACAAGCACACTCCCCCACACACACACACACACACTTGTGCATATTGGGGGCATAAATAAATATCGTAGCATGTTTTCCATATGCCGCCTGGAGGGCATTTTCCGAGTGATTTTCGGATTGAAATTTAGATTTGCGTGCGATTTATTGTATTGAAATATTGACTGGGATTTATTAGAATTGAAGTGGCACAAGGCTTACAATAAGACCTTTGATTAAGTGCTCAAAATATTCTACTATCTACTGTCTATTGTAGTAGAAGAACCCTTTAGTCGAGTCTAACATATTCCAGTTATTGTCAGCTCATGTTAGGCTTTCAGCCTTATAGAGAATGATGTCCATGCGTATCTTATATGCCCGAAATACGTTGATAATCCATCATAAAAACGATTCTATATCAATCGCAATGCCATGGCAAATCACACGCGCCATAACTCTAAATAGAACGCATTTGTCACCGAAATTAAACAAATATTCAAATATTTTTAGCTCTTCAAGGTGCGAAAGAGACGGCACTCGAGGCGAGATGGCAACAGTGAAGCATAGGAATTAACAAACTGTGCTGGGTGAAGATTTGTTTAGAAGCTGTGAAATTGTTAAACTGCCATTTTATTAATAATGCCATCATTTTCCAAATGCGCAGATACAAAGCGAGTGCACACACAGATACAGCTACAGATACAGCTACAGATACTGATACAGATACAGCTACAGATACAGATACAGATACAGATACGGATACGTGGCAAGGTATAGATGGAGCATAGATATAAAAGTTAAGAACGCGACGCTTTCATTTTTAGTTCTTTATTGTCTCAAGTTCTTTTGATTTGAAATATTTTGACGTGTCCCAATTTCCCGTCTGCGGCATTTGTGCGGCGCAGATAGATTTTTCATCTTTTCATCTGTTGCTTTCAGATGTATCTCGTCGAGCTGTTCCAAATGCTGCTCTGGCTTTAGCTGGGCATTTATTTATTATTAACTCTATTTTTGTGTGACAAGCGAGAAATGTGTCAAAATAACATTTCGTATCGTTTGTGGTTTCTGTTGAAGGTTTCTTCCTCCAAGCTGTTTCTAAACACATCAGAGCTGCATTTGGAATGCGATTTCAATGCTAATGAGCGCATATCTGACAGATACAATTTATAAAGCTGACAACAACAAAACAAAACAATGCGAAAACGAAAAAAAACAATACAAGATGCGGCCCAACAACTCGCAGCCAGCCAAACGGAAAACCCAACCAAACGAGATATATTCGACTGGAATATACCCATTGTAATTATAAAAATGCGCTTAGATAACTTCAACTATGCTACCCTCTTTGACAACTCCCCTCCATTACAGGGTATCTGGCACAAAACACGAACAAAGCAAATTGTGTAGCTTTATTAAATTGTTGACAAATTATGATTTAGTGCTGACCGCATTAACATATTCCATATATACACATATATATTTTTGTTTCCATTTATTTGAATTCATTAAATAATTATACGCCTTTTACAACGCGGGCGTCGTTGTGGGCGTGGCAACTGTTAGGCTAATGTGCGTTAATCTCTTTAATTTCTGACATGTCCATACGATCATTTGCATAATATGCTTGCCACGCCCCCAGCGGCCAGCTCGGCTAGTTGCCTGTTAATTTCCGTAGGCCCCAACCTGGCCGATTTTTACTTTCCTTCAATCTTTGATATTGTCGTCGTTCCCCATTTGTCATGCACATTTGCCACACGCCTCACTTTTTGCTGATAATAACAAATTTCGCGGCGACTCGCAAATAAGCTCAAACCGCATTTGTTGTTCTTGTTCTTGTTCTTGTTCTTGTTATTGCAAATTGAGAATTGTTGTGAATACATGTTTGGCATTTGGTTGACGTTGTTTGCAGCCATTTGGCTTTGTTTACAAGTTGTTTTCAATTTATTCCAAAGTGATCGATGGATCTCAGGTATTATGGAAGAGCGAGTGACATGAACTTTGTTAACATATATTTGCCATATTATTATACTATTTTTGTTCAATTTATCTATTTTTTACAAATATCTATTTGTTATAAAGCAGACGTGCACTTTGGTTTGGCTTGCTTTGCTGATTTTTCGTAGCCTGTCGCGTTATAATCCGCAACAAGTTTAAGCCTCGAGCGAGTGAAGTAGCCTGTCAACCTGATGTTGAACGCATAGAAACGGAAGGTTCTTTAAGTGCCTGTAGGTAAAGTTTTTATTCATTGTAGATTTCTCATAGAAAAACTAGCAAACAACAGTTTAATTTTCTTCCAGTCCACTTCTTATAAACAGAATTACTTTTAAACTGTTTTTTAGATCAAATAGTCTGAATAGTAATTCAGTTATGTTAATATTATAAAATAACACTAATATTTTACACATTATACCTAAAAACTAAGACACGCGATGACAAATTTTGTCAGCAAATCTGAAAGAATGATTTATAATACACACACACACAAACACGCTCTTACTCAAACCAAGTACTCTGATTGATGGATTGATCTGGCTTGTGAGGTTAAAGTTCTATGTCTCACTGTCTCCCTCACTCCCTCTACTCTCTCTCTCTCTCACTCTAACTGTATCTGTGTAGGATCAATCTTCGCAGCATTCAACTCGTTCGCCTTTGCGCCTTGTCATCAATCAACGAATGAAAATATTGAAATCAAATCTGAGCGCGAGATGTCAGCGCCTTGTCATAGCCCAATCGGCAAGTATTTTCAAGGATGATGAGAGCATAAGCTCGCTCTCTCCCTCTCTCGCTCTCTATTCGACTTGCCGATGCATTCGTCAAAGTTTTGTATGTGTGTGTGTGCACACATATTTATATCCATAAAGTGAACAAAATCTGACACATGGCGACGTCTCGTGTAATTTATGACTCAATTTCAGACAATTATTGTTAAATATTATTAAGCATTCGGCGGGCTGTCAAAACACACAGCAAATTCAATGATTTACAAGGCGGCGACCAAGACAATGACAATGACAATGACAACAATAACAAGAACAGCAACAATTGTCGCCTGGGGTGGACAGCACTTAAGTGGATAATCGCGGGGCCTGACATGCATAAGAAACAGCCGCCGACTGATGAATGGCTGGCAAAAAGGGAATCGGCCACTCAAATTGATGTCAAAACTGATTAAGGAACGCAGCCTGCAGCAGCAGCAGCAGCAGCAGCAGCGGCGGCTCTAGCGATAACGATTGCAGGCAGCGACGCCGGCAGCGCGGCGCGTGGCTGCCAATTAGAAAGACAAAGACAGATCATCAGATGATCAGTGTCAGGCGGCAATTTGTCATTTGAGACGAGCCGCAAACCTGTTGCAGCGCGGCCATTAGAAAAGCGTTCTCCGCTCGCCGCAGATCAAAACAGAATGAGCAAAAGCTTGCAGAGAGCGACAAATAGAAAGAGAGGAAGAGAGAAAGAGAGCAAGAGCGCACGCTCACACAAATTAAGACAATGAAACGCGCTACGCCTGCGATAAAATCAACGTAAACACCAGCAAACAAGAAGCCTGCAAACGACTGCGCTGCCAGCAGCTGCGTTGGCAGTGGCAGCGACAGCGACAGCGACAGCAGCAGCGGCAGCTCAAGCAAATGTGTGAACAATATCGGCGGCTGATCTCGCCCAACAGCAGCCCCGGGTAAAACGGGGGTGGGAGGCAGAGCGAGCGAGCGCAATGAAGACCTGGGAGACCTGTTTGAAAACCTGTTGGCCCAGCCACAAGCCGAGCGCGAGAGCGAGTGCGAGAGAGAGCGAGGCAGAGCGAACGACTGCAATGATGGCAAGTGGAGCGCCAAGCTGTGCTTAAGAGCCTGTACTTTTTTTGCGCTTCAGCCAACCAATTGATCAATAAACAGTTCACAAAGCTTTAAGCACAACACATACACATAAATACGTACTTATGTGTGTGTATATGTGTGTGTGTATTCAGACGAAATTGATAGCAACAACACAAAATGACCCACAAAAATCAACGAAATGAATGCCACCCAACCCCAATATGAACCACCCCAAACGCCCATTCTCACACACACACACACACCGACCCACACTTATACACACCCACATGCCGCCCAGTTGTTTTGTCCGCCCCCTTTGGAATCCAATCAGCCACGCGTTGGCGATAAAATGCGTTAACAATACGTGGAAAGCTTTGCTAACAGTTTTTTTTTGCGGTATCTGACAGATTTTTGTGGGTTAGGTTGGATTGGGGCAACTGAGCTGTCACTGGGGCTGCGGATAGTAGAGTTGGGGTTGCAAATAGGGGTTGGGGGCTGTCGGTGAATTGCGTGCTGGTGAAATAGCCAATGTGTGTATACACACGGCCTGTGCTTGGGGAGCATTACATGCCGCATCACACCTGATTTGAGCTCGCATACAGGGTGTTCGTTTAAGTGTTAAGACTTAATTGAGCCTAACCAAAATATTTATGGCATGTCTGTAAGCATTCCGAGCATTTTAAAGTAATTCAGTTATAAATAGATGTTAAGAATGGTAAAGATACAGGGTGTTCCTAAAAATGATAAGCATAGCATTTTAATTTAACGGTACTACAGAGTACTGTCGGTTAATTAGGCATCAATAATTAAGCATAAATAATATGGGGTAATAATATTGTTGAGTGTTATAAATGTTCTTACAAATTACTCAAATTACAGGGTGGCTGATATCTTAATTTACATACTGCAAGCGCTTCAATCTAAAAGCTTTTGTCATAATAAATTGCCTAACAATCAAAACATTAGCAAATATTCAAGCCCCCAACACGCACACACACACACACACACACATACACACACACAGACATATACGCACACTTACATACGTGCCCACATTCTTGCATATGCTCCCTGTATACAAAGCCAAATTGTCGACCGGCCGCTGCACCCGACAGCGCTGCCGTCGCTGCCGGCAACCGACAGAAACGCAAAACGCAAACAAACAAAGCAAACGCAGGGCACAACTCCCATTTGCGCATATCGAAAAAAAAAACGCGAAGAAAAAAAAGCTTATAAGCAAAATCAAATTCACAAGCAAACCAGCAACAACAACAACAACAACAGCAGCAGCAAACAAGCGCACACGCAGCCAACGCAGTCAACATCAACGACGCCGCTGCCCTGCAGCTTTGACAGGCGCAGCAGCAGCCGGCAGAGCGGGCAAAGCGGGCAGCGCGGCGAGCATGACGAAAGGACTTTCGCACATTACCACATTTTTTGTAGCCAACCAAGCGACCCGGCCAACACACAAAGCAGTTAAACAGCCAAACAGCCACCCAGTCAGTAACAACAACAACAACAACAACAACAAGTACAACAACATCGAGAGGCAACACGAAAGACAAAAGCTGAAAGCGACAAATGAAATAATAAGAGAGCTTAAATAACTCCACACGAGAGCGTGCATACACATACAGCTTTGTGCAAGCGTGTGAGTGTGTGTGCGTGTGTGCGAGTGTTTGCATGTTTGTTGTTACATTGACTTCCGATGACTGCCATCGGCCCACCCGCCCCGCTCACCACCCACTCAGCCACAGTCCCGCTTCCATTCCCAGCCCCTGTCCCAAACATCGCTCAGAAGCTGCGAACTTGTTTGCTCAATATGTTTCACATACACAGACACAAACACACGACGCAGCCGACGACTGCGACACGAAGCTTTTATGGTGCCCCCTCTCGACTGCAGCTCCTTCTCTCGCCACCCACTCTTGTACGCTAAATAATGACTGACAGTATGTTGGTGCTTCGCCATGCCTCTCTGTAGGTATAGGTATATATGCTTGTGTGTGTTTGTGTATGTGTGTGTGTGTGACCCCCAATTGCTCGCTCCCTCAAACAAACAAACAAACAACTAGAAATTATGAAGCAACACGCGACCAGCGAACCGAGCGTACCAAGAGTAACGAGAGCGCAACAAATTGAGACAGGCTGAGAGAGGGAGAGAGAGAAAAAGAGAGAGAGAGATGGAGAGCAAAAAATTATAGCGATAGAGCGAGAGCTTGACGTCGCAGCAGGTTGCATCGAACTTGTTGCGTGTCGAACGCTGCTGCCACCTTGCGCGTCGCTGCTGCTGCCGCCGCCTTTGCTGCTGCTGCTGCTGCTGCTGCTGATGTTGTTGTTGCTCTTTCTGCTCCCAATTACTTTTTGCATGCTACCTTGCGCCCCCACTTCACCTCAAACAGTCGCCTGGTCATTCGGCAGTGGCAACGCAATCGTCATCGTTGTGTTGATGTTGTTCTTGTTGTTGTTGCTGTTGTCGTTGTCATGCTTAATCCCTGTAGCGACAGCGGCGCCGTCGACGACGACGACGACGACGACGACGTCGACCCACAATGAGAGAGTGGGTATTGATGTGTTTGTGTTCATGCCTGATATGCTCCACGTTGACGCCGACCGCCCCCAACCGCCTAACAACACCGTTCGACCGCAAAGCGCTGGATTCATGTTTTTCACACAGAGCTTACAATGCGCGCAAGTACGCGTATGTGTGCGCATGTTTGTGTGTGCTTGTGTGTGCCTGTGTGTGTGTGTGTGTGTGTGTGTGTGCATGCACATTTGTACACATTAACATATCAAACCGAACACGAGCGAAACGTTCTCATTTTGCAAATTGACTTTAATATTTTTTGCTGTTTTCTTTGATTCCGTTCGGCTCTTTTGACTTTTGAGTCGGTTTTGCGTTTTACATTTATTAATAATTGTGGGTAAATAAATTAATGAAATTAATTGTAATGCGGGGATTAGTGGATATTAAAGAGTTTTTAATAATAATTAACAAGCAAATATTACGCATTAATTGAATTTATAAATATTTTAAATGCCTAATTAAATGTGAAATATCAGAAAATATTCTAAAATTAAAAACATTTCAAATATTGACAAAATATCTTAATTTAGATCTCGCTAATTAGCGAAAAATCGCGTCAAAAGCTCTCACATAGTACGTAGATTAACAATTTGGAAGCTGTCAAAACTATTTAATCTAAATACAAAACCGCAGTCGAACCGCTGCCGTCGCCGCCGTCGCTGCCGTCGCTGCAGCAACAACAACATCAATCAAGAGCGTTGGGAGGAGAGCAACACAAAAGCGCACACACAACAGCAAAACAACAAAACAGCAACAGCAACAACAACAGCGACAGCGACAACGACATCGGCAGCAACAAGAGCGCAAACACCGCAAAATAATAAACCAGCTCGACAAGTCTAAATCACACTCATTAGCAAAAGCCCCCCAAAAACAACGCACAGCAACAGCGCGCAACGCCGCCGCCGCCGCTGCCTCTGTCGCTGCGACGAGCCGCAACGGCAGCAGAACAAAAATCAAAATCAAAACCACAGGCACAGGCAAACGCACACATACAAACGCAATCAAAAGCAGCGACGTCGCTGCCGGCGCAGCTCCCATCATATCTCAAATTGTTAAACGATGAGAACGAGATGAGAACCTAATAAGAAACCGAATACAAAAGATAAACACAAGCGTAAACATTTAAGTAACAAAATTGGCTTTTTGTTATGCGTTGAGTTTATTGCGGGGATGCCGGGCGACACGAATGTGTGAGAGCCCAGCAGAGAGAGGGAGAGAGAGCAAGCTAGAGAGCGGTTTTGCGTGTGTGTGTGTGTGTGTGTGTTTGTAAGAGAGATAGAGAGTGAGCAAACCAGCTGCAGCACGGCAACATTGCTATTGGCAGCACTGCAACACTGAAATAGAGCGGCACTCTCGTACGCTCACCAGTAACGGCGCACGTGAGTGTGTTTGTGAGTGTGTCTGTGCAATTGTTTTTTCAGTGGGACAGATTGCCAATTGATTGTTGTTGCTGCTGTCGTGTTGTTATTGTTGTTACTGCTGCTGCTAGCGTCGCTGTCGCCGCGTTACGCTTTTTGTGCTTTTCATTTTGTGTTTTTATTTTGTTGTTGTATTTTCTGCCATGCTCTGCCGGCAGCGCTGCCGCTGGCATAAATGCTCGGCCGCTGCCTGCCCTACAAGTGCGATGGGGCGACGACGCTTATGCACACATACATACATATGTACTTGTGCATGGGTGTGTGCGTATTTACATATGAACAGTGTGAGGCTGCAGTGACGCGACGTCGCATTTCCATTTCCATATGTTCGCTGTGCTTTTTTGCCTGCGGTTCTTGTTGTTATTGCAGTTGTTGTAGCTGTTAATATGTTTGTTAAATAAAATTCATTTCGGAATTACTGTTTGTTGTGCTGATTCTTCTTCGTCTTCAATTTCGCTCGTTGTTCCCCCAACAGATTGGGTTGCAACTTTGGTGGTTTTTCTAACTGCTCTGCTGTTGCAACTGTTACTCTTTTTTTAACCTGTATATTATGTGTACATGTATTTGTTTAAGTAGCTGTGTTTGTATCTTTATATTTATCTGTTTATATACCTGTATATGTATTAATATCTGAAATTGTATCTATATCTGTATCTGTACCTGTATCTGTATCTCTATCTGTATCTGTATCTGTATCTGTATCTCTATCTGTATCTCTATCTGTATCTGTGTCGGTATCTGTATCTGTATCTGTATCTGTATCTGTATCTGTATCTGTATCTGTATCTGTATCTGTATCTGTATCTGTATCTGTATCTGTATCTGTATCTGTATCTGTATCTGTATCTGTATCTGTATCTGTATCTGTATCTGTATCTGTATCTGCGTCTGCATCTGTATACGCACTTGTATTTGTATCTGTGTACCTGTGCCTGTATCTGTATACATATTTGCATTTGTATCTGTATTCGGATTTATATTTGTATTTGTATCTGTATCTGAATGTCAGCTTATTATATTGTAACTGTTATGTCATTTTGCTTGCATAAATTATGATGTTCTGTGGCAAAGGTAACGGATGTATGTATGTGTGTGTAAACGTGTTGGCATGCAGAGGCATCAGCAGCACAACAACAACGACAACAACAACAACACAGAAACATAATCGATACAGTGGCTGCCCGATGGGGCGCATTACGTTGTGCACCCACACATACATACATAGTCATAAATTGATATGCGTGTGTATGTGTGTGGCACGTAAACGGAAACCGAACGACAATCGCACATTTCCCAATAATTATATTTCAATGCATCAGAATTTCAGCATGACAGTTGTCTGGTTTCCGTCCACGCATGCAGCAACAGCAACAGCAGCAGCCATCCCAACATCATTATCGTCATCCACATTATTCACATCGTCATCATGCTTATCATCCTACAGCTTTGGCCAATACAGACCATGGTCATGTCCATGTGGCATGCCCCACGCCCGGTCATTATCTGTTTAACAGTTCCACATTAACGATGTTGCCTGGTCATGGATATGGCAACCCCCCGACAGACTGACAGACTGACTGACTGACAGATTGACTGACTGACTGACGCCATATTGTGCCACACATACGCACAATCAACGGAAAGCCGTTGGGCCAATAAGTTTATTACTTGCCTCAATGCATTGACCATCAATTCATGATGTGTGTGTGTGTGTGTGTGTGTGTGCCTCGAGTGTGTTTGTGCTTGTTGTATTTTGTTTCCTGCTCAAGGACTTCCACGCATATTCATATTGAATACGAGTTTATCGTCCTGACAGCCACACACCCACACACACACACACACACACACACACACACACACACATACACGCGCACACCAGCACACACATGCCGCACCACTTTCCTGTATAATTTATGAAATGCACATCATTCCCACAACCTCAATTATGACTGCCATTCAGCAATGTGTCCGCTGGCACACCAAAGGTTGAAGGCGATAATAATACGTATACGAATATACAAATAAATATATACTATCTATATACATATGTATAAAGACCATAATTGGTAATAAGAGCATATGCAAAGAATTTACTTTACTTTTCAAGTATTTCAAATGGATTACAGTTGACAGAACTTGATTCAATCCAAATGTTTTTCACTTGAGCTTGTCAAATCGATTAACTGACTGTCAAACTAACTGGCAGTCAGATCGAACTTAAGTGTTGACTGTGAATATTGTGAGTCAAGAAGAAGTAATTCAATCAAACTGATAATAAAACACGTTTTGAATCACAGTTCAAACTAAATTAAGTTTATTCAACATTCCCAGAGAGCTTGACATTATTTTATTTTAATAATTTTATTGCTTAACTTACATTAAACTAATACTAATAAAACTTATTTTACAGATAAGTCGAATAGACGAGGATAAAGAAAATTAGATTGGTCATATAAACCGATCCGAGACATCGATTGGATGAAACTTTCGCAATCTCCTCTTCAGTTGGACTTCTCTACGTCTCTACCGAACCAGCCTGATGAGTTGATTGAGATGATTTCCAAGTACCCTTGGATTCCATAACGCCACACAATTGCTTTGCGGGTAATTATGATCATTTTTATTTCATTCTGTTGCCCCCTAGACCTCACGATCCAAAGGACTTAGTCCTTCGCAAGTCCGTCAGAATTTGACCAAGCCATGTCTATTTTTTTTGATGATTTTTTTGAATATCTAATGTAAATATTGTCTGATTTTAAAAAGGATAAAAGCCTATTACTTGTAAAGCCCATTACTCAGCCGTATCCTTGCGAGTCCTGGCAAGTCAAGTGTCTAACAATTCCTGTAGACAGGAACCATAAACTGACCAAAGGACATCAAAATCGTCCTTGTGGTTGCCAAGATATGACTACTTTTTAAAAAAGGACATTCTATTTATAGACATAACTCTTTCATATCCTGAAGGATATCGGAAGGATATACCTTTTTGAACTCGTGGGCAGAAGGACTATCGATTGGCATTCGAGGATTTGCATGATTCGACAAAAAATGTTGATGAAATTTTTCCTAGGGGGTTTGATCGAAAAAGTGGCTAAAATCGAAAAAATCCGGGCTAACTTTGCCATTTGAAGGACTATCGGGATGTCCTTTGTACAGTAAATAATCCTCAACCTCCCATTGAACAATATACAACCCAAAGGACGAAAGTCCTTCAGGCAGCGAAGTTTTAAGGACAATTTTGTGCACAGAAAATAGGCCATAACTCGGCTATATCCTTGCATATCCTGACGAGTCCTGTGCAAAACAAATTGTATTGACTAGCAATTTGAACTGGCCAAAGGACATCGAGATCGGCCTTGTAGTTTCAGAGATATTGCAATTTTATTGATTTTTTGTGATTTCAGCCAATTTTCGTTGGCTGAAAATTGTCGAAGTCCAGGATTCTTAGATGACCCCCTAATTTTTTGATGCAGACCGATGCAGTTGGTCTCCACGTTCCCAACGCACCATGTCCTTTGAAATTGTGCAAGGATATGGCCGAGTTATGGCCATTTTCCTTTTCGAAAATTTACTTATATATTTTGTTTGATCTGTATTAAAATGTGTTTTTTCTTCACAGATCGATGAAATAAAGGACTGCAATCAATTCTAGGGACTTCTACGAATCCAACAAGGACATTGCTTCCAGGATCCGACTTTAAATACCCTAGATATAGCTATGTTAAGTTATATTAAGCTTATATCATTATTTTTGCTTTGTTTTGTATAATTTGCAAACATAACATAACATAAGTAAAATGTTTAAGATTATTACCCAAAACTCCTGTTGTTTTATTTAAAATTGCAAACAAATCATGAATAAACGATCTTTAAAAATCTGTAGCATATCCAAAAGGGGCACCCTTTGACGGCCGCTGGCTGCCGAAAATTTTCTTAAATTGAGCTAAAATACCAGGCGAACAGAAATGCCCAGAAGGTCGACAAAAAATTTCAGCGGCCGAAAAAATGTCATTGCATACCCAAAAGGGGCGCCCTCGTCAGCGGCTGGGTCGCGGCAATTTTACTAAAATTTCACTCAAGTACCAGGCGAACAGAAATGCTCAGCAAGTAGATGAGTTGTTTGAATAAAAATTTTCATTGCATATACTTAAGGGGCAAATATGTTACTCATTTAAAATGAGTTCTTTTAATTAGCAGCTAATGTAAAATGAGTTCTGTTAGGACAACTGTTAGGTAACAGATCATGTACAGGGGCTGCTGAAAGAGAAAGCATTCATGTTTTTGGACCATTTTGATGCGCATTTCTCAGCGATCTCATCCTGTAGGTTCTCAAGGACTATATCGGTGGTATGGTAATATAACCAAGGATATGTAAGTCAACTAAGAACCATCAAGGGTCGCACCTGTTACTGGGCGTAACTGAAAGAAAAAGCATACATGTTTTTGACCGTATCTGGCATTTTTGCAAGATTTCGATCCTGTAGGTTCGCTAGGACTATATCCATGGTATGGCATAACCAAGGATATATATTAGTCAACTAGAAGTCCTTATAATCGATTGCAGTCATCTTTTTCATCGATCTGGGAAGAAAAAAGGACATGGTGCGTCTAAGAATCATGGACTTGGAAAATGTTTAGTCGCGGGGCCAACGAAAATTGGCTGAAATCACAAAAAATCAATAAAATTGCAATATCTCCGAAACTACAAGGACAATCTCGATGTCCTTTGGCCAGTTAAAATTTCTAGTCAATACAATTTGTTTGGCACAGGACTCGTCAGAATATGCAAGGATATAACCGAGTTATGGACTATTTTCTTTGCACAAAATTGTCCTTAAAACTTCGCTGCCTGAAGGACTTTCGTCCTTTGGGTTGTATATTTTTCAATGGGAGGGTGAGGACTATTTGTTGTACAAAGGACATCCCGATAGTCCTTCAAATGGCAAAGTTAGCCTGGATTTTTTCGATTTTAGCCACTTTTTCGATCAAACCCCTAGGAAAAATTTCATTAAAATTTTTTGTCGAATCATGCAAATCCTTGAATGCCAATCGATAGTCCTTCTGCCCACGAGCTAAAAAATTTTGCAGTTCAAAGGACTTTCAGTCTTCTTTTTGGACATTCTCAATAGGAAAGATGAGGACAATCTGTCGGCCAAGGGACATTGGGATAGTCGTTGGAATAGTCAAGTTATGGGCGATCTAGTGATTGATATCCTTTTCAGAAAATAGAGACAGCTCGGTCATATTGTTATCCTTAAGACTGGGAGGAAACAAATGACAACTTTGATTCAACCCCTCGATTTTCGATAAGAACTTATGGTAAGGAACTGTACATATTCAGAAATGTCGAACATTTCACTATCAGACGTTATTTACCCGATATAAAAGGCGTTCAAATAGAACGAAAAGGCGATTCTTGGTGATTCGAATCAATCGAAGCTGGGAAATCCGATAATTCGAATTAAGATAAATGTTCAATTAAATATTTGCGAGTCTCAGTTTGAATGCCAATCAAAATTGCGCATACGCCGGGTAGGCCCATTTAGTAATTTTCTTCTGGCATTTATTGTCGCAATTTATTGCAAGAGAATCAACAAATTGTTATTTGTTTAGTGCCAAATGCATTTTAATTGAGTTATTGTTGAGTTAAATACGCCAACAATTAGAGAATGTGCCTGGACATGCCACAAGAGGCTGCAACAATGCCCAGCATGTTGCTGGCGACGAGTGTAAATGACGCACTGTGGCTTATCCTTGTTGTTGCTAGCACTCAAAACTCGCACTCACGTACACACGCACACACGCACACTTAAAGCGTCATTATTAGCACAACACACACACGCACACACACACGCACACACACAGCTGCACAGGTCAACCATTATGACCACTTGCTGTGAGCTCATCGTTGGCCGGACGTCGTGTTGACATACTTCTGCCAACAGTTGATCTTGTGGCCAACCGCAGGCATGCGGATTTAATCCATAAAGGATACGCACACAACACAAGCACACGCATTACAAATGCCCATGAGTGTGCGTGTGCGTGTGTGCGTGTGTGCGTGTGTGTCTGTGTGTGAGCTTGTGAAATTTTAAGCACGTCCGTTCGGGTCTAACGAGCCACGTTTCATGCTCCGCATTCCCTTGGTCCTGTTCCTGTTGTTGATGCTGCTGTCTCGACTCGCCTGAAAGTAGGAAAATCTGTTGAAAATTGTGCAGCCCACAAATAAAGACACACACACACTCACACACACACATACGCACACATCCGCACACAAAGAGGCACAGCTGAGCCGTTATATTAGTTTACAAATCACACGTAATAACAATTGACACACAGACACGCCCATCAGCCCACTTTGCCCCGCCCACACTTAACTGTCACACGTTGTGCGACATTTGTTTGGCTTTTGGGTTAATTAAAATATACGCACACACACACACACACACACACACACGCACGCCTGAAATGAATTCTGATGCAAACTCAACTTGCAATTAGATGAGGCATAAAATGTGGTCAGCTGTGCGTGTGTGCGAGTGTGTGTGCGTGTGTGCGTGTGTGTGTGTGTGTGTTAACTGTAAACATTGCAAATTCTCTTTTTGCATAAAATTCATTTTTAATTTCATTTTATTTTGCCAATGAAAATGATTAACGCTGACTGCACTCGTTTGCGTACGTGTCTGTGTGCCTGTATATGTGTGTGTGTGTGTGTGTCAAAGTGTTGCATAAATAAATGAAAATCAATGAGAAAAAAAATAAGAAATGACCACAAAAGCGCAGCTGTGTGTGTGTGTGTGTGTGTGTGTGTGTGTGTGATAAAAATTGGCCATTTTAACATGCGCATTATTACAATTAAAATTAATTTAATAATAAATTTCAAAATAATTACAATGCACTCGCTTAAATAAACGTTTGCCCGATTTTAACGGGTGCGTGCTTTAGTCGGCAGTGCCCGACTAGGAGATACCCTAACACCCTTCCTTATTAACTTTGGTGTTTATTTTACAGGGTATAAATATGGCATGCAAATCTTTGTATATACCAAAGCCAAGGCCAAAGCAATATTCACAATATTCTGTGGTTCGGGTTAGGTATTCAAAAAGTTTAATACTTTATATCACATATCTATATGAAAGTCTACATACTACATACAACATATTGTGCCTCTTATAAGCTTCGAGCTATACCTGAGAAAAGCCATACTGATAACGATTTTCGTAGAAATGGGACAAGTTATCTATTATTATCAGCCACCTTGGTTAGGTCAGAGGCCACTTGATAATTTAAAGTCTTTAGCTCTTATAATGCCCGAGATCGGAGTGTGTTATACATGCATATAGATTGACATCTAGCCAGATAAACAGACTATTGAAGCTAATCAGGGATATAGAACTTTTATGAGTTCAAAAACGTTTTCCACTGCCTGTTACACACATTTGCATAAAGCCAATATACCCTTTCAACCCATTTTGTATGTGTGCAGGGTATAACGAAATAAAATAAAAAACAATGAAATATATGTAAATAAAAGTATCTCAATCAAGTGTACATATGTTCATATACATGCTATAGTCATCTATATATTTATACACACGAGGGCAGGCTGAAAAGTACTCGAAGGAGATGCCTTTGTGTAAAGATTAATCCCATTTTTTCAGCGGTCCTCCAATTATATCATATGCTCTATAATTTCTGAAGGTCCTCAAAATAGGCATTCTTTTTGCAGACGACCTGCTTATTCGTTTGGAAGTGTCTTCCTGCAAGACATTTCTTCCAGTCTGCAAATAACAGAAATCAAATTTCTATATAGCTACTTTTTAGCCTGCCCTCGTGTGCGCACACCTCTCCAATTGGCAATCTGCTGCAACTGTTTGGCAGCTCAGGTGGAAGGCAACGATTCGTAAAATTCTTACAGCTTAAATGGTAGTCTTTTAACTTTTGCATGCAGCTTGTGATGTGAATAATATAGAAATTGAAATTTAGTCCCATGTGTTTGAATATCTATGCAATTGATATGTACAATTTATTTGGCTTATTGACTGGTTGACTTAATGACTGATTGATAATTAAGGCACAGCCAAAGAGATGAATGCTAGGAAGCTAATTTACTCACATTATTTCAAGAATGTGATCTAAGTGCATATTAAAAAGAAGCTTTAAAGAAATCCATTCGCAAAGGTCGTACTATAAAAATCACTCAGAAACGAAAGATGAGCTAAGAAAAGGCTTTTAATCTATCGTCTATTGATGCTGATCAACAATATATATACTTTATGGGGTCAGATATGCTTCCTTCAAGTGTTCAATATGTATTAATAAAGCTGTATTTCTTATGAAAGTATCTTTATATTTGCATCAATTTTAAAATTGAATGGTATATCCTGCTCTATGACAAAGTTCGACTAGAGCATTCAGTAACCAATATGCTCTGCTTATAAACCCAACACATAAAACAATGCAACATTTTCCCTGCATTTTCCGCAATTTTCGCGAAAATAAATGCAGCAGAGATTCGTGTGTGTGTGTGTGTGTGTGTGTCTGCCCCTGCCCCCGCTCTTTCGCTCCTTTTGTTTATATTTTTTTTGTTTTTTGTTAATTTGTATGGAAAATCACTTTTTGCGAAAAATCCATTTAAAAATTACGCTGTTTTTATAAGGTAACAATGCATACAACAATTTACACACGCGCACGCTGCAAATTTGCATAACATTTGCCCGGGCAAACACACGAGAGCAAAGGATGTCACACCCATGCACACACACCCACAAGCACACACACACACACTCATGCACACACACACACAGACACATGCACACACACGGTTTGCCCAAGCGTATAAATTCACATAATAAGTCTGTGTCGGTGTCGGCAGATCTCTCTGAATAATGTGGATGCTGCGGCTGATGATAATGCGCCGCGTTGCATGTTGTTGTTGTTGCGCCCTCTGCTATTGTTGTTGTTGTTAACAGAATTGATTCGCGACAACAACAACAACAACAAGCACAACAGCTACGACAACGATATCATCCGCCTGCCTCAACGCCCACACACATATTGCTGTTGATGCTTGGCCATGGTTGATGATGATTGGAGCTCTTTTTAAGGTGTGTGTGTGTGTATGTAGGTAAAGAGAGGGGCGGGGGAGGGGGGGGGCGGTTTTGACTGAGGGTTGCTCTGTAATGGCCAGTGTAATGACATGTGCAGCTCGGGCCAAATATTGCAAAATTGTAAATGTTTTACTCGTATTTATTGTTGTTGTTCCTCTTGTTGTTGTTGTTCCTGTTGTTGTTGCTGCTGCTGTGACATCTGGCGGCTATGTTGTTGCTCGTTGGTTTATTGTAAATTACTGGCTATAAATTAAAATAACACACTCGCTAAATGCGTAATCAAAGGTTGGGCTTCCCTTTTCAGCAGCACACAATTTGTTTGTTTATAGATTGGCTTATTTTGATAGAAAATGAAATAAATTAACTAGCTAAATGAAAAGCGCAGCTGCCATTTGAAGCACGATGAAGTCAATTAGCTTTTGGGAGCTCCTTTCGGTAATATATCCTGTAGATGGGTGGGGCACCGGAGAAGGGGCAAGGCACTAAGAAAATTATACTCACTCACTTCGTCTGTATCTCTCCCTCTAAAACTCCTTTATCTCTCTTTTGCTCTTCCGCAGTTTCTCCTTCTCGCTTATCTCTCTTCTCGGTCTCTCTCTTTCTTTTTTTGTTTTTGTCTCCATTGATATTCTTCTGACTCTTTTACTCTTCCATACCTCTCTCATTCATTCTCAGTCGCTTTTTTATACTTTCTCTATCGCTTTAGCGCTCATGGTTTATGTCACCTCTTCTATTATTTTCTTTGTCTCTCTCTCCCTCTCTTTCGCTCGCTCTTCCTCTCTCTATCGTTTTCTAATTTTCTCTTGTTCGGTATCTTTCTTTATATGGTTTTTTTCAGTCAATACACTTAAATGGCGCCTTTCTACGCGATTTTCAAAAATGCAAGTAATGCTTCAATGTTTGCTGCTTATTGTGCTCTAAATATACTGGCGATATTTTGTGCAAGTAAATATATTTAGTGCTCTGTGCCGAGGCACTGCAGATAAGCAATTCTTGTTTAAGTTTTCAGTGCCTTAGTATAGGATCTTTTGCTGCGCTGAACTTAAAGCAGACAATGGGACCATGAGAACAATCAGGAACATGTACAGGCCCAACCAGCTACAATAGACTCGCTACTGGCGGCTTTCATTGGTTTTTGTTTCATGTTGTTGTTGTCGGCGAAATTGCGTTGAATACTACCTGCCATTTGATGGCACATGCAGCAGCAGGTGAATGGGGTGGCATGCAGCATGGAGCCGCACATTAAGTAAATGCCTGCCTATGTGCTATATACAGGACTATATGTGCATATGCAAGGGAACGTTATATAAGCCAACAGGCAGCGGGCAACAGACAAGAGGCGGCAGATGGAGGACGGGGGACAACGGGCTAAAGGTGCTCGCTGCTCGTTGTTCGTTGAGTGTTGCTCGTTGCTGGTTGTTCCTTTGGCGTTTATTTGTAGCCAGAGTTTGGTTTGGTTCGTTTGTTTGCCTGCCAGTCAGCACTGGATCCTAGCTGCATCCTCTGGCAGCCGCAACAGAAGCAACTTTTCCATTAAATCTTCTGTCCGTTTGTCGGCGTCGTCTCGTCTCGTCTCGTCTCGTCTCGCCCTGTCTTGTCCCGTCCTGTCCTCTGCTGTCCTGCTCTCAACGTTTTCAGTGTGCTTGTGTGAGGTTTAAGCGCTGCCTTTAACTGTGTTGTCTGCTGTTTGCCATTGTCATTGTCTAGACTCTCGACTCCTGTCTCTAGTTTCTGCTATTGGCATGGCCCAAGCTGCGTATGCGCAATATTTGGGCATGGCAAACTTAAAATAATCATACGCACCGTTGTGCAATATACAAAAAACGCCAGCTTTTGCTTTTTTATTTTCTTTTGTCGAGTTCAAAGTCCGCAAAGTCCAAATAGCTTTAGCGATACTCGAATGCCGAAATGCCAAAGCAGCTCCTTTGTATTTATATTTGTATTTGTCTATAAATAAACGTGCCGCCCTTGTTGTCCTTGTTGTCGTCCTGTCTGCCGTATTTGTTGACATGTAATTGCAACTAAATATTTTAAATTGCTTTAAAATAAAGCGTTTGCTTCCCCCTCCCTCTCGCACACTTTGTGCTGGGCTATCTCATCCAAAAGGTTATGCAAATGACAAAGTTTCCTCTTGGCTCGGCGCAGGATGCGCATCCACCAGGCACACTGCACACAGTTGTGGTGCTGGATGCCGCCTGCACCGTTTGAGTAAATAACATACATAAAACTCGTATTTGTACACAGCATACGTGTAAACACTGTGCAGCAGTTGCTGGAGTAGGCGCTGGGGGTGTGGCAGTCGGGGTCCTGCAGCAGCAGAGAGCATCATGCAATTTCTGTTTGCATTTTACATTCAGCTGCGTGTCGGTATCGGGATACCTGGGTCCTTGTGTGGGTGACTGCCTCCCTCTATACATATATATGCATATGCGTGTGTAAGTGTGTGTGTGTGTGGCAATATGTGCAAATGCTTTTATCAACGGCATTCGTTAAACAACAAATAATCACATAAAAGCCCACCAAACTAACGACTCACAAATGCTCTGCACTTCATATTCAATTCAACCAAATAAATGCTTAAGTCTGGCATTTAAACTTAGCTTGAACTTGCTGTTTATCATATTAACTGTGGTTACTTTACTATATTCCTTAGTATTTTCCTTTCAAGTTCTTCGTTAACCTTTTTTGGGCTGTGTGTTGATCATCAATCAGTCAGCCATTCAGTTAATCAGTCAGTCAATCAATCGTTCCTTTAACCGTTTGAACTGCGTGTTAATCACCGACGATTCTGTTACTTTCTTCTTTAGTCGCTCAATCAAGCAGTTAATCAGTCAGCTAATCAACTAGTCAGCCAACCAATCGTTATTTTGACCGTTTGAGCTGCGTGATGATCACCAATCATTATATTACTTAGTTAGTTAGTCACTTAGTTCGTCAATCAGGCAGTCAGTCAAGCAGTTAATCAATCAGTCAGTCAATAAGTCGTTCATTTTTCTCAATAGGGCTGCGTGTTGAACGCCAATCATTCTGACACATATGCAGTCAGTCAGTCAACCAATCAGGGAATCAATCAGTCAATCAATCTGTTGTTCCATTAGGCGCCAAACATTCTGTCACTTTGTTAGTCAGTCAGTCCGTCAGCCAGTCCGTCATTCACCCAGTTGTCAATTAATCAGTCAACCAACCATTTTATAAATCAGCCACTCAATCAATTTCTCTGTCAATCAGTCAGGCAGATAGTCAATCAGTTAGAACAGTTATTTAAATATATATATTTCTTATGAATAATAATGAAGTTCCATATATAGTCTGTTCTAGCGAGCTTTTATCTCTTCTAGTACCTCAGACTATTTTCTCCTACGCTTTTGATTTGAATACGATTACTTTTAAAAACAAGCAAAAGCTGTATGTAGAGAGTAGAAGGAGGGGATGGACTGGCTGCAGGCCAAAAGACTTAAGAGTTGTTGTTGTTGGGCTGAGTGTGAGTGACAGTTGAGCGACGATTAGTTGTAGTTTAATGCACATATTTAAGCAGTTTATTCGCTTATTTATTTATGCACAATTTATGCCTAATTGATGTCAGCTATGCGCAGTGGCAGTTGCCGAGTTTGCGCTGTAATTAACACCAAAACACCCAGCGAACATGTCGGCAGTCACTTAAAGCGAATTCAAAATGCCCGCAACGCAGCCAAGACCTTCAATCATCAATCAGTCAAGTAATCAATCATTCAATTGCATACTTTTTTTTCCACTGTAATACCAAGTCTCGCTGGGGGAAAAACTCGTTTGGCGGCGATGACAACGACATTGGCCACATTCTCCAGGTAACTCGCTGCACGCTCCACGCTCCACACTCCACGCTCAACGTCCCAGTGGCTGTGAGAATATGCAACGGCGAGTCGTTTAAGTCATAAATAGTTACACTCAATGACAGTTATGTGTGCAAATATGAGCCAGGCACATATTCGAACGGGTATTCACGGCCGGCACTCACCCATCTGATGCACGCTCATCCTAATCAGCCACGATTTGAAGTAGGTTGGCAAAAAAAAAAGAAGAGAAGCTGCTGCTGGCTTATTTAATTAGGCGCGTGCGCTAATTGCTTAGTGTCCTGTTTGATCTTGTTGTTGTTTTTGTTGTAGTTTTTGCTGTTTGCAATTAGCCGGAACATGCGCTTTGGCGCCTGCGCCACGTAAACCTGTTGGCCAGCAGTGAAAGCAAGTGCTGCAGAGCGAAGGAGAGAGGAATAGTGTGAAGGAGAGAGAGAGAGCGCGTACGCTTTGACATTTATCAACGCTCAATGGCATAAAATTAATTAACAAAATTAATAAAACATTTTTTTAACAACCTAAACTCGAGCAACCAGTAAAAAATATTAATTAACTCAAATACTTTCAGTGGCTGCTCCCGCGGATACCGCATCAGCAGCAGCCACGTCCTCCATGCACCGTCCTCCATGCTGCATCGTCCAACTGGGCAAGTCGTGCGTTATACAATAATTAAGTTTTCAGCACCTGCGTGCGCGCTGACTTGGAGCTGCAGCTGCCTCAACATGGGCTTCGCAGAAGCCGGTCGCAGCCGTTGGGACAGGGCCGCTTTACGGTTTGGGCGCCAGCTGTAATGGGGCGCTGTGCTCGAGTGCTTCATTGCTTAAATCCAACTAATAGTTTTCTGAGTTCATTGAATATTTAATAATGATGATATAATCATAGTTAATACATAAGCTGCCACCCCTTAAAAGCATTGGCGATGCTTCGGTTCACGGTTGAAAAGGTTAAGGTTGAGGCTCAAATATTTTAAGGACTACCGGTTCGATTGAAGGCTAGCACAGTTTTTAATGGGAGACTATTTCAGTTCATGTCTTGATTCACGGTTAAAATACCCGACTTTAACCGGCTTGCAGTGTTGGTTAACGCGGGCCTGTTTAAGACCTCGCTGCGCTCCTGTTGCGTTATCCAAAAACTGTCGCTTGATCAGTTGGCTTGCCACTGTGTTGGCAACTGTGGCGCATGTTTGGGCCATTTTACAAGCATAGCCAGTTTCAAATTTCATTCCGGCTGCCACTATCCCGCTCCACCATGCCCCCGCCCCTCATGACCAACTCCTCTGCTGGCAGCCGCTGGATTCTCAGCAACGCAGGCGACTCTGCAACTGCCGCTCGCACTGGGTGCGTGTGTCTGTTGACGTGTTGTTGCACATGCGCATTAACCCGGCCACAAATTGTAATTACCACAACGCATTACAACATAATTCCCAATTGAGTCCTTGCTCCGCTTCGCTCCTCCCCATATTTCGGGTGTGAATTTAATGATACGGAACAACAGCATCCAGTTGGGCCAGTAGAAAGTTCGCCCCAATTGCCGAGACCAAGTGAAGGGCATCGAGATGTTGGAACGCGCCGATCTTTGGTAATAACATAATAGCCCAAAATATTGTGTATTGGCATTGGAATTCAATTAGCAGACGGCAGTTAACTCATGTGAAGGGATGCCGCCTGGCCGCATCCTCCATGCTGCTGCTGTCCAGTGGCCACTTCCACTTTGAGGTCAATAGTTTTTGCAAATTGCTGTTTGTTGTTTGTCGTTTTTAGCAACCGGCTCAGGTTCGGGCCGGCACGGCGCGGTTGTTCCTAACCCTGTCCCTGGCCCTGCACTTGAGCTCCCGACCAGTTTAGTAGCTCCTTCTTCTCCTTCTCTCTCTCTCTCTCTCTCGCTCTCTCTTTCTCTGAGCACACGTGCAGGCGACCAGTTTGGTAAGCTCTAGACAAATTGCTTGGACCACGTCCAACTGGGCACTGTGGCTTTTCGTATACGAAGAAGATGCCATCAGGTGTCGAGTGTTTTGTCAGCAATATTTGCGTTTGGCCTCACTAAATGGCAATGAGCTGCACCGAGAGGCTCAATAGAACCAAGCGTAATTGTCAAAATAAAAGGAATCCGGTTGGGTTTGTAACCAGCCTGGCTTAAAAATTGTTCAGATCCCAGTAAATGCAAGTCCCAATGCGCCAATATTTACTGAAATGGGCAGCCTTACAGTTAAGGAACTGTCTTTACATAATACATTTCATAAATTAAACTTTGTCTAACAAATCAAGATGTAATGCCATAGCTGACATAGTGAACACTACTGGATAACAGAAAATTCCGCTCGCAAGTGTGAAAAATAGGTGGAAAACGTTTATATGAAACTTTTTTGCTTGATATCCACATCCAACAACCCTGTGAATATTCGTTGAAGACGTATTTTGCGTTACAAATTAAATAAATATCGCCCTTCTATGCGATTCTCATGAATTCAGATAATTATAGATTGTCAAGCTTTGATAATGCTTATTGTAATAAAGAGTTCTATTGGCAATCTAATAATCTTTTCTTCTGTACATATTTACATAAAAATGTATGCTCTATAACATGAACAGAATGTTAGGAACAACATGCTCAAAGTGGTTAAGAAAATTATCTTTTCGAATCGCGTAACTTACTTGTTTTATCTCATTTAAATATAATATATAAATAGCAGCTGGTTCAGCTTGAAGACTAGAACTGAATCGCTACCTTTGGCCAGTTTGTGACCAGTTTCGTTGGCTCTGGCAACTGTGGGAGTTTGGTTTGGGCAAACTTGACCCAGGTCTAGGCGCAGAGTCTGGGACATGGACTACGTTTAGTTGAAGACTGTCTGAAACTCGTTTCAATTAAAATTCTTCGTGCAAGCAACGACAGAAGAAAAAGAAAAGCGAGCCACAAAAGCGGCAGCCAAAGACAAATTAAAGTGGATTATGAGGAGCGCGATTGTACATATACAAATACAAATACAAACACAAATATATATATAGAGTATATATGAAAGGTATATACGAGCGTACATACATGCAGATACATACATATGTGTCTTTGTATCTCTGTGCATGGCCAGAACGCAGCGCTGCAGTTGGTTTTGTTGTGCCTGCCGCCTGCTCGTTTGCGGCTCCAGTTGCGTGTGTGCGTGTGCGTGTGTGTGTATCTGGCGCATTTAAGTAAATTTTGCAGAAATTGGTGCAAAAGACAAAAGAAAAGCACATAAAAATAATAACAGACGCAATCTGACGTCGTCGCCGGGCGACTTCAACCGGCCGCCGGGCCAATGACTAAATGACTGACTAAGTGCCAAAGGGTACCAAGGGACATACAAGAAGAGGGACAAGGGACAAGACCGGGTCGGGTCGGGTAGGGGGACTGGGATTGGGACTGGGACAGAGCTTTGGCTGCGGTTCTCCTGGGCCTCCAAATGCGAAATCGAAACGAAAAATCGAGAGGCAAAAATATAAAATACGAGTGCGGCCGCCGCCGCCGCCGCCGTCGCCGTCGTCGTCGTCGTCGCTCATTATAAATTTTTTTAATCGGCAGTGCAGCAAAAAACATCAAAGATCCGTCGACATGGACTTGGACTTGGTTTCGGCTCGAGACGAGTCGAGTCGAGACGCAGATCCTGCAGCAAGTTTAAATATTTAAAACAAAGTCTTGAGCTCTTGCGGCCTGTGTATGGCTTTAGGCCTCCTATGCACCCCTTGCTATGCCCCTCCAGCCGGCGTCTCCATGCCCAGCACCAGCTCCAGCTCCATCTTCATCTCCATCTTCGTCTCCGTTTCTGACTGGTACGACATTCCAGGCGCGCGCGCTCCACCTTCGCCTTGTGCACAGGCCGCATCCTCCATGGTCGCACACACATCATTTTTGTTGTTTTTGTATATTTATTTTTTTTATTTACTCTTTTTTTTTTTTTGTTTTTGTTGTTTATTTTTTTGGACCTGTCTGCGCTTAGCTCTTTGGGTCTGTCCTTTCGGTCCGTTTCGGTGTTCGTCCCAGTCCCAGTCCCAGTCGCAGTCGCAGCCACGGTTTCGGTTTCGGTTGCTGTCTCCAGGTCCGTCTCTGTCTGGGTATCTGGCAACTGTTCGTATTTCACCTGGCACTGCCGTTCAGTCATTAAATGCCCTCAAAATACAAACAACAACAACAACAACAATAACTGCCAGTCGAGGACAACGTACAATAGCCTCACGCATATACATGAATATTTTTTATTATTATTTGCTTAATATTATTATTTAATAAAAATTTTGACAGTGATCTTCCCCTTTGTCTGGGCTTCAACTGTCGGCTGACAGCTGTTGACAGAATGAGATGCAAAGCGAAAAAGTGAGAGGCAGATAGACGCATGCGACGCATAATACGCACCTCATGCAACTCGTGCAACTCATGCCACATTGCATTGTTATCCCAAAAGCCATCAAACAGATGCACAACAAACAACATTTGGCCATTCAGCAGGCACTTCATCAACTTCACTTCAGGCTTCAGGCTGAATGAAAAGTTTTAGCAACAGTCGAAGTTAAAGTGGAGATCGATTAACTGAAGATACAATTGTGAATGACTTTAAATATGTTTGTGGTCAGGTAATGCTAAAATATGAATTAGATAACATAGAAAGTCAAAGCAAAAAGACTTAGTGGATTTTTGATTAGAGTAAGGCATCTTCTTCTAACAGCAAGTCCCTCGATCAAGAGATCCTTAGAAAACAAACTTATGTTGCAAGAAAGTTCTATTACTTTTAAAAATCAACCGAAGAAGAAACGCACTAAACGCAAGCTAAATATCCTTTATAACTATGCTGTTACTAAAAATTGGGATTATGATAAAAATATATGCATACATAAATGTATATAGAGGAAAACTGGAATTCTTTAAATGTGTATATTGCCCGTTTAACCTCTTTCTTATCTATAGTGTTAAGTCTAGAGTATATGCTTTTGGGTTAGTTATTTTATTCACATTACTAATTTTAATAAAAGTGTTGTGTAATGACAACTCAGTGTTGTAATCGTCAACATAAAAAAGAGTTGTCAAACTGATTAAGAAATGATTAAAAATAAAAGTTCTTACTACCAAAAACAAATTGACTTTCTTACGTTTGAATAAAAACTTAAATATATTATATTAAAGCAGGCAGCGATATCGATTATATTGTTGACCCACAGACAACTAAGATAGAAAGATTTTAGTCCAGCGACTTACAAATCAATCAATGCCATAAACGCTACATAGCTGACATATAATATACTACCTAACCTTATCAAAAAACTCTGTGAATACCTCTTTGTTTCACAATATCCGAGAGTTTTTTGTCCAGTTTATTCTGAGCATTCTGTTGCGCTTTTCAGCGAGTAATAAAGAACTTCAAACTTAACTTATTAAATGTAAAGATCAGCGTCAGACGCATTTGTGCGTTGTTGCTCAGCTTTTGTATCTTTGTATCTCGGTATCTTTTGTTGCAATTTACATGCCACCGCAGTGCTGTGGACAACTGCCGCAAAATTGTGCGTATATGTATGCACATGGCACTTGGAGCTGGGGCACAGGAAGCAGCTGCTCGAAATTCTTGGAAATGCTGCGTTTATTTTGTCGTTCAGCAGCAACAACAACAACAGCACATTAAAAGCTGCCTGTTGCATTTGTGTGTGTTTTACAAGTTGCCGCCAACGTAGCAAATATAATTTAATAAATTTAAATGAGACAAACGAAAGACAGGCAGCAGCAGCAACAACAACCAGAACAACAACAATGATGACAAGCACAAGAGCAACATCAACAGCAACATAAGCAACAAAAACAACAACAACTACGGCAACAACATCATTAGAAGCCGCTGCCAAAACTGTGTTCTGCCCAGGCTCTGGGGTCAATAGTATCCATGGAATTCAATGCTTTTTGCATTTGGCCAAGAGCTAAGGCCAAGTCACAAGAAGTTGCTGCTGCTGCTGCCCGCTGGCCTGCCACCAGCTCCCTCTCCCTCTCTACCTCCCTCCCGCCCTCCCTCTCTCATTCGCTCGCTCGCTCGCTTTCTAGCTCCGTCTCTATTTAGCGAAATGCTCTCATGGGCACACAAGGAAGCGCATTTTTAAATGCCAAAACAAATGGAAAAATTAAAGCCAACGAACGAAGCGACGAGACGCGACGCGACGTAAACGTAAACCTGCCCGGACACGGGACACGGGGGGGCTGCCTCTTGGCTGTAAAAATGCATCTAAGCTGCTTTGCTTTTTTGCCAACTTTTACCAACTGGTTTCTGGCATTGCCACAGCCCCCAATCCACCCCACACACCGCTGCAATTCCCAGATTTTTTGCGCAGCTCACAGCCTAACAGCTCCACGGCAGCCGCAACACTTTTATTATATGCCTTCATCTAATAAGCCAGGCTTCAGATGTTGCTGCTGCCTCTGCTGCTGCTGTGTCTATTGAGCTATCCGTGTCCAATTGCAAAGCCCAGATACATACACATGCTGCTCGTCGCATTGGTCGTCCGTTGGGTTCATTGGTTCTGCTCGTATCGAGCGCGATGATCACCAAACATGATCGTTCAACTTTGCTTTTTAACGCCAAATAAAATAAATCAAATTCCACTGCGGTCGTCGACTACAGCCAGGCCCAACTAGAAGTAGCTGCAGCTAGGCCCAGGAAATGCCGGACACCTCCGCACCAGCACACTCAAACAAACACACACACACACACACACACACACACAGACTGTGAGCCATAAAATGCATCTATTAGTTGTAAATGCCCGACAGGGCACAACAACAACAACAACAACAGCAACTGGTATCTGCATTTGTCTCCTGTTCGAGGACCGCAACGGTTAAAATTAGCAATTATTTTTTGCTGTGACTTAGCTTAGTTTGACCTGCCACAACTAACACCCGACCCCCTGCTAAGTGACGATCAATGTCCTAGGCCCTAATAAACTAGAGGTATGCCAAATGCAGCGGCCAACAAGAGCCACCAACCAAACAACTGCCAACAGCAGCGAAGACAACGCAGAAACAACAAGAACAAATTCAGAAACCGAAACCGATACAGAACCAAACAGACCCAAACAGAGCCAAACAGAACAGAGCAGAACCGGGCAGAACCCAATGACCGAACCGAGGAGCCCAACATGTTAAGCCAGAGATTAAATTCAAATAAATCGACATGGTCGCCTGGAAATGAAAACATTCACAGAGCAAACGACAACAGCAAAAACAACAACAACGACAACAACGCCACGTTAAGGACAACAACAACGCGAAAAAGAAATAAAATATTGATTCCATTAAGCATATTGAAAGCTTTGATACCCTGTAATGGTAGCTAAACTGATCGGGCCAGAGTGTGTACATACAAAATCGACATATCTTGGAATGACCGCGCCAAAGTAAGTTATAAAATGAATTGTTTTTTAAAAATTTAGAAAACAAATGATTAGCAAAAGTTAGAACCAACAACTCAGTTCAATGATATGGTAAACTAGTGTTGCGAACCGAGGAAGTTAGTTGAAACTTTTGTAAATCATGTTTATTAAGGTTTGCAGCCTTTTCTTAAACACATTTGCTGCTCAGGCAATCTTAAAAAGTTCCTATTAGAATTGAATAGCTAATCAAGTTTTATATGTCTTCCTTAGTAGGAAATGCGCACTGCGCATGCCCATAGACCCTGACTACCCTACCCAACGAAACATCCCAATTGGGAGCCAAAGTCGGCAGGCAGCGAAGCTGGCAAGTTAACCTTAAAGCTGGCTGGGATTTGCGTGGCTTTGGCCAGAGTTGGAGCTGCACAAAATAAAAGGTAGAAATAAGAAGGAACAGATCGCAGCGGTCGCAGGGCGCAGCCAATTTGCGAATATTTTCATTTCAATTGCGGCAAGGCGGCTGGCAGAATGAGCGCTCCTCTGCCCGGCTGTCTGTCTGGCGACTGCGTCTGCGCGGCGGCCATTGACACAGGTCACACACGTACAGGCAAGGCCAGCAGCAGCAGCAGCAGCGGCAGAAGAAGCAACAGCAACATGGCCTGGAAGTGGCTCAGCTCGAGCTGATCCGCAGTTGTTTGCCACAGACCAAACGTCATTTGGTTGCATGATCTATGCCCAAGTTTTGCCGCTCACCTGTGCCATGGAGCTGGAGCTGTGGCTATGCTGTGGCCCGATCCCAGGCAAGGCTATCATTAGTGGCTGGCCCGAAGGCAAACAGTTCTCTCTGTTTGTTGCTGTCGTTCCCGCCAATGGCTTTTGTTTTTATATGCATCATCGCCTTTTTGTTTTGCGAAAAACTTTCTTAAATTCTTGAGCTGCTGCTAACGCAGCGTCGACTGCGCTGCCGGCGCAGACTAGTTTCGTATCTTCAAGTTGAAATAAAAATTATTTACGATCATTTTGTCAGCAGCGGCGGCCAGAACTGGACGCAGACAGAGACGGCGAATGAGACAGTCGAGTGCCCAGTGTCCAGTGGCCCGGCCACCTTCAACACAACTGTCGTTCCTCTCTCTCTCTCTCTCTCTCTCTCCCTCTCCCTCTCTCTTTCTCTTTCTCTTTCTCAAGCTACTGCCGCGCCCCGCCCCGGCAACGCCCCGCTACGCCTTGCCGCACTTGTTGTTGCTGTTGCTGTTCTCAACTTTGTTGTATTTCACGCTCATCAAACAACCAGCGACAACTGTTGCAACTGCCTCCGGCTCGTTCCGTCTGTCCGTCCGTCCGTCTGACCGTCCGTCCGTCCGTCTGGCTGTCTGTCTGTCTGTCTCTGGCCAGGTCCCAGCTCTGGTCTGGTTCGCTTTGGTCACCATCAGCGCCAGCTCTGCTTGCGTGCCGCTCGGTTAATCGGCTATGAACAGTTATCGGACTGGTTTTATTGGGTAGCATTTGTTATGTGTAGCGGCTGCCTCTGGACGTGGACGTGGACGTGAACGTGGACGTGGATGTGGTTGTGGTTGCGGCTGTGGCTATGGCTGTGCCTTCGGTTGTCGTTGTGGCTGTGCTTCTGCGGTTCGCTCATTCGTCCGCCCGGCTGGCTATTTATATTGGAATTAGTGCGCTTCGAGCCGATAAGCGTTGTGCGTTTTATAAGCGTGTTCACTTGGAAATTTAGATAGGAGCTGTGAAACAGCAATTGGGGCAAACCGTTTCGAGTGTCAAAAAGTATCTTTCTCAATGAGCTTTGGCCATTTGTAAATTAATAATATATCTCAATCATAAGTTAAATGCAGAATAACAGTTTTACGGCAGAAGTAGAAGATTTTGTAAGACATGAATTTATATATTGCTTAAGTAAAAGTTGTGTTTACATTGTTTTTATTTATATCAACTTTTCAAAAGTTATCGGTGGTTATCGATCTACAGAGTTGCCTTGAACATTTTTACACAGATCTGGCAACCTGATCAACAGACTGCGGGGTAAACTTCACGCCAACTAATATTTTATGAACACGAATCATCTCCGAACTCATATAGTGCTTGAGATCAATTTAGGATGGCTAAGTTTTTTTCTATACCTTATCTATATTAAGTATATTAAATATATGACCACCTATCCAAAATCGATAACTATTGATTTTCAAACGTCGTGGTTTGAGAATATGTCGGAGATAATGGTGGTATGTAAGTACCTGCTTAGCATACTTAGATCTAAGCTTTCTTTGGTATCTATGTGTTTAAAATCTTATAAGCATATTAAAATAATCAAATAGTTACTTAAGAATGCATTTTCTATTGGGAGCAAGGGAGAAAGTACGTAAGTAAGTATATGAAAGTCTGGAGATTTTAAGGACTTGCGCAAATTTTTTATAAGCGGTTAGGGCTCAACTTTTATACGTTCCAAATCCTTAAATGTGTTAAGAATATTCTCACACTTAATATTCACATCAAAAGATAAATTGAGCTGTCAACTTTTAATTTAATTCCGATCCACAATATTTACGGCATTAGCTGGACTTTGCAGGTGGCCACTAAATGAATTCCAATTTGTCGCTTGTTTCAAGCTGCTTCTTTGTCACACCTACCAGAAACATCCACTTGCAACAAAGTTGGGCAAACGATTCGGCCTGGACCAACATGGCAGCTGGCTGCCACCTGTGCCCCACGCTTAGGACAATGCCAAGCTGAAAGGCGACGTTGGCCTTGGCGTTGCATGGAACGTGTGGGTGTATGTGACTGAGGATGTATGTGTGGGGGCAGACGCCGTTATAACACACCGCCCCCCCCCCTCTCTTCCTCTCTCTCTATCAGCCCAAACAACTTGAACGCAACAAGGACTTCTTGGCCGTCTACGTTTGGATCGGTGCGTGTGGCGGTGCGAGCGGCGAGGCTTGCCCTTTGTGTGCATGTTAAATGTTATTTGGTAGTTCAGCTGCCGGTGCGTTTTACTATCTACACACACACACACACACACAGACATACGCGCACGCACACACTCAAACAGTTTGACTGGCTGGCAGCCTTTTGTATTTATGGGTCGAGGCTACTCGCAGCCCGTTAGAGAAGCGAAGGTTGACGCTGAGTGGGCGGGGCGGGGCGAGGTCGCCAACAAGTTCGGTTCGTTGACAGCGCCTGTGTATATGTGCCTGTGTGTGCGTGTGTATTTGTTGAAGCTGAGCCTGTACCCAATTAAAATGGGGGCCCGCGCAGCCGCTGGCGAAGGTTGAGCAAGCGTCGCAGTTGCCGCTGCTGCTGGAAGGTTAATAAATGTGTTTGGCCCTTTTAAGCATAAAGTGTTGCCTATATTTCAGCGCATTATTCCTATTATTTTGTATATTCAAGTTCAATTGGATGACGTCACATCTGCGCTCTGACGTAACTAGAGTTGCCCACACGTTGTCGCCACAGACGTCAGCGCTATGAGGTTCGCTTGAAAAAGAACTAAGCCAAACATTTCCTTTTTCCTTTTGTCGGAGGCGCCCCTCAATTGGCATTTAGAGCGCCCACACACATACACAGCCTCACACACACACAAAGAGAATGTGGCACATAGATATATAAATAGCTGTCGCCCCCCCCCCCCCTGCTGCTGCTCCTCGTGTAACCCACAGTTGTTGTCGTTTCGTTCTCGTGTTGTCGTTTGTTTCTCATTTTGTTGCATACTTTGTGGCGCGTAGAGTGAAAATCAATTGAAGTGGGCGCCAGCTAAGGTCAAAGGTTGCGCACCACAATTCTAATGAAGTTGACATTTCGTTTTTGAAGGGGTTGCCAACTAGCTAATAATTGTTTACGTAGAGGTAGTTAATATACTAAAGAATAGAAATTAATTAGAAAAGTGTTGAATGAATTTTTCTTCCTCTCGCTCTCTTATTTATATTGAATTTTTAGTCAAAGTTTTGCCTGCCGAGTCTTTGTTTGACATGCTTGTATTCGTCTGCCATTTCTTATAAGTTTTAATCAATAAATTGTTTAATTTTAAATGGAATTTCGTTGGCGCGTATCCTCGTGTGTCTTTCGGTTTTCTGGTTGCTGTCAACACGCGCAACCTGTCGCCAGTTTCCCTACCTTTTGACCCAGCCACCTCTTTACGAAAGCAATAAAAGCCACACGCAGTCACTCGCTTCACCTTTGTGTGTGTGTGTGTGTGTGTGTGTGTGCCCCCACTTTTCATTCAGTGCCCACGCCCAGATTCACAATGGCAGCCGCCTCTTTGCGCTTTTGTTCCCTTAACTGGGAACAGTCTCGCTCGCACGCTTAAAACGCGACACAAATTGCCAACGTTTTTGCATCCTTTGCCATATTTCTTGCCACATACATATATACGCGTGTTTGTGTGTGTGTGTGTGTTTGTTTGTATGTGTATACACTTTTGTATGTAGCTGTGCATGAAACATAATTACATATTGTGCGCTGTCACTTTTGGCGCTGGCGTCGCTCGTCGCCGGCATCCTCGCTGCCTCGCTGCCTCTCTGCCTTGCTGCCGCGTTGCTGCCACACGGCGCACAATGGCGCACCACACACCATGCCACGCCAACTACCCACTGACTGTTCCACCTTCTGCCGCTGTTTGTCATTTGTTGTATATATAAATATATATATACATTCAGATATATATATATATATATATGTATATATCTGCATAGACGGGGAGCTTCTAGTCCCTTTCCCTTGCCGCCTGCCGTTTCCTTAAACATTTTGCTCGACGTTTTGTTTTTTAGTTGTTATTTATGTAATTATTAACATTTTCGCTTTTGTGCTCCGTTGTTGTTGTTGTCGTTGTCGTCCCTGGCATTGTCACTGTGGCCTCCCTTACTTTGTTCCCGCCGCTGTCATTCTGTTGCTGTTTTCATTTAAATAATAATTTCATTGCGAACGCCTTCAATGAAGATTTGTGCGGGGTACCCCATTAAAAACACTGCAGCCAAGTGGCAAAAGAAGCAGGGGGCGCATAGACTTCAGAGTCGGGTGTTCAAGCTAATGAGGAAATGTTTACCTTCAGCTGTTTACTTGAATTTTGCGTATTCAACAAGGCGTATGCGTAATGTGGGAAACACTTCTACTATTCTGCGGCTAATTAAAATTCTGAACGCACATTAGATCAAAGACCATATTAACATTTAAAGATAAGTGCTAGATAGCATTTTTAATAAAGGTATGTACATGCCGAGCACCTTTAATCTGTCATTTTGAAGTAAAGTATTGATCAAGAACTTGTCGCTTTGATCTTTAAAAGGCAACGCCGAATGGTGAAATGGAAGTTAATGTAAGTTAAGAAAGAATTAAATAAAAGTCAACTGATATTTTATACAATTTGCAACACTATTCGGGCACTAATCAACACTCATAAATAGTATAGGACATAAATTATGGACAAATTGTTTACACTAGATGAAAAAGTAGGTTTAAAATTGAATGTTTCATTAATTCATTAATTTAACTCGCTAAGTTTGTGCGAAGTTAGTTAGTTGATTTAGTCAAGTCAAGTTTGTAAGTAGTTGAACTTGTTAATGCTTACCAAAAATTTATATTTTTACCTGAACAATTTTCAAATTCTCAAAGCTAAACAATTATATTAACTTTTATACTCACACGCACATAAACACGCCCACACACACTCACCTATTCACCGAAAAGCACACATACACACACACACACACACACACGCTCAGTAACATATGTAGGTGTGTTTGTGTACACATCCTTGGCGTGGCATGCAAAATCTGCTCAACTAATGAATTCAAGCGTATTAATTATTACGCATACGCCACATTGTGCGAAGGACGTTGAGCACAGTCAACCAACCAACCAACAGCACTCATCCCCAGAGCCCGACCTCAAGACCCCCCCCCCCCCCGTCGCTGCCACCGCCACCACGCCTCACCCCGCGCCCAATCCCAAGCACCCGCTCAGAGGCGCAAATTGTGCCAGGCAAACGCTTCGCTCGGTCGTCGTCGTCGACGTCGTCCTTTTTGCTGGTGATGCTTCCTGTGCTGCCGTTTAGAGGCTGCCAAAAAACATTTATACAATTTTGCACGGAAATACACATACATACATATACACACACACACACACACACACACACGCAACGCATAAAAGTTTAAGCAGCGCTGCAAAAATGCCAAAAAGTTTCCACAGCATTCAACACAGAAAATGGCACAAAAAGCGAGCAACGACTGCAAAAAAATGCCAAGAAAAATCTATGAAAATGAAAATTAAAGCAAAAAAGACAATGTAAATCTGACAGCAAGCGTGGGGCAGGGGAGGGGCAGGGGCAGGGACAGGGGTTGGGCCAAAAGGAAAGCGCCTGTTGGCGTAGCGTCTGCTGCTTTTTATACGCCCAGCAAAAAGGGTAGAACAACTTTTTGTTCCAGGCCCAACCAACATATTTTTGGTGAAATTTTATTTTAATGGACGCTACCGAAGTTTTCAACTTAAAGCTCAGCCTGATAAGTATCGAAAAACTATATGCTATACCAGAGACTGTGAGAGGAAGTCGAACTCTATGAACAATTTGAAATGCCTTTTTTCAGGTTAACTGAAAAAGCCTTGGCAATAAATTACGTTTTTTGCTTGGCAAAGTAAAATATAAATAATTGTTTAAAAGTATATTTTTTTAAATTTATAATAGCAAAGCACTTTTTACTCGCTGAATGATTTAAAATATAGAAGACTAATAGACTCTATGTAGCTAATTATATATATTTTTTTTATAAAACATATCACATTAAAATTGCTTTGCCAAAGCAATATGATAAACATTTAAATCTTAAAGAGAAAACAATATATTATAAGAATGCGTGCCTTATTTTCCATAATTACAGGGTATTTACACATCGTTGCACGTTCTTGATCTTTTGAAAGGTAGTAAAAGTTGTTTTTAGCAGCCAAGTTTGAGTTAGATGAGGTTAGGCCCCATTTTACAGGGTAGGGCCCCAGCCAACACTTGGTGACATACATATACGAGATGTATAAGTAAGTGTGTTGTCTCATTGCTCTTGTTACTGTTGTTGTTGTTGTTGTTTTGCCTGCCACATGGCACAATGGAACAGTTGTTGTTGTTGTTGTTGTTGCGAGCTCCCGTTTCGGTTTGTGCTGCTCCTACGTTATCATTCAGCGTGCAAGCTGTTTGCTCATTGTCTATTTATGCAAACACATACACACACGCACGCATTTACACACACACACACACACGCACACATGCGATTGGCAAAGAGTGAGATAGGGCATGGGAGAAAGCGAGAGAGAGGAGCACAGCGAGATATGAGCACGTAAGCCAAACGCACTGAAAATGGGCATTTCGTTTGGTAGATTGGGCAAACCCCACATACACACACGCACACACACAACACACGTGTTTTAAACAGACAGTTACAATTTGTATATCAGCTGCACACACACACATACATATACATAATGTATATAAGTTTGAGAGTATTGGCCCCCATGCACATATGTAAATGTTGATCTGTCCCACTGTACATGCATGTGTGTTTGTATGTATGTATGTGTGCGTGCAGGTAAAACAGACATTGACAATGCATTTGGTATGCTCGGCTGCCACGCCCACGGCGAAAACAAAAACAACAACGCCCAGCAAACATTTGCATGGCAAATGCCAACAGCATTGGCAAGTCGAGCAGCAGAAACTGATTGAGAATTTCGATGATTACTTCATTTGCCATGCGTATTAAATTCATAATATATTTAAAGCCTCTGTGCATATTAATTACCTGTAACACGGTGTGCTATATCAGCATAGACTCCAGCATGAAAAGATTTACCTCAAACACTTGAGCAGCCGAGTTCGGCCTGACAGAAGTGGCAAATACGCACACAAGTATTTGGCATATCACAAATGCCATTCCACAGCTGCTTCAGCTACTTGATGGCTCAGTCAAGGGCTTGCGAGGGGGCAGGGGCGAGGCGGGACGAAGGCGGGTCAACTTTTATTACCATCATGACCCGCAAATCGCACACGAAATCCGCATACAAAACTCACAAAAGCCTCTTGGCACTGGAAAAGCAGTTGGGGTAGAATATTTGGCTACCTATATATGTCCTTTGCATGTCCTGTGTACGCATACAGCGTGCGTGTGTGTATGTGTGTCTGTGTGTGTGTGTGTGAGGATATGCTGTCCCTTGTTGATCGCCTGCCGTTTTCCCATATGCTTTGCTCTCGACTTCTGTTCGCCTGGCATTTTGTAAGCAAATTTTTAAATTTGGTCTTTATATACAGACATATATGCATACGTGTGTTTACATATGTGTGTACATGTGTGTGCAAATATGTGTGTACACACACATGCATAGCATAAGTAGTCGAGTGTGTGTTTTGTTCTTAGCTGACACTTTGCTGTGTTCCCTGGCATTAAATACCCAATTCCATTTGCCTGTTTCAATATTTTATGTTGGCATATAAATTTGACACCAGTTTTATTGTGACCGAGTACCAAAAATTAAATAAATATTAAACTGAATCTCATGGAGATGCTTTAAATATTCCAAATTCATTCAAAAGTTGTTCACCTTAAATCTGCAGCATTTTTAGCAATTTTTCACAAACCCTTTGTTAATCTCTTCTGCAACGGGCATTCAAAGAGTTTTACAAATTTCATTTATTTAAGGCTAACTACTGCTTCAATACCCTACAGCTGAGATGCAAGCGAGTCTGTCAGACTGTCTGTTATTTTGACTGCTTCAAGTGTGAAGTGAGATTTAAATCCTAACTAAAGCTTGTCGAGTTTATTTTAAGAATCTCGCTCAGTTGAAGGTTTAGTTAATAGTATACAAAAAAGGCTTGGAATGTCTGATTTATACACTTAGTGTACTACTCAGTACAGGGTATTTACTGGCTACTTAAGCTTCATATTTGCTTTTATTGCATGCCATGAGCCTCTGAAATTGACTTTCATTTTACATTTTTGATTGCAAAACGATTTTATTTGCTTAGATTACAAAAAGTAGTATACGAATTTTACATTCCAAGATATATTTTCAGGCTCTATTTGAAGTCTCTTTTCCTGGAATATTTTTTTAGCTTTTTTTTCTGAGAAATTCATAAGTGTACATTATTAGGCAGGCATACACGCACACACAAGTTCACATATACACACGCACACCTTTACGTGCACACGTTTACACAGAATGACAGGTGCTCAGGGCTCAGTTTCCCCCAGTCTGCCGCCCACGCCGCCCAATGCGCCACTTAGCATTTAAGTGGGCGGCATTGTGGGCGCTCGGGTCTACTCGATGTGCCTCGGGCCCCATGCTCTTTGCTAAGACATTTTGGTAAATCTTCTTTAACAAGCGCAGCCGAAGGCAACAAAAACAAGAAGCGAGCGCATAAAATGCTATGAAAAAGCAAACGAAGCCGCCAACACACAGAAAGAGAGAGAGAGTGAGAGAGGGTGCGAGAAAGAGAGAGAGAGATAAACTCAAACATAAGTCGTACACACACACACACACACACAAGCGCACAGTCAGCTAAAGCCGCAGGAGCGGCAAGGACGTTGTGTTATAAATTTTATGAGCTTGCCAGCAGCAGTTCTCTCTGTGTGTGTGTGTGTCTATGAGTAGGTGTGTGTGTGTGTGTGTGCTGGCTCATAAAAATAAGTTGCACTCGTGCCACGCTTTCCACGCTTTCCACGCTTTTCTCGCATTTCGCCTTCTCCCCCTGCCCCGCCCAGCCGCCTCGGTGTGCCACATGCTATAAAAAACTTTGCTTGGGTGTTGGCATTTGTTCGCTGTATGTGTATCTGTATGTGCCTGTGTGTAGGTGGGTGTGCGTGTGGGTGTGTGTCTCTTGGCAGTCACTCAGTCAGCCTGTGTTGTTGTCTTTTCCTCCGCCTCCGCCCCCGCCCTGGACGCTGGCTCTGACTGGCAAGCGGAAACATAACCAGAAGGATAACGCTATAATGCCCCAGTGCTACAATACATACAAAAACATTTCTCGACTATGCCTCCTGTCTCCCCTTCCCTGCCCCTCTGCATATATATACATTCATATGTATATATATATGTATATATACTTTTCTTTGCTGCTTCCCTTTTGTTAGCCACTCCAGTGTTGCCTTTTTCCACTTGTTATTGTTGTTGTTGCGCCTCCACAGCTTTTGGCTTTGGCTTTTCTTTACACTTTTCTCATTTTCTCTTACCATTTTTTCAAGTGAGCTTCTTTTTTATTATTACACCACACTGTGAGTATACATGCGGACGTATCTATATGTTGTAGATATAGGAATTTAAACATGATCTGCATTTGAGAATCCGACAATTTGGCTATTTCGTATCAAATTTTGAACAACGTTTCAGTTTTGATTAATTGTCAAAATGGGTAATTGATTATTTGCTAACGAATTTCTGCATCATTTAAAAAAGTTCTGATGGAGAAAGCTCTCAAATCTGTTAATCTTAGGCTTAAAAACTGACAAAGTTGAGCGAATTTTCCTGCTTGAGTCTGCAGAGTTTTTAGATGTTAATGGGTATTATCAGGGCGTTGCGACGCTGAGTACAGAACATCTTTCTATCTAGCGCAGACTATCATGTTTGTTCTTTTATTTATATACTCTATTTACTAAAATAAAATGAGTATACTGGTCTTGAGTGCAATGTCCCTTTGTTTCTTTGTCCCATTTGCTTGTTCTTAACTCATGAATCAGCTATTGTGTATGCCTATGTTAGCGCAACAATCAATGTTACCCTCAGTTTTACAGAGCAAGAAAGTTTAGTAGTAAGTTCTGTGATCACGCCCACAACATCCCACCAAATATTAACTTAAATCAATGCCGAAATGTATAATCCTAGTGACCCTTCGCTTTAAATGTAGAAACTAGCTGTTCTTACATAATGAACAGAGCATTGTGCAGTCGGCTACGCCCCGCTGCAACGTTTTTGCTCGAATGTCTTGTTGTGGCTGCTGCTGCTTCTGTTGCCTGTCTGTTGGCTCTGTTCGCCTGTTTGCGTGCGGGCGGGTTTGTTACTCTTATTTTTTGCTCGTCTCGCACTGTTTTTATACATATATATATATATATATATATATATGTTCATGTATATGAAGTAGATGTGTTTTTTTCGTGCATGGATTTCATATAATTTTGTTGCTTCATTCATTGTTGGTTAAATGTGGGATGCTCGAGAGAGTTGCAAGTGCGGCAGCGAGCAATTTCATGGGATCGAGCGCGATAAACGCACGGACCAGCCAAGTCCCGCCCGCTCTCCGTCACCCCGCCACGCCGCACGCTGTGTCACTGCTTTCAGCCATTCCTCTGGCTGCCCATAAAAGTATGCTACAAAAAACGGGCGAGCCTCATGTAGCACGCACACAACCAAATAGAAAAGTAAGCTCGCCTTGCATTTTATGCAGTTGCCACGCCCACAACACTATTTACGGTCCTCGCAGGCTCCCTTCCCAGCAACATATACCCCTGCCCCGCCATTTCCCTGGCCTGCAGCTGCTGCAGGATTTGATGGCGAAAATGATTTCAGTTTCAGTTTTTTCCCCTTGTTTTTGTCCTTTTTTACGATGACGCTGCCTTTTCGTACGCTTTGTTTTTCAACTAAAGGGAGACGTGTGGTCCACAGGGGGGAAGGGGAGCGGGCGGGTTTAAGGAGGCAGTGCCAGGAATTGGGAATCGGGCACAGTGACAGCAACAACGCGAACGTAGCGTGCGCGAAAATGAAATAAACTTTATGTGCCACTCGCTGACTGCAAACGGAAGGGTCGGAAGAGGCCGCCCCGGCATACGGCATGGGGCAAAAGGCAAGGGGCATGCCCACAAAATGCGCCCTCTTGCAACGTCGACGCGGTGACGGAGGCCAAGTTGAACAGGCGAGAAGCGCATGCAGCAAGTGGCACATTTCACGCGGCAAACGAAATTCAGCGAGTCGCACGCGTGCAAAAGAGGGGGCAGATGCGGAACGGAGACAACGACAACAACAAGAGCGGAGTTCTGTGCGCCCAAAAACACATTTCGCATTCAGTGCTCGTAAAGTAGACGCAGAAACAGAAGCCAAAAAGGGGGCTCGGCAGAAGGGAGAGGGAGAGAGAGAGAGACTGAGGGAGGGGGAGAGAAAGCGGGGGCTGGGTGAAGTGGGACAGCAGGGAGCGCTTACTGCTAGCTGATGTTTTATGCTGTGGGTTTTAAAAATCTTGCGTTGATGTCGTTGCGTGTGGCGCAGCTTTTCATTGTTGTTGTTCTGCTCGGTGTAGTTGTCGTGGTTGTCGTAGTTGTTGTTGTTGTTGGACAGCTTCCACCTGGAGAGCACATAAAACGAAACCAAAGGCACAAAACAGTGCACAGCGCCTGAAATAGCAAAATGCTCAAATTGCAGCAGTAAAATTTACCCAACGCCATAAATGAAAAATGGAAACTTGTCTCTGCTCGGGCGATTTTTGAAGTGCACCCAGCGTCGAATGCCATAAAAAGCTTGGGGAATTTAAGTACAGGCCAAAACTGGGCTACAGCTAAGATGCCGAGGGGCCCGTTAAAGCAGACGATAATTACGGAATAATATAATAACGCAAATGCTCAAAGTTTAGCCACAATTTTCTTTAAATCAAATTATTTATTCAAAAATATGCATTTTAATCTACGCAGTTTACGCCTTTCTTTAAAAACTTGCGTGGGAGGGGGCAGAGTACTGTATATGCTTATGAATTCGAGAAAACAAAAGAATTAAAATAGCGAATAAGAATTGGAGGAGGATAAGCTAGAGAAAGAGAGATAAACAGAGAAAAAAGATAATATAAGCTACAATCTTACCGTAGAAGAAGAAATAAAGTTAATTGGATAAACATCAAAACTTGTTAACACAACTCTTTTGTTATAATCAAAGCATAAACAATTATAAGCCGTACTTGAGCTGATGAGAATCGCAGAGTAGGGCGATATGTAAAAATGCGTTTCGTTTTAATTTACAGCGGAGAGGGTCTGTATAATTTAGTATAATACATGTATACACATATACATTCATACATACATACATACATACATACATACATACATACATACATACATGCATACATGCATACATACATTCACACATACATACATACCCCCAATCGAAACAAGAAAAAATAATACACATTAATCCAACACTTATAATCAATGAAATTCTGTGGGGCCTTCTCAAATTCATGAGAATCGCATAGTAAGGCGATACCCAACGGTACGTTTTATTCGATTTGTAGTGTAGCGGAGGCAGCTGTCAAATAATAAAATAAACTTGGTCCGCATTTGGCATAAAAGAACAAATATACTAACAGAAATACACACTTACAAACGTACTTTTATATTTAGGTTAAATTGTCAATCAAAATGTATAATTCTAAGGGCAAAGTTTTGATTTCAGGGTCTTTGGATGCACACAGACATACAGAAAAGAATAGCAAACTATATTTCTGCATCCGGTCAAAAGAGCGTTCGCCCAACGGCGGCCACTTTGTGCTTGGGAAAGGAAGTACAAAATTGGGAATACAAACATGGACCAACGCAAAGAGATGTCCGGCAGAAAGAGCACTCAATTTTTGAAGCTTTCAGTGCTTGCATTTCATAATTAATTTCTTTAAAATATAATTCTTATATTATGTTATTATGCTGTTGCATAAGCTGTCTACGTATTATTCAAGATTAGTCAAAGCAGAGCTGGCAACTTGGCCAAGAGCAAGAAGAGGAAGCTTATATAAGAAGCAAACATTTCTTTTCATTTCAGCTGCCGCTTCTCACCCACTTGTCACTTTCGTCCATGCATTTTTAATAGACGCTCCGACATGAAAAAAGTTTGCAAGAAGACAAACATATTTGCCAACGCGGCGTATACGTAATTTTCGCATATTGCATATACGTTGCATCAGCAAGTTGGCAGCGTGTGGCATGCATCAAGCTTCACACATACATACATAGCTTATGTAAGCATAGGGAGAGGAAGTGCGTGGGCAGAGGGGGGTGAGGAGCTGCCGGAAAAGGCAGCAAGCAAAAGGCAGCGCTTTAGTGTCAACATTTTGCATGGCGGAAAATGCGAGAAAAGCGAATACAAGCGAAACAGTTGAACACTGAATAAGAGCAACGGAGAAAGAGAAGGAGAAGAAGAATGAGAAAGAGCAATAGCGGGAGGCAGGGCGAGAGGGCTAGAGGGAGTGGGCGTGTCAGGCAGGCAGCAGCAGTAAGCGGAAGTTGAGTTACAAAATTAAATTGATAATTTTTTTTTGCAGTTGCTGTTAAGAAAGCGCAGCAAAAAGTTGACTCTGCTGCGATGCGAGATGCAAGTATGTGTGAATGTGCATGTGAGTGTGTGAGTGTGCTGTGTCAGTGTGTGTGTGTGTGTGTGTGTGTGTTCTGGTGTGCCTGTGTGTGCCAACAATGGCGACGCAGTCATCGTCATCGTAATGCACAACGAAAACGCTTGAAGTACATTCACATGCCAGGGCAACAAAAAAGTATCTGCCTGGGATGAACAGCCAAGGAAGTTGTCTGCTGCTCCTTGCCTTTGTGTGAATGTATGTGTGTGTGCGAGTGTGTGTGTGTGTGTGAACTTGCAAGGACAAGCAGACGCCAATGCACTCAAGCAGAGTTGCATGCAGCAGCTAAGTGCGTTGCCACTGGCAAAAATTGAGCTAGAGAATTACTTGCAACGGGATGTGGCAGACCAACCGCCATCCGCCACCCGCCCCCCACCAGGCTATCAGCGATTTGCGGCAAGTCAATGCCTGCTATGGCTTCGAGTGGCACACGCAACATTTCAAATGTCAATACTGCCCGGCTGTGATCAATTTTGGGCACCGCATCGAGTTGATGAAGTGGCAAACACTCCAGAGCAGGCAAAATAGTTTGTAAAAAACTTTGCAATAATGCTGCAAAAGCAAATACTTGGAGTCCACTCAAAGCGACCACTCCTCTCCTCTCCTGGCTCCACCAAGCCAGCCCCTCCAGCCACCCTCGGCGCCAAAGCGGCTGCTGTTAATATGACAAAAAGCAGCAGCAAGAAACGTAAAAGTTTTCTTGCAAGCAACCCAACCCGAACCCCCGACATGCCGGCAAACTTTCTGACGGGGATTGCAACGGTTTACTCCTTGTAGAGGACCTCAACGAAAGCAACAACAACAAAAACAACGAAAAACAACAACAACTAAAGCAATTACAACAAATGCAGACAAATTTAAAGGCAAAACCGAAGGCAGCTTCCACGACAAAAGTTTTTCCAAAGCAACTAAATGAAATTTTCATGCTGCATTCTAAGAGACTAAGAAGAAAAACTTGAAATGGGATTCCTGGCCACACAAATAAACATATGCGAGTGTATATAATATATCTGCTATAGCAATACCTGAAGTTTACATAGTATTTGGTCAGACACTTTTCTAACAAGGGATAAAATCGATTTTTCTTTTTTAAGGGTATCTAAATAATAAAAGGCAAAAAAAAAACAAAAGGTCTTCTTAAACTGAGGCAAAAGTTTTGAGAAAGTTTCAATATATAAGAATTTTATGGAATGCACAGGAGTTAAGTTTAAGTTTTCATCCCACTTTTTCGATTTAATTGCTTTGCGAGCAACCTTTTTAAATTGTCTAGCTAATTAAAATTGGAGTAAATGCAATTAAAAGCAGCTATGAAGTGTACAAATAAAACCCTTCGATTGGAGGCAGCTGAGGGTATAAATGAATGAAAATATAGAGAGATATGAAGTGAAAGATCTTGATCTTTGATTTACTATTCTATAAGCCAAATGTCAAATTCAGTGACTCCAGCTCTTTAAAACAAGATTTCGATATCGATTTATATCGATTGCTTGAAAACGTGCTAAGTTATCGATTAAAGAAAGTACTGCGCTTCCCCTAGGAAGACATAGGTTTTTCTATTTTCTTTTTTCTGTGAATGCTGTACAATTAGTCTCATTTCAATTTTGAGAGCTAGTCTCTTTCATCGATGAAGACGATATGATTATTAACTTTTCTTCCCACACAATACTTTTTTGTAGTAGTTGATGCATTCTTCCACCCTAAGACAACTAACATAAACCCCTTTAACCTATACTAGCTGATTACAGTCTTTACTTAGACAAATTTGCTGGCAAAGTCTGGATTGCGAAGTGGGAAAATCCAAAGGTTTATGCAGATCATTTGGGTTATATATTACATCAAAAAAGTTATCAAAATGGAAAACGAAGCAGTATTTACGTATTAATGGCCCTTTTGAAATATTAAAATGATTTCAAAATTTAGTCGCCATTGGTTGGGGTTGATTGGGCGTTGGCAAAACTTTTTGTGAAGCTTGTGTTGGACTCCAGTCTGCTGGCCTGATGGCCACTGCCAGTGGCCATAAGTCGACTGTTAAATGCTACTTACGGCTGCCTCAAATGCCGTAGAGCAAAAGATGGGCCCGTGCCGCTGGCGCAGACGCCTTAGGTCTGGAGCTCTTGACTCTGGCCTATGCCTATTACTTTTGGCATAAAACTTTGTCCTCTTCAGTGTTGACTTCTTTCATTTCGCTTTTGGGTTGCCAACTTTTGCCAGACGTTCTTGCATCCTGGAACGTTTGCCTCCTCTAGCTGCTGTTGTTGTTGTTATTCGCAGTTTCTTTTCTACAGTTTGTGAGTTTATAAAAGCATCGGCTGGGGGTTGGGGCTAGCATTTTTGGGCGTGGCACCTTTGGCGTTTTAATTACGCAAAAACGCAAAAGTTTTCGTAAAAGCGAATGCAAATTAATCGATATCGTTTAAGTTAATGTGACGCCCACAAAAGCCCACAATTCGGTAGCATTTGATGTTATTTTTTAATGGGATCGGGCAGGGAGTTAGCGTTAAATCTTCACAGAGCATTAAATTGGAATGCGGCGCAAGACAAGGCCCAGACATAGAAGCGGCAATTAAAAACAAAACAGTATTCATCTTCTACCTTCTGTTTATATATGCTAATTAATTGGCCTCTAGCCAAGTAGCCGAGTAGACGAAAGTGAAGGGAATCCGCGTCGAGTATCGAGCAGCTCTCGATGGAATTTCAAAAAATGATCAACGTTCATGGAGACAATCAAGCGAAGCGGCTGCCAAAACTGAAAGCAACAACAACGAACAGAAGAAGAAGAGGAAACTGGCCCACCAAACTTTGCCTAATGAGATTTTTCAACTTATGACAAGTTATGCTAATTCAGCGACTGCTGCCACATAAGGCAACATTGCGGGGGCGCAGAAGTTGCTATTGTTTAATACACACCGACTCCCTCCAACAACACGCCCTTCCCCTCCCCCGCCTCCGCTTCCACTTCCACTTGACTGCCATGGGAAGCGCTAAGCAGCAATACTTGTTACTCTGACCCAGTCCATAATGTAATTATTCAATGAAAACCTCTCAAGACTGAAGAGTGTTTGCGGCCGAGTTGTGTGTTGCTTCGGTTAAAAGATCTCTAGGAATTTGGGTCTTTGTAATTAACTTTTAAGGCTTGGATGCAAAATATAGATTGAAATTAAGTTAACTAAACCAGATAATATTTGGCTAGCATAGTATAGAATATTTGCCAAAAAATAAATAAATAAAAATTCTGCTTAGAATTAACAGAGCTCTGTTAGTTAACATAGCTTCAAGCCGGAATTCCAATTAATCTCTTACGATAAATTAAACATAAATTAGATGTGTTAAAAACACGAAAAACTTAACCGAAGCAAACATCTTCTCAGGTGCAGTTTTTTACGGCTTTGGTTCAATACAACAATTTTTGAACGCTTTATATTTGAATTCAATTAATGCTCATAGAAGTCAACAGGGTAAAAGTTTTCGCACTCTTAACAACCTGTTTGCAATATTTTTAGGTTCTTAATTTAAGCATTCAAAATGTCAACAATAAGTTATTGTTAAAAGGCGATTACATAATATCGCTTATTAGATAAATGTTATTTGGGTATATGGATTGCTAATTTTGGGCAAACAAATCAGCTGACAAATGTGCGAAGCTAATCGAAAACAAAATCTAAATCTAAAGGCTAAAAAAAAACGTGTTGTCGGCGATGCGTGGGCCGCGTTTAAGATAATGATAAAAAAAAGCAACTTGGTTATTTCAAGAAATGCTCAAGAAAACAAACATTAAGACTCGAAAGCAAGCAAACCTGCTGGCAACCTATAAATTCGAGCTGCCTGCGAGCTGCCACGCCCCCACACAGACACACACACAACCACACACACACAGATGTGCAGACATTAGTAATGCGCATTACGTATACGCAACTTTGCCGCAGCGCTAAAACGCATTTAGTTAATCGCGCAAATGCTTTTAATAAATATGTTTCTTGCCTGGTATATTTGTTGTCATAATAGCCAATAAACCAAGCATACGCACACACTCACACACCTGCACACACACACACACACACACACTTGCGAGTGTGTGTGTCACTTCAGTGCAAAGCAATGACACAAATGTTTTATGGCCCCGTCAGGCAGCGGCAAGTCCTTCTGCCACTCGCACAAAAGCAGGCAAACACAACCACAAGCACACACACGCACACACACGCACTCACACCCATTCGCACACACTCACACTTGAGTGTTTATTTGTCGGCTCGTTCTTGCTTCTTGGCTCCACGAAATGCATTTCTAATTAAGTTAATTGCGGCAAATGCTAAACTTAAGTCACTAACCTAAATTAATAAAAGGCTGCGCAACTGCCATATGAAAGCTGCTTGGCTGTGTGTGTGCGTATGTGTGTGCGTTTGTGTGTGTGCGTGTGTGATTGCCAGCCAGGATATAAGTTACTGCCATTGCCGGTGGCATGCCCTACAACCAGCGAGACTTTTACTTAGCTCACAACAAAAGAATTGATTGTAGTCGATTAGCTCAGCTTGATGCCTAAATTAGAAATAAATAAATGCACCCGAAATATTTTATAGAGTTAAGACCTAAAGTAATTTTCTAAGCTTTAATGTGCTTTTATATCTAAAGCTTACAGCTTCGCAGAGCAGTTATTTAGAATAATAAATAATGCCTAAAGCTTTTAAAGGCCTATAAAGCTCTTTGGTGCATAAAATGCAAAAGCTCAAAACGTGAGCTTATAGCAAATGCTTAGAGCATTCCATGTGCTTTCAAAAATAGCGAGCAAGTGTGTATTTATGCAAAACAATTAATATTGTACAAATCTTTAATGGGCTTTTAAAGCTCACTTGAAGGTAGGAAACATAATATCAAACACTTTCTTTAATATGCTCAAAGCTTGCACTTTTATTAGCTTAATATATTTAACTGTTGTCAGAGCCTTAAAGGGCTTTCAAACGCTGAAAGTTCATTTCGGCTTTTCATTGTTTACAAGACATTACAAAAATCTGTTTAAATGCTGCACAACAGTGCTTCAAGTGCGGTCTATGTGCGCAATGGATTTGCTGTGCTTAGATTAAATTATATTATTAAAATATTTGAGACAAGCGGATTATCCGATTGTAGCTTTCTTTATGTTAACACTCTAACTAAGCTACCCGCTGTAAGCGGCTGTAGCGCATCAAATGTTACTTCGTGTGGCGCGTCTTGTTGTAATTTCACTTAATAACTGTTTTGTTGTTGTTTATGAAACATTTGCCGACGGCTGTCGGTTCATTTCACACACCAACAACAACACACACACACAACAGTAGTTGGCTTTGAGAGCCGGAAGTGAGCAGCGCGCGCGTGTGTTGTCGGACCAGCAGCGGCAGCGGCGGAGAGAGCGGGACAATTGGACAACTGGGCGCCGCCTGTGGTGTCAACGATGCCATTTGGTTTGGTTCAGTTCGGTTTGGTTTGGTTTATTGTTCCACTTTTCATGTCAAAGTTATTGTAATTGTGTTAAGGCATTTCCCGTGTATATCCTACACGTACACGCACACGCACACACACACACACACATACGCGCGCAGCTCAGGCTTGTGATACGCTCAGCTATAAATAAAAATCGGAGCAGCGCCGCAGGGCAGAGCAGACACTTGTTTGACTTTGGCTCAGGCGCCATCTTTGTTGCCGCTCTCTCGTCACATCGTTCCCCCCCTCACCCTGCTCTTCGTGGCCTTATGCGGATGTGTCTGTGTATTTTTTAACGCACATCATTATCATTCCGTTTGTATTTTGAACGGGCGCCCAGCAGCTGCCAGCAGGCGAACCTCGAATGGGCTGCAGCCCAACCACCCGACCCGACCCCGCCCCGCATCATCCCGTCCCTTCGCACACCCACTCTGAGCACACACATACAAAAGGACGAGCAAATAAAGGAAAAAGCTTATGGTTTTTGCTGTTGATGTTGCGCTCTCTCTTTCTCTTTCCCTTGTTCTCCATCTCCATCTCTCTTGCACACTCGTTGATTTTTGTTAGATTTTTGTGTGGGCTTCTCGGAATGGTATATAAGCCACTGTGTGTGTGTGCGCTTGTGTGTGTGTGTGCGTGTGTGTTTGTATATACACTCCGAGTACAAATAACAAAAGGATACAACAAACTCTGAACAGAAAGTTTTGACACTTTTATACTTGGCTTGCAGCGACCTGAAACCAACCCAATAACCTGCCCCACACCCCCAAATTTTCTGGGCTTGGACGTGTGGAGGGGTGGGGGTGCACAAAACAGTTTTGGGGTGTTTAATGGAGCCTGGCGCGTTTGTGTTTTCAAAAGTCGAGCACACGAGGAGGACTTCTGTGAGTGTGTGCGTCTGTGTGTGTGTGTGAAAGGAAATGGGTCTATTTGGGCTAATATCATTGTAACTTATGATATTCATATGGTATTATTGCTTCTAGGCAAAAGCATTCACAGGCAAGCGCGCTTGGATGCTTTGAAATATTTAAAGCATAGCGTTTTTAATGCTTTTAACTATTATTACACATTGCTGTTCATTTGGGCCTGCTTTAAGTAGACACCTATTTAGATTTACCTAACTAACTATTTTAATAATATTTGGGGTAATGAGAAAACAAGCTACATTTTTTTGTGGAGAACAGTTGCTTAATGTATTTCTTTTAATAAACATGAGCTTGTAGATGACATGCCATCGATTATGTCCTTGGCTAGACACCCTCCATGACATGTCACTGAGGATGTCATGTGAGCTCGTAAGACGACATATTTTTAAGCATCATATTTATATTTGCTTATGACAGTTTTTTAATTTATATAGGAAATTATTATAAAATTAATATTATTTTTAATTAAAGTATATATGTAAATTAAAATATAGCTCTTACCCGATGCAAAAATGTCATTAAAGTTGAAAATGTATCCAAACATTAGATTAATTTTTCTCTTTTTTTCCTTTGATATGTAATCGGTTTTAACTTTTCATTATGTTTTAAAATTCATTTTTGCACTGTAAAAGTTTGATCTCGCTCTTTCATTTTAAAAAAGTTTGGTTTACCTTCTCTTTATTAAAGAGAGTTCTTATTGTATCTTGCGCAAGCTAACGTAAATATATATGTATGTATGTATATGTATGTATGTATGTATATGTATGTATGTACATATATGCCATCCATCTCCAAAAACGCTTTCGTTGATTTACTGCGGCGAATTGATGTAACGAAAAAGGGCACAAAAGGGCGCAAGAACCGAAAAAAAACAGTTGGCATTGTTGGATGAGCTTTTTTTGTACTAGTTACGCTCTCACTTTTTTGTTTCTTCCTTACGCCACTTCATTTGCTCTCATTGCCAATAGCGATCGCCGCACGAAACACAAGAGAAAGAAAAGGAAAAAGGAATACGCGATTATAAATTTACATGCGGTTCGCTTAAGCTGAGACACTTTTAATTTGTACAATAGCCGATAGAGATCAAGATGCTGCTTTACTGGCTGCCTTCAGTACTATGTTGGGCCTGCTTTCTGGTATGCGATATTAATTAATATTTTTTTTCTTATAAAAAAAACACCGGGTTAAATATGCAGTTTCACCGCCGACGTCTGCTGCTAAGAAGCGAATAATTACTAATTCGGCGAATCTGCAGCGACGCTATTCGCTCCCATACAGTGCAATATAGGCGGCGAATTCGACTTAATGCTGCGAGCGTAATTAAATGGTTTTCAGAGGGACCATATGTTTTGTATGTGAGAGCATTAGAGGCGAATTGAAGAATGGACTTTCAAATTGAGATTGCAATAATTACACAGGAAAACACAAAATTTCATCTATGTAACAAAAGCTACATAGTATGTATGACACCTATGTACATCCAAGTAGTCTATTTCTAGATATATATTCGTCATTTACATAGCGCACACAGCTGTCTTTACTTAAATATACTTATAAACTATAAACACGCTAGACGCGATGATCTCCAACAGCAATTCTTTTAACATAAGGCACTGCTATGGGGGCTTCAACTATGAGAACTACCTGCGGTAAGAGACATTTACACAACAACCTGTTCCATTATATACAAAGAAAGATCGTCTGCAGCAACGCGGAGCTGATGCAGACAGGCTTCCATCCACCGCTGCCGTTTAGCAGTGGAACCACCGTGGTGGGTCTGCACTTTAACAAGGGCGTCATGATTGGCACGGACACCAGGGCGACGCGCAGGAGCATAGTCACCTCGGCTGAGAGTCCAAAGATACGTCGCCTGCACAACAATATATAGTAAGTGTGAAATTTGTGACAGAGCTGAGATCAAGTACAACCCACTCATCCATGCCTAGCTGTGGGGGCAGTGGCTATGCCAGCGATCTGGACAATTTAACGCAATTGCTGGGAAAGCAGCTGGAGCTGCATTATAAGAGCATCAATCAACGACATGTGCCCGTTGTGTGCGCCAAGCAGCTCACCAAGGAAGCCCTGATGCAGCACTTTGGTCGAATAATGGTCAGCTTTGTGCTCGGCGGCGTGGACAGATCTGGCGTGCATCTGTATAGTGTGCACTTCGATGGCACATCCGAGAAGTGCTTGTATAACTCGGTTGGATCCGGACAGTTTGGAGCCATGGGCATACTGGAGGATCGCTGGCAACTCGGCCTGGCGGAGGACGATGCACGCGAACTGATGGTCGATGCCGTCACCGCCGGCATTAACAATGATCTGGCCTCCGGCACTGGCGTGGATCTGTGCATCATACGCACCGACTACACTGTGGAGCTATGCAGCGAGGTAGTATATGGCTCCTTAAGGATTGACCGAGATAAAATAACAGACAAAGAGCGTAGCATGGTGCTTATACGCGAAAACGTGCTGCGTTGCATAGAGATTACGGAGGAAAATGTGATTCCTCTAAAGCCGGTGACGGCAATGCCGACCATGACGCCACTGCCAAAGCCTCCGATTAGACGAGATGAAGTTCGGAGAACAGTCGCGACAATGCGTCTTCAACGCAAGCGTAGCGCAGAAGATTTTGAAGACGAGGGACCGCCCAAGAAGAGAAGCTTATCGATATAAGGACACTTCAACATACATGGGTTTAGGGACCTTAATTTTTACAACACATAAATATTATCCCCGTACAATTGATTAAAAAGATATATGTATATAGAGCATATAAACCAATAAAAAAATTAATTATGTGATATACCCAATTCAAACCATATTTAACACACTTACCATAATGCCTGAACAGTGTTGGTGAACACTGAAGACAACGGCTAAGGCCTTTTTAGTAACGTTATCGATATCGATCATTGTACTTGGCCAGTGTGGGTAAGTGCTCATTTATCCGGCTCGGCTTGAAAGCTTTGACGGCGGCTTCTCTTTTGCTTACTCTTTATGTTGTGTATTTAATGACATTTATGTACTTTATTCTCGTTTTTTTTTTTTTTGGGTTAACAAATTGATGTACATAAAAACGTTTATTTTGTGTTGGCTCGCATTGCACATAAAATTACATAATTTGACATTGCCAGTTGCCCATCGATCAGCGCATATTTCATGTTAGTTTCTCGTTCCTTAATTGATAATCAATAAATTTTGTTATTTGAGAAGCCATACTCCGTTTTCGGCATTGTTATTGCACTAGAAGTGAAGTTGAATTTTGGAAATTTTCTTACATTTATCATACTCTGTACAGGTAAAAGATTTTTACATTTCTGTTGCTCGGGAGTTGTCTACAAATCCGTTATAATCAATTATTCATACTTTATTCACCTAGTTATTTTCTCCTACGCGTTACCCGGCGTTACCCAGCATATTCGCGATTTAATTATGTTGCTGATTTTAAAAATGTTTTCTTAGTCGTTAAATATATATATATATATATTGTTTTTGCATTTGTGTTGCTATTTATTTTCTTTGAATTTTTTAATATATATATATTTGTTTGAAGTTTTATTGTATAAGCAGCCTGTAGATTTGCTCAACGACGGTTTTTAGACGCTAGAGGTGAAGTTTTGTCTTCTTTTGATTTATACAAAGTTTTTCAAACGATTTTCAAACGAAATGCAATCAAAATTTCACACTAAACTTAACTTTCATTCATCAAACATCATCTTACATACACGGTGTAAAAATACAAAGTAATCATATTGATTGGCTACAAATTATATACACATCTGGTATATAAATCATCTGCCGTTTCTATATGTATATAAATATATCAATCATTTTCTATCGTTTCTGGTTTTTTGTTTTTTTTTTCTTTTGCTGTTGCGCTACTTAAGATTATTGTACAAGCAAATCAAACGAAACATTTTCAATATTCTCAAAAAAAATAATGACAACGAACAACTCGTCAAAACAAATTATGGAACCACTCGGGGTCTTGACCGACTCCTCTATTCTCACTCCAGCGGGAGCTGCGTTCCTCTACTGATACTCGTCGTCGCTGCTTAGCAGCATCGTCTTCTCGTTGTAGTTCTGGCTTATGGTGGCCACACGCTGTCCGCCCGGAATAAACTTACGCTGATTACCGAGCGTCTTGGATGCCACACAGCTGTTGTTGCCGCCTCCGGTGGCCACCGCATTGTATCCACCGCTGCACGCGTTTGGGGCGCCCATGGAGGCGGCTTGGTTGCCACCGCCGGCGCTGTTTGGATCATCTGGGTCGTAGCTGGAGATGCGTATGCCGCGCGAGTTCTTGCCACCTGCACGAATTAGTTATTAGCCAAAGCTCACATAAGTAGATAAGTTGGAGTTGCAACAGATCAAAATTCATGCCTTGTTAGAGAACATGCAAAATGCGGGCTTATAAACATTGCAAGCAAAGGAAATGCGACGTTTTTAAGCTTATTGTACATTTATTTAATATAGATAATTTATAGATATTTTATACAATTTGTTTAAACATTTACAAAAGTTATCAAAAAAAAAAAAACACATATGCACGCGAACTTAAAATGCACGAGCTTTCGATTTGAGTCTATCACAAAAAAGGAAATCAAAAAGCAAACAATCTTTCTCTAAATATTCTGTTTTTGGTATCTTTAAGCTAACGGATATTGTAATCGAAAGATCTTTAAGTTCGTATTTTAAAAATTTAAATGCATTCATAAGCTAAGTGTAAAAAACCGCAAGAAACTGAGCGTTGCTTGAAGATTCTGATATAAAAAATTCCACAAAATTGACAAGTAAAAATTGGACTCTGCTTTCTAAAAAGTGTGTTAATCTGGGCGCATTTTTAGTACAAGCTAAGCTCCATTTGAATCTGTTTGTATTGCCATTTCTACAAATAATTACATACATATATAATAATAAAATCTTTGTTTACACATACATACATAATATTATACAATATTACTCATATATACATATATTTATATAAATAGAAATATATATGTATATATAGTATGTATAGTAGAATGCTAACATTTAAATAAGTTGATTAAAGACTTAAATCGTAACGTAAACATAATTTAAAAAATACACAAATCAGCAGAGGGATGTTCAAGGCATGTCTTTTAAAGGTTTTAGAGTACATAATTCAGATACATAAAGTTCTAAGGTAACTAGGCAATTTCTGTTTTGGATTTGCGAGTGCGCGCTTTCTGTAAGTAACTAGGCCTAATACGTATTTAATTGTTAATCGCTTGTTTTAAGTTTATCTTTAAGCGGCAACAAAAGGCAACTGTGGTGTCAAATTGTAAGCCTATAATAAGCTATAAGTACACTTGATTTGTCTTTATCTGCTTTTATAATTTGTTGTTTCTTTTTTGTTTGTCCCTCCTTTTGTTTTGGAATTATAATTAGAGTTTTTAGTAGCGGGCATCGCTAGAGTTTTTTTTTTTTGTTTTGTTTTGTATTTTTGTATTTTAATAAGAGTTTTAGAGTTTTTCGTAACGTTGAGTTGAGGTTACGTCTGCAAAAGATAAGAAACAGAAAGAAAAACAAAAGTGTAAAACATAATGATAATGTAATGCGAATGAAAGCAAAACAAAAGATAAGATTAACAACAATAGCTACAGAGAGCGCAGGCAACAGACATTCAATAGAGAAAAAGCAGAAAGTACACTGAAAAAAAAACGATGCATACCTGAACTATATTGCGTATATTGCTGGTACTGCGGATGGAAATTGTGTATAGCATCTGTCATAATATCCTTGGGATTCATGGTTTCCTACAAAATACGAAAATGGTAAGCACCTGCTCTTGCCAAGAAAAATGATATGATATGGCTTACCTTGAGACTGCTTGAAATGGACTGCATAGTCACAGAGCGTCCATGACCGTCTCCAATGCAGCTGCGCGCATAGACCTGAGAATAGGTAGATAGATAATAGATTAATAGTCATTCTGCTGCTTATATACTCATACAAAGGAACAGCCATAACAATCTGTATAAATAATGAGATAGTTTAACATGTTGCTACATTGTTTATTATCTGATATGCCCATGCTTATCGAATAACTATTTACGAATTGAGCCTTTATCAGAGCTACATTATAAACAAACAGGGAATCTACCACATGAGTCACATGACACTCATGACTGTAGCTGCATTAAGCCACAACAACAGATAGTTTAATTGTAAAAGCATTTGCTGTGATTGTGAAACTTTGTAGTCTGTCATTCGTGCGTGGCACATTTCGTTGATAAGAGACTTGGATCTTATCTTATCCGACGCCCGACTGTATCTTAACCACATAAATACCTGTCAAATCTTACAAGCAATTCACTCACCTGATAGGGGAAAGCATAGCGCAGCGCAATGGCTGCAAACAGCATTTCAATGCATATGAAAAAGTTCTGATAGCCAGCGGAAACGGTACCCGCTGAGGTGACAGTGCCAGCACTGTCCACAATGGGCGATATGACCTGCGCCTTCTCGAGTATGGCCAGACCCACGCCCTGCCAGAACGACAAGAATATGACAGACTTGATGGTGCAGAACTTCAGTACGGGCTCAAACGGTGTCAGCAGATCGCGTGTGGCAAAGTAGAACAGATATAGGCCATACAATGCCAGCGATACGGAAATGTTGTAGATGATGGTTATGTAAATGTATCCACCATCGGCGCTATAAAGTAACCGGCAGACATTAGGCAAACATTTAGATGATTAGTAATCAAATACAACATACCTCCAATCGCCATCATGATAATGTCCAAAGGCCTGCAAAAAGATGATGATAAATGCCACCAGCGGCTTAACCAAGCAGAACTGCAACGTGGCCTGCTTACAGAAGCGCAGAAACCCAATAGTGTATGTCTTGCCCTTGAGACAGCAGGTGCCATACAAACAGGAGGTCTTTATGGGCTTGCCGCGTATCTCAGACATGATGTTACCCTCGCCGCCAAGATATTCATAGCATAGCGACAGAAAGTTGTAAATTACAAAGGCTGTAAAACCGAAGTAGGATTAAAGCAGACTGTGGCCAGAAAGAGATTATGAGCAGAACGCACCTTCGTAACAATCGCGCACCGTGAAGAAGTAAATGTAAACGTTGTCCGAGTTGAAGAATAGCAAACTAATCCACGAGTAGGTCGCATAGATGGGCACAATGAACAGTATGCGAACTATCCAACGCTGCTCCTGAGGATTGGTGTACCAGCGTAAATGCTGATAGATCTGTAAATGGATATGCGATTAGTTAATCGTGCTGTGGATATATTTCGATGATAAATTGCTACCTGTTGACACGTGACAAACAGCGCCGCCCAGACAAACACGCCTGCCAGCACCTGTGCGGTCTTCGTTTGCAGGAATATGCCATCGCCCACGTGTAGGAGGGGATCCAATGGCTCCTGTGCGACGCTCGACGGACTTTTCATTTGTACAACGTAGTTCGTATTCGGTTTCAGGGTCGTCGATGCAGCAGTTGCGTTGCCAGCGCCAGCAGCAGCAGTAGCAGCAGCGGCAGCGACGCTGCTCACAGTTAAAGCCGCCTCGATGAGACTGGCCGGCGTTGTGCTCATTCTGCCACAATGAAACAGAGTCAAAAATTAGATTAGAGAACTATGAAACAGAAAATGTTAGTATAGGGATTAGGCACACAAGCAATATTGTTAGGTTTACTTTTTGTTTATTTTTTGACAATCCACACGAAACTTTTGCCAGCTCCGACACGCCATAATTGTAAACGTGAGAGACAGCTTGCAATGCTCGCCAAATGGGGTCAGCAGCAAAATGTGGGCCAGTAAAGAGGCACGCATTAGATCATCATCATCATCATCATCATCATCATCGTCATGATGATGATAGTAAAAACATAGCGACTAACACGCAACGCAACATTATTAAATGGACTTTCCTTGGGCTGCTAGCGTGAAAAGTTCCCAGCTCAGGGTCAACTCTAACGGCTCCATATCGATTCTATACTAGATCTATAGACAAGTATGCAACCTAGCCAAATACAGCTGTGTTCCCCGATCAATAAACATGTGTCAAACAGGCTGTATACACGCGAAGCTGCTCAGGCGACGCAAATCGGCAATTAAATATGCATTATGGCACTCATTTTCAATTAAACGCACACTTATATGCTCGGTGCGCCGGTTCATTCAACTGAAATCAGTCGGAAACGATACAGATTTTAATTTAAATGCAGCGTGGAGAGTTTCAAATCAAATTGAATCGAACTTCGTGCAAAACCTAATGAAATATTCATGTGTTATGTTAGGCGGAAAGGGAGAAATCTGTGCTATGCAATTTCCAATCCGCTCTACAAGCAAAAAGTGCACAAAATAGAGTTTTAAAACTTGTTAACTCAAAATCTCTACAAAATCAGTGTGGGCTAAGGCATTATTGAAATATGCAGTTGTAACCATTTTCTCGAAGCAAAACGGTTGAGGAATTTTGAATATAACGACTGCGGTATTACTGCGAACGCTATCGTGTTTATTCGAAAACAAAGAAAAAGTACGCTAAATACAAAAATAACACAAAAATGACTCAGACATGCAAACTGGAACTGGAAACTTAACCTGAAGTTAAGCGAACTGTTTTCTCCCCAAGAAAAAATCTGTTATTAAACATAATATTATCATATATAAATTCTGTGACACTGAAACCCAAAAAGTGTGAAAAAAATCTGCAATAACAGTAGAAAAGATTATAGCAAAAAGAGAGAAATACATAGTATAAGCAAAAGCGAAGAAAAAAAGCAACAACAAGTTGCTGTCTGCTAAAGATACAGAGCTATTATATTGGCACAAGGCAAGGTCTCCACAAGCAAAAGTCTCCACTGGGCCAATTGAAGTCGCAGCGCGGAAGCGTTTTTGACAGACACGAAGAAAATGCAAACTTTTATGTGTATGCGTGTGTGTGTGTGTGTGTGTGTGTATGTAGATTTGTGGGAGTATGGGCCGAAATCAAAACCAGCAACAATTTCAGCCAGTGCTAATTACATTTTTGGTCAGGGGGGGCGCAAAGTTATCTGCTTTGTGTGGCTTCTGCTTGAGCAGTCAAATTGATTTTCGAACGTGTGTCCAAAATATTAGCCACACACTGTAAATAAATACGAGGCTTAAATGCCAACATATGCGACCTTTCTGATGGGGGGGAGACTTGTCGCTGCGCTGCTTATCAAGTCCCATACACACACGCATTTTGCTCACTCACACCTGCTTATCAAATGCGAATAATAACGTCGACGACGTCGAAAATAAAAACACGCACACACACACACTCATCAAATTTCGTCATCAAAAATGGGTATTTTACTTGCAACACGTCCATTTCAGGGAAATCAACTTTTACACACATAGACACTATAGACACTTAGATACACGAACACGTTAATGCAGTTTAATTACCTCTTTTAAGTGCAACTTTTCACAATTTGCTTTTGCGTTTAATTTTCACAGCTCGAAATTCCGTTTAATTTTGCTCCAACAATTGCTGGTTAATTTTTTTTTCTTCTTCGTCGCTGCGACGCGAACTGACGTTCGTGCTCCTCTGCTGTTTAATAGGGGACAAATTAAACACCGCCACACCAAAAATACTACACATAAAACCAGCGCTCTATTTGTTAATTATTTACGTGCTGATTTTATATATAATGCACACCAAATTTCAGCAATTTTTGGCGATTCACTAACATGCGAACCAGGATTGTTGATACTTTATCGATACTGTCGATGATTTTTTTCTTTTTCAGGGATGGTAGTTTTCCATATCGAAACAGTGCTAACAGCTGTGTATCGATATATTGTGGTGGCTGACTGATGATATGTATGTATATATTGCGATACTGAGATCAGCAGTGTTGCAAAACTGCATTAAATTATCGATATATGTACAAGATTTAGCCATGGAATCAAAACACACATTTTGTTTACTTATCTGTGTTGAACTTTGAACTGCCGTTGCAAACCGCTACTACTGGTTGAATAATGTAAACACAGACAGTCTAGACTCCCAGCAACATGGACTTTCGCAACGCCCGTGCACGGCAGCCCGAAATTGTGCGCTCTGTACAAAAGGATGCACGCTACACCAACGAGCTGGCCGAGGATTTGTCAGATATTTTGCGTTTAACAGGGCCTCGAAACTGGATTAAATATAATCAACTATGTCAGTTAATAGCGCAGCTGAGTTACCATGGTTTTGCCTCGCTAAACAATCTGCAATCGTTGGGTGAGGAGTACACGGGCATTATACAGGTCGATGGGAAGTATAAACAAATTCCCAGCCGATTGGTAAGAACATCAATAAAACTTTAGCTGAACCCAAATTGAACTACTTTCTGCAGCTGCAACTGGTTGCAATCATATTGGAATTCGGTGGAGATGCCTTATTCCTCCGGGTGCTGCAAAAGCTGGAGCTCCACATAGCTGAACATGATGAAATTGTCCCCGACGCCAAGAAAAAGCTGCAGAAGCTGATACAGTACATGCGACAGTCTCCTAGTTACATCAAGGCGCTGCACAAGTCACTATTCTATTTGGATGCCGGCAAGTATCAGGTGTCCAAGCGCGTCACGGGCATCAACTACGTTCTCATCCGGCACTGGCTGCAGCCCGAGTTCTCGCTGTACGGCTACAAGATTCTTGGCATTATCACATTCCTGCAAGTCACCGTTTCGGTGGCCATTGGCGGCTGGGAGGCGTGGAAGGAGCACAAACGCCAGCAGCTGGAGGCACTCAAACAGGCGACCAAAGGTTTTCTGCAGCGTGAGACGAGCACCAAGCCCTTGGCAGTTGATGTGCCGCAGTGCATACTATGCCTGGAGCCGCGCCAGAGCGCCAGCCTAACGCCCTGTGGCCATCTCTTCTGCTGGAGCTGCATACTCGAGTGGCTGGAGGAGCGCGACGAGTGTCCGCTGTGCCGCGAATCGCTGAAAAAGTCGCAGGTGATACAGCTGCAAAATTACGCCTAAGTATTTAAATGCTATGGAAACTTTAATTGTATCTTCATCATACAGTTGTGTATAGTAATTTATTGAAGCTTTAATGTACAACGTTTAATAATAATGATATTTAACAGCTTTGGTGGCATTTGACAATTCTGTCATCTGCAATTTGGCTTATCACCCTGTTTGCCATGGTGTCTAACCTAACCTAATAATATTTATTTACATTTATTATTCGATTTAAGTGCTCGAACCCAGGCTTAAATAATGTCTAGATAAACCGTGCGATTGAAGATTTGCTTGCGCCGTTTCGACTCGAAGGCGGAACGCGCCTCCGAGGGCGATTCAAAAGCGACGCGCGCATCGCCCGTGGGCTTGCCGTCATCATTGAAACGTCGTATAATATCATCTGGGCTGAGCTTGTAGTCGCTAAAGAAACGCAGTATGTCCTTCAGGTCCGCCTTGAAGGGTACGTTGCGCATGGCCACCACGCAGCCGGCGCGATTAAACTTGTCGGGTATGCCATCATCCTCTGGGCCACCTTCGCTGCCGCCACCATTGTTGGTGGCTGCCTTGATGCTTGAGCTGAGCATGGGTGAGCTGCTGCCAACCAACTCATCGAGACCCGGCTCTGGGCCGACACGCTTGGCAAATGGATTAAAGTGCTGCTTGGAATTGCTGCTATCGTCGCTATCCAGCTGCGATTGATTGCCGCCACGATTGCTGGCATCATCAAAGCGACTAGCTCCGCGACGTCGCGATGATTGTTGTTGCTGCTGCTGCTGCTGTTGCGGTTGCTGCTGCTGTATGGGCGATGACAAGGCATCGCCTGCGTCCGTCTGTCGCGGCCCGTTGCCGCCGGGCAAGTAGTCCATAAACGGTTTGTGCATGCGATCGGCAATCTCTTGCGGCGTAATGGGGCTCAGGCGCAGGCCACGCCCGCGAAAACGACGATTGTGAAACTCTCGGATGGCAATTTTGGCATTTAGCGGATCGGCAAATTCCACTATGAATTCGCCGGCGCTTTGATTGCGCTCATTGAACAGCATCTCAATGTGCTCAATGCGCAGATTCTCCGAGACAAACAGCTCGCCCAGATCATTAATTCGAGTCGCATATTCGCAGTTGTGGACGCGCACAAACACGTCCTCCTGACGGCGTGGATGGCCCCCCTGCTGCTGTTGCTGCTGCATCTGTTGATTGTTGGGTGGCATGCCGCCGAATGGTCCCATGTTGTTGATGTTGTTCATCATATTCATGCCATTGCTGGGACCGTTATTTTGCTGCTGAAAAGCAAAGGGCATGTTACCGTTATGCATGGCAGTGTTGGCAAACGGTTGCAAATTGTTATGGCTGTTGTTGTTGTTGGTATTGCTGTTGTTGTTGTTGTTGTGTGTGTGAGCGTTTTGTTGTTGTTGCTGCTGCTGCGGCTCGTGATTGCGTCGACGTGGATCATTATTGAATTTGGCCATGGCCATTATAAGCTCCTGTGGTGGTATCTGTTGCTGTTGTTGTTGTTGGAGTTTTTGTTGGAGCTGCAGCTGCATCTGCTGCTGCTGCTGCTGTTGTTGTTGTAGCTGAAGTTGTTTGCTCACCTGCTCGCGTTCGGCATCTTCGCGCTGCTGCTGCTCCTCCTTTTGCAACTGCTCGCTGGCGCGCCGCATCTTTTCCCTGGCATTCTGCATCTCCGCCTGGCTGCTGGCGCGCACGCGCAGCTTGCGGAAGCCAATGTAATGCCGCGAGGCATCCTCCAGCGCGGAGCGTGCCTCGTTCTCGCGCGCGAACAGCACAAAGGCAACGAATTCCCGACGATTGTTGGGACTGGGCGCCAACAGGATGTCCACAATGGTGCACGTGGCCGAGAACATTTTCATAATATCCTGCTCGGTGGTCAGCTGCGGCAAGTCCTCCACATACAGCACATTCGTTTGCTGCACTGCAGCAGCGACCGCCGAAGCACGCTCATCACCCCGGAGAGCCCCTCCGCCGCCGCCGCCACCGCCGTGGCGCTGGGCACGCTCATCGGCCTGCTCGAACTCCTCATCGCTAATGGGCACAATTTGTACTAGCCGATCCCGGAATAGGGTATTGTTGCGCAGCAGCGCCTTCTGAGCGCTGGACACGCGTGAGAACTCAACATAGGCAATGCCCGTCCGTGTGCCATTCGCTCCGTTCACGATCTTGATGCCATTGTGCGGTATATAGAGGCCGGCAAAGTACTTGCGCAGATCACTGTACGATGTGCTGGGGCACATGCCGCTTATCTTGATGTAGCACGTCTCCGCAATAGCTATGGGAGCAGATAAGCCGCCGGCAGCACCACTGCCACCGCCAACGCTGTTGATGCCACCAACGCCACCCGCACCGCCGCCAGTACCTGCCGCAGCGTGTGAGCCCGGAGAGCTGGCCATGCCTGGCGCCGTTTTGGCCGCCTGCTGCTGCAGCAGGAGCTGCTGTTGCTGCTGGAACAGCTGCGGATACATTTGGGCATACGGATTGACATTGGCAAAGGCAATTGGCTCCGATTGGGCTGTAGCCGCAACTCCGCTGGTTACCTGATTCTTGGGCTGCCCCAGATCAGCCATCATGGCGAGCTGTTGCTGCTGCTGTTGTTGCTGCTGCTGCTGTTGTGGAGCAGCTGTCAGATTGAGATTGTAGTTGTTGGTGGTGACATTGCTGGTGGTGCTATAGCTCTGCAGCACGGGCGGCAGCACGCTCATTATGCCCATTTGCTGCTGCAGGCCTGGCATAGCGCTCAGGCCGGGCAAATTAACTGCGGGCGCAGCAAGAGCTGCAGCTCCTGCTGCTGGCGGCGCTGTGGCGCCCAGTGCCCAGGGCAGCAGATTGGACACGGCGCCGACGGGCATCGCTTGTGGCTTGGGCAGCACCTTGAGCTCACGCTCGCTGCTGTCGCCGCGAAGCTCGGAGCGACGCTTGCGTCCACGATCGCGTGACGCACGATCGTGACTGCGATCGCTGTCATCGGAGCTGCTGGAGCGGCTGCGACTGCGGCTGTGCGGGCGGCGACGCGCCCCAAATGGGGCCAGATCGGACGCTGGTTTCTCAGCTTTGAGGCCGCCCACATCGGCCAGTGAAATGCCTGCCTGCTGCTGATATGCCAAAAATGACGGCGTGGCCACAGTTCCCAGCGCTGCCGCCGCCGCTGCCACGACCGGAGCCAGCTGCTGCTGCTGTTTGAGCTGTTGGCCCTGTTGCTGGCCGAGCAGAAAGCTGTTCAGGCCGCCAATAATTGGCGGCTGTGGCACTGGCGGCATTGATACCGCCGACGCACCCGACGCCGCCGCCGCCCCTGACTTGGACGTGGGCGTAGCAACGGCGGCGGCGGCGGCAGCAGCAGCAGCAGCAGCAACGCTCACTTTGCGCGCCGTCTCGATGACCTTTTGCATTTCGGCGCGCGAGGAGAGCAGCAAACGCACCTGTACCTCCATCAGTTTCTCGCGATCCTTGAGCATGGCGCAGCGTGCATCCTCGTCGGTGCTGTTGGATGTTCGAGAGAGAAGAGAAGCAACAAATAAGGGCAAGTGCTTAAAGTTAAAGGATAGCAGTTGATATATAAATATATATGTTACAGATCTTTTGTGCAACTTGACTGTATCTAGATCTGCCTAGCCGGATCCGCTTGCATAGCTACATTAACATTTACATATATAGAGTGGGAGAGAGATCAGAGTTAGCTAACTACCTGAAAGCGATGAATGCGTCGCCCATTTCGCCACCGATTATGTGAACACCGCCCTCCGGTATCGAGAGGCCCGTGAAGAAATTTCGTATGTCTCGGGCATTTGCCGTCCACGGCAGGTTTTGCAAACGAATAATGACACTCATCTTGATTCAAGACTTTTTTTTTGCAGTTTATTTTTTTTTATAGTTTTCTTTTGTTCTTATTAAGTTTTTTTTTGTACTGATCAATGAATCAGTTTAAAAGCTTTTGGCCAGCCTCTTTTAACACTCGTATCCCTCATTTGGACAGTCCCAGGACCAGCTAGCCGAGAGTCCCAGCCAGTTTCCAAGCATCTGAAATTAAAATCACAGTCTTATGGAGAAAATGCCACCAACAATTTGTACATGCTAATATATATAGAAAATTATAATATATATTTTAAAACAAGGTCCGGTTAAACGTTTATAAATTTGACAATTTGGAACATTTTCCTAAATTTTATTTTAAGCAATTTATATTCGATTTCGATGTAAGACATTTACGTGTATTTATCAGATCAGTAATAGGATCAGCAGTGGGTATCATAGAGATATATATAGATTCTTTATCAGGACAACGATTTATTTTGATATACTATACAAAAAAGGCTGTACATTTTCAAGCTACATTGCATTGATCTGTCTTTTGGTTTAGGCAATACCTATGATCCACCTTATATAGATCTTCCGACTATATCATAAACTGTAACAAGAATACGATTCGAACAAAAGTAAGCATCATCGAGTTCCAAATAGGTCACTAATATATGAGCAATATCTTATCACCATCGAACTGTGTATATTGCTATCGTAGGAACATTAGATTCAAAATTGAGTTGCTATACTTTTATTTACGAGAACTAAATCTTATAAAGATCCTGTAAAAAATCCATATTTCGTAAATCGAGTGTATGAAAATATCGTACAAAAAATATCTGTATCGCGATATTTGTCTAACATATTTTTGAACGCTCAAATTTTGAGATATGGATAAAAGTTAAACGTTGTTAAAACGATTTGTTTGATCGATTATATCTTTATCTTCAAAATTAAGTGTAGGCATGTATCGTATAAATATATCTGCTATATAAGAAATATATAGCAGATGTATTTGGGCAATGTTTCTATAAACTCCATTTTAGAGATTTGTATTAAGGTTAAACGTTGTTCACAGCATTTATTTCATCGTTTGCAATCAGATCTTTGATTTATTAAACTGATATAAAATATATAAAAATATATATACAACTATCTGAATGCTAGCTTACCTTATGTTCTATGTGGAGCCCCCTCATATTTCTTATTTTCTTTTCTCATTTGAATATTTAAACTTTTGTTATTTTTAAATCAAGCAACTTTTAATCTATATATTGTCTCACTGAATAATTTATTCTAAACCGTTTTAAGCTTAACTTACCAAAATTTCGATTACCAAACAAAACAACATATTTTTAACCTTTTATGTTATTAATGTGATTAAACTATTAAACTAAACAGTTATTGCCAAAAGCTGAAAATCCCTGAAAGTTTTGGGTATAGCTGTACGAAGCTCATGAGAATTTGAGTGTTTGGGACTATATAAACATTGTATTCGTTCCAAATCTTTGTTAACCAAATTTTATTAAAAATTAATATCTCTTCCCTTAAATCTTCAAGAAAATATGTATTTTTATTATATTTCGTATATGAGTATATATTTGTTCATAATTAAACTGGGCTTGAGACTTTAAATACCCTTCAATAAAGATATTTCTACACTAAACTGACCTTTAAACTATTCTGGCACGATCCGGCGCTCGGCTTTGAATACAAAAACTTGTTATTATATTCAAAAGCCATTTCAAAGACTGTACGACAAGGCACATAAATATGTTATAGTATAATTATAAATTATAAGAGAATGTGATTATTCAAATTCTAGCAGACAAGCATCAGGCAAATATTGGAGTAGAATACTTTTAAAGACTTTCTTTGTTAAACTATGGCTTAATTCTCAAAATTTGACTAAAATCCTTAGAATTCTCATAATTGCACTACAATTCTTCAAATGTTACATTTGGAGCCGCAAGCTTACCAATAAGTACAACATATTTGTGTGTGTCTTTCCCTCATTTCTAACATAAAGCACATATTGTATACCATTTTCATTTCCCCATCATGCTGTTATCATCCACCTGCTCTAATGAATATCTAATGTCTGTCAACCCGTTGTTTTTAGCTGCATTTCATTACGAGCCAGATTCTCATAACTGACTGTGACTTTGTTTGGCAAGTCGGGCGACAGTTTTTGTTTGGGGCGTGTGTTGCATAAGAAAACCAGTTTTTTTTTTTTTTTTTGCACTGATTGCAGGCGACTTGTTGATGCCATAAGTTGTGACTGGTTAATGAAATTAGAAAGATATGCACAAATCGTCTTGCACTTACCCAGACAGCGCGACCTTCCCGCTCCGAATGAAGGTCGCCCAGGAACTGGCCACCAAATGCAGCACACACTCTATCATGGATGCTACTGTGTCCCTAGCCTATAGGCGCCCAGCTGCAACAACTACCTGAGCGCGATCCGACTGGCGTTAAGCGTTTGCAATTTCCTCATTAGACGCACTCAATTACCTGTTAATGGTGCGCTGGGGCCGAAAACGTAAACTGTCTGCCCAAAAAGAAATGCGCGCCAAACCAGTTGATCAGATTGAACGTAATTGGAAAGCGATTATGCAGCTACAATTCAATTCGCAATGCATTTGCCGCCACGCTCCGTTCCACGGTTTGTGGCAGCGGACATGTGCAACTAAGCAGCAACAGCAGCAGCAGCAGCAGCAGCAACAACAACAACAACGAGGAGGAGCGACAACAACGACAAATATCAGCACAAATATAAATGAGCAGCCCGATCGCCAAGTGTGCGTCCAGGAGCAGTCGGAGGAGGCGGTGGCCGCGGCCTGTTTCATTTGCGTCCATTTGTTTGTTTGTTTGTTTTCGGATTTGGCGCTTTGGCTGATTAACGCCAAAACATTACAGGAAGCCACAACTCCAACTCCTTCCGCTTGGCTATATAAAAAGCCATTGTTGGCCATCTGGGCCGCAGTTACACAAAAGATTTGACCGCGTTACCGTCATCGTCGCCATCGTCGTCGTCGTCGTCGTTGCGCGTTGAGTATTCAAAGAAATGAGATTCGCAATTGTGAGTGCTCCAATATAACACTAAAAACAAACTATATACAGATATATATACAGCATTAAAGATCGCGTAAGGCGCCTATCGAACGATCTTTGGGTATATAATATTACAGGAACCTGTTTTTCGTGCTAATTTCCGAAGCTTCACAATCTTCGACTGATCTTCAGATTTATATATTTCTAAAACACTCCGAAATAGCCGGATCTTAAAAAGGTTTAAACACAGCCAACAAAACCTTAACTTTTGTAACTTAAAGCTATTTTTTGAACAATTTACCAATATAGTTTAGCACGACATTAAAAGTTATTATTTGAACAGAAAGTCATTCCAGTTGCCATCATGAAATGAAATACTTTATTGTAAGGCAATCCAATTAGTTCAAAGATATATATTTTAAGGCTTCAAGCTTCAGCTTCAAGGGTTACTTTATTTAATACTGTTTGCACTCGAAACGGGTTTTCTGCTACTGACTACAAAAGTAAATATTGGCACGTCTTTTCGACTACCTGTCAGATCTAAACGGAACTCAATTAGAATAATAACATATTGCCGACTTTGATTAGAAGCTTAAAACTATTGAGTACCAATCGATTTGATCTTAACAATGTTTATTGCACAGCATAGGAAACAAAATTGTTGGCAAATAAGTATTATAATCAACTAAATATGGAGCAAGGTTTTTTTGTGAGAACTCTAAAGCAAAAATCTATATCTGCAAAAATGAACAAAAATGATTTTAAATATGCCCAAAATCCTTCGATGTCTCAGTCCGTCTTAGTTCGTAACAAGGCAACACTCTGTTGGATTAACCATTTATCACAGATGGCACATAGAATCGTTCAGTGGCCTTACTAACCATGAATTCGATTCCAGTGCGAAAGTAAAACTATTCTAAAATCACTTTTGAACCTTATTTTCTAGCCAATGTCGGCACTGGGGCTGCTATTGCTTGTCGGCGTCCAGGGCGCTACCATAATCAGCATTAAATATCCGCCGCAGGGCGCCGAGGGGTTAGAGCGCACCCAGCCGGCCAAGCGAGATTTGAGTCTGAGCTATGCGGCGACCAACATTGACTCCAAGGAGGGAACGCGCGTCAAGACCATTACAGTGATCAAAAATGTGGGCGGCAACGGCGGCGGGGGGGAGTCGGGCTCGTCGGGTGCTGCGAGCAATAGGCAAGTGAAGCTGGCCATCAATCCCGAGCTGCACAAGGATGAGGATTGGGCGAATGCGTTTCGTGATAACTTTGACTCCTATGGTGGACTGCCCGAGGTGCCAGATATAGACGAGCTCTTTGATTTTGTGAATGGCAAGAAGTCAAACGCGCCGGCGGCCGAGAAGGAGACAAAGGAGCCAAAGCCCACAGTTGCGGAGAGCACAACAAAGGCGCAGCCTGCAACGAAGGCGACCAGCGAGCATGCCGAGGATGCGTTAGACAGCGATGAGGCAACCGTGGAGAAGATCAAAGGAGATGCCGAGCTGCTGCCCCACATCAAACAGGCGAACATACTGCGCCTGCAAGCGCTGGCACTGAAGCAGAAGCAACAAAGGCAGGAACAAGAACAGGAGCCGGCCAAGCGACTGCGCACGCGCGAATCTCTCATCAATGTCAACTACTCGACGCCAATGCACTCGGTAAGCCAGTTCTTTGAAAACTATGTGCAGGTGCTGCCCAATGGCTATGACTACAGCAAGCCACAGCCGTGCGCTGTGCCGGCGCCGCCGAATAGCATTCAGGTGACGACACCGTCGGGACGCAGCTACGATATACCGCAGAGCAACAGCAGTGGCACCAACGGCGGCGCCAATCATCCCTACTTGGCGCCAGCGCTGTCCAAGCGGACGCAGATTCAGCCAGGCACACCGACTCAGCCACAGGCACAGCAGCCGCCAAACTTCTCCACGGTTAACTCGCTAGTGCCGCCAATTGTGCAGCAACAGCAGGGTAATAATCTTCCGGCAAATGTTCCCCAGCAGCAGCAGCAGCCCCAGTCCCCGTCTCTGGGTGCAGCAGGTGCAGGTGCAGGTGGAGGTGGAGCTGGAGGTGCAAGTGCAGGTGTTGGCGCTGGGGCTTCTACCAGCCAGCGACCTTACGTGGCGCCCAGCCTGCGCAACAATGGTCTGGGCATCAATCGGGGCCCGCCAACACCGCAGCCGCCTTCATTGCCAGCTTACGCAACTGGAAACAATGGCAATGGTGTGCCCAGCTATCGCACTAACTCATTTGGCGGCAATCGTCCGAACACATTTCGATCGCGTGGCTTAAAATACTAAATACGTACATCAAACTGTTAAACTTACAACTATATTTTTAAGACTTATGTATTTATGTATGAATGCAAGCGTATTCCTAAATGTATACACACAATCAACAACACACTCACAAATACGCACACAGGACCCCAAAGTACAGGCTGGATAAATCGATAGCGTTGCCAAACTGTGTTGCGAAAATTGCAATCGATGCGTGACGCGATGCGCACTTTCTCTGGCATCGCAGCCAATAGCTGGGTTAAGTTAATTAATTAAGTGCAGAGCAGAACGTTGTAGTTGGGTGTATCCGCTGCTGGCGCTGATTTCTAATGTATTTGTCGTCGCACTAGTACATACATGCATACATATTTCCATACGTATGCATGCATGTTTGTACTTTTATCAATGAACTTTTACTCACCAATGGCAAACCATAAAAACGCAATGCAAACTTATTGGGGACCAATGCACAAAGAGAAGGGCTCGTTTTTTTTAGGTCAAACGCTATATTTATTTTGACAATTTCTATAGTTTATCAATGTGAAAATGTGAATTTTCTCTCAGCAACACGGCCTAGTCGACTTCAATTGTAGTAGTAACAAAAAAAATGGCGGCCGTAACTATTATCGATACCAAATGATATCGATACATGCTTAAACCGAAGAATAGTACGCTGCTTAAACAAAATGTACGTCTTTTATATATACGCTACTGACTATTATACTCGTGCATTGGGTGCTTATATAAATAAATGTATGAATTAATATGAACATGTATATTTTTTTATTTTCTACGAATTCCTTAGTAGCTTGTTAACTTTATTTTTGCAAGAATCTTAAATAATACTGCATTATTATGTGTATCGTCGGAATGCCATTCACAGGTATTTCATTTAGCTAAGGTCGTTTTTACGATTGTCACGCGCAGTCACACTGTTTTTCATAGGTCAGCACGGATGCTGATTTTTCCAACCGAGGATTTTTTGGTTTTTATATCAAAATTAGTTGCTTTCACGACACAAAATATATTTCCCAACAATTTGTAATCATTTTAAGTCTGTGCGCGCACATTTGACAAGTGAAATTAGAGCCACAAATTCGACATTTTACGCAGTGCAAAAACGCAGTCGTCACACCTTTGGACATCACACCAATACCAACAACAAATACAGTAATAAAAGAGGACGGCAAACAAGCGAACGTAAAGTAAAGCAATAGGCAAAAAATCTTTTAGAGAAAAGAGAAGAAAAAACAGCACAAGTACTGAATCTAGTACTTTTCAACGCTTCGATTTTCGATTTATACCGAAAACCACACGCATAACCTTTTGGAAATATTACGCAAGTATTATTTCTGGGTATATTTGTTAATAATCATGGCTCAGTAAAGATGAATCCTCAACGAAAAATAATCGCGCAACGCACTCCGTGTGGAGACAAACGTCAACGCGAGACGCAGTTTGCTGTCAATTGGCAGCAACAAACGGCCAACGCACAATCCCCTCCCAGTTTTTTCAACCTTCCCATCAACGAGCTTTGCGGCCTCAGTGCAGCCAAAAATAACAACTACAATGGAAAACAACAACAAGAAGCAACAACAACGTGCAAACAAATCATCTGCTGAAGCTCAACGCAAATCTAGTGGTGAGCACCTTGAATTTTCCAAACGATTTTCCTTTTATTTTTTTTATAGAGCTTAGGTCATTTTAACGATTGCAACGCGCAGTCACACTGTTTTTCATAGGTCATATTAACAACTCTGTCTTTCGATCTCTTCTGCAGACTTGTATGTTAACAACAAAACACGCAATTCTCGACGTCGCGAACAGCTTCCCACACCACGCAACGAGCAGCCACAGCGCAGCAACAAGCAACAGCAGCAGCAGCAACAACAACAACAGCAGCCGGCAAAACTACGTCCCAATGTGGACAAGCGTCCACGTGCCCGCGGTGGCGGCGGCAGCGGCAGTGGCAGTTCCGGTTATGGGCAAGAGTCTGGCAACGGCGATGGCCTTGCATGCGCCGGTACGGATAACACTTATGGCGGCGCCGGATTAGCAGCAGCGGGAGAAGGCTACATGCGTAGCGTTCTTGACTATGAGCTAAACTCTGTGTATGCGCACGGCAGCAAGAAGCAGAATCTGAACCATCTGCTGAACTTTCATTGTATGCCGCGCGAGACGTCATCCTCATCGGACTGGCATGCGACAGGACATGGTGCAGTGTCGACGCGCCGTCAGCCACGTTACAACAAGGAGCAGTTCTTGCAGGCCAACTTTCAGTTTGTTATACGCAGCAGCGCCAAGGCGCAGGTAAATGGCTCGCCGGACACGCTGATCGATTGGAATCTAATCGAACAGATCAATATACACACCACCGAGGAGCCGCAGTGTCCCATTTGCCTCTATCCGCCGGTGGCTGCTAAGCTGACCCGCTGCGGCCACGCCTACTGCTGGCCCTGTCTGCTGCACTATCTCTCGCTGAGCGACAAGACCTGGCGCAAGTGTCCCATCTGCTATGATGCCATCCATGCTGCAGATCTGAAGAGTTGCACCATCGAGCAGCAGCACGCCATGAATGTGGCTGATACCATCAGCTTTCAATTGATGCGTCGTCGCAAGGGTTCCATGTATATTGAGCGCTATGCAGGCGCAGCCGCTGCTGCCCTAGAGCCGCACGAGCGTTTCCCATTGTTGGGCGCCGCAGATGAGGCTAAGCGCTTCTCCAAGTTTTTGATTGCCAAGCGGGCGGATATTGCGGCCATTATTGAACGTGAACGCCGAGAGCTTTGGGCAGAGTCCGATGTGTCCTGTCCAGAAGATATTTTTATACAGCAGGCGCTGCTGACACTGAATGAGCGCTGCGAGAAGCTGGGCTTGGAGCCGGAGGAGCAACAGCTGCCGCAGCAGCCCCAGCTGGTAGAAGAAGAGCAGCAACAAGCTAAGACTTCAGATATTGATATTGAGAAGCCAGACGATGCCTCCGTTTCATCCTTTGGCGAGGCGAGCAACAGCAGCAGCTCCACAATCAACAGCAGCAACAACAACAACAACAACAAATATTATTATTTCTATCAGTCGAATGATGGGCAGAACATCTACTTGCATCCATTGAACGTGAAAATGCTGCAGGCATGCTACGGCACCTTAGATTTGGCACCCGTGCTGATTAACGCGCAGATTATACAGAAGGAGCACCACTCCATGGACGAGGAGCATCGTCGCAAATTTACGTGCTTGGGCCATTTGCCACTGACCTGTCAGTTTGCGGTTGTCGAGGTGGAGCTGCAGCCACCAATTATTTCGGGCAGCATACTCAAGTTATTCAAGGGTAAGTGTGTCACACAGTATTCGCATCCCATCTCGCCTAACAAGTTCTCTCAATCCTGCAGATGATCTTCTGCATCGTCAGAGGGAGCGTCAGCGTCGTGAGCGCGAGGAACGCAAACGTGAACAGCACATCAATGAGCTAAACGATCGCCAGATGGGCAAACTTATTGCCAGTGCAGCCAATTTGAATCTTAACTCTACCCACGAGTTTCCCACTGTGCGTTATTGCGTTGTTTCATCCATTTTTGGTTGTGGCTAATACCATTTTGTTATATTTGCAGTGTGGCTTTGAGGAGGATTTGCCGGCACCTCGAGGCGCCATGCCCATTACAATTGCTCAGGCAAGCGGCCCTCGTTACTCCAGTGTGGCTGCAAGTCCCAAACAGGAACTGTGGCCCACCATTGGCAGCTCCTCCCCCGGTAATTCCTCGGGCTTGCGTCACAGTTCATCAGAGTTCCACATGGGAGCCTGGGGTCTCGCTGCGCCACCGCCAGCACCAGTACATCGAGCAGCCGCTGCTGTTGCCAGTCGTCCCACACTGGATGAGGACCATGAGTTGCGTGCCGTGGGACCTTGGGCGCTGGGCGAATTACTTGTGGGCGCCTTGGGTCAGCAGAAGCAGCGCGCGTCCAAATCGAATGTTTCTCCAGTGGATGCCGTTGCCAGCAAGAAGCAAAAGAAGGCCAAGGGCAAGAAAATGGTACCCCTGTTCGCCGTGGGCATGAACAGAGCTCCGTAAATCAATCCCAGATGACATTGATCCCTGGCATTATTATCCAATTAACACAATCTAATACATTACAGTAAGAAATTTTTGTTAGTGCGCGCCCAAGTCGCGAGATTATTTCAACGTTATTACAAATAACTTTTTCTGAACCATAAAACCTTTATAATTTAATTGAACCATATTCATATGTATTTCGCACTAATATATATATATATAAAACAATATATAATCCAATAAAGGCAGCGAGCATGGCAAAAAATTGAGTTCTTTTTCCTTTATATTTAAAAAAAACACGCGTAGATTCCGTTCAATTTTGCATTCATTCCAATTTTTATTTTTCAAAAAAATATTCAACAAAGCTTTTCGTTTTTTTTTCTCTTTTGCAAACTGAATTTTGCAACTAATTTTTTTACTTGTTGCGAATGTGTGTAGTTGTTGTATATATAATGTATATGCGTGTGTTTATGTTGGTGTTTTAGCTTACGCGAAATAATTTAATATAAATAATTCTATATTGTTTATCTTCACGCAAAATCTTTAAGGCTTAATACAAAAAATGAGTCTTGCGTTGGTTTCTTCTCACAGCATATTTCATGCCGTGTTTAGTTTTATAAATCGTGTAGGATTTGCTTTCGCAGCTGCGGCTCCGTTCTTTTGTTGTTTTAAATCTAAAATTGGCTACAGGTTTCAATAAGAAAGAGCGCAGATTGGTGGCAACAGGTAGGAGGAGCGAGTGCAGTTGCAACTAAAGCTAAACTGTTTACAAAATACCATTTAGAGATACATTTATAGAAAATTGTGTACGCGTGGGCAACAGGACGACGACGACGACGACGACGATGACGACGAGGTTCGCACTGCTTCTCAACAAAAGATATGCCTCCGATTATCGCACGAAAAAACAATTTAATAAATATACAATAGCTTTAAGAGAGAAAGTGAAACTAGCCAAATATGAAAATGGTTGTGCTTGCAACACACACTACAACTAATTCAGTTGCTGCGCCGCTCGACAAACTCCGCATCGGAGACAGCGTCATCATCATCATCGTAGTCATCCGGCGAGGAGGCAACCGCCGAACGACTCTGATAGCTGGGCCGTGCCAGTGAGTAGCGCTGCTTGTTGCCATTCAGGGAGCTCGTGCTGCCGCCGCTATATTCGGCGGGCAGTTCCAGGTATTCGTCGGAGTCATTGCCATCGTTATCCAAATCATCGCCGTTGACGGAGCCGGATGGGCTGCCGGGCGGGCTGAGCGCCTGTATGAGTTTACCCTTGGACTCGTTCCACAGATGATTCAGACGCTCACGGCCAAAGAGCAGCAGAAATGTGTCAATGAATTCGCGTGATTTTTCCTCCCATTTGGTGATGATGTCGCCCTTGACTTTGGTTAGTTCGCGCTTGCCACGCGACTTGAGCTCATCCATTTTGTTTTGCAAACGGAACTTCTTCTCGGACAGGAAGGATACGTTTAGCTCCTTGGCGGAATAGCCGCGTGCCAGATTGCGGCGCACATACAAATCATAATCCTTAACAATACGCGCCACAATGTCCGAGGTGGAGACGCCCTCGGTTCGTTCCGTGGCCACAAACATGCCGCGCGCCTTAAGCGGACCATAAATATCATCCAGTCCGTCGTGACCATAGGGAATGTCATCGTGTGCCACAAAGTCGATTTTGTTATCGGCTATGAACTCGTTCGACAGCGTCCATGGGGCATTCTGCACAATCTGTAGAGAAAGCCGGGCGGCAATTAGTTTAGTTTGAGGGATCAATATTTTGATATGGGATCATGCACACACACCTCGTCCACGTAACGACAATGACGCACGCCCTCGTAACGCTCAAAGCCATTCATGACGGTGCGTCCCTTCATGCGATGCGTGAGCTCATCGTTGCAAACGCCGACAATCAAATAGACATTGGGAAAGATATTCTTGGCCTGCATCAGTTGCCTGGCATGGCCCTGATGGAACAGATCATAGATGCCATCCGCATAGACGCGCACCCGCCGACTCGTCTGTCCGGAGCGGGCCATTTGATAGGTAATCCGGTTCGTATAATCGCAACGTTCGCGCTCCAAAATTGCCTCCTCATCGCAGGAGAACGGCGCTGGCTTGCAAATGGTCTGCAAAAATGTAAGAATAGAAAGCGAAACTTAGTCAACGGGTTTGTCAGATAGTTTCCTTTGGATTGCGGCGCCCCTTACGAATTCCTTAAAGTCCATGTGCAGTGGCAACATTTTGTACTCGAACAACTGTGGCGACGGTGGCGCCTCTTCTTGCTCAGACATTATTTTATCAATTTATTTTTATCAAATATATATATATATCTATTTATATAGCTGTCGGATCAGAGTACAAATATGATCTGATTGGGTTGCTTACAGCTGTCTAACTGAGAGCTCCAGACACCAATTGCTGGGACTTTGACAACAACAAATGCTCGGCTCACTGCGACCAAGTATCTGTCGAGGCCTGTTTCTGTCGAGGATTGGCAGCGGCGATTCAATTGCGCAGCGGCTTTCAATTAATTGGCGGCAACTGCCTCCAAATCAATACAATTGACTACAATAAAAGTGGACAACGGACACGGCAGCGGGCGCCGCTCGGCTCGACACGGCCTGCCCCTGGCTAGCGGATGCTCCGGCGACGACAAATTTCAATTGCCACAAATTGAGCGCACAAATGTGCGGCTAATGTACGTATATTTATATGGCTATGGGAAAAGGGAGGATTTGGCACGAGGCATCAGGCGATATCATGCGATATAACGTCAATCAGACTCGCAGCGCAGAAGATTGACTGCCAAAAAAAAAAAGTAGTTTTATCACTTGGCCATGAATGGGCAGCTATTTCCGAAAATATCCTAAACAAAATATACATACATATATATTCAGCTTGAGAGCAACCTAATCGAGCGCCGCGGAAATGGAACTGAACTTGACCAAGTTTCGAGTGTGTCAAATGTGATTAAAGTATAATTACAAAAGAGTAAAAAAAAAAAAGCATATGGTTTGAGTAAATTGAACATTTGCCACTAATATTGCCAATTAAAAAGTTAATAGCTCATTTCAAGCAAAACAAACAAATATAAAAGTAAAAGCTCGTAAATTAAAAAACCACAGACATCTGACATGCATAGAGTATATATATATATATACATATATATATATATACTTATAAATCTGTGTCCATATCGAAATCGTTTCACGCTCGAATGATCAAAGCATGGCCAAATACATGTTTTTGCAGCAAAACAGAAAATGAAATATTGCAAAACTAAAGAGGGCAAAAAATATATCGAATGGCTTTTTATCAAATCCGTTAGTTATAATAAATATGTTGTATAACTTGTTTAAGAAATTAATAACAAAGTAGCTTAAGTCAAATAATGGGTATAATAAAACTGAACAAATGGATTTAACAGACCAAAGAGAGAGATACATATCTTTGATATCATCTAGTATATTTAAGGTTTTCTATTCCATATCTGTTTAGAGTATTGAAGATCTGTAGACTAAAAGTTGCTCCTCTACAGATCAAGCAAATTAATAATTGAGCTGATAATACCATATGAAAATATTGTAATATCTCTTGACTAATTACAGAACAAAGACGCAATTGTTTCGGGAAACGCTTTCTTTATATACGCCCCGCCCACTGCTCGAATCATTACACCAGGTTTGGGGGGAGAAGGGGAGCTGACGATGATGCAACATCGTATGACCTTGTCAAGGACATTTTGTTTGAACTTACCGCTAGATCGGCAAAGCCGCTGCTATTGGACGCTTGGTGGGAGGTGGATGCGGACGTCAGCGTTGGTGCGGAGAGCAGCATGGGCGGCGGCTGCGACGACGGCAATTTTGTGTTGAGCGCCAGCAGGAGGGACGTTGCCGAGGGCGGCACATATTTGCGCTTTACGCCGACGCTGCCAGTGAGATAATCTGCCGCCGCTGAGGTGGAGCAGGAGGGCAGGGTGTCGTCAGGTGAGGTCGCCTCGGTGCCATCATCGGCATCGCTCTGTGAGATTGTGCGCGTCGAGTCGCGCAATGTGGTGGCTGCCTGTGGGCCGGTCATGTCCACAATTACCGCCTCATCGGGAATGGGGCTACTCGATTTGGCGGCTGGTGGCGTGGCTGTGGATGTGCGTGCTTTTGTCGTCGTCAGTTCTTTGGCGTCCATGGCAGGCATGCTAATGGCTGTTTCGTAGGTGCGCTTGCGTGTGCTCAGCGTAGATGTGACTACGACGGCGGCGGCGGCGGCAGCGGCTGAGCCCGCGTTAATTGTGCTGTTGGTGTTATTGGCGATTACCGATGAAGTTGCCATCGCAGCGTATCTTTTGCAACGGTCGCGGCAGTTTTTCTGATTCCCAAGAACTTGTACGATAATATTGAACTCTTCGTTGTTGTTGTTATTTGTTGCACCGACAAACTGGAAGAAGAGCGTGAAAGTGTATACATAAATAAATATGTAAAACATGTAAAAAACAAGTGTGTACATATGTAATTTGCTGTAACTTATTTGTGTGTGTGTGTGATTGGCGTTGCTTCTTCTTGCCGGCTGTGGCGCATGAGACACGTGATATTTCAATTGCATTGCTGCCGGATGCCATGGACAAATCAATTCGCTTTAATTGACATTCGTTTCGTTTTGCCACGCGCTTTCATACGAATTTCTTCCAAAAAAGACTGCAGCAGATAAATAAAAGCGACAATCAAAGCGACGGGCAAGAATGTCAAAAAGCATTCACATTTTGGCACGTACTTAACGCATTGCAAATAATCAGAGAGAATAAGAATAAGAGCAAAAGGTGAGAGAGTGGAAGTAAGAGAGCGCGCTCAATTGGAGACAAGTGCGAGTGTGAGCAAAGTGGAAAGTAAAACTTGACACAGAAAGTCAAACAAGCCCGTTCTTGTTATGTTCACAATATAAAATTAGTATTCACAAAACACACACAAGCAACACATACAAAATTTATTAATTAATGTAAAAAAAAACGCACGTGAACACACACAAGTGTTTACACAACTTGTGCTGTGTGCGCAAACCGATCTCTCTCTCTCTCCCACACACACAGGCGCGCTGTGAAGAATCAGCTGTTAAGTGCGTGTTTTCTGGCATTTTTAAATTTATCCAACGCTCATGAAATATTTATATAGTTTGTTTAGAGCGCTGCCTGGCCTTGATTTGCCATATTACGTCAAATTTTTTTTTTGTTTGTACTAAAGAGCATGAGAGCTTCTTATCACCCCAATGATAAGCTTATAATGAGAAAGAAAACCAGGCCATAGACCAACATTAATGTGCTAAAGGTATTCCGTTCAAGGCAGCTAATGCTAATGCTGCAGCTGATTCATGCATATGCGAAAACCGGCTCGAAACTTGCCAATTGTCAGGCTGCGCGCGCTCGTTCAAGTTCAAGTTGGTTTTACAAAAAACTGGATTTTATGGCCACTGATGTAATCGTTATTTTTACTCTGCGCTAGAAGAAATGGTGAAATTGACACAACAAAAAAAAAACAATTATTTTGTTGCTAGGCAGCAAGGAGAGTCGTTACGCGCTTAAGACCTGCGGGCAACTTTTGCGCTGTGTTCAAAGGCAACGCAGGCAGTGACGTCACAAGCGAACGTCAGCTGTCATACGATCGGCGAACTCTCACACGCGTGCATGCACAAGACACAGCCTGCCAGTGTATACACACATACACACAAAGTAAATGCGAGTCAGAATGTCAACAAAGTGAGAAAAAGTGAGTACGTGTTGTCGCGAGCAGAGCGCATCTGCTAATTGAGAAATGTCTCGCTCAGCAATGATTAGATAGTCCGCTTCTTGGCTACCTGTTGTCTTATCTTTAATTTTTGACTATTATCGTTGAAACATGTTTCCGCTGCACTCAGTACATAAGTTAATGAGTTCCCGAATGAAGATATGTACTAAGTAAATAGATAAAGTAGTATTTCTGTGCTTAGTTGGAAATTAATATATTGATTCAGGCACGAGCTTCTTGATAAGCAGCAACCCCCAGCGATAACAGCTGGGGCGGATCTACATAATATGTGTACTACATATTTTTAATAAGCGGACCTTGCAAAATTTCCAACACGCAACCAATGTTCAGAATCGTCATCGGAAACGCGTCTCTGGGCTTAGCCCCGACACGGGGTTAACGTACGCGTCTCGCGTTTCTTTCGGACTTGCTAAAGTTAAGTTGCCAAAATGGTGTGGAAAGGCCAAGAAGAGCAGAAATTAAATTTTTACCTTACGTTTTCGTAGAAGTTTCGCTCGGCTTCAAAGTACAGTTGGCACGTTGAATCCACGTTAACACGGGTTAGGAGTGCTGTTATTCATTGATAAGCTGCTGTTTCTTGCCTGCTACTATATATAGAGCACAAATATACTACCATATGAGCACATGTGCATTGATAACCCCTGTTGCCACCAGGCATTATCATCATTAAAAAAATATGCCCAAAAATACATATGTGCGACGCACTTAACTGAAATTGGAGCTTGTCCGGTGACGCTGCACAACAGCAAAGTTATACTATATTGCATACAAAAAATAAAACGTATTTGAACTACTTGTGAGTTAAAAGTAATTAATATCTTTTACTGCAAGTACGTAATTAACATTTTCGCAGTTGAGCTCGCTCACGTGTTCATTGCATAAATCGAGAGATAAGGAGTTATTAGCGGTTTTTAATTGTGTTCTTTAAACACCTGTTGTAAATGCTGCTCGATAAGTGGCTAATCTGACATTTTCGATGCACAAAGTCAAACAAAATTCGATTTCAAATGTTTGTACACAATGGCAAATCTGCACACGCAAATACGCACACACGCACAATATTCACCCACACATGACTGACGATAAACAGTTTCATTGAGTAACCGAAACAGCTGACTAACTGTGCGTGGGCTTCACATGCGTACGCCACGATCAAACTCTCTCTCTCTCTCTCTCTTCCTCTACCGCCTCATTCTGTTGCGCTTTCGCATGTACATTCATAGTGTTGAGACCAGAGTTGAAATTAGGCAACGGTAAAAACGTATTGAGTGGCCGCTTGGGAAAGTGGAGCACGAACGCAGCTGGCAGAGGGTATGCGACAGCGGCAGCGACGTCAGCGTCAAGCATGAGTAATGTGTGCGCATTGCTTAGGTTATTATTAAATGTGTTTTAAGTTTTTTTCTTGTTCGCAATGCCATCCAACAATGACGAATGCCAACTTTAAAATCGTACGATCAGAGCACAAAGTTCGTTAGCAGGGGTCCCACACAACACAGAAAAGGGCAGAGCGAAAGAGAGAGAGAGAGAGAATGAGATTGAGAGAGAGCTGAAAGCAGCAACGCCAGCGCCAACGCTGCGCGTTGCAAGTGCCACAACAAACCCGTGAAAGTCATACGATGCCGTGAAATGACGTGGCGGCGGCGTTTGTCTATGTCCAGGGGATGGGACAAGGCGGATGGGACTGGCGTCGCCGCGCCGGTTGAAGCACAAATCGATGGCGCAGCAGCAGTTGTTGTGCGAATGCATCAAAAATCTGGGGGCTTGCGGCGATATTATGTAAGTATCCGGGCCTTGGCAGCGAAATCAACCCATAAAGATGCATAATTTTGTGGGCCACGCAGCTATGAAATATAACGAGAACAATCCAATTCCAGCGGACGCTGCCCAAATATGCCAAGAGAGCAAAAAGAGAGAGAGAGAGAGCGCGAGAGGGTAATTGCTCACGTCACGGGCACCGTCAACGTCATCGCCAATAGGCAGGGAGCAGCAGCCGAGACAGTGCGTCGTTTTGTAAATATTTGTGCACAAACATTTTTGGTGTGACCCAAAGACAACAAGAAACATTGCACACACTATAACAAAAGAAAATTCAGGGCAACTTACTTTCAACTTTTTCTTTCAAATTTAGCTTTAATATTTCGGCTAAAAATCGATGAGTGTTCGTGGCACAACGTTGTATTATATATAATTTCTGTCTTTTTCTTTTCACACAAAATGACGCACCGCGAATTAAGATTGTTTTATGAAGCACTGCGCCTAGGGGGCAATTGGGAGCTGTCGTCGATGCTTATCTTGGTTATATTGTTTTTTGTTGATTGTTGTAAATTGTTCAAAGCTTATGTGTCCGCGTCTGTCCGTCGCAACGAAACGAGTGGGAATCGCGCTCACAGCAACTGACATTTGGCGTTGCCACACTGTTAATGCCTCCCACCAGTTAATGCAATTATATCGATAGTTTAATAGCACGTTGCCACCAGCTACGTTTTATAATCGAATACTAATTAGAGCTTCTGTTTTATAATTAATTTGTAACGACTATCCATATTATATGATTAAAGTTAAAAGGCAAAATCAAAATAAATTATTGCTAGGCTGTTAACCACATTGCGATTCAGTTTCAGCAATACAAGTATCGTCCAAAAGCAACTATCGTAACTAGGTTTTTTAGGTTAACGATATTACCTAAGCGAAAAGTATTTTCGGGGAAGTACCGAAGCTCATTAATTTTCTTTGTAAGTTACTTTTATACACTTCAATTTAATTTATATTGACAATAAGTCGAATATTTTGGCCATTTTGTTACCGTCTTTTGTATATATTTATTGACACTCAATAACTTTGTAAATGTTTTAATTTTTGGCTAAATAAAATATAAAAATAAAGCTTGATATTAACAAAAACACCAGGTTCTTAATTTCAATAATAATATCATAAAATTGACAATTTTCGTGTCAGAAAACTAAAAATCTTTGGTATATATAAACTAAATGGAAAACTACCGTTCAAAAATAAATTCACTAACTTAGAAAAAGTAAACAAGATTTTAAGATGATACATGTTGATGTAATAGCTTAAACGCTAATAGCTACGCAATTGCATATTGAACAACACTTTTAGAATTATTTGGGATTAATTTCATAATTGCACAGAATTTTGTTCAACTTTGGCTTCACATTGACTTTGAACACTTGGCAAGCGTGTAGATGGCAAGTGTTTGGATTAGGATTAAAAAGGATGACAAGTCTTTAGCTTACATAAAACTAACAACGAATTCGAGTTACAGAGATTCCCCGTGTGATTCCATGTTCTGTTAGGGCATATGTATATGAGTATTCTAGGTCACTGGTTGCAAATGTCTGTGGGTAAGTGTGGATGCGGGCAAAGTTTGAGCCACGGTTCAGCACTGGGATGGAATGCGTATGCCCTGGGTTATGGAGTTCTCCAGCACGATGTGGCAATCATCAAGCGGCTCCAGAATTTGTATGAGAAATGTCAAAAGATTGCGACGACGCAGAAAGCTCTCCTCCTCGTACAGCTCCTGGGTGACCTTCGTCAAGGCCATCGGCTTGATGAGACGCGTCAACAAATGCTCCCTGCAAATGGAAAGCCTTATTACAAGAAAAACCCAAAGAAACTTACTCATTTAATTACCTTAGGCTAAGGCAAATGAGCAGTTGAAATTTGCCATCTTTTCCCAGTGTGCTGGCCGTGCCATTAATCTCATCCATGAGCTGCACGTACAGACGCCAAATGCTGGCTATCTCACGTCGTTGCAGGCTATTGGAGCTGCCATTGCTAAAGGAGGAGTCCATGCTGGACGCCGAGTCATCCAGCTCTTGCTGTAGATTCTGCTCAAACAGCTCCTTGATTTTAGCTGCAAAATGGACACACGCAATAAAAACACATCAATATTTGGATTGTAGGCCACTTACTAAAGTAATCCCAGATGTATAGATTACGTCCGAAGAAGCGGGACGAGCGAAAGCCACAGAGGAAGACCTGCTCCAGGCATTTAACCAGCCCATCATCGCCACACAGCAGATTCGTCAGCGTGCCCACATCACGATCTCGACTCGGCTTGTAGTGCCACTTGACAATCACATTGACACAGTTGCCCAGCTGATGTTGTATCTCCGATGGCGCCACCGATTCCTGACGCTGCACGCTGGGACTGCGTGTACGCGGCGGTGTCCGCGTGGGCGGCAAGAGCTCGGCATTTTTTACACTGGTGCAAACGCGCTGACCAACCAGCAAACGTTCCGTGGAGTCGTCATCGACGCCCTTGCCCAGCCAACGACCGCAGGGAAATCTAAAATATTGATTGTTTAGTTTATATTTAAATGTGTGTCATATGTGTGTTGCTCACTTGTAGGTGTGCCCGGTGACCTCATTGCGCATCACCACCTGTTCGACCAGCCACTTGTGACTAGGTCCCGAGTTGTCGTGTCCTATGCGCATCGTGGTCAGCAGTCCCAGATTCTTATACTACAAGAAGCGAGTATTTAGAGAGCTTCAAATGAATGCTACAGAATTACGACTCACATGGAAGATAAACTCTAGGGAGCCCTTGGGCACGGGCACACGTTGGGTTTCATTCATGGTGCCAGAGACCATGATCCACACATTGCTGGAGGTGTGATAGGAGCCATATTTACGCGAAGGAAAGATGACAACGCGATAGGGCAGCTCTAAGCAAAGGCGTGGAAAGAGGCGGAAAGAGGCAATGTAAATCTCACATGACTCGAAAGGGAATCTCATGTCTAGCGCAACCTACTCGTTGTGGGATAAATGTTGGTAAAGCTGAAATAGTCCACGGTATTGAGTGTCAGCAGGTGATAGAGGAACTGTTCCTTCTCCTCCTCGCAGCGCAGAAAAGCGGAGCGCTTGTACAGGGTGCGCAGCAGGCTCTCATCCGAGAGAAGCGTGCGAAAGTGACGCGACAACAGCTTCTTCTCCAGCGACAGACGCACCCAGGCGCGTGTATAACCAATGTGCGTTTTGATGTCCGCCATGGCCAGCACGTTTCTAGGCACAGAGAGGGGGAAGGTGTTAGTAAAAGCAGAAACAACCAGAAAATCTCAAAAGAAAAAAAACCCACTTGACATCAAACTCCAGCGACTCGGGCAACGGGCACAGCTGCTCCAGGCCCACAAACTTGTTGCGATCCCGTGAACGGCTGCGATTCGGACTGGGCGGGCTCTCAAAGTCCGTTTGGAATGTGGACAAATCTGTTGAGCAGAACAGAAGCTATGTAAGATACGAGTTAGTTGCCAAGTGCTGACTATACTTACAATCCATGCGCTTGCGCATGGCATTCCAGGCCAACGCTGGCGAGGCGCTGGCAATGTTCATCTTGTTGCCGCTGGGACTGCTGGAAACTGGCGTTACGGGCTCCACGCTGCAACCCGAACCGCGTGACTCTTGCTGCTCCAGATACGCCTGCAAGTGCGCCCAGAGCGCCGACTTGCCTTGCTTATTCTGCAGGCCGTGCGACCAAATCTTCTCCAGCAGATCACACATGCTCGCTATGAGCGTGTTCTCCTCAATGCCGTCGCCCTTGAGGCCCAGCGCCACCGCCTCGTTGCCCATCTTCTCAAGCAGCATGCGCTTCGTCTTCGACTTGATGTCCTGCCAATGCCAGATATTTAGAGCAGGAGCAGAGCAAGTGTTTGTTTGGATAATCTAGTTACCTTCAGCAGACGCTCCACAAATGTCCAGTTGGCCTGTGCTATCAAAGCGGGACTCACGTCTGCCGTTGTCAGATTGGCCGACAGACGATTGATGGCCACATTGGAGTTGCAATTGCCGCTGCTGTTTGCCGGCTTCTGATCCAGCGAGATTTCACGGGCGCGCCACTTGTTGCCATTCTTGACGCGTCGCAAGCTGTTGCCTCTGTTTGGGGATTGGTTTTTGGTTTGTTTTTTTTTTTTTAATTTATGAAGGTTAGCGGCATGAGATTGAAATTTTTAGTGAAATTTTGAGCAGAACATTTGATATGATAAAGATTTGGATTAATTCGGGGAACTAAAAGTGGAACCAAAATGCAGGGAGGATCAAGGATCGAGGATTTGTGTGTGCGCATGCGGTGCAAAGAGCAAAAACGAGAAAAAAAGAGATGCATTTAAAGTAAAAAGAAACGAAAAATTTGAACAACAATTGACGAACTTTTTGTTGAGATATGCAATTTATTGGCTTAAGTAAAAGTTAATCAATAAATTAAGGTACAAAATAAAACAACCGTAGTACGAGTAAATGCTACTAAAAGACGGCTAAACAGTCTAAACAGAGACTACATAATACATATGCTAACAATCAAAGGTTGCATCTAGGGAACAGAGGGGGAAGGGGGCAATATAGTGGAGGGAAATGTAAAATGATTGGGCTAACAATTTGTGCAACAGGTGGAAAGGGAGCGTGCTTTGGGTTTGGGGGGAGTGGCAAATTGTACAAGTGCATAAAACACTACCTCGAGGCGCACTCCTGATTCAGCACGCCCTTCTCGAGCAGCGGAAAACTGCGAAAATAGGCGGCGCGATTGGATAGAATCTCACTTGGCGGCGTCACCTCAATGTCAACGCAATTGAGTCGCTTCTCGAAGCACTGCTGCGAGTCCTGGCTGACCACGCACGGCTCGTAGCTGGTGGCGCAGATCATGTTCTCGCCATGGCGACGTCTGTGAAGTAATAAGACGAATAATAAATATATCATGAGTAGAAGAAGAGCAGTTTAGTGCCTACCGTAGCAGCTTGATGCGCTGATCGAAGAGCTGCAGTTGCTGATCGGGCAGCGGCTCCCACATGGCCAGGATTTTGTTGTCAATGAGCGTGGCGAACATTTGAGATTCAAGGAAACGTGAAAGAAAGGCGCGATGATGCTCCGGCTGATCGGATAGAAACGAGGACTTATCAAAGTTCTGCAACGTTTCCCGATTCGAGAGCCACTCGTCTTTGGCCTGATTCGGATAGATGACAAAGTATTCGTAAGCATGGAACATGTGCGCGAAACGATTCAGGAAAATCTCGCGTAAACAATTATTTATGCGCAAATCCTGATAGTATTGATCGACGGCGGACAGCGTCGGCTTCTCAGCGCGCCGCGACAACGAGCCCATGCGCGAGGGCGGCAGTGTGGCATCGACGGCATCTACATCATGATAGATGCCCACCGGCGACGAGGACAGCGAAAGCGTGGGGCTGCCCACGGGCGAGCAGCCACCAGCTTGGGCGGCACGCATGCCGCCCTTGCGACGCAGAAAATCAGCAATGCGCGGCACATGATCTATTTTCGAGGGATGCGCCACCAGCGGCTGATAATCCACGCCCGGCACCTGTGCCGGTGAGCCGCCGGCACTGGACAGCGTGTAGACGGTCTCCTGCAGCTGCTGGAATCGCTCTTTGCTGCGCCGCGCCGCCTGCAGCCCGTTGGGCAGCGTGCAGCTTGAGATCATTGCATCGGCGCCGCCACGCAACCCATAGCCATTCTTTAGGCTGGGCTCCTGGGCGCGATCACGCTCAATTTCGAACTTGTCCAGCACCGAGATGATCTCGGTCATAAAATCCAGCTTGTGTGGAAATACGGGCAGCTCCTCGGGCAGCTGTATGTGCTTCTTGTCAATGTCCACAAAACATAGTGCAGCCTCGCTGCCAATTTTGTGCGCTGCCTCACACCCGGCATGTAGACCCATAACAAATGGCACGGGCGCGTCCAGAAAATGATGCAGTGCCGCGGGCAAAATGGGCGCATAGACATGCGGCCAGGTAAACGGAAACAGCAGCGAAGTTATACACTCGCCCACAATCATGAGTCTTTGGTAGTCTGCAAATGCAAGTAAGATTAGGATACAAATGTGAAACAAGGCGAAAGTAATCTTTAGCTCACCCGTCGAGCGCAGCAGCACCTGGCTCTCCAGCAGCACACAGGTCAACAGCTGAATGACGCACTCTACGCCCAAATAGCTGAATAGCAGACGCAACGGAAAGTCCAGCAGCGGCAGCTCGGTGGCCAGCGATGGACGCTGCAGAATCAATGCGATTGCGGGCAAATGCGGCTCAGCGGGCGGCAAATAGACGCGTATGGACTTGCCCGGCTGAGGAAGCATCACTTCATATAGTATGTTGTAGACATAGGACTCGAGACTAATGCCAGCGCCTGGCTGTCGTGGAAGACAACTGCAAAATATTAGCAAGTATTAGCTTAAATGGATAATTCATTCAATTTGCTAAGCTACTTTTTATATTTAACAAACGCTCATCGATATTTGTTTAAAAATAAAAACCGAGCACAAGATAAGATAGTTGTGTTATCTATCACAGTGTCTAGCATAGATCAAATACGAAAAATTAAAATTGTGAATGGAGGACATTCAAGTACAAAGCGATAATAAAGGCAGCTAAGCTCTATAACATATAACAAAGAATCTTTCAGAGGATTATTAACTAATAAATATATCAAATAATATCATATTTGCACTCCCATTTACCGGTACAAATTCTTGAGGAACAGCTGAGCGGCAAAGGCGTATGGCGCCTGGCATATCAGCGAGATGCTTTTGGCCACATACAGCTTATCCTTGCTGATGTCGTAATAGCTTTGTGCGGACTGCGGCGCCTGGCCGGCTACCTTGAAGTGGCGCGGCAGCGAACGACTGACCGGGCCATCCTGTTTGATTCTGCTCAGCGAATGCGTCTGCTGGCCATTCGATAGCTCCGTGATGAACATGGACTGCAGTGTGTGTATTGCGCCGCAGATGTTGCGATTCCGTATCTCCTCGTAGAACACCAGACTGAAGCCATAACAACGTTTGCCATCCTCGCGCGTTGTGGCAAACGAATGGAACTTTGGCTCAATGTTGTGCTTCTGGGTGCGAAAGCGCAGACCCTGCGGCAGCGACAGCTGAGAAAATAAAGATGAACAGTTTAGAAGTGAACAATCAAATCTACTTATAAGATATTGCGAAACAAAATGTAACCAAGCGCTTAGTTTTTAATAGGCATATTAGATCTTCAATTATGATCAGTCTTCAAGACGTGGCATATAATGGAATCATTTGTGCGCTCAAGTGGCTATGAGTATTCATAAAATGCAGGGCTTGAAATCGTTTCTATAACAGATGCCCAATATGTATACATTGAAAGACATTTTAAAATACTCAAAAGTAAACACATGTCAAGATTTTTCTATGATAAGCTGCGCGTGGCTGTTTGCTTATCGGCAGCGCTGTCGTCGCCGGCGTCGTCGTTGTCGTCGTCGATGTGGCATCAATTAAAAGCAGTGCGCAGTCATATCAATGAGCGTCAAGTCAATTCAGTGAAGCATGAATTTCATATTTGTGTGTGCAGGGCACATGGAGGGCTATGGCGGCCAGAATTGCTTGCATCATGCAGGCAATTGAACTTAATTGAAGACCTCACCCAGACAAAGCGAATGGAGATCGCTGCACGGAGGGGCTGCACCTACCATGCATATGCCGTGCGCATCGAATGGATTCCAGGGCACATTTTCGGGATAGTGGGCCAACGGTTTGCTCTTGTAGGCACGATCCAGCGGCGAACAATGCAGATTATCACCTATAATGGAAAATATTAGTTAATTGGCTCGCTTTCTCCACTATTTGAAGACGTGGCCTCACCTGCAAAGCGATCCGGCTCCAGGCCCGTGTCCAGATCCAAGCCACATATCACAAAGTAATCGGCAAAGCGTGAGAACTGCGGATCTGCATCGCGTTTCAATTGATTCAGCTCCGATTGTTCGCCAGGCGACGTCGGAGACTGCACCATGGACATGGTTGCCGCTGTGGCTGCTGTTGTGTTGCCGCTGCCGCTGCCGTTACTGTTGCTGCTGGCATTGCTGAGCATCAATTTGGACAAGCGGCTGGCAACATTTTCGCGCGTCGTCATAGTTTGTTTGTCTGTCTTTTGTTCGCTGCTCCAAATTGTACATCAAACAAACGCCTCCATGTGTGCGTGCGTGTGTGTGCATATATGTATGTGTGTGAGAGTATATATTGCTATTACCGTTGTGCGCTCGCTTTTATTTTTTTCTATTTTTTTTTTTTGGCACTTTCCAATTAAAACGACGATGGCATCGACGTCAACGTCCCTGGCCCTGTATCAGTTTTGTCTGCAATTATATTATTGTTATTAGTTCAAATGAGAGTAAATGTGTGTGTGTATGTGTGTGTGTGTGTTGTGTGACCCTTTTGGTCGCCTTGTATGTATGTATATGCAAAATTTTCTATGCCAATGGCACAGTTGTCGTTGTCTGCTTTTCACCCCCACACTCTTAAAGACGCGTTCGTATTCTATTGTTGTTGCTATTGCTGCAACCTTGAGCTCAGCTGCTGTTTTTCTTTTTCAAATTTAACACACTTAAGATTTTGACAAAACCAGAAACAAATAATTTATGCACTTGTCTCAAAAATAAAAAATAAAAGAACCTTACAGACAAACAAACAACTTTGCGTATTACCGTTGTTCGCAATTCGCACTTTCCAAAAAGTTTTTTGCCTTGCGATTTTCTTACTATCGATGTTTTTGACGATAGCTTGAAATGATTTTTCCGATTAGTCTCGATAACTAGTTCATTGCAATTAGATCGCACACAGCTGATTTTTGTTTACGTTTTTTGTTTGCATGGAAGGTGCATGTGTACTGCACTTTTGTGTTAAATTTGTACGCATTTATTTGAAATTATATTAACAATTTGTTGACTTATCCAATTGTACGACAAACACTGTGATTGAGCTTAAGGAATATAGGGCCGGAATAACTTGTTGCTGACAACGAAATTTAACTACAGCCCAATACATATTTCATATTTAAACGAATTAAATTAAACATTTTAATTGATTTCCTTGATTTTTAGAGATTTTAAATGCATTTTCACTAGTTTTTTATTTGACGCACAGCTATCGATAGTTGATTTCATATCTGTAAGTATTGCGAAAAGCTATCGTATCAAAACACTTACAGATAGTCTATATCGATGAATGATACATAAATAATCAGTTGATGTGGACACACTGACTTCGTGAAACGTGAAAAAAGTTCTAAACTGTATTTATGTGTGGCGACATTGTCGCATATTTAATAAAAAGCTGGAGAACGGCGAACGAAAAACCACGTTCACAGCTAGTTTAAGCTTGATCGATCAGGAATTTGTTTATAATGTTGGAATCGATATTGAATTGTTTTTAAAAAAACGCCTGAGCAGTGGGTAAGAGCTCTTAGAACTTATTCGCCACACGAACATGTGTGTGGGTGTATATTATGTATACATGCGAAGGTGTGTGCGTGCCATTGTGTCTGTGGTGTGAAAAGGCTTCGGTCGTGAACGGCAGCAGCTGGTTGCGCGCCAGCAGCAACAAAATCAACAAAAATAATACAACTCCGCGTGTGACACTAGACTCCTGATATCCATCCCTAACCCACCTCGATCCCCAATTGTGTCTGTAACAACGCGGAAATGTGCAACAACAACAATGCACTGAAATGTATGCCTGCAAATTGTGGGGCCTCGATGCAATACTACCGGTTTGCAAATGCCACAATTTCGAGTTTTCCCAGCTGCCCCACAACAACAACAACAACAACAGCAGCAACAACAACAGTAGCGTAGCATGCAACTTTGCTTTCCGCATTGCATCGTTTGCGTTTGGAGCTGGTAACACGGTTTTTGTGCCGTTTAAAATGCACGACGCGTTTAATAAACAATTAATTGCCGTGCAATCAACAACATCGAAGCGCAAACTTCAGCAGCTTGTTCGTGTAATATTTCTATGTTGGTGTATTTTTTATTCTATTGCTATTATTATTATTATTATTATTAGATGCACGTTATAATTACATTGCGCGGTTATTTTTGTTACATAAGAAATCATTTACAAGTCTGGCTTTGCGTGCTTCTTCTTGCCCGTCTTCTCAAGCGCTTAACAACCTGTTAGCAGTGAAGACAGAAAGAGATAGAGCGGGACAAAGTGAGAGAAAGAGTGACACACACACATACACACGCAGACATTCATCGCATATATCGCTCAGTACTCACGAAGCTAACTTGGTTTGGCCTCTTTATTTTACAGAGTGCTGCTCTTTCCCCCTGTGAACAATTATCGCCGTTATCTCATACATCAAACATGTGAGAACTATCGCCAGCAATACGATCTTTTGACGTTTTCCGTGGGTCAAGGCCCGCATCGACGCACAGTCGTCTGTTTTCGAAATCAGCTTATTGATCCGCACGGATTTGAGGCGTGAGTAGTGTACTCCTACTAATATACAGCTTAAACTAACAATCTAACTGTTGTTGACAGCCGTAAACAGGAACAGCAACAACAGCAACAACAACAACAACAACAACAACCAGTAAAGAGCTGGCGAAGCAACGGTAGAAGCAGCAGCGCCAGCAGAAAACGCGTAACGGAACTGTGTAAAATGGGCGTTAAGAAGCATATCAGCGAAACACCTTGTAAGTAGTAGTATGAAGATAAGATAATAGTGGTATTCCGTATTTTGTGTGTTTACTTAAATGGTTTTCATATTTAGTAAACTTAATAATTGAAACAAAATGCTGTAAAATATGCAGCACTTCATTGTGGTATTTAATTATTATTTGTTTCAGGCTTATTTTATAACTGTTAAATAAATAAATTGACGCACCTGACGGAATACCACGGCTTAAATGTACATACATATATAACATACCCATATGCATACGAAGTTGGCACAATTGGCAAGCTTAAAAGTATTTGTAAATATACAAAGCAAAAACAAAGACAAACTTGCAAAAAAAAAAAAAGTAATATAACAAAAACCTATTAATTATGTATGTGTGTATGTGCAAACGACTAAAAATAAAGCCAAACACGCCGGCGAACGTACGGGCGCCAGTTCGTTTGTTTGTTCGGGTCACGCAGCTTGTTCAAGGTCGCCCTCTTTCGCGAGCTGCTTTTTGGTTGCATCACACTCTCCGTTTTCCGCTCTCAGCTCTTGTATGCTTGCTCTCTCGCTCACTCGCACGCTCGCTCACTTGTTGCGCCTCGTCTGAGCGAACCGTGTTGACATTCACGAAGCAGCTCACAAAGCGAATCAACGTAAAATTGGGTCAACATTAGTGGATTTTTAATGTGTGTGTATGTTTGTACATACCTTTTGCCAAATGCGTTGCTACACCTGATATATGCCTGTTAACATTTGCTAATATAGTTTTCTGTTTTTTATTCCTTTCTCTTTGCTCTTTTTCCCACTCAGTAAGTAAATCGAACTCTGTGGATCTCTACAGGCCACCCGCGCTCAGGCACAACAGCAGCGAGGAAGCATCAGCACCAGCTGCAACGAACGAAACCCTTGCAGAGTCTGCAGCATCAACAACAACGACAACTACCTCAGCTGCTCGCAAGCGATCGCCACCAAGGTAGGTAGTCAACAAATGTTGATCATAAAACAGAAACCAAGCAGCCCAAGCACCGTCTGTGCACAAAGTAAACATAAATGTAATATATTCATATTTCAATGTTGTGTTTCCAAAACTTTTTTATAATCAAGTCTGTCAAGTCATTTGTATTGATTATTGCATTATTGTTTTGCAATTCTTTGTAAGGTGCTTGCACTGTTTAACTGTTTTTACGAAATTCTGTTGTGTTTGTGTGTGTTTGTTAATCGCGCACCTTTCGATTTTTTGTCGCTTCTGTTTTGATCATATGTTTCGCAGAGAGCAACAAGCTAGCGCTGCAGCAGCCGCAACGCGTCGTGAACGACGTCCCGATCGCGCTGTTTATGTGCCAAGGGCACGACGCAGTCAAACGACGCCGCCAACAACAACAACAACAGCAGCAGCAGCAGCAATAACAACAACAATGCCAGCACCGATGCCGATGGCGACGCCGACGTCAACGCCAACGCCAACTTCGGCTACGTGCAATCCCCAACAGCTGCCACAGCCATTGGATATGCCAGTTGTGAATACAAACTCGTCAAAGCCAGACGAGGGCAACGGTAATCAGGCAAAACCCAAGAAGTCGAGATCGCGCAGAGAGCGCGCCAAGAAAACAGTTGGCAAAACAATTGAGCCAGATACGCTGCTTGTGATTGCGCCTAGCGAAAACCAAGCCAACAACCAGGTTACAACGTCAGCACCACCGCCAGATAGCAACTGTGATAAGGAGGTGCTTAACCAATGCTTAAATTTGTTGCCCCCCAGCTAGCTAATCCATCCCCATTTTCAGACCATGGGCGGCGCCCAGCGTACAAAGACGGGCAAAAGCCACATCAACGGCAAACAGCAGCAACAGCATTCGCTGCGCATCGAGGATGCGGCGCTGCCGAGAGCCCACAATGCGCCAACGACTGAGGATGCCAACAAATGTGATAACGATGTGCGCGAGCTGCAGCGAGCCTCTAAGGTATACTCACTTTATTTATCTATTATTTATATATTCACCTTAATTAATGGTATTTCGTGTAGGAAATCAATCGTAGCAACCGTCGCATTATGAAGCAGACCTTTGTGTCGGACGTGCTAGAGATACCCGAAATGATTGAAGCATCGCCCAAGAACAGCGCCGCCGACGCCGCAACAGCTGCGGCTGCCACAACGGCAGCAGCATCCAATACACTACCTGCCGACAGCACCACCGAGGATGATGACGAGGAAAACGAAGATGATTGGGAGAATATGTTTGATGAGAACGGCGACTGTCTGAATCCAAAGATTCTGCAAGAGCTCACCGACTCGGTGGGCAAGTGCAAAATCGAACTGCCCAAAATGGACTATAGCGTGAGTAAAGGCAGCCCCAAATGCTATACACTGTATTAATTTTTGGCTTTTTACTGTTTTTGCCAGGTTTACCATATTAAACAATCACTTCTGAATGAGGAGGAGTTTCCGCATGTGCTGGAAATCTCGAATTTCCCGGTGGAATTCAAGACTCCGGACTTGCTAATGCTTTTCTCGCAGTACAAAAGCGCCGGCTTCGACATCAAGTGGGTGGATGATACGCATGCTCTGGCTGTCTTTAGCAGCTCTCGCATTGGTGAGTAGCATGATTCTGGACCATTTAAATGTATATCCCGCTAACGCATCCACATTTGACAGCTGCTGAGGTACTGACCATGGGCCATCCATTTGTCAAATTGAAACCGCTAGCCGAGGCCACCTTGGAATCGCGTCTAAAGGCAAAAAAGGCGGGTGCCACTTCGCTGCAGCCATATCGCCAACGACCAGAGACTTGTACGGCGCTGGCGCGTCGATTGGTATCCGGCGCTTTGGGTGTTAAGCTGCCCACAGCACCGGAGGAGCGGGAGAACGAAAGGCGTGTGCTACGCGAAGCCAAAGGTGTGTATTTGAGACTCCCTTTAATCATTCCAATTATTTATATATCCTTATCTGTTTGCTTTACAGAACGCAAACTTTTAGCTGCCAAACAGCGCGACGAAGTCTGGGAGAGCTAGGCCAAGGCGGCACTTGCACACATGCATTTTTGGTGGCATGCTCAATTCATGGCCCAAATCCAACACTCTCCCTCTTTCTCTATCTCTCATCACTGTCTCAATCAAAGCTAGTATATAACTAAATGATAATTTGCATAAACTGTGTACTTTAAATGTTTTCGCTTTTCATGCAAATTGTTGCTCAATTCTTTGTAGTTTCTAGAATGCACGCGTAAGCGTTTAAATGAAAAATATCTGCATAATATATATATATGCAAACATACATATATTTATTTGTCTTAGAGCGTAAGCAGACATGCATAAATACCTACATGTTGTTTTAACTCCAAGCGTAAAATTTTATTTATAAGCGCAAGCAATTTATATAAATATATTTTAATAAAGTTTATAGTGCTTAAGTACAAAAGAAAATTATTATGTGTATTTAATGGAATCGGCGGGTTATTGTCTTATATCTGAACGACCGAATTTTGATAAGTTCAAATAAGCCAAGCATCAGATTGCGCAGAATAACTACAACTTCTTAAAACCCTTCAGTAAAATAATGAATAATATATCTAGTTTTTTTTATATAAATGTTCCCTTTAGGCTTGTATTTTTATTAAATCATTTCTTAAAATAGAATTTATTTTTCTTGATTTCGATTTTACTGTCATTTAACAAATTAAACATTATTGAATTTGTTGTTTTAATATTTTTTTGCTTGCATTACGAAAGAAAACACGACTCGCGCCCGACTCTGAAAATACGTTACGTACTTTTATTTCGAATTTGAATTGCCCGCGCAGGTTACTCGCTACTCATAATGTAACGAGTACATTCATGAACTTTAAGTGTACAAAAAGGGTGTTTCCCTGAATGTGTCGGAATTTTACACAGCATACATATGTATGCATGCAGCAGTGTATATGAATGTGTATATTACTTAATGTATGTATGTATATTCTTACGCTTAATACGAATTGTGTATTTGGCTTATAGATTTGATGGTACGTTCAATTCTGAGCTTTCAAACGAAATTGTAACGTTATGTATAGCCAGTTAGCGTACATTATTTAACTGATTTAATTTGAAGTTTTAAATTAATTTAATCCATATAATCAGAAGTAGCATTCATATGATTTTTCTCTTAGCATAAACACTCTTTGGGCATAAAGTTTCGATCGAGCCTGCTTTGTTTATTTGGGCATATCAGCCTCAGTCTCAGGCCTCAGCCTGCAGTTGAGCTGCGTTAGATATAAAGGGGTTTTGTCGTGTACGGAGCGTCAAACTCCTTTGACCGTCCGCTGATGAAACCCAAAACAATTCTGTCCTATTTGACAACGGCATATACGAAATTAAGTGTATTCCTCGAACTTAGTGTTATTCCCCGAATTCAACTCAACATCACATGACCGTGAGTCAGTTTCCGTTAAACTATAAAAATAAGATAATGTAACGTTGCTCGTGCATTTTATTGAATGTTTATGGCACTTCAAATCGAATAGATAACTTTATATATGTATATGTATTTATGTATATATATTCAGCCGGTCATTTCTTCCGTTATCACGTATACACAGAATATATGTACTTCAATCCCAATATTGTACAAGTAAGAGGTTCTAGTCGGGAGCTCCCTACTAGGGTATACCCTGCCCCCTCTTCGTCCAACACCAAATATATGTATATATATATATATACTTTATGGGGTCGGAGATGCTTCCTTCTGCCTGTTACAAACATTTGCACTTTGCACAAATACAATATACCCTTTTTACCCATTTTCAATGGGTTCAGGGTATAAAAAGAAATAGCACACTCCAACAAAATGCTGTTCAAGAGCTATTTGGATATATGTAAGAGTTTTATTTGAAATACAATGCACTTGAAGTATAATTGTCAATTAAAGAAAAAGTTTAGATACATCGTTGTAGCTGGGATAATTGCCCAATGAATTGAGCTTCTGTAATAAGTTTACAGCGGTTTGCTTGCATTTTGCCAAATTATTTTGATATCTCAAACGATCGAAGTGATTGCAGCCCTTTGCCAAGAAAAACGGAAGTTTCTCGTTCCGTAAATACTGCACCAATTTGGTCCACATGGCAATGTAGATTGTGGCCAGATCTCGTTGCCAGAAATCTCTGGTTGCACTCTCCAGTTCTAGAAGAATTACGGTCTTGAGCATATAGCTGGACAAACGGGGCATGTCAGCTTTATGAGCATCACGCATAGCCTTCATCAGACGCAACACGTTCTTCAAGTTGTCCTTTCCCTTCATCATTTCGCGCTCCCAGTGCGGGGCGCAGACCATGAACGTGCGATCTGAAGCAGGTGCCTTTTGTTGTGGGACGGCAAACCAGGGCCAATAATCTCGGTAATGGCCAGTTCGAATAGGTGAACTCGAAAACTGGTACAAAATCGAATGATATTTCCCTATCTTTACTCGTAGCGACTATGTTGTGGGCACATCCGTATCCTTCTAGCTGATACTCAAGTTTGTAGATTTCGCCATTTACGTTCAGCTTGGTATACGAAATGAATACCTTCCGAAATGCTTCACGCAGCCAATCTTGCAATGATTCTCTGTTAACGTAGCCATTTTTGACTGCCGGATGTCTGAAACCAGCCGGGGCTGCCAAATAGACAAAGCCTTCGCGTTGATTGTCCCGTTCGGGTGTTACTTGAAATGGAAACTTTAATTTTATTTGCATATCAAATTCGTCGGGGGTCTTCAGTTTCACGCGATCTAAATAGCTGCCTACAGGATATTCAGTTAAATTAGTTTTCAAAAATGAAGTAAGCAGGTTTTACCAGCTAGGTTGAGTCCATTAAAGTTCTCACGAACGTTTGGATCAGCTTTTTGTAAATCTGACATTAACTCATTGCAAATTGCCACTGCATCTGATGTATATTTGGCACGATCAGAGTCCGTGATCTGGAGCTGTAACAATATATTCTGCAGATGCGAAGCCAAAGACATAATGCTATCTTGAACTTATTTTCTTGGTGACTTTGTTCTACGGTTAAAATCTAAAGAGTGCAGCTTTCATTTTATACTCTTGGCGCACTCGCTACTCGCTATCTTGCTGCGTCCGTTGCACTCGCCATGTTCAGTCACGAATGCTTAACAAATATATCGATATATTGCTGAACAGCCGTATATTATTACCGTAGGCATCACATAGCATGCATTAACAACAATCAAGTTTGGTCACACTGCTGAAAGTAGTTGGTATTTTCGGCTTTGGCAGTTTCGGTCAGCGCAGTTAGTCGTCTTGAAAATTTTAATAAAGTCAGAAGTACAGGGTGCTCGCAGTTCAGTGTCGGAAGCAAAATAAAATAAATAAATAAAAAATTGGTAATGCGAAGTTTGAAATAAAAGCAGTTGACACATATTGGCAAGTGCACGTGCTGAGTGCAAAAGTGTTAACTTTTTAGCGAATGTTGTCAAAATGCTGGGTGTATTGCTCACTGTGTGCGTGTCTGTGTGTGTTAACGTGTAGCTATGTCATTACGCTGTTAACAATATATACATACATATGCATGCATGTATATGTGTTGCACATAAATCAGGCGTGCCGTGCGCCACCCACCAGTCCAAAAGAGTGCAGGAATTTTGAGTGTAGCGTGCTATTCACAAGATAACTGCACACCGCACATATTTCTCTAAAATCTGCACATTGTTTATAGATTTGTATTTATTTTTGCTGAAGCACCAACTTTTTGCACGCGTTACAAAAAAGCAAATTACTTATCGACGTCAACTTATCGGCTCTCGCTTTGTTTTTATCACAGCTGCACATGTATGCATGTGTGTATGTATATGTTGAGAGCGCCACACGCACACACACACATACGCAACGGCGGCCCTATTGTGTCGCAATGAATTTTGCCGAAGACTTTTAGAGTGCAAACCAAGTCATAAATAAGCAATTACACTTTGTGTTCGTAGATCTAAATCACAGCCGCTCTTCCTGCGGCCAACGTCGTCGGACATCAACAGCCGTGCTGAACCTCAGCAATTGAACAGATCAACAAAATAAAAAGGTGCCGGCAGCTTTTAAAGTTCGGTAAGTTCACTCACTCGCCCGCTGTCTATTCGTAGCCCCCGTCTCACTCCCACAAAGAATCGGAATGAAATCAAAATCGTGAATAACAAAACAAATTGATGTGCAAAGCTAACAGTGCTGCCAATTCGGTTTTTGCCTCTGACATTTTAGCTTTTTAATGGCTAGAGTGAGAACCATTTGATTTAGCTTTTGAACTAGCTGAATTTTAAATTCCTTTAACGTGGCCTATTCGGTTTTTTGTTTATTGCATTTTAGCTATTTAATAGCTATTGTAAGAACCATTTGATTTAGCCTTGGAACTAGCTGAATCTTAAGTTCCTTAAACATGGGCAACACTCCTCAGCACATGTTTGTTGACAAAACACACATACACACAAAGAACGACGATACAAATGCCAAAACGAGCCAAGTCAAAGGAAACCTGTGCGAACATGTCTCGCCCCGCACGCCCTTTCAAGCACTTGTTGTGGCTGTTGTTGTTGTTGTTGTTGTTGGTTTATTGGGTCAGCGAACTGCGCGCACACGCCCATTTGGGCACAGGTAGACAGGCCCATATGAGGCATTTTCCATGTTGTTGACATTCGTGAAAAACTACTAGCGAGCCATTTGTCTTCCCTTCAAAGGTCCACCCCTCCAGCTTATCTACATACATATTTACCTGACCCGGGCATCTTGTTAGATTTGTTTTTCCTGCTTTTTTTTTTTGTACTTGTGCCGGCTTCAGCAACCGGTTCTGCTTGGCACATCCGATCGAAGCTCGGTCTCTCGGCATCTTAGTCATTATCGTAATCATCATTTGGCCATGGCTCTTTATCAGAAATAATTCTGACTCACTCAAATCGCTGAGTTTGTTGTTGTGGGTAACTTTTATAGCGTGTGATTTACGCTAGCTTCCTTTTTGTTTCGTATAAAGTAGATATATATTCTCGAACAGCCGAGTCGCGTTCTAGCCAAGTCCGTTCTAGCTATCTACAATTAAGTATTTGCATATATATTCTTTTCAGATAAATTCCATAGTTGAAAAAAACAGTTTTATATTTTATCTATGAGCTATGCAAGCTTTCATTTCATAAGCTTTGTTCTTGTTCTTCAGCTTGTTTCTCTTTGTTCATTATCATCCATAATTTGAGATTTGTTCCTTTTCCTTTGTCCAGGCAATTTTTAAATCAAACTAAAGTTCCTTCCAATTCGCTGACTTTGCTAAAATAGTTTTCATTAGTTAACCTTATCTGATGCTGCGCCGTGTGACATTTGTGGGAGCTCCTCTTAAAGGTCACGCTCCATATTCAAGCCCCTTTGTGGTTTTTTCTGCTTTGTCAATTATTCCCATATAATTGAGTGACATCGAGTGCAAAAAAATCAATACGTGTTAATTAAATTTGGCGGCAAATATGATTTCGTTTATTTATAAATCTGTTTCGCTTTGCTCAACAATATTGGCGCAACTTAAATATTTGATACGGCCGATTCCTCTGGGCGCCCACACTTGATTGGATGAAGGTAAACACATATAGAGCCCGAATCCAATAATCAGCGCGCTCTCTACGTGAAACTAGAACTGGGTTATGTTTGTTTGCCAGCGACCATAAACGAGTGTAGATTTATGACAAAACTAACTGGGTTAGGTTTCCTTTCGCACAGCTCGGTCTTACATGCAATTAGTTTCTCCAGATAAGCGCCTGCTAATCAGACTCTGATAATATTCACATTAGTTCTCGAGCAGCTCCCATAAAATAAAGTGAAAGTCTCGGAAGTTTGGCCTTACTTATGTCCTAACTTATAACTTAAATGTATACTTACCCATAAATCTCCATTCAGAATAAACTAACTAGTTGGATGGAGTAAGATATCGAAAAACAGAGGAGAAGGCCAAGAGAGAGATCCTGCAGGGATTAAACTGTGGCGAGAGTATAACCAGAGATTAAGTTATTAAGATTGACACCAACTTAGTTAATGTGAATCTAAACAGATATTATAACCAACACATGAAAACCCTTAAGGCTTGAATTCATGAGAATCGCATAGTAGAGTAATACGTAAAATAACGGTAAAATTCCCAGTACTTCTGGTAGAGTTTTCCGAAATGTAAAGCATACTTGATTCGCGTTCGTTATACATATATATGGTATATGCATATGCATCTACTTACAAGTATTATCCGGGCATAACCAGGCCAAGAGTTTTTCTCAAAATTTTAAACATCGCTTTTCCACACGGAATTCAACAGTTTTTTGATTTATGGAGCTATTGTCAACAGCTATTGTTAACTGCTTTGGCTAACAGCTTTTGCTAACAGCTATTGTTAACAGCTATTTTTAGCAACTATTGTTAACAGCTATTGCTAACAGCTTTTGTAAACAACTTTTGCTAACAGCTATTGTTAACAGCAGTTGTGTTCTACTTCAGTTTGGGTCCTTACAAATCAATCATATCTATGGAAAGTGCGAAACTTGACTTATAAAGAGGATGTACAAATATAAATATGCATATATTGTATATATGTATATGATAGAAATGTGGCTGCAACTTACAAGCTTTTGGCTGTCGTCGCAAAGAGTTGTTGCTGTTGACGCGAACCATTTGGCTACTCTAGTGCGAATTGGGTCAGCAGGTTTGATTGTGTATACGTATGTATATAAAGTATCCATCCAATGCCACGCCCACTGGTACCCACTCCCCCTCTCTCTCTCTCTCTCTCTCTCTCACTCTTTGTCCCTGCAACGTGCCACAGAATTTGCATAAATAAATCAAAACTCATTTACCTGCCCCACTTTTGTGCAACCCTCCCCTCCTCTCGCCACTCTCTTGCCCGCGGGCAGACGCTTCAGTTGTCTCCCATATATATATACATATATATATATCTCTTTTTTTTTTGTGAGCCTTTTGCGCTTTTCCGCGCTGCAGCGAAGGAAAAACGGGTTAATTGTCAGCCGCGCTTCTTTGCTTTTTGTTTTTGCTAGAAAAAAAAAAAATAAGAGGAAAAATTGTATATAAAAAAGTATTGTTGGCGGCACAATTTCCGCCACTGTTGGTCCGTAATTTTGCAATTTTGTAATTAAAGTAATTATTTGATTCGCTTTTTATTGTCGTGCCAGGTTATTGTAAAATGTTGCACGAGCAAACGATTTGTTGCAGTGGCAGCAGGATTTGCAGTCAAATTGAACAAAAGGCATTGGTTTCGTTTTACTATAGTATAATCCCAAATAACTTATCCTAGCTTGGACTGTCCTCCATGGTCTCTTGAACATAACAAATGCATCATATATGTGTACATGCGTCCTCCATGGTTATTTGAAAGTATATCAAATGCAACATATTGATTTGTAGTGCCAGTTTAAGGTGTCCTCCATGGTCCCTTGCAGCCCATCCAATGCATCGTATTAATAGTTGGTCCTCCATGGTCTCTTGAACATAACAAAGGCTTAATATTAATGTGTGGATAGGTGTCCCCGTTGGTCACTTTTCGTCAGTTGATAGATTAACAAATATAATCATTAATTTATCCATGTTCACTTTGTTTGTCATTTAAAAAACTCCCATAAATAATCATTAGTTGTCCTTTGTTCACTTTGTTTTCTCTGTTATCAGTTATCAAGACTAAATGCTAATGCATAAGTTCAGTTTATATATCTATCCGATTTATATAGAGTCAACAGGCTTGCCTTAAATAGTAAATGTCCTCCATGGTCACTTGACTGGCTAATGCATTAGTTTGCGCACCTCCAACTGAACAATACACAATGATAATATGATAGATAGAGCTAATGATAATGTAAATATATTATTATAATGAATTGCCAATAATAATATCATTTAGATTTCTCGTTTAATGATACTCTATACCTATATATATATATATACAGATAATTCTGCTTTTTATTATCGCATCGTTTCATATTTGGAAATTCAACTTAACTTCTCATTACTTATCAAACCAGCATCGAGGCGCAATCCGTTGATAAAGTCAAATCAACTGGTTTTTTTATAGGTCATGTCTTGAGCTCTACAAACCCCAAATAAAAAAAACAGTTCTTATCGCATAGCAGATTATGCTGGTCAGGTTGCCAAGAGGCCTTTCAAATGTTGTCACAATAAACACGGAAGGGGGAGGGATTGGGGGGGGGGGTGCGGCTAAAGGGCATAAAGTCAACATGGCATATGCCAAAAGTTCAACATGTACGAAAGTCAGTTAACGCACACACACACACACACACACACACACACACACACACACACACACACACACACACACACACACACACACACACACACACACACACACACACCGCACGCACACACACACACACACACACACACACACACACACATACACACTAACGCGCACACACTCCAATACACACATGCAAATGCAGAGCGGCCAATTAAGCAACATGACCTAGAATATTGTAACCCAATTGTGACCCGGCCCGGCTCGGCTTAAATCACAGATGTGCGTGTGTGTGTATATGTGTGTGTGTTAGTGTGTGTTTTACATGTATGAGCATATGCAAATGTGTGTGTGTACAGCATTTGCATGTGCTCTGCATGTTTAATTGTCGTAATAAATGCGTAGGCACATCACGTGCTACATTTATTTATTTATATAGCTATAGATTGAAGTACACAAATATTGTATATACCGATAGGCTATCAAGGCTGTTAACTGGGCTTAATCGGAGTCGCTTCAAACCCGGAACTCTCTCTAAATGAAAACTTTTGGAGAAGACTCAGTCCTTAAGCAGAAATAACTTTGTTACCAGCCATTGCATTTATCTAAACATGTTTGGCAGTTGTCAACTTCAGGTGGATATCGAAATTAGCCGCAAAACTAAAGTACCCACTGGCAAGGGTATAAAAACGTATTGCGAACGAATTTATCCTTGTGCTTAGCCAAACAAAGCGCTGTGCAGCCGGAAATTCATAAAAATAATAAACATAAGCGCCTCGAAATGACATTGGATTTGACTAGCTATACTATATACATATATATGGTATATATATAGTATATATATATATATCTATATATGGGAATGTTACAATTTAGCAGGCAGCACGTGGCTGACACTCGAGGGCTACGTTTCTCGCCATGGTCAAGTGCAGTTGGAATTTCGTAATTACTATTTTTCTATTATACACATATTAAATGTGTTTTTGAAGCTCTGAGATTCTGAACATATCGTGTTTGGTTAAAACAATCACGTGCCCGAAAAAAAACTGATTGGGCTCTGACATAATCATGAAGTCGAATGCGAGAGCTAACTATATGAAATGTCGATTTCATCAATGGACGCCACACTAAATGTTTTAGTAGTAGCCCACCCTCCCCTCCCCTCTACAACTTTTGGTTAGGGTATTTACACCTAACCCCCGCCCACTTTCGAGCTGTCTTCCTTCTGTTAACTTGGCCATGTTGCTGCCCGTTGATCGTCGGCCAGTTGAGCTACCCTTTTTGTCTTGCCAGACACGTCCGCATCAAATATATTTTGTTAACGTCGCTATCGGACACTGGCTCAAAGGCTTAATAGACTGGTGCTATCAGCTAAAGCCATGTCCAGGTCCAAGGCCCCGGGCCAAAGGCGTTTGTCAGTGTTTAGTCAAGTGTGCAGGTGAGAGCTGCTTCCAATTACCTTAAATATAACTAAATATAGTTAATATATTGAACAATAACTGTTATTAAAAAAGCTCAAATCTATGGCCAATCAATGTCACAGGCTGAGAAACCACAAAAAAACGGTCTAATTTATTGCTTTCGTTACTTTTTGCATATATTTATATAAGTTAACTCAAAGTTTAGTCCGAACCTTTTTTATGGCTTGCCAATAAATATACAAAAAAATCGCTTCTAACATATGTGTATACCCTGTAGAAATTAAAGTGCGTGCAAGGAGTTTATATATGTAAAATAAAAATATAATGCTGACATTTGCAGGATTATTTTTGTGAACTTAAAGAGACTAAATGAGCCTAGGGAAATACAATTTGATTTTTTGGCTTCTCTAATGTAATCTCTTATCGAAAAAGTTATATCCATTATTGAATTATACAGGATATATCATAGCCGAGCATGCTTGAAAATTAGATTCTTGTTTCCTGCTTTAAGTGTAAACTTTTCAAAAGAAGAAACAAAGTTGATCTGATTAATCTGAGTCAACTTTGTTAAGTATTATGAAGCTTAGATTCTAGATTCTTAGATTCTTATATCACAGCAAAGCAAAGTTTGTTAGCCTTAACATATTTACACATGCATAATATATCTATAAATATATAACAATAGCATACTTATCGCACAATTAGCTAGGCAACATTGTAATCACATTGTTTTTAGTAATTATGTATGCCTAATCTACACTGGCACTTTTCCGCAGTTTCCAACCAGCCCAGCAAACCCGATAAGCAATTGCTTGCGGTTACTCTTCAAAAGGGTATTATCATTTTCATATGTCACGCGTCATGAATTTATGAAGCCTGTAGGGCTTATATGCCTACCGACAGGCCGATAGGCTGCCATGATGGAACTTGGCATAGATCCGAGTTTTTTCAAGAACTCTGGATATTATGAAGCTTATGCATAGACATCAAATTCTATATGTGAAAACAGTTAGTATAAGTTTTCTTTATCTTTTTTGAGAGCTAAGAGCTAAGCTTTAACTGTAATCGTTAACTGTTGAACTACGAGCTGTTATATCATATACTATCGTATCCTTATATTGTTTATGATAGAATATAATATGTATGCTACGATCATTGCTTGTTGTGTTAAAATTCGCAACAAGTTTAAGCTTTGAGCAAGTCACAAGGTGTAGACAATATCGAGTTGATAGACCTGCGAGATTCTTGAACAGACTAAACAGATACATTTCTGCTCCTTAATGTTGTTTAAATATGATGCTATTGAATAGGGAATATACTCCTTATGTATATTATTATCTTTTATAAGTAAGCGTATTTAAGCTGCGTCTATTCACTAAGCTTTTTTCGGCGCACAAGCTTAACATTGGCGATGGCTGCGCTGTGGGTCGGGGGTCTATTTCAGATTTTTATCTACTCGTTGACGGGGCATTTAGCACCAACTGATAACATGATAAAAGCAAATATTAGACGCGATAAGAGTTAACTAGTTACTCATTGTTCTATCGCATGTATCACACAAAAAAAATATAGTTAACATATTTTTTTCGCGTATCGTGTGCCGAGATAATGCGATAAAAGTCGGGGAAAAAAAACTACGGAGCAGATTGTAAAATCAATTTTAGTTGTTGGGGACTTTGTTTGCATGATGATGCATGCCCCAAGTGCTTGCCTGCAAATTGAAGACTGACTAAAAGGGTATATTGTTTTTCTACTTGTGCGAATGTGTGTCAGGTATAAAGTAAATTGAGCTGGTGAAGCTTTCTTTAGATACATTTTTTGACTGGAATGACTCAGTCGATTTGGGCGAAATCGAATCTCTGATACCTCAACTACAGATCGAGTTTATCTCCGTTTATCCCTAAAACTCCTTTCATTTGTATAATATATACATACATGGTTCTATTTAAGCCTAACTCGGTGTAACTATCAGGAGCTAAACTACACTTTCTTCTTTGGTTTACACAGATTAAAGCATACTTCCTCCAAAATTGGAAAGATCCCCGAGTTCTTAAATAAGAACCTTGTGCTTTGGTGCCAGATTTGAGCGCTGAAATGGTCCCAAAGTTCGAGCTTTAACTAGCCAAGTTAGTAGGGAATGCCTACATAAAATAGGGTGCAGCTGAAAGAAACTGCCATCGCAAAAGTACAGCTAAGCTGAAGTATAGGGTATCTCCCAGTCGGCTACTCCCGGCTAGAGCCCACGCTGGCTTGCTTTGTTTGGTTGCTTAGTCAACGGCTGATCGCATAAATGGGAGTATACAAATTGTTTTCTTAGCTACCAGCGCACAAAAACAACAAGCTGCTGCTCCAGCCCCTACCCCTACACCTCACCCCCTTTTTTAACCCACATTCAACCCCCCTCCCCGCCCCTCTCAGAGTTACCCAACCGCTTGACGACAAGTCTATTGTCGTCACTGTGCACGCGGGGGGTTCTTTGTATTTCCTTCGTTTCAGTTGAAATTGTTTTGTATAATTTTTGTATGTTTACGCAAAAAAAAAAGTGCTGCTGCTGCAACGCAAGTCGATAGCCCGCTTCTTAGTAAAAATATATTATATAAATATCATCTATATATATATCTATATATAATACATACAATTGAAGCTTACACATAACAGTCTATAAGCCACACGCAGAGGCAACGCAGCTGCGGCAGCTTCTGTGTCCCAGAAATCCCAGAAAACCAAATGAAGTTCTTTGCGTAAGTCTTGCTGCAAATCAATCTGAGTCCAAAGAGGAGCTGCCCCCAGCTCCAGTCAAGCATTTAAAAAAACAACCCAGGAACTAGCCAAGCCCATTTGCTGCAAGGCGCAGTCAAGCGTAGCCTAAGTTGTTTTCACATTTTATCTATTTTTCATTCAATTAAAGCTCAGGTAAAACTTTTCTCTTTTTGTGACAATTGAATGCATTCAATTTGTTGTTAATTTGTTTGCCAAACAAATTTGCTTCCAAAAGATTTTCCAAGAAAAAAAATGAGCTTTAAATTCAATAAAATTTTGTATCGAGAGTTGAATGAACGCATTGTGTGGGCGTGTTTTTTTCTACTATCAAATAAAACTCAATGAAAGCAACTAAATATATAGTCAAAGATTATGCTACATATATACTAATCTAGTTATTGTAGCTATATTAAGTAGTATATATTTACCCATTTTCTGCGTCTTTAAAATTGCCTGTGCAAATTTTCATATATGTTTCTTGCTTTGTTTGCTTTTTCTTTCAGTTTCTCCAAGATGTCCAAATATTCGGGCAAAAAATGCCGCCTCCTCTCGATGATGTGGCTGACGGCGTTCTTCTTCTTTGTGGAAATCATAGTCGGCTACGTGACCAATTCGATGGCCCTCGTCGCGGACAGCTTTCACATGCTGGGCGATATAGCTGCCCTGGTCATATCATTCCTGTCAGTTAAGGTGCGTTCCATCTTCCTTTTATTGCATATATATATAACTAATATATATTCCCAATCCCAACAGATGTCGCCCAAAAAATGGTCAAAGAACACCTTCGGCTGGGCACGCGCCGAGGTCCTGGGCGCTCTGGTCAATGCGGTGTTTCTGGTCGCGCTCTGCTTCAGCATCACGATTGAGGCCTGCAAAAGGTGAGGCACCTGTGCCCATACTTACCTGTGTGTGCGTGTGTGTGTGTGTTTGTAGCCGCTGTCGTGGTCAACGCCTTCGCACACCCAGCTCGCAATTTCGAACATTTCGCCTTGTCACCGTTTCGTGTGCTCACATTTTCTTGAATTTGTTTTTGTTTATTTATTTATTGTTGTTGTTGTTGTTGCTGTTGTTGTTGTTAGTCAGTCGTTTATTTTGTTATCTTTTATTTTAATTTACGTTTTTCGATATTCGCCATTTGTTATTCGCAGCGTTTTCATTTGCATGCTGCGTGCATATTTCTTGCCACTTTACGATGCGCGTTTTTATACGCCATACGATTGTATAAACGTGCAAGCTCTTCTTCTTTGCCTTTAAGTAGCTATGATTAGCGGCGTAGAGCTAGGCGCAGTAGACCCGGAATCCCTGCAATATGATTACAAATATTATAAACCAGTTCAATCCAATTTATTTGCATATCATTTACACAAATCAGAACAGATGAATGTCGTAAACGGCGTCTCATTTGCTAACAGTATTTACTTTACCAAATGTTCTCACTTTCCTTTCTGTTGTTCTGTCAATAATAATGTAATCTAATATGTGGCACACGTCTAAGCTTAGCAATAGAACTGGATATTAAATGTAAACACTACGTTCAATACGTTTTCATTACGTTCATCAGAAACTCTAAACATACAAATGTTAAAGCATTATTTCTCTAGACTTACCTGATTACAAACTGTCCTTAATCAATTAACATTTGAATATAAGCAACAGCGCGCCATTTGCTTACAGTTGTCGGCTTAACAGCGCTTTAATCTGTTAAGGTTAAATTAAATGTTATTCCTCTCACAACTTTAAAACTTTCTCCAACAGATTCATCGAGCAGGAGCCCATACATAAACCTGAGCTGTTGCTTATTGTAGGCATACTGGGCCTGCTGGTCAATATGATTGGCCTGTGTCTTCTATATGGTGCGTATACTTTATATTACTTAATTGTCTATCAAGCATTTAATCAATTGAAATACCTTTAGAGCACGGCGGACATCATGGACACTCGCATGGCGGTGGCCTGACGCGCAATCACAGCCGCCTCACGGAGCTGGCCAACATGGACGAGGGCGAGGATGAGCAGAACGATTATGCCTATGAGAAGCAAAAGGAGAAGCAGGTGAAGAAGTCCAGTCACGGTCACAGCCATGATCCCGGCCAGATGAACATGCGCGGCGCCTTTCTGCACGTGCTCAGCGATGCCCTGGGCAGCGTCATTGTCGTAGTCAGCGCCTTGGTCGTCTGGAAGAGCGACTGGCAGTATCGCCTGTACATTGATCCGGCTCTGTCTATTGTCTTGGTGGCACTCATCTTGCACTCTGTGTGGCCGCTGTTGCGTGAGTCTGCGCTAATTCTGCTGCAAACGGTGCCCACGCACATTCAGGTGGATGCCATACAGAAGCGTCTCCTGGAGAAGGTCGACGGCGTGCTGGCCGTGCACGAGTTTCATGTCTGGCAATTGGCCGGCGATCGCATCATTGCCTCCGCGCATATACGGTAGGGTGGACGCAGTCCACAGCATCATTGTTTACCTCTATCTAATAATATTTTTTAATTCGCCGCAGTTGTCGCAACTTGTCGGAGTATATGAAGATAGCCGAAAAGGTCAAGGAGTTCTTTCACAATGAGGGCATACACTCGACCACCATACAGCCGGAGTTCAGTGAGATTGAGGGCTGCAATATGTCCGATGGCACCTCGAGCATTAACATGAGCGGCTCCGATTGCTGTGCCCTCGACTGCCCCACCACGGACGAGGGCTGCGTGAAGGCCACCTGCTGCCAAAACAACAACAAACTGGTAATTGGAAATTAGCTTGACTTTGGACGCAGCAACTCAATATTAATCCCTTGCAGAATCAACTGCCCTCGCCCACCAATTCGCCGTACATGTGCCGCCAACGCAATGCGGCACGCCAGGCTGGCGATGTTGAGGCCGGCTCGCTGCTGGAAGCCGCCGCCGCCGCCAGTGGCAACCAGGCGATAGGCAACGGCAGCGCTGTCACAGGATCTGCGGAGCCAACGCCAAAGAACGAAATAGTCTGACAACAGCAACAGCAGCAGCAGCCAGCACAACAACATCAAGTACACTTTGCCACAAGCCCAACCACATCAACACGTGATATATTTTACGAGCCAAACAGTCAAGCAGCTTCCAAAGTCATCGCGGCCAGCGATGCCAGTCCAAGTCTCTCGCTAACCGCACAACGACGCCGCGAACTGCAGCTGCGCGCCGAGCAGCATTGCCAGGAGCAGGTGAAGCTCAGCGGCGGCGCCTGCACGCGCAACGGGGATGAGGTGGCGCTTTAAACCCGAAGAAGAGGACGGAGACTGTCGCGTTGGGCTTTTCACACATATACACGCATTCTTCTTGGCAACTTAAACTGTTCTTTAGTAGAATTTACATATAAACAAATTACGTTTAAAGGGCCATTCGAGTTGAGGCAGGTTCTAAGCGATGTTGTTATTGCGTGAGTCTAGTTTAAAACATAAAATATTGAGCGTGTCTGTGTTTTTTTCAAGCCCCACCCACCCCAGCCCTGCACAGACACAACCCACATAGCGTATTTTATTTGATTATGTGTGCTAGTTTAATTCAATTCAAAAATTCTTTAGACTTAGAGCCGCGAAAAACATGCAGTTGAAATGTCATTCGTATAATAAATGATTATATGGGATGTTGATAACAAGAGAAACAAAAACAAAATAACACAAAAGAATAGTTAATTTTAGCATTAAGTCCAAAGCAACATTAACAACAATTAAGCATATGTACGTTTTTTACATTTTGAAAAAGTTTATACATGAAACAAAAACAACAAAAACATATATTGTATTAAGTTATATACATATATATATATAGTTAATGATCAAAGACAGTGGCCGTTGGGCGCGTTTAGTGCGAATGTTTAGCGAAAAGTTGATAGAATTACAAATACCTAGTGTATTATCATATGCAAATTCTATGAAAAGAAAGGTAAATGAAATAAAACAAAAATACATACTGTATATGTACGCAAGCTTTAGGCATTAGTTTCTTATTCTTAGTAGTTTTATCATAATGCTAAATGTAAAAAGGTTTTTACTGCAATGGCAATTAAGACTTCATTTAATTTAAGCGATTTTCAACTTTGTCATTAATTCGATAAATGCTGTATTATTTTATGATTGTCTCAATTTGTCTGCGTTTATGTTTGTAAATATGCCTACATCAAACATAATTATTATAATTAAATGATACAAATGAAAACCTATACGGATTATTTTATTTTCGGTCGATAGCTTTATTAAAATAGCCAAGCGAAAGTTTGATTTACTTCATTTGTAAATATAAATTTATTCTTTTTCTTCGAGGTTCAATAAATTGATTTTAATACAAAAATGGTTTTTATTTACAGTGGAAATATCTCTATGTACAATTGAGTTTGAGTATGAACTTGAAAGGAAAAATTTAAATAAATTTACATTATTTACAAATTTTCATGGAATGTGGACTCAGTAGTTAAATTAAGCGTGAAGTTAGATAATTAGTGCTCTGGCTCGTGCTCCCCGTCATCGATGCATTGCATCTCTGAGAAGCGAAGCTGGCGCTATAAATTCTCTTCTAGATTCTGGTCGGTGTTCTCCTCAACAATTGCCTCGTCCCAGGGACCGTGAATGTTGAACTTGTGGCTCTGCTGCCGCACAAATATAAACGGGCAGACAAAGTTGATGAAGAGCGTGCTGCAGGCATATAAACACAGCACGGGCCGTGATATATTATAGAGCGCGGTGCAGCATGTGATAAATATGGGCACCATGCACAGAGGGTGCCATATGGCTGCTATCATAATGGGGTACAGCACAAAGAAGATCGCGGCCTCGACGAGCAGAACAAAGGCGTGATACGACGTGGACAGTCGCGAGGCCAGACAGATGGCGCCGAATATGGCCGCATTCAGCGATATGGCCTTGGAGACCATGGCTACATCTAGACCGTAGTCGGAGAACATCAGATTGAAGAGCATCATAAAGAAAGTCGTCATGTATATGGTGTCCGTGCTAATGGCCTGCGTCAATGTGTGCAGCATGGGTGAAAAGATGTAGCCAAAGAGCAGCACCGTGACCAGCGTCTTGGAATCCTCTCCCAAGAGCATCATGCTGAGACTGCTGCCGCGATAGAACAAATACCCGATGCCAGTAATTATGCACGTGGGCACCAATATACTGGTGGGTGCGACCAGTTCGACCAGCATCATATGGTAGAGTATCAGAAATCCGGTTATGCACGAGATTTGATTGTTCAGCACGGTAATGCCGGCAACAGCCTCGCCGAAAGTGTACAGGCGCACGTGAAGATTTGTGCGCAGGTCTTTCAGGAAACTCACATCCGTATAGTTATCCGGATACTCGCGGTTTGAATAGAGATTCTTGACCCAAGGCTTTCGTTTACCGTACGTGGTTTTTGCCATTTTTTATTCAGTGCCAAAAACATTGACAAACGGTTTGTTTACAACCGAACAGCTGATACAGTTATCGATAACAAGTGCAGGCTCCATGTTGTTATCGGGGTATCGATAGGACTGAGGCGCGCAGCCAAGTTCAAATATGACCATCCATACCATTTGTTAGAATGCGTTATTTTATTTCTGCTTAAGAGTTAGTTGTATAAAGGCTCAGTTATTAAAGTAAGGAAGGCAAAAGCGCCCTTGGCTAGTATTGTAGACTTTCAGTTAAAATCAGTTAGAATCCATCCAGGATTAGTTAAGAAAAACGCTTCAAAAAGGCACCCAACAACATTGCATTAAGATTGTGAGTCCAACGGTTAATTAGGGACATTCGTCAGGTTATAAAAATGGGCTCTTAGCAAGGCCACTGTCAACAACAAAAGATTGCTATAAATAAGAAAAATATTGAATTTACGACCAGCCGCCCGTCAACTTGTGAAAGAGTTCCTCGTTCAGCGTCTGATTGTTATCCTTGGAGCGCATGGACATAAAGATGTAGCCGCCTATAAACTCATGGACCACCTTACAGTCGGCCGAGTGGCAAGAGAAGACGACATTCTCGTCATTAAACTGTATCATCATGCACTTTATGCCCCAGTTGACATTCCAGGCCTTCATGCTGTTGTAGCGCCAGGTCTTGATGTGATCTCCAGTGCTTAGGTCCATGCGCATAATGCGATTGTGAGCCACGCCCAGCAGCTCTTCCTTGCGATGGCCGTCGAACTTGATGATGAACAGTGAGACGCCAAAGTCGGGCAGCGATTGCCAAGCCTGTATGTACTTCAGCTTGGCTTCCAGCAGCGACAGCTCCCGCACATTGGCATGTGCCTCCAGAATGCGCTGCACCGCCTTGCCGGACAGCTTGCGCAGCATCTTGGGTGACAAATAGTCCACAGCATCCACGCTCCGCGGATCAATGTTGACATGCACGCCGTGCACGGGTCGCTGCATCTGGAGCAGCGACAAGATGCCATCGACTTCGCTCTCGTATGTGCTGTCGGCTAGGGAGCGACCCTTGGCAGCCAAGCGGCAGGCGGCCAGCCACTTGGCGTACTGCTGCTCGTTCTCGCAACGCACCCAGACCTCGCTGTTGGGTCCATGGTGGTCCTCGGGCGAGACCTCCAGGCGTATGGCATATTTGCCCTGCGCAAGATTCACGTCCGGTGTGACTTCGCAGCCGCGCAAATTGATGGTAATCGCGGGGGCAGTGCATCGCGAATCCTCGGCCGTCTTATAAAGATGCAAGTGCAAGTCGCGATAAATGAAATAATAGCGTTTGTAGCCTCTCAGCGTAAAACGTTGGGGCTTAAGGAAGCGCAGATAGTCGGAGAGTTCCGGTATGCGTGTGATATTAACCGGATCGTGTGTATTGCTGCCTTCCAGTGTGATCTGCAGCTCATTGAGCGCGGAATCGATATCATCATCATCGTTCTCCTGACTGGACGTCTCAATGCCCGAGTCAATGGCTGCCAGCGGCTGCATGTCCACCTGATGGTTCACCTGAAATTGCAGGGCGGCAAACATAAGCGTCTCCTCCTCGGTGCAATCCAGCTCCTCGTTCAGTATGGACCATTTGGCCTGCTCGTACAGCTGATTGATCCGCACCTGATCGTACTTGGGATTCATATCAAAGAACGTGTAGTACTTGAAACGTAAGCACAGTGTATCGTACTCCCGTATGCCCTGCTCCATCAAGGACAACGAGCTGTCCAACCAACCAACATTGAGGCGTGCCTTCTCCACCAGCGATTTGGGTCGCAATAGGCGAGCGCGCACATCCGCACTGGGCGTATGCGGCGAGCTGGCCAGGTTCTCTTGAAAATCGCCCAGACTAGAGGAGGAGTCGTAGGTGCCGTAGCCGGTTTGGCTAGGCTTCCAATTGCCGGGCGTATGCGGCGTGGGTGAACGCCTGCCTGCGGCATTGTGCGGCGACAGGGGTGCACAGAAGAACAGGCCTGGCGCCGATGGCTTGTCCAGGCTGCCGTTGCTGCCGCCATTAAAGCCCGAATTGATGGGCACAAATGAGTTGGTATCTGGTGCCGGTTGCAGATATGTGGTGCCATCCGGCTCGGCTATGGGCACACGCTTCAGATGTGGAAGCTGGGCAAAGTTCTTCTTCAGATGCTCCGCCTCAAGCGGCTTACATAACGACAGCTCCTCCGGATAGCGTATGTCCAGCTGTTTGCACAGATTCACAACAGCGCCGAACGTCTTCGCCGAGTAGTCCACGCGACAGTCTATATACCGCAGATCCGGCAACTGGACGCGCAGCACCTTGTGCATGGGCGTAAAGTGCAGCAAGCTGTCCGCCTGCACGCCGCACTGGTCGAGGGTGGCGCGAGTGCGGGTAAGCCAAACGTTCTTGGCCGGCCAGTAGAGCGCATGATCGGACCAGTCTTTCGGATTCTCTGGATCGACCAGCTGCAGCAGTATGCTGCCCAGGTGCTGATCGCCGCGCACGCGCATTGTGCGCTCCAGCGCCAGATCCGTTATGAAGATGCGCAGATTCCATGAGTTTTCGCCAACGTGAATCATTGCGCGACTTTCTTTTGTTCTTTGTACTTTTGCTGTTGTTTATTGCGGATGCTGACGTCAAATGTGCCCTCTCCGGCTGACAGCCTCAAACGTCCTTGTGGCGGCGCCTACGTGCGTTGGGTTCGCCTACAAATGAGATGGGTTTGTGTTGCAGCTGTTTAATTATAGAGTTATTTAAGCGAATTCTTTCAATTTCATCTACACACTTTAATGCGGGCACGCTGCATATGTCGTAATACTTCCGGATGCGCGCAATTGCATTGATTGATTTTCACTTAAGAAACTGGAGCAATTAATGAAAATGCATTGAAATAGAAAGCGCCCAGTGGATCAATTGAGAGCTGTTGCCGTTCACAGCCGAACCAGTTGGCTGGTCCATGCGAACTAGATGAGCGAACCGTTTTGGGAATTGCAACAAGTTGCCAGCTCCGTGCCAATCGATAGGCAAGTTCTTGCCTGGCGATTAGACAGTACCGTTACATCTGCGCCAACTGCCGTTTTTTTTTGTTTGCCATGGCAACGGATTACAGATTTGACCAGCCCCAAGGCTGGAGTTTTCAATGAATTTGTACAAACAAACAATAAACAAACGAGAAATTCGTAACCACAGCAGCAGCCAGTCAATTTTCAGTTATAAATCGACAGCTGAACAGCCGGCAACACATACCCAATACCCACATTCGAATCCAGCATTAACAATATTTACACATAGGAAAAAAGCACGCTACAATAAATACAACTTTTCTGCGCAACAAAATAAAATAAACTGCACACTGTGTGTGCACTTTGATGGTATCGCCTCAAGTCTGCATCGACCTTTAGTGCAGCATCTCGCTTGGGATAATAACACCATGTCGTAAGTATCCGTATCCAAGCGGTCCGCACCACATCACCATTGTGCCTCAACCTCCCCCCATCCATCCTCAACTCGCAACTCTCAGGTTGCCGGCAAAAAGCTGTGAAAGCCTTTACTCGGCCAGCTCTCGCGAATCCGCCAGCCAGATCTATCAGCGCAAGCAGCCGGCGCGCGGCTTGAAGGCAGCCAATGGCATCCGCCAGCCCTCGATGGTGCCCAACAATGCCGCCAGTGAGATACATCAGCGCGTTATGTCGGCGCGTAATTTGCGCGCGAAAACCTTTCAGAACCAGCTGGCCGATGCCCAGGCAGAGATATCCAATTTGGCGCACGAGAATCGCATGCTGCGCACCATGCACAAGCGCCAGTCGACGGCGCTCAACAAATATGAGAATACCGGAGCCGAGCTGCCGCAGCTATTGCATTCGCATGCCGAGGAGCTGCGCGTCTGGCAGACCAAGCATCGCAACGTGCAAGCCGCCAACAAGGAGCTGGAGGCGAAGCTCAAGCAAAAGGAGGCACAGATTCTAACGCTCAGCGACCAGAACAGACATTTTAGCCAGCTGATCAGGGACAAGTAAGCCGTAATTGAGCTTAAGAGAATCGTTTGAACTAATTAGTTGCTTTGCAGAAACCTGGACGAACGCCAGAAGCTGCAGGATAAGCTGCGCTCATTGGAGCAGCGCCTGCAAGAGAAGGATAACGATATGAAGCTCATGACACGCAAGGTGCAGCTGGAATCCAAAAACTTCCGCCAGCAGCTGCTCAACGAACAGAAGAAATGCAAGGAGGTCATGCTGAAGCTGGAGAAGGCCAGGCTCGAGATAAGCGGCTATCGCAAGCTGGAAGATTTTGCAGTTAGTCCGAAAAAAGTATAAATTTATTGAACTATATTGTATGCTCGCAATTGCAGGTTGACAAGGCTAATCCCTTGGCCTCTGGTCGCCGCACCAAGCTGACTGCTGTCGAGGATTCGGACAAAATTGAGAAACTGGAAAAGTCTCTGGAAATGCTGGACAAGGCCATTGAGAAGAACAACCAGAGTGAATTTAATGCGCTGACTGACGTCCTGGAGACCGATTCTAATTTTGACTTTGAGAAGGATGATGCCGATGAGGAGAAGAGCCTGGCCCAAATGCCGGATGCTCAGGATAAGGATAAGCCAACACGCGCCAAATTGACGCTGCCGCCGGCCACCATCCTGCCCAAGCCGTTGGCCAACAATGCAAACAATTCGTCCCGTCTCGGCCAACTGGTAAATCCGTCCAAGCCGAAACCCAATCCTCGCCTGCGCAGCACCGCTGGCGGCAGCGTATCCACTCTGGCCAGCAGCAATGCGCGGAGCTGTCTGGGAAGCAAGCGCCGGGATAATGATATAAGTGCCAAGCACGCTTCAGCAGCCGATGCGGCTGCCGACAAACTGGAGGCACTAGCAAAAACATTGGAATATGACTACGAAGAAGATTCCGAGCATGACGAGGACGCTGAGGAAGATGGCGATGCCAAAAAGTACAGAAACATGGACCAAGAAGATTATGTATCCGAAGAGGAGGACTCTCCAGCTGATGAATATGCCCCCTACTTGGATACAAAATGTGAACTGGCTGAGATGCTCGAGATGGAGGAGGAGTATGAAGATGACGACGACGACGAACAATCACCAAAGCCCCCAACCAAAGCAGGCTTGGTAACTAGTTAAAGGATCTCTTAAGTAACCATAAATTATATAGCAACTATTCCATTAACACAGCAAAAGGGCAATTCGCGTGCGCCCATCATGAAGGAGAATGTGTCTGGCTTGCAAAAGCTAATCTCTGATGACTACAAGGAACGCGAGAGCTTCTTGGACATACATTGTCGCCCGAACTCGGGCAGCAACATGCGCGATGATCCCGCCAAGAAGAAGCGCAGCAGCATCTCGACAGGCACCGCCGGAGCTGGCGGTCAAATGGTTGCCAGTCGCAAGCATGCACTCCTTGCCGCGCTCAAGGTCATCGATGACAACAAGGATGAGGATTAGTTTCAGTTTTTCTTTTTCTAGACTTTAAGCTGCGTTAAGTTATATTTTTTAATTGATTCCAAGTAAAGAGCTCTGTAAGCGCGGCAGCCGTAGCATGTGCAGCAACTGCTGGACAAGTGCTGGTCCATATGGATGGCTTGCCCATTTGTGCCAGGATTTGGTTCAGTGCGTGTTGCACCTGCTCCAGCGCCGTTGAGCAAGTAAAAGCGAGTTGTGTTAAACATTTTAAATTGTACAAATTTATTTTCACGCTTATTCTAAGATTTAATATGTACATCATTTATTGTTTCTGCCACGCATCTTGCTGATGGCCCGGGAGACTTTCTTGCGCAGCTCCTTTTGCCGCCTCATTTTGGAGGCTTCTTCGTCACGTTTTTGTTTGCGGAACTTTTGCATACGCTGCTTGGTTTCCTTGCGTTCGCGTTGGCGCTTATCCTTGTAGTTGGTCTCGATCATCTTCATCATTTTGGCCACCTTCTGCTCGTACGGCGAGTTGATAACCGCAACGCGTTCGAGCGCTTGCCTTGGAATCTCTGGCGCCAGCTTGGGTTTATCCTTATATGGTAGCGCACGCTGCAGTGCCTTGGGTATGACCAGCGGGCGGAAGATCTTCGGTTTGCGCACAATATCTGTATACATGCTATCCGGCTGTGCCTCGTTCTGGAGTGCTCGCTCCCGCTTCAACTGGCCCAGCGTCTTCATGCCCTGCCACTGGCTCTTCTCCTCTGGTGGCAGCAGCAGCGATGTGATGGGAGCATAGAAACGTGGCACGTCCACACGGAACCAGGTGCGACAGAAGACAATGTCACTGAGCAGAATCTTGTCCTCGAATGTTGCACGATAGGAGCCCTCGGGCGTGTGATGCGCCTTCTTGATTTGGCCGCGTATACCGGATACGGTCTTGATTTTGGCGCCTTCGAATTTGGCCACCTCCAGGGAGGAGGTGAACATGTCCTTAATGAACGCTGTGTTCTTGTAGATCTTGAATGGATGTCCCACCAGCTTAAGCTTTTTCATGATCTGCGACGATTTGTCCAGTTCGGTAACGCAGCCAGTAGCGGCTATGCGGAAGCCCAAACGCTTCATTTCCTCCTGATCCTGGCGCACCGTTTGCAGCGCCAGGAAGCCAGTATTCTGCGGCGTTATTGGACCCCAAAAAGTCATGCTGCAGGTCACATGATTGGGCGTATACTTCAGATAACGATGCCTCAGGTTATCCTCCACCTTGGCATAAATGGCGACCGTCTGGAAGCGACGCCAGCCCATAGAGACGATGAGCGGATCGCCGGTCTTGAGGATCTTCTTGTACCAGCGATGCTTTTTAACCTTGCAATTGACATAGCCCACATTCTCCTCGGTCATGTTGAGTGCGCCCACCAGCACCGGATAACTGGCATCGAAATTCTCCACAAACTCCGCAGGTATTGTCTTAAAGCCCAGGCGCACATATAAGCCGGCGCGGTAGCCTTCGATTTGAATACGCAGCTCGTTGTCCAGCTGGGCGAATTCGCTTTTGTTCAGCTCGCTTTGCTTCTGCGCCTCCGCTTTAAGATCCTCGTAGAAGGAATGGTCGCCAGTGATGCGGCCGCCATCGTCTTCAGCCTTCTCGCCGCTGTTGTCGTATTCTGCATCGAATTTGGCCTTAAGCTTGAGCTTCTTGGCCATCAGCTCGGCTTTTGTCAGATTCTCCTCCTCCACGCGCGTCATTTTACGTTTGGCAGCCGTGGCAGCTGGAGCAGCTGCCTCATCATCGTTTGGCTCGTCCTCGGCGATCGCTGCTTTCGGCTTGCCGCTGTGCTGCTCACCCGTCTCCAGATCCTCAAAGTCACCATACACCTCGCTGTCCGCATCGCTCATATCGTCCAGCTTGAGCAAATTTTCGGCATCCTCCGAAGCCTTCCACTTGCCAGTCACAAAGCAGTTCTTAATTAGCTCCTTGTTTGCCTCGGACAGCCAATCTCGGGTTGCATCTGAGGCGGGAAAAGTTCTAATCTAGCCTAGCTTAAAATATTGGACAGACTTACCGCTTTGATACTCGAAGAAACAGCGCTCATCCTTGTCGCGTATGTCCTTGTCCTTCTGCAGTTCGGTTTGCTTTTTGGTGGCCACGCGAAACAGACCGCCCAACTCCTCCTCAGAATCGTCGGCGTTCTCTTCCTGCTGCCTGTTGACCTCACCCTGGTTGTATACTCCATATACCAGACGCATCAGATTGCGCGACTCCGAGTGGCGTTGCAGGAAAGCATCGCGCGCTTTTTGTGCCATGTTCGTTTTCCAACTCATATTGCTGGCCAGGATGCGTGCTTCATCATCCTTATCATCATCGGAGCCATCGCTGGGCGCCGCGGCTCCTTTAACATCTGCCAAACTTTGATACTCCTCATCGCCGGAGGACGCATCGTCACTCTCCTGTTCCATGTGCTCGTCGTCATCGCTATTTTCGTCGCGCCAATCGTCGGCCGCAAATTCGTCCGGCTGGTCTTCGTCGCCGGAGGCTGCGTCCAGCCCAGAATCATCTGCATCGTTGTCATCCTCCTGCTCAGACTCGGCCTCGGCTTCGGCATCATCGTCGCTTTTGAAATCTTTGGACTTGATAGGCGCACTGTCTGAAAAGAGCCGGAATTCCTGCTGTTCAATCTGCTCATCCATGGTGGTTTTCTTGTCTATCAGCTTGTTGACTAGCGCCTCCTGCTCTGTGGCCTCGGCCGTCTTCTCCTTGTGCGAGTGTGATCCTTGAAGCTCAATGTAGACTGCATCCTTGTCGTATACGATGCCGCCCACACCCGACATGGGTGCATAGAGTAGACGTTCCTTTTCCAACAGGCTACGCTTCTTCTCTGTGCCAGGCAGTGGACACGGATCAGGTATGAGGCTCAGCTCGTCGATGCGTGCGTCGCCCAGGCCAGCAATGTGCACCATGTGCTCCTGCTTGAGCGGCACACCGCGCACATAGCCGTAGAGGACAACTTCGCGATCGCACTTGGGATTGCGGCGTACCGTGTCCGTGTTTGTGATATCCTCCACACGATCCACCAGAAGGTAGCTGTGCGCACCGCGCCACTGGAGTGGCCGAAATTTCATGACTGATATAAACCGACCCAGATTCTTGATCTCATTGCGCAAGTACTCGCCATGCAGTAGACCCGACAGATAGAAGAGCTTGGCGCCGTCGTAGACCTCCGTCCAGAAGCGATGCTTCAGCTCCTTTTTGCGTTTACGCAGCTGTTTAGGATTCTTGATCATGTCCAGATGCGTCAGCACACCCATAATCTTGGGCATGCCGTGCACCTGGCATATATTGAGGAACTCGAAGATCTCCATTTCAAAGCCATAGCTGGCATCACAGAGCAGCAGCACCAGATCCGCGCACTTGGCCACATCGATCATGGAGTTGATGTCGTTGTTGCACTCCAGCAGGGTTATGCGGCGCTTCTTTGAGGTGACTATGGTGATGGGACCACGTATGTCCGTGACATTGGTGCGCGTGAAGCTCTTAATCAGATTCTTGATGAGCGTGGTTTTGCCCACTTTGGGCGGGCCCACAATGGCAATCAGCACAGGCGGCGGCTCATCGGGTGTCTGGTCGACGACGGGTATGTGCTGCTTCTTGGCCGTTAGATCCTCTTTACGTCGGAAATTGCGCTCCGCACGCTGGGCTGAGTTGATGGCAAATGCTTTTGGATTACGTTGGCGCGCAGTCAGCTCAGGTTCCTTTTGATTGGCGTCCTTTTTGGCCTTTACCTTCTTTTTGTCCGCTTTGACGCCGGACTGGCGTGCACGGTGCTGTTTGCGCTTGTCCTGGCCAGCATCATCGGCCATTATTTAAAACAAAATAAAGTAATATTCCGCAACTGTTTATGTGTGGGATTGCACGTGCTAGCGGCGAAGTGAAACAGTTTGGTATTTTAACACCAAGCTAGAAATAAGGGTTTTTGACATTTTAGTTTGAAAAAGAATTTCGGTCACACTGTCGGTGCATTTTAGTTTTGCGGGCCAAACGGTCACACTGTGTTGCGAAGCAATTTTTTCGCATTATTCATTTTTAGTTAAACTTGCAAAATGCTTTTGCGTTTTGGCAAAGTGAAAACCTATTAAATAGGCCCGACTTACTGGCACACGCATACACGTCCTTTGTACGCCAAACGCCCAGTAACACTGACAGAGCGCTGTCAAAAAAATATAAAAGCTCAATACTCTCGCCCTGGCACTGGCACTGGCAAGAAGCAGCACCAGCAGCAGCAGCAAAGGCGGCGCGTAGTAAAAAATTTTCTTTTAGAGAGCCAAACAGAAGAAGCGACGGCAGAGTTCAGGTAAATGTTAATTAAGTGTAAAGCAACGCAAAATGTTTGCCAAGTGTAAAAGCAAACTTTTCAATTAAAATGACGAGCAACGCCCGAAACGGCAACGTTTTTGTCGGCAGCTGTTGAAGGGGTCAGGCGTTGTGCAGAGGGGCGTACGCAGGGGCGCCTGCCTGCCTTTTGGGGTGGGTGGCCCCGGCCGTTCAGATTCCCTGGAGCCGCCTTCGGCGCGAGATGTCTGTTCCATTCAATGCCACTGCCACTGCCACTCTGGCTGACCTTGTGCTGCTATCGATTTCTGAAATTGCATAAAAAAAGCCCAAAAAAAAGTGAAAATGAAAATAAAATAAAAAAAATCAGACAGCAGAGGCAAAAATCAAGTGAACTGCACACAAGTGAAGGTTAAACAATTTTCTATGGCACGGACGCTGTTCTTTGTTTGCTGCGCTGCGCGACAACAATAAGAATAACGGCCACAACAGCAACAACAACAAAAATATTCAAGAAATAAAATAACAACAACTGCGATCAGAGTCCCAGAAGCGCATACATTATTCTTTTGTTGTTTTGCGCTGTTTTCCCTTTTATTTTTCTTTATTGAATTTCAAGCGAAAGCAAAGTCGAGAAATTCGTTTTAATTGCCTCGCATCGCATTGCGACTGTTTTCTCTTTCCCCTCAGCTATGGAGAGTCCTTGCGAGTCGGAAAGCTCTCTGGATGGTGGCACAATGCTGCCACCGAGTCCAGTTTCCCGGGAGCAGCTACAGAAGCGCATTGAGTCGCTGACACAGCAAAATAAGTGAGTGAGCCCAAGGAGTTGCATAGTTCTAGAAACTTCTCAAACCTATTATTTAATTTTCTATTTGGCAGAGTTCTAAAAGCTGAGCTGGACACGTCCAAGACAAAATGCAAGGTGGTGCAGGAGGAGAATCGCTTTCTGAAACAGGCATCTGTTATAATCGTGAGTACTTGCAATAGACACGTGCGCGCCAACTGTAGCCAAATGATTTCCATTCACAGCAAGCCAAGGCGGAACAGGAGGAAGAGTACATTTCCAACACGCTGTTGAAGAAAATCCAAGCACTTAAGAAGGAAAAGGAGACGCTGGCGCATCACTACGAGCGCGAGGAAGAGTGCCTCACGAACGACTTGTCGCGCAAGCTGGACCAGCTGCGCCAGGAGAAGTGCAAGCTGGAGCAGACGCTGGAGCAGGAGCAGGAGTGCTTGGTGAACAAGCTGATGCGCAAAATCGAGAAACTGCAGGCGGAAACAGATAACAAGCAGACCAATCTCGAGCAGCTGCGTCGCGAAATGGTTGAGCTGGAGAACACACTCGAACAGGAACAGGAGGCGCTGGTCAACAAACTGTGGAAGCGCATGGACAAGTTGGAGACGGAGAAGCGCTCACTGCAAATAAAACTTGATCAGCCGGTCTCGGATCCGACAACGCCACGTGATATCACCAATAATGCCAATGGCGACACCGCCACCAATCTGAGCGCACACATCCAGACGCTGCGCTCCGAGGTGCTGCGTCTGCGCGCCAATCTCGCTACCGCCCAAAAGGAGGAGAAGTCCATCAGGGAGGAGAACGCCAGGCTGCAGCGCAAACTCAAACAGGAGGTGGAACGACGCGAAGCTCTGTGCCGCCATCTCTCCGAATCGGAGTCGTCGCTAGAAATGGACGAGGAGCGCTTTTACAATGAGAATCTTATGGCTGGCGGCCCGACTGCTGCCGCAGCCGTAAATGCTCAACGACAGCGCACCATTAGCAGTCCCGTTTCGCATAGTCCCTCAAGCAGTCGTCCCCTTAGTCCCGGAACGGCCGGACAGAACCGTTGCTATGCCTGCGGGCAACTTGTGGTAAGCACGATTACATTGTCATATACGGACAAACATATTAATGGCATATTCTTTAGAATCGTCGCGCCAGCGAGCGCTTCATCAAGCCAGCACTGCCTACGCCCATGCTGGGCCTTAACACGTCCGCACCAAATGTGTTAACCACCGCAAATCCATTGATGGCCACCGGATCCGCTGGCATCTATGGCGGCAACGCAACTGGCGCTGGCGCTGGTGCTGGTACTGGCGTTGGTGTTGGCGGTGGTATGGGTGGCTTTCTATCGAATCTTGGCAGCGAACGACTGAGCTTAGGTGGTGGATTAACGCAGGGAACGGCACATAATGCCGGCGGCGGTGCGGGCACTTTTGTTGCCGGCGGCATATTATCGTTGAATAACCAGTTAACGGGCACATCCAGCAGCGCATCGTCCTTGTCGTCCAACTTGATGATGAACAATTCGTCCAGCGGTAATTTGGTCAACAGCAGCAGCAACTCATCCCTTTCGGCTTTTACGCCCACCAATCAGCCAAGTGGTGCGGCCACGGCGTTTATACAGCCGGCCAGCCCCATGGATACTTCCGCATGCAAGGAATAGTTAGCCCTGTGGCCAACATATTTTCTCTCCCACGCTCCACACTCACACACAACACACACCACACACACACACGTACCCATACACACGCATACTTACACATACAGGCACGCAAGCAAGCAACCAGTTTAACAAAAGTATAAAACACTAAAACCATAATGTAAGCTTCTCTTTGGAGCGGCTCAAAGTCGCATCATTTATTTCTATTTGATATCAAAATCTCTTATAGTTATTGCGACAAACGTAAACACTTTCAATTATCTACGGTATTCCTACACGTTCGGTGGTGGCAGGAATTACAAATACTTAGCATTAATGTCTAAGAATGAAATGGTTTTTTTTTTACTTTTGATCAGTTTAACTAGAAATGAAGAAAAGAAAGTAAAAAGAAGAAAGGCAACAGCATATGTAAAACCAATTTCCCACTTTTTCCTCGCATGTATGTGGGTCTAAAATTTTTTGAGTATGTTTATGTAAGTCAACAAATAAAGTTCAACAATTAAAATTTATCGAATTATAAAAGTGGCCTAACTAAATTTACATATACATTATCATTTAAATTAGTTCTAAAACTCAAATTTTATTTTCCGAATTTGATACAAGTTTGAAAATAACAGCGAATATGAGGGGATAATATCGATAAGTTGTCGATAATACCATTAACATAGAATGTTAGACTTAACAGACACTTAAAAGATCATTCGAGCAGCCCCAGTTCATTTGAGCAATAACAGCCTTTTAAGCATAAGTATGACAAGTAGACGCGGTGGTTCCTGTTAACGTATTAACATTCAAGAAGAATAACATTTGTTGTTGTTTTGCCGTCGAAGCAGCATGCACGTCGCGCGTCGAATGAAAAAATAATAATTTGTTTGAAAAATAAAACGACAACTGAATTCGCATACGTATATATTACTTGTGCGTTTCAACAATATTTGGAATATATGTACATGCATCAAACGGCAAATACACATCTGATTTGTGGCGGACGTGTGTGTGTGTGGGCGCGCAAAATCGTTAATTATTTTGATTAAGAGTGGAGAAAATAAATGCAAAATTTGTGTATGCTAGCTTGTGAAATTGGCAGAGCCCGCCGCTTCCGACCATCCCGCGCCGGACGAAAATCGCGAAAATAAACACAAAAATAGCAATAACCAATCCAAAGAACGGCGCGCGTGTGTATTTTGGCTAGGACAGGAAGAGATCATTTGCCAAAAAGAGCAAGCAGCATACGTGCATATGTGTGCGAATGTGTGTTGAAGTTGCATGTGTGTGTGTGTGCATACAAGTAAATGTAAATAAAAAGAAAAGTGCAAAGCGAAAGTTCAATTGTGTTAAATCTTGAGTGTGCGTCAAGCGTTTGTTTAGCTTTTTTATTATTTGCTTGTATTGGTGCGTCTCGGGCAGCGCGCGTGTTAGACAAATAACGGCAGTTGCAACTGCCGACGCCACAGCTCTCCACCCGCGAGACACATGCACAGAAACAACAACGACAGCGACAACGAAAAGAAAAAGAGCTGCAAAACTAAAGGCAAACGGAAAAGCAAGAGGCAGAGCAATTGTTTCAAGTGAATTGCAATAATTTGTGTTGGCTGGCCAGATGTGTTTAATAAATGATTGCGATTGCGCCAGTTGTATATTATTATGGCCTTGTTGAACAAACTGTTCTTTCCGTCGGTACCAGCGCCAACCGCAGCAGCAGCACCCACGCAAGCGACGCCATCGGCAGCGCCACCGCAGTTCTCTGCGCCCCAAACAACCCCAACAACAACAGCGCAAGCAACGCTAAATTATGGCCAAACAACAGTAGCGGAGGCGGCATCACGTACTCACGCCTCTGCCGGCAACAATAGTTCGTCGTCCGCAAAAGCTACGCAAACGTCCAGAAATTATCTAAGGTAAGTGTTTGTCGGAGAGTGTGTTTTTTTTTTCGGAGAGTGTGTTTGTATGTAAATACGCATACATACACATACATATGGAGACGTTTAGCTGTTGTAGATCGGCACGTGTCGTGATAGGTACACTCATCACGCACACATCTCTAACGACTGTCGGTAATGCCCAGCACCTGGCATTAAGTCGTCCGTTAAAGGACGGCGAAAACAAAGGCGCACAACCCCTGTGGCCGTTAGGCAGCTGCACATGCAATCAGCGAATGGGCAAAAAAAGACGAAATAAAAACCTATGCACAAGTATTGGAACGATAGCATTTCCATTGGCTTTACCTAGCCTTTGTGACTGGCAGTTCGCGACTCTCTTTATCTCTTCCTCTTTCTGCCTCGTACGCAAATTGGCGAACGTAAATGGGGACAATAACCCAACAAACATTTTGGCAAATGCTTCGATATTTGTCACGTACGCCAATATGCAATGCTGCGGGGCCCCATCTCTGTGGGTTCGTATCTATGTGTATATGTGTGTGTGTGTATGTGTGGTCTGATATCTGTTGTAGTGCTGTTGGAAGTCAAAGTGCAAATCAAAGGTGCGCCCCCAGCCAACAACACTATTACCAGCCCGCGGCTGCGCTGTTGCTCTCCATTCGCCCGACTAATTTCGCCTCACGCTTTTATTGGTGTGGTGTTCGGCTAGTTTCGCTGCGTTTGTAGAAACGAGCTCTCAGTCTGCCACTCTCGCGCTCTCTTCCGATCAACGACGTCGTTGGGGTAACGTAGGCGTCTGCATGTGTTTGTGTGTGTGTATGTATGATTGTGTTGGCATTGGTGGCAGCGAGACGGCTGCGGCAACGGCGGACGTCAGGCGCAAATGTAAATAAAAACGAATCACATGACTTGCTAATCGGCGTTCACAGTCGCTGCCTGCTCTCGTGATTATTATGTCATACACATTTTGTTGTTGGCTTCGCCGCAGTTGGGTGAGGTATGTGCATGGCTGAGTGTGTGTATAAATACCCTTAAAGCGAAGGATATTTAAAATTGGATAGATTTGTCGAGTATAGGTTTATTCTTAGACAACATAATATGTATGTATGCTAGGTTAGGGTATCTAGTCTTCGCTCCGCTGCGTCACATGCGGTGCTCTGTTGTTTTGCTGTTAATTCATTTAATTATTATTTATTACTGTTTATTTACTTATATATTATATGCTGAACTGTGCGCGTTAACAATGTTGATTTTTGACGCTTGCACCCGCCGTCAACGGTTCTGATTGCGGTCTCTTTTTTTGTTTGTTTGTATGCATGTTTGTTTGTTTGCTTATTGATTGTGCGATAGTGTGAGTGTGACTCGTTCGATCAACAGCAGCAACAACAACAACAAGAACAACAATCATAATAATAACAACAGCTATTTCAATTGTTCACTTACAATTTGCATTTCCCATTCAGTTCACAACGTGCGCGAATCGTTTGCGCAGCGATTTCTGTTAAATCGATTAGCGCGATCAGCATACATGCATATGTATATGTGTATGTGTGAGGGGGCTGGGGCGGGTTGGTTTAATGGCCTAAATGCCCGATAAGGCTCGGAATATATAGCATATATCATCAGCATTTTGGCACTTTCAAGTGTGTATTGGCCAATTCGTGGCAACAGGCAGGCACACACACATACGTCTGTGTACATATGTATATGTGTATATATGTATTTATGGCCATTACAGTCGCACTCTCTCGCTCTCAGCTGTTGCTGCTCTCCCTTGTTCGCCATCACGTGATAAACTTTTCACTCTGCTAATTAAAATGCGAGGTTTTTGCACTTTGCTAAAATGTAAACTTCAAAGTGTTGGCAGTTAAAACTCATTGAGAATTTCTGCTGCTGCTGCGGCTGCTGCTGCTGCTTCTCGCTGCTGGTGGGTGGAGTGTAGCATATTAACATTGTGATAGGTCAGGTTTTGGGCGCTGCTGTAAACCAAATAAAATTGTGTTTGCTTTTGCTGACAGTTAACGCTAATTTATTAAATTGTTTATATGGCCGACACGCTTGGGTAAATTTCCATCAACTTCGGGCGCGTGTCTGTGTGTTTTGTTATCGTTCATTTCCATTTTGGCTTGCGACTAAATTCTTTAGAAAATGTTCCTTTTTTATCACTCGCCTTATCTCGTTTAGTAAGTGTGCGATCGTCATTATTATAATAATTATTATTATAAAACTGGCTAAAACTGTGTATTTACTTAGCTGGCGAATGTCTGCCATCCGGCCGGCCGCTCCCCTCACACTGAATCATGGCCAAGTCGTGTCCATATTTAGACATTCGCCGACTCTGCTGGCTAGCCAGCTGGTCACATGACTTCACAGGCCCGCATTCAATATGCGAAATTTAGGAGTTTGCGTGCGGGCAAAAAAAAAAAAGTTGGTAAAACCAAAAACAGCGGCGCATCATGTATTTCAAAAGCCTCAAAACCCCTCCTAACCCACATAGCCAAATCATTTGACAGACACACACACACACATTTATATATGTATGTGTGTGTGTGCTTAGTTATTAGCACGTGGTTAATAATTTTCGATAAATTTATAGATACATATATGTATTTATTATTTATTTTTGGTGGGATTTTCAATGTTTACAGAGTGAGTCGCCAGCTTTCACACGAATAAATCAGGGGAGCACGTGGCCATAGATATGTCTATATATGACGATGGGTCTATGCCCCAATTAGCACTCGATTGTGGAAATTTTATGCCAACAATCGTATTCATATGCTCATATTGTGTCTGCATATGGTATTGGGGGGATCGTGTGAAATAGTCGATTTATTTGATTGCTAATCAAAATCGGCGAATGCGACGTCGTCGTCGTCGTCGTCTCCTTCACACATAAATAAATCAATCTACAAATGTTATAAATAATTTTGTTTCGAATCTTTTGCGGCTAGCCGAGTGCCAAAATTGATTGTAAATTGGAAATTCATTAAACTTGATAAGTGTGCGCGAATTGCTTTAACAAATACACACACACTCGTACACACACACATACATGGCAACACATCAATCATTAGCGCTTCACTTCTGCCATATAAATACACACGTAATCCCCCCCTGCTTATGTGGTATAACTATCGTGATTTACATGGCCCATTACGAGATCATCTAATTTGCCGCTGGGCGCCCAACTGTCTGGTCACAGCCGGACCCTTTGGCCACATATCATATTTGCCGCACGGTGTGTATTTGTTAGGGCATTTTTTTTATTTTTTAACTTATTTTTAGTTTCTTTTTTTATTTTTGTGCACCTTGAGCCAACACATTTGCTTCGCAGCAGCCTCGTGTCTTAGTGCAAACAGTCACCCTGCCTCGATTATCAGTGGGTATATGCGCCTTAAGCGAGTGCGTGTCTGTGTGTGTGTGTGTGTGTATTTACAAGTCTCGGTCCCGCCATCAGTAAATATAAACCTATAAATGGGCTGTAGATCCTTGGTTGTCTATAATAATACCCCAAGCAGGCAGTCTCTGAATAAAGCTGCACAGCAGATGTGCATTAAACGGCTTCAAGCTATTTAAATAGCTGCCATGTGAATTAATTATTTATAACTATAATCAGAATATGAACTTTAAAGCGCGTTAAAGCTCTTTGCGAAAGCTGCAGTTCAATAAGCTTCTCTCTTGCTCTCTCTTAAATGATTAAGAGAAGAACATGTGCTTTAAAGCAGCTTAAAAGCTTTTCAAAAGCTCCTGAAAGCTCTGACATGTTTCAAAGAGTAGTATAATATAGTATATATGAATCTTGGACTGGTTAAGGCCAACTTACAGCTGCCCAAATTCAACTCTGGCTCAAAAGTGCTGTTGAATTAATATGCCCCATTTGTGACTGCTGCATTTAACAGAGTATAATCACATTTAAATGCCAACGCTGTCGACTTTGCCACTGTGGCTTCATGTGTGAAGTCTCGTGGTCTGCCAAGTCATATGAGTGAGTCGTCGCAGTTGTTATTGTTGTTGTTGTCGTCGTTGTTGTTGTTGTTGTAGGGGACTGATAGCTGCGTTGTCTACTGTCGTCGTTGTTGTTGCTGCTGCTGCTGCTAATTATCAGTTAACAGAATTGCTTTTGCTTTTCAACAAGCAACGTCAAATTAGACATAATGCCCAAATGTAGAAAGTGCTGCTGTCAGCTGTAAATAAAAGTGTTAAGCACCGGCCCGGCCACGTCAAGTTGGACTTCTGTTTAGACACGCATATCTCTGACATATAAATCAATTCCGACAATCAATGCGATATGTTTACATTTCAAGTTGTGGAATTCGGTACTTGAAATTTTGTGACTAGCGCCAACTTCAAGGAATTAAAAAAATATTGCAATTGCACAATTCAGGAAGAAATACATTTACTTATAATAGCGAATTCGGCTTAAAAGTATTTGCTCAGATTAATTACTCGGTATTCGAAGTTGTTTCTAGCCAGATGGCCTCTGGCTTACTTTGTGTTTCGATACGAAGAAAATGTATTTCTTATCTTCAGTTTAATTAATATATCAATGTCAACATGTGTTATTGCTCAAGAAAAATCAGAAAATGTTTGACCCCTTTTACAGTCATTTACAAATTGCTGATCAGCTAAAATAACATATGCATGCTAAGCAACTGTTAACGACAGAGTTATTTTTACTGGTATGTTATTGCGAAATAGATAGAACAGGAAATGTGAGTGCTAAGTAGCTTGCCTCTGTTATTTGTATGTTAGTTGCATGTTAACATAAACTTGATTATGTTGGGAAACTGTTTGGGAAAGTATAGAAAAGTATAGTTGGGATATTTGCAATCGATGCTTTTAGGACACCTAAAGAGATATGATATGACATTTACATCTTGCCAGATATGATATGACATTTACATCTAGGCATGATTAATTGACTTCGAACTTTATAAGACTTTGAAATAGTAATAGACTTTCACTGCTTCCAAAACTCTTGAAGAGTTGCCAGACTTGACATATTTACATTTAAAGATGATAGATCGATTTTCTGAGACACTTGAAGAGTTGCCAGATTTAAGACTTTTCGCATAGGCATTTAGACGTAAACAATACTCTTTCGCTGCTTTTAAAAGTCTAGAAGAGCTACCAAACTTGAGACATTTACATCTAGATATGATAAATATACTTTCTAAGACTTTTCCAGAGTTTCCGGACTTAGGATAGGTGCATTAAGACATAATCAACAGACCTTCGATGCTTTTAAAACTCTTGAAGAGTTTCCAGACTTGAGATATTTACCTCTAGACATGATCAATAGACTTTCTCTGTTTTTCAGCACGTTTCAACAAGTACATAAATCATTATTCAGAAACTTTGCATAGTTTCGTCATCTCCGAGTTGACTCATTCTGTACACAAATCCAACGTCACATGATCACAGGTAAGGTGGCAACTCCCCTCGGACGTCGCTCCGCCAGCTGTGCCACCTGCTCGTTTGCTTAACTGGTTTCTGATTTCTACGCTTCTGGTTTGCGTTTCTCACTCTTCTGCTCTGTTGTCTTTTTAGTGGTTCAATTTTAGTTTTATTCATTAATCGATTGGGGGCGCGTGTCTGTAAGTGCGCGCGCGTGTGTGTGTGTGTGTGTGTGCCATTCATTGTTTGTGTTGATTTTTATTTATATTTGCTCTGTTTCAAGTGTCACTTGGCAATCAGTCGTCGTCGTCGTCGTCACCGTCGTCATTTGCACATTTGTTTGCCAGATACATTTCTCATGTTATTGTGGCTATTACCTGGCCCACTCTGCATGGGGACATGACAACGTTGGCAATTACCGTCAACAACAACAACAACAACAGCAACAGAAGCGGCAACAAAGCCTTTTGCCGATTTGCTTTGAACTTGACATTCGATTATTTGCGCACTTGAATGGGCTGTGCTTGCGGGGGTGAAGGTCAGCGTTATCTTTATTTATATATGTATACAAATGTATACACATATGTATTTAAATGAGTGTGTGCACATACAATAGGTATATACATATATAATATACATGCTCACAATGGGCTGCATCTCATGATAATGATAGTCAATTTGCCGTAGCTTGCAAACAAAAAGAAAAAAGGAACAGTTAGATGTTGGGAGTGCCACTTAAGTGGATACCCTGTAAACTGTGACAAACATTTGAACTATCTTCAACACTTAAAGGTATACGAGTGTTTAGCTTAATGATCTTGGAATTATAATTATATCTATATTAATCGATATGCATATGTGGAGAAAATATCGGAAAGAAAGGAATAAACCCGTTTTGTGCATAGTCAAGGATACACACTTTTGCAAATTGCACATCTCTAGCTTTTTCCAAGCTCGACGCATTCATACCTCAAAGGAAGGGTTGTGTCTGAATCAAGTCGGTTCCTCTTTCATGTATACAAAGTATAGCCTCATCGACGACCTTTTTGGGTCCTAAAACTATTTAATGGCGTCGAAGGATCCGTCTTTTTCCTGTAACATAAATTAGCACAATTGCAACATACCGTTGCCCAGGTTTAATGGGTATAGGGTAGAAAATATAACAAAATATACCAAACGAAATTGTGCGCTGTCGACGTTGACGTCGCTGTTGACGCTGGCGTCGCTGCCGGCAGCAACAGCTTGTTGTCATTTTCATTGTCGCTCGTTGGCGTTGGCAGCGACGCCATCGTCGCCATCGTTGGTTGGTTTGGTCATGTGACTTGTTGTATGGAGCAACTGGTTGTTGTTGTTGCTGTTGTTGTTTCTGCTTTGTTGTAGTCGCTTTGGAAATCTGTTTTTATTTGCACGCTCTCTTTCACATACACACACACACGCACACACATACACGAGGAGAGTCCATGCTGTGTAATATGATTAACAGATGTTGCCGCTTGATTTGATTATGCCCACCAATTGCGGCTATATATAGCGACATATACAGTTATATATGTATGTATATGTATGTGTGGTATGTGCATGCTCAATTCAAACTAAATCCGAAGGGCTAATACAGTACATAATTCAAGCTCTAGCTGATAACCAGCAGCATATCAATCAAAATTATTGTTCAGCTGCCCCTGCCCCATTGCCTTGGCCCAAAGACGTCGACGACGACGACGGCGCTGGCGCGGGGCAGAGCGACGCAATCTGCTCAAGTGGCCACTAGCCCAGAGTAGCTCTCCAAACATGAATACATACATACACATGTACATATATGTATATGTATATGTATATGCATATATGAGTTAATGTTTTTCTTTGCATGTATTTGCTTAGTATTGTTGCCTTGTTTTTCATTTTTTTCAATTTTTTTTTTGTTGCTCTCTTTTGTTTTGCTTGCGTAGCTGAATAAAGCATGTGATCCCAGCGTATGCCAAGAAGCAGAAGGCAAGATCACAGCATGAGCACAAGTGCGAGAGCGAGATAGCAATCGTGGCTACTCTGCATGCATCTGCACCGAAGCCAAAGATACCCTTGCACAAAGCTCAAGTCAACAAAAAAAAAAACACTTGTAAATATCATGAGTAACAGCCTTGGACCTGGGTTCGATTACCCTGTACAAGGCGGCTAATCGCATTCCGTGGAAGAGTGCATCGTACGCTAGACAACCTTGAGATACTCTATAAAATTGATTTCTAATAATCGCATAGCCGCACTTCCTCGGCTATCTATTATCTATAAGCACAAGAAAAAGGTAGCACAAAAAGCAAGCAACTTTTTTTGTTGCCTTTCATTTAAACTTTAAATTTCACAATTGGTTTACGATTTATAATCTGCTAACACAACTGGAACGTTCCTGATAATAATTAGACTAGGCTGGCAATAAATATGTGATATAGGTAATTTATTAAACCCCTTCGTATAATTTCCTTATAAATCTTTATATAGAATATCTTCAGTTTTCATGAGAAGGTTTTCACCTACTGACTTTTTTTCTATATATAACTTTATAAGTACTTGAGAAATCTCAGAGATATCATCTAAATTTTTAAATAAATAAAGTACTAACTGGTATCTAAGAGCTCTCTGTATATGATTGTCATGGCCTTAGGCTGATAAAGAATATATATATGTATATATAATCAATTGGATCGCATAGGCTATCAAAATATAATCCACCCTTTGTTATAAATAAATAAAAACCAATTGAACTTGAAGTTGCAAAAAAAAATAAAACAAATACAGAAACTCAACTGAAAGAAAGTACGTAGACCCTGCTGATAAGTCAAAAATTTAGCGATCGTACGATAATTTGTTGTGCACATTTTTTGCTGATCGCCGCCAGGTGACAGTTGACAGGTCAGTGGCAGGTCCATCGCTCAAGGCACGTAGACCGGAAGTCTATTGGCCCCCCCACACTTAGTTGGGGGGAGCAAGGTCTAACCGTAACTGACAATCTTGTGAACTTTGGGCCTCCCCCTCTCTCTCTCTCCCTCTGTCTCTCTCTCTCTAGCTAATCCATCACGAATGTCGGAAAGTCTTTGGCGTATTATAGTCAACACTCACAAGATATTAACACATCACCCGACAAGACAAAATAATAATAAGTAGGGGGCACATGTGATGCTCTGTCGGTGCGTCGCAGCTGGACGGGAATCATGTGAGCTCGCGCTCGCTCCTCAATTGATGCCCCCGTGCCGTGTGCCCCGTGTCCCGTGTTTCCCGTGTGCCGTGTGCCCCATGAGGCAGCCGTTGGCCCGCGTAGTCGCAGTCGTCGCCTATCTGCATAAATATATCTCTATATATATATATATATGTATATATATAAATTGACTGTATATCTGCATGTATATTTATAAGATATAAGCGTGTATATATATCGATCATGCGAGTACTTGTTCGTACTCATATTCATACGGAGCGTGAACGTGGGGTTGGGGAAGGGGAAGGGAAGGGGGTCGCTACTCGTTTGTTTATCGTCGTGTATTTAGTCGACACTTTGAACGGGACGATCCGATCCGATGCGATGCGATTCGATTCCGATTCTGTTACGATTCGTAACGCCTTGAACTTCATTTGGCGTCTAGCATCGCGGCCATAAACATTGTTTTCCATTGCGAGCGCGATCTAACGTTTGTTTTTGCAAATGCACTCATATTCGTAACGGTATCCAGTTTGTGTTCACAGTTGATATTCAATCTCGATATTTATCGATCTCGAGCGTATGTTTATTGAGCATATCCGCATGCATACGGCGCCGTTTAAGCATAGGTAAGCCTCCCGCTTGAATCCGACCTCAATTATCAAATTGCCGGACTTTCAGGTCTTTAAGTACAAACGGGCCGACCAATGTGTGTGTGGGTGTGCGTGTGTGTGGATGTGGGGCGGTGGCACACACTCACACACACTCACACTCTCCGGCCAGACTCGTGATCCAGTCGGGCCCACTAACTAATCTATGTATGTGTACACAAAAATTTCCCCCGTCTTATCGCGTTGGCATAAAACAAAATGAAGCAATAAAACACGTTGCGCCCTCCTCCACCAGAGCAACCTCCTCCCCGCCAGCCCCCGCCATCCAGCCTGTAGCTCCAGTCGTAAAGCATGCATAGAAAAAAATTCGTTAATTATAGCGCTAATTTAGGCAGTTGGCGTATTTTCAATTTAGCGCTACTTATTGTTAGACGAGCCATTTATAAAGCCACTAAAAATAAATTAGTTCAAATCTGCGACGTTCACATTCAAGTGGATGTGACGAAATAGGTGGAAACCCTAAACCAATCGTATTCCGGCATTTAACAGACTTCCAACTCAACGCAAATAATCCAAAAAGTGCCCAAAGTTCAATCCAATAAACGATAATACTACTCTGATCGATCTTATCGCTTTGCTATTCGGTAGCATCGTAAAACCTTTTTTTGTTGGCAGCCATCGAAATAAGATAAAAGCGAAAACCATTCAAAGCCATATTCAATTTGGGGCCGGGCTATTCGGGGTGCATTCGGTGGCTCGTCATGAGTAATCGTCACGTGCCGAATGATTCTATTCTATTTATAAGGCGCACACAAGTTACCCAAATGACCCACTCGACAATGAATAGCGCAAAGATGTTGTGCGCATTTTACACAATTTGCAGTCGTCCGAGTACGGAGACTGAGACAGAGACAGAGACTGAGATGGAGACTGAGACAGAGACTGAGATAGAGACTGCGACAGGGATTGGGACAGAGACTGAAACAGAGTCTGAGATAGAGACTCAGTTAGAGACTGAGGCTAAGACAGAGAGTGAGGTAGAGATTAAGGTAGAGATCAGGGATTAAGATAGATTCTGAGATAGAGACTGAGAGAGATACTGAGACCCTGAGATAGAGACTGAGAGAGATACTGAGATAGAGACAAAGACACGGACTGAGCCACAGATAGAGACAGAGACTAAGACTGGGGCAGATACTGAGAGAGAGACTGAGACAGAGATTGAGGTAGAGACTCAGACAGAGAGAGAGACTGAGAGAGAGAGACAGAGACTGAGGTAGAGATAGGGATTGAGATAGACTCTGAGATAGAGACTGGGAGGGAAACTGAGGTAGAGACAGAGAGATTGTAATTGATCAGATTGTCCGTGTTTTTGTTTGGGAGATGAACATTTGTCTATTGATCTAAGTACTGAGTCACGGATCACATTGTGATCAACAGCTATGAAATCACATGATGGCATTGATCTCATCTTCAAATCAACATCAAGACCTTATTTGCATCAAATCTTTGCATTCAGCTTACGGCTAGCAATATTCTCAGGAGAACGGGCAAAAAGAGATTACATTTTGATTCCGTGCATTGAACCAGCAACTTTACTTTTTGCGCTTCCAGCCCTGTAAATATTTGGTTTTTACTTTAAAAAATGACCTCAACAAGATTCAATCACCCCATCCTTACGTGGTTAAGCTTGCATTGTCATTCAATACGTGGGTGCTGGAGACAATGCGGGAAGCATTTGATGCGTCAGCCCAAACACAACATCATCATCTCTTTGTATCTCTTTCTCATTGTCTCTCTCTCTCTCTTTCGCTTTGCAGCCAATTCCCCTTCGATGCGAGCCAGGTGCGCGTCCTGCTCTACAGAGAGGACGACAGTCACGGCAGGCGTCTGCTCTTCGACTCGCACGCCCTGCAGAAGGTGACGCTGAAGGAATCCAACAGCAGCAGCGGGAGCAGCTCGGGCGGCAAGTTCCTCAAGAATGACAAGTACACGTCGCTGCAGAATGGCAAGATTCAGGCCAAGGCACATTCCAACAACAACAGCAGCAACCTGATTGAAGTGTGCCCCGAATATGGCTACAAGGTGAGCAGCTGCCTCCCAATCTGAACCCAATCCCCAATTAATACCGACCCATTTGTTGCGCAGCACAATCGTCCGACGGGCGCGGATATTACGCCCATTGGCGAGATGGTCTTCGGCTCGCTGGCCATGTCCTTCTGCGGCACCGCGCTCAAGGTGCACTGGCTGCCGCAGCCGGCGCGCATACTCTGCTCCCAGGTGTACCTGACGCCCCACGGCAACGGCAGTGCTGGCACGGGAACGGGCGCGGGTGCGGGTACGGGCGGCCACTCGCCGTATTCCACGCTCTCGATGAACAGCCTGACGCCGCGCAGCTCCATATGCAGCGAGCACGGCTCCATGGACGGGCTGTCTATGAACTCCTTCTCCATGCCGTTCAGCGTTAGCGTCGGCAGGCACATGAGCCTGACGCCGCCGCTGGATGTGCCGACGGCGCCGGATCAGCAGTCGCTTTCCATTGCGGATAGCGGGCCGCGCTTCTCCTCCACGTACAGCAATGCCACCGACTCGGGCTATTCGGCCAGCGCCAGCGGGAGTGGGAGCGGCAGCGGGAGTGGCACTGGCGGCGCCTATTCCAGCGGGGATCAGTGGTCGTATCAGTATTCCACGCGCAGCAGCTTCGGCAGCGTGCTCTCCGACCAGTCGGAGGCCATGCGCAAGCTCAGCCTGGACGATTGGGCCTTCTATGCCAGCTCGCCGCACCTGGACGAGTTCGCCAGCGATGGCTGCCTGCAGCGCCGAATCTCGCGCAATCTGCGCACCTCCTTCGAGTACGAGCATTCCAAGAACGATTTTATTGGCTTCTTCAGCGACAACTATCCCGGAAACAGTGCCCCGCCCAATGGCGGCCATCCCACTGGCGCTGGCGTCGCCGCCGGCGGCAGCGAGGGAGGCGGCATGGCTCCGCCTCAGTACAGGCGGGCTAGCTACTGTGCGAACGAGTCGCGCAGCAATCCGGAGATGGGACGCCGCCAGGCGAACCTGAGACGTCGCCCGAAACTGGGGCTGGCCGTGTGCATAACCATGAGCGAGTCCTTCGAGGAGGAAATGGAACTGTTCTGCAGCGAGCACATTGCGCTGCTCGAGTCCATGCTGAGTCGTCTGCGGGCCAGCACGGAGCACGCCTACATCAATCACAAGAACTTCCTGCAGGTGCGTCTCCCTGAAGATCTGACAAATGTATCTCCTACTATATTTGGCCCTTTTCATCCTGCAGATCATGTTCCAGGCCTGGCAGGATGCGCAGCGTTGGTTCAGCGATCTGTTTACGGCGCCGCGCATCAAGACGCCCGTCTGGCTTAGCATCACCACGAGCGGCAGCAAGTACTCCAAGACCGTGGCCGAGCGCTTCATGAAGGAGCTGTGCGATCTGCTCTCATTTGCGGACACCAAGGACTCCAACTTGTAAGCCAGAGCGTTCTCTTCTTCAGCCCTTGTCAGTCGTCTAATCTCTTGTTCCTTGCAGCTTTATCAGCACAATGCTGACAGGAATACTCACGTATCATCTGGGTTGGGTGGCCACCGTGTCGGCATTCAATAGCTCCAGCTCGCGTCGCAGCACTGCATCTGCCTCCTCGGCGGCCATTGAGCGGCGCGCCAAGCTGCTGCAGGTCTCCCAGAAGCATCCGTACAACGCGCTCTGGGCACAACTGGGCGATTTGTATGGCGCCATCGGCATGCCGCCCAAGCTGGCGCGCACCATCATCTACGGCTCGGAGAAGATGTGGGTGGACAAGCTGCTCAACGTGCTCACCTATTTCATACGCTGCAGCGAGGTGCGACGCGCCGCCAAGCGGGAGGACTTCAACAAGCAGCTCATCAACGAGCTGGTCATCAGCCAGAGCGGCCAGGAGCGGCACAAGAGTCCACCCGCCATGCGACGACGTGCTGCGGCAGCTGGCCTTGGCCTCAGCCGCACCACCACCTGCAAGCAGAACCTGAATGCCATTGTGGACGATGCGGATCTGCAGCAGCAGGACGAACTGAGCAGCGGCGATGAGGAGCTGGAGGAACTGGAGCAGCAGCAGCAGCAGCAGGAGCAGGATGCCAAGTTGATTGGCACACTGAAGAAGAACGAGATTCCGACGGTGCTGGCATTCCGCGACTCGCACTTTGTGCAGCAGGAGCTGCGCATTGGCAACTACCTCATGGACACAGGCATCGAGAAGAAGACGCTGCTGGCGCGCCAGGCCCAAAAGTACTTTCGCACAGGGAAGGATGGGCGCATCCGCTTGACTGTGACCACGCCGGAGAATGTGGAGTTGTGCATGGAGGAGGACTCGAATGCCGGCTCCGTCGGCACCGGCGGCAGCATTGACGATGGCGCCATCGAAGCCCTCGAGTTCGATGAGAGCCGAACAGCTGCAGCAGCAGCGGAAACGGAGCAAAATCCAGCGCTGCCCTGCAAGAAGAACTTCTTCTGGAACATTGTGCCCACGACGGGCGTCAAGGAGGGCTTCAGTCTCAGCGATCTCGCCAAGCTGCAGCAGGGCGTCAAGATCATAAATCGAAAGCTGGAGCGCCGCAGCAGCAGTTACTCCGTGGAGAATGAGCCGCTGCCGATGTCCCCCGGCAACGAGTCGCTGGAGCAACTGGGAGCGGATCGCCGAGTCTCGCATTTGTCGCTCTCAGATCTGATTACACAGAACAGCATGGGCAAGAGCGATCGCATGACGTGGGGCATTGAGCCCATCAAGGAGAATGTAAGTCTCGAGGAGCAAATACACTTTGATCTCTGCCAGAAACTCATCGAACGAGAGCACGGCATCTGCCGACAGACCTCGGCGGACAATGGCAACGGCGTTGTCTTCGTCCTGGGCGACAATGAGCCGCTGATAAATCTCAAGAAGAGCAACGAGGATCTCACCGAGGACGCCAAGCCCTCAATGCTCTGCGCCCTGCATCAGCGCAGCCATGACGCCAGCATGGCAAACAAGAAGCATTCGGGCATGAAGTTCAACTTTCAGCAATATCCGCAGATTGCGACAAACTACATGAAGAGCAAGAATCTGCTCATGTCCAACTACGATCTGCTGATGGACAAGGTCAGCAAGCTAGAGGCCAGCGAGTCCCTCAAGTCCAGCGACAGCAGCGTCACCCTCCAGCAGCAGCAGCAACTGGCGGCCAGCAGCAGCTCCACAATTTCGCCAGCGGCTGTGGGCAGCGAGCGTTGCATCGTGTGCAACAGCGGAGGCGCGCTCAGCGGAGGTGCCACATACCAAACGCCCTCCAATGCCACCGAGCTGGAGTTTGAGACGGATGAGGTGCACTGCTACAACGAGAGCAGCAACAGCTCCAGCGCCTTGCAGCCGGTCAACTCGGCCGCTTCCATCGATACGCTGAAGTCGATGCCGGAGCCGGCGTCGACGCCTAGCTATACGCGACGGGCCCAGGCGAAGCGTGTGCCCTCCCAGCGCAGCTCCGTCTCATCGGTGGCCGCCAAGTGTGCGGCTGTTAATGAGTCGCAGCAGATGCTGAAGCTGCCCGTGCCGGGCATCAAGGAGCTGCCGCAGGAGGATGAGCCGCCCGGCGACAAGCTGCGCGCCGGTTTCATTCCATCGCTGATGCTGAGCGTCAGTGATCACTACGTCTCCGACATGGTCCTCCAGGTGAGGAATACTCACAATTAAATCACAATTAAATGGCTAACAAATAGTTCTTTGCAGGGCACCTGTGCACCGCCCTTTAAATGGGAAATGAATCTGCGCGAGGATCTGGCGCTGGCCGCACGTTCCGCCTCGCTCATCTCACAGCCGGCGGAGAATATTGCCATTGTGGCCGACATGGATAAGTGGGATGTGCGCCTAATCTCATCACAGTCACAGCAGTTCCCATATGCCGGCGGCCAGAGCTCGCCGGTGGGCATGTCACAGCTGGTTTCCAGCATGCTCGAGACTGTCCAGGCCATGCACGTCGGCGGCATACCCGCCTACGACGTAAGTCCTACTCAGTGTAGACATCTATACGGATAAGGCTAATCATAATTTGTATGCCATTGCAGTGCCTGTCCTTTCTGGAGTCCAAGCTGCAGGAGATCTACATGCAATCGGAAACCCTGGCTGCATTTCTGCTCGAAACGGATCCCTGTCGCCTGGGCGACATTACGACACCGCTGCAGCTCTCCGAGAATGATGTGCCGCTGCTGCTCTCCATCGCCTACATCCATACGCCCAAGATAAGTCGCAAGTGCGGCATCAGCTTCAGATGACAAACGCGTCTGCTCCGGACCAACAACAATCATTGCCAAAACATAATTAAGAGCCAGTTCATCAAGCTTCATCCTCTCACGCATCATCCAAAGCGAAACAAGCGAAATACTCCAGCGAATTTTCATTTCACTGACTTTGTGATATATATATTTATATGAATAATAGCGTGTAGTAAAAGCAGGTTACGTTAGTTAGGGCATACGGCAGCTTAACATAACAAACAACTAAACAAACAAACACTCATACTCTATAGAAGTCGCACCTGTCATCCATTGTGGCATTAATATTAACATTTATAATTATATAGCATACCATCATACAACGATTTAATTTAGGGAACCCACTCATCGCAGTCACATGAAGAAGTATTGTAAATTATTTGATTTAGATTTAGTTAGCATGATTGTGTGCACGATTTAGTAGCACTCGAGGCTGCTATCGATCGATCGATATCATGGTATCATGTGCTCGAGCTACTCGTAGTGTTTGCATTAGATTTAATAATTTATGACAGCAATAATCTATTAATTGATTTAATTATATTGTTCACCATACACTGCGTATACGTAAGTTTATACTGAATAAAGTAGGGGAACATCGGTTAGCATTCGAGGATTATTAACTACACTTACATAAACACATGTATACCCAAGCAATGCATAAGGTCGCATAAAAAATGTTGAAACAAATACAAAATGTAAAAGCAAAAAACAAATATAGTGTTTACTTCATTTAAATGGTACAAAGGGTCCAAAAAGGCGAATATTTCCAAGATTGGACTTCGTTTCTTCCCAAAATCGGACCTCATTTGGCCGAGTTATGTCTATTTTTCTTATAGTTTTTGTAAAATTTTAACACTCGAATATCTTCGGTAAATAAAGTCCGATTTTGGAATGATATGGCTTGTTGGACTCGTACAGATCTCGACTATCGATTGGCATCCAAAAATCCGCATTCTAAGATTTGACCACATTTCACCAAAATGGCAAGGGTAACAATTTATAATCATGGTAAAACGTGGTAACATCACGTTTTTAGCTAAAAATGGGAATTGTTCCGAAATTAAAAAATGTGGATTCTAATTTATTCTACGGAGCTACACGAGTCCGAAAATGCAAATCTTTCCAAATTCTGACTTCATTTAGCCGAGATATGTCCATTTTTCAAGTTTTAAAAAACCGAAAGATTTCTTTGCATACTTTCAGCTTGCGGCCATTAAATATTTTGCTGAATACTTTCAGGCCAATCTTTAGTTATTATATTTTATTTTATTTTGTAACATGCATATATTTATATATAATTGTAATTCACATAACTAGCATGCATAAATATAGTATACCGATTGCATTTGAATCGTTTACAACTAGTGCATATAATATATATAGAAAGGGCAGCAATTGTTTATGATTTTCTTTGTTTGCCTTTAAACAAATACATAATTAATTAATTATCACATTTCCTAAATTGTTGTATGTTGTATGTACTTATACAAATTGTATCTTTTGATGGACTATAATATTTGAATACTCGGCCAGATATGATTGGCCGGATTGGAGATGGCGGAAGTCGAGAATCATTTGCCCTTCTGCGCCTCCAGGTAGGTGGCGGTAAAGGTGAGCAGGCGATGGCGCTGCTTCAGATTGCGGGCGCGTACATGGGACGAGTTCAGCTCCTCCGTGTAGCTGCCGGGGAACCAGCCGACGGCGCCGTCCCTGATGCGTTCGCCCTGGTACCAGCCTGGTTAGGAGAAATGGAGGACAAGGTTATTGGAAATTGTGAAAGAGCGTACGAAAGCGGAGCAGACGCACCATCAGGCAGCTTGCGTGAGACGTTAACCACGTCGCCCAGCTCCAGCTGTAGCACATCTGGCTCATCAGATTCGTAGCTGTGCTTGGCAATAACCTGCGGACAGTCCCAGGACTCGTACAATTTCTCGCCAGGCGTTTCCGCCTCAGGCGGACGCATAGCCTCCAGCCAGCGCTGCTGATCGGACACCGATGGACAGGACAGCACCTGGACAAAGGCAGATGAAATTCGCATTAGTTTATGTTGGAAGTAGGAAGCAGGGCACTCAGGACTCTTACAAGTTCTATTGTCTTGCGCTCGTAGTTCTCTAGCAGCGTCATCAGCATGAGATTTTTGCTAGTCGGATCCTTGATGTCTTTGGTGGGCAGCTGGGGCAGTGAGTCGCCCGATGCCAGGGTCAGCATGCTGCGGGGGCAGTAGTCGAACACCGTAAAGTTGGACTCGCCCTTGCGCTTGCAGAGCACCAGCAGGTCGGAGAAGAGGAACGCATAGATGCTGGACTTGGTGAAGCGTTTGCCGAACGTCAGCTTGGCATCGTCGCCGCGCCACATGAGATGCGTCAGCTCGCCCCGTTTGACCAGGAAACGCGGCTTGGCGCCCTGCTTGGGCACGCCCACCGGGGCTATGGCCAAGGCGCGTATATGGGCGGGGAACTCGAGCTGCCTGGAGATGCGCTCCAGCTCGTAGGCCTGCTCACAGCGATTGGCCGCCTCGTTGCACTGCGCAACGATCTTCTGGACGAGCGCTAGCGTCAGCTTCCAGCTCTCGTACTCGTCGGCATTGTGCGGCGACTCCTTGCTGAACACAGCATCGATGAGCAGCGGCAGCCGTGTGATCCGCTGCATGGGCAGCATGAGAAACGAGTGCAGATTGAGGCCACAGCAGCTGGGGCTGGCCTCGAGCTTCTCCAGCTGCTGCTGAAAGGCGCCGTTCTTCGCCTCCTTGAGGCGGCGCAGCGTGCGATCCATGCGTCCCTGGTGCTCGCAGAACGTGATGTACACATGGAAATGCCGCTCGGCAATCTCATAAATGCAGCGGCTCAGCCCCAGCAGCATGATGTTGTTCTGCCAGCAGCACTCCAGCTCGGTGAGCAGACGCTCCGAGCACTCGTGCACGGGCACAATGTAGGAGAAGAGCGCCTTGCGGTCGCGCGTGCTCAGCACGGAGCTGTCGCAGAAGGTGGCATTGTTCATGAAATGGCGACGCAGCAGATTCAGGGACTTCAGATAGCTCGCCTCCGAGGTCATGATCTCGAATTTGGCCTCCTGCAGGCCGCGCTCCCGGGGCGTCAAGGTGGCTGCAAGCAAGAAGCTTTAGAAACCAGTTGGGGCAACATTTTAGCTACTTACGCAATATGCAGGAATGGATGACCTCGGGTATTTCGCTCCAGAGCGTGCGCGACGGCCCGTTCTTGGGCTCCACCAGCTGCAGAGCGCTGGGACGCGTCTTCCGCTGCGTCGGCTGTGCCTTGGTGTGGCCAATCTCCTCGTAGCCATCCGTGGAGCCCTCCTGCGCCTCCAGGTCGCGCGTAATGGACTGCAAAAGGTTAAAAGATTAGAGGAAGGCTTCTTTGGTCCAGGAATGGACCACTCTTACCTCCAGCTTGGCGGCGCTGTAGACCTGGTAGAGGGGCTCGTTGTCGAACAAACTGTGCGGCTGCAGCTCATCGCCCAGGCCCGCCTCGTTGCCCGTGGAGACGCCGGAGCTGCCGCTCGAGCTGGCCACCGATATGCCGCTGGTCTGGTAGAGACCTGACTCGGCATACCACGAGCTGCTGCCGCCGCCATTGGCACTGGGCGTGGGCGTGGTCAGCTCAGTTGTGCTTGTTGTTGTTGCTGCAGATGTTGACTGCTTGAAGACGCCGCACTCGGCATACCAGGAGGTGGGTGAATGTGCATCCTGTTGCGTTCTGTTGCCGCGCATCTCGACTGCGGGTGGGGGCGGCGGCGGCGGCTCATGTGGACGCACGCCAATTGTGGTGCGGCGCCGCAGGGCCTTGGCCTCCTTTTTGGTTTTGCGTGCGACCGTTGAGAACTTGTGCGCCTCAACGTCGCCGGGCGTGGCAGGCAGCACGACGGGCAGGTCGCCGGAGGAGGCTTTCTCTGAGAAGCCCGAATCGAGCTCGCCGGAGCCGTGCTGCGTCGGCGGATCCTCGATGTAGAAGGTGCTGCGCGTCGGCGTCAGCGCCGACAGCTGTTTGGTATCGAAGGAGTTGCCCACCAGGCTCTTGCGCAGCCGCGAGCGCAGGCTCTTGCCATTCTTTGGCTTGGCTCGCAGCAGGCTGCCAGCCGAGGCGGGCGGCTGCTCCTGCGGGCTCTGGCTGGCCAGCAGATTGCGCTCGGAGCTGCTCAGCGAGCGGACGGGGGTCTCGTACTGCTCCTGCTTGCTCCTGCTGCGGCACTCCACATAGAACTGGGAGCCGGAGCCGTTCTCGTAGAGCTTCTGCTGACTGCCCTTGGGCGACTTCTTGCTGGAGATGAAATCCTTAAACTTGCGCACAATCGCATACACTTGGTTCTGCGGCGCCGGCGGCTCCGGCAGGCGATGATTGCGCATGTCCACGCCGCTGTCATTGTGCTGCCAAAGAAATCGGGGGATTAGTTGCGATGCCCTGAACTGCACCTGGTCTACTCCACTTACGTGTTGCAAGCGCTGCTCCGGCTCCGTCTGCTCATCGCTGTCCGTCTCGAAGGAGTCGTAGTCATCCGAGTTGATCTGATGCTGGCCAAGCGCCTGCGCCGATGCCGAATGCTGCTTGCCGCGCCGCTGCGAGACCCGATGCTGACCCGGCGGCAGCTGCGTCGAGTGCCGCTTGTTGCCCAGCGGCGCCAGCGTCTCGTAATAGTGATCCGAGTCATCTGTGGGAAGACAACGTGACGAGATTGGGATTAGGCTTACATCAAGGGTAACTCTGTGGACTCTCTGCTCCTGCTGCTGCCCAAACGAACCTACAAAGCTGCTGACCACCATGGATTCTCTGCCCTGCTCCACATAGCTGACGCGCAGCACGCTCTGATGCAGCGGGAGGCAACGCTGCCGATGCTGCTTGTGACTGATGGCCGCCGCCTCGTTCTGATAGATGGGCTCCGGCTCGGGCGCAGCCTGGCTCGGACTGTGCTCCGCACTTGGCTCGGCATTTAGGTAGACACTGCTCGACGGGCAGGTGACGCTTACTTCGCCTGCGGCACGTGGCCTCCGCTTGCGTGGCAATGTCACCAGCTGCCCATTGCTGTGGGCGTGGCTGCTGTTACTGCTCAGGCTGCCCGTGCAGCTGAGGCGTTGACTGTGATTGCCGCTAGTTGCCATCGCAGCATATTTTAAGCATTCAACTTGGACGTTCTCCTATCGACTGCACTAAACGATTTCTAAGAATTAATTCAAGTTGTTGTCTCCACTCTTGTTGTTGTTGTTGTTGCTGGCTGCTGAACTCTTGAACCCGCAACTTCGTATTCAATTAAAAGCAATTAAGTACGTGCCGCACAACAAATTTGCTGCATTTTTATGCAACAGACAGAAGAAAGCATTTCCGACTCCATAGGGTATATATATTCTTGATCAGAAGGGTGAGCTGAGACACAGATGGGCTGCCACATTAGAGACCTGTCAGATCGGTCTATGAAGACCGAAGGCAGTGAAGAACGTATTTCCCATAGTATGGTTCAGGGGCAAGGGGAAGCAGAGCAACCGTCTCATGTCTAGCTCTGGGTTCAGGGTAGAACACAAGCCGACTCTGGAGTTCTCTTATTTGCGTTTTGACTGTGTCAACTACGTTCAACTTTCATTTGCCGTGCTCTTACTCAAGGAATAAAGCTACAGCAAATGACAATGGCAAATTGGCTTTCAGGTTTGGTGATAAAACAAACAAAAACAAACATATGCTAAATAGTTAACAGAAAACCCCCAAAAAAACCCAACTTTATAGCTAATTTAGGAAGTCCAAAAAGTCATGATAAATAAAAGTGTTTTTAAATGCACATTTTCTGGCAACTCTTTAAACGACCCTCGCTAATTAAGCAAGTTTTTCAAGTGTCACAATATTATTAGTTTGTCTAAATGGATGAAACGCGGCGTATGCGCGATTTTTCACTGCGCAGCGACATGCAAAATAGCGCAAATTTTAAATCAAAATCACGCTTGAATGCAGACAGAGTCGAAAATAACAGACGCAGCAGGTACATGTGTATGTAATTAACAGCACACACACACACATGCACAAAAAGGCGCCCAAATAAAAGCGACAGACTAGATAAAAGCAGAGCACACACACGCACACACATGCACATGTGAATATTACGTATACGCAGCGAAGCGAACCGGTTCGACAGAGATAATAAAACAGAGTTGTCGTATATGGCCAGACAGACAGCAGCTGGAAGCTAAATCTGCTCAAAAATGGCATATATAAAGAGAGAGAGAGAGAGAGAGAGAACGTACATGTGTATGAAGCATAATGAAACACGATATTTTGTGGCTTGTTGACTGACCAAAGCGACACTTGTTGCGCGTGGGACGCAACAACAAGCTAAACTTGTTGCCCGCTTTCAGAATGCGCCACAAGCCAATTTCATTAAAAAAAAAAATGAGCAAGGTTCTGTGAAATGCTGTACATAAAATATATCTTGCGGTTATCTCGATTGTTCATTTAAACAGTGTACGAAAAAAAGTAGAAAGAATCGAGTTAAGAACAGGAATATCTTGTCGCAAGCGAGAGCTGGCTAACAAAAGTGCAGCTGCACAGCTCAAAACTTTTTTAGGATTTACATTTCTTATTGGAGTTATACGAAATTTAAATATGTTATTCAACATGTAAAGAGTGTACATTAATGTAAAGTTTCAAAAGTCAGCTGTCCCAACATCTAGTGCTGTAAAACAACAATAGTATAAGCTGTAAGTATTTATGTAAAAAAATTGGAGTTGGGCACTCTGAGAAAAGAAGATAAGAACGCGAGCTGATGAAATAAAGGAAACCGATTTTGTTGTCTTTGGCTTACAAATAAAACCAAAGAGTTAACCATAAATCGTTATAAAACTCCATAATATTTAAGGCCAAAGGTTTTTTTATGTTTCCAAAATTGTTTACAGTGCACGTAAAACTGAATTTAATTTTGCAGATTATTCAACAGTCGGTTACTTCATATCAAAAATTTCAGGAACAAATTCAATATTGAAATTTTGAGGCAACTTTTTAGATTTTCCGGTTTGTTGTTTGCTTCAGTTAATAAACTTATGTATTATTTTGCACAGTGTATTGCGTGATGCGGAAATGTTGCCTATAGCTTTTGGCTCTTTTGTTGGGCCTTTTTGGCCAACTCTTTGGCATTTGCGTGTGGGCCACACGCAAGCAAAACTGTGCGTCTAGAGTCTAGACGAGATACAGATACAATTATGTGCATATGTATGTGTGTGTGTGTGTGTTGCAATTACTCCGAATCCGAGACGATTGTTTATAATTACAAGAATACAATTTCTTAGCCTTGGCAAAGTGCACAGCAAGCGTTCATTTGGTTCATTTGCCGCTCTATCTCGCACTTTATCGCACTCTCTCTCTCTCTCTCCCTCGCTCTCTCTCTCTGTGCTATAAACAGTTTTAATTATTTCCAATTCCAATGCCGAATCGAAATGCAGCTGAACCCCGTTCCGGGTGATGGCAGTGGGGAGTGGGAGGAGGGGGGGTTATTGATTGATCGATGGACGCATTGAGGTTAAACTTATTAATTGGCAAACGATGTCATTGTCTGCCGGTTATCAAAGTCTCAGATAGAAACTGTTTGGCTTTATCTGCGGCTCTCACGTATGTGCAGCTTTAAAGACAAGAAAAATCGTCAATTTTCATTGCGGCTTTTTCGCAGTTGCGTGCAATTGTGTGTGTGTACTTAAGGTTGTGTGTAGTTTTTCATGACACTTTCGCTTTTTTGTTTTTGTTTAAAAACATCGCGTGCTGGGGTAAAAAGCGAACGTGCCCTGGGTAAAAGTCGAGCTGAGAATTAACAGTTAACATTGCGGGGTCGGCTTTTCACTAAATGCGCCCGTAGACTAATTACGCATTTAACAATTTAAATTGTTTTATGCATTTAACAGTTGGGCCTGTTGCATTTGACTTCCAATTGGCTGCGTCGCTGCGCTGCCAGCGTTCAGTGAACTTTTTGTGTGTCGGCCATTTTGCAAAAGCTTTTTATGGGATGATATTTTCTTTTATTTTTAACATTTTTTTCATGAGCTCCTCTTTTGGATGCACACACATAATTATTGCACACGATTACGTTTGATTTTGCAATTTCGCACGCGTTTGCATTTGCCTATTCCACTTTTTACTATTTACTATTTCTTTCGCTCAGTCATTGCAGTGCTTATAGTTTTTTTTTTTGTATTTTAGTTTACGAGTTCCTTAAGCTGTTCATCGCTGTGTTGTTTTTTTTAACAGCTCTTAACTTCTTCAAGGTTGTGCGCTTTTGAGCGCTTTATAGTGTTTCTAGACTGGTTTTCGCTTAACAATTTCGTCATCTCTCAAAGCAGCAACAACAACAACAATAACGGCGAAACATGAAGCTTTAGGTTGACGCTCATTGCGGGCGTAGGGCAAGCGGAGGGGCGGGCGGGCGAACGGGTGGTGTGTGTTCAATTTCGGTTTTAGTTCGTGACGTCTCGCTGCCTTTGCATAAAAGTACAAAACAACAACCACAACAACAACAACAACAACAACAGCGTGCAATAATTCAAAACTAGCTACGACGCCCGCTGCGAAGTCGACGCTGGCGTCTGACGCTGGGGTCGTCTGCTAATTTTGCATGCACCGCATGCATTTTTCCTATAATATGCTTTTCTTTTTCACTTTTCACTAAGTTGCGCACGCACGCATAACCACATCAAAAGCAACAAACAATATTAATGAAAATATTGTTAAATATTGGCTAAGGTTTTTTCACATTTAACACACATTAATTCCACTGGCGGCTGGGCGACTTTACGACAGGCAGCGTCCGCGAGACGAACCGAACGTTTGAACTGACGCGCAGAGACTGTGCAGCTGCTGGGAGAGAGAGACTGAGCCAGTGAGCGAGTGACTTTGCGAGTGTGTCTGTGAGAGACAGCAATAGAGTTGCTGTTGCTGCTGGCAGCTGGCAGCTGTGGAATGAAAATTGCACAGCAACAACAAGGCAATAAGCTCGCCCGTCCAGTTTATGGGCATTGTTTACGCGCGCTCACAACTTGTTGTTGCCTTGTGTGGAACCTGTCGCGCGCTGCAGTCGCGCGCAGGCGGCAGGCGCCAATTGCAATTCCAATTCCAATTTTCGCTGCTTGTGTGAGAAATGTGCGCACAGTGCTTACTCACTTGATCTGTGTGCTTGTGTGTGTAAATGTGTGCGCATTCATTTGCGCGTTGTTGTTGTTGTTGCTGCTATTATGTTTACTCTCATTTGCATTGGGCATAATTAACTGTAAATTTTGTCGCCGTCGTCGTCGGTGTCGGTGTCTTGTTAGTTTCCATTTCGTTTGGCATTGTTTACTTTCGGCATTTCATTTCATTTCGTCGCAGCGCCTAAGGCAACAATTTTAACTACCTTGACTTGGGCATCATTACGGCACATTTATCAACGAAATTAAGTGTCACTGATGGAGCCAAACAGCATTAATTATAAATATAATTAAAGCAATTTAAATGTCAAGTTTGCAGAGTGGATTACATGTGGAACGCAAGTTTAGTGCGGACACCAACCACCGCACAGCAGGCGCTGCAAGCTCGACTTAAAAGCTCACCTGTCTTCGTATATAAAAGCTTTCATTTTGGTTGCAGCACATTTTTATATAGGAAATCATTTGGCAAGGTAAATAATAACTATTGAAATAGAGCAACAAAGAAGAGCTAAATAAACAAAGAATATTGCAAAACGTTCTTTGTGCAAATTTAGTTGAAGCACAAGAAACGAAAGAGTCGAGTGTGAACGACTCAAAGATACCCTGTTTAGAGCGCGGAGGAGCCGTTACAGTTATTCGTGCTAGCTTTACACATACATACATAAGCGACTGTACATGGATAACTAGATGGGCTTTTTAAAATTCCGAACTTGATCGACCTTATTCTGATCAAGAATACGTATACTCCATACGTATACTTTATCTAAGATCCATCCTTCTGCCTGTTACATGCTTTTTTACACAAACAATATACCCTATTGAACCTTCTATTAATTGATAGAGGGTATACCAAGAAGACAATGTCTATTTACGTGCAAATGTATGTCTAGATCTCACTGTCTGGGAAAAAATCTATATTCAGCGCTGTGAGCTGTCTGTACGCTATCTAATCCAGATATTGTATAACCCAATGAGTCTTATTTTTATTCATATTTGTTTAGCTTACCCTCGATGCAGCTCTTCGCCTTGTTTTGTTGCAGTCTTTTGTCTCTGATGCGTTTCGACCAATCCGGGCTGCGCACACGATGCTGCTTGAAGCGTTCCCGTACGCTATAAATTAATAAGAATAAAAGCAAAAATTAATAAACAAATGTTTAGAGTAATACTTAATTAGTTAATACAGTTATCGTTAGTACTTCATGGCGATCGATCAAGCCCTGAGGTCTTCAGACCTCGACGCCTCACTTCTAACTGTCTGTCGAAGGGGTTCGGCTTCTCTTGAAGTTCTCGTTTTGTTAGAGACCCTCAATACCGAGTGGGTTGCCCAAGCAGGCAGCCAATCTTATCGACTGATAACAGATGGAATTGTAGGTCAACCAGTCAATTAATATATGGGGCGTGGGTGGGTGGGTGTGTTGCCTGCCAACAAACTGCATTTGTTTTTGTGTCGCAATGACTTAAGAATAACTAAGAACTGGGGAAATGTTAATACATGTGTGCCATTTACAACACTGAAACTGTAAAGAAAACTTTGGTAATGTTCATGACTGGACAATTTGTTAGTTATTAAGAAACTTTGTCTTGAATTTCCTAATAATTGAACGAATGGGAACATAATTCTCTAATGGTGAAGTTCATTTACTTTGAGATGTGTATGTGGACTAGACAGCTCTAATCGAGAGGGCTCGTTAGGCAAATACCCTGTAATTAGGCCTTTATTACTAACTCACATAATGAAAAATATCTCCTCTCTACAACTTACATCAAAGTAACTGGGGCGTGAGAGACACAGAGAGACAGAGAGAGAGAGAGAGACAGAGTGAGAGAGAAAGACATAGAGAGAGGGAGAGAGAAAAGGCAATAAAGAGAGAGAGAAAAACAGAATGAGTGAAGGAAAGAAAGAGTCGAATATAGAGAGAGAGAGAGAAATGGGAAACTAAGAAAGGGAGCAAATAAAAGATTGAGTAAAAGGGAATGCTACCTTTCTATGCGATTTTCATAAATTCAGTTTGTGTTTACAGATATTGATAATTATAAATATAAGAGAAGCCCAATAAGAGCGAGGTTGAGGAAGAAAGAAAGAGAAAAAGAGAGAGCTCCCTTGGAGTAACCCATACGAAGCAAGAAGAAGAAGGCCGCTTAAGATGCTGACTTATTTACTTCTGAATTGACATATTCCACCTTTTATCAGCTAACCCCAAATATGAATTCAACTAATCATGAACAATTCAGTACTTCCTTTCCAAAATAAATTTGGTTTGATGACAATCGAATGCTAAATGACTCAGAATTGTGTCCGATTGTATCCGTAATTTATATATGGACCCTCTATATATACCTAATCTCGATTGATTTGTATCTTATCAGCCAGACTATATACGAAAGCAAGCGGAAAAGCATTTTAAAAACTAACTGCAATTGCACAACTAGGGAAAAGGTTAGTCAATCAACGGGCTGATCTCGGTTCAGGGTCAGACAACAATTGGAGCTTAGCCTGAATTCTGTTGAGCATTTAGTTTGGATTTTACGTTTCACTTTGGCTATTAATCGCCTTTGATTCGATTTTCTATATGCTGAGTCCCCGTCAAAGTCAAGAGCTTAACGAGTTCTTCGTTGTCTTCCAGCTGCCTTGACCCGCTTTCTCCCGGCATTATTTATTTATGCATTTTTATTATAATATTTCTGGAAACGTGAAGCGTGTCGCAATCTTCGGGCAACCCTCGGCGTGCAGCCCGACAGCAAATTGAATGCGATTGCCAACAAGCCGCAGTTGCCGATAAGATAAGCCAAATCCAAACAAACCTTATCAGCAATCTACGCAGAATTTCTTATCGTAACCCCCCCCTCCCTTTCGCCCCTCCCTTTACTTACACAACGAATTGCGCCTCGCTGGTGGCAGCCGCCGCTGCCGTGGCCTCCCCGTCGGATATGTCCACCCAGGCATCGCTGTTGTCACTCGACCCGGCTATCGAGGAGCGTTTGTCGCACTGTTTGCCCGCCCCGCTGCCGCCGGTTCCGCTGCTGCCGGCGCTGCCTGCGCCGCTGCTGGCCAAGGAGCTGCGGCAGCCAACGCTGGCGCTGCCGTAGAGCACGCCCGCAGCTAGCGAGGATTCGTAGAGACTGTTCGTGCGATGATCCGAGGCGAGGGTCAGCGTGGAGCCGCTGCTGGACAGCTGCACGCCGGACGCAGTTGCGCCCGTGACCACGCCTACACCCGCTCCCACGCCCACTCCGATGGCAGCTGAGTTCTTGCTCTTGCGATAGTTGGAGATGCTCTCGTAGCAATTGGAGCTCAGCGAGATGGCATCCGTGCTGGGCAGGCTGGCCTGGTCTTTGCTGCGCTGCGTGGCCAGCGACTCGTAGCAGCCCTTGATGGTGTCATAGATGTTCTCGTCATCCTCGTCCGTGGAGGCGGGCCCGGCGCACGGCTTGCCGGCCAAGCGGCTGGGCTGCGCGGGCTTGGCGGGCGCGGGTCGTAGGATTAGCGGCGACTTGGGCAGCACGCGCTTCGGCATGGGCAGCTCCGGCAGCTCATCGCGCGTATTCCGGCCCAGTGTGCCGGTGCTCAATGTTGTTGGAGTTGTTGTTGGCGTTATGGGCGTGGCAAAGGCTTCGTAGTCATCGCTGTTGCTGTTCCGCGTGGAGCCCGCTATGGACTCGTAGCCCTCCAGCCAGTTGCCATTGGCTGTGGGCGTGGCCGGAGCTGTTGCAGCTGTTGCAGCTGTTGCTGCTGTTGCCTCCTCCACAGTTTGATAGATGTCCTCCACTGGAAGCTGGTGTGTGTCCGGCTCCTTAAGCATTTGGCTTGTTAACTTAAACAGGCTCGACGCCTGCGGCTCAGTCTTGATCTCGATTGTGGGCGTGATGGGCTCATACATGGGCTCCTCCGGCTCGGCCTGCAGCTCCCGCCTCGACTGCTGCTCCAGCTGCTGCTGCTGCACGTCCTCGGCGGCCAATTGCTTCTGCTCCATGATCATCTGCTCGCCCTCAATGGCGTTCACCAGGGTCACGTTTACTGCCTGGTTGAGCAGCAGCTGGTTGTTGGAGATCTGCTTGTTGGCCGCCTGGTAGACGAACGAGCTGTTGGGCAGCAGGCGCTGCTCGAAGTCATCGTTGGCCGCCAGCAGCAGTTCCCCGTCCGCCGTTTTGGCCGGCTCCGCGAGTATTTTCAGCTTCTGGTCGAGCACCTCGAGTGCGGAAAGGATCATGGCGTCCGCTTCCACGCAGGGCGACGGCAGCATCTCCGCATCCTGCTGTTCAGGTGCTGCTGTTTTGATGGGCGAAGGAGTTGCGGACTTCTTGCCGCCTTTGGCGAAGGGCAGGAAGCGCAGCTTCTCGTAGATCGTGGCATATTTGTGCTTGCGCTGCTTCTGCCGCTCCTCCTCCGCCGTCGCGCTCTCCGCATCATCATCCAGCTTATCTTGAGGGCTGCAATCGTGAGTCAGCGCTGAGTCAGCGGGCTTTGGTTTTGTAGCATCATCCGCGTCCACGTCCGATTGCACACCTTCATCGGTGCTGGCGTGCAGCTCCACTGGAGTCTTGGCCAGCTCCTCGCGCACCACGGCCAGCTCCTGTTCCTTCTGCTCCCGCTGCTCGCGCTGCTGCTGCTGGCTGCGGGCGCGCTTACTGCGCATCTGCTTGCTGAGGCTGAGCGTGCTGGGTCTTTGGCTCATTTGCTCCTGATGCTTGCGCAGCAGCTGCTGCGGCTTGAGTGGCACCGCTGGCTTCTCCAGCTTCTCGAACTTCTTGATGTTGCGCTGCACCATGGAACTGCGCTGCACTTGCTCCGCCTGCTCCGATTGCTGCGCCTGTTGCACGGCTGGTTTCTCGACGATCTTGTAGACATGGGCGCCACGCGCCAGCCAGACGCCATTCTTGCGCTTCACCTGCTCCAGCAGGCGGGCATCCTTCTGTATGATCTCATTGAACTGCTGCGTCAGCTGGCGCACCACGCCCGACGCCGAGCCAGAGGCGGAGGCGTGGCCTGACTCTGCGGCCTGGCCGTGGCTGTGCCTGTGACTGTGGCTGTGGCTGGACATGCGTCGCGGCGTGTGATGCTGATGGAATGATTTGCCCGCATGTGTTTTGAAGCTGTATTTGCGACGCGTGCCCGCAGCGCGTGACGTCACGGTCGCCGTGGTCGTATTGGAATTTATGGAATTCAACGTCTGCAGCGACTCGTTGCTGCCGCCATTGAAGCTCGTCGCGCTTAAACTAATGTGAATCGCCGACGCCGCAGCCGTTCCAGCTGCTGCTGCTGCTGCTGGCTGCTCACGTCCAGCGCTGATAAGATTCACCTGCTCCCGCTCCCCCTCCCGCTCCCTCTCCTGCTCGCAGTCATGCTCATTATCAGATATACTGCGCTCTCGCTCCGTTTTGCACTTGCTCACAATGTCCTCACGTTTTGGCCACTGCAAACGCTCGCCCGCCGCGCCGCCCGCCTTCACCGCGGGAAAAGTCGCACTCGCGTTTGCAGTCGCGTCGCTGCCGCGTCGCAGCTTATTTTGCATTTTGGCCTGTTCGGCGTTTTTGTACTTGTAGAAATTATCTTTGTCACGTTGTAGTTGCGGTGACGTCACCGGCGCCTCTTGCAGATTGTGCAAGCTGGCCGCGCGTTTTGCGCGCGTTTCGTGCGCGTTCGTCAGGCTGGGCCAATCGCGCGCGTTATTAAACGCATTCACCAAACAGCTAACCGACTTATTCAGCTTACGCAACGTGCCCAGCCCCTGCACCTGCCCCTGTCCCCGTTGCTGATGGGCAGCGGCTGCCTCCTCGCTGGCGCTGCTGATGCGCTTGCTCCAGAGCAGACGCAGCGTTTGGACGCCGCGGAAATCGCGAAATGCGCGCGTTTCGCAGTGGCAACTGTTGTTGTTGTCGTTGCTGCTGCCCCGATTGTTGTTATCGTTATGTCTATCGTTATCGTTATCGTTCGATTTATCGCTCGCACTTGCACTTTTCACCAGCCAACCGAGTATTGTCTTTTCTTTACGCGGCGACGCCGACGTCTTTGTCGTTGTTGTTGTTGTTGTTGTTGCATTTCCATTGAGATCGCAGCGAGCTGCTGCCGCATCGAGATTCGCTCCAGATGAGGTCGCCATGACGTCCGCTGACAACTGCATAGCTGTGATGATTATGTCTGTCTTGGCCGGCGACCAATGGCCAATTCACATGGAAGCTGCCGCCTCGAGGCCTGAGAAAGAGACAGAAAGGGAGCATTAGTTAAAGCGAGACAGCAGCTGCAAGGAGAAAGCGCATGAAAATCGTTGAAATATCTCCAAATCGAGTGGCCAAACTCTTCACGTATGCAAATTATGCGGGGCTCAAGCATAAAGATGGCTCGAAGGGGGGACGTAGGGGGGAGGTTGCGCGGCAATTACCGTGGCATGCTTTATGCACACAATGCGAGGCAGGCTCAATTGGCACAGATGCGGCAGGAAATGAGCCACTTGGCTGCTCAAACAGCCGACGTAAGAAAAAACAAGTTGGGATTAAACACAGAAGCGTTTTAATAAGTGGCCTATAAATATTGATAAAAGATAATAACAATCGAAGGCTGAGTAAAATTAAAATGAAATTAATTACGAATGAGCCCCGAGAAGATAAGATTGCAATGCGAATGCGTTTGAGAAAAATGTTTATATCTATATTTAAATATTTTTAGACGGCACATAATTATCTTTTTGTTTGGATTTGCTTTTTAACTGCTCACAAATTATGATTAATTAAGGCCTAATTGAATCATTAATTTGTTAACAAATAAACAATTTAAGATATTAATTATAAGCTACACGTTAATTGATAAAAACAACTAATATTTTTTATTAGTTCTTCTTTCATGATGTTGTTGTCTGTTTGCAAGAGTATTTTTTCTTCTTATTCTTACTACTGTTAGAGTAAAGAGTTCTATATTAGTTTTCTGCAATGTCTTCCTCCAAAGACGCACTTTTTTTGTGCCTTCAATTAAGAACTTGAAATTTGGCTTAAAAAATGCCAAGCAAATGGAAACAAATCTTTATTTCTGACAGTCTTAAAGCCACAATTTGAAGGTTGAAAGTAAACTAAAGCTGAAGCGTGAAGGAAAATGAGTTTCACTTGCAATTTGCGAAATTTTGCCTGAATATGCGAATGAAACAACGCTGCGTATGCGCAATTTTTGGCAACAGTTGAAACAAATACAATAGAAAATGTCAGTCTTCATATTGTCGCTGGTTGAAGCAAACTAAGCTTTGCTTATGCCACATTTACCAGGTTTTAGTTACACACACACACTCGCACACACTCGCACACGCTGTGCGCGCACAACATTGCGTATGCGTGATATGCTTTTTTGGCAATTCGATCTTATCGACAGCTCTGCGCGCAGTTAACAATATATATATATGTATAAAGAAGAAACTATAATAAAATGCTTGCCCAACCTGCCGCACACGTCGCTGCCGTACACTGCCCCGCCCACCGTCGAACTGCCCACCTCTCCGCCCCTCCGGCTCTCAGGCTCTCCGGCTCTGCCCGCGCGCACGTTTTTGTCACACACAAATGCCAATTATAATGGGCGATTACATAAAAAGCAAAAATTTCTTTCCACTGTCGTAAAAAAAAAAATAGTTGTTTTTTTTCTTTTAAGCCGCTTTTGTTAGCTGTTGTCGTAGCTTCTGTGAGGCCGCCCCTCCGTCAACCCCTACCCCCTCCTCTCTACCCTTTCTCTTGTGGCAATGCCAGCTGCTTGTCAGCACTTGCGATGAACGCGTTGCGAATAACAAAATAATTTTGCGCTATGGCAAATGGTATTTAAACAAAATATTAAATACGAGCCAGGCACAGACACACACAACAGCACGCACACACACACACACACACACACACCACACATACGTAGACACTTGCAATGTAAATAAGAAGCTAAAATTGTTGATTACGCAAACGTTTATTAGCCATATTTTCCATTTTGCCGGCTTCATTTGGGCCTATAGAAAAACCTATTTGACATCAAATATCATGTTTATTGAGTGCGAAAATAAATAAATATTTGATGAAAATTTCATAGACAAATTAACTGACAGCAAAACTGTATTGTTGTATTCCCATGCCTGTCCACATACATACACATATGCATACACACATATATGTATATCAATTCCGATCTTCGCCTGAGAATTTCAAAGATCTGATGAAATTCTGTGCATTAAACAGAAAAGACACCAAAATTAATTCGAATTAGCATGCAAAATGAACTGAAATTGAATTAGTTTATAAATCTTTGAAGGCGCGTCGCATTTAAATTGATTTTTAAGCGTTAGTCGATGCCAATTTTGAGCGCGAGACGCCAATGTCACACGGCTGAAAACTAAGGCCAGGTTAACAACTTTTTGGCCCGGCCAATACACAATGAAACAAAAAAAAAGCAACAAAAGCAACAACAAAATGCTTTGCATATTTAAAAGTGCGGCAATAAACGAAAATGGAAAATGTAAACAATGCGAATGCATCAAGTTATGGGAACGAAAACAAAAGTCTGGCAAATCTCTGAAGCGACTCTCACTCTATATGGAGAGCTGCGCACCTGCAGCTGTGACACCTTTTTTATATTTAAATACCCTGTAACTATTGGCTTAACCAAAGAGCAGGCTATGCTTAAGTCGAGGCTAAGTGTGTGACAGAGAGCTGATTGATAAATTATATGGCAAATACTTGCATCTGGCAAGGCAACAAGTTCGCTGTGAGCCGAACTAGTTCGTAAACTGGTTCTTGAGCGATCATCTAAACAGCTCACTTGGAACCTGAAGCCATATTTATTGATGAATCAAACCTAGGACTGAAGCATTGGTTCGAACCAGTAACTTTTCTTTTACAGGCAGAGCTGGTAAATAGTTTTTAATAACAAAACATTGTTTTGAAGCGCATTAGAAACTGAAATTGTTAGTTCAACTATTTATTCTAATGTATTAAACTTTAGATATTAATATGACAACTTTTCCCCTATAAAACATAGAACCCTATATATATAGAACTTTGAATTCTGTTATATATAAAGAGAACTCTCTGTCTCAACTCCTCTAATAAGCGCCTTGATGTCATATTTTTACGGCCTACAGGGTATCTGCTGATCGACTCCTCTAACTTTGGGCTAATTTATTTCATAGCAATGCATTTGCATTTGTCAGTTGCATGGAAATGCCTTTCGAAAAGATGCACTGCCAGCTGGGCCCATAAACAGATGCAGATGTCTTATATTTATTGAGACATCCGTCTGCAATATAAAAAAAAAAACTGGTCATAATTTAAGTGAGATTTTAACAGTTAGTTGCATTGACAAATTCACGTTAAGGTGAAAGTGACAAAGAAACCTCAACTTGAAGCCCAACACAAATAGCTAGCTGCGGCTAGCCTAATGTCTGGCCAATGACAGATATCATTGTTCGCGTAGAACCGTCGATTGGACACGCAATGGCTAAGACAAGAAGAAGAAATCGCCAGATAAGCTGCTGCTGCTGCTGAATGTGAATGAGAATGCGGAAGACTCGGCGCGATAAATGGGAATTATTCACCAAAGCGATAAACGATAAATGCATTGAAATTTCTATAAATTAATTCGAAGAGAATTTATGTAGATATTTATGCGTAGCCGAAGAAGAAGAAGAGACGACCCATTAGAAATGTGAAAGTTTACTTTTCTTTTTCTTTTCGGCCTTTTGTTTTTAGTCGCTTTGACTATTTCGGCGGCAAGCTAATGAACTGTCTCGACAAAGATTTAGTGAAAATTTCGTCACGATCTTAAGAAGCGTTTTTAATGAGCCACCAAATTGGCTAATAATGAATTCCATTTGTTTTTGCCTTTTTGTTTTTGTGTGTGTATTACGGAAGGGGAAAATTAAACGCTCAAGTTTAAGAAACTAACTCTAATCGATTATTAATTGCAGTAGATTGAAATGCTTTTAATTGAAAAGTAACTCGGTTAATAATATTAACATTAACAGAGCATCTCTCAATTGAAAAGTAAAGCTGTTAACAGAGTTAACATAAACAGATCATGTCCCTTATTGGAAACTTAATCTGTTAACAGAGTTAACATTAAAAGATCATGTCTCTAATTGAGAACTACATCTGTTAACAATGTTAAATTTATCAGAGCATGTTATCCATATACATCATACAGAATCTTCTGATTGACTGATTGACATTAAAGATTTATATTTCAAACTTTTTTAAATATTTTAAGTCTCTTTATAATAAATACTGAATATTCAAGCAATTCCATATAATACACTCCAAGGCCAAAAATAAGCTGGGCATGGCACTTTATATGCGTTGCCCTTCAAACTAACATTTAAAGAATCTATTTAAAGTAACAATTGAAACGTGTTTCACATATTTTAAGCATTTGGGGTGGACTGGAACCGCCAATCATGATAGTATTATAAGTTGGTATTTTTCCACGGGTGGAAAATGGGTGAAAAAGTCATGTTTAAATTGTAGAAAAACAGCACTACGTTGGCTAATTCTTCAGTTAATTAAACTTAACTTACTCAATTGAAATGGACCGAATTTTCTACATTAATTTATGTGATTTTAATTGCCGATAAACACATTTACACACTTAACACGTCCCACTTCAACCCACAAGGACCTTTGACTGAAAAATATTTATTGTCTTATGTTTCAGCTTGCATTTGGCTTTTTGTTATGGCCGGTTGCCTGGGCAACAAATCCGTTGCATGCAACCACCCGAGCCGAATGGAAGGCGCCTCAACCAACCCCTAAAAGTGGCGGAAATTCAACCCTAACTAAGTCAATGCCACACGTTGGGGCTGGTCAACACGGCGTATGCTTTGCAACACATTAAACAAGCGTAAACAAATAACAAAAATATATATATGTATATTGAGGGGCGAGGCTTGGGTCGATAGATTTCATAGTGCCCACTCGAGGGTTTGTTTCTATTTGCATTACATATTCCCGTTCGGTCTGTCCGCCTGTCTGCCGTCCGTCTGTCTGTCCGGCTGTCCGTCTGTCTGTCCGGCTGTCTGTCCGTCTGAGGCTCCCTTTGTGCGAATTATTGAAGTGCCTGCTTTGTATTTGCGTTATTCGTGTCTGTTTTCAGTCTTCATTCATCCAACTTATGTTTGCCATTTCGCCTAGTTTAAGGCAAATTCAATTAACTAAATTAAAGCACATACATATACTATATATGGAACAATATTGATTGGAATATTATATTTAATAAGTTATATACCAAATTTCCCAGCTCCAGCTTTAGTAATATCTGAGATCATTGAGAATGATACCTTTGTCTATTTTCGATGTAGTATAAAAATACTTAATAAAATTTCGTTTAAATCTTAAAAATATTCCAGTTATAAAACTAATCTCCCAACTCCAGCTCTTATAGTCTCCAACTTCGCTAAATGACAATAAGAAAGCTGACATTTCCGAGATGATAAATTACATATCATATAGGTGAATATGTCAAGGCTACAAGTTCGCTGTGAGCCGAACTAGTTCGAATTCGGTTCTTGAACCAAATCAGTGATCATCTAAACAGCTCATTCTGAACCAGAACCCATATTTATTTATGCATCAAACCTAGGGCTTGGATCATTGCTTTGAACCAGTAACTTTTTTAAGTAATAATCAAAAATAAACTCAACTTGAAGCGCAATACAAATACCAAGCTACAGCCTAATGTCTGACTAATGACAGATTTCATTGTTCAACATCTTAAAATCAAGAGGTAATAGTCATTAACCATATTCCAGTTCTATACCAAATATCCCAACTCCAGCTCTAATAGTATCCAAGTTCGCTAAACATCTGACTTTTTATATGTGCACATGCATATTTATGTAGTATTTATAAATACCTCTATAAAATATACAAAATTTCGTAACTGCAGCTCTTTTATTTCAAGAGTTCGCTGAGTTGGGGTTTGATTAAAGCTCGTGCCCATAAGATAAGCATATATAGCTTCTTGCGCAGAACCGCATTTCAAATTTATTATAACTCATATATATAAATACACCTACAATACAAATATATATATTTACCTATAATGACTGATAAAGGCCGCGGAGCATTAGTCACTTTGGCTTTGTTTGGGACACATACATATATTGTGCACTATATATTAACTAATTAGTCAGTTTTGTAATATATTAACAGTTCGACTTTTGGCCAACACCAATGCAGCTTATCTGCTGTCAAAGTTTTTGCCGCAAATCAATTTTTCTTGCTGACTTAGACCCAGAGGCATGTCTATATCTATATATATACATATATATATAGAGATAGATATATATATATATACTCTAAAGCTAATGCACTTGTATGCATATTAACTGCATTCCAAGCTTTGTGGCAACTCTCACAGACTGCAAAGAACCGCAAGTAAAAAGAGGCAGGTGTGTAGAGGGGGGTTGGGGGGGAGGGTTGCTGCCAAGTAGGCGCTGAAGGTAGTCTGGGAGACCGCATAAAGCACAGAGGCGTGTAATTAGCGTGCAGCATTGGCAAAGTAAAGTTATTGTTGCTTCTTGTTGTGTTGTAATACCCTAGACGAGGTTATTTTTAATTTGTGATGAACTATGTAACGTTAAGTATATATACATATTTAAGATTTGCCCTAGAAGCAAGGGGTCTTGACTGAAGAAATTTGATTGTTTCTTTTAAATATAACTCAAGTAAGTTAGGTAATTATAAGCTTTATCTAAAATAGTAACACGATATTATCAATATATATGTATATACATATATATAAAACATCACCGAATCAAAAAGCTGCAGAAGAAGCCTTCGCTCGGGAATAATAAGAAACGCCTTTGCAAGGGTATTTAAACTTCGGCATGCCGAAGGCAGATGTTCTTCCATTTTTTTTGTTTTGTTTTTTTCTCTGTTCTTCACATGAGCACAATTAACGGTAGCTGCACCGTTTAACCGTAAGATGAGCCATCTTAGCTGTAGGCACAACATGGCCAGCATTAGCCATAGGCCAGGCGCAGAGGTCAGTTCTGAGGCCAAACAGACAAAAAGAACAACAACAAAAAAAAAAAAACGTCAAAGCTAAGCAGTTTACAGTTAAAGAACAGCAAAAGAGCAAAACCGAAAAGCAAAAGCCGCATTGCATTTAATTACCATTAAGTCAGGCCACAGCTGTATGAGCAGAAGAAGAAGAGGCAGATGTCATATACATGTATAATCCACAGCACGGTCGAAAAAGAGAACAAGAAAAAAAAAATAACACTTTGCAGGCGCTCGAATTGGCAGGCTTGGCAGGCCACACACACACACACACACACAAACGCACACAGCCTGTTCTTGGTGAAATTTTTGTGCAGAAGCTGCTGCTGCTGCTGTTGATGTTGTTGTTGTTGTTGTAACTATTTTTATATGTGGGCTTTAGCCAAGTGGTTTGGCTAGATTCTTGGCTTAATTTGATTTTGTGGGCGTTTCACTTTTGCCAGCCACTTTCGTTTCACCTCACACACACACACGCATACGCATACATAGCCTACATGTGTGTGCCAAATTTTGATTACTTTGATTAATGCACATCATATCTATTTTTTTTTACCAATCACAAGAGACGACATAAACACAAGCAAAGAGCTTAAGCGCGCGCGCAGCTCATGACAGCAAGAGAGCGAGACACATCGACCGTCCCGTCGAACGACTGCGAGGCAACTGAATAGCTGAGCTGCGGTGGTGGCTGTGCGAGCTGCGTCGTGAGCAGCGACGTCGCTGCCAGCTGCCAGCGGCGCTGCGACAGCATCGATGGCTGCGCTTGCGTCGCGCCGTTTCGCATTCCTGTGCATTGGCTGCATTTTGTTCTGATTCTTATGCTGCTCTGCTGGCTGCTGGCTGCGCTGCATTTCTCCACAAATATGCAATGCATTCAACGCCACCGCCGCCGCCGTCAACGACCCACAAAAGCGTCTGCTTACTTGGGTGAAGATGCGCGCGCTGGCGGATGCAAGTTGCAAGTTGCAAGTTGCAGTCACTTAAACAGCGCCTGTTCTTTGTGGCAGCAGCGTTCATTGGCATTTGGCTTGTGGGCAGCAGCGTTTTAATTAGCTAAACAAATTTTTAATTAAGATGCTGGGCACTCTAATTGATTTAAAGCCTGTTGCCTTCTCACTTCCACACCTCATCTCAGGCCTGTGGAATGTGTCTGCACAATTGGCGTAAATCCCATTAGAGACGCGCACGGAAACAAGTTTTGGCTTTGGTTTTGGTTTTGCTTTTCGTTTGTGACGAAAGCCAAACACCAAAAAAATGTACACACACACACACACACACACACACACACACACACACACAAACACACACATTCGTGCGCGCGCTGAAGACCCGATAAAAACAAATAACACAACAACAAATATTCAATACCCGTTCGAGTCGCAAGTTCTTGCCAAGTTCAACGAACAACAGCACAAAGCAAACGGCACACAAAAACAAAAACACAAGAAAGCGCAAAAGCAATTTAACGTTTTACTGCTTGTGTGTGTGCGAGCGAGACGCACTTCAAGCTCGCTGTTTAGGGTGACCATGCAGCGCTGTTAAAGTTATTATGGTGGCCAAAATATTGGAATGCATTTAACAGCCGCTTATCAACAATGCCGCGCATCAAACTGTGTCCATTCAAAAAAAAAACCAAGACAATGCCAAAGAGCTGTGCGAACATTTCGCAAGCCACAAACTGCGGCGACCCGCAAACCTGGTTTTCATTTTCATTCAATTCAAAATACAGCGCAAAAAAAGGCGGCAACAACAAGCCAAACATGGGCCTGTCAGCGGCTGCAACTCGCGGCCTCATGCAACAGGTGCGAAGGGGAGAGGGGAGAGGGGGGACACAGTTTCATCTGCCACAGCGTCTATTTATGAGCCAACAGCATGTGGCAAGCGGCAAGAAAGACGTTAAAAACGACAGTAGCATTGCATTTGCCCCACAACAAGTGCTCAGCCCCAGCCCCAGCCCCGCCCCCTTGCTGCGCCACACGTGTAATTTGCATCAGGTGGGCGCTCCACATTTGTGCGCCAACCGTGCCACGCCCCGTTGCCTACTCGCAGCAGCTGCTCCACGCGAACATTAAGCGAGAGAAGAAAAAAAAAACACTGTAATTATCGACATAATTTTGGACTGTCGAAATACTACGAACACGCGTACTGTGCCTAGAAATAAACAGCAGCCCTTCCCTCGCCCTGTTAAAGTGGGCCTTTCTATACCCTATCCCTATAGGGCATATCACATTACGTATCTCTTTATGCGACTATCTCTAGAACCTTTAAATCAGTAAATGAGCTTTAAAATCATGCGCAGTACGTATTTCGTCGATATCTGTCTCATTTTCTTAAAATCGATAATTATCGATTCTTAAAGAGCGTTTTTAAACATATTTCGGAGCTTTTAAGAGGGTAGCTTTCAATTCTGGTTATCTTTTACTTCTGGAAAATATAGCCTTAAATTCCACTCAAAAATTATGCAGGGTATCTATTAGTCTACTAGATATCAGACCCATTTCCTTAAAATCGATAAATATCACTTTCTAAACAAGATTTTTAACCTATTCCGAAGCTTATAAGAGGGTATCTTTCACCCAGCTCCAAATCCGACTCCAATATTGATTAGGGTATTTACAAGTTTATTTGATATCTGCGCCATTTTCTCAAAATCGATATATATCGATTTCCAAACATATCTCGGATCTTTTAAGAGCTATATATAGCAAATAAGTTCTCTTGTTTATCTCATGTTATACACAGCTTGGGTTTTTTCACTTCTGGAAAATCTAAACTCAAATAAGACTACAAAATTGAACAGAGTATCTACTAGTCGGGCACTCTCTACTACATCTCGCTGACTTGCTATAAAATGTTTATGTTTTTTTTAAATTTTCCACACATTTCATCTACTTCAGTCATTTTTATAGATCTTAGTGCAGGGCATTCGTTATTCGGCTCGTTTTGAGCCCAATTTCTTGCGCCAACTTCTTTGGTCTAGTTAATTTATCGCCGAACCCATTTGGCGGCTGATGTCAGAGACTTCTGAGATTTGAGAGCTGAAACAAATGCGAATTTCTGGCTGAGCGGAAAAACGACTTTCCAAATGTCGCATGTAATGGAAATGGAAATGGAAATGGGGATGGGGATGGAAATGCAAATGGAAATATGAAATCTGATAACTCAAATTCGAAATGGCAAATTTGCGCTTGAAGCTCAGTTCTCCGTTCTCTCCGACCTTGCCCCCCTCTCGGAGAAGGGGGGGGGGGGGTCTAATTTGAACGTGATTTGCGTCGAATGCGCAGCGAGACCGTGCCACGTACTTCACGCGGTCGTCGCTCGATGATTCGTGATTAATCAGTTAACTCTGGCTAAACCATATCGCAACAGGTAAATCGAGAAGAAAGTCGGCAAATGCCAAATATCAGCTAACGAGCTCGTGGGGCCAACTTAACGAGGGAAACCAAAACAAAGACGTCACAGGGAATTCAATTGCTGAGTAAGCATTTGGGAATAATAAGCACTGAGTCAGCTTGACTAGCAGATACCCTATACAGAGACTTTTGTCACATGAACTCGTCGGATTTATAATAATATAGAATCTTGGTGGAAACATTTCTTTTCCAGATGAAGGTTCAATCCTTCAAACTCGTGTGAAGTGTAACAACGCTTAACAGCTGGATTTGAACCGGAAACCTCTCGCTTGACAGTTCGACGTTCGAACACCTCTTAAGACCTCTTCGACCTCATAAGGTGTATACATTCTTGATCCGAATCAAAAGCCAAAAATATATATAAATATATATATGGACTGGGGATTATTGAGTAGTATAAATCTATATATGAATATATATGTATATATATATCCGTCAGTGTGTTTCTATGCATTGTTCCTCAAGCTAAAAGATATCGACATATGTCTTAACCAGCCAGATCGCACCCCTATATCATATAGCTACCAATGAAACAAGCTGTGGAAATAAAGTTCTTGATTGAAGAACTTTTTCGTTACTCAAGTTGTTCGAAATCAGACTTGGTATTTATATGCCTCACATGACAGCCAAAGGGCATTTAAACTTCGGCGTGCTAAAGATAGCATTTATTTTGGTTAGGCTCGGGAGTTTTTATGGGCTACTTATGTGGTTCAAGGTTCGGTTTGCGTTTGAATAGTTGAAACTTAACAATACCCTCTCCAAGCACACACTCTTCTAGATAAGAGGACATTCAAAGTGAGCTCATCTTTGGCAAAGTCGCGTTGAATGAACTCTCTGGGCCACATTTTGAGACTGAGTCGAGTCGAGTCGAGTCGCCCACGAGGCTGACACCGTTTGCGGAGAGCTGCCAAAATGTCCAACATTGAACTATATAGAATGCCATAAACATGCTCAATGTGAAATGATTGTCGCACGACTTGCAGCAAACAAATGCCAAATGCATAACAATGAGCAGAAAAGCAAAAAACCAAAACGAATCGAATATTCGATGCGGAATTTCACAAAAGTCGAACATGAATTGGGGAGTGTGAAAAAGAATAAAAGCGGGGCGATGATCATTAACGATGACAACTTAATGATCACCGATAACTGATCACTGATCACCGATCACTGATCACTGATCGGTGCGACAATCGATCAGCGAAGCACTTGCGATGTCAGAAACTAGTTAAAACTCGCGGCAATTACGTGCTTTTTTCCAGCTAAAGACATAAATATATACACATATGTGCATTTAGAGGGGAGATGAAGGGGGACTGGGGAGGGGGGTTGTTAAAAAACTGCTGATGTGAAATGTTTAAAACATTCGCAGCAAAGTTCATTGGCTGGCGCAACAAATGCATTGGCAGCCACAATTTGCCAGGCATCCAAATTTTGTGGAGAGCGCGCCGAAAGGCTGCCACGTGCGTGGAGACAGACTTTTGTGCGGCACTGTAATCGAACGGGTTTGGAAGCGTCGTCTGTTGGGTCCAGCGTGTGGTCCACTTGACGCTTTCTTCGGCATGTGCCGCGTGAGTCAGAGCCACAGGAATGCCCCTCAAAGCAGCATATAAAAAAGCGGGTCAGTTCGGCTCGGAGTCTACACTCGGGGAAAGAACCTCATAAAATCCACAAATTCCGAAATTTACAATCACTAAGCTCGGGGAAAATAACAGAAACCCAACTAAAGCGGAACTTTTATAGGCCACATTTGGTACATATTGCTCTGTCTTTAATCTTAACTCAGAAAATACAGCTAAGCTGGCATTTTCAAACAGAAAACTTAAGTAAAGCGTAACTTTTTGCATTCTTATAGACCACATTTGTTACAAATCATCTTGTCTTTAATCTTAACTTAGGAAATGCAACTAATCTGACACTAAGCTGGGGAAGCTGGAAGAAAAACAAACTCAAGTTAAGCGGAACTCTTAAAGGCCACATTTATTACATATTGTTCTGTCTTTAATCTTAACTCGGCAAATACAGCTAAGCTGACATTTTCAAACAGAAAACTTAAGTAAAGCGTAACTTTTTGCATTCTTATAGACCACATTTGTTACATATCAGCTTGTCTTTAATCTTGACTCAGAAAATGCAACGAATCTGAACCGAGACTAAATTCTTCTTCAACTTGTCTACACGGCATATGTAATATATTTTGTTTTGTCTTTAATCTTAACTTTCGCATACGCGTACGTGCTGCGACTTACTTTAAATTTATTGTTAAATTATAATTATATTGTTTATGTGCCTTGCATAAAATTCTTTAAATTAATACAGTCTTGTTAAAATTTGAATCTATTTCGAATGGGTAAAAAGGATATAACGGTAGGGTATATAGCAGGGAGAAGGAAGCATCTTCAACCCTATAAGGTGTATATATTCCTGATCAGCATCAAAAGTCGAGTCGATCTAGCCATGTCCGTCTTTCTGTCCGTCCGTCTATTCGTATGCTTAAACATGTCGATCTCAGACCTGAGACTAGAGACTTTTAAACTTCTCTTAGTTCCCGCTCAGTTTGTTTCCCATAATCGATAAATTGCCCCGTTTCCAAGCAAACGATAAAAATCGTTATCGAAAACCCGTTTTTGAGCAAATCTCCTAGGTTTTAAGGGCTACCCTCACCAAGTTGAACATGTAGTTTCTGGAATTGTATCTTTTATTTTATATACCCTAATCGGGCACGCCCGACAACTTTCTGCACTTCTTTTTTTCCAGTGCATCGTTAGCATAAACCCAATTTGATCTTAAACTGAACGTTGAGTCAGGCACAACAACAAAAAAAGAAAAAAAAACTGTCAACACGCCCACCTACAAATTATGTGCATCTATGAGATACGATAAAGAAAAACTATGAATTGTTATTGTTACGCGCAATTATACGAATACTTTTGGGCCCAGACCCACCCACGTTGTGGCCAAATTATATGGCATATCTGGTTACACTTTGTTATGCAAATCGTGAGCTAAATAATAATAAGATTAATAATAATCACAATAATAATAAGTAGAAGAAGCAGTGTGCATACGAGCTGTTCCCATTCCCATTGGCTTTCATCGCCAGATGGAAATGGAAAGTGTTTTATTTGCATCTTAACTCTCTCGGCAGATGTTGTATATTTGTGTATACTATATAATTTGTGTGCATAACTATGTTATTATGGTTAATTTTTCATAGCTGAAAACGGAAACCTGGCGAATGTGTTTATTACAGAATTACATTGACATTACCAGACACATCAACTGGCGGCCAGTTAAGGCACTCGACTCGACTCTTGTCTCGGGTCTCTGGTCTCTGTTTGCCATAATGCTTAGCTTGTTTTAAACGAGACAGGAAGAAATTGTTGTGTGCACACATTGTGGACAAACAACACTCTGCTACAAACTTGACAAACTTACGTGCTCGCACGCAATAAACCTATCGCTGTTTAAATTTGCGCGTCGCTCTTCTATGCGATTTTCATGGGCTCAATTATGATTGTTATTTTTTCACTGGCCCTGGTACTCCCATTTCCACTCCTTCTCTCCTTTACTCCTTCTCTCAATCTCTCACTCTCTCACTCAGGCATATAAATCTGTATGAATGCAATCGGACAGAAAGTGGTGTGGTTGGTCGTGTATTTCTATCTCTTTTTTTTCAAGTATTCACTTCCTCTGCCTGTTTATTTCATTCTCCACCTCTCTATCTCTCCATCTTTTCATGGTCACCTTTCTATGCGATTTTCATACTTAAATGTTTTTAAAAGTAGTGTTTACATAATTTAGTTTAAAGATCCGCTCTTTAATATATAATAAACAATCGCCCGTACTCAAAGTGTTGTTGCACAGTGTAATCAAATATGCAACTGTAACTATCACAAGTGAACTTTTAAATTACTTAAGACAATAAACATTGAGCAAGTGCTTCTGAGAAGCGCCCAAAGGGTGTGGGGAGAGCATTACAATTATGTGAAAACACCTCGATCAAAAGTGGCAAAGATTTCCGCAACTGGTCAACTGATCAGCTTAGCTGATCATCTAAGCTGATCATCTAAGCTGATCATCTTAGCTGATCTATTGCGGGTAGATGAGACGGGGCAAAACTTTCGGAGAAACGCGTTGCCAACCTTTATTTGTCTTTAGCAGCTTTCTAAAATAAAGTAAATTGCCAAAGAAGGGCGTAAAAAGCCAGAATAAACAAACAAATCAATTTGTTGTTGTTTCTGCAAATGTGTGTGTGCCTGTGTGTGCGTGTGTGCGTGTGTATCTCATGGATTACTCAAATAACAGTGCGTAATAAGTGGCTCAGATAAACGTAGAGCAAATCTGAAAAACAAATACAATTTGCATGATTCAGAGAGTTTCCATTGACATGCGATACCAGAGGAGGCAGCGACAAACGGACTTAGATAGGCACACACACACACACACACACATCTATATATATGTGTGTGTATGTGTGTGTGTGTGTATTTCTGAGAAAACGGTTGCCCGATAAGCGCAGCTATAGCGCACTTTTATCGGCATAATGCAATAAAAAAAAAAGGCGCTCGTTTTAATTGAAGTATTGTTAAAAACAAACGGAACAGCATTTCCTTTGTTAAAAAAGTTTATGTTGGCCATATTTTGTAAACATCTTAGCCTGGCTTTTATATATTGTACAGCTCTGGCTTAGGCTAATGTCATTACCCAACACTGACAAACAAATTTCCCAATAAATTATAGAAAAAAAGTGATTTTCTTTTAAATTAAGCAACATGGTCTTATTTTGATAAGCTTTGTCTTATCAATGCACTTACATTTTGAGGCGTTTCGTAACTGCTTTTTCGGATTTACACAATAAAAGAAACTAAACTTTATTTGGTCATAAGAAACTCTTTCTGTCGTATCTGTTATATAAACTGATCTAATTATGCGACATCTTTTCATATACAAATCGAACGCGCATTATGTATTTATATTTAAGGCAACGCTTTGCTATGCGAATTCGTATGCACTTTCCCGTTGCCGGCTAAGCAGCTGTTGCTGTTGCTGTTGCTATTGCTGTGGCACTTGCCACATTTTGTGGCGCACACTTTTACTTTTGGTTTAATTGCCAGCGCCCCACAATCGATCAATCACAAACGCGGTTGCACAATGCCAATTGGTCTCGATAACAAACGGACTCCGAAAACGTATCCGAATCGGAATCCGAATACAATTGCGACCCGTTTGCTGGTTTATTGCTTTCTTACGATCGCGTCCGCGGGCACAACAAGACTGAAAAGTGAGTGAGACCTAAAGTTAAAGCAGCGCGCACGCTGCCGACGCCAGCGACACGAAGCTTGCAGCTGAAGCTTTAACGCCGAGGAGGTCAGAGCGCACGAAGCGACACCACACACCACACAGAAATGGACTGGAGAGCGGCATTGAAAAGCTTGGACTGCAGCCAATTAGTCTGGCGCCTTGCAAGAGCTTTCAGGCGCAGCGACTGCGTGCATTAAGTAACGCGCGCAGAAACAACTGCGTAGCACAGGGTGTTCCCGTTGCGCAGCTAACACAACAGCCAATTAGCATGCAGCATCGCAAGAGCTTTTGCGTGACGTTCTTTTATGCGTTGCGCAGGGTTGTTTACCCGGCAACGGTAAACGTTGCTAACTGTGCCCATTTTTGGCAAAAACTTGTGTCAATAAAAAAGCAAATAAAGAATTCAAAACACGTTATGGCCGCAGATTTAACAACTTACATGGAGCTGGCTTTTGTTTTTGTTTTCTATCGCCCAAGGGGTTCGATCAGCACAAAACGAGAAATGCTGCGCTCATTAGAAAGTAAAGTAAAACGCTCAAAGATGTTCAATGAAATTGCTTTGACGACCGCATGTGTGTGTGTGTGAGTGTGCATGTGTGTGTGTGTGCCCAAAGGCCAGTGCTGCCCAACTGTGTGAAAATTGGCCAAAAGTGAGCGTTTTACTTGCCCAATTTGTGTTGTCCAAGTTGTCAGACAGGAAGATCGCAGACGCCGGAGGCAGAGGATCACCACAACATGATGATGTGAAAGTGCTGCGCAAAGAGAATACGAATAGGCTAGAATGGCAGTGAAAATGGAAAATGCACTGCGTCACTTCCTATGAAAAACTAGGCGGGCTAGGCGAAAGAAAAAACTAAGGCCAATTTGAGAAGTTGTAAAAACTGTTTGAATTGGCTTTAAACTTGGCCCAGAAATATACTTAACAGTTTACAAAGGAAGTACAACTAAGTAAATGCTTGAGCTTATTAGATAATCCATTCAGGGTTAGTTTTTATCTAAGAATTCTAGTTGTAGCTTATCTTTAGCTAAGTGAGTAATTGCCTTACATTTGCCGCATTGTAAGCCCCATTGAAAAATCTTTAAGTATGCTTATTTGCGTATATATATACTTTATTCATAAACCGATTTATACATACTCTTTTTTGTTAGTAAATTTTAACTCTTGTTAACATGCTACTTACTTTTAACTTTTAGCAAATTTTGTCGCTGATGCAAAGTGGGGGTTTTTTTTTTAGGATTAGAAATATTAAAAGTTTATAGAGTAAAAGTTGAGTTTCTGACACATACTCATACTCTCTCATTTTGTTTGTGGGTCGTTAGTTAGTATAAGTTTTTACTTTACAGTAAAATAAGGTTTTAAGGTTTTGCTGGAAAAGTTGTATGCCTAAGTTATCAATTATCACTCTACGTTCAATATCATATATTGGTGCGAGAAAAGGGTGCAGTTTATGTTATATGGCTACTATAACATTTGATAGACATTATATTAAGTTATAGCACAAGTGCTGCAAATCGTGCACGGGATTCTTTTTCTTTTTCATTTTCATTTTCATATGTAAAAAGGTAATCCAACAAAAAATATATATATATGTATATCTGTATCGTTTAATTCTAAGTACATTCAAAAATTGTGACAGTACAAATACTTAAAGCATTCCCATTACATTTGTTGATACACTTTATAATATAACCGATGCAAAATAGTCGCAACATCCCTGATAAATATTGTTGATCCGCCCCTTTCGATTAGTCAACTAATTCTTGTATATAATATATAGTTATATATATATACTTTTATTTAAACAAAGGCAAACAAAAACACTTAATGATTTCTTTCTGTTGCGTTTTGCAACAAGGACTTGCAATTCATAAGTTGTTGAGATGGTTAATTAATATATAATACAATAAAATAAATATTAAGCATAAAAGTAAAATAAAATTACATTCATTTTGAAAATGTATTTGCTTTCTATATATATATATGTGTTGTGTGTGTGTATTTTATCTACTAGAATTTGAATTCTTCACTTTAAAGATTTGTTGTGATTGAATTTAAGTTGTTGTTGTTGTTGTTGTTGTTGTTGTTGTTGTTATTGTTGTTTTTACGCTAAACACTAAACATTTCGTGTTCTTGTTGGATTTTGCTCATCATTTTCATCAATTTGACTAAACTAATATTTAAAATTTCATTACTTTCACACAATGCACTTAACAATTTCGTCAGAAAAAAAACCGTATCAAAAAGTCTGCATACGTTTCTATTACAAAATATATAATCATAATTAATATTCATTTCATCTGCATCTGCTTCTTCCTCTCCTTCCAGCTAGATCCTTTCCCAGTTGGCGCCTTAAGTCGAAATCGCATCGTTGAGCAACGCGTTCAGCTCCCGAATGTGCTGGGCCTTGGATCCGGTGGCCGTGGAGGCGCCACAAGCGCGTCCAGTATAGCTGTGGATAGGATCAGGATTGTAGATTATATTAATGCATATTATTTGGCCATTTGAGCACAATCAAAAGTGAGTACACATAACATATTTGACTATTTGATTTGGTTAGACAACATGCACTTAATATTATATATTTAGCTGATAGTTCAGTTAAAGGGCATGTTCCGTGAAATGAGTTTTAGCCAGTATTAGAAATGATGCGTAAACAAGAATAATGCAGCGTACTTCGATAACCAGGGCCAGAAATAGGATAAACCCCTAGGATAACAGAAAGACAGAAGATGTGAACGGGACACCAAAACCCAAACCTTAATGAAAAGTATAATGCATGTTGGCGTAATTCATGAATATTCAAATAAAACCTGTTTTGGTCTATAAACAGTTATAGATCGGGTACATTTATTTTCCGTAGGGATTTTTATGTAAGCAGCTGGGATGAAATACGGTCTGTCTTTTGGGTTCTCAAAGATAAAGCGTACTTTAAGATTGTATTTTGTAGTGTATATGTATTCGGTGTATGTTTGTTTGTTTTGGTTTAAAGACAAACGTTGAACAAACATACAAAACGTAACGTTCTTGGATCAGTGAGGTTTACGTAGTTGGTTCGTAATATCAGTAAAAACAAAAGAAAATAACATACAAAAAATGCGCGTGCGACGAACAGAAATTAAAATGGATTAGAACAAAAATAGTTGCAATAAGATTAGAAAGTTAGATAGTAGGAGGTATTTATAGAGAGTGTGTGCAGGAGAGATTAGGTTAGTTTTGGATCATGACAGAGTATCGGAGTCGTATTGCCTATGAATTCGATGTGGAACCCATAGAAAATCAACAGACATGCCAAATTGCGCTTGAATGGGAACAACAGAAACAAACAAGAAACGCAAATTGGTAATGTGTATAAAAATAAAATGCAGTCTCCCAAAATTTGGGGGGAAAAGACGGAGCAAACATAGAAATGAACAAGATTAATTTGGAGTTGTTCAAATTAAGGCTTCAGATACAGAGAGAGAGAGAGCGAGAGAGAGAGAGTTATATTGCAGATAGATAGATAGTTGGTTGCTGATATAGATAGATCGTAGATAGGTTTAGATTTAGATTTAGATTTAGATAGTTATAGTTAGGTAGTTAGGTAGGTAGTTCAATTGACGCGCAGATCGAGTATGCAGGTAGTATTACGAGATATCTTTGATAGCTGCCCTCTCACCTAATTTTACGTCCGGTTTTTGTCTTGCGCACGCCCGGCGCGGCCGCATCGCCCGCGGGCCTATTGAAATCGTGACGTACGTTCTTTAAATCGAAATGCTTGGCGGCATTGAACTCGGCCGTGGCGCTTGTCGCCGTTGCAACGGCATCACCTTTATCGCTGGCGAACATGCGACTTAGCCAGGGTTTCGATTTTTTGTCGGAGTTAGAATCGGAATCGGTATCGGATTCGTGATTAGTATTATCAGTGGTAGTAGTAGTAGTTGAATTGGAGAAGGTGGATTGTTCATCGCTTTGGCTGTAACAATAACACATACACAGAGAGAGAGAGAGAAAGAGACAGAGAGAGAGAAAGAGAGGACAAGTTTTTGGTTTGATTTTGCTTGGTTTTTTTTTTTTAATTGGATATTACTTATTTGAATTGCTTTGCCAATTGGTACTTAAACAAACGGATAGGATAAGGATAATTCAAGGAACAAAACATTCTTGATATTCAACAACAACATCATTAGTTAAGTAAAAAAAAAAATAAAGAAACAAAACTAAACGATAATCGTTCGAGATAAAACGAAAATATCAAAGATCATTAAAAAGCCATGCAAATTATAATATATGATACGATGTGTGCGAGTGTGTATCTGTGTGTGTGTGTGTGTGTGTGTGTGTGTGCGTTGTCTGGTCGGTTCACAAGAAGCCAATTCGCGCTGATGAACTAGTTCGCTTGCGGAACATTTTTGTAATGCAACAATTTTGGATTTGTTTATGGAAATGTCTGCGGAACTCAAACATGCGTCAATTGTGGAGGTGTGTGGAGGTGTGTGTAGGTGTGTGTGTATTGTGTGTGTAGCATGTTTTGAAAAAGAGATCTAAGACTAAGGCTTCTCCCGTAGAAAGAGCGAGCGAGCGACAGCGAGAGAGAGAGAGAGAGAGAACGGTGGCAAGTAGAGAGACTCTGGGCACGCTAAGGTTTTTAAAATAAAATTAGTAAAAGCTGGAAAAAAGATTAGCTAAAGCGATGACTGATGCTGTGTTGCGATGAGAGTGAGTAAATATTAAGAAACAAATGTGATATTAAGGCAAAAACTGGAAACTCAGTAGAAATAGAGAGAGAGAGAGAGAACCAAATCAAATACAAAGTTTACCAAAAAAAAAAAGGAGTGCCAGAATGCACAGTGAGAAAGTTAGAAGAGTGACTAATAAATAATAGAGTGCATTAAGTGCAGTTGAATTAATATAAATATTAACTTAAATCACAGAAAACCAACGAAAAAGAAAACTGCAGAGAGCAGCTAGAGAGAAATAGAGAGAGAATAAAGAGATTGCGACTTGTTGTGGCATGGGGCGGATTTCTGTGTTTCTCTTGGTATTGCTTTGATAGACACTTAATGGTTAGCACGCACCTGATATCACGGCTGTGGTTGAGTGCGGTGAGGAAACGCGGCTGGACATAGGTCCAGCAGCCCTGGTTCTTGTGCTCCTCCTGTGCCCAGACGAGCTCGGCGTTCTTGTACAGATTTGCCTGCTCCTTGACCAGATCGAAGGGGAACGGCGACACCTGCAAAGTTTAAAAACTCAATTAAATGCAAATTGATAAATAACTTAATGATAGACGCACCTGCTCCACGCGCACAATGGCGATATCCTTCTCCAGCTGCTTCTCGGTACGTGCCTTGGTCAGATCGTAGTAAACGCGACCCGTGCAGAAGACAACCTTCTTTACATTGCTGGCATTGTCAGCAGCTGGTCCGCGATCGGGTATGATGCGCAGGAACTCGCTGCCCTCGCTCATCTCGCTGAAGGGGCTCTTGGCCTCCGGGTGACGCAGCAGCGATTTGGGCGTGCACAGAATCAATGGCTTGCGGAAGGGCAAGGCGATTTGGCGACGCAAAATGTGATAGTAGTTCGCAGGCGTCGTGCAGTTGGCCACAATCCAGTTGATGTCGTGCAGCTGTCTGATGGCAAACTCATCCGACTCGGGTGGGAAGTAGTCGGGATCATCGGAGCTCATCTGCAGGAAACGTTCGAGGCGACACGACGAATGCTCCGGGCCCATGCCCTCCATGCCATGTGGCAACAGCATGACCAGACCAGATTGACGCACCCATTTCGATTGACCGCTGGAGATGAACTGATCGATAATGGCCTGCGCCGTGTTGCTGAAGTCACCGAATTGCGCCTCCCACAAGACCAAAGCATTGGGATTGGTCATGGAGTAGCCATGCTCAAAGCCGAGCACAGCGTACTCGGACAGTGAGCTGTTCGAGACGGAGTAGGGCGCCTGATCCGGATACATGTGTTGCAGCGAATTGTAGGTGGCCTTGTCCACCAGCTGATGGTGCAGCACATGATGACGATGCGAGAAAGTGCCACGCTCGACATCCTGGCCAGAGAGGCGCACATGGATGCCCTCCTTCAGCAGGGAACCAAAGGCCATGGCCTCGCCCAAAGCCCAATCGGCGACCTTCTCATCAACCATGGCCTTGCGAGCGGCCAAAACGCGCATGAGACCCCTGGGCGAAAAAGAATAGTTTGCGGGATTAGTTGGGCCAAGTTAGCTGTCTCCACGATTGGCTACTCACTTGTGAATGACGAATTCAGCGGCATTTGGTGGGGGCGACGAGAACCGGTTGCCAATGTGAATCAGAGTCTCCTCCTTGACGCCAGTGGGCGCGACCTTCAGTGGATCCTTGCCCTCAAAGAAGCCAGACCAGGGCGAGTCCAACCAATCCTTGTACTTGACGTGCGTCTCGGTCTTGGCCAACGCAAAGGCCTCCTCGCAAATGTTCTCGTACTTGGCGGCCACAGATTTGACCTCCTCGCCAGTTACGGTGCCCTCGGCAATCAGTTTATCAGCATACAGATCCAAGCAGTTCTTGTGCTTGCGAATCTTCTGGTACATAAGCGGCTGCGTGAACATCGGCTCGTCGATCTCGTTGTGTCCGTTGCGACGATAGCCAACCAAATCAATGACACAATCCTTGTGGAAGGTAGCACGCCACTCGGCAGCCACTTTGCACACATGCATCACGGCCTCCGGATCGTCAGCATTGACGTGGAAGATGGGCGCATTGACGACACGCGCCACATCCGTGCAGTAGGGCGAGGAGCGCGAGAAACGTGGATCCGTGGTGAAGCCAATTTGATTGTTGGCCACCACATGAATGGTGCCGTGCGTCGTATAGTCGGGCAGATCCGACAAGTGCATCGTCTCATAGACAACACCCTGGCCGCAGAAGGCGGCATCTCCGTGAATGAGTATGGACATCACCTTCTTGCCCTCCTGATCGCCGCGATAGAATTGCTCGGCGCGGGTCTTGCCCTGGACGACAGGATCAACGGCCTCCAAGTGAGAGGGATTGGCCACAACGGCCAGACGAATGTTCTTGTTGGTCACGCGATTTAAGCGCTCAATATATGTGCCCAGATGGTACTTGACATCACCGGAGCCCTAAAACAAGAGAAAGAGACTTTAAGTATACAACACAATGTTGGAGGGTATCAAGGACTCACGTCGTCAGCGGCCTCCAAGCCAGCAAACTGGGTAAAGATTTGATTCAATGGCTTGCGGCACACATTGGCCAGCGTGTTGAGACGTCCACGATGCGGCATGCCCATGATGACAGACTCCACGCCCAGCTCGGTGGACACATCAATGATTTCCTTCAAGGCCGGAATCATAATCTCACAACCCTCCAAACCGAAACGCTTCTCCGATGAGTATTTCTTGGCCAAGAAGGCCTCGAAGCCTGTGGCACGTGTCAAACGTGCCAGAATCAGGCGCTTCTCCTCTGGCGTAAAGTTGAGCACGCCCGGCGTCTCGAAACGCTTGCGAATCCAGTTGCACTGCTCCAAGGAGTTGATAAACATGAACTCCACACCAATTTTATTGCAATAAACATTCTCCAGACGGTTCAGAATTTCCCTAAAAGAGTGGAAGGGTTAACAAATAGTTTCAAGAGCTGGCTTCTGCTTGGGTTGACTTACTTGAGTGGCAGAGAAGCCTCATCGCCTCCGATGAATGTGGTGCTGGGCAACTTGAACTGACGCTCCATGTCCTGCTCGCCTGTTATTTCGGATTTGGGTGTGTGTTTATTTGTAAAGGAAACTATTAGTATTTGTGCTTGGTATGTGGATTTCTTTAAAATGATGCTGATTAGTTTTTGTAAGCGATTTGAAATTCGGAGTGTAATGATTGTGGTCTGTAAATTGTGCACTATATAAATATGAGTACAGATGCGTGCTGATCTGTCTCGGATATAGTATATATATATATAAATTTACAAAGTTCTCTTCTTGTTCTTTGTTCTTAGGGGAATTTTATACACACACATATATATGTATCTGAATAACACCAGGGCATGCAATACATTTTGCTTGTTCAATAGTTAATCAACATTTGCTTCGATTATCTTTCTGTCAATGACATTTTTAATGCCATGTGTAAATTATAGTTTTCTTCTTACAACAACAATAGCAAATTGTTTTTGTTTTCTCTTGTTTACTATGCAAATAGCAATTGACGACATGCAATCTAATCGGAAACTCAAGATGGAAAAAGAAAATAAAAACTGAAAACAATAGTTTTGCTTGACAATAGGAAAAAAAAACTCTTATATAATTATAATTAATTATAGATGGATATTTACTTGGTTCTGGGGAGTTTTTTTTTTATATTTAAATTGGGTTTTTTGTTTGATTGTGTGCATGAAAGGTACAAAATGGGGGTTACTAGTACAAAACAAAGTAGTATTGGCGGGTTTTATATACATATATATATAGTACGAAAAAAGAACGGAACAAAACACAAGTCAAGAAACCAAAAGACAATGATTTGTTCTGTTGTGGCATGTGTTCAGGTGGGCGGGTGGGGCAGGTGGGCAGAAGGCGTTTAGGTCATGCGCCCCACCCACTTTTTTGTTTGTTTGTTTATTAACAACTGCAGCCTCTAAGCTTACTTACCAAAACTGAAATTGGCGTAAATGGATTTCGTCGAGGTGTTGCCAGGCAAATCTGGTGTATTAATTTCGAGTGGGTCGAGGTGAGCAATATTATGTCCTCGAATCTAACGTGTGTGTCAGTATTGTGTGTGTGTGTGTGGTTGGTGTAGGTTGTGGTTGTGTTGTGGTTGTGTTGGTTACAAAGTATTACATATTAACAATGTTTTGTTTATGTATATTTTTGCCGTTGTTTTTGTTGTTGTTGTTTAATTTGCACAATACACACATAATACAAGAGAGAGAGAATTTGGATTTGAATTTTTAACGTTTTTTATATGAATAGACGAATTGCGTTTTGATTGCAGTTTTTTGTTTTTTAAATATATGTATATATATATTTTTTTTTGGGGGGACAGGTTAGGAAGCATTTAAATATAAAAATAAATGAAAAAAAAGAAGAAAAATTAATAAGTTTTATAGCATAAACGAAATCAATTAAATTGTAAATAAAACAAGAAAAAGCACAAAGAAAGCAGCATTAGAGCGACAAATAATTGTATAATTGAGATGAGCTTGTTCTTAGTTATGGCCGGGTTTACAGACTGTTTAAATAGAACGTTAAAAGCAAGTGGAACAAAACTCTATAGTGCACTAGAAGAACAGTTATAGATATATAGATATAGAACTTCGTGAAAGCCAAACACCGAGAGTTACTTACACTTATGAAAACGTATTTCAACTAAAGAAAACTCGCTAACTTAAGATCTAGAAGGTAAATGTAAATCAAGTACTATTATTGCCTGCCTGTGCCTCTCATCAACTCCGAATTTCATGTAATATATAAGTATATTATCAAATGGGTGGGTTAAAAAGGCTTCAAAGCGCTAAAAACGATTACAATTCATTTTTTTTTGTTTTTTGGCGTATGCGTGTTGTGTGTAAATGGTATTGGATGGGTGCAACTGAAGGGCGGGGGTGTCTATGTTAAAAATGTGAAGAGGTTTTTTTTTAAAGAGTTTTGCAAAAAAGGAATTTACCAAACAAAAACCCAGAATGCTGCCTGAGCACATCTTCATTAGCGCGACGTGCAAGACCATCCTTGCAAACGGTTTTTTCGCGTGTTAAAATTCCAAGCGGATCCAGATCAGATGCCAAATGACCTCGTGACTATATATATTCATATATATACATATACATTTTCAGTTATATATATATATATATATAAATAGTGTTGATTATACACACATGTAGAGTATATTTTTGAATATTAACATGGTTATTATATGTTGTTCATGTTTCAGATTAAGATTTAGCTAGCTACCCATTGAGAATCAAAAGATATTGAAAGAAATTAATGCGGTGCAGGGAAATAAAGCAAAGTGAGACAGTTTGCTGCTAAGTACATAAACCAGATAGATCATCATATCTTAAACAATTGCAGAAACTGTGCTAAATATTAATGATAAAACGTAAAAAGTTAAAGTCCTGAAATGAACTACTTTTATCATAATGATAAAGTAACAAGAAGAAGCTACTCATGAGTGCTTAACTTTCCAGACAAACTAATTTTACACATACAAGAAAGAAAAACTACAATGTAAACAATAAACGCATGATGGAAAGGTGTGGAAAGGCATAAAAACATAAATGGATTTCAAAGCTACTCGTGTTTGATCTGAACTTTTGCTTTTATGGAAAACACAAAAAAGGGGGGCAGCTCTAATGAAACCATAAACATAAGCATTAAATAGAAACCTAAATGAAAAACAACAAAGAATAAATATATAACAACATAATGTACGAACGAAACAAACGAAAAGCGCCAAATAGATAGATAGTACGCTTTGCGGCTGCAATCTCAACTGTTCAACTCTATTTACGAGGGGCGGGGGCGGGTAGGATGCGCTATGGACCCAGCAAAGGCATACCTGATAGCTTCTAATGATGGCCTGCACGGCCAGATGATCATCAATGGTCTTGGAGTCGGGCGCAGCGCTGACAGCGCCGCCCAAATTGAATGCCGACAGCGGCAGCGTGTTCGCCTGCACGGGCGCCAAATTGGGCGGGCTCATGTACGAGTTGCTCCGAAAGTATGCATCCCAGGACTGAAAAAACAAACAAATATATCAGTGCATTGCAAATAACATATATATATAGAGACATTAGGCAGTTCAACAACCTGACCATAATAAGTTAAACTTGTTTTGTGTCAACGAGTTTCTAAGCATATTAAAAACCATTTGAGTTCAATAAGTTTTCAGCTAATTTTTGGTTTCGAAAGGCCCTTAAAACTGGGTCGTAATCAATTTGGCGGATTTTTACTTTCAATTTAAGCAAATGGCACTTAAACCTGATTTTTTTTTTAAGGTCAACAAGCAGGCTGAATGGCAATTGAACTGACACGGTTTTTTAAATAAGCTGCGCACTTACGGTATGCACAGAGCTGGGGTCACGCAGCCAGGCATTGTACATCTCCTCCACGTAGGATGCGGTGCTGCCATTGGCGAAAGGCTCGGCGGCCGCCGAATTGTAGGTGCGCACGGCGGCGGCGGCGGTGGCCTTGATCAGCTGCTTGAATAATGTTGAATGCGATTAGTTAATAATATAATATATATATAAATATATTCGCTTACCTTTTGGCTGCTGTTGCTGCTGAGCAGCCAGGTGGCAAAGTTTTTGTGCGCCATGGGCGATAACGCCAGACTAAAGGCCGTGTGTGCTCTATGCATTTTGTAGCTTTACAAAATATAACTGCAAAAGCGAAATGAAAACGAATATTTAGAAAATATATAAAAAATTACGAGGCAACAGGTCTGAAAGTATGCCTCTCTCTCTCGCTCTCGCTCTGTGTGTATCGATAAGCCAATTACAGGCTGAGACGTTGATTGTTGACAAATATGTAGACTAGTGTAAATAGTTGTTGTTGTTGTTGTGTTTGGACAAGTGGCACGCAGTCAAGGCGGGAGACAGCAGACAGCAGCAACGCCTTCGCTTTTGTAATTGCCTGATAAGATAATGCAGCCGCGTTATACAAGTGACACATACACTAAAGCATATTTTGTTTGCCTTTACGTCATGGCCAGAAACTCTCAAAATTGATTGCAACTTGTTGCCAACTAACGATGATTATGAAATAAACAAGTTAGCGGGCCACCGATTACCATAAATATACATACATATGTGCATGTAACTCTATGTGTGTGTGTGTGAAATTATCTTTAAGTCTAGCCCAGACCAGACCAGACCAGGCAGACCAGGGCAGCTTCCTTCCCTTCGGCGCACGCACGTGACCCAGGGACTGATCGTTGATGACGTCAAATTGACGTCGGTTGCCGCTCAACGTTCGCGTTCGCCTTCGCCTTTTTGATAGGTTGCCAAAAACTCATTTGCACAGTGGTGAAATGTATATGTATGTATATGTGCATACATATGTCAACTTATACGGATACACATACATACATATATATATGTGCATGTATTATATATGCTGCTGTAGATTATGGCTGATTTTTGCTTGTTTTTTTTATTTGTTGTATTTGTATTTTGTTTTTTTGTTTTGTGTGCTGCGCAATTGTCAGCCTGACTTTAATAATTTCGTTTACCTGTATTTGCTCGCACAACAATCAGAGCTCGTTGCTTTATTTGTCTGGAGTTGATTAAACCTGAGCAAATCTGATAAAACGAAATATCAGCCCAGACACAATCTAAAATCAAGTCATAAAATATTGTCAAAATTTCTGGAAGGTGCATTGCATATAATTTAATTAATTCATAACATTTTTTTTGTGTCGTGATAAGCCAGCGCGTGCGGCTGCCAATGTTATGAAATGGCAGGGCCTAGGCACAAAAGGCGTGGCAAGACACGAAAGAACAGGTCACATGCGCTTATCAGCGACGCGTGGTATGCTGACTGCGACTCGGGATCTGTGCCACGAATTTAATCACTGATCAGCCACTCGAATTTGTCAGCGAATACTCCACACACACATACGTACAAGCATACATACATATGTATAATATGTGGGTTAAAGTGAAGTACTCACACACACACACACATACATGTATGAAAACAGGTTTGGAGCAGCGGTCACTAAACGCTTGTCATACATGTGAGGGGGAAGCAGAGTGGGTGGGGGGTATTTGAAAGTGCAGCGATTACAACAGCAACAAATTGAACAATTCAATTTAATTAGTTGGCCGACGGCAGCATAGCTGCGTCTCTTTCTAGCATTTAGCTGTCTGCGTTTGCGTTTGCGTTTGTGTTTGTGCCGTTATTTATCTGTTTGCTTTTTCTTTATTTTTCTCACAAACTGTTTTTCTTTATTTTTTTTCTTTGCAATTATTTTTCTGCCCCGCAAAAACAACGTCGACGTCGGCGCTTTGGTTACGAAAACAGATTACATAAGTGCAAAAAATAATATAAAAAACCATAAAAACTCGCGTGAGAGTTCGGCCAGCATTATAGAATTCTGTCATATTTTTCAATGATAGCGTAACAATATATTTTGCCAATTAAGATTATTTTTTACGGTTTAAATGACAATTTAATGCCACATTTCCGATTGTCAAATGCCAAACAAGGGCTTACAGACTATTTGCTTGGAATTTTACAAATAATCTTCTTTTTTTACTGCACTATGTCTATTAAGTGCGCATAACTTAAATAGTTGAGCTTGGAAAAACGAACCGAATATATGTGCTCGTCACGTCGTATCTTACAGATACGCTGCCAAACGGTTTGTTCGTGTTGAGTGCTACGCGTCGACTGAACGTTGCGGCGCAGAGCACCCGAAAGATTACCCGACCCCGAACGGTCGAACGTTTGTGTGCAGCGTTGAGAGTAGAAAATATAAAAAATACACAAAACAATACACACATTCTTTTTTTTTTAGAAATCGAATTGGTTTTTGTTGTTGCTTTTGTGTTTCGTGTACGTTGAACGGAACGTTAGAAAAACAAAATGTGCGATAAAAAGGCACATGACAACGCACAATATACATTGAGCTGAGATACTTGGCTAGATAAAAATACGTACGTAAATGCGTATGCATGTGTGTGTGTGTGTTGTGAGCTGATGAAAAGGGGCCAAGCGCATACTGATAACAATCACTTATCGTACTTTTTGCGGCTATCACTTATCTAACAGACGTGCCTGCTTGTGTATGTCTGTGTGTGTTTAGGCTACATTTTTGGCTGGAGATTTAGTTTACAGCCATTTCAAAGTCCGTTCTATGGTCAAATAAAATTTGGCAGTCGTCGTCAACGCCCACACAGCGAGTGTGAAAGAGACGAGAGAGCTTTCAATTATGCAGGCATATGACTCAGTACAGGTTATACACACATGCATACACACAAGCATGTATTGCCGGACTTGCTAATCAATATAAATTTCAAGTTCAAACACGCGCAATTTATCAGCTGCTCTATTGGAAATGGGCAAAAATTCCAATTAGCCAAGACACCAACCAGTTGGGTAGGCCAACTGCAGCTGCAGCCGCATGTGGAGACTAGACGAGCCCCCAAATGCCACAGAAAAATTGTGCTGTGGAGACTACAAAAGAAGAAATCGAAAATGCAAAAACAACTTCAGTTGAAGTGGACGACACACATTCACACACACACACACACATGCAAACAAGCATTTGTAGTTTGGAAGACCGCGTGCGTTCATTGAGCAGCAACAACTAGAGTTGAGTCTGTGACTTGATTGTGACTAGACACTTTACTGGAAGCGATACCTGTTGCTCGATAAACAGTGACAGCTAGAGAATATCACAGCATTGTTGCGTATCTCAATCTTAGGGGAACTTTCGGAATACAAAAATGCTGGCAATGCGGCCGCTCTTTACGCAGAAACGAAGCAACAACAACAACAACGAACGCTTTTCTTGTATGATTCACGGGCACAAAAAGCACACGCGGCACTGGGCGAAGCGCAAAATTGCGTCATCATTGCAATATTCAGAGACGACATTTACTAAAGAATGTGACGTAGCGTGGCCGGCAGCCGCAGTAGACGCAACTTTAATGAATTGAGAAATTTCACTTTTCTAGATTTCAGGCAAGCGCAGGCGCATTAAGCAGACGCCCACTTGCATTATATAAGCCATCAAATTGAGGGCCAAGGAAAATTGTTATTTAAGTTGCAACATTGCACTTGAAATTGCGTATTTCTTTCTTTCGTTTTCACTGAGTTAACCGCGTTGACAGCAAATATTTTTTAAAGTAGTTGTAGTTTTACAGTTATTCCACGAATTTGACCTCAATAGGAAGATGGCCATATTTGAATCTTAATTGAAAATGTACTTAAAGCACCTGACATATGTAACAGTAAAATAACTATAATAATGTATGGCATTGTATATATCGCTAGTTATTTACACTTAGTTAATAACTAAAATTATTACTTTTTCCGTGCGCTCCAACTCCAAACTCGCGTTCCAACTCGCGGCCCAAAGTGACCGTAACCTGTTTATATGATTTATACCGCATGCAAATAAATCGATTTAATACTAGAAAAACGGCCACACTGTACATGCTTTGAATAATTGGCGCCCCTTGTGTAACTTGTGCTCCTAAACAAACGCTTTAAATATATACTCACACAATGATTTTCATTTCAAATAGTGGTGTTTGGTTCAAAATTACTATTAATGCGCTTTACAGTTACAACAATTGTTGCCTTAAATTTGCATCGTGCGACAGCTCTGCGGCAAACATATGCAAACAAAGCAATGTGGCGCCATCTTTAGGCAGATTTCTAAAGCCACTGCTTGGTTGAAGAAACATACAATAGATGGCGCTAGCACAGTAAACAACATAGTAAAGATTTTAAAGCAACAATAAATAAGGATGTTTTTATTATAGCCCCACTTAATATCTGCTATATTGATCCAGGCAATAGCCTGTTATCTGATCCGATATGCAGTCGAACACATCAAATGCCAAATCACAGCTTTCGCCTTTCTGCGGCAGCTGCCGACGATTTACCTGATATTTGGTGGTCATGGCCCGCAGACAGAGATTAACCGAACGTAATGTGGCCATAAAGAAACCGTGCTCGTGAACACCTTCCGAATAGAAGCCGACCAGGCCGTCCAGTGTGGGCCAGCCATTCTTGTCAATGGCGCTGTTCCTCGCATAGACGCAGTGCAGCAGACACTGAAAATGGCCATAGAAAACCAAAAGCAAAAAAAAAAAACAATTAAAAATATATTCGTAGGGGGCATTCAATTTGCTGATGCATAAAAAGCAGTTAATGTGTATTAAATGCAAACATAAAATGCACTTTTCAGTCATAAAACCTGGCTTTTTGTGTGTGAACAAAACAAATTTACTTGTGACTGCGACTGCAACGGCAACTGCGCTTTTCTTTCAATTGTCTCGCGAAAATCGCAGCCCTGACTTTTGCATTGGGCGAGGGGAGGTACGGTGTGTATTGTATACTCTGTTCACAACGCGTAGTATAGTATATTGGGTTTCATCTAGCTGAACGTGGAGATTTGGCCAGCAGAGGTTGAACAAACAAAACTTATATCTCTCAGCTACCACTTCGCCCTCATTAGCTGCACAATTCCATATTTCCCAGTTACAGTTGGGTCATTGTTTGTCCTAAAGTCTCCCCGCCCACCCGTGATGACCCAGATTTGAATTTCCACACAATTTAAAAGCCACTGTGTTTGGTCTACAGTTTTACAGCCACCACCTGATATACCAAAGCCAAACAGTTTGAATGACACTGCAAGGCAATGTTTACAGTCTTAGAGTCACTTTAATATTTGAACCCCCATTCCCACATATTGCAAAAAGCCATATTTCCTAATCACACAGTTTGAATGCCATTGCTTTGGACTTACAGTTTTAGAGGCACTTTAACATTGGAACCTCTATAAAGCGATATTTCCTAAAAATCAAACAGTTTGAAAGACACTGCGTTTGACTATTAGTCTTAAAGTCACCAGTGGACTATCCGAGAGTTTCAAGCTGTTTTCCGACTGTCAACAGAGCATTGCAGAGTCGGTTAAGCCCGACTGCGACATTCTTACGTGTTTTTAATTGCACACGCCAAATCAATGGCAGGCGGCGTGGCACGGCCCAAAGTCGACGCAGCGTTTGTTGCACCTCTCCGGGGCTGGGCTGCCATTGAACTTAATTGCAGACAGAACTTTTGGAGACGGTTCTGGGGTAGTCGGGTTAAAGCTACTTACGCCCGCAATGCGCTTGTCTTCCAGCGGCACCAGCGTCGGGTGATAGATGCCCGCACTGGCCACGTCCAGACGCTTGAGGCTGCGCACCAGGCGCGCCATGCGACGCCGCGGCTCCGGCTCATCGTAGACAATGTACTCGTAGCGGCTGACATTGGGTGGCGCCTCGTGGCTGGCCTGCTGCAGCACGGGCGGCCACTGGAGCGACTCAACGAACTCCACGCCCTCGTCGGCATGGAGTATGGGCTGTTCCGGCTGCTCCTGCTGCACCTGCTCCTTGAGTATCTGGTAGGCCTCTGCAGTTAGACGATTGTTCATGTTGAATTATTGCACTGCGGCAGCTGAGAGATCATTTACCATTGACCAGCTTGTTCTTGACCTCCTCCTGGCAGTCCTGAATGACGGACTCGACGCGTCTGGCCGTGCGCGGCGGATTCAAGCAGCGCGCCTTCTTCGTCCCATAGCCCATGGCGGCCATGGATGTGATAACACACAAGAAAATTGGCAAAAGTTGTGTAATTTTCATTTTGATTGATGCGCTCGCAACGAACCGCACGCCTGGGCCAACGACAATTGAATGGCGTTTGGCAAAGTTTTCAAATGAAAACGAAAGCAATTTCACTTTCCATCAAATGGCAGGATTTTTGCCGGTGCTGATGGCCTTCCTCTCCAGCTCTCCGCTTTCTGGCTGTTATTGCCAGTGAAAACACATATGAATTTCCAGTTTTGCTCTATGGGTATGTGGTTCAATGGCAACAACGACAACAACAACAACAACAGCAGACAACAACAGCAACAACAACAACAACAACAACAACAACTGGTTGCACATTTCCCATGCGTGCAATTGCCTCCAAAGCGCCAACCAGAAAGTTGTCCTTACGTCTAATAATACAATTCAACTGTGCCAGTGGCGTCGCTTGTTTCGATTCCATTGTCACATATCTGCACATATCACATTTCATTTCATTCCATTTTATTTCATTCCATTCCATTTCATTTCAATATCTCAGCCCTGCTCCATTTGGCTGCACAATTGGCCAAAAGTCTTCCGCATTTTTTTGGTTGCTGCTCTTAAATCTAATAAAATTAGCATATTAACTAAAGTAAAGTAAACTAATTCAAGATATGATATTCATATTCATATGCGGCAGTCATAAAGCACACACACACATACATACACACACACACACACACGGGTCAGATAAATCAAAGGCAGCCAAGCGATGGGCAAGTTTGTGGCTTAAGTCTTTCGTTCTAGCAGCTCAATGTTCTAATCAAAATGTTTGACATATTTTCTGCTGCTCATTGTAAGACGAGAACAATGGCCAATAACCTGGCCTGGTCGGGCCTGGCCTAGCTGTTTTCTGCACTCGCTAATTGGGCTCATTAAAAAGGTTGGAAAACTTTTGGGCCACATCCTAGGCGGAAACTGTGGCCGCTGAGAGAACAGAGTACAGAGAACGGCAACTCTTCCCCAGCCGCCGCGTAATTGCCTTTAATTGCATAATGCAGCGCGGCCAAGACAAACCAAATTGCAGCTAAGACACTGACCTAGACTCCGGAGCGCGGCAAATTTATAATAGCCAAAAGCCGATGATGATGATGCTGATGATGATGATGGAGGGGAGGCGGTTAACGGTGCCTGCTGCTGTTAGATTTTGAATGGGGGCGTGTCGCATTGGTAATTGCCGCACGAGAGTTCAATGCACAGGAAATTTGCTCGGTGTCATAGATCACGCGCTGGAAAATTGTCAACAATGCGGCTGCAACAGGAAGCGAAACACGACAACAGCTTCAACTAATTGACAGACAGCTGCCTCTGCTGCTGCCTCTGCCTCTACCTCTGCTGCTGCCTCTGCTGCTGTTGTTAGCCACGACTTTTTCCACTCCTGTTCTGTTTGCAATATACTGAACAAGGAGCCCGTCCAGACATTGTTGGCCATGGCGCAGCATGCAGCATGCAGCTAGAACAACAAACAGTCACTTGCGTGTCCATCATTAGAACAAATTCTCTCACCTGCCCTACGCGCCCCATCGCCCTCTCTCTATCTCTATCTCTGTCTCTCTTGTAACGCAATTTGCACACAAATGTTGTTTCATCTTCGTGGCTGCCACTTTGGTGGGTGGTCAGGTGAGACAAGTGGCAGCTGCTGCCGCTTCTGCTGCTGCTTCTGCTGCTGCTGCTGCTGCTGTTTCTGCTGCTGCCGAGCCGAACTGAAAAGCTGGCCACCGTTCGCTGACTCGCCTGAGAATCGTATTTAAATACGAAGGTCTAACGCTTGGGCGCATTCAGTCGCCAGCTCCTCAGTCGCCGCGTTGTTCTTGCCGCCAGCCAAACGCCTCGATTCCGTGATCCGTTTGTGTGTCCACCATACTGCTAGTTGCCTGTAGCTCTGTGTGTGTGTGTGTGTGTGTGTGTGCAGGATGCGCCTCTAATTGGACAGACACAAGTCGTTTAGCACAGGCATTTAAATTGAGAATTTATGGAAATGTTGCGCCTGCTTTGGCTTTTATGCGCTGCATTTGGCCAACTTGGCGATCCCGTGTTTGCCGAAATCGAATATAATACCATTAATGCGGATGGATCGTTTCAATTTCGGTATATTTATTGAAGCTTTAATTGTGAACAGACTTGGTGCAGATTATCATAAAGATTCAACAAAATGTTGCTTAACTAAAAATGCCTTGGCTTGATGAAAAGCACAGCTTAATTGTGAAACTCTTAAAAAGGACACGTTCCAGTAAAGATGCTAACTGTGCAGCTCTAAGAACAATCACATTGTAACAGTACCTGCTTTTAAAAACAAGTTTAGAAGCTTAAAAGATGTGTAATTTATGTATATGCAAGAAATAACTGTAGTGCACAAAAAGCTATCAAATATGTCGTTGGTTACAGACGAGAGAGTATAGAATATATACTATAATATATACAAGCTGTCAAGAATTGGTCTTTAACTTAGACAAAACCTACAGCCAAACATAAGGCAAAGATTCGAACCAGTGTCCTTTCTTTGCAAAGGCCTAAATGACTTGCCTTACTCAGACAACTCGTTTGCCGAGAAATGGCAAAGAAATTATTTCGACTTTGTTGCACAGCTTTCAAAAAGTTATTAGAAGAGGAAGCTCGAAATTATTATTATTATTATACCCTGAAAAACAAAAAAGAGAAAGGAACAGAGAACTCGAATACAGCTAGATTTATTATTTTATCATTTATTTCTTTTATAATTTATTTTATTCTAAGTTCGACTCGAGGCAGCCGCAATTAATCAATCAATTAACTATGCTTTAAATTCTAATTCGATTTCATATACAACGTTAAACGCTTTAATCATAATTAAAATAAATAATTAAATCAACTGTGTTTTAAACACCTTAACAACAACAAAAGTGCGCATCACGCTCTGGCTCCTTTGCCACATTTAACACCTATTTTAATGCCATTTTGCAATACCCATAACATGTATACGCCCCTCGCGCCGCCAACACGAATGCCGACTAACTGTTTACTGTGTGTATTTATCTCTCTCTCTCTCTCTCTCTCTCTCTCTACCTCTTTGTCTCCCTCTCTCTGTGTCTTACCACGCATGGGCAACACGCAATTACTCTTTGGATAGACATGCAAATGATGACATTGGCGGCTACTATCATAGCGCCTCCGGCACTCCAGACAACATCGTGCGAGGTCGTTATGGTTCGCGTAGTCCAGCGAGCGGCCAGATCGAAGAGACCGTCTATACAGCCGGACCACGTGGGTGAGTAAGCCGAAGGTAGCCGAAGAGGAAGAGAGTTAACCGCAGGTAGTTGGGTAAAGTGCGGTAGCAAAGTGAGTTATCGGTTCGGTCCGCCTTCCGGCGAGCTCATATATCAGCACTACGACAGACCCCAGAAGCCGCGCCACTCAAGCGTTACGATCGTAGAAGGGGGCAGGGGGGAGGAGGAGGGGCGAACTCACAGTCAAAGTTGAAGTCGCAACAGTTCTAACACATGCCAGCTGGAGGCAAGTGGAGGCAAGTGGGGGCTGTTTTTTGTTGCCTAAACGTTTGTTTTTGCGACTCGCTTCAATTTCAACTGTTTGTTTTTGGTTTTTTTTGCAATCTCCGGTAGTTGAGAAAAGAAAGAAACAAACAAAAAAACCTGTTAACAAATTGTAAGTGAAACATGGCACTCGGAAAATTCATTAAGATGCACAGCGTTAGATAAAAGTAGTTTAATTTTCGAACGGAATAGGACAGAGCGTGCTGCATCTGTGGCAATAGTAATCAAAATGATGACGTGCGAGATCATCAGATATGGGCGGCAGGCGAGCGATTTTAACAGGCAGCTGGGTTACCCAACTCCGAGAACGAGGTGTTGGGCGTTGATTAGTTCCCAGAGCCGGAGCAATTAGCCGTAATCTTGGCAGCGCAGCTAATTGATCGCCACTTGCTCTCACACAGCTTTCGCGTGAATGGGCCGAAAATACATCGCAAAATGGATTTGGCACAGTATCCGGTGCGTCCACGCGGCAGTCCCGATGATCCGCTTGCGGATCCCTACGATGATCCCTCGTACAGCTTCAGCTTCCGCACGCCGGATCAGTCACGCAGCGAGGAAAACGATGCCACGAACAGAATTAGAGGTGGGTAGCCAACAGATTTAACTAGATTCTGCTGATCACATTCTGCTTGTTCGTTATCCGTCCAGGCCTGTACTCCTATCTGGACGATGTTGGCGAGCGGCACAGCGTGCGTTATGCTGCCGGCGCTGGCACCGGGTTTGAGATTTCCAATGCCGTGCCCGACAATCCCGCCAGCGTAGGCTACTCCGGTCCGCTGTACAAGGCACATCCCAAGACGCGTGGCAAGATGTCCGTGCAGCGCGGCCCCGGGGGCACCTACAAACTGATTGCCGCTGGCCCGGATCATCGACGCGCCGAGAGCCGCGGCTCTGATGGCCTGGTGCGCGGGACTTACTCCTTCCTGGACGACAAGGGCGTGCAGCGCACCGTCGAGTACATAGCTGGCGCGGGCATTGGCTACCGAGTCGTCAACAATCGCGTCGGACCCGGTACTCACATAAATCCCTCCGTGGCGGATTTTCGACTGAGCGATACGGATTTCCGACTGGCCAATGACTTTGGCCGGGGCGCGGGCGGCAGCCTGGGTGCAGCCAGCGGCAGTGGCAGCTCTGCCAGCAGTGGGGCAGGTTCAGGGCCGAGTGGGAGCGGTGCAGGGGGCAGAGGGCGTGCCGGTGATACAGACTACCTAAAGACAGGAGCTGGGGGTAGGGCTGGGGAGGAAGGCGATAAGGAAAAAATAGATGTTAGGAAACAGGGCAATGGTGTTGACAACGACGGAGATGCAGATGATGATGATGGTGGATTGATTAGCAGCTCGAGCAGCTCCTCAGCGACTGATCGTGGTAAAGAAGATCGCCGGGGCTATGCGCCGGGCAGCTCGCAGCGTGGCAGCACCAGATACGACGGTGGGGGAGGAGGAGGAGGAGGAGGAAGAGGAGGAGGCGGAGGAGGAGGAGGAGGAGGAGGAGGAGGAGGTGGGTATAGAGAGAGCAGCTCCTCGAGCAGCGCCTCAAGCAGCAGAAATCGCGGCAGCACGCGAACTGGCAGCAGCACCAGTCGCCTCAATGCCAGCGGCACACGGAATCGCAACAGGTTTAGTGGCGCGGGCGGTGGAGCCTCTTCCGCGGAGGCGGGCGGCACAAGCTCGTCCAGCGGTCCGGGCGACAATTACAATCTGAACGATGACGATGTGGGCAGCTCGCTGCCGCCGCTGGTGACCACCAACCATCGCATATTGGAAATCGATCGGGATCGGGAGTGGGTGCAGCGCCATCGCGACTCCACGGTTATCAAGAATGTGGGCAAATGGTATGTGGGCCTGCCGCCCGGCCAGAGTGTGCGCGCCCATGTCCAGAACATTGACATATTGCCGCTGGGCGGTCGCATCACGCTGTCGCCATCGGAGGCATTGCGCCAGGACGAGATGGCCGAGCTGGCCGCCTCCAGGGAGCACTAGACAGCGATCCCTAGCCCCAGCCCCAGACCTAGCTGTAGTTGTAGTTAAGTAAGCGCTCGCAACTAAGTTAACTGAATCGGTGTCAACTGCGGTCGGGCCCGACTTCAACTGTAACCGTAACTGTAACCCTATTTATGCTAAATACATGTGTACACCATCAATACCTGGTTGACATCGATGCCGCGCACAGATTGTGGTCGGCTGGTTGGTTACTTAAACAAAGTTTGGGCTGCCTTCAGTTTCAGTCTTTAGGATGAGTTGTCGCCGGTTGCAGTTGCTGCTCTCTCTGGGCTGCCTTTTGTGCTTGGCGCAAGGCGCACAGGTTTACATGGAGTTCAATGGCCAGAAGCTTGCCTACAACACGGATGCAGCTGTCCGAGTAGACGATCTGTCGCCCAACTATGAGCTGCCCGGGCAGCAGTCACAGCGCTGGCCATAACGCCAGAGCTCATCAACTGCCCGACAGCAATTCCCGGAATCGCATCTCCCACAGCAATCAGCAGTGGGATTGGGTTCAACCAGCTCCACAGCAGCAGCAGCCCCGCGGCATTGATTTTAGCACGCAGCACATGTCGCATACCCAGCACACGGATGACTCTGGCATTGTGCTGGGCAAGTATTCGTACTACGATGCCGCTGGCTATCACGAGCTCAGCTATAAGGCTGGCGCTGGCATTGGCTTCGTGGTCATGGGCGGCAATTTGGCCAAGCCAACGGAACAAACGCATAGACAAACAGTTGCCAGCCTGCATAGTTATTGATCAATTTCTTAGACAATAAAATCTACTGCAGTCGACTGATTTTTTGACACTTCCCTGAACCTGTGCTCGATTTCCAATTGAATTCCAATTGAAGTCCATTCCAATCCGCTTGAAGGACTTTTCAACTAGCTCGAAACTAGCCCAAAGGCTACGTGCTCTGGCAACTCAACTAAAGCGGAGCATAAATAATACCTGGGTATTCGACTTCAAATAACATTTTATTGTTTATTTAAATTAAACTCCAAGTTAAATTAAGCTAAAGCCGCATTAAATTTAGACTTTTTATGGGTTTTCTATGGATTTAGGATCTCAATAAGTTGCAATATTTGTTATACACTTGTTTATCCTGTCTATATACAGGTAAAGGGTAAGGGATAGAAGAGGACATCTCCGATCCCATTAAGCATACATATTCTATGTAAACATCAATAGCCGAGTTGACATAGCCATAAGCCTCCGTCCGTTTGTCTATTCGACCGTCCGCCTGTCTGTTACTAAGTGAATTAGTCTCCCTGTTTTAAAGCTAACGTCTTGAGACTTTGGATAGGTCCGTTTTTCTGTTGCAGGCAGTACTTAGGTCGGAACCAAACAGATAGGACCACAATATCATATAGCTGCGATTAGAACGATCGGTCGAAAAATAGGTTCTTGTATGTGTACCTTTTTTGTTTTAAAATTTCAGCTTTCCAAGCTATTTCTTTTGTCATTTTTGACATATCTGCAAGCCCTTTGGCATATGTCAACACGGGTGCCGAAAATCACCTTATAGAAAACTAAAAATGTAAATCAGTTGTCATATTGTTAAGCCCAACAATTTGTTTAAGATCGAGAGTTTCAGCGTTAAATCATGCACAACCTGATATCAAATAAACACCCAAGTTTTTGCTGTGGAATGTTGGAATATAATTTACAACGAGCTATTGCCATATAAAACTAATTTGGTTAAACGAATAATCGTGGCGCGTGCTGTGTACCCATACCTAAAACGATTTATGCATTTTATAATGCCTAATTGATTTGGGGGAAACATTTAATAGTTGCTATTGTTGTTGTTGCTATTGTTGTTGTGTCTGACAAAACAGTTAAACAATTACCGAATTTGTTATGCTGCCGGGCCAGTTGCATCCCAAGCGACTGGACACCGACTGAAGTTGAACTTTGTTTTGAGGCTTGTGGCTTGAAATTTGAAATGTGCGCTGCGTGCCCGAACTTGCCAAATAATTTGAATCGAACGTTGAGCCTTGGCGGCAGCCGCGTGCCCTAAATAAGAAAACAGTGCAAAGTACCAAAAAAAAATAATAATAACAACTACGCAGCAGTGGCTAATAAATAATAAGTTTATGGTGTTTTTTTGTTGTTGTTTTCATTTTGAAGTTTTTAGCAAAATTATTCAAAAGATTTTGTCGCAACCTTTTCAGGGCTAGGCAAAGCAAAGTTTCACTCGGCGCATTAAATGTCTGACCATAAAATTAGCTTAAGAAGTTTTCATTTGCAGCGCACGAAAACTTTCTATTAGACTGGATTTATTTAAGTACGGCAAATAAAAAATGGTTTGACACGAATCTAACGCATTTTTGAGCCATTTCACAGCGCAAGTTCTCAGCTCAGAAGAGCATACATTTTGTCTAGGTCTGGGAACTGGCTGAGGCCAGCTGCATAATTGGGCTGGCATAATTGCATAGGTAATGCCCTCTGCACTAAAGTTTTTCATTATAGTGCAAGCGCACAGAACAATCTCAGCTCAAGAGGAGGGAGAAGAAGAGATAGAGAGATAGAGAGAGAGAGAGGCAGCGAGAGATCCAGTTATGTGCCTTCATTCTGACGGTTCTGTTCCTGATGCACCCAGTGAAGGTCGCACTTAATTGTCCAGGCATAGTCAACACCAAAGCCAACACCAGGCCCCAGTTCCGTATGCCGTTGTATATTTATATAAATAGGTTTCAAGGTTTCGCATACGGTTGAACTCTTTGGCGCATGCCTGGCCTGCCAGTCCTAGCTGTATTTTTTTGTTTTTTTTTTTTTTGTTGCTGCATCGATTTGTCGACTTTCGATTAATGCCATTCAAAGTGTGCCTCTGTCCACAGTTTGGGTTTTCGCTGTTCATTTTGTATGCGCCCCTGCACTCGGGCCACCATTAACCCAACTGAAACCATAAATCTTCTGGCGCTCCACTAGTCCAAAAGCTAAATAATAACAATATGAAAGTTCGCATGCGGCAGCTAGTTAGGCATTCTAAAAATAGTCCTAAAGAGCGTTTAATTAACAGCAATAAAAGCGGGATTTTAAAGAGGCAGCGCCCGTGGTGCACTTAATGTCGAGAGTTATTTAGGCTGCAAACTAATCTGCTTAAGCAAACCTGATAGGTTCTGGACTTATACGTAAATCTGACATTCGTTGACTGGAAATTTAAGAGTTTCGCGTTGTAAATGAATTAAGGGCGCAAGCTGATATAAACATGCATAGAATCCCAGCGACTGAGGACACAAAACTTTCTAACATGTTCTACATTGAAAGTGGGCTAAATTTTAATATCATATAAGCTTACAACAAACATTTTGTCAATTAACCGCAGCATTCATTCATTGAACCATAATCGAGTTCGTGTCTTAAGTCTTTTATATGTATATATATATCCACATGTATTTATATAATTTGGCTTATGTTTCAATTTAAGATTCGTTTTCGCAGCGTCAAGCCAATTTGTTCTGCTTAGCCTCTATGTGTTGGCTGCCTGCCCACGCGCGTTCGTGTCTTAAGTCTTTCGTTCTCACTTCGCATATAATTGGGCCTGTCCCAGCAGATGCTGCTCACTCAATCAAAAATCTATTGGCGAACAATTAATTAATCAATGTCAAAGCGACTGAACAGTAGCACTTGATGCTATACTGTCAACGATTCCCAGGCTACAAAACAAAACAATAGAAATCCGAAAACTGTGCAAAACAACGTGCTTTAGTTATGCTCATCTAATGTAGTCGAGATTTTAATCAGTCCTGTTAAGCGTGAATGTCAATTTTTGGGTGGGTTTGGCCAGGTCCGATAGAGGGCAAGAGTACCGCAACTGGGGGGACAACACAGATGCCCGCCATTTGATAAGACCCAGCCAAGGCGCATGCGTACGTGCCCCCCACACGCGAGTTTCTCTTAAGCTGTTGCTCTCACGCACGCACGCTCTCACTCGCTGGCATTCGCTGCCTCTCTGTCTCTGTCTCTAGCTGTTGCTCTCTCTCGCTTACAACTGCCCTCGGTCAGGTTGGACATTTCTTTGGGGCCGTCGGCTAATGGAAATGTTATAAAACAGCCGCGCTGGGCACGGGCACGAATCAGTTAATCTTCAGTCGTTGCCTCGTTGGGTTCTAGAGGTGCGTCAAGTGTTTCAGCTTCAGCTCTGGGAGCTTAGTGCGTGTCTCTGTGTGTGTGCTCCTTAAGCCTGTTGTGCTCTGCAGCAAGCAAGCAACAAAAAACAAATTTCAATAAAAAAAACAATTAAACTTTAAAACTCATCAGGATTGGCATTTAGCTTGTGTGTGTGTGTGTGTTAGGTGTTGTGTCCGCTTTCAGCACGATTCTACGCGTGATAACAGATCGCCTTTTGTCTCGTTCGCAGTTCAAGGATATATTCCAAGGCTAGCCTGCGGCAGCGTTGACAACGAAACGAAAAGCATTCTCAACAATATCAACACAAAACTACGCGCAAAAAATGCGTCTCATTGTTGTAAGTACCAAAAGAAATACCAAAAGGCAAGAACTGACTTTTTTAATTTACAAATCAAAATTAAAAAAAAAAAAAAAACTAGTTTAGTTTTTCTTTTTGTGCTGTATGTGACCGCAATTAATCATTTATTAGCGTTGGCTGCCGTTGAAGTCATTAACTGGCGCAAGTTCGTGCCTTAAGTCTTTCGTATTTAATATGCTTTTACGTTCAGACTCAGACTGAAACGCAACTTTCACTGCGCGAATTGGTTGATTCTTTTCGCCAGATTCTTTTGCCACATTTGCTTGCCGTGAAATTAGCCTGAATTTCATTTGGGCCCATATGCAAATCTGTCGCACAAAACACGCTCTAAGCCCAAGCCTTATGTGGCTGGCTAATCAGAAACCAATTTGTTGGCTGAAGGTAGAGGGAAAAATGGAAGCTTAACTCCATAAATCAGCTATTTAAGAGCATTGTAATCAACGAGTTTCTTAAATTGAATAAATGCTTTGATATATGCTAATTTCCATGGAAAATACGTGTGGATATTTTGTGTGCTCACAATGAAAAGTGAAAATTAATGAACACGTCCCCAAATCGAACACTTATTACGCACTGCATTATTCATGTTCTTTTTCAATCAATAAAAAAAAACACGCCCTTTAAAGTACAAGTGCGTCAGCATCCGCTCGCAGGCATGACAAAATTGAGAGTACAACAAAAAGAATATTTAATAAGCGTATGAAAAGCCCAAAAAAAAGAAGAATATATAAAATCAATATGCTCTAAGCGTAGGCTAGGTTCTTCCATACGAGCTGATGATAAATGACAGTGAAATATAGTTCTTCGAAATTAATTGGCCACCAGACACTGGAAACTATCGAAGCAGCCTAACAAGGGACTACTTTGTTATACCTGAGAAGAATACAGCTCTCTATTATAGACCCATAAAACCAAACATGCAACAGAGTAATAAAAATTCTTCGCTTTCGATTGCACAACATAAATCAAGAGACTTTTAGGTTGGGCCCCGCCTTTTTCTAATACCATCAATCAGCCTTAGTTTAAGAGTTTTGTTAGCACAACTTCAGCTGCAGCTAAACTTAAGACTTCTATTTAAATCATTTGCATTTTGAGTCCCACTCACTCTCTCCCTCTCTCTCTTTCTCTCTCCATTAACCCAGTTTGCATGTGGTTGAAACACGCCCAGAACAGACCGTATAATATGTATAATAAATAAACCAGAACAAAAAGAAAGCAAAGACAAATACATCTTGGTCAACAGGGCCGACTGAATGCAAGCCAAACTTGCAAATACACAAATTCTTACCAGCTGGTTCAGAGCTCGTTTTTGGTAACAGAAGAAAAAACAAAAAGATCGCTTAGGCGGAATACCATATATGAGAAATGTTTGTCGCTGGGTCAATGACACGCGACTCCGGCGCCGCGCTGTGGAGCTCAGTGACATTGCGGCTTTTGACAGATGGACGAGCCGTGACTCTGGCCGTGACTCTGGCTGCGGCTGTTTAGCGGGTGACAAGCTAACGGTCCAGCTGGCAGACGGGCTGTCGGGCAGCTCCGGCAGAGATATTGTTGCGTCAATATTGATTTGCAAAAGAGGCGAGCAAATATTTGCCTGAGCACGAGCTGCGTTTGGGTTTTATGGTTCTGGTTCTGTTTCGGGCTCTTGAGAAAATTATGCTGAAGTGAAAAGCTGAAAAAAGTATGGTTAAATGGGCTTGGCTCTCACTTTTCAGCTCAAGCCTAGCCGAATTGCTCAGAAATTAAGTGCTTGACCGCATTCTTAGACCTTGACATATGCAGCTAGTATATAGGCTTGATCTTGATCTATGTCGCCTGACTAAATAACACGCATTTTTCTTGCAGCTGACAACGCTTTTGCTGGCCTCTTTGGTCGCTGGCCAAGCTTCAGATGGCGTCGAGTAAGTAGCTCCACTCTTTAAGAAATTTCTATTAACCAACTGCCTTGCCCTGCCTTGCCTTGCCTTTGCCTTGCCACAACTTAATGCTCGCCCAGTAGAAGTTGCAGCACGCGGCTTTGTATTGTGACTAAAAATATTAAAATTAATAAGTAAACTGTGACTAAGCCTCTCATTATCAGTACATAGCAAACTCCTAATCCCAACAGCATTAGTTTACTAATAATACCAATACGAAGAGACCAAAAACAAACCTAACTTTCGTTTGCAGAATACAAAAGCAAAGGCTGGTCAAATTTCCCGAGGAGTTTGATCCGAATGTGGCGCCGCCAACGTCCGACAAGGCGGACGAGGCCAAGCGCATACTCGACCAGATTGCCAAGGTGAACGAGGCCTTTGGCTATGTGAAGAAGAGGCCAGAGCCAAAGCTGCCGCCCATACTCGACTCCAGTCAGTATCTGTTCCCCAAGCCCGCCCAGCAGCCCTTCCACGCCCAGCAGCATCATTTCGCGGGCAGCAATGGGCAGACCCTGCTGGAGCCCTCCATACGCGCTGTCAAGCTGACAAGGCATGTCTCGGATTCATATAACGTGCCGCCCAAGCTACGCACAAGCTTAAGTAGCGCGTCCAGCGAGGAGCAGCAGCAGAGGCAGCAACAGCTATATTTCCGACCCAATCAGGTGCAGCTGCCACAGCCCAGCTCGGCCCAGGAGGCAGAGCAGCTGCCCGCCCACTTTGTCATACCCGTCCATCTGTACAAGCTGAACAAGGAGCAGTATTTGAGGGAACATGCACCACAGGAGTATCGTGTCAAGGGCTACAAGATCATTGGCGATGTGGACAGCTTCTATGGCAAGGCCAAGGCTATGCTGCACGAGAAATCCAAGAAGCAGGGCCAGACAACGCCCAAATACCATTTGTTCTTTCTACCCAGGGAGCTGGCCTTGAACGAGGATGGCACGCCAAAGCGCGGCAAGCCGACAGCCACAGCCACAACCACAACAAGTGGCACGACCAAAATGCCCACATCCAGCAAGGAATCTCGTCTCGATTCGCGTGAGAAGCTAACGAATAGGCCACAGTCACAGCCTTCACGCGTTCCCGCCGTCGTCGCCCCAGATGTTAATGGCAATCGCAAGCGGATTAGTGTTGGCAGCACCTCCAAGCCGCTGCGTGGCAGCGGAAAGGATGCGGAACAAGCGCTGCCCAGTTCATCCAGCATCAAGGTGACCTCAGCGCCCAGCCACATTAGCTCAGCAGATCAGTTATCCACATTGCCACCGGCGGGCGGCCTCTTGCCCAATCGCAATAGACTGAGTGTCTTCCGCGTGCCCAACGTAAATCTGGCTGAGATGCAGAACCAGACCTCAACGGCTATCAAGAACGCCTTTCAGAATATATTCAAAATGCCCTTCCGCACGCCTATTGCCTCCCCTGGCGCAGCGGCCGCACAACCAGTTATGCTGCAGACCGGACCACTACAAACAACTCACCTTCAAAATAGCGACTCGCTGCAGGATAGCCAGGATGATTACAAGTGGGATGATGAGCGGGAGGGCGCTGGCGATGGCGACAACGATACCGTCGAGCAACTGGAGAACACCGCCGCCGAGCAACAGGACAACGATGCCGGTGCGGAGAAGCATCTGTTTGCGCACAAAGTTCACCCACTGATGAACACCATCGGCACAGTGGCCACCGCCCATCAGGGCACGCAGAAGCAGGCGTTGCGCGAGGGCGGCATCATCATTCAGCGCCTGAAGGTGCGCAAGGGCGGCATTGCGATTGCGGGGCCCGGAGGCGTGGCTACGGCGGGCAGCGGCGGTACTGCGATTGTGGGCCCCGGCGGCTATGCCCTGACACACCCGCGCAGCCTGACGATTGCAGGCCCCGGCGCCAAAGTGATTTCCATACCTGCCGATGTTGATTTAAAGGATGCACTGCAGCGTACAGACGTAGAGACAAAGAGTTTTCCGCGCGAGGGCAAAGTGGTGGCCACTGGACCCACCGTTTACTACGCGCCGCCCACAGGCACTTTTTCCGCGGACGACGAGGAGGAGCAGGAGTTTGACGCCTAAGTTGCAGTTGCTGCAGCCCGGCTTAACTGTAAACTCAACTAGGCAATTTTAGCAGCCCTGTGCGTCGACATCGTTCGATAACTTTCAGTAATCGATTCGCAGGGCTGCCAGACAGTTAAGATACGTGGCTGCCGTTAGCTATGTTCGATTTTAAACCTAATGACTGTTAGTATTTTTGTATAGCGCCTAAGTATTGGTAATAAATGTTTGTATTTGTAATTTGTGCATTGCTTTCATATCTGTACGCATCTGTATATATGTAAATTCAATAGTTGCCATGCCACGCCCACTAACATCACAAACAAACGCTTTGCTTGCACTGATTTGTATCATAAGCTTTAAGACTAATCCCAATTTGAGCTGTATATATATTCGACACTAACTGCTATCCTCAACTCTCTTACATTTCCTATGACAACTCCTTTTCCTCACTCAACTATCCTAATCGCAATCTAATCAAGTGCGAGCACGTATTGGCAAACCACGAGTGTTGAGACGTGGCCACTGCGCAGTCGACTGCAGCCGTTTGTGAACTATGCGGCGCCTGCTTCGTCACAGAAGTTAGCTGCTGCAACAGCTATGGATAATGTCCTCACACCCTATGGAGCCTACCAAGCCACACAATCGCAACCAGAGAAGCTTACAGCAGCCAAAGAAGCTGAAACTACAAAACAAGCCCAATTTGAAACTCTAACGCCCTACGGCGCCCTGCAAGCCACCACACATGGAAATCTTTTGCTGATAAGCTCACCATACTACGCCGCCTACAGTCTGCCACTCGCTTATGTGGCGCCATCTGTGGACACATCCACTGCAACGCCCAGTACAACAACCACCAGCACAGCGAAGCCCGCAACCGCAGATGATATTGAAGTTGCCAAAGAAGAACAGGAAGAAGAAGACACCATTGAAACATTGCAAAAGCTGCGAGCGAATACACAAACCAACGGCGATCTAAAGAGCGATGCCCGCCTGCGCGCAGCCGTTAGCCGAATCAATTCGGACTATGTAATAGAAGATATTGTGGCCGTGCCGGGCAAGCATGTGCTGTCGTCCAGCAGCCAGGTCACAGCTGGCGCTCGCTCCGCCAAGCAACAGTTGAAGAAGGCAACAGCCGTCAAGCTGCGCAAGGGCAGCGGCAAGCTACGTTCGCCGCCAGTCAAAGTGGAAGCCACTGGACGGACCAGCAGCAGCTCAAGCAATTTTCCACAGATACCCTTCGGCAGTTACTTTCTGCCCTACAGTCCCATTCGGGCGCAGGCCATACAGGGACGCAAGCAGGCGGCGCTTATACTAGAGCCGCACTCCAAGGCAGTGGTTGGCAATGGCGGCACAGCCATATCCACGCCCATTTCCAAGGCGCTGCTCAAGAAGGGTGTGCCCACAAATGTGTACTTCAATCCGGAATCGGTGGCCATTGCGGGCGTGGGCGGCAAAGCGCATGCTGCGGCCGACCTGGAGCTCGACTTGTTCAACTAAAGTGGCCACTGCCCACTGGAGGCATCTCTCCTCCAGCTAAGTAGTTTAGTGTGTTCGTATGTTAAGAGCAGTTGGGCCTGTCTGTCTGTCCCAGCTCTAGGTGTAAATAAAATTGTAGTAAACTATCTGCCTTTCTTCACTTCGTCTAGTTGCTTTCTAATCCCCCGTAGAATTGTTGCTCCCCACGCTTTGTCGATACCGCGCTCCACGCACAGCCCCTCCCCCTCTCAGGCAAATGCCGCTCTCCATTTCATCATAGCACTATAACCAACTCTATAAACCCCAGACACAGATCGGCTGCGAGAGCAGGCCCGCTGATCTTCGAGGACCAACTGCCCTACTATGGTGGCCTGAGTGGCAAGCTGCTGCTGCTGCAACCGCAGCAAGACGGCAGCATACGCAGCAGCGTGTTGCAGCGCCAGCAGCAGCCGCAGTTGCGCGGCATTCCACGGGATGCGGATGACACCATTTCCATATCGGCCGCCAGCTTGTCAGCTGTGGCCAACGACAGGCCGATCTCAACCAGCGGCAGCAATTTCAATCGCATTCAAGAGGCGGCTGCTCGTCTGGTTGCCATACAGGAGCTGGCCAAGCGGAAGGGCGCCTTCAGCGAGGAGGACAACAAGATCTATGCCAACAGTCTGCTGGAGCTGGGCCAGGCGGCCACAGCCTTGGCGCTGCTGCAGCAGAACGGGCAGATCAAGGACTTCAGCGTGCTGCTGCAGCCGGAGCTGTTTGGCATACCACAGAAACAGCCCTCCAATCTGGGCCTGGAGGCCAACAATCCGGCGGAGCAGAAGATCGATGACCACAAGCACGAGGAGGTGACCGAACAGCAGCTATCACCCGAAGACATTCTGCCACCCAACGATGATCACTTCGAGGATGTCAACGACAGCGTGGCCGTGCTGACACCCAAAAAGGATGCTGCCGTGGCCGAAGCCAAGCCCGTGGGTAAGTGTGCCCAGCCAGTGGCTAGCTTGGACGCCCAAGTAATCTTCATATGCCATTTGCTGCCTTAGGTCTCTCCATAGCCGGCGAGGGCGGTGTCGCCTCCTCCAAGCCCAATGCGGTCGCTCTCTCTGGACGCAACGGCCTGGCGGTGGCCTCACCCAAGGCAACAGCCATTGCCGGCGTAACGCCCGAGGAGGCAGCGGCATTTAGCATAACGCTGCCATCACGCAACCAGCTCGTCATCAAGACGCCCAATTCCGCTAGCGACGACTACGACTACAGCGACGTGCCGCTGACTGTGTCCAGTTTTCCGCGCGTACGCGAGACGCCGCAACGTGCCGACGCTCTGGTGGACAAATGGCGTGTAGCCATTGCCGAGGAGTATGCCGCCAGATCCAGGCAGACGCTTATGCAGGCGCAGCCAAAGCTGATCATACGAGCTGCGCCCAAGCGGCGTCTGCACCATGAGTAGAGAGGAAGTGGAGAGCGCTGCATCCGCTGCAGCTAAGAACATGATATTTTCTGTGTACATCAAATTGGCAATAAAAAAATTTGCGTATCAAATTGAATTCGCGGCCATTGAACCGCTTGGAATCCGATTTTGTGTAGCCTGCCAGCAGGCGCAGCAGCGCGGGGAGCTGGGTGCCAGCTGAGATGCATATCTAATAGCTGCAGGCTGTGATTACATTTTAGAACGAAATAAATTTTTAGAAAAATAAAAATAAATAAGGGAGAAACGACAGAGCAGCCGAGATATAAGATATAAGTACGCAGGCAAGCGCATATCTTGATTAATCTTTTCCGCCAGCAGGCGGTGCAGGCCGGCAGGCTGGCAGCATAAAAATAAATCTAGCCAATGGGCCAGACGGTGGCCAGTTAGGGGGGACCGAGCGGGGCTCAGTTAAATGCAATGCACAATGTATTCAATTTGCACCTGAACCAGTTTCCCAGTTTCTAGCCATGGCCAAAGACGAAGACGACGCCGAAGCCAAAGCCAAAGCCAGAGCCAGAGACAGAGCCAAAGCCAGGGCTCCCATCATGGTCGTGTGAGCGGCTGTCAATGCGGTTGCTGCTTGACTTCTATTACAATGCAGGTTTAACAAACTCAGCCAGAGCTCACAGCTTGACCAAGACCACGACCAAAACCAAAACCAAAACCAAGAGCAAGTCCAAGCCGAAGACCAAGACCAAGAGGCATGCAGCACGTACAACAACATCTACGTTGACCATCTGCCGCAGCCAGAACCTGGTAGCTGGAAACCAGAACCCTCCTGCAAGTGCAAAACGAGCACGAATAGTGAGTGTGAATGTGAGTGTGAGTGCGAATGTGAGTGTGTGAGTATGTGGCATGAGTGCTTGTTATTGTTGTTGTTGTCGCTTTTGCTTAGCCAACTTTGGTCATTTGCCGCCTGCTTTGCGTGTGCTCCTTTTGGCTATCTGGCTGCGCACAGCTCCCCTCTGCAACCCACCCCACCCCCTCCCTCCCCCTTTATTCCTGCGGGAAGCTGCAACATTTTCAGCTTGTTTTTCAGCTTCGTCGTCGTCTTCTTCTTCGTCAACGGGCTGTGATCTCTTTGTTCTTGCGCTAGGTCAGTTAGGCACCGGCACATTATAAAAGGCCCATCGCAACCAGCATTGGCCACCAGTTTCCTTGAAGTGGTCGCCGTGTCAAGACTGAAGACGTAGACCACCGCCAACCAAACCAACCACACTCAGCCACCACAGTTCTAGCCACAATTTGTGCCAAGTTCAAGCAGCTCTTGTGCTCCATTTCATATAAGTTAGCTTTGTTTTGTGATCCGGATTAAAGTGCGCTCAGGTTTTTCGAAAGCCCCACCACACATAGAACTGAGCTAGACGCAGCTGCCATCAGGTAAGTTCACAAATCTTAATGTGCTTTTATGTCAAAAGTTCGTGGCCTGAGCCAACATTTCGCTGAGCGTTTAGAAAGTCATCTGTGTCCATAAATTCGGCACGCTGGGCGTGGGTCAAGCATAGGAAAGCGAAAATAAGATCTGAGCTAGTTGTTAAACTCTTTTTACTATTGTCGTTAAATTAAAGAAATTTGCTGTCACGAAAGAAGATAAAACTGTATAGACAACTAGAGATCTCTCTTATAGGCAGAAATTATAAGTTAAGTAAGGATAAGTGAAGTAAAGCTAAATGTATGTTAGGGGTTTTTAGTTATAATTGATATGAAAATGGTTTCCATAATCTAATTAAAAATATATAAATTTAATGTATGTATTTTAATAAGTTTTTACACACTTATATTATTTTCTTTTATATCAATTTATATATTTTGAATAGTCTATCTAGACCATAATCCATCTAATAGAGACCGGAAGTAGTTAAGAATTTAATCGCTGACTAGTTGGCAAGTTGAATAGTATTATAATTCATTTTTACGCTTAAGCATTTAAGATGTGTGGCAAATTAAGCATGTTGAACATTTTTTAATAGATATTTTCTGATATAAATAATATCACTTGACTTTATCAAGCTTACCCAAATAATTATGATAATAAATTCGCCACAATCTTATGTTGTCTTTTGAAAGACTATTAAAAGTATTTGCCATAAATCATGAATATGTTTCAAATTGGCTTCTTAAAGCTGCAGAAAACAATTAATTAACTAAAATTCGTTGATTATGCTTAGATAAGAAGTATCAAGACTTTAATCTCCTTTATATGTGAATCTAAGAAGAATGTACGACACATTTTTTTGAGCCTAGGTCTGTTTTATCTACTCTACCTTTCCCATGATCTACAATAAATATGTGTATAAGAAAACTGCTAAGCATATATCTATGGGCACATTAGAAGGCATTCATTTTAACTAACTTACAACATAAAACTCAAAAATGTTTTCTAGTTTAAAGAAACCCTTCCTTTAGGTCTGTTGCTCTTTTCCGGCGCTGAGCATTGCCCCTTCCTGTTTGCACTTTAGTCTAATATATAGTCTTCAATAAATTATCGTAACTTAACATTTAACTGGAGTCTACTCCATTATCATAACTTTTGTCATGGCATGCATAGAAGGAAATATCTTCCATATATATATCTATTCATCTTGTGCAGTATATTTATTCTTCTTCAGTATAAACAGCCGAGTAGGTGCAGCCATTTCCATTTCCGTCTGTCCGTCTGCTTGTTTCTTTACATATGTCCGTCTTTGCGTTGCAGCTATCACATATAAATCGGAACCCTATGTCATATAGCTGCCATATAAATGATCTGTCAAATATAAAGCTCTTATCAAGATATCTTGACCAAACTCGGCATTTATTAGTTTGTCTATGCGCCATGCATATAAGCTACTACTAAAGAATCCCTCAAAAAGACAGACGATAAGACATATGTATGTCTACTAGGATAGTTTTTTTTTCATTTATTCTTTAACTTTTGTTTTAAACAACAATTTTTAGCTCGACTTGAGCACGAAATTGGTTTCCATTACAATTAATGCTTGCAATCTTTTCATTTCGCAATTATGTTATGGTAAGCTGAGTTTCCAGAAAACACGCCCTAAGCATTCCACAAACCTCTGAACTATGCGCAACTTCTTCAACGCTGCAGTTTCTAAATTGCTTGTAAATGGCAGGGACAAGGTAGGCAGGGGGGAAAGGGGCGGGCGGGGGTAACTTTAAATAGAATATGCGCGAGTAATAAGACCTGGGGGGAATTTGATGCCCTCAGATATGATCGGAAAACCAGTTATTAGCCTCGCGCACAATCAAAAGAGTTGGCCAAGAACTTGGCCCCTGGCAATTGTAGCCGGATTGCAGCCAGTCTCGGTGGTACTTTATGTGTACACCAGAAGTGGCTGCTTCGGAGCTTTTCCAAGAGCCAATCAAACAGCAAACCGGTTAATAGTTCGCATCCTGTGGCAGACACACACACACACACACACATACAGACAATTGCAATTATAAAGTTTAAATTTAGAATGGACTTTGGTTGGCCAACTATAAATAGCATAGGCCATCGTTGTCCATACCAGTTTGCAGCCCGACGCGGGCCAGGAGCATAGACAACTGCAGCTAAAAAGGCTTTGTTTTATCGCCCCTCCCTATCTAGTTAGCACCATGTTCACCTTAGCGCTGTTCTGCCTGCTGGCAGTGGGTAGCCAGGCGAATCCGCTGCAGCCGGTCGTGGAGCCAGCCCAGCATATTGTCATTGTGACGCCGCAGGCGCAGGTGCATCTGGAGCCAGCGTTGCGCTACGTGCATGGCCTGTCGCCGCTGGCGCGCGTCTCCGGACCGCATCATGAGGAGACCATTGTCTATGTGCCAGCTGGCGCAACGGCCTCTGTGGTGCCCACTGTCAGCGATGCCGTGTCCACTGGCCGTGCCAGCAGCCGTTTTCCTGCGCAGGAGGCCAAGCAATCCGAGGGTTTCCCCCAGAACATCAATCAAATCCAGCAACAGGTACAACAGGCCGTCGAGGTAGCAAGCGGACAATTCGGTGAGGCTGCCTCTGCAGCTGCTGCTGCCGGTGCTGGCTTCTTTCCCGGCTTCTTCCCATCCACCGATGCAAGCAACAAGAATGAGGAGCTGCAGAAGCTGAAGAACGAGAAGATCGAACTGATTGAAACTCCGGCCAATACCCAACCTCTGCTGGCTGCCACCGAGGCGCGTCATTTCTACAGTCTGCCCCAGGTGTATCACACTCCCGTCGTCGATGTGGTGCATGCCCCCGTCTATTCATGGCCGATTTCAGCCATACGCGCACGCAGCATTCAAACCGAGGAGGCCCCAATCCAATCCCTGCAACAGCTGCCCGAGGAGAAACCAGCGGCAGAGCTGCCAGAGGCTCAGCCATTGCTTAAGGAACAGAAGCAGCCAGAGCAGTCGGAACAGCCATTGGAGCAGCTGGCACAGACCATCATTCCTGCAGCCGTCGAGGCCAGTGAATTGAAGGCTGAAATTGCAGGACGTCAGCTGGAGGAGAGCAATGCCATCAAGCCAGAGCAGCCAAGCGCCGAGATTGCCAAGGAGACCCTTAAGGAGGCCATCAAGGAGGCCATTCAGGAATCCAGGAAGGAGGCCATCCAGGAAACCACTAAGGAGGCAATCAAGGAAGCCGCTCAGGAGGCCAAGAAGGAAATCATTCAGGAGGCCAAGAAGGAAATCATTCTGGAGGCCAGAAAGGAAGCCATCCAGGAGGCCAGAAAGGAAGCCATCCAGGAAGCCGTCCAAGAGGTCAGAAAGGAAGCAGCGCAGGAGGCCAGAAAGGAAGCCAGTCAGGAGGCCAGAAAGGAAGACAGTCAGGAGCCCTACCTAGAGGCCCGCAAGGAGGCCAGCAGCGAGCCCATTCAGGAGCTCATCAAGGAGCCCTTCAAGGAGGCCCTTAAGGGTGCCAGCCTAGAGGCCATCAAGGAGCCTCTCAAGGAGGCCAGCAACGAGGCCACCCAGCCAGAACGTGAGTACTCCCTGAATAGAAATTGAACTAAAATTTGATTATCATTCTATTTTATTAGCCAAACTGCAGGAGGAGCAGCCGCTGATCAAGGCCATTCCCGTTGCCGATGCCGCGGCCTTGCCTGAACCGCAGCCGCAGTCGCAGTTGCAGGCACAGCCCGAGGCTCAGCCAGCCATTGCACAGGCGCCAGAGGCCTAAGTAGCCAGGACCACAAATGCAATTCACACACACACCATACCAGATCACATCAGACACACTCATACACACACACGCACACTCATACACATATTCTATGGGCAACTTTGGTATTCTACAACTCGATCTGTTCCGTGCCTAGGCTCTGGCCAGGCCGTGGGTTAATACATTTAGTTACTAACACAGTCACAGAGAAACGATTTCCGACTTCCGACATTAATTAACAGCATAAAAGGCGTCAAGAAAATAATAAAAAAAAAAATTAAATAAAATACAACAAAACAAACATCTACATGCATATACGTTCATTCATAGCAAACATCATCGAGAACACGTTCATAATCATCATCATCATTCATTATATTCATAACCATAACAATTGAAAATGTAAAACAGAACAATAAAAAAAGTGAATGTAAAATGTAAAAAGCTGCAAACTCCATTTCACAAGTTGCTTGTGGGGGGATGGGGGGGTAGGTATTAAACGAAAGACTTGGACAACGAACTTGCATTTGAGTTTGAAGAGCGAACGGCCAGCTGAGTGCAACTTTCTGCTGTACTCGCAAGATGAAAACAAAAGACTTCGGCAACGAACTTTAATGTGGAATGGCGGACGCATTAAAATATGTATATAAGTGTGCAGAACTTTTAATCTGACACCTAATTCAAAACTTCTTTAGTATACTAGCAGCTAACACAATTCTAGATCTATATTGGCTTAAAGTAAAGTAAGTATTTATTTATGTATTACAAGAAGAATGTTGCCTGATTTAGATGCCAAATTAATCTAGAGACCAAGCCATGAACAAAGAGCCAAATGTCCTAAAAAACGGTTAAGTTTTGACCGAGTTATGGGAGTGAAAAATTTCGGGAAAATATGCATACATTCATACATACATGCATACATACATACATGCATGCATGCATACACACATGCATAAATGCATGCAAACATAATGCATACATACATACATGCATACATGCATACATACACATATAGAATGTATATGTCATGCAGAATGTATATGCATGTACGCAGTGAATGCCTCCGAGCTCGATTCATTTAGCATGGATCTAATAACTGAGTATTTATTTTAAATAATATGACGAAACGATTTTGGTCACCTGTTTAGTATTATAATTTGCTCAACATTATGAAATATATATTATTTATAAGAACTTGTTAAAGCTGTTGTCCCACAACAACTTGAGATTAGCCCGACCCCAAATCGATATATATATACATATACAATATATATACCACTTGTAATTATGCAATTTGCCGAACCCGTAAACGCGTCCCATTAATTCGCCGCAGCATAAAAATATTGCGCATATTACACAGAGTTAAACATAAATCGCGCTCCAAGCACGGCGACGCATACTAAGTACCTGTGGAGACGTGCCCAGCCATAAGCTGGCCAAAATGCGGGCGCCTCTCCACGTTACAGTTACAATTGCCGTGGAGCGTGGCCTTTATTGCTGGTCAATCGCTAAGCTAAACACCAAAATAAATACCAAATAAATAAATATAATATCTCTCATATTTCAGTCCAATCCGCAGTCCAATCCTCGCCCACAGCTAATCAGGCTTCCTGCTGTTGGGGCACTTGAGTTGCCTTCGGATCTTCGGCTCTTCGCGTGCTTACCGCCGGCTCTGTGGTTGGCTCATCTTTGCGCACGGGTCGACTGGTGTCCGTATAGCGGTAGATGGAGAAGAATGTTTGTATGCGCTGTATTATGTTCTCCAGCAGGGGCGGAAACTTCTGCTCCACGCCATCGCCATAGATCCTGATGTTGAGCTTCGACTGCTGCTCGCCGGGATGCAGCTTCAGAGCTTGCAACACGCTGCGCAGTAGCAGCAAATTCTGCAGATTGCCGCCACTTTGATTGGCGGCATGTCGCAAGATCAACGTGCCATTCGGCTTCAGCTCCAGATAGCCAATCTCCTGCACTGCGTCCACGGGCAGCTCCAGCTGCGGCACAAACTGCGGCCTGCAGCGCCGGCGAAAGCAGCAGCAGCATCTTCAGCTGCAGCTCCAAGCGCATATTTGTTGTTTGTTATCTTTTTTTTTTTGGTTTATTTGCTTTGGGGAAACTTAACTGGGGACAGCTCCGAACGGGCAGTCGCTTGGTATTGCACTGGTTTTGGCCTCGCTTTGTCTCTCGCACTTATTTCAACTGCTGCGTTTACTTGTTTTTTTTTTTCTTTCTTCGAGCCCTGTGTGTAATTGAGTGTTGTTTGCTTTGGAGCCATTTGGTGTGTGCGTGTGTTTACCTGGCGGGCAACTGGCCAACTTGGCTCACGGTGCTCGCCCAGCTCTCGGCGCTCTCAGTGCGCTTGGCAATTGGCTTAGTGTTTGAGTTAGTTATTTGCATTTAAGTTTTGAGCAATTTGTTAATTTCCCATGTTATACATTTGGCAGGTGCCAAAAGAAATTCAAATATATCTAATACCCAGCTTGTGTTCGAGCAGTGAAAGTGGCTGAGTTCGAGTTTTTCGGTTGGTTCTAAATATTTAGTTGTATTTAAGTTTAGTTAGTCAAAACAGCTCGTCATTTGTCACAAGGAATTCGAAATAATAACAAAATATTTAAATAACAGCGACAGTTGCAAAAACCGGCTTTTGAAAATTAGGTCTGCGTTTTAATTTAGACTTTTGCATCATCCGCAACAACAAGAAAACAAACAAACATATTTACAGCATTTCTCAAGAATATATCGTATAAGAAATGATTCAAACAATTGCGACTCTAGTCCCATTATTCTTGATGCGTGCATATATTTATTTATTTATACTCAACGTCAATTCCAGGCAATGCAAGAATCTCGAAGATTGAATAACTAAATAACATAAATAAAAGCCCTGCTTGTTATGTTGTTGCTAAGAACACAAAAAAACAAGTAAGAGGTTCTAGTCGGGAGCTTCCGACTAGGGGATACCCTGAACCCTCTTCTTCCAACACTAAATGCAAATATATATACTATTCTAGAAGCTACATGTCAAGTTTGGTGATTCTAGCTCTTATTATTTACAAAAATTGCTTAAAAAACAGGATTTCGATATACATTTTTATCGATTACTTTGAAACGGAGTAAGTTATCGATTATCGGAAACAAACTCGATCTGCGCAGCCACTAGGAGCACCTACATCTAAAATTTCAGTCTCTAGCTCTTATAGGTTCTGAGATCCTTGCGATCATACATACGGACGGACGGACAGACAGACGGACATGGCTAGATCGACTCGGCTATTGATGCTGATCAAGAATATATATACTTTATGGGGTCGGAGATGCTTCCTTCTGCCTGTTATATACATTTGCACTTTGCACAAATACATATATACCCTTTTTACCCATTTTCAATGGGTTCAGGGTATAAAAAGTGTGTTAACCTGTTGGTGAATCATAAAATATTTAAAATCCATTTAATTTTGCTATTCTTTTCAATTCGGCGAACGCCTAAGCCAAAAAGACGCCATTTGCGTCTGTGAAAAACAAAAGTTGGGTCTAAAAATACGAATTGAATATGATTATTAATGGTCAATAGTGTGTGCATAGAAAAATGACTATTTGTTTGGGCTAAACTGCGACTGGGCCTGTTGATGAGCTGGCAACTCAAATTTGTTTTAACGGTCAACTTCAAATGCTTGTAACAGTCGCAAGGCCTCTCGACGCGCCTCTCGAGGCGTGCAGCTTACCTATTATTTAACATAGCAATATCAATTTGTAATTTTTGTAATTGAGAAACTGCGCAGTTAAATGCTGAGCCCTTACACGATCTACAAATCCCAAAAAAGTAACAAATACAAAAAATACAATAATTCAGTCTATACAAAAGACTTAGGCAACAAACTTGCGGAATTGTAGCCAACTAGTTCTCATTGCTCGAAGCATCCACTTTAACTGACACTTGATAGCGCACATGGAGCTATGATTACCCATCCATCTAATTATGCATATATCAGCGGACACGTCAAGTGCCTGAACAGAAAGCTTCCGCTGAGCGGCTTCTCTACAGGAAACCCGAACCCATAGCTGAAGCGGTACATTTTGCATTAATTAGAAGTAAAAATTGATGGAAGTGCTCAAAAAATGTTTAATACTAAATAAATCATTGCTCGACGGCAGCAAACAACAAATGTCTCAAATGCTCGACCACGTGCTACCCAATTCCCATGAGAGCTGCTTTAAGCTGGATCATAATAAGTACATAACATATTTCATAGATGGTTGAACAGGTTTCGATACTTGTCAAAAACTTAACCAGTTACTTAGATTAAATCTTAAATATATTAAATAATATTCATGCGACTTAAAAATGTATTAAACGTTTACATTAAAGTTCAAATCTCAACCTTCGCTGCGCTGGAAAGTTTTTTGCCCAAGTCCATAAGGTTGTTTACTTTAAAAGTACTTTACTTATGTGCGTTCATAGCCTTACTTTTAAGAACTTAAACTACAATATTTACTTAACTTAAATAAAGTTATAATATCAGGCATTTATAAAGGACTCCATGTCTTGTCTAAAGAACTTCTGAACAGAACCCAACTCTCCTTGAATCTTATATTCATTATACTTAATGGTCTAGGATAAGGATACAAACTATCTGTTCTCGTCCTTCCGTTCCCTAAATGATTGAGTTACTTAGCGAACTCATCGACCGAGAACAATTTTGCTGTCTGTAAAACGTTTACGTATGCGACACAAAGAAGAATTGCAAAATGAAACGCTCATCAGGAAGCGACTTACCAAAGATAAATCGCGGCACGCTCTATCAGTCAGAGTAGTTCCTGCTACCCTTTGCTTATTACTTTACAGGGTATTACAAAGATCTATGATATAACTTGACAGCGGACGAGCTCACCAAAATGCCACTTAAACTGCGACAGACACTTGCGGGTGCGCTTACAGTTAACGAATTATTCTACAAAAAAATAAAAAGGTAAAATAAATATTATTATTAAATAACTAATTGAGCATAGGAGTGCTCACATACATAGAATTAATGATGCGGCCAGCAGCTACGCGTGAGAAGTGTGAATTTGAGCGGCGTTCATGATGAACTTCAAATTGTTGTTTAGCTCATGATGTTGTTGTTGCTGTTGTTGTTGCTGTTGTTGTTGTTGGGATGCTGCTGAGTAAAAAACCGGACAGCAACACCGCACATCTTCATTCAAAGCTCAGCTGCTAATTTTATGCAAAGCAAAAAAAAAACAGACAACTCGCAACTGAAAAACAAACTGCGAAGCAAAGTTAGTATAAAAGCGTTGCCCTAAGTTATTTAGTTATTAGTAGATCGCCAACAGCATCAGAAGCAGCAGAACAGTGTTCGTTATACGATAAAGCTATATACTATATAGATACAAAGTGATAATCAAGTTACGGAATGAAGTGCTTCATTTTAGCCGCCTTTTTGCTGGTTAGTAGCCAAAAAATATTGTGTCCGTTCGTGTAGTTTTTTATATGCATATTAATTGGCAACAATTTATGTCATTTGAATAATGATCGGACATCTATAGATCTGTAGATGTATACAATTAGAAATCCGGGTTGTAAAAATGTCAAATGTGACGGGCAAGTGCAAATATGAATACTGCCGACTGTTTGCCTTATAGATTTGCAAATTGGTTACACGAATCGAGGAAGTCGACCCAATGACATCATCTCCAGCTCCATTCTCATCTTCATCAGCGTCATCATTCGCAGCGCGATTAAAGTTCAGCAAAAGCTGTGAAGCGTGGCACAGTTGATAGCCAAAAAAAAAAAACCTGTCCGTTACTAACCCATGCGCTTTTACGTATTTTCCTCTTCTTACAGGCCAGCTGCGCCAGCGCCGAGAACATATTCAAGATCAACATTACGCCCGAGGAGGCGCAACAGTATTTGAACAGTGCGCAGCTGCGCGGCGTCAATGAGATCGAGTATGCGCCCAAGACGGGCGAGAATCCTCTGCCGGAGGCGCGCAATGAGCGGGGCGAGTTTGTGTACATGGGTCGTGTGATAGATCATCCCGAGGACTTTGTGGAGGAGCACTATGACGCGCATCAGTATCATGGCCAGGACGGTCTGGGACAGTATGTGTACGGCTACAAGGACTGGAATCAGGGCAAGAACGAGAAGCGCGACGATGCCGGCACTGTCACCGGCTCCTACAAGTATGTCCAGCCACATGGACGCGACTTCGTCGCCACCTACTATGCGGACAGAAGTGGCTTCCACGTGGAGGACAATCGTCCCGCGCATCTGAAACAGCCAGCCACCAAGACGCCCGCGGTGCTGAAGGCCGAGGAGGAGCACTTCAAGCTGTGGGGTGAGCTTGCCGCCGCCGCCGGACACAATCCCGATCCCTATGCAGCTGAGTACCAGCAGGGTGAGGGCGCCTATCAGCCCAGCGAGGCCGAGACCAGGGAGTATGTGCACGAGGAGAAGCCATACGTGCCCGGACCCGAAGAGACGGGTGAGCCAAAGGGCTTCTTCTATGCCTTCGACTACAACGTGCCGCTGCTGCGCAACAAGGCGGAACGCGAGGAGCTGGAACGCCTGCGCGCCGTCAACAACAAGGACGAATAGAGTCCTTGGTGTGCTCGATATTAGCCTACGTACATAGAAATATCTTAACTCTAAATATTTATTCGATGATATTAAATAAATGAATCAGCAGCTATTACATTTCTCAAATACGATCTTTTTATTGTTACATATATATATAAAATGTGGTTTGGTTTCCTTCTTGTTTTATTTGTTGTTTAACCCGTCCACTTGTATAATTGTATTTGTTGTTAATCTTAACACGTTAGTTGTTTGTTGTTCTCTCTTGTTGTTGTTATATGTATGTTTTTGTTGCATTACATTTACATTTTGTTTTTGTTTTTATTTTATTATTCGCGTAAAATTATTGCTTTCGCTTTGCTTTTCAGTTGCACGAATTGAACTTAAATTAAGTATTATTCGACTTTTTAATCATAATGTGTTGGAAGTTTTTACTTAATTCAAGGTATTTTCTTGCTGTTGCTGTTAAACGAGCATTTTGTTTGTTTATTTGTTTTGCATTTACAACCAGTTAAAACTAACATTTACGTTAATTAAATAATTACTCAATTAATGCTTTAGGTTTGTGTTAATTTTCATTTCAACTCACAAGCATATTTGTAGTTAAATTAAAACACGCATCAATTAAAATGTATTTTCGATTTTAAAAGTTATCTTTAGCCTGCGTTTTTAATCGTTTCTTTTATTCAAATGCCATATTTTATGGCACGGGGAGAGGCTGACGAGGAATATCTCGCAAGGAAAATATAAATTGAGTCTGAGAATAATTTGTTGCATGCTTTTGGGTGCTGCCTAAAATACTTTAAAATATACCCTTGCAGAAAAGTTGCAATTTTCTTTTTTTAAATATCTAAATAGGACTTAATAAAGATTCTACTTTTATATATATGCAGGCAGTATATAGGTCAGGATCAATCAGAACTAAGTCCTTTAGCTTCCAAATGTAGAAATGATCGAATTATTAAAAGAGATTACGGAAAAGCTTTCTTTTAAGGGTCGACAAGGGTATTCAATCTTCGGCATGCCAAAGTTATGGTTTTTTTTTTAATGTTTTCTTTTTATTACTTGCACAAACACAAAAAAAAAAATTAGATTTTATTCAGTATACGTTTTGTGTGTACTAAATGCTTTAAAATGTTGAAAATAGTTTTCGATGTTAAAAACAAAAATTTGATTTTCAAATGAATCACAATTGAATTTCGTTTAAATGAAAAGCAAACATCATAAATGCACATACACCTGCATATATGTTACATATGTATGCGATCTATATATGGCAGCTTTGTTCAGTCCAATATTGAGTTTTGTTTTTGTTGCAATTGCATATTATGTTAAGTTCTTTCTATTCAGTTAATGTGAATGATTCTAACGAATTAGTCGGCATATTCGGTATAGTATTCATAAATGGTTGCGCTTTGAAGTTGATCTTCGACTCGGTTACTGGGAACGACGTGTGAATAAGATATAAAACAAAACAAAATAAAAGTAAATAAGCAATACAATAACTAACTAATATAATATTTATGTTTTTTCAAGGATATAACAGTATCATAGGAGCTCTTTTATCATATATTATGATAAGCTAAGTACTTGTTCAGGTCATTGTTTTTACATTACTCAAGTAATTTGGAACTGTTCTTTAATAACTTAAGTTATTGTTATTGGGAAATGAAAACATAAAATATAGATAAAGCATAAAGCATTAAAGTAAAAATAAACAAAAAGTAGCGTCTCATAGTTATTAGAAGGTACTTTATAGAGCCTGCGTCGTCCACTCGAGTTCAACTTCAAAAACGTGGAGATCATTTTGAGCGTGATACAGGAAAAATTCGTAATACTTCTTTTTTTTTCATGGGGTATCTCTGACATTCAATACGTTAGCTGATGTGACTAAGTGTAGTGTGTATGAGCTAGTCTAGTTAGAAGATGGGAGGGAGGGGGTTTAGTGTGCAGTGTCCAGTGCAGAGTTCAATGTATTCTGATGACAATTTGGCGCATGAGTTTCTTTACGATTGACCTATTTTAAGATTTGTTTGTTTTCAACTTTCTCTCATTTTTTGTCTCTCTCTTTTTTTTTGGATTTGTATATAAGGCAAACTGTATGCGAAACATACAAATATTGAACTATATAAATACTTGATTTTTTATATTTTTTTGTTTGTTTTTAATTTACGTATGCCGGGGAAGAATTCTGGAAAAACTATTGACGACAATACCCAGTTGCCCCAATTGGGCATTGTACGCAGTATACACTGTATTGTATATGCATATGTATATGTATATGTATTTGTATATGTATGCATGTATGTAAGTATGAATGGGAACATGGCACAAGGTTCTTTTTTTTTGTCCTTTCAGATATTATTACTTTCGAGAGTCTGTCGATTTGCGTTCAAAAATTGACTGATACAACTGTATATATTGTATATATATATGTACTTGTATATATATTAGATTTGTATACATATATATATATATGTAAATCTTGTATATGCTAAACGTCCACGACTCTATGTATATGCCTAAGTGCTAGTGAAGTGCTAGTTTTGGGTAGTTTTCTGTCTACTCTTTACTCTCTTGCATTCTTGCCTGTTATACTTAACTCTTGCGTTATTCTCTACTCTCCCTACTTACCAAAGTTAATGTTGTTGTTGTTATCATTGTTATCATTTATACTCAACTACTTGGCGACGGCGGCCGCTGCCGACGTTGCACTGGGCGCCACTTTCAGCTTGATGAACATGTTGTTGTCGTTGTTGCTGCTATTCAGATCGAGCTTTTGCACCTCGCACTCGAGATTGTTGATGCAGTTCTTCTCATACTGTGAGGTGCCATTATCAGCGCTGATGGCCGTTTTGTCACTGGGCGTTTGCTCGCTTGGCGCCACCTTCTTCTCCTTGCTCTTCTTGAGCGCATTAAGCAGCGTCTTCTCTTTGCTCTTGCTCTCCTTGTGATTGCCGTCCTTGTCCTTGTGTTTGTTGTTCTTGAAACGCGGGAAAATGCAACCGTTTGGCAAGAAGCCGCCAAGCTTCTCCTTCTTGACCGGAGCTGCTGGGGCGGGCGTTGCCGCGGCTGCAGGAGGTGTGGGTGTGGGCTGGGCAGAAGCGACTGGCGTGAGCGCTGCTGGTGTACTTGCGGGCGTACTAGTACCGTTGCTGGGAGTGGAAGCAGCTGATTTGCTCTCTGGCTCTTGTGTGGGTTGCTCTGGCGTTGATAGATTCTCCACAGCAGGCGGCGAGCCGCTGATGCCATTAATAACGCCACCCGCATCCGTTTGATCGGTGCAGGCTTCGCCGGGCGCTGTCTCATTGCCACTCGGTTGTTCTTGCTGATGCTGCTCCTCCAGCTGCTCACTGGCCACCTTGTTATCCAGCTGCTGAGCAAATACGGCTAATGTTATGCCGTTGCCATGATCCGCCGCCATGAGATCGGCATTGTAGGCAGGCGGCAAGCCGATCTCAGCAGCATTTGACTGTGCTGAGCTGCCGGCACGCGCCGCATCCGGCGACTTGGGAAACATTTGTTGTGTGGTGATGTTCTGATAGTGCTGCTGTTGGCGTTGCTGCAGCATTTGCTCCTCGCGCTCACGATCTCGCTGCGCCTGCACAGCATTCCAGACGTCTTTAAGCTCGCCTGAAATGTCTCGATCCTTGAGTATGACGGCGTTTCTGTAAAAGAAGCAGGTTATTTGAATATTGAAACGGAAAGCCGCTAAGGGGCAACGCACCTGACTAGTTTCACGCCGGGATTCATAGCCTCCACAAAGTCGCACATTAGCTCCACCATAGCGCGCCGTTCTTCCGGATCCTTGCTATGGCGACCAGAATCTTTGAGCACCTCTGGATTGGCCATAACAGCGAAGACAATGGGTGGACTGCGCGGACTGCCAGGCGGCACCTGTGAAAATCCCATTTAAATAGGTTGAATGCATAATAATATACAATGGTTACTAACGCGCATGCCTCCATACAGAGGAATGGGATCACTGGGCTCTTGTGGTATTACAATACGCGTCCAGCTAAGCACATTTATGAATAACTCCTCGCCGGTTTCTGTTGTGGTGCGTATGCACATGTGTGGTTGTGGCGGGTTCTTAAAGTGGCGATAGGCGCGCGAGTGTCGATAGCTGTGGGGTGGTGGAGAGGATTGCATCATGGTCAGTCCAAGGCCCAAGTCGCCCTGTTGATCTAGTTGTTGTTGTTGTTGCTGCTGTTGTTGCTGATGTTGTTGATGTTGCTGATGATGTTGCTGGTGCATTTGTGTATGCTGCTGCATATTATTAAGCTGCAGATGTTGCTCCACATTAATGTTGTAGCTGTTGCTTGATGTCATAGTCTCAATGGTTTCGTCTAGCTCCGCGCCATACGGATTGGCTTCAGCATCATTGGCAGTGCTGATGTTGTTGCTTGTGTTTTCGTTTTGTTGTTGTTGGGTTTGTTGTTGTTGTTGGGTTTGTTGTTGTTGCGGGTGCTGCTCCTGTGCGGAGCTTTCAGCCTCCAGCTCCGCTGCCGACATTTTTGCTTGTTATTGGTGTTGTTGTTTTTTATTGTTGTCGTTATTTGCTGTTTGTTAGTAGCTTTTAGCAGTCTTTTGTTTTGCCCTCCCCTTGCTGCTGTTCGCTGCGGTCGCCTATTGCCCCGCTTCTCTGACGTTTTTCTTGCTCTTCTCTTTGTTCCTATATTGTGTGCACTCACACTAACATTTGTCCATTCTCGCTCTCTGCCGCTGTCTTAAAGCATTACGATGCCTGGAGTCCTGTTTGCAGCTTAACTTTTGACCTTTGCCGTTATTAATGTGTGTGCATATTACGCGTCGCCTTCTTTGACATTTAACATGCATATATATATAAATACATTTATATATTGTCTACAAGTCTTATCGTGCACACACTAACACACACACACGACAGGCACAGACACTCAAACACCCTTCAGTGCGCACCCCGCACTAGCACACGTACAAGTGGGAGGAGTTGGTCGTTGTCTGCGAAAGAGTAGGGGCAGCATGTAATAAAAAGCAAACATGAAAATGAAAAAGTTCAAAGCAAGCGCATCTGTGTGTTGCGTTTCCAATGTTGCACTTACACATTTCACGCGTTTTCATTTATAATAATGGTTTTCCAGTTTCATTGCACAATACACATACAAAACACAATGTACATACACATACACAAACAAAAACTGCGTTTCTGCTTCACATAATTTTTCTCAACGACTGCTGCTGCTGCTGCCTACTGACTGCACTTACAAAACAATGCACCGATAGACGGCCGCGCACTGCGCTGATTTTTATATTTAGCTTTTTAGCAGCTTTTCATTGCGGCACACAGAAAACAGCCGAATTTTCCGACGACTTCCCAACATAAACAAAAAACTAATGTAAATGTGTTCAGTGTGACCAGTCGGCCGAAATGTGATGTTCGGTGCTGCCAGATGGTTGAAAAATAGGCCATTCGCTATCCGCCAATGTGCACACATCGCCGGCCCACATTACAGTGTGTACACGTGTTTTGTGTATTCTGCATTCTCCGCCGGCGTGAATTTTTTTGCAATCGAAGCAGAATTTAAAATTAAGAAATAATATACGTAGACTGCATATTATTAATAAGCAAACGAACTGATTGAAAAAGTATTCAAAGTGCGTGAGTGTAAAAATCTATTTTAGCGTATCCAATTGGAATTTGGCGCCGAAATTGTAGATTTTTCATTGCCATTGCGGCGTTGTGTGTATAACAAGATGGCGTCCTCGCAAGTCTCAAACAAATCGGGCTCCGGCTGGCCGCGGCGCGGCAGCCAAGGCCAGGCTGACGCCAGCATCAGCAATAATGGCACACAAAAATATGCGCCCAATCAAGCATTGACCATAAACCGCACAATCAATCTGTAAGTACTTTCTGTGCAATATACTGGGAAACTTCAAACACAATTCTTTACCTCTTCCACGCCAGCTACCCACTAACCAACTACACATTCGGCACCAAAGAGCCGCTGTTTGAGAAGGATCCTTCGGTGCCGTCACGCTTCCAGCGTATGCGCGAGGAGTTCGATCGGATTGGCATGCGTCGCTCTGTGGAGGGCGTACTGCTTGTGCATGAGCATGGATTACCGCATGTGCTGTTGCTCCAGCTTGGCACCACATTTTTTAAGCTGCCAGGCGGGGAGCTGAACGCGGGCGAGGATGAAGTAGAAGGTCTCAAGCGTCTACTCTCTGAGGTGAGTCCATGCGACGCATAACAAATTAAGATCTCAGTGTAATGCAATGTGTTTGGTTTGCAGACGCTGGGCCGTCAGGATGGCGTTAAACAGGATTGGATTGTCGAGGACACCATTGGCAATTGGTGGCGCCCAAATTTCGAGCCGCCACAATATCCATACATTCCACCGCACATAACCAAACCAAAGGAGCACAAACGTCTGTTTTTGGTGCAATTGCATGAAAAGGGTAAATATCCAATGCGCTAGCCAAAAGTGTTGTCCAGAGCGTAGGTATTAATGACGGCCAAAAAAAAAAAAAGAAGTACATTTCTAAATACTTTTATAAACATATAACCTTGTAAAGTTATTGCCAAACCGATACGCTAACAAACCTCATGTCATATCTTTTCAATGCTGTTTAGATACGGACAGGAACGCCAGTTACGATGTACCCTGAGCTGTTCCAATAGCGCCGTGTTGTGTTGTGTAATCTCACGCATCTGGCATCTGCCCAACCAAGCATAGAGCTCTTCCTCAACGCTCTACTCAAGAGTGCAAACAAACTGAACAAACAGAAATGAAAAGAATCAGAAACAGATCGCATAATGGCCCCGAGGCGCATACAATTTTAATTAGTTCGTCGATTCTAGTTCAATTTTTTGTACAAAAACTTACTTTCAAATTGTATTTGTTGCTCTCAGAGTTGTTGGCATATTTTGCGCATATCCCGAAATTCTTTGATTGTTCTTGTTGTATTAATTTTGTAAATATGTCGACACTTCTGTAATCCAGAGAGCGCAATCCTACACACGATACTCATTTTTTTTTTTCATTGTTATGTGTTGAGCCATTATTAATCGGGCAGGCAGGTGAATAACAGTTGAAAGTGCATTGTAAAAGTTGCCGGTTGTCGTCTGTTAATGCGGACAAATCTCGCGTGTTGTGCTGATTTGCGTGCATATGGCAAATGCAACTGGATTAGGCAGGCAGTCGCAGTCGCTTCTTAAATAATTTAAGCACTCGTTTATGTAACAACAATTATAACTCTGTGTTTAGTACTTCCTTGACATCATCCATTGTGCAACACTCGCGTTCACACGCACCATGTATAATGAATGTTGCTCTTAATGGTAATCGAAATTATGTTCTTATCACAATAATTGGTAGTCTTTGTTTGATGCCCAAAATTGATGGCTTTACTGAAGTCGTATCCGAATTGATTTAAATTTTGCGCATCAAGAACAAAATCTATTAATTTAGTTTAACGAAGTATCAACAACTGTGAATGTAAAACAAACAAGAAAACAACCATAATACAAACTTTTATATATCATACGTAATTACGGCAGCGAATCTTTCTTATGTAAATTGTTTTGTATAACCGATTGTAATTATCTAGTTATTGCAATAATCATGTGATTACCATAACCCCTTATTATATCTAATGCTCTCTGCTACATACATAAATTCTGTCTCTATCGTTTTCTGTAATCTAGCACTATTTGCTGTGCCCAAAAATTATAAACTTGTTGCTGCCCCCCTATTCGAGCTGTACGACAATTCGCAAGGCTATGGACCCATTATATCGTCGCTGCCGCAGGCGTTGTGCAGGTAAGACATCAGCTTCTTAGTGGATACTATGATTTATCTTGCTAACTTTTACATTCTTTACAGATTCAACTTTATCTATATGTAAGGCAAGGGCGCAGATTTAACGTCGCTGTCCCCCACTTTCCCCCTAGATAGGCTGCATCACCAACGATAGCTCTACTTTATAATTTACAGCACCTCAGCTGGGCGCGTCGCATGTAGATGATTTCCATTTCATTTGTATATGTGTGTGTGTGTGTATTACGTACATATTTGTATGGCAAATTAAATGGGAAAAAGACCAAGCGGCATGTGCTTGGCATATATAAATAGAATTGAAAGTTTACTTTATTTTGGACTATTATTGCAATGCTTAACTAAATATTACAGAATACATTAAATTTGGTTCGAGAAATTGGTATATTAGTTATGAGGGCCACTTATAGCATATATTCGCTATATATCTGTTCGTAATACTCGCGTTTGCTGCAATGGAAGATACGCACAGTTGTTGAATATCATATCAATATTCTATTCGCTAATAATATTTATTTTCATTTTGCTTGACTCCTGTTAACTGCATTAAACTACAGGCTGTTAATGTTGCTGTTGCTTGTTAACATTCAACTGCGCTTTTAAGTGCGTGGGTGTAACAAATGAACTAATTAACATAACAGAAAACTACGAAGCGAACAACAAAAGTGAACTAAAGCAAACAGGAACCGTTGTGTTTTTCTCTAGTTTGTTAATAAGTATATCTTAAATGCTAATTTCATATTAATTGTTATGCATATTTTATGTTTATGACACGTACAAAAAATGTAAACACATTAGCAACTATTGCTCGCAAATATGCTGATATCTCTTGTATGGCTTTACCACAACTTATTGTGATAGAATTTTAGATCGTTAAAGCCCTGATCTGTCAACCCGGCCGTTGACGACACAGTGGACATAGCATCTGTGTTGTCCTGACCGGGCGAGGTGATCTCATTGCCCAAGGGACGATTGATCTTAACCACGCCGAAATCCTCGCGCTCCGGCTGATTGAACTCCATCTTGTCGCTAGGCATTACGGCCATGCCCACGCCAGAGGAGCGATTCTTCATGCCAGTGTGCTGCTTGCTCAGCTGAAAAGCCGGCGGCTTACGATTCTCACCAATAATGCTCTCAACCACCTCCGGCGAACGCACCATTGGCGGAGTTGGGGTGTAACTCTTGGGCGGCGGCGATGCCGGAGTGATCACCTCCTCGTGTACAGGTTCTGGTTCCGGTTCACGCTCTAGCTCCAAATGATACTGCTCGATAGCATCGCCAACCGCCTGCAAATTCTCGAATTGTGCGGTAAGTTGGGCAATGTCGCTGCCTCTGTTGAAAAAGTTAACAGAGGCTGTTAAATAACATACTACACTAAATATGCATTCATTTAGTTTTCTTGTTGATTTTATTGCACGACAAATGAAAATAAATTAGACAAAAAACAATGCAATAATGTTAAAAAGAGTTAAAATAAAAATTTATACAAATGTAATCACAATTATCAGGTATTTTGTGTAACGGTTCCCATCGAGCTGACTACCCGTGCCGTGAGTGTGTGTGTGTGTGTGTGTGTATATGTGAAGGTTTAAGTGATGGTAGAGGAGTGTGGGGGGGTGGGTGTGTGTGCGGCGAGTGCAGCCTCCTCGCTGATTGTACATTAAGTAAATTCACTCATAATTAAAAACTATGATAATGCAAAATTATAAATAATCTTCTATAAAAAGAAAGCTTTGTACACTTGATTAGTTGATATTGTTTTTCAATGTAATGCAGCCGTGTGTGCGTATGCGTAATTATTTGATTCTGAAAGACAACAAAAGAAAGAAATGAAACCAAAATGACAAAATATAAACCAAAATGATAAAATATGCTCAGGTGTTAGTCAAAAACAAGGATTAGCCACATGGGATTACCTGTTAGACTCTGAGCTGCCTCCACCGCCGGCCTTGCTGGAACTTCCGCTGCCCGAGTGAATTATCTGCACGAGGGTTGAAGAATAAAGAAGATGGAAACGAACATATTAAACATCTAGGTCATATCTGTGTATGTTAAACTAAGCATTAGGGTTACTCAAGAGAGTGCTCGAATATATTTTGCAGTTACTTTCCTTAACCAAAATTGTTAGAAAAGCAGCGGTAACCAAATGAATTGCTTTATTAACAGCCAGAATGTCACCTAAACAAAGGGAAACAAAAAGACGCAGTTTTAGTAGCGCATACCCCTCCCCGCCTGGCAGAATCTAGCACAAGTGTCAAGCGAAGTTTTATTTTCGCCCTTACAAACAGCCCCTTGGCACGCGGCCAAAGCAGCCCAAATAGCCGCGGGGTTGGTATTTGGCCACACTTGGGGTTGACCCACAAAATGGGCCACACCACCCGCAGCGAAAGTTGCGACCAAATTTTCAGTAAAATAAAATAGTCTTTATTTACAGTGAAATTTCGTGTCAGAGCATGGAAGGTTCGAGCTGTTCTTCAAAACAAATTATTCATCTTTCGTTTGTTTCGACTTGGGCAGTATATATAGTCGGGAAAGGTGAACCGAGAATTTGGGAAGATTTGTTTTGCTGCTGTTCGTCGGGTTCTACTTCAAATTTGGATGCATTGTGATCACCAAGCAAAGCACCACTTCTCTTCAGGGTATGGGGCCTGCGCTCAATCCCCATACACACACGCACACGCATCTAAATGTGAGCTTGTATTTCTTCGTGTTGAATTTCGTACGCCAAAGTTCCATTTTCAATAAAATTTTTTTTAAACTTTTTCTTTGATTTTTGTTAGCTTTCTGCTATGAATTTCTGTATGGGATTGACAAAGCATGTGGCCTGGTCTGGTCTACTGCAGCGGCAGGCCAGCATCGCCGTGCCCCAGCTCGGGCGTGCGCACCAAATAGATGGTCGTCTGGCAATTGGGGCATGTTGTGCACATTTCGGCAGCTGGAGGCACTGCTCCAGCGCCCGGTGACTGCGAGGGCTACGGGATTGAGGTGTCATTAAATTCGGATGCATGCAACTTTTGGCATATTTACGTAGCCCGGTTGTTGCTGTTGTTGTTGCTGCTGTTGTTGCTGCTGCTGCTGCAACTGTTGGTACTTGCGCGGCGACATCTGCGCCGGCGGTTGTTGCTGCTGTTGCTGTTGCATTTGCTGCTGCTGCTGCTGCATCTGTGCTTGAGCTTGAGCTTGTGCATCCTGCTGTGCCATCTGCTGTTGCTCATGGGGATTCTGTTGCTGCTGCTGCTGCTGTTGCTGCTGTTGATGCACATGGGCGCGTCCGCTGGGGTAAGGCTCATGGCGCGTGGGTTGACCAGCAGCCGGCTGCTGCACGTATTGCTGCGGTTGCTGCTGTTGCGGCAACGACTGCTGTGTGGGCACAACAGTGGCTGGTGCCAACTGTTGCTGCTGTTGTGCTGGCGGCGGAAGCTGCTGTTGTAGCGGCACCTGCGCCGGAGCCATGTTTGAAACGGCTTGCTGTTGGATCTGTCCAGCCTGCGGCGACTGTTGCTGCTGCATTTGCGGCTGGTATTGCATTTGCATCTGCTGCATCTGCGGCGCCTCCTGGCCCGAGGCAACGCGTATGGGTGCCACGGCGGCATTTGTTGCCGGCTGGTTGCTGGCCACAGACATGTTGCCTTCCAGGCCCGAGTGCCTCAGGCGTGAGGGACGTGCAAAGGCATTGGCTGCCAAAAACGAATCATCCACATCTTGCAGGCCCGAACGGCGCTGGAAGGGATCCTGGCGATAATTCATGCGGCTCAGCGCATCTAACGGACTCTTGCGCGACTGTCGAAAGAGGTGGCTTTATAGGAATGGACAAGCCCAGTTGATCAGCTTACATTTTCCACACCCTGCTTGGCCTGGCTGGGTGTCAGGCTGACCTCGCTGCCGTACTTGCGGGCCATGTTGGCAGACGGCACCACCCCTTGACGTGACTGCAAATCAAAACAGAACTACACACAGAAGCACACACACACACACACACGCACAGTTGGTGCTTCGCTTTAATTTCAACTTACGGCAACGCTCGTCTTGGAGGCTCCTTGGCGTGTTGCTGCCGCATTGCCACCACGTTTTGGATCCATAATTTTTACTACAATTGATTAAATGCTAAAATTCGTAAACCGCACGTCAAAACTTTGGCACGGAATAGCGCGTCGAAATTGTATACGATTACTTTTGTTTTCTAGTTCGGATTATATAAAATTACGCAAAGCGAAATAATTTGTGTTTTTTTTTTCAGAAATAAAACAAGAATTCGTTGTGAATCGTGTGAAGTACAAATGTTAACTAAACAATTCGTAGAGCCCCAAATGATTCCAACAAATAAACGCTATGAAGCTGAGCTACAGGCATGCTAAGATCAAGATTTACTTCATTTTTTTTCAAGTCCCAAATTGGGAGTTTACTTGAAAACGGTTAAAAAATAAAATAAATAAAACAAAAATCACAAATACACTGGCTGTTAAATAAGGCAATACACACATACACACATATGTATACATAGGGGATAGCAGAGCTCAATGACACTCAAACTGCACTTGGACTATCAATCAGTGGCAGTCAAACTGTGAACCTGTAGTGCACGGAACTTGGGAACTTGAACTTGAACTTTTCAACATTTAATATTTGAGTACCTCGGCCATGCTGCATGTGGGTCGCGGTGCACCATACCGTCCATTTGGTGAGATCTGTGTTATTTGCTGCAGCAGCGACGGCTGCTGCAGATGTTGGTGCTGCTGCTGCAAGTTGCTGTTGCGTCGACCGAAGCGCGTTTGATGGTTAGCCTCATCGCCCAAATAGGTGGCACCAAAGAGATGTGTGTTAGGACTTGATTGGTTGATTCATGTATTTTTGGTAGTTGTTTGTTGATTATCGTTAGTAGTAGTAGGCGCAACATGTGGATTGAAAATAGTTAACATTTATTACACTTAAATATTACGGGCATATATTCCAATTATAATTAGTTACTTTTTGATGCGTTCAACTCAACTTGTTCGCTTTAAATCGTGATAAGCTCTCATAAATTAACTAATTAATATTAATTAAACAAGAAATACAAGTTAACTGGTATATACCGAAGATTAAATACCCTTGCAGATGTTTGATAAGTTTCTGTACATAACGATTTTTATAGAACTGAATTCTCTGTTAACCGATGTTAACATTTTCTGTTAATCTTTTTTTTCACGTTTAGGGATGTTAATGAGCCATGGTGACGATCGTAATTAGTTAGTTATGTTAAGATAGCTTGGGAAACCAAAGAGTTTTTCATATAAAATTTAAATTTGTATATGGAAAGTATGGTATAGTATAAATATATGTATTATCTACAATGTTTCATCAACATAGCTATAAAGCCTGGGAACTAGTTTGCATAAAATGCAGACAGACGGATGGCTACTTCTTCATCCTGATCATGATATCACCGATGATATCTGCTCATAATATGCCCTGCAAAGTGTATAACAAGTTGAGCAAAACGCATCAGATATGAATATGAAACATAAAGATAGGAGTAGGCGTACAAATAAAGTGAAAGCGCAAGCAACAAGCCACCGTTAATAGATTGCATACATTTTTCTTACATTTTATTTATCGATAAGTGCTTTTCCGCAGGCGATCAATTTGAACGCAGACGCCCACTGGAAACAGCACACAAGTAAACAAATGACCTGGTCGGATGTTTGCGTGCGATATGCAAATGTGCTGGCCAAGAAATGGGCAACTAAGCCAAGTGAAATGTTTCCTGCAAGGCGCAACGCCTTAATTAACCTACTGCCCCGCCACAAGGAGCAGCTCCATCGTGTGGAAAACCAAAAAAAAAAAAACAACTAAATAAAATAAAAAACCAACTCACCTGTTTGTGATGTGGAGGCCATTCTTGGCGCGCTGTGGTGAATCGGCATGTCCATTTCTGGAGCCATTCTGGGAGGCCGCATCGTTGAAGAAGCCCTCGTAGAGCACAAAGTTATTGGCCTGGGGTATGGTGCGCACCAGGCCATAGTGCTTGCCCAGAAAGGCCAGCAGCTTCTCGGATGGACGATCCACGGAACACTTAGGTGGTGTCCATTGCTCCTCACTCAACATGGTCTCGAACAAACGCTTGCCTAGTCCAGCGCGCTGACGTGTCTCGTGCACGTAAAAGTCCAAAATTGAGGGCGACTGCTCCATTTTGCGGGTCTGGCCCTTCTCATCGAACAAATAGAGATCTTTGGTGCCGACCTTAAGCAGGCCAACGACACAGCCGCTGCAAAGAAACGTGCACAGTCATAAGTTGGTCTGGATGTCGGGCGAGGTCAATGGGAGCTAGCTCACTTGTTGCCCGCCTCAGGATCCGCCAGCAGATAGATGGTCTGGTTCTCCGACATGCGTAGGCGCTGAGCCGTGGTCACCGGCTTGTTCAAGCCTTGCGATGTGGCCGACAGCTGACCCAGGCGATCAATTATCTCGGACATCTTTGAGGTTGCATCTCTGGGTGCGTGTGTGAGTGTGGAAAGCGTAACGGTTAAATGACTTACGGATCAAATTGGGTTAACGAGGCGCCCGCGTACAGTTTCAATACTCACAAGCACTGACGCCGATCACCTCGAAAGGTGTGCGGCAATAGATTGGATGTCACTTTGATAATTGGCTGCGGAAACAGCGGTTTGATGTCGAAACGGAAATCCACCATAATTGCTGCTGATGAACGTATAGAATAGCTGAAATTGCAATTGAGAATGCCAATTAAATAGAGCATTGCAAAAAGGCGCGTTCAATTTGATTATCAGTGTGTCAGTTTGTCAGTCTGTCGCATCCACTTTTGGGTGCGACTTTGTGTGGGAATTACCGCACATGCGATTCACTGAATTGTAGTTGTGGCCGATGCATGATTCAGCAAGTCAGCGAACACGTGTAGGTGTGCCGAGAAGCCAAATGGCAAAAGTAAATAAAAGTCTGGCAGCTTCTTTTTGCACCATGCTGCCAGCCTATGCGTGGGTCCTTATTTGATCCGATAACGATAACCGTTTAATATGCGTAATGTTATCGTGTCATTCAACTTATTAAAGGAAAGTGGGGCAGATTGCGGTTACAAAACTCCTGTCATAGTTTATTGTTGATTTGCGAGTGCAACGAACTGATGCCGGCAGAAAGAGAACGATAAGCGCTTTTGTAATTACATTTCAGGATGGGGCGGGGCGAGGCAATCATTTCGAGCACATGCAAAACTTTTCCCGTTGCTATTTTGAGTAGTTTTGTCAGCGACAAAGTTAAACAACGGGCTGCAGCTGCAGTCACCGTCAACGCTGCAGTCGCTGTCGGCGTCGCTGCAGCGCAGTCCGAATGTCAAAATGCGATAGCAACAGCAAGCGCACAAATGACGTGCTTACAGCGTGTGGCCCCCAGCAGAGGGGGTTGCCTTGCAGTTGTCGTTCTTGTTGTTTATTTACCCAACAGCAAACTGTTGACGTTGCTATACACCGACTCTCTCTCCACGAAGTGCTTTATAACTGTTTATAAGCCAAAGCGCATGATCTAAAACAAAAACAAGAACAAAAGCAACCGACCGCAAAAGGAGCGGGCGGGGTACAGGCTGCAATTCTTGTTGCTCCCCTTTTGGCTCATCCGTCTTAAATACGTACATACATACATACATGCGCATAAGTAAATATGTCAAGTATGTAGTGTGTGTGAGAGAGCGTGAGAGCAAGCAAAGGAGCTGAAATCGCGTGTAAAGAGCAGGCACTCGAACACGAGTGCAAGCGAGAGGGCGGCGTGCGATCAAAGCTCTTACAATTTAACCGTTAATCAGCAAATAAATGCAGTTGGAAACAAAACGCTTGGCAACTTGCAGTACTATTTAATCGAAAACAAATCAATTAGAGGCAGACAGTTCAAAAATAAAAATATTTATTCATATGTAATTCTATTTTTTCATGCATAGTGATGAAATTAAATAAAGCAATTACACGGTCTTCAGTCTGGCTACAGCTTTTTATTTTTTTGTCTATCAGCTGATTGAGCGACGACTGGAGGAAAAAAACAAGCCCTCGTCTGAGGTTAACACCGGGGCAATGCGTGCTCGGGAGAGCCCCTTCCATAGCTTACTCGTTTGTTGTGGGCGTGTATTAAATACAATATCGTATTGTATGTACATACACATGTATGTATGTATGCTGTGTGTTTGTGTGAGTGTATGTATGTATGTACTTACAACGAATCTCAATTACAATTAAACAAATAAACGTCACCGTCAACTGTCTCAACAAATTTCCTAATGACTAGCTTAAATATAATATACATAGGCGTATTCTATTATCGAACCTTAGTCACACACACGTGGCTGGTCAAAGGCCAATAAAAATGAAGTCTGTTCAGTGTATGTATACATGTGTACACACATACATACATACATGCATCAGTTTTATGGAGCCTGGTTCTGTTCTTTGGCACGACAGAAATTTAGCTAGCCAAAAGCAGACTTGAGTCAAATTTATGCAGCAACAAGGTCAATCGATAAATGTAAAGCAAGCTAAGGGAAAAACTTGACGCCCAACAACCGGTGCTGTTGAATTTCTGACAGGTGTTTGTTGTCCAAGGCAACAAGGAGACGGCCCCGCCAATTAAAACTAAGCTTTTTAATGACTGTGTTCAATCTAAGACTTTAGCTGTTTGGGCTTTAAATGTGCACGCAGCTGAATTTATCGTTATCGATGCCACTGCACACAAAGTGCATAATCGCTGGCAATGAAATACATTTGCGGTCTCGGGCCTGTTGTTGTTTTTAACACGCCTCGCAACCGACCCGAACGATGATCAAAACAACTTGTTATTCCGCAAAACAACAAAAACAACAACTGAAGCCACAGCGAGTGCAGTTCAATTTTCATTTCTTGTTTTTGTTGTTTGCATTGCACGCGCCACACGTAAGTTTTATCTACTAGACCAGAGAAGCAGAGAGAGAAAGAGAGAGAGAGAGAGAGAGACAGAGAAGATTGGCTGAGCGTCGATTAGTGGTCTGTTGCGTTGCGACGTAAAGCGTAACGTAAGACTGAATTGCATCAGCACCTAAAACGCGCCCCTGTTTATTATACATACATATACATATTTTCCACATCCATAAAAACTTAAAAAGGAAAGTAGTCAAATCGTTTTCATTAAGCCATCAACTTTGCCATCGAATACCCTATAGTATTTTTTATAATACTAAACATTATCAATTGATAAGAGAATATTCCGGTTTCCAAAGAACTCCTGTGCTCAAGGTTTCCAAACGACTAACAAAGTCAGACAAATACATAACACCAATTTAGCGACCGATACCCTACACTTTAATCAGCATAGCTATGTTTTATTGGCCCGCTTATGATAAGCGACGACCACCAGACATGAATGGGTCGCAAAACCGGTCAAAAGCGGTTCTAGTAAGCACTCGAGCGACAAGTGACACTTTTTCATTCTTCAGCTGTTTAAGATTTGATTAAGACAAACAAACATAGACGTCTCGCTCACGCGTGACTGTGCAAAGGTTCACTAGTGTCTTTGGGCAAAGCAAATTTGGGACATTCGATGTAGGTGAACTGATAGTCGGTGTAGAAACGATATCTGCGGCAGCTGTTTATCGACAAACATTGTAAATGTAACAGCAAAACACTACACACACTCGTAAACATGCAAGTTGTTATTGGTAGTTATCGTATGATCGCCACACACACTCGCACACACTCGCATACAGAGACATGTGTGCGCGCTGGTCAGCGTCGAGACAATGCGTCTGACAGCTGCGAGAGAGAACGAGAGAGCAAGCAAGTAAACTAGCAGCGCGCTGCACTTGTGTCTGTTTGCTCGAGTTTTCTTATAAGGGCGACCAGTGACTGGTGGGAATTCAGTTGTAAAAGGCCAGTCAACGCGTACAGATCGTGACGATCGTCCATTAAGAGCATATTATTTTTAATAGCTGAAAACCAAATAGCAAGCTATGCCAAGCTGACAAACACTATTTCCATATCCAAAACAAAAACAATAAACAGCTGAGCAGAAAGAAACGCGCGTGTGCAAAATAAAGGAGAAAAAGAATACATACATATACACGCATACATACACGCTTACAACGGAAAATTTTAGAGGCAAACGGCAACGGCGTGCGAACAAAGTAAAATCAAAATCAAAACGTACCAGAGCAGCGACACAGCAGCTTTTACGTAATTCGTAGAATCCGTAGACAACGTGCAATCCATTCGAAAGATGAGCAGCTCCGTGCTAAGCATGGCACGTCCCAGTGCCACCACCACCACCAACGGCTGTGCAGGCGCCACGGCGACCGCGGCGACGGCCACGCTGCTCGCCCAGCAGCTGAATGCGGCACTGGCTAATGGCAAAACGGTATCGACCACGCCCACGGCAACCACAACGCCCCCGAAACAGCCGCTGCAGGCAGCCAAGATCATACAGCAGTCGCAGATTGTCTGCTTCGATGTGGACTCGACCGTCATCTGTGAGGAGGGCATCGACGAGCTGGCCGAATTCTGCGGCAAGGGCAGCGAGGTGGCGCGTGTGACCAAGGAGGCCATGGGCGGCAGCATGACCTTCCAGGATGCGCTCAAGATACGCCTCAATATCATACGTCCCTCACAGCAGCAGGTAGCCGACTTCATCAAGCAGCGTCCCAGCACTCTCAGCCGCAATGTGAAGCGTTTTGTGGCACAATTGAAAGCGGACGGCAAACAGGTATATCTCATATCTGGCGGCTTTGATTGCCTGATAGCGCCCGTTGCCGCCGAGCTGGGCATTCCACTGACCAACATGTATGCCAACAAAATACTCTTCGACTACAAGGGTGCCTACGACAGCTTCGATGTCACCCAGCCGACATCGCGCTCCGGCGGCAAAGCGGATGCCATTGGCATGATTAGGAAACGGCAGCCAGCCGACGCGCTCATCACCATGATTGGCGATGGTGCCACCGATTTGGAGGCTGTGCCGCCGGCCAATAATTTCATTGGATACGGCGGCAATGTGGTGCGCACAGAGGTCTACAGACGCGCACAGTATTACATAACAGACTTTGAGCAGCTGATGTGAGTGTGCCGCACAGTGGGCGGCGAGTGTTGGGGGGGCAGGAGATGCACAAGAAGGGGCGCTTTGTCACCACAGCGAATTTAGTATTCCAAATCGGCGTGTTATAGTTTATAGGCAACTAGCTTAAGTATAAACCTACATATTAAAATATATATATATAATGAAATAAGTACATGCGTATGCATAAGTTTATAGCCACTTGGTAAACAATAAAAACAATAGTAAAATTAAAGTTACAAAATGTTTAAGCGTTCTCTTTTTACATGGATTCAATACTTTTTGGAAAGAAAAATGTATATACATAATAACAAGCTAATTAAAGGACATTTCTCCCCAAAGAAACTGCCCGTTAGTAGAGCCTGACTGTATATAATATTTAATCAATTACTGGCATGCCAAGATTATTCTAGAAAAAACACCATTTGCCCCACTGTAAATATTTGTTTGCATGTATATATGTAGTTTATTGCCCCTTCCAAGCGCATTTAACAGAGCTGTTAACTAGCAACGCAATGCTGCGATGACACTTTCCATTTGCTATGTGGCTGCTTAAGAGTATCATTCCAGCATAAGATACAGAGCGTGAAATGGAAACCAGAGTTCGTCGCGCTCTTTTTAATAGCAAACTACTAAAAACTGACACAAAGGTTAAAGCCATTGAGCACACTTTCTAAACGTAATTAAGGTACAAATTTGCCCCTGTTAAACATTTAACAACTTTTTCAGCAGAATTTAGCTAAACAAGAGACAGCCAAGGTCGTTTTCGCGTGGGTGTTATCGATAGAATTACCGATAAATGTTAACCGGCATGAGTTGTTTGAGGGTCAACGTCATCAGCTTCAATCGGCGCTTGCTCTAGTCTAGGCCATATTAGGAGCGACGCGGCTGCTGTTTAAAGCGGCAGAGGCGTGAATTAAGGCCAAATTAAATGTCTGGACCGTTGGGCGGCCAGGCCTGAAGCGCTTAGAGCGGCAATTAGCGGAAGGCACCAAACGATGAGATCACCAGCAACAAAAACTGAGTAAAAAACATAATTATGCTTCAAAGTGGATTAAATACAAGTGGAAGTGTGATTGTGTGTGTTTCGTATGCCTGTGTGTGTAGGTTAGAGTGTGTGTAAGAATAAAGACTCCAAGGGACTACCGCTATGACGCAGTGCTGAAGGCAAGAAAAGTCTCATTCAAATGACGCACGAATACCGTTTCTGAATATGTGTGTTTGTATGTATGTATCTGTGTGCGCGGCTGATATAAAACTTACTTCAACCTGTAAATGACGTAAAAATGGTTTTATGCTCACTGAGCCGCATCCAAAACAGCAACAGACGCACTCACACATGCACACACACACACACAGACACAGAATGTGAAGAAACTGGCAACAGAAAGTTTGATAAAATAGCAAAAGGAGCAATTCACTTACCACAACAACTCTAAACTGCAAATACGTTGATTTTATTTTATATATAGTTTCTATAGTCAGCCGACGCGTCAGCGTTCCAATCAGATTCCAATTGCACGGCTGCTGCGTTGGCGTAACCGCTGCACAGATTTGCGTTCGCTTTTGAGGGTTGGCTGCAGTTGCGAGTCCGGCGCGGGGGTGTGTCCGTCAGGTTTTGAATGCTACGTTTGGTGCTTTATCGATTGTTAATTTATATTCTGTGGCCAAAATAAAAATATTTTTCTAATTTTTCTGTTTTTAATTACACCCTAAAATTTGTCGTATTTATTGAACAAGTTTTTATTGTCTTCTGTTGTTGCTTTTGTCTGAGATGTGTACCACAGCAAGTTGCAAGAACAGCAAAAGGTATAGCTTAAATGCTTATGCACGAATTTATTTCTGAATATATTCTTTTTGGGTTTCTTTTTTAAATTTGAGGTTTGCCGACTTTATATTACTTCTTTTGCCAGCTTTGACGACGGCGCTTCGACTCTGAGAACAACTGTGTATGTATATGCCCCGCTTGAAATCACACAGAAAACCGACACGCACGATATAGCGTCCGACCAAGCGTTGTTGTATGCACGACAGTTAAATAAGATATAAGCGATATGTTGAAGCTTTAACTTGCCACAAGCTTTTTAACTAGCAACAAGCTGAACCGAGAGCTCGCTTACAGCAGCTGATTGTTCGAGTGGTTGGGCGATTGCTGTTAAACAAGCTGTGGCGGTCGGTCGATATGGCGTCAAGTTATGCTGGGCACACTCACAGAAGAGCTGTTAAAGAAATAAAAAATATAATTTGCGAAATACTACATTATTAAAAGGACTTGACTGTTGCAAGAACTCTGGATTACACATGAAGCTAGCCTTATAGGACCCGAAATCGACCGTTTTGTACATTATGGATTCTGTTATTTAACAGCTGTTATCGGACAACTGCAGCGAACCAAATGAACGACATGCAATAACTCAGGTTCGCTCATTCTGTCAAGTGAGTCATTCGACGACCCGATACAACACTACAAACAAAGGACACAGACAGGACGCCCAAAATACGCATACACAAACGAAATGCCACGGAATGGCGGCGATGCCGGCAACGGTGGCACAGGCTCCAGTGCCACCAGCGATGGCTGTATATATCCCGACGACGTCATATTGGAAAAGGGCGTAACATTCAATGTTCGTTACACGGGCTGCGTTGAGGTCAAGACCTCCATGAAATCGCTGGACTTTGAAACGCGCACGCTGCTCGCACGGTAGGTGATAAAAAATACCCAAAATCAATCTCCACAAGCTGCTACAGCATCTTATTTTAGTGAGTGTATTAATCGTGTGTGCGAGGCAGCTGGACTGAAGTCTGCCAGCAAACGGCGTCTGGACAAAAAGTTGCACAACTTTATATCGGATCGTCCGAGCATGCAGCACGCGGGCACAAACATCATCATCAACGTGTCCAGTCGTGCCCTGACTCTCAGCAATGTGGAAACGGGCGAAGTGATCGCCAATCACAATATGCCCCGGATTTCGTTTGCGTCCGGCGGCGACAACGACACCCTCGACTTCCTGGCCTACATCGCCAAGCGCGAGGGCGACGAGTGGCGCGCCTGCTATGTTCTGGAGTGCGCTGGCGGCCAGAGCGAGGACCTGATCGTGACCATAGGCAAAGCATTTGTGCTGCGCTTCAATGCGCTCAGCAGGCAAAACGAGCATGCAGCAAGCGCTGCCGCGGCGGACAATCTGAATCAGAGCTGCAAAGAGAATGTCAAGGAGTATTACAACGATTTGCCGAACAAGCTGCCTCCGGATTTGCCTTGCGAGGAGCAGTCACAGCCACTGGCACAATTGCCGTTTAATCCGCACGCACCGCGCGTGGCTCAATTGAATTTGAAGAAACCGCGCGATCGCTTGAGCAGCAATCTCATCGATCTTAACTCCCCGCCCCCCGATCAAACCACCAACAAACTGGCCCTTGGCAACTTCGATCCGCTGCAGGCAGCTTCCGTCGCTGGCCCCGCCCCCAGTTCCATACGCGATGTCTTCGATGGGCCACAGTGCCCGCTCACTGCCGAAATCTGGTTCCATGCTGCGATCTCTCGCCCAATTGCCGAGCGTCTTTTGCAGCAGGATGGCGACTTCCTGGTGCGCGAATCCCAGGGCAAGCGCGGCCAGTATGTGCTGACCGGACTTGAGGGGAAAACACCCAAGCACTTGCTGCTCATCGATCCCGAGGGCGTGGTGCGAACCAAAGATCGCATATTCGACAGCATCAGCCATCTGATCAACTATCATTGGGTTCATGCACTGCCCATCATATCGGAGGATTCGGAGCTGGTCTTGCGTAATCCGGTGCGCAGGCCCAATCTCGATCAGGCGGCTGACAGCGCATAAGCACACAAACCATATACAACTCTTCATATACCATATATCTATACATATATATATATATATATTCGTGTACACACTTAGATTTACATATGTGCACTTGTAGAGAATATCTTTTATATATCGTCTATCATTGTATAAAAACAAACCCATTTATTTATGGATCGAATGTATACACATTTATATGTGCATGACTACAGTATTTTTCATTAAAATGAAAATAAACCAACCGATGCATTTTAACTATCCATTCCATTCACCAATTCACACCATAAACAAGGCAATTGTTTCTATTTTTGCATTTAACACACGATGTTTATTGTGTTGTCCATGCAACCGTTTGATATTTAGCAAAAAAACAGGCGCCTTCGTAGAACTTAAGGGACACCAGCATCTACTGTCCTTCCGATTAAAACCTAATTGCGACGTCCAAAGTTGTTGGTGTTGGGCTGGGTGAGCTGCAGGCCACGAATGTTGTGGAAGTCCAACAGCTTCAACATCTCCTTGGTGTCGGCATCGACGTCGATGATGTCCTGCTCCAGGGCCGAGACAGCTGGAACGTAGTTGTCACGACGCTCGCGCTCCTCTTCCTGCAGCTTGATCGAGATACCACGCACCTGGGAGTGACGCAGACGGCCCATCAAGTGGGTAACATAGCTGTGGACACATTCCCAATTAGTATTACAAGCTCATTTTAAGCAGCTCCTTGGCGGCGGCAACTTACCCGGCAATCTTGTTGCGGAGGGGCTTGGTCGGAATGATGGCAATCTCCTCGCAGATACGCTTGTTGGTGTGGAAATCCAACGTCAGGCGTGTGTAGTACTTCTCAATGATGACCTTGGCGGCCTTCTTGATAGTCTTGGTTCTGACGCGACCCTATAGTAGGGAAAACATAGGATTAGTTGGCGGCTCTGGTCACATAAACAATCAACTTTTTATGCCAATTCAATGGCTGCATTGTATGAAATTTCAAAGAGCGCGAACGCTGCATGTATTTAACTACACTTTTCTTTACATATTAGTGCTTAACATGCAATGATTGCATTAATATTTAAGGTTTTTTATTTGATTTTTGACATTTGGACACCCACCATTGCGAACGTTGTTACCGGAAAAGAACAGAAAAGAGCTGCTGTCAAAATGACATCTTTTGTGTGAATTGCATGTCCAGGGTTGCATGGGATGTTATTGGACAAAATGAAAGAGGAAGCACACTGTTAACCACTGTGAATTAAAATTGGAAGAAGAAGAAGAGGGACGGTAACCAAAGTAACGGAAAAAAGTGCGAAATTATTTGATTCGCAATTTTTCAAAAGTGGGCCAGTAAAATGGAAAAATCAAATAATGATGAAGAAGGAGCTGCTGCAGCACCCAACTCAAATACGGAGGAACAACAGCAAGCGGGCAACAACAACAGCAACGGTTCTGAATTTCAAATCAGTTTAAATGATTTTCTCGACTTTCTCAAACTTTCCTGTCACGTTAACGATATGATAACAAAAGTTGAGGGCAAACCATATAATCGGGAGCCAGAGCCCCCCGTTGAGTGTCTCGCTGGACCTTTCGCTAAGCAAAATTCCAAAAAAGATGAATTCGATTTCGATAGCTTGGCCGAAAATGAATTGGTCAACAAACTTCTGGCCCTGAAGCGTCCCTTACGTCAGCTGGGCAGCAACAGCAGCACCAGCCGCGACGACGGCAGCCGCACCAGCCTGCTGCTGACGGAGCACAAGGCATCGATGCGCACCGGACACGTGCATTCGGGCCGTGGCCTGCATCCGAAACTTACCGAGCAACTGGACTATGTCATCAACGAGGGAGTCCTGGACTCTGTGCTACCCTTTATATGTCCCATGCCATTGCCCGTTGCACTCTCAACCAACAACAGCGGGCGAGGCAAGTTGACGAAACCGCAGCCGCCGCAGCCGTCGCAGCCGCCGCAGACGTTGCAGCCGACGCAGCCATCGCTGCTGCTCAAGTCGGAGCCCAGCCCAAACGTAGCATCCTGTTTAGTGACGCCCACCTCGAGCTCGGCCAGCGTTAGCTCGCCCAGGGATAGCCCAGGAGCACCGCTGACAGAGAACAATAGCGTCAATAGCATGGTGCGCACCTCGGTCAAGGAGCCGGTGGGCAAAACTTCGTCAACTACAACGACACGTCGCAAATCCTTGCTGCTGGTCAAGGACAGCAAGCATGCGCGCCAGGAGAAGAAAGAGTGAGTATATTGAAGTGAGTGCGTTGCGTTATTTAATGCTCCCTTTTTAGACCCGAGGTCGTCATTCACGTGTGCGATGAGGTGAAGAACACCTCGCGCGACTTTAGCTGCCCGCAGAGTCTGCTGGTCAGCAAGATGGGCTACTTTGCGGATGTGACGGCTGGACAGCGTCTGGAAGAGATGGACATATCGGTGCACTGCGACATACAAATCTTTGACTGGCTGATGAAGTGGATCAAGCACAGTGCCCAGAGCCAGGAACTGCCTGCTGCTCCGAGCCAGAACACTGCTGCGGCTGGTCCCCTGCTGGATGGCAACAATGTGGTGCCCATTCTGGTCTCAGCCAGCTTTCTGCAAATGGAGCCGTTGCTGCTCGAGTGCCTGACCTTCTGTCACGCCCATCTCAGCGAGGTGGTGCGCACCTCCACGAATCTGTCGTGCCTCAATGATGCGCTGGTCACGCGCCTGGCTGCCATGTTCACCAATCTGGAGCTCGAAATGGTGCGCGATAAGAAGGAGCGTGTTACGCCCAGGCTATGGACAAAGCTTATACAAAGCCTCTGCGAGCCGGATCCAGAGGTGCTGCGCGGACATTTCTATAGCATTTCCGGACTGTTTCGCTGTGCGCGCTGCTGTCGCTGTGTGACAAACACGATGAAGTCCCACGTGAACTGCATACCCAGCAATATACGCCTCAATCGCTGGGGCCAGCTGGTCAGCAGCCATGTGCGCGACACGAACTGGGATCTCAATGTGTACGTGATGCAGCTGTTCAAGGAGCTCAAGTCGTGGCGCAAGGTCTACTGGAAGTTGTGGGGCCATTGCCATTATCTATATTGCTGCACGTGTGAGGCGCATTTTCCGGCTTACCAAATGACCTGGTGTCGCTATCATCCCGAGCCGCCCAACTTCCTGGGTCCCGAAACCGAGGGACGCATTGCCGGACCAGCCGGTCGTTACGCCTGCTGCAATCAGCAAGCATTTCGCTTCGAAACATTACCCGGCCCAAATGTAAATATGATTTATTAATCTCGAGTGATCTTTTAACCATATTTCTCTGTCTCTGTGAAGGGCTGCCAGTTCCGCGAGCACAGCGTGCTGGTGGACACGGATCGTGAGCGCGCCATTCTGACCATTGCCCAGCTGGTCGCCGAGAACTATGCGCTGTGCGAGCCGCCGCCAATGCAAATCCAGGAGCTGGCCGCTGCCGGCGAAATCAATCCCAATTGGCTGGGCATCTCGCTGACGCCGCAACGCTGCCGCCAGGGCCTCTTGCCGCAGCTCTGCATGGACAGTGGGTATTTGCATCTAGTTGATAAGTTTCTATCGCTAAGCTTCTGTAAATCTCTCGCACAGTGACCAATCATCGGGTTAGTCGCCGCTGTCGCTATGAAATGGAAACCAGCACCGAGTCGGAGACGACCTCAACCAGCTCGGAGGAGGCGTGCAGGCAGCGTGCGCGCATGCGCAACACGCTGCTCGATGAGGACTACTCGTCCAGCAGCGATGGCTGCGAATCGGATCATCGACCGCCGCCGCCACCGCGAAATGCGCGCGCCAAGAAGAAACGCAAGCGGTAAGTCGAGCTTCAGGTGTGTGAGGAAACATTTGCTAATCTTTTGGTTAGGCCCGCCGCCGTCTCTGGTCGCTTCTGGTCGGGTGAGCTGTCGGCGCGCAGCAATCAGGATCATCAGCGCGACTTCGAGGAGAAGATTATGAAGCAGGTGGCCAGCTATGTGACCAAGAAAACGGGCTCCGATCAAAATCTGGTGCACAATGCCCAGCCGCTGGGCGGCACCTACGTGCGCCTGGAGTCCGAGTGGAAGGAGATGCTCAAGCAGCGGCACTGCAATCACAATATGCTAAACAGCAATCCCGGCAATCTGCCCGGCACTTTGGGCAGCAGCAGCAGCAATCAGAATCTGTACAGCAGCCTGGGCGCCACAGTTGGGGGCATGGCATGCGGTCCGGGCGCAGCCCCGATGTCCAAGCAAAAACACAAGTAGACGACGCTTGAATCGATTAGAAAAATGTAGTACAATGTAGACAAATGTGTTTGGTTTAGCCAGCGAGTTTTAACACTATGCAACAAAAGCAGCAAAATTACATATGTGTGTGAAGTTTAACCAGAAATGCATAAAAAATATTATAGAAGAAACATTTACAAATGCTTGTAATTGAAATATTTTGCTGCTGGCATATGTTGGATTTAACAAATTCGCGTGCATTTCTTAATAGTTGTTTATTATTTAACTTAACGCAATTTACAAAGATTTTTCTTATAGCTTGGTTTCATTTTGTTTTAAACTTTAAAATTAATTTTTCACGTTGCTTTTCGTTTCGCCTTTCGACTTAAATTAAACCAGTTGAAGATGACATAAAAATTTCACGTATGATTATTTGAAGTGTTGCAAGTAAAAATTGTGTATATATATATATTTTTTTTTAAATTTTGTTGTTGTCCTTGCTTAACAATAAATGCGGCTGCGCAAACGGAACCCTGGGTTCTATTATATCGAGTGAGGCGGGGGGGCGGGGGGCTGGGCCCTAGGCTCAGCCTGTAGCAGAAAACGCAACACAATTATATATATTTAAATGTTGTGCACAGTCAAAACAAACAAGCAAACAAACCAACAAACAGAAAAAAGGATAATCAAGAACTGTGGGGGCCAATACCGGTACTCACTTTTATTTCATGAATCGCATTTGGGATTAAAACTTACTTGAAATTGGGATTATTGTTGGCAAGTGAGAACCGGCTTGGGCGCAAAACTTTCAAATTACACAGTAAATGGATTTGGAAATTAACAAAACAAGAATACAAATTTCAATAAATAATGTTTGGGTGTGTGGGTGTGTAGGTGTGTGGGTGTGTAGGTGTGTGGGTGTGTAGGTGTGTGAGTGTGTGTGTGTTTGTTGAACTATTTTCCAATTATTTTCGTATATCGATGTTGTGATTGTGATTTGCGGGGTTGGGGGGTGGGGAGGGCAGCTTTTGCTAACAGTACTAAAATTTGGATTGTTGTGATTTGCTGATTGATTCGATTGATTGATCCTAAACGAACTGACGAACTGATTGATTGAATTGAGAATGCTCTTATTGAATTTGCTACTGCTGCTCCTTAACTTGAAGTTCTTGTTGCTGGTGTTTTGCTGCGGCTTCTGTTTTAGTTGTTGTTGTTGTTCTACTTCTTCTTATTATTGTTGCTGCTGCTGCTGCTGCGTTCGGTTGACTGCGAAGCTAACTGAATAGGCACTCGGTCGCCTTCTCCAGATTCCAGTTCTCTTTGGAGAGCACGGCGCGCGCATCGTGCTCATCGATGCCCATGTCCTTGAGACGCTGTATCTTTGAATCACAATCGGGAAACGTATGCGGACCGCCGGCATACGCGTTGGTCCAGTGTCGGGCGGTGAGCACGAACAGATCGTGCTTATCCTTGAACTGGTAGGCGACGACCGCGTCCTGCGGATCGTCTGGCTCGGCGGCGGCCAGCAGCGCCTGCAGCGACAATAACACGGTGCGCAATGTCATCGCAGCGGCCCAATTGTCCTTCAGTATGTCCAGGCAAATGGCTCCGGTCACCGACGAGATGTTCGGATGCCATATACGTGTTATAAAGCGAACCTGTCGACGACGGGAAACCAAAAGCGCGATTGATATGTTGCCTATTGCATGGCGGAGGGGTGAGGGGTGAGGGAGGGGCACTTACTTTTGGTGGATTGAATGGGTATGTTTCGGGTACTTTGATTTCCAGCACAAACTTGCCGCCCTCGTAGGGTGTGTCTGGCGGGCCGGCGATCTCGCCGCGCAGTTCTGTCCAGCTGTCGTTGACCAGCTCAATTTTGATCGAGCACTGAACGATCTACGGTTGATTAGGCACACGATTAGTACATGGAATCAATTTGCTATTTTTTGTTTTTGTTTTTTATGTTGACTCGCTCCGCGCGCCAAAAATGTCGGGAAACAAAGTCCGATGCAGTCCGTCCTTGAATCCCATTTGGGGACCAGGGCTGGCAGCAGGGAGCTCTCAGGCTAGTTATGGACAACGCATTCGCACGGATTACATATTTTGATGTCGTACTCACCTCCTCGCTGCGCATAACTTCTTTAAATTCGCGCTTGATACGTGATACGGCCATGTTCGCCATGATTGTAGGATTTTTTGTTGTTGTTTAGTTGCTGGTTTCTAGTTGTTGATTGTTGTTAGTTTGTGCTGTTGTTGTTGCGTAATTAACGCGCAGTTCTATGACGCTGGGCTATATTATTGATATTTATATATTTATATTGCAGCTAAGCGGCGGCAGCATACAAAAACAATATGAAACGCTTCTGTATTTCAATTATATTAAACTGACTTTTTTCTCAACACATTATGCACGTCAGCCAGGGCTGCTAGACTATCGATAAATAATGGCAGTCAGCTGCTGGCCAGTGTGACCCATAACATAGATCGTAAGAATACACGAAATGTAAGGTAACATTCTATCGTTAATTTCATGCGGTGGAGTTTTGTTAGGTGGAGGAGCTTGCTGTTAACCGTTTTTAATGTTATAATTCAGTGCTGCAAAATTTCGACAAACATTTAAAATTAGGGCGCCATTTCAATTACCTATATACACAATATTCTAGTTTTTTTCTAATGTTATATGCTTTGAACTTGTGAAAACTGTAAGCCTACGCCATGGAGCAGCATGGTATTTTTCCACTAAATTTTTAAGGTTTCGGCTTGATCCCTACAACACATACACAAACGAACTTGATTTGACCTCAGGTAGACACTTCTATTACGCCTTGGCAACCATTCATTCAAAACTCGTTTTGTCTCTTATAAACAACAACAAAAAACCCAAACACAAGTCTAGTTTATAATAGGGTGGGCCGCTTGGCAACAGCAGCAAAATGAAACACAGCTCTTTAATTTTGCGACTCATTAATATAAGTACAATCAGCGTCTGGCTATTTTTCGCGTTCACGTTTCACTTTGCGGCATACAAACAAAAACACAGCCAGCGAAAAAAAAAACGTGTCCAAAATGATGCGTGGGGCCGCACAGCACAACACGCGTTGGACTTGAAAGTTAACCCAGTGAACATTTTTGTGGGAATTGAAAATACCTTAAAATTGTATGCTCCAATTCTTTTAAGCCCTAGCCTGGCATACATTTTATATAAGTTCTTATCAGCTGGTGAACATTAATAATAATGCTTGGGCCCGGCTGCTGGAGACAACTTTAACAGTTTTTGTTTAGATTTGTGCTCCGTTTGTTTGCTGGGCACGTGTCTTCTTTGTTTTCCTCGATATACAGACGATCGTCGGCCCCAAGCTCCAAATAAAAAAACAAAGCGAGTTGCCGGCGCGACTTCTCTTCCATGCGCTCTCCGATTTCGATTCTGGCTCTCTCCCTCTCCCATGCTCTGCTTGTATCGTGTGTCTTCTACGCAGTCGCTTCTGCGCCGACAGTCGAAAACTTCATGACTTCGACGCCGATGGAATCATTCAGCTTTTGCATTTTCATTGAAGCGGCTGCATTCTGAAGTGCTGCAGAAACTAGTAAAAAGAAAAATAAGTGAAACGTGACTAAGTAAAGAACCGTTAAACGCTCAAATTGTTTTTGTTCTAAGCTGTTAAAGTTACTTGCGACCGATTTGCCTCTGCACATGTTTCAAGTAAGTTGATATTTATTGCCGACACGTTTTTGCATATGCTATGTGTGCGTGTATATGTAAGCTTGTGTGTGTGTGTGTGTGGGTGTGTGCATGTTTTTTTGTGTTTTGCTATTTTGAATGGCATAGAAAACGTGCGTTCTCAGCACATTCGAAGCCGACACGTGGTCGCTTCCCCCTGCCACTTTTTATGATTGCAGCGACGCCATTTGTATTTGCGTCAACAAAACATACAAACCCGCATACATGCATAAATGCACACACACACACATGCACACAGAGTACGTCAGCGCCTTCCTTTGCAAAAACACTTAACCTGACATTTTAGCTTTAGCTTTAGTTCATTTAAATTTAGACACGAAAACAATTTGACAAATCACATCGGAGACATTCCGTTTGTCTTGTACACAGCATCAAGTACAGTTGTACTACAACAAAGAAGCAGTGACGAGCCCCTTAAAATGGTTGCTGTGGGGATCATTACCTAAGGCTAGCCTAAGTAAATTAGCCATGCAAATTAAAATGCATTTCACGCAGCCCTCGTATTTGCAGCAAAACAGCTGTCCAACAAAGAAAAGGGAGAGTAAGCAAGAGAAAGAGAGAGAGAGAGAGAGCACAACAATAGTCATAGTTGCGTCAAAAGCTTCTGGCGCTAGCATCGGTGTGCGTTAGTGTGTGTGTGTGTGTGTGTGTGTGTGTTTCAATGCATGTGTGTGCGAAACGCATACGCCGTGTACGCTCAGTACTTCCAATTGCTCACTGGCTGCTGGCGGCGCTGCGCTCGCTCAATTCTGTTGTTCTCCCTGCTGCTGTCAAAGTCTAATCTACTGTCATAGGCACTCTAATAAATATATTATTATAAATCACAATAGTATAGTATAAGGCTGTGCGAATTTTACGTGCGCGCGCTCTTTGCTTCATAAATCCGCTGGCCGTTTCTCAGTCGTGTGTACCGTTAGCATCTGACAAGCGGTGCAAAGCGCGCGTCGTGTTTAACATCATATCAGAGTTTCAGAAATTTTACATCATGCCAAATACAAAATGCTCAGGCGACATGGAGGGTGCGTATTGCTTGCTGTTAAATGCGGTATCCCCATTGTGTGTGTGTGTGTGTGTGTGTGTGTCTTCGCGCATTTTGACTGCAAGGCTGAATAGTCATTTCACGGCCATTGCAAAAACACCCAACCATATGAACAGCTGTTCGGCTTGTGTCGTGATAAAAGCTTTTGGCACGCGCCTGCTTGCATGCTAGACTATTTTGGTTAGGTACACCAGCACAGTCGCGCTCAGAGAGAGAGCGTCGCGTAAGGCTTTATCAGGCAACGTAAGCTTTTAATTATTGTTGTTGGCACTCTGAACGTGTGAGCGACAAGAGAGCAGACAATGTTGCCAGACTGCATTTCCGGGCAAAGGATCTTTCTTAATGCATAACAATCGAGAATATCGCTTTAAGACGGGCATTTACTTAATTTATATTTACTCATTCATGTAAATAGTTAATATTGCCTGCCTTCGAAAATCTTTGAATATTTTTACTTGTATTCGACTCGATCTGGCCACAATACAGCAATTGCTCACTCACACAGGTTGCGACAGCAATATATCAAATAATCACATGGCTGCTTGGGGTGGCTTTGCTGCGGCCCTCTCTTTCTCTCTCTTACCCACACAGACCCATACACATACTGTTGCATGTTAAATACAAACAAGCTTTTTCTCTGCCTGCGACAGATGTATGAATGAATATTTGGCGCGTGAGTGTGAGAGAGCGCCAACGAAAGCATTACTGCTGCTGTTGCTGCTGCTGCTGCTGCTATTGCTGCGGCTGCTGCTGCCATCGCCTGCTTACATGTACACATTTCGCTCTCTTACACGCGCTCTCCCACTCTCTATCTCTATTCCCCCATACAAATACACATACACATAACCATGCCAGAGCGAATGCGGCGACGTCGCTGCCGCTGCTTTTGCAAAAAAATTTTTATAATAAAAACTTGTACTCGTAGATTGTGTGATGCCAGTACGTTCTGCTAATCCGATACGCGCTAGAAGTTTGATCCGAGACAATTTGGAGAAACAGGCTGGTTGTCTAAATCTAATACACTCCAGAATGCCAAACATTAAAGTGTTTTCGGGCACCTCGCATCCGGATTTGGCGCAGCGTATCGTCGATCGCCTTGGCATCGACCTGGGCAAAGTGGTCACCAAGAAGTTTAGCAATTTGGAAACATGGTAAGTACCAAACGAATCGCGTGCGCCAGCCGATAATTTAAATAAAAATCAACAATCAAATTGTGTGAAATGTGACACCACGAAATAAACTTTTAACTGTGCTCGAGTGTCCAGTCAATGCGCTCCTTGACATTCGCCGAAGGTTGCTCTTGATACGTGTACCATGTGTTTATTCTGCCTGCCTGCCTGCCTGCCTGCCTCTCTGCCCGTCTGGCTACTGTCTCCTGTTATTTACTCGTGTGTGGCTGCATTTTAGTGTGTTTTGGCATTTGTTTAATGGATTTCTTAAAACATTTCGTTTTGTGCTTTTTATTTTTATTGATTTAACAAGTGGACTGTACACCGTAGTCATTGGTTGCTTGCCGTGTGTTTGTGTATGCATGTATGTATGTATGTGCGACTCACGCACACACACACACACACAAGCACGCACACACATAAAGAAACACAAACACAGGCAATCGAACTCACAAACACCAAGACGAATGCGCTCTGGCAACACCGCCAATGTCGCGTGCAATTTGTAGCCGACAGTAAAATAAAAATAAAAAACAATATACAAAAAGGCAGCACATAAATTTACAAAATTTATTTAATGCATAATTAAATTAGCACATGTGCTTTTTCCTAGTCGCAATCGCGACTCGGCTAGCGGCCCAGCTTCAGCTTTGCTTTACACAAACACACACGCACACATGCTCACAACAGAGCAAGTCAGCTGCTGCTGCAACAACAAATAATAATAAAGTGTCTGTGGGCTGGCGCCTTATCAACGCACACAGCTACACAAATGCCCAATACATATGCAAAGCGGCCTAAAAGAATTTTAATGGAATTAAATAAACGTTGAAAAATGATACAAAGGTAAATTAGCAAACAATTAGAGTGTAAGGCGAAAGAAGTGAGGCAATGGCAAGAAAAATTAGAGGTTATAATATAAATAATGCGCGCTAAGCTTTTTGACATGATACGCGCTTGCCAAATGAGCGTGAGTATTCCGTTTGTGTATATGTATTGCATACATGTACGCTCGCTTGTGCATGTATTTTGTTATGCTCCCGCATACGCACACTCATACGCAGCGATACGCAACTCACACAAAGGTAAACTCCAAAACAGAAGAAAAGGCAGACGCAGACAGCAAAAGCAAAAGCAAACCACAACACGACACTGTCACGTTTTTTTCGCCATCCACAGAGCTGGCAAGAGAGAAAGACAGAGAGAGAGAGAGAGAGAGAGAGTGCCCAAAAGAGAGCCACTTATAAGTCAGGCGACGACTACGTCAACGCCGCCCCCACATCTTCATGTTTCTGCTGCGTTGTGCTCACGCGTTTGCTTGCTCTTTTGCTCTCTTGTTCTCGACAGCGCTGCGACGGCCCCCACGTGTGTGTTGTAAACGCAGACACAACAACACGGTGGTTGTCCTAATTGTTGTTGTTATTTGTGCTGCGCACTTGTCGGCTTGTGGTGGCTCTTTCTGCTTTGCTCTCGCCGAACGCTGACAGCAACAGTGTAACTAATATGTTGACAGTTAGGTTACTCGCACTGTTCTTCTTGTTGTTGTTGTCGTTCGTCTTCTTCTTCTTCCTCTTGCTGTTGTTTTTGTTATTTCTCTTGCACTTTGACTTGATTGGAGCGTGTTTTATGTGCTGATGGGAAATGAAATTTGTTATTGTTGTCTCTATTAGAAGCACATCGGCCTGGGTTATAAAGAAGACACTGCTTGAAGGGTGCTCAGATAACGTCATCAAAATTTATTTATTTTTTAATACGAATCGTATGATTGATTGTATGACAATCGTAATATGAGGAGCTTGGGGAAATGTCATTAAATTGAGGGCAAATATTAAAGACTCACTTTTATTTGGCATTAAGTATAACACTTTTAATGACATTTTAGTTCAGGGCTGTTATTCATACCCATCGCAGGGGCTAGCCACAAATGACCTTGCTAAAGGCAACCCAAATCCAACCGCCAATGCAATTTCTCAATAACCAACAGCCAATGGTCACCAATTCGAAAGGTCGCAACACGCAACAAACCAAACAAAACAAAAACACAAATTCTATAAAACAGTCGATTACAATAACAAATTGAAAAGTTTGATCGATAAGGAATTTGCGTGTCCGCCATCAAGGGGTAGGCGGGAGGCACTGGGGCGCTTCGAATGGGAGCAAGGGCTAAGCCCGGCCAGCTGCTGATAAGCGGTGGAGGCAAATGCCCAGCCAGGCGTAAGCGATTTAGATGCTAAGATACGGTTCAAAAGCATCTAGTATATGCCTACATGTGCCAAGTCGGCGATTGTTATAGATTACATTATCACACTCAAACACACACACACACACTTGTGTAAGCTTGTCAGTTGACTGACAGAAATAAAAGTCAAACAGCTAGTTAAAAATACATGCATAACAAAAAAAGAAGAAGCAAAACAAAAGAAAGAGCAGGCGGCCAGCTGCTGCTCCTAGACAACGTTCGGCCCAGTGACAGCTGCCGGGGCAGGTGCAGGTGCTTGGCCCTCGGCCAATAGAGATCCCAACCACAGAACCGTCCGCCCAGCGTTTGGCATGCCAGCAATGCCATCGGCGAAAGTGTTTTTCTAGCTTTTCTATCAACAGCAAAAAAAATGGGGGAAAAAAACTGCAGAAAAATGCATTCATTTCATGCAACGCCAACTGCAACTGCAGCGGGCAGCAAAGAGGCTGCATTGGCTGCTAATGAAATCTTTTTGCCAAATCGAAAGCAAACAATGCGGCGTATGCGTAATGTGCCGCACGGCCCAACAACAGCTGATAGCCGGGCAAGCGCTCATAATTCCTAAAACAAGCGATTAGCTTGAACGCCGGCGCCAGTGTTCGTTGGACACACACACACACACACAGCCCATCAATAATGTGGCACGAACAGTGGGCGTGGCATTGACAGGGGGCGGCTATATGTTGAAATTTGTCAATCGATGGACGTTACGTTCGATATTCTGGGCGTAGTTCTCTACACGTAATTCAATTAACCTTCAATGCAAATAACAATGGCAATGACCAAAATAAGAGTGTGTGTGTGTGTGTGTGTGTGTGTGTGGGGGAGAGAGAAAAGAAGAAGAAGAAAAAGAAATGCAAAGAAAGGAAATCAAAACGTAAACAAGACAATGAACGAGAATGTTTAAAAACCCGCCACTAGACCAAACAAAATAATCCCATGTCAGCTATATAATATAATAAGATAGAACCTTGAACCTAGAACTTTATTCAATTTCTATATAATTCCATTAAAAGAAACATATTTTAGCTACATTATTTATTGTATTTATAAATCATTCGTTTGGCTGCAAAAAGAAAGCCGCCTTCAGACTAACCACACCGAATGCTTCCTCTGTCAGCCAGATGATATATGTGCTCTAGAATATCAGATAGTAGCGCCCGACTTTTGTTACGGCATATATCAAATTAATGCATGCCAAAAATTGATATCTATCGAGCTTCAAGCTAATAGCTTGAGTTTGTTTAGGGGAAAAATGTAACTGTTTACAGATAGATCTATATACATACTGCCTGCTGAAAGGTAAGAAACATATGCAACGAAGTTTCCACCAGGTTTATATAAGCTCAGATACGGAAAGGGTATACAGTCAGTCAGTTTTTGATAAGGCGGTGGCTTGTTTGGCCCAAATGACCTGCCAAATGACCTGATCAGAGGTCAGTGCAGCGCAGCAAGCGTCAGCATAACTCGAGTATAGCCTGGTCAAAGGAGGAGACTTTACGAGGGCCATGTTTATGTTAACCGGACTCAAATAGCAATGTGTAAACACTTGTCAGACGGCATATTTCTGGCTAGGAAAGGCGACACTCGATATACACTATAAAAACGCATAAACTGTAGATTTGTTTGTTGTAATTTTATTTGCCTGCATATATCATATGTACGAAATTTCTGATTATGAAAATCAAATCGAATAAACTGTTTCCTCCAATTTCAGCGTCGAGATCGGGGAATCGGTGCGCGGCGAAGATGTTTATATCGTGCAGTCCGGTTCCGGGGAGATCAATGATAACTTAATGGAGCTGCTGATCATGATAAATGCATGCAAAATAGCATCTGCCTCTCGTGTTACAGCTGTGATTCCTTGCTTTCCATATGCCCGCCAAGACAAAAAAGATAAGGTAGGTTTGCCTTATAGGGATATATCCATACATATAACATCCCACTGCCCGCTCTCTACTCTCCTATATATATATATATATATATACTTTACTTCTTATAATTCTTAACACACACACACTAGCTATGAGATAATGCAAAACTAGTTCGGATTTTGTTAAATCAGCAAGAATTCTAGACAGTAAAGCATATAACTGTCCAATGTTAATAACCCACATACCTATACCTACATATATATATATATATACATATATATATACATATATTGATGTTGATATATATATATATATATATTATTATTGTTTACTCTGTTTCTTTATTTTTTGCATTTTGTAATTCAATTTAAATATTTTTACGTTTATTTAAAACAAAAAAACAAAAAAAAATGGTTGCAAGGAAGTCAAGCTGTAAAGAAAATCGTAAAAATGTGGAAAATTTGTAGATCTATAAATAATTTTAAAACTTTAAATTTTAAAAATAATATTGTACATTTTACTTATATATATAACTATGTATATTTTTTCTTCAATTAATTATGTTAATGCCGCTGTTTGCTACAACTTTTGGTGTATACGATCGTGCGCTCTCCCTCTCTCTCTCTCTACCACTCTCTCTCTCTCTCTCTCTCGCTCGCTCACTTTTTGGGTTACTCTCTATCTACCCAATTCTCGCGGTGTATATCCTACTGCAAACAATCTTCACACTAGTTGTCGGGCGGTGAGGAGAAAGACGAAAGCAAGAAACTTGCCAAGAAAAACTACGATTGGAAATTTAGGGTATTTACCTTTAGTTAAACAACTTAAACTCAAACTCAAACTCACATTTTTCATACACTGAAAATACTTAATTTTCAATTTGTTTTGTTTTTTCGACAAAAGTACTAAGGGCAAACAAAAATCGATCTCATCAAACTCATTCAAGAATCTCAAATGCCAAACAACTTGCAACTATTCTCACCTCTGGGCTCTGGGTACCTTAAAAAAATAAATATAAATCTAATTATAATTATAATAATAACAAGCTTAATTCGATAATGCCTTAATATCTTTAAATACAATTACCAAATTTCCAAATTCCAAATTCAAAAAAAAAAAAAGGTTTTCAGCTTTTGTCTTTTATGTTTAATACACGTGCTGCATGTTAAACTAACTAAAAAAAAAAAAAAAACTGAAAAATGCAATGAAAAGCGCAATTTGAGCAAAATTCTAACGATATATACAATATATATTTTAAGCAATTATATTTGTGAATTTTTCAAGCGAAATACAAAAATTTCCACATTTTTTTTTTCGTCTATATTCTTGCATTCAAATTCGGTTTGTTTCCTGGCGGCGACGGCGACGGCGCTTCATTGCAACAAAATAAAAATATATGATTTAATACTTATATTAACACATTATTTATATTTATATTTATAAACATTCAATTTACTCAAAATGCTGTCTGCTCGTGTATTTTGTCATGTCTCGTTGATGCCATATACTAAGTATGCTTAGTATCTACTATATATAGTGCATATACTTTTTTTGTAATATACTTTTTTTGTAATATTTAAATTTTGTTTTGTTGTTGCATCTTTGCACTTGCGCGCACCAAGTTTGTTCCCCTCTCCCCTTGTAAAAACAAAAACCGGGTTCAAATCCAACCTTTAAAACTGATAAGACTTTGTTGCCTAGCAACCAAAAAAAAAAAGAAGAGTTTACAATTTCTGTTTGTGTTTTTCATAGATTTATTTATTATTTAAACATATATATTCAATTTAATTGATAACCGATTAGGCACGTCATTTATTTATTTTGACGTCAGCTCTTCCATTTTTCCATTGCATTGGGGGTCCGACATTCTACAGCTCGTATCTCTATCTGTTTGTTGTGCGCTTGAACCCGGGTCTTACATTTGTAATTGCACAAATATTTTTCCATATTTTGTAGAGATACGTTTTCGCGTCGCATAATCTATAGGAAAAGTGCATTACTTTGAACTCAAAATGCGTTTCTTGACATCGAATTCAATCGACTGAGACACTTGTCTGATAATATTAAGTTATGGTTTATAAATATCTATATATGCAACATGTTATCTCATAGGTTCTATAACCCACTTAAGCTATGTATATCTGATTTATTCTAAAACTCTCCCTTTGTTGCCCCCTTTTCAAAATTCCTAACACTATCTAAAAACTCTTTTGTTAATGTGTTACTAACTTCAAAGATATAGCACCAAATAATGCACAATCCAAAGCCCAGCATTTTGTTTTGTCTCAATATCAATTTTCTTTTATTTTTATTCTTTTACTTTTATTTCTTGTTTATCTTTTAGTTTCTATAAAACTTGAACAGAACATTTCACTCAACTTTTCGTTTCTTCTTTTTCTTTTCTTTTTTATCGACTCTTATCGACTATGTTTAACCAAAAAACCAATTACCAAAAACCAAAAAAAAAAAAAAACAAAATACCAAAATATATCTCTTAATATGTGCTTAGGAGTTTTCACCCAGACAATATACTGTGAGTAGCTGGCGGCGGGTCTTAGCTTTTATTTTTATACAGCTTCGAGCGATATATTTATATATCTTTAAACTAAACAAAAAAAAAAACACAGCTTAAACAATTTTCACATTTTCTTTAACTGAAACACAGTTGCAGTTTTTGTTATATTCATCTATTTTTTATTCATTGCATTTCTTGAGTTTCCTTTCCCCAAAAGTTTGACTAATAAACACGTTTGATTTTTTCTTTTTAAAATCCCAATGCATGTTAGTTTCAACTGGTTTTTTTTTCGAAAATCTGGTTAAAAAATATATAAAGAAAATCCCGTTTTTAATTCTCTTGCACAATCTTAAGTGAAAATATATATATATATATCTATATATATTTGCTAAAATTGTAACTCGCACTTACATAATCTCTCTCTCTCTCTCTCTCTCTCTCTTTTTGTAACTGGTGCGCACTCCCATTGATCTCTCTCTCTCTCTCTCAATCTCTTGATCGCGCTCAACAGTTGCTCATTGTTGTCCTTTGTGTTTGTCAAAAATCAAAGTTCTTGTCTATGATATTTATTACCTATTGGATTGTTACGATTTTCTGTGTATATATATGTTATGTATATGTATTATTAATTTTGTATCCATGGTTAACTCTCTCATAATGCCTAGCCTTAAGATACTATACCTATATACCATGTATATAGTACAATCATAAGATTTCAATTATCTACTAACTACGCTAATGATACATGATATATTCTATATTTTTCTACGCTGGCCCATGCACAGAGCCGTGCGCCCATCTCGGCGAAACTGGTCGCTAATATGCTATCAGTGGCCGGTGCGGATCATATTATAACCATGGATCTACATGCCTCACAGATTCAGGTAAGCGTTCCCCCCCCACCAATCATATGATTCATCTGATATATCTTTTTATCCGAGGGATTGTTCGTCTAGAACTTGTTCCGATTTGATAATATTTGGAAGATATGTGTGTTAAGAGGGAGGAATTTCATTTTGAGAATAGCGAACTTCTTAAATATCAAGTTTGGTTAAGATACTTTGAAGAACAAAACAGTTTTCTATAGAAAAACATATTTTTTGATAGATCTTTCCTCAGGTTATTCATAGGATATAGATTAGTTCGATGTTGATAGGATTGTGACTATATAGTAAGCATTATATAAGCTAAGTTTGGGTCAGAAATCTTGAATAGCGAGATTTTCTTTATCCTCTATTTGATATGATTCAGCCCCTGATAAACTTTTTATATATATATATACCCTATACGATCCAAGATACTTTGAAAAACTCTTATTTAAGGGGGCATAACACAACAATTTTGTTTTATTTTACATTTCATTATACGTACTACTTTATAAATGCCAAAAATTAAGAAGAATGAAAAATATGAAGATGAAGAAAATTGGAAAAAATATCGTAGGAGAAAGTCGAAAGTCGAGAAACGATAATGATTAATGAATAATTAATGATGTTTGTGTCAAAGCGGTTGAGACCCAAATAAAATTCTTTTCGCCCATTGTCCTGGGGCTACTCTGGCTGCGGCTGGGGCTGGGGCTGGGGCAGTGCATCATCTGTGAGCGACGTCTGCATGGATATAATGCGTACCGATAATGTGGACAAGTGTTCGAGGAGGTCGTTGATGCGCTTCTCCTTCTCCAGTATGACCTTTTCTAGATACTGCACCTTTTGGCTAAGAGATCCGATATATTGCTCCTTCTTCTCGTTGATACGCTTCAGTTCCTCATAATTGGCATAGGTTACTCTCAAATTGTGCGATAATTCTGCATTTGTCTCCGTTTCGTTTGGTGTCGGGCTCTGGGTCTGGAATTGTTTTGGATTGGGAGTCGATGGCTCTGTTGGTATCAGCGTCTGAATTCGGGCCTCCTCCTGGGTATCATCCCGATTGTCGGGCTGTTGCCGCTGTCCCTTAGTCGGAGATGCTCGACGTGAGCTCAACTGTATGCCATCCCGTTCGATGCGCATCAAATGGAAGAGCAAAGATCGTATGGCATTCAGATCACCCGAGGCGAGCTGCTCCAAGGCCGGACGCATCAGTATCAAGCCCGTTTTTCGCAATACCTTCAGATTGAAGGTCTCCCAGTTGAGCAGCTTGAGGGCCAAATTGCCGTGAGACGTATAGTTCTTCATGTTCACCAACTTGGCATCGACATTCTTGAAGAGCAGCGCCATATTGACAACATCGGAGAGATCGCGTCGTGTGCGATGGTTAAGTGAAATATGCTTGGTATTTAGCCAATCGTCCAGCTCCTTGTGCTCCTCGGCCAACAAGTTGCGCGAAATCGACATCCTTTCGGCCATCTAAAGTCGCAGTCGCTGTTCGCAAATTAACTTTTGTATATCAAAATAAAAGAGAAACGTTCAATTTTTTTTCCTTCAAGTTTAGAAGCAATAGAGAGGTAAAGGAACTAAAAGTTTTTTGGGGATTAGGAATTAGTTTGAGAATAAATTGTGATGGCAAATTCTCTGACAGAACTGTGCCCAGTTGCTATATCATCTATAACTAAAAATATATATGTATATATTCATCTTCATAAATAGGGTTTCTTCGATATACCAGTTGATAATCTCTATGCCGAGCCGGCGGTACTCAAATGGATCAAAGAGAACATTCCCGAATGGAAAAATTCGATTATCGTATCGCCCGATGCCGGCGGCGCCAAGCGGTAAATAATATGCGAAACAGACTTTACTTCAACTCTATATATATATATATATATATATATATTTATATCTCTTTATGTTCGATACAGTGTCACCTCCATCGCGGATCGCTTGAACGTGGAGTTCGCGCTGATACACAAGGAGCGCAAGAAGGCCAACGAGGTGGCCTCCATGGTGCTCGTTGGTGATGTTAAGGATAAGATTGCCATATTGGTCGACGATATGGCCGATACATGCGGCACCATTGTCCATGCCGCCGATCGTCTCGTCGAAGCGGGCGCAACCAAGGTGGGTGTGGCTAAAATGAAATAACTACTACTGCTGCTAATGTGAACCCTTCTCCATCCAGGTGTATGCCATACTGACGCACGGCATTTTCTCGGGTCCGGCGATTTCGCGCATTAACAATGCCTGCTTCGAGGCGGTCGTTGTGACCAATACCATACCACAGGATGGCCATATGCGTGATTGCCCCAAAATACAGGTAAGACCCTCCACTCTCTCTCTCTCTTAAAAAGACTCACGCTTTCTCTCTCTCTTGATTTGCAGTGCATTGATGTGTCCATGATGTTCGCCGAGGCAGTTAGACGGACACACAATGGCGAGAGTGTCTCGTATCTCTTCTCAAATGTTCCATATTAAGCGTTAAATTCAAATGCAGCAACAACTAAAACAACAACCACAACAACAACAACATCAGCATAAACAACAAACAACAACAAACCAATCAATTTTCAATTCGCAGCATCTTTTGCCATCATTCATCGTTATATATTTTTTATTATCTACTAACTATGAGATAAACAACAACAACAACAACAACAACAGAAAAAAAACACTAATCGTCATCATGTAATTATATAAAGTAGCATAAAGTACATAACAACAACAACAACAACAACAACAATTGCACACTTAATTGCCTTCTTTTTGTCTAGAAACAAAAACTAAAAAAAAAAATGAGCCACATTTTTGATTTGTTAAACATTTTCTCGTAAAATAATTGAATATCGCATTTTGTAAAAGATTATCAGCTCTTAGAGAGAAAGTTAGTTGTATAGATTATGTAGTAAAAGGTACACACCTACACACGTTCACACACACACACACACACACACACTCGCATGCACACACAACCACACAAAAGAATTGTAATTTTACACTGTGCAACAAGAACTTTTTGATGTTTCCTTAACATAAGTTTTGATGCGAAAATGCTTGCAAGTTCAAAACAAATAAAAATTTTTAGTAAATTTAAGTAAATAAGTATACAAAAAAAAAAAACACACAATTGAAAGGAAATTTAGGCGTTTAAAACAAACAAAAAAAAAAACAACAACAAAAACTTACAAAACAAAAATAAAAAAAAATTTAAAAAGAGACTGAAAAACTTTTCTTTTATATGTCTATTCTGGGGAGTTAAAGGAAATGTGAAGAGCTTGGAATCAAACTTTGGTAAGATACTGTAGATACCGTAAGGAGACCAGACTGTGAGCCCTATAATTGGTTCAGGGTTCGAACCAGCGCTTCGTCCTTTAGGTTTGAGAATTCGCTTTGATCCGTCTGCAAAAACAGCTTCCTCAATTCGAAGTTTGAATCTTAATTCTGATCTTATATCGCCCCTATTTAAAATATAGAAAAAATTACGTTGTTTTCAAATAGTTTTTTCAACACTTTATTCATATATGAAGCTGGGTCCCTTTACATAAATATTTTGAATGCCTGCCAATTGGAACCGATTGCTTATCGAATCTTATCCTCACTGTTTTAATAGTTTCTTCATTTAATAGAGTTCCTTTAAAGATCCACAGATCATACAATACATAGAGCTTACGTATATTGGAAAATATAAATGAAATACTGGCGTTATGGGAGTTGGCCATTATTGAAATGGATGCTGTTCAGGGAACCAGCTGAGTGATGATATATACTATTACATAATAACTTAGCTAGCAAGGTACAATTTAAAACAGATGCCCCTTTCTGGAAACGGATTTGGGAGAGCTCAACTGGCTCTGACTATATAGAAGATCCAACATTTGATCCGAATTGAATTTGAATACAATAGTTTATTGACGGCAGTTACAGAGGTTGCTTAAAATTCGGCGAACTCCTCGTCCTCCTCATCGTTATTCAGGCCGACTTCATTGAAATCCTGTTCGAGCACAGCGATATCCTCGCGCGCCTCGTTGAACTCGCCCTCCTCCATGCCCTCGCCGACGTACCAGTGGACGAAGGCGCGCTTCTTGAACATCAGGTCGAACTTGTAGGCCAGATTGGAGAAGGCCACCGATATGGCCGTCGTGTTGGAGAGCATGCAGCAGGCGCGTGAGGTGGGCGCCAGATCGCCGTCCTGGACAAAGGCGGGCTTCTCGTAGTTGATGCCGATCTTGAAGCCCGTGGGACACCAGTCAACGAATTGTATATGCCGTTTCGATTTGATCGCCGAAATGGCGGCGTTCACATCCTTGGGCACCACATCGCCGCGGAAGAGCATGCAGCAGGCCATGTACTTGCCGGCACGCGGATCGCACTTGACCATCATGTTGGAGGACTCGAAGCAGGCGTTGGTCAGCGTGGTGATCGCGTGCTGCTCGTGGGCGGCACGATCCGCGGACATGAGCGGCGCATAGGCGACGAGCGGGAAATGGATGCGCGGAAAGGGCACCAGATTCGTTTGGAACTCATTCAGATCCACGTTCATGGAGCCGCTAAAGCGCAGCGAGGCGGTCGTCGAGCTGACAATCTGGGCAATCAGCCGGTTCAGATTGTTATATGCCGGCCTGTCCACGCCCAGCTTGCTTTTGCATATATCATAGATGGCCTCGTTGTCCACCATAAAGACGCAGTCCGCATGCTCCATGGTCGAGTGTGTGGTCAGCAGCGCATTGTACGGCTCCACCACGGCCGTGGACACCTTGGGCGACGGATAGACGCCAAAGTTCAGTTTACACTTTTTGCTAAAATCATTCGATAGGGCCTCCATCAGCAGCGAGGTGAAGCCGGAGCCGGTGCCGCCGCCCATCGAATTGAAGATGAGGAAACCCTGCAGACCTTCGCATTGTTCCACAATCTTTTGTAGCCGGGAGGTCACCTTGTCGATCACATCCTTGCCAATCGAGTAGCGTCCGCGCGCAAAGTTATTGGCCGCATCCTCCTTGCCGGAGATCAGTTGCTCCGGATGATACAGATGCCGTGTGGGGCCCGTGCGCACGCTGTCGATCACCGACGGCTCCAGATCCACAAATATCGAACGGGGCACCTGCTTCCCGTTGCCCGCCTCCATGAAGAATGTGTGCGCATCGTTCTCGGTGGCGCCTTGGCCAACGCTGGCGCCACGGCCGCTCTCTACCTGCTGCTCGTCCGTCTTGCGACTGCCATCCAGATTGATGCCATGCTCCAGCAGATACAGCTCCCAGCAGGCGTTGCCGATCTGCGTGCCGCATTGCCCGATTTGTATGGAGATGACTTCGCGCTTTATACAATCGGATGGATAAAATGGGGGTTGTAATTTTGCCAACGCTTTATTTAAGACAAGCCGCTCACCATAATTTGTGTGCCAATTACAGCTAATTAGAATGTGCAGAAACAAATTAAAATAATTATTTTCTGAACTGCCGGCAACAAATTCCACTTTTTCTTCTTGGGCCACGTTGCAGAACAAAATGGCTGAGGCTGTGGAACTTTTGCGGCGACTGGATGGATGCCGTTATACCGGATAGCGCAAAGCGAACTGTCAAAAGCCCAATTCGCTGCAGAGTTGCAATCGCGATCGGCAGCTGGTGCGAAACTTGACTAAGACAGTGTTGCAGCTTGAAGGACATTTAATGAGCATTTTTTCTATGGTTCTTGTAAAAACTAACTTAAAATAACCTGAGGTTGGGGGGCATAAAATAAATTCCTTGTTTGGGTTGAATGGCAACTTAAGTTTAGATTGAATAAATAGCAGACGGTTTGTGGGTCCTAGTCCTTGCGCACACCTGGCGGCAGCGTCACATCAAACACAATAGGCGCATTGTTGGGCAAATAGTTGATGTCGCACGTGGAGGCATTCACATAGATGATGCGCCCGTCGCTGGTTATGCCATAGCCCTCGTGCACATGTCCAAATACATGATACTTGGGTTTCACACGCTGCTGCACGGTGCTCAGCAGCTCCACGCAGCCGGCGCGCACGCCCGAACAGCAGAGATCACCGTGGCCAACGGGCGGAGTGTGTGTGACGAGTATATCGACGCCCGCGGGTATTTGATTCCATTTATCCAGGCAGGCGGCGCCGCGCGGCACATTGAAGGCCCAGCGACAGAATTCCGGCTGCCAGGGTGAACCGTAAATGCGCACGCCCCACAGCTCCAGCAGCTCGTCCTCCAAGTACGTGCAATTGGTTAAGGCCTCGCGTATGTTGGGCGTCTTTACGGCGCTCTCCATGCTCTCCTTGTCGTTGCCCAACGTGGGCAAGTCGTCGAGTATTGTCATGCCCGTGTGCTTGGAGCTGCCAAAGACCAAATATACATGTGAGATAAGCGTGGCAATAAGGATATTCAGCTCACCGTTCCGAATGTGTGTGGCCCTTGTTCTGAAACGGATGCGTGAAGGTGCGATCGAAGCTAAGCTCGTGATTGCCGGCTATCACAATTTTGTGCCTGTGCGGCAGGGCGCCAATCCAATTGTTAAACTCGACCACCTCCTGCAGCTGGCCGCACTTGGTGAAGTCGCCGGCATGTATAAAAATATCACCATCGGGTATATCGAACTTGATGTACGGCGTCAGCGAGTGCGTGTCCGACATGCACACCACGCGCGCCTTGTTCGGCGCCACCGTCGTCGTCGGCGGCTTCATGACCACCTTGATGACCCGCTGGGTTTTGCTGATCTCATTCCAGGCGGCGGTCGGGTCGCCGGTTAGCGGATGTACGGCTACAGGCAACGATGCCATTGTTGGACTAGCTCAACAGCTATTAATACAACATTGATAGTCAATATCCCTGATAAGCACACGGGTATTTTGCGCTTTTAAATTAAGTAAACACTGATTTGCCGATAAAAGATAACAATAGCACGCACAGCGTACAAAACAAAAATGCAGTATCAGCTGTTTCTTAGGGTTGTCAAAATGCTCTAAGCCGAAACGAATTGTTTATAACAAAAAACACGCCAATGGTAGACCTTAAAATGTACAGCATGGAAAGCATAAAAGCATCACATTATATTATTTTTAAATTTTAGCCATATACATAATGTATTAACAAAATTCTTACAGCTGCAATAATTTGTGATGTCACGGCAGGCTGGCAAGGCCTCCGTCAGGTGGCAACGCTGCATGCTAAACAAAAAACAGCTGTGCGTGACTGCTGTATATTCTGCTTCTTCTTCTTCCACTCACGTATTTTACAATTTGTCGTTTAGCAATTTTCTCAAATTTATTTGCAATTCGCCAATAAGTGCATTCAATTGTGTTCGATTAACATCAAGTGCAACTGAACTGTTCGCCGGCGCGTCCCGGCAGTGCGTGCAAAACTGAACGCACATATTGAAAACCAAAATGGCTGCAAAGCGTCCGCACGGACACTTGATGTATTAAGTGTGTACGCAAGTGTTTTGGACCAGAAAAGCAGGCATGGAACAATCATTGGAGCTGCATGGACAGACGGAGGCATTTCTGGATGGCCTCAGTGCCGGCGTTGCAGGTGAGTTCTATTTTGGTACGACTCAATTAGCTCTGCCTGGGCGCAGCCTCTTTTTTTTTTGTACTTAATTGCCGCTGACGTCGCTGCTAATTGTTTACGCCCACCTATCAAGTGTGCATTTTATCTGTTTTGTGCACGTGTGTGTGCGTACGTGCGTGTGTATTTACCACCTGGCTTCCTAACATGCGCCCTCTCCTCCGTTATTAGCACTCTGCGTCGGCGCTTTTGTGTCTGACGAATTGTGTCTGTTTGCTTCCTCGTTTCTTAAGTGATGATTCACTTTGATTGCGTCCGAGTGGCCAGACCGTTTGCATTTGCCTCGCTCAGTCTGCTTGTATAGCTTTTATGGCCATTGTTCTTTGACTCCGCCATAATTGATGACTCTGCTCAAGTTTGTGCGACGCAATTTATTATTGCGCTGCGACATTAGGGGCTGCTATTTACCGTTGCAACGTACATTTGGAGATGAGCACACAGACACAGTGCTCCCGCTCCTAAACACACACACGCACACACAGCCAATTGGTCCACGGTTGAGAGCAGAAGAGTAAAATCGCAAGTCACAGATGATCACCAATACAAACGCATTTCGGCACTGCATTGACCTAGACCTAGACGAGAGCTTTCAGTGGGTGTGCACTCTCTCCCACTTTCGCTCTCCCCACTCAATTTCCCCTTCGCACATTCATTCACAAAAAAAATGACAGACAACGGGCGCAGAAAACATAAACCTTGATAATGACATTCACAATAAGCAAGAACGTCAGTCAGTGTGGTCACAACCTCTGGCACTTATCCAACGGATTTTCTCAGCTGGTGGCAGAGCAAAATTAGAAGGAAAAAAATTTCACCGCTGCTCACCAAAAGTCAAATGTCGAGTGAGCTATGTGCGGCACCTGAGCCAATTGCATAAGTTGTGCGATTCTTGCTCAGTCTCCGTTTCAGTTGCCGTCGCCGTCGCCGTAGCCGTCGCAGTCCTGAAGCTCCAAAGCTCATTTGTTTGCCAACGCGCCAAGTGTCAAGTTGCAGTGCGTTCTCAGGCCTGTGCTCCTCTTCTTCCTTCTTAACTGTTTCGTGTGTAAAGGCGCGTTCCGGTCGCGTGTTCGTCATCGCGTGTTTTTTTGTTGTTGCTGTCTTTGCTTTTGCTTTTGCCAATTTATTTGGCGTGGGCGTGATGTAATTTGCAATAAAAGCCGTTAACTAACACTTACAAGAGGGGGAGAGAGTTGTATGGAGAGACAGAGAAAGAGAGAGGCAACTACAAAATGTGCTAATTCCCAAACCATTTTCCTTTTTGTGTGTTGTAAAAACATTTGTGTATGATTTTTATTTTTTATGGCTTCTCCACAGTTAATAATCAACTTCGTTGTTTATTGTTACAAAAATTGTGTAGCTCGCATGATTAGCAAAGCTTTGCGAAATAAGGCAACAAAGCAAATCGACAACAAATTGAAAACAAACAAACAAAAAATTGCAAATATTTGTTTAGAAATTTGCGCACTCAAAAACAAATACGAATACGAATACGAATACGATAAAAATAATAAATACACTTAAAGATGATTTATGTAATGACCCAATGCACAAACAAATGGCGTGCGGCATAGTCGAGGGCGCAACCGAGAACGGGTTATACAATGTAAGCCGCTGCGCGCTGTGACGCGGCGCTTCTTAGGCTTTGTTCTTGTGTGTGTGTCTCACTGTGTGCGTGTGTGTGTCTGTGCGATTACGCATACGCAGCGTGGTACAAAAGTGCGAATATTTACGTGCTAAAAGCCCCCCAAACGACTTGTTCTAAGCTATTTGCAATGTTACCTTATTTCGTTTTAACTAATTTATGGTAATGTCTTAGATATTAGTGAAAAACAACAACAACAAATAATGCTAATCATTGTGCTTTACGAGTGCCAACGCTGTCGCTGCCAACGTCGACGCCACTTGCTCAGCTGATTGAGTTGTTGTTAGTTTTTATTGCGGTGCGGCTTATTTCCAATTCGCCGCTGCCAACAGCTGTTTCACACTTACCCCACTCTCACTCTCTCTCGCTCATTGTGACACTTGCTGCTATCGCTCTCTCTCTCTCTCTCTCTCGACTTTTGCTGTTTAATCATAATTTTAACTATACAATTAACGTTTGTTTTGATTTTGTGCTTTCAATTTGCGAGCGCGCGCGATTTGTGCTCAGTTTATATTTTGTTTTTGCTTTACGCAGGCCTTTTTTTTTGTTTTTTGTATTACTTATTGCTCGTGTTTCTTGCTGCCTTTCGCTGCTGCTGCTGCTGCTGCTGCTGCCGCTGCTTGGAACTTTTTGGGCTGCGAGGCGCGCGCGCGTTTTCGCCGCAGTCGAAATTAGTCGTCGCCAGAGTTCGCCTCGCATTTAGCATTTTACGTTTGCTACGTTTGCGTATTGAGATTTATATATACACTATATACATATATAAATACAATTGTGTTATTGTTTTAGCCGACAGAAATTGTTTTTTGTGTGCGATGTGAACGTGAAGATATATTTGCCATACACACCTCTATAAATATATATGCTCACGTATATATAAATAAATACATTATACTGCCTCGAAATTGTAATTTGACAACTGAATTTTGTTGCTGCTACTCTTCTTCTTCTTCTTCTTCTTCTTGATGTTGTTGTTGTTGCTGTTGTTGTTGTTGTCATCAGCCGCGTCGTGTGTCGATTTCAAATTCAAAACGCTGAGCTCATTTTTTGAGACGCCTTTAAACTGGCTCATTAGCATAAAAAAGCATTATAAATACATACATCAAGCAAATTCTATGCCATAATATAAAAGCTGTGAAAATTACAAACAATAATCGTTCATATTTATATTTATATAGGCTTAACGCTCGACAATTTATGAACAGCTGCTGCTCTTGTTGTTTTTGTTGTTGTTTACGATCTAATCTCGGCCTGCAAGACTTTAAATACAAGTGTTTTTGGTTTTTTGGTTTTTGAAAAGAAATCCATTTTTTGGGTCGTTTGACTTTTCGATTAACGTCACTTGCCTTGCGGTGACACATTTATGAGCTTTGTGGCCTGCTCTTATCAGACCCAAAACCAACAACAACAACAACAGCAACAACAACAACAACTATAACAAATAATCCTGCATAGAGAAGTCAGCAAAACGGCGCAAAATTAATTACAACTCATAAATATAATTTGTATTTAGATAGAGCACACAGCTCACGTGCCTCTAATTACCCGTACTTACGGACGCCAGCGTTTATTTAATCGCTAAACACACAATCACACATACATACACACTTACACACACACACTCACACACACCCACCAGAACGCGCCTCAAGAAAGTTTGTAATTTTGTTCTTGATTTGTGTTGTGTTTGAAAAACATTTGAAAAACTGCCTGGGCAACATTTTCCTAGCTGTGATTATTTTACAAATTTATGCGCCAGTTTCATGTTATGGAACTTTCAATGGACACCAAAAAAACTAAAAGGTAACAAACCAAGCTCGCTAAAACTAAAAATCTATCATAAATATGCCCATAATATGTCACATTTAATGGGCAAACATTTCCAAACAGATCGACAATTAAAATATATTCGTGTGGGCGGCAAAAAGCTGAGAAAATTTCTCAAATTTAGACTATTTTCTGTTTGTAAAAGGTTTTTCTTTTTAGCTAAAAGAAAATCAATAAAATTTCATTTTCTAAGAAAATTATTTTTATTTTGTACGTTTTTTCGACTCTTTCCTGATAAATTCAATTCGATTGTTGTGTGTATAATAACAACGACTCCTAAACAAATCATAAATTTGAGCAACAAGTTATACAAAAATAATTTCCACAAATAACTTGATATATTCGACTTTTGCTGGCTATTCATATTTCGAAAAGAAAAACTGCGCATTGGAAAATAAAGAGAAACATATATTTTTTTTTTGCCACTGCTGCAGTTTTTTCAACTTTTGGCCCACTGAAATTGGATGAGAGAATCAGAGACACGGCTAAGTGGGGAGACAGAGATCAAGAGGAACGATTCGTATTGGTCGCATGTCTCTGCCAAGTTGTTCTTCTCGTTGTTGCTTGTTGTTGCTTGTTGTTGTTGTTGTTGCTTGTTAAATGACACATCCATAGCGCATTCATAACAAGAATTTTATTCGTTTTCCATTCGTTTGCTTACTTTTTGGTATCCGAGCGTGTTAATACGTTATTAATAATAAACACAAACAAATGGGAGAATATGTCTTGGCTGTCCGTTTGGATTTTATATTTCTAACGCCATTTTTCATATGTTTCTGCGCATTTTCATACTCTTACCCATTGAAAATAAGTAAAGAGGGTATAATATAGTTGTATTATTTCTCTGTCTTACTCACTCTCTTTCTATCTCTCTCTCTCTCTCTCTCTCTCTCTCACTCTCTCTCTCTCTCTCTCTCTCTTTCTCTCTCTCTCTCTCTCTCTCTCTCTCTCTCTCTCTCTCTCTCTCTTGCTCTCTTTCTCTCTCTCTCTCTCTCTCTCTTGCTCTCTTTCTCTCTCTCTCTCTCTCTCTCTCTCTCTCTGTCTTTCTCTCTTTCGCTCTCGTCCTCTCCTTTTCTCACTCTCTATCCGCCATTCTCTTTAAGTAGTTCTATGTCTCTATCTTCAGCTGTCTAACTTCCAAGCCCTTGGTTAAGTCTCTGGCGATTGCTCCCTTTCTTGCTCTCCATCGCAGTCTCTCTCGCTCTTTCTTTCATTTTGTCTCTCTTAAGATCGCCTTTCTATGCGATTTTCATAAATTCAACTAATACATACCTTACAGGGTAACGCCTAGTCGGGCACACTCGCTTGCCACATTCAAATTTTGTTTTCCTCAGCTTTCATGTGGGCTACATGTTTAGATAAATGACGAAAAAAAAAATAAGGCTACCTTTTATTGCATTTAGAAGCAGAGAAAATCGAATTTTCATTTATTTTCGTAAATTTTGCGCAACTTTCATGACAGCTTGGGCGGCCTTATATGCATACATATAAGATATACGTTTACGTAGCGGTCTCTTTTAAACTTTATCAATTATTCAGTGACAGCAGAACCTTTGCCCTGAACTTCGACTGCGACCTTTAAGTGTCGTGTGAGTCCTTGGCGAGTCCTGTGGAACAGCTGACGGCCGTGTGCCGGCAATGGCAAATGCCTGCCACATTCTCACCCTTACCGTTTACCGTTTACCATTTATTATTTATATTACTTTTAGCTCGATGTAATAGAAAGGTTTGTTCAGCTGTTGTTGTTGTTGTTGTTGTTGCTGGTCCTTTAATGACAGCTTAAGGACAACAGAATGTTAGAATTGAACTTGATGCCTGACTGAACTTTTATAAGCAGCTCAAAGGTATTGATTTCCGCGGTGAGAGGTCGCCGAGACTTGTCTGACGTGATCTAATTATTAACTTAAGTCAAGGTAGCCGTTTGAGAGATTTGAAGTGAACAAATATAAAAACAAATAAATGGATCTACTGAAGGTGGTTTCAACTTTAAGAGCTATTATTTATTTATTATTATTTACTTAACACATTTTTATAAGTTTCTGTTCAGCTGTTAGAATATAAGTTTTTGCAATCTTTGGTTCTGATAGGATTGTGTATGTATCTAGGGCCTTCTACTTTCTAGTCCAAGAATAAGAATATTTCAAATGAAGTTAACCAAAGTAATATTGTGTTTGGAATGAGAGATGTTTCATTCTATATTGTAACTCTTCAGTTCCAGAACTTATTCTAATTTGCGAAAAATATTAGATTAAGAAGTTGTCGATTTCTGCATTATATAAACTTATACGATCTGCGTACAGATCGATTATTAATTCAATTCTCTTCAATCTCGTGTCTGGACGTTTTTAATAATTTGCTGCTCCACTTTGTGGGGTTTCACTGTCTTCAACACAATTTCTTGTTTATATTTTTCAATTCCTCGAATATTTGACTAAATATTTGATACATATACATATAAAGAATGCGCTTCGATGGAATTTGAACGTGCATGACCCACGTACATGACAGACTTATGGTACTCAGAACAATTCATTTTTTTTTCGAATGGGCTAAGTGAAATGTATATATATGATGAAATTGGCCTTTCGCTTGAACTGTTATCATAAAGTGTTTGTTTGTCTGCGCTGCTCGATGGCGCCAGGCTAAAGAGGGGAGATATACCAACATACATATGTGCATTATTTCATATTATTGACTATAATATCATATCAGGAAGAACATGCTTCAGATTCGATGTGTCATCTGTTGCTGCGCATAGATGGAAAGGTTGATCTGATGCCGTCATCGAATCGATTTGTAAATCTGCACACAGAAACAACTGTTTGGCGATATTTATATTTTCGCCAGACATGCGATATGATGATAATGAATTTATGTTCCATGCATCGTTAACATTTTCTAATTAAGATACAAGTTAACAAATGAACAAATGAGGAATTGGACTTTTAGCGATAACGAACGGAGACAAAGTCTATTGGGTATTGTTTTCCTGTGCTGCCCGGTGTGAGGGTTCAAAAAGTAACACACCCACAAAATAAACACATTATGTTCGATGATGAGATAATAATATTTTCTATTTGCAGATATGATTTGCTAGGCGTGTGTTAACTTAAAAAAAAACATTTTGGGTAAAAAAAAAAAGAAAAAGACATAATTATAGAGCAAACAAATATTTTACATACAGACATCAGCTTTGTTGTTGCTAAAGGGTAGCTTGTAATGCTTACACAATAAATGAATCATGTCGTAGATACATTTTTATATTACGCTCCAGTTCTGCGTATTGATAAGAACCGATACCAAATGATATTTTGTTGTTGTTTTTGCTTTTCCCGCGCACAGTCACAAATCAAAACCCAAATGAGCAACACGTGAGCGAGGCCGCCACAGTTGTTGTTGATGCGGCTCTTGGTTCACCGGCAGCGGGCAGTCCCAATGCAACAGCAGCAACAACGCTTGCAGCAACAACAACCACAACAACAGCAGCACCAGCAGCAGCCGCCAGCACAGCTGTCAATACCACGCCCACAAAGAGCCCACAACGCAGCGTTTACCACGAAGATGCTTATCAGGCTGGCGGCGATAACGCTGATAACGAGGCACACCTGGAGGGAAACAGTTCGCCCGCTCAGCGTCATTCCATAAACTCCAACGAATACACCTCAACGCCCAAGTTGGGACGCATAGGGCTTAATGGTGCAGCAGCCGCCGCCGCAGCAGCAGTAGCGTCCGCGTCGGCGTCAGCCAATGGCAGTGGCACCACATCGCCCATAAATTATCAAATGCTGGGCGACGAATACCCTTACAGCATAGAGTATGAGTCACATCAGCAACAGCAATACCCACAACAGCAGCAACAGCTGCAGCAACTGTCGGTGACTAATCAGGAACAGTCCGGCGTTGTCCAGGCCACGGCGACCATCAGCTACAGCGCCAATCGTCAAAGTTACGCATCACCTCCGGCAGCGCTGCCGCCTTTGATCATACCGCAGCGGCAGTCGCTGTTGCCCTGGGGCGCACATTCGCGCAGCTCCATTATCAACGTGCTGCCTAGTTACACGCAGGCGGAGATGCATGCCTTGGCGGCCAGTGTGGCCAGCGTGGAGCTGACGGCGCCGCGTCCCGGCGAAATAGTTATGCGCAATTTGTTTAGCGATTTTACAGCACAGGCGGAGAAGAAAATCGAGCTGGTGATGTTGGAGAGCGCCGATAAGAATCTATCGAAGCTGCTGCAACGCGGCGAGGATCAGCAATTTGATCAGCTGCTCTCGGCGCTGGGCTCAGTTGCCGAACATTGTTTGCCCTCACTGCTGCACACGCTGCTCGCCTGGCATCGCCGTCAGCTGTCCGACATGGAGATCAAGAATGATCTGAAGAAACCAGCGTCGGGCAGCAGTGTACAGGCTGTGAACAAGACGACTGTGGATCTGGACTTTCAACTGCAGCGTCGCGAAGCGGCCGTTGAGTTTATATTTTGCTTGGCATTAATTGAGATACTCAAGCAGCTGCCGTTTCATCCGGGCCATGAGGATCTGGTGCGCAGCATTGAGAATCTGGCCTTCAAGCACTTCAAATACAAAGATGGTCTGCAAAACAATCCCAATGCGCATAATATACACATGATTGCGGATCTCTATGCGGAGGTCATTGGCGTGCTGGCCCAAAGTCGATTTGCATCGGTGCGCAAGCGTTTCATGTTCGAGCTGAAGGAGCTGCGCGGCAAGGAGGCATCGCCCACCACGACGCAGAGCATCATTAGCCTGTTGATGGGCATGAAGTTCTTTCGCGTCAAAATGGTGCCCATTGAGGAATTCGAGGCCTCGTTTCAGTTTATGCACGAATGTGGTCAGTACTTCTTGGAGGTGAAGGATAAGGACATTAAGCATGCCCTAGCAGGACTCTTTGTGGAGATTCTAGTGCCCGTTGCGGCGGTAAGTATATTCATTCATTTACCAAGAAGTTAGATAACCATCTTATTCCTCTCACCTTGCAGGCCGTCAAAAATGAGGTGAATGTGCCGTGTGTAAAGAACTTTGTGGAGCTGTTGTATGTGCAGACACTGGACGCATCGACCAAGTCAAAGCATCGCCTGGCGCTATTTCCGCTGGTCACCTGCCTGCTCTGCGTCTCGCAAAAGACTTTCTTTCTGACCAACTGGCATTACTTTCTGGCCATGTGCTTGAGCAATCTGAAGAATCGCGATGCCAAAATGAGTCGCGTCGCCTTGGAGTCGCTCTATCGTCTGCTCTGGGTCTACATGATAAGGATCAAGTGCGAGTCCAACTCGGCGACGCATTCGCGACTGCAGAGCATTGTCAATTCGCTATTTCCCAAGTGAGTGGACGGATATCTTGAAAAGGCTTTCATCTATTTCTAACCCCCTTTTCTTTTGCAGAGGCTCCAAGGGTGTCGTGCCGCGCGACACTCCGCTGAATATCTTTGTGAAGATCATTCAGTTTATTGCTCAGGAGCGTATGGACTTTGCCATGCGCGAGATTGTCTACGATTTATTGTGTGTGGGTCGCTCCATCAAGGTCATACTCAATCCGGAGCGCATGAGCATCGGTCTGCGTGCATTTCTAGTCGTTGCCGACTCGTTACAGCAAAAGGATGGCGAGCCGCCAATGCCGCGCACCGTGCCGGTGCTGCCCTCAGGGAATACGCTGCGCGTGAAAAAGACGTACATCAATAAGATGCTTACAGACGATACGGCACGCAGCATTGGCATGTCCACATACTTTCCGCACGTGCGCCGTGTTTTTGTGGACATTTTACGTGCATTGGATGTGCATTGCGGCCGGCCGTTAATGATGACAAATACACAGAATCAGAACAAGGAGCCGGACGAGATGCTGTCCGGTGAGCGCAAGCCGCGCATCGATCTCTTTCGGACGTGTGTGGCTGCAGTGCCACGTTTAATACCCGATACGATGACCGCCCAGGAGCTGGTCGATTTGTTGTCCCGCCTGACCGTGCATATGGATGAGGAGCTGCGTATATTGACGCATCAATCGCTGCAGACGCTGGTCATAGACTTTCCGGATTGGCGTCAGGATGTCGTGCACGGTTACACACAGTTTCTGGTGCGCGATGTCACCGACACCTATCCGCAATTGTTGGAGAACTGCACGCGCATCTTGTTTGTCTTTCTAAACATTTGGCGCTGCGCGATTAATGTTAACGGCACTGCAGCCGGCACCGGCAACAACAGCAGCGGCAGCAGCGTTCCCAATACGGGCATCACTGGCGGTGGCATTAATCCGCTACAGCAAAAAGTTGGCGGTGCGGGGGCTACAATCGGCACAGCTGTTGCGCAGGCCACGCCAGTGGCGGCAGTAGCCATACCGCCCGTCATTGGCAAGGAGACGACCAGCAGCCAGCTGTCCAAGCAACAGCATCTAAACACGGCCAGCAGCGCTGCGTCCAGCATAACCACCTCTAGCGGCATGTCCAGCATCACGCAGCACACGGTGCTCAATATGGTGGCCAACGATGTGAGCAAGAAGAATGAGATACCATTGGTCACCACGCTGCACTTTGTTGAGGGCTTTGCCCTGGTGCTGCTCTGCAATTATCGTCCCTATTTGCGCAAACTGGCGGCCATGATACTGAAGGAGGTGAAGAATCTAATGCGCGCCCTGGGCATACCCGAAACTGAGCCACCGCTTATCGATGTCATGGATCGATGTTGTCCGCAGATTGTGGAGAAGTGCTTGCCACTGCTGCCACAGGCGGAGAAGACGGCCATACTGAATGCCAACTGCATTGATCTGCAGTGGATAGCGGAGCGCAGCAGCGGCGTTTGGCTGGCAGGACTCACAGATGGTAAGGCTAACAATGGAGCTATTTGCTTAAAGACCATGTAAAGAGATTTTTTTATTGTTGCAGACAACTCCAAGTCGTCAACTTCGACGCTGAATCTGTCGCAGTCTAGCTCCACAGCTGCTGCGGCGGCCGCGACGGCCAGCTGCGCGCAGCCGCCTTTTGATCCCTGGGCCAGCTGTTTGTTTGGCCTGTTGGAGCGCCAGCGCGTGCTGCAGCAATGCCCCTCAGCGGTGGCACAGGCCTGGCCCATTTGCTACGCACGCCTCAATGCGCTCTATAGCGTCATAGATCCCACGTAAGTTGAGTTAGATTAAGTTTAAATGACGCTACAGATATTTAATCTATGTCTCTCAATTTACAGTCCCGTCAGCGATAATCGCGCCTCGCTGCTGCGCGGCTCTGCGCCGACCAAGAAAATGCCCACCGAGAGCCAGAAGGATTCGTATATGCGTCTCTGGCGCAACCAGGTGGCATGTGCCATGCGCCTGGTGCCCCAAATACCCAGCGTGGCTGTGCGCTGTGCCTCGCCCGATTTGAGTTTGAGGTAAGTCAGAAAATGTTCAGTCACATTTTGAAAGTACATACAACATTCAGCACACCGAAAAACCGAACCACAATTCGTCTAAAACATTTCATTTGTTTTGTGTTTGATTAGCATTTTGCATTCGATTATAAGTGCGGTGCACGTGTACCTGTTCCAAATCCTATAACTGGTTGATATACATAACTGTCAGTATGCAAATCCATTTTAATTTTATTGTCAATTCGTTTTAGTTGTGAGCTTCTGTTTATTTGTTTTCAACTAAGTTGCTTTTCAATGCACCTGTCCAATTGTTTATGCTGTGTAATCACAGCAGCCTGCCGTTGCACACGTAGCATCCCACACACACACAGACACACACACACACACCTACACCTACACCTACATTGTGATTTTACTTTGTGTCTGCAAAATGAAATTTTAGCTTTAATAGTTTCCAAATAAAATGCCGCCACGCATTGAAGGAAATTAATAAAATATTTGAATTTCTATCCACGCCATTTGCATAATTCCAATCAAAATTTCTGAGTGAAAAAGTAAATCTGTTGCATGGAATCTATTAAAGTCAATCATACGTCATGTTGTACAATGTTGTCTAACTGTTTTTTAATTTGGTTTAAGCTTGTGTATTTGTATGTGCTTAGGCTTTTTATGTACTTTTGCAAATCTTATTTGATTTAATGTTTTCATTAAATGCTTCATGCGACCTCTTAATTTGCATAATTTGCATTGTAATTATAATTGTAATTGTGTATTCCATCGAAAACAAACAAACAAATAACTGCAACACGCACAAACACACACACACGCACAAACACACCCACGCACACACACAGACAAGTTTCTTATGTTAGCTATGTGTTTGTTCTGGCGAACTGAAAATTATGTTTCGTTGGAAATTCAAATTGCAGTTTTGTTGCGATAGGCTTAAGCTTTGCTTTTCGATCAGGCTAAATGTAAATGAGGCAGACGCCTTGATTGTGCAATGGAAACATCTCTAATTAACGGCTTGAAAATTTTAATGAAATGTATTATATTATATTACTATATAGATAGTTGTTGCTTCTCTGATTCATATATACATATTTAAATTAAGTTGCCTTTCTATAATTTTGCCTGCTAAAGTCAAGTTATATTTCAGGCAAGTAATTGCTTTCTCTTACTTTTATATTTTTCAAAATTTGTTAAATTTTATTTGATATTTCTTTTTTATTTAAGATTCACACAACAACATTATATATAGGAATAATGTACGAAATTGCTCACATATTAAGTTGGTTTGTGGGTTTTCATTGATAAGGATATATCTATATAATCTAAAAGAAATATTGAAAACTGTCTTAATACTAGAAAGAGCAGTTCTCCTCGGTATATCGTAGTTTTGAATAGTCTCGTCATTGTTATGCGTGATTTTTTATGTATTGATTCGGTATTAACAATATTTTGCATAAACAAAGGCAAAGAGCAAAGCTCTTTTAAGCAACAAAATTGCGACAAAAACATGTTTTTGATATAAAAGCTAAGTTTTTGACTGTTTGCATAGGAGCTAGTTATTGATATGATGGTCCGATGCTGTTAATATTTTGTTTGTACATATATATCTTGAAAACCAAAATGTTTTTTAGGACTTATATAAGATGGACCTATGTCAAAGCAGGGAGACTTAGTTTAGAAATGATAGATAGATAGAAATGATATAAATATACATCAATGGGATTGAAAATACAGAAATTCCTTAAGTAAATGCTAATTTCTAAGAGAGGAGTCTCTCTGCAAGGATAACAAGGACTTAAACACAAAATTCTAGCATTGGGTTTGTGGGTTCTTTTGAATAACTTCCGCTTTTTCTGGTGGGTTAACTGGTTTAACATGGTTTAACATGTTAACAATGCATTAACTTTTCGAATTGCTATGCATTTTTCATATGAATTAAATTTGTTTTGCCTGCGTTCGCGGTTTCGGTATTATTCGTTAATTATTTTGTGATTTTAAGATATCTATCATGTTCATATTGGTTAACACATCTTGGCCAAATTGTCACTGGCCAGAATCACAACACTTGTATTGAATTTCATTAGCATTGTCAAATGTCAGCGGCAGTTGGGAGATTGGTCATAAATATCTGCAGAGTGCACACACGTCTTAACACACCGTCCACATCTACGTCCACGTCCATATAGCTCGTTATTGGCCCGAGTTCAAATGAAGTCATATATAATTCACTTTCAAATAATTCATCGTTTGTCCTGTACATCATATATGTATTACCAACTATATATGGATTGTAATTTATAGTTTACAAGATCAATCGGACTCACGTTCGCTATCCGATTCCTTGGACAATATACCGTCAAATGTCTTTGGGCCCGAGGGAATTGTGACACGTTTCACGCTGCCGCTCTCCTACGGACGCAAAGAGGCGCGCCAGAAACGACTTGGGTAAAGCAAACCAAATACAAACAAACCCAAACCCAAACCCATATCCAAAACCAAAACCAAAACCAAAAATCCCAAACCAAAACCCAAACAAAATAAAGACGCACACAAGAAACGTATAATTAATCTACATAATTGTGCTCCGATTACTTTTAATGTGGCTTTTATAGCTGTCTGTGTGCGTGTGTGCGTGTGTGTGTGTGTGTGTGTGTGTGTGTGCGTTTTGTGGCATGCATGTTGATGCTTTAGTGCGTGTAGCATAGATGTACATAGAAGTTAATAAAAAGTGCGTAGTCTTTAGTGTATTTAGTGTTTGTATAAAGTATCTATCTATCTATGAAGTATCTATGTATCTATGCCAAACGAAAAGTTTGGCAAACTTTTTATGTATAAAATTTCCTGAGAAATGTGTTCTTTATAATTTTTATTTGGTTTTGATTTGAGTTTTATAGACATTTAGCACAAAACTTTTTGCCAAATTAGCAACAGCTTAAATAATTTTTTCTCAAAAATATAAATTTTTCTTTTGCGTTTGTCAAACATTTTGTACAAATTTGTATATTAGCTGCTGCTTTCAAATTGCTCAAATTAAAGTTTGCCAAGCATTTTGCACAAATTGTTTGTCCATTTGCAAAAATTCTAGCATTAGATGCTTTTCAATTTACACTGTGAACGTCTGCTTGAAATTTAACATATTGTCGTTATTTTATTTTTAGATTTGCATTTTTGTTTTATTTTTAATTGTTAAATCAATGCCCAACCACATTCTTAGGCTTTAAAATACCCTGTACCCATTGACAATGAGCAAAAATTGGGCATATTGCGGTGTTTTCTGTATATGTTACTGGCAAATGGAGGCATCTCCGACTTCTTAAGTATATTAATGTATATTCCTGGACAGCATTTTGCGCTTGCCCGCTGTTTGTGTATGTATGTGTGTTTGATATTTTGAGTATTTCTTGTTACATCCCGCAGTCGGGTACAGGGTATCACTTAGTTTGGCACTCTTAACTGGCGCACTTCACTTGTTTCCTTGTCATTTTATTTGTAAACTTATTTCATTTGTCTGCCGTATGGCCGCCTTTTATTGCCTTTTTGGTACGTTGAAAATTGGTGGAAAAATTGATATAGGACAAGTTTATTTATTTTACATACTGTGTCCACAGCACGTCGTCTGCCGCTTGCCATATAAAAAATATTGTTTACTGTCGAAAATTGTCGTTTTGCGGCAAAATGTGTTGCAAAAAAAAACCTTTGACAAATGCTGGCCAAAGAGAAAGAAAATTGTGCTTTTAATTGAAATGTGCGCTTTTAATATTTAAAATGTTAATTTAAATAAAATTGCTGGACAGAGGCCTTCACCTGTTTAAATAGAATTATGAGTCTGTCTGCGGAACGAACTTGGCCTCTGTCAATAGCTGCTGCCTCAGCTTAAAGCAGCCCTTACCTGAGGACTACGGAGTCAGGTCTTGCGCAGAACTTTAATCACAACTCGATACTAAAATGCACGACCGTAAATTTTATTTTATAGCTCATCGCCAGATTCCCTAAACGCGGATCGCAGTGACAAATCAGCGATGGGCAGCGCCTCGCCCCAGGCACTGTACAAGCTGGTGGTGCCCCTGCTGCGCTGCGAGGCCATCGATGTGAGGGATGCGGCTGTCAATGCGTTGGGCATGATAAATCACGATGCGCTCAAGTAAGTAGAACCCTTTTTTGTTGTTTTTGATTTTAAAACTTAAATCCTTTGACTTTGACTTTCGTTCGACAGGGATCTCATGGAGGAGCTGGTGGTCTACATACGCGAGGCTGTTGATCGCAAGCAGGAGAATATGCGACGACGTCGTCGCCGCGATGCACTGCGTCTGCAGGTGGTGCGTGTGCTGGAAAAAATCGCCGAGAATGGCACATTTGGTGTTAGGTAAGTGCCCAGTACTAATCCTCGCGAGAAATTGCAGCGTCTCACGCTTTAATTATCTGATTTGTAGCACTTGCGTGCTGGAGCGCGATACCATGTCGCTGCATCCCACCTTTGTGGAGTATATAGAGGGTGCCATGGCATATCTTATGGCCGAAACGGACAAGGATAATCTCAGCATACGCGAGGTCAAGGCGCACTTTTGCAATTTCATACGCAAAATGATAAAGAACTTTTCACGTAGGTTTTCTCGATTCGATTTTGAACTATTTATGCCCTTTAACTAACCGTTTATTACACACAGTGGAATCGTGCGCCACTTTGCTGTCGCGTGACTTGAAGCGTAATTTATTCAATTTATTTGCCACCTGGTGTGGCAGCTTCTCCAAGCCGCTAAGCATAAGCTCACAGATTGGCCAAACTCTCGAGGAGGAAAAGCTGCAATTTAGCGCTTTACAGGCAAGTGGCAACTGGAGCTGCTCCATGCATCTAAATGTGACCTTTTCTTTTTTATCTATCATGCAGGCCATGTCCGCTTTGCTCTGCTGCGGTCACATATTTTATACGCCCCATCTGCAGGACGATGGCATCATATACAAATGGCTGGATCTGTTGCTCACCTCCAAGGATGAGAAGGTACTTGGTGCTAAAACAATCGCTACTCTATGTCTGATATACTCATCATCATCATCATCATCATCATTAACTTTACTGTTTAGATTTATCAATTGGCTCGCGATACGGTTGTGCTGCTGCTGGAATCGAATCCGGATATGGGCCAGTTGCTCGAATGGGTAATCGATCGTTGTTATACATCAACGCCACGTGAGGCAGATGCTTGTTTTCTGGCTTTGGCCTCTATCTTCAGTGCCAAGTAAGTTAATCTCATCGGCAATTTAATGTGTTAACGCATAAGACGCGCTCCGTATATCCCTTCCCCCAAACACGTGAACGTGCTCTATTTATTAATAAGCTTCTCCACGGTGTGTGTGTGTGTGTGTGCGTGTGTGTGCATGTGGGTGTGTGACTGCGCGTGTTGAGGCTTAAGTAGTACCTCACGTGTCTGGATGCCTGTTGGTCGATTTAAATTTCCAACCTTCAATGACAGCAGACAATATATGCCATATATTGCATTTATATATCATAATATTTGTTTTCTACCAATTGTGCTCATTGGAGCGCGAACATGGGGTGCACATGTGTATGCGTGTGCGTGTGTGTGTGTGCAATATTCTTTGTACTTTATGCCACACAGACGACGAACGTGCAGAGTGCTGCAAATAATTCTGTGTATTTTTCTTTAGAATTATGCATATGCACTCTTTTTTTTTATAGATGTTTCGGAATATTATTTGCTTGAATTAATTGGAATATGTTTTTTAATCTAGGAATTCTTGAATACAATAGATTTGAGCTATGCTTAATATTATGTACTTCAATTAATTGGAATATGTTTTTTAAGCTAGAAGTTATTGAAGACAATTGCTTGAGTTATGCTTAAAATGTAAATATTGTGTAACCTGTTGTCAAGTTATTTCATAAATTTCATTACAAATCAAAGGCGATGCTTTTATTAAAAAAATAATAGTAAACTCAAATTACATCATTGAATATTCAATAAAATATATCAAATACCTTGATTTGAATTGGACTTTTATAAAATATTCATAAAAAAAACGGAATTTTAAATAGACTTTGTACAGCAAGTTCCTAAAACCTTTAAAGCTTTCGAAAATTCACCGACAATGTTTATTATCCTTTTTTTCAATCATGACCATTTGTGTGGGCCACTTTGTGTGTGTTTTTTGTATTGCATGCTGTATGCTGCAATTTTTTTGCTCATCTTTATGATATAAATTTCGCCATTCGTTATATGTAATACGGACTTAGCGTGTTGTTGCCATATACAAATACATTCGTTTTTGTGCTTCGTTACCATTTGCAGTTTTGAATGCTTCAGTTTCATTTACCTAAGCTCCATTTTGAGTCTTTAATGTTTTTCTAAACATTAAGTCGCTTCTAAACAACATATTGTCTGCGGTTTTTTATCAGACTATTGCACATACTGTTTGTTCATCCCAAACATAGATACACACACACACACACACACACGAACAGCCACAAAAGCCCGAAACCAAATTTTGATTGATTGCTTAATTGCTGGCGTCTGTGGCCAGTGTGGCAATTGGCAGACGGGGTTAGTTTTTTTGATTTGGCAGAAGGGGTTCGTTTTTTTTTTTGCCAGGATATCCTTACCAAAATGTACGCTAGCCACATTGAAATTTGTTCGCTTGCTTTTGCAAAACAGCTAAATCAGTTTCAATTAGCTGCAAAATACCAACAAATTGACACTCTGTACGTGCATTTTTTATGAACGTGTGCCAAAACAAATTATAAAGCGCAGAGCTGCCCACACACGCAGACACACACACACAAATACACACAGATGGCAGAGCTAATGACTAGCCACATGAAAGTGTCAATCTGTTTGCAATTGTATCTAATGCATGGCTAAAAGCGTTGCGAAAATGTTGTTGCATGTGTTAGAGCCAACAAAACTGAACCAATTTCGATAAGAAATACCATTTTGGTTTTGGTTAGTCGCTTACTTTAATATGCACTTCAAATTAGGCATTCTAAAATGTAGACTAGAGAATTTCCGTAATGATTAACGTTTACTTTGTTGAAATACCTATTCGCAAAAATATAGCAAATGCTTGGCTTGTTGTCTAGATTGTGTAGTTCTTTATTAGCCAGGCATGACTGTGGCCAATTTTAGCGAGAATTAATTCGTGAAAGTCGTTAGACAGGACAGAAAGGCAAAATCTGTAGCATACTTTGCCGCGTTTGCATTTGGTATGCAAATTGATAATCGATTTCCAGCAAATTTGCATAAGATCCGACTTTGGCAGGACTCCGGTAATGGGTCTCTGTTAGCTGACAGGTGTTTGGTCCGTGTCCGTGTGCATTAAAACCGTATGAGCAGCTCCGGGCCATTTGATTGAGCTTTAATTGGCTGACTGTTAATTTGACTGGCATTACGATGGGCTCTTTAATCCACTTATGAGCACTTTGTGAGCTTAGTTGAAACAAATCCTAAACCGCATAACCGCAAGTCTGCTAACTTTTTACTTAAGCGTGCGTGCAAAATATCTTAAGCAAAGTACTTAAGTGCCTAAAATCCATTAACTCGACGTGTTTTTCTTTTCATCTTTCAGGGAGTATCCGTGCGACCATTATACATCCGTTATAACCGTGACGCTGCTGATGACTGGCTGCCCCCGGGTGGAGGTGCATGCAACCGCCCTGCAGCTGCTGCAAATACTGGACAAGCGTTTCTTTGGCAGCGTCGTAGGCACCCTGCACAGCGACAACGAGAAAGGTATGAGCTAGCCACCATAACTAACCCGACATTCAAGACAAGTTTAATAAACTTTAATGTGTATACATTTAAGCGCCTTTCAGTAAAGTTCTAAAGATTCGTCTGTATTTTTAACCTCATAAGTGAAAAGTGCGTGTGAAAGGCAAGCACATGAACTCAAAAGAAACTTTACATATACAAAATGCAAGCGATTAATATTTAATCGATAAATTAGCATTTTCTTTTTGGAAGTAGTTCACAAGAACTTGCTGTCTGCACAAAATTGTTAGGTCGGAAAGTTTTGTAATTCCTTCTTACTGTAGGATCTTAAATTTGTGTTTATTCTATTTAAAGTTTTGTTCATGCATAAGAATTTTCAGTTGCGCATTGCGAACGCATTTATAACATTTATGTCTGTGCATCTGAAACAAAAATCTTAAAAGATGATTGCAGTCACGACTACGCTATACGCTGTAATTACCAAATTGCTCTATACTCTATAGTTTTCAAGTAAATGAGACAAAAAGAAACTTTCTGATTATTGGTTTTGTGGCTTCTCTCAGACTGTATCTAAGCAATCTCTTTCAAACTGGGACTTCAGGTGTTATATCTATGTATGAAATAGGAGAATGGAGTTCTCGTAGCCCATTAGCATCTATAGACGAATCCATCCAATCATTTTAATTACTTCTCATAAGGCGAAGTTGTGCGAAATTCACGCATTATGAAAACCGAAATTTTCAACTTTAGGGACTATGATAACCAAGAAACTATAAGAAGAAAGTTGGGTTTGTAGTTTATATGCAAATGGAGTTAATTTTAAGATATATGTTAAAGAATGCTGCAAGCCAAATAAAGCTCTTGCTTAATGTTAATATTGTTCTTGTATCTATAAGATAAAAGCAGGGGTTGTCTATGGCATTATTTTTAAAGAAACAATAACAATTCGTCCGTTCTTCAAAGCATATAGCTAACTTTAAATGTCAATATAGGGCATCTCCTAGTCGTACACTTGTGAAACTGACTTCGTCTTGATTTTCATTTGAATAATTCTCACAACTTATCATTTATTTTATTTATGTGCTCAGTTTGCAGAGCTTGCATTTGCCAACATATTTGCATTTTATCAATAGTTTTCTGTAGCATATGAAGTCGTAGCTTATAATTTTTATATTCAATTGAGGTAACAGATTTGGTTTATTTTTCTAGTAATTGTTGGACTTCTTCTGTTGCGAGCTACTGATGAATCTTATTTCATTATATAAGCAGCTTTCAAGTGAATTCCGAGCGCACATTAAATTATATGCTTCACTTGCTTTTTTGGTGTGTAGGTGTGTGTGCGTGTGTGTGGGTGTGTGTGCGTGTGTGTTTGTATCTGACTGTGCCTCTTTATGTGCGTGTATTGTGTGTCTGTGCCGATTTGATTGAATTGAATTTAATTTTCTGTGTAAGCGCGGGGGAATTTCTGGCTCTGCATAATTTTACGGCAATTTGTTATGCACAATGCTCGCTGGGCCATTAATGTTAACATTCTGATGAAATTGTTGGCCAACACTCGCAGCATGCGAAATTTAAAAAAAAAAAAAGAAGAAGGCACACAAGAGTGCGCCACTCGAGAGCCAACTAGGAGATACCCTGTAGTCGAGCCGGAACATAAACTCGCCCCAAGCTGCACTCTTAGGTCGTCTTGCCTCAGTTTTGCACTATTTGAAATTTATTCTTTAATAACCTATGTATAATGTTTGTTTAAAAACATACGAGAAACTACAAGGACTTATTGAAAAATAAGGATAAAGTTCTGATGTTCTACGTCTGACAAGCTATTTTCAAAATTTAAAGAAATTCTCTTGAGCTATAGTCGTATACTATCTCCAGATCGACTCAGTTCTCCTGATCTAGATTATATGTACCTTATGGTGTTTCATATCGTGTTTGTTGCATTAGTTTTCTTAAAACCAATATGCCCACTTTTGTGCATTTTCAATGGGCACAGGGTATAAAAATAATAAGTTAACATAAAACACATAAATAAAATGGATTTTAATTCATATGCACATAGGCCAGAACAGATTTAAAGAAATAAACGTTAATTCGCCAGGGTAATTAGCGGCAATTTGTAAACGTGGCTTCCGCCCCCAATTTGCCGCAAGTTGTGCCGGAAATTTAAACATGTATAGGTATGTTTTTTTGTAGTCAGAAAGTTTGCCGTTAAAGTTGGCCAATTTGTAGCGTTGCGGCTTTTAAGCCAGCTCCTGCATTGCACGAGCTCTTTACTGGCCTTTTTGTGCTGCGTACTAAGCAGCTTAACTTTTGTTATTGTTATGGCTCCCGGACCATTGAGGACCATTGACCAAATTGTCTAGGTAGCTAAGCCCTTTTGACCAGCTAAGACGACTGTAGCATGGCATAAACTGTTTGGTTAATTTAACTTATTAAATAAATAAACGAATATTGTTTAATATGTAATGCAGTTTGTAGAGGATTTCGCCAAATGTGTTTATATAATTGAAGAGCTCGATTGTGATTAGATAATTCGATTTGATATTTGCTTGTTGCGTCCGAAATCGTTAAGTTAATTAAGAGAGCATTCAGTGAACATAATGAATATTTATTATTACATTTATTACATTTATTACATAGTTGGATTTACAATAATTTCCGTTTGTGTTTAACATTTAACAAGTACATGCGGTCGACTAATGCAATTCATTTTCAATTTATGATAATTCAACCGAATTAACGCGATCAAGCATCAAGCATAATTAAAATTGATTTACGCACAACATTTTTAAAAATACGCGCAATTTGTCTCTTTAAAGCTGACAAATTCTTTGCAAGTGTGGAAGAAAATTCGGTTTAGTGTGTTGATTAAGACATTAACAAATATATTGTTTTTTGCTTTATGTTTAGATTTTTTCTCTATTATAAGTTTTTTTGGCTTTTGTTTAAGTTTTTACCAAGCTGTCTCAGCTTTCGTTTTGCTTACTTCGCATTTTTTTATACCTACTTCGACTTGAACATCACAAACAATTCTTCTTCCTTTAACTTACTGAAATACGATATTGGATTCGCTTTTACCGTTTTCTTTTTGCAATCCGTATAATTAAAAAAAAAAAAAATGAAATTCCTTAGTGTACGCCCTTTTTTGTTCTTATTTGCGCCAAGTGCAATTTTTGCGCCAGCTTCCTTTACCTCAGTGGATGCAACTCGTGCATTTCATTCCAGCAATGCTGCGTCATCATGCGGCGCCTAGTCGAGGTGCCCGTGTTGCGGCAATACTCGGATACTATCGAATGGAACAAGAACAAGAATAAGTAGTGAAATTCGTGTGAATAAGTGCGGAAAATCAGTTGGCAAAGAGCGGCAAGTATAAAGGAGTTTATAAATGATTGTGCTATGGAGGCAAAAACTCATTAAGTGGAGGCGACGTTGTTGCCACTCAAGCGTTGTTTAAAACATTATTGACGCATCGACGTAATATAAACCAAGTGTGTGTGTGTGTGTGTGTGTGTGTGTGTGTGTGTTGACGTGGTTGTGATTGAATGGGTGCCGTTTGTGCGTAGTTGTGGGGTATCATAACTTTTTAACTATGTTGGTTTCATGCACAAATATTTCAATCAAAATAAATTGAGCTCAATTCAATCCCAGCAATATATTATGTACTTTTAGCAATGCAAGATCCAGCCAGCGTTTATTTTAAGCCCGCATTCCGTTTGAATACTTTCCATATAAATTCCATAAAGCTGGCTTTTACTTTTTTAATGAATTTAGTTTTTATTCAATTATCTGTAGACCAAATATTTGATGCCTTGCATTCTGCATGCGATTAGTTTATGTTTACTTGCCCTTTCGGTTCAGCTTTTGACCTTTACTTTTTTTTTCTATCATCCGGTTGTTATTTGCATGCTCGACAGTTGCGATTTCAATTTAGATTTGTATTTGCATTAGCTGCAAAGCGGGTCATAATTTGACCATGTTTTTTTTGCGTTTGACCTTGCTTATGTGACCCTTACAGGGGATTTGTGACCCCTATCAGCACAGCGCAGATGTCGAGCCACTAATTTTGGTCAATTTCGTACCGAGTTTCTATTTAATGCAGTTAAGCTCCTTTAAAAAGTAGCATACATTTGGGCGTGGGCTTAACTTTGTCTCACAACCCAAAAAAATGCTTAATAAACATACAAATTTACACAAATATTTAAAGATCACAAAATAATTAATTATAAATTAATTTTCAATAAATACTTTACTGCTGCAGGCAATTTGCTTTAAGCTTTCTTGTGTAAAATATTTTTGCCATCATAACTTTTTAATAAATGATAAGATTTTTAAGCTAATTTGAAAATATTTGATTGTCTGTCATTGAGCGTAATATTTTAACGGTTGTCGCCTGTCATTATTTTTATTTGGGCATATTGTATTTCTAGACAATCTCTGCCAATCAATCATCCACACACCTCCACACACTCACACACGCACACTCGACTGAGTTGGTAAACAACTGCGAAATATTGAGCTGGGCGTTTTATTGTTTAAATATATATATATACATATAAATTTTCATATTTTTTAGCCTGAAAATGAATGAATTTCTTATGCAAAGACTTTTAGGCGCGTGCTTCTGATGTCAAAAACAAAAGCCGTACTAAAAATGAAAATTGTCACCAGCAAATAATGCTGTATCGAGTTCTTAAAGCGTCGCCAGCAGCTGCTGCCTGTCTTGAATGAATTTATTATAAAGTTAATTTATAAATTGTTTGCGATTTTAAAGTCAGTTTTAGTCGGTGCTTTTGCATTTGCAAAGTTGATTATCATAAATCATTTGGGAACTTGGCCTGCAAACCTTCTGGCTAACTTTCTATTTATATATATCTGTGTACAAGATTAATGATGACGCTTCCATTTGATTGTCCTTGATGCGCTGGCTTATTGTGTGGTCCCGGGTGAATTATTAACTAAATTATATGGCCAAATAACAAAGGCCATATTATGGTGTGGCCATCACATAAAAGTCAAACACTCAAAAGTCAGAGGGCATTCATATCTGTGTGCTAATGGAAATGTGCCGCATAAGTGCCACGCCCACAATTGGTCTAAGCTTAATTTATAAGCACAGGCATATATTTATAGCATATATCTTTATGCTATTTTTGTTTGTCAGCTTTAATAGCTTAGCAGCCGGGAAGCCTCGAGGGTGCTGCAGTGATTGACGTGGCAGGCAGCATATTGCCGCCAGGATGCGCGTACGTTGAGTGCTCTCCGGGCGTTGGCAATATTCAATGGGGGCCAATAGACAAAAAACCGTAATGAGCGGACGTTGTTTGAGTGCCCGTGAGCGCGTACATTGTATGCAGCGCACGTAACACAGGGCGTATGAGCAATAAGCATTTAACAAAGAGTGTGTGTGTGTGTGTGTGTGTGATGTTTTCCTGCCTGTGTGTGTGTGTGTGCGTGCGCCGAAACTATGGCGATTGCTTTAGCCAATCAAAGTCGTGATTAACTACTGCTGCCCGGTTGAACTTTGCCGAGCAAACACTCATTAAATTGGTTACCACGCGCTCGCTCTTTTGTGCTGAGAAAATTAAAACGCTTTGGAAATTTGAGCTGTACGCAAACTGAATCGAAATTATAACTGCCGAGTTACGTTATTAAGTTCAAAGGAAAATTATGCAATTAGTGCGTTGTCTGCGTGCTTTTGTTGAAGTCATTTAGCAAAAACTGTTGCCTATTGCAATGTCCTTGGCACTCGTAAGCCTAAAAGCAGTTAATGAGTTATTCAATTAAGAGATGGGATTCGATAGCCTGACAGTAAGTAGGTGAATGGGGTAATAAGAGGCTTAGCCTTGCGTAAGAATCGTTTGGCAAAATTATCCTTTTGGCACATTTACGATATTGAGTGTATCCAAAATAAGAATACAACTTTATTAAGTGCATTCAGTTTCTGCATTGATTTTATTTCCTATAACTCAGGTCTAAAAAGTGTAAACAATTATGTTTTATCTGCGACTTCCAGCTGCGTTTTGGTCTTCTGCTAGCAAAACGATCTATGTATTATTATCCATGACGGGCTTAAGGATGGCAATCTTAGGTTTCAGATATAACAGAGCTTATGTATGTTTTTCTTATGCTAACACAGCTTGGAGCAGTATTTACCCTTTTCTATTAAGAATATTAAGTTATTCATTATTTGCATATAAACTTGCGAGTAAGCTGTTTATACCGTTCAAGAGCATACATTTATAACATCTTATGAAAGCTAAGCAACAGCTTTTAAACGCTTACATTATCTAGACATCCACATCTTGTAAATTATCTTCTTAAAAACTTACTTTGAGTTAAGATACAATGGATTTCAAAGGCACCTGATAAACCTATTAACAAGACTTTGAGCACAAGACGCACTTTTAATCAAATCCCAACTAATCTGATTGGGCTTGCTTCCATTACTTTGACCCATCGCGATTTATTCAAGAAAAAATCCGTTCGGAATTTGTATAGAATTAAAGTCCTTGAAGGTCCTGTGAAATTCTATTTAAATATTTGTGCTATAATTTGCCATTGGGCAGCTACGGTAAATATCTGTCTTGCTTCAATCCTGGAGTACATAAGGCGAATCGTTGGTTACTGTTTAAACAGTTGCTGAAAAACTAACGAACTAAAAGCTGAGCTGAGCTAAAGTCTGTACTGCTGTAAGCTTTATTGCAGTAGTAGGACAGTAATCCTTAACCTGGGCAGCAGCTCTCAGCAGCTTGCGAGCCACGAGACATATTCATGTGCATACAAAAGGCAATCCTTACGATTGCGAAAAAACAAACCGGAGTAGCAGCATCATTTTTTAATAATTGTGTTGGCTGTGTCAATGGCAACGTTAATTTTATTTGATGTAACCGTAACAGTCCCGAGAGCCCGCCTCCGACAGTTGTCTGTTGCCTTGTCACACCTCTGGCATAGGGATGGGCTGTCAATATTTGTATGCAACACACAAAACCTTTTGAATGTTTTGATCCTTTTAACCTTGGCACCATGACTTGTTGTTATGGTTGTTGCTGTTGTGGCTGCTGCTGTTGCCATCGTCAGCTTCTAGCATTTGATTTTTTGATTTAGTTTCAACAATTTCGCTGCGCAGTTGCATTCAACTCCACACGCTGCCAAATGCTTCACATTTGCCTTTTTAAAGCTTCGAAAGCTCGGATTTATTGCTAAATTAAAATATACATTATTAATCGAATTATCTTTATTGTTGCCTGTATTTTTACGACTTGCAACTACAACTTGAAACGCCGCCAATTTAGGCATTCATAAATTATGCAGCTTGGGAAGGTGCCACGAAATCGTAAAAGTAAATTGCCCGTTTGCGGTGGCCTCTTAATTAAAATCTTTAAAATGTGCCCAAAGATTTCTTTTGATAGACTGATATTTGTTGTTTTAATGAATGGAAAGGACTTGCCAGTTTTTGTTTGTCTTTCGTCTGATTGACTGCGCACAAAACTTGAAAATGTTTTCAGAGCAACAACATTACATTGACTTAAGATGTTTAACATTTTGTGATTTTCTTAATAATTTATTATCTTGTTTAAACAGCAAAAAGAGAATGAAATGGGGGAAAAAAAAGATTTGTTGTAACTCCTTCTACTTCTACTTCTACTTCTACTTCTACTTCTACTTCTACTTCTACTTCTACTTCTACTTCTACTTCTACTTCTACTTCTACTTCTACTTCTACTTCTACTTCTACTTCTACTTCTACTTCTACTTCTACTTCTACTTCTACTTCTACTTCTACTTCTACTTCTACTTCTACTTCTACTTCTACTTCTACTTCTACTTCTACTTCTACTTCTACTTCTACTTCTACTTCTACTTCTACTTCTACTTCTACTTCTACTTCTACTTCTACTTCTACTTCTACTTCTACTTCTACTTCTACTTCTACTTCTACTTCTACTTCTACTTCTACTTCTACTTCTACTTCTACTTCTACTTCTACTTCTACTTCTACTTCTACTTCTACTTCTACTTCTACTTCTACTTCTACTTCTACTTCTACTTCTACTTCTACTTCTACTTCTACTTCTACTTCTACTTCTACTTCTACTTCTACTTCTACTTCTACTTCTACTTCTACTTCTACTTCTACTTCTACTTCTACTTCTACTTCTACTTCTACTTCTACTTCTACTTCTACTTCTACTTCTACTTCTACTTCTACTTCTACTTCTACTTCTACTTCTACTTCTACTTCTACTTCTACTTCTACTTCTACTTCTACTTCTACTTCTACTTCTACTTCTACTTCTACTTCTACTTCTACTTCTACTTCTACTTCTACTTCTACTTCTACTTCTACTTCTACTTCTACTTCTACTTCTACTTCTACTTCTACTTCTACTTCTACTTCTACTTCTACTTCTACTTCTACTTCTACTTCTACTTCTACTTCTACTCCTACTTCTATTTGCGATAAAATATACACACATATATTAATACCGCTCCATGCTACCTGTATGTCACTCAAGCAATGTTTGTGTTTTAAAATGTTTTTTCTAATTTATGTTGTTGTGTCTGCCCCCTGCAGCTCTTTCGGCATTTCAAGTTAATTATTTTCTTATTTTCGTTATAAAATGTTCATTTCCCTGTATATACTCAGTCAAGACGCTTGGGCAATTGCTTAAGTATTTGCCCCGTTCACTTACCTGTCACTTGAGTGATGCCTTCCCGTTGGGCCGACGAGACGCGCCGGAAAATGCTGAGCACCGCTTTGCTGAAATGCATATATAAGAAAAGATAATAACGGTAAAGAGCTTTTCAAAATATAATAAACAAGATGAATTATATAATTTTGAATGATATATGGTTGGGAAATTACATATGCTTTGAGTACTTACCGAAAATTTTGTCCGCTCACGCAATAAAGCACAAAATTGATGCCAAAATTTGTTATGAAGAAAGCATTGAAAATGTACTGCAAAACAATTGTTGTATTCTGCGTTTTGGATGTTTGAGTCTGGGTAGAAAAAATATGTGTTTGTTAATTAATTGTGAATTATATATCATTATAAATGATAATTATGCAACTACTTGATATTTTGATAAACAGTTTCCTTAGGATCCTAATAACCTTTTCTCGGTAGAAGGATTTTCTTTCTTTCTCATTAGACCGTGTAACATGTGTTGGCCATAAACGTGTTTTGGTAACCTGTTGAACCTGTTCGACATTTCCAATCGGTTGGCCCGTCAAAAACCCTTCCGCTCAATTAATTTCATGTCGCAATCAATGTTCAATGCCAGCCGCATGTTCGAACAATTTGCTATTCATTCATTCTATCAGCTTTCGAAACTCTGACATGCGCATACCAAATGTAAAAGCATATGAAAAATCGAAAGCCACAAACGTTTTGACACGCCATCTTTGTGAAACTGGGAATACGGGCCATAAAATAAGGTTTTTTACAATCTCTGAGTTTATTCAAGCGTATTTAAGTGTGATTTATGCGCTGCCAAAAACGAAAACTTTAAAAAATATCAAGGCAAAGCCTTTCGCTGGGCACATGATGTACTATGAGCAAATGGCCCTTGTGTGTGTCTCTCTCTGTGTGTGTGTGTGTGTGTGTGTGTGTGTGTGTGTGTAGTTGATAATGCAGTAGCCCATTAAAAGGATACTTATGTAATTAAATCTTGTAAAGTGTCGTAAAGAGCCGGGATTTTGCTTTTTTTTTTGTATATTCAAGTTCCGTTCTTTACGATTCAACGGTGTCAAAAGTACACAAACTAATTAAAGCTTAATTATATGGCAAAAGCATCCACGCACAGCTGCCCCCCCCACACAATCTTTCAAAGCCAAAGCTTTGCCAGGCATGTAAATACATATACATGTGCGTAGCTAACGCGACGATACCATATTTAGCATGCCAGGATATTTAAAATAATTTTTTTTAAAAGCAACTTAAGCATGTCATTCGGATTTTGCTTCATGTGTGAAAATGCAGAGATGTGTGCTCTAATTAACTTACGGAGCTAAGTCTGTTTAACCAGCATAATATTTGCTCCACTCGATTCCGTATATTATGTTTTTCGGTTCCTGTATGTTTGACCGTTTTCTGATCTATTTCTAACTAAAAGCCATTCAATTCTGTTTTTCTCACACTGGAATATAATGAGGCGCTAATTATCCAGATATTTACAGATGCCAATCCACAGCGTGGCATGCATTAATATGCTTTACTGTATTTGCGTCAAGATATTCTCGTCCTCGCTATAAATAGTGTCTGTCTTTAATCTTGTGTGGGGGCTCCTTTCGGTTCGCAGCACAGATATGGACATTGTTAATTAGTTGCTGCTGCTGTTGCTGCTGCTGTTGTTGTTGCTGGCGCAATAATAAAACTTTCTTTATTTTGCTGCAGTTACATGAACTCTGTGGGACAACATGCTGGGGTTGTGTTATTTATATTTATTTGAGCTTTGACCAACTGACCCGCTGTTTGCCTAATTCTTGGTAAATTTTAATTAATTATTAAGGGCAACACGTGAAGCGCTGATTTCAGTTGTTGTTATCATTCTCACCACAAATGGACACAGTTTTCGAGCAGCTCATGCGGCGTATGCGCAATTTATGTGCCTTTGCTTGGGCGTCTGTTTCGAAATTTGCAAAGTTTTCTGTATTAATTGGAACTCGGGTCATGTTTTTCTTGATGACTATGGTAATTGGATTTTTTGCTAGTTAAAACCAATTATTATCCGGCTTTGCACGGGTCAGCTTTATTTATTATTTATTATTACGTACAAAATGATATTTTGCAGAGATGTTGTGGGAAGGAGTTAGAATGAAGACGAGCGGTTGAGATACAAAACAGTTTCATACAATCGTGTTCATCTATTGGTGGGATACTTTCCACACTTGCAAGTGGAATCTCCATGATTTCTAGAGTGAAAAAGTCGCCTAGTCCTAGCTCTTACAGTTTTGGCTGCGCTTTGATTATCTATCAGTCAGTCAGTCAGGACAAAGAGTTTCTTATATATCGTTAAAAATGAAAAACAAGTCAAGTCCCACGGTCCTCTGTTTAGTTCGAAATACTTGTTGAACAGGAACTTACCTCCCAATAAGTTTCGATGCGTAGCAAGCAGCTCGGTAAATTCAGGCAGACAAAAACCGTGGAGACAATGAGCAGCATTTTGGTCACCTTCAATTGTGATGAATTTTGCACCTTGCGGCGTCCTGTATAATAAACGAGTTGGGCGTGTAAGAGACGAAAGGAGCGTATATATATATATATATGTATGTTGAATGTGCGCAATTAGCTTTGAAATTATTTAAGTTGGCTGTTGAAAAAGTTTGCATTGCGTGCTGAAAGTAACTCTTAAGTAGTTTGCATTTTTACGCTGCTTTGCACGTTGTCATATGTTGCAAGTAGCTAATTGTTGAGATTTTGTGCGCGCCAAAGTTGGCAGCTAATGGCTTAAGGGAAAGTTGCCAACCTGGGTGTGCGAGTGTGTGTGTGTGTGGCAAGTGTGTGGCTGGCTGTCATTTAGTTTAAATGAGCATTATGTCCTGTCAAGTGGCTACAACTAACTGCAACTTTGGTCTCTTACCCGTTTTCTGTGTTATTTCGCAATGGTGTTGAGACCTGGCATCGTGTCGTTGTTGTTGTTGTTGTTGTTGTTGTTGTTGCTGTTGTTGTTCGGTTTGCCTTGACACACTGTGCTGTCCGCTTGGGTGTGTGCCAGTTGACTTTTGACGCCTCAGCGATGCTGAAATGCGATAAGTGGCAGCTGCAACCCCACCGCCAGTTGTTGCATTTGCTGGTACGTTAGTTATCTGCGGCTTCCTGCATGAATACAACAATGCGCATTCGTACTTGATTAGATGAAGATTGCCCTCATAAATATAAAACGCAGACTGCATTTTGTGGCATTTGCAATCACATTGGCCAAATCAGAAATTATGCCAGTATCAAATCAACATTGTACAATACACAAGGCTGCATGCTTCAACTGAATTTCCACTGGGAAATTTTCTATTCAGTTTTCACAATATCTACTCACATCTTATGCATTGTCAGTGTGCGTCGAACAGTTGCAAATTTCCAAACGGTGCAGCCGGTGCAGGTATTCAGCACGGTGATGGTTGTAAAGGGAACCGCATAGACAACAATCGAATCCCAGTAGTTGAAAAGAGCCAGTTGTTCCTGTGAATAATAATAACAATAATGAAATTTAGAAATTTGCCTGCATTTGAATTCGTTTGCCTTTTAATCCAATTACAAACAGGTTCCGGCAGCGCGGCGTATGCGTAATTTACTTTGTGCGAAACCACAGACAAATCGAATTATTCTTGATAGAAGAAAATTTAAAAAATAAAAAAACCGAACGAAGTGAAAGGGATCGTTTTCTTCCTCTTTTTTTTCGATTGAATAGCGCACAATCCGTTTAAATATTTGCCTGCAAATTTCCGAGAAGAGTTAACAACGTTTGGTTCGTGCAAAAACTCGCTTCAGAGCTCTTGCTTGGCTTAAAAAAACTTTTAAAAAGCGTTTTTTTTTAATGCGTTTAAAAGTTTTCACTAGAATGTTTGACCCCTAAACATTTGATAAAAAGATAAGCCAAAGAGAAATTTCAAACGAATTGGAAAAGTGTATTTAAGAAGGAACAGAAGTCCCTTTTGACAGTGTTTACTGTAGCAATAGAAGCTAAAGTGTGTGCCAGGTCTTTTATTTGAATGAACTTCGAAGTATGCTACACTTTATTCAAGGGTATCTATCTGTTGCTTTTCTATTTATAGCAGCAGCTAGTCGGATACTATTAATCCGAGCTAAAAGCTATTTTGATTTGTTGATTTTGAAGTTCCGTCGGCCCTTTTCTTGGAAAGTTTCAATTGTTGGTGTGGATTTTCATTACATTCGTTTCTTGTTGCTATTTATGATATTCGAGATAATTTTACGGGAAATACTGAGACTTGAATCTGTGGAAAAAATTAATATTTCCAGCGAAAGCAGCTCGCGTGCAAAACCAATATAAAGGACAAAAAAAATATAAAGATAAAGATAATTAAATAAATTTATTCATTTATTGCACACCTGCATTATTATTGTATTGTAAATGCCAGCGACAGAAATGCAAAGTTTTTACTTAATAAAATTTCTATATTAATATTCAGATGCTAATTAAATTCTGGAATGAAAGCCTTTCGCGGATGAAATGTGCAAAGAAATTTGCAATTAATAAGAATTTTTAATTAGCATTTCGATATAATGCGAAAATAATGGCAAATAAGATTCAATTGTAAGTTGGTTTTGGATTAAGCCATTAAAACTGCACTAAAATATAGCCAAAGGCTTAATTGACAAAGGTTCAATTGCGGATAAGACTCAAAGGAATTTGGCTGTACATAAAAAAGCCTAGGGTATTGTCAGGGGGGAGTTTGGCCTTTAACCCTTGCTCTCCATAATGTGCAATCAATTAAAGCAATTTTCGTGGCCCTTTTCCAATTTCAGCCCAGTTACGGATAAATTCAATTTGATTTTCCTTTCGTATTTTTCAACATTTTTGTTATATGATTACTTTTGGGCAGCGTGTCAAGTTGATCAAAGCTTAATAGCTCATACATTTTCAATGAACTACATGTTGTTGTTGTTGTAGTTGTTGTTGTTTTTGTTGTTGTTGTTGTTGCTGTAGCGTATGTTGTGGCACACAGTTTAAGGCTGTTGCAATCATATTAAGCATATTCGATTACGGGTCCTAGTTGCAGGAATTGCCAGCTTAGTAGCCTTTAGAAGGCGCCAATTTGCCAAGCTTGATTATAAACTTGGCATTTAGAATTGAGAGCTTCTGCAGAAACCGGTCAAGATGTCAATTTGTGCAGTGCAACGTTGACAGACTTGCCTGTGGCAGCAGCTAGGGGCACGCCTCGGCAGAGCTTTAAGACATACTTCAGCCCCTTCACTCAATTTCACTTGTGTACATGTATGTAGCTGCCACATACATTATATTAAAGATGTAATTGACCAGCAGCTGCTGCCTCTGGAAAACTTGCCAGCAAAGTGCGTGCCAACATTGCCTGGCCGCAATTTTAATCAGAATCTACTCAGTCCGTAATAAGCTGCTCAGCAGCCATATGAATGTCAGCTGCGGATTTCTGGAGCTTGATTGATTTAAAAGCACTAATCACATATAATAAATACATATATTAGTTCAATACAATTTCGGGAAGTTTTCAATGTGTCCAAATTTTGGCTGTCAGTTGCCTGTAGCAAGCATAATAATAAAAATAACCATAAAGCCAGCAAATTAGATTGATGCGTGTTTCCGTACTTTTTGCCTTATAGACTAAAGATTTTTCTCTAGATTTGCTTAGTAATTATGTGTTATGCTCAAATGAAGATCAAGAACCGAGTTCATTAATTTAAAAAGTAACCAGAATCGAAAAGTTGGAAAAGGAAGTCAGAAAAGGAAGAAGCATTTGCTTATATTCCGTATCTAAGGACTGAATGTTCGAGCCGTGAACCAAGCCAACGGCCATTTTATTTTGTATGTATCGCAGACATGATTTAAATATGTCTTTTTAATTAATGATAGTTAATTTTCTCTCAGTTTTGCCAAACATATTTCATTGGCCATCTGCTGGGGTCGCATTTTTAGACATTCTAATGTACTTATTACCAATTAGATTTAATTCAATTTAACGAACGTCTGGCCCACGCCTGTCGCCTTTGCACATGGCTAACTTTCCGGCCAATTTGCAGATTCTGGGTATAAAATACTTTAGCATTAGCAGCTTCTTTCAACGCGCACACAATGTCAACCGAGTCAAAAAACAAAAAAGGAGCAGAAAAAAAAAACGTTGCTTTGCTTATTTTCCAAATTTAACTTCACCCATCCACAAATATATCCAATTTTCTATATTGTTTGCCGTCAATACCGAAAACCCCACGCACAGCCATCGATCTACAGCGCAGGCCAGGCTCGAATATGTTGCAACAATGTGGCAAGGCGAAGCACCCCGAAAGCGTTTGTCCCCCTTCGCCTGTTGATACGGTAAATATGGGCGCATCGCTCATACGACACGTTCGCCCGCAGCAAATGTTTGTCTCGTCGTCGTTTTTATTTTATTTTTCCTTCTCTCGCTCGTGTTTTCTCGTTACTGATTGAATTTGTATGTCTCAGATGTACATATTGTACTTGAATATATGACAACAATAACAACAAAAAATTGGGTACTTTATCATCTTGATGGGCGCGGCTTTGTTATAAACTTAACGCTTCAGTTGTCGCCGTGCCCAATTTTGGCTAATAGATGCGATCGCTTTTCGTGGATGGACATTTTGTTTTGCTTGTTTGACTTGCACTGTCTGGAAATTAGCATTGAATTTCAGGGCCCCCCCTTCCTCGTGCCAGATATTGTTATAAAGCGTCAACATAAAACGTAATGTAAACAGAAATTCGAGATTTTATGAACACCTAAGCAAATTTTCAGTCAGGACCTTTCCCTTTTGTGTGTGGATTTTTGTTTTGTCCGTGTGACTACCAATTGGACACGCCCATAACCAATGTTGGATGGTTGGGCACGTTTTGGCTGTGCTTCTTTAGCAATTGTTTGGTTTTCTCCTTTTGTGTTGCGGTCACAAAAAATGTTTGCCTTAGTTTTACTTGCCGTCTTTGTACAACGCGCTGGTACTGTATACCCTATAAACAGAAAGGGTAAGCGGGGAATATGATTTGATGGAATGTACATATCTTAAACTTGTAAAATGATACTGTAATATGGTATGATGATAAGTGGTAAATTTTGGATATATTTTATAGTAGGCCCCTTCGTAGGCTCTGCTTGTCGTCGTTTTATTAATGAAATTTTTATGATGTGCAGGAAAGAGATGTATATAACATTTATATATGGATTGTATGCAGAAACAGTATAATCTAAGAATTATTTTATGGATATATTTTCATGGTCTTAGTTGGCTGTTATGTGCACTTTTGTGATCAAAAGCTAAAGTAAATGCTTGCAGGGCATTCTACATTCGTGGGGGCCAGCTTCTTGTTTTGGTCTAGTCCTTTGGTATGCTGTGACATGCTGCTGCTTTTTGTGTTAAATTTTGGCTTCTAATTTGTTGGCTCGCCCTAATAAATTGTCAATTTGCGCCTAACTCACTCAGCAGTTGGCTGAACAAACTGCGCGTTTGATTAATTGGCGGCGTTAACGCAATGTTATTATTGGTTCTAGGGATTGTCTTTCCTTTTTGTTTTTTGTGGCCAAAAAATGTACGCATTTAGCTTTGGGCATAGCTTGTTAACAATTGATGTAATATTTTTTTCTCACATTTTCTCTTTGTTAATTGGCCACCAGCAAAGGCAAATTCCTTTAATCAGCGGCAACTTTAAGAGCGCCGCATTCTGCCAAACGAATGAGCTTTAGTTTATTGCCTATTCAAGCGGGCAGCTATCAAGTTTACGGCCAGACATCGTCTGCTGCCAAGGCGATTTTTTTTTTTGAAATTAAAGTTCATGTTTGGAGATAAGCATTTTATCGGCTGCTGAAAATGAACGGAAATCCTTGGCATGCAAAGCAAAAGGATAGAAAAGTATTTGAAGAGTGCTTTGCAATACGTTTATTTACTGAAGCGTGTTCTGAAATTGGTTTTAATACCAGTTCGTAAAGTGATAAGTGTTGTCCGTCTGCTCATGTGAGTTTGAAGAAGAAATATCTGCTCGTGTGTTAAGATTAAATATCTATGCCCACTGGCAAGCAAATGTATGCCCCTAAACTATGCAGTACCTGTTTTAATGTCAGTCACAGATTTTATATGCCACAGCCAGCTTAGGGGCAAGCATTTCCTACTGTACCTGTTTTAATGTCAGTCACAGATTTAATATGCCACAACCAGACTCCGTTGCTGAAAACAAATCATTCTTTATTTAAATTTGTATATGATTGACATATCAAATAGTCAAACATCAATTTGCACACTTCAAGCGTCAAAAGTATATGGTAGAGTGTTTTTTTGTTGACATTTTTATTAGACTTTTTTCGTCTAGAGTTATGAGTTGTGAGAATTCGTACAAATTCTAAAGAGAATGGGATCAAAAAACAATGTCAAGCATTTAACAAAAAATGTATGCGTAAAATGAATTTCAGAGAATCCACAATATGATGTGGCATAGTCTGTGCTTTTGTGGCAACCTTTTGTTGGCCGTTCACTTGTAACATTCCTGCCACTATTCACTGCCAGTTGTTATTGGCAACCCATTTAAAGTCAGACCAAAAAGACACCAGCTTCGGAATTACAAACATGCAATAGAAAAGGTTTTCATGTTTGATGTGTGAATGCTGGCAGAGAGTAGCTCAGAGATATCACACATACGCCGTGTTGCCATTTAACATAGTATACTCATACCCATACTCACCTTATACGAGGTGTTCAGATCGCAGATGGTATCATTCAGCTTGGGACTGTAGACGGGCTTGGCTATCAATATGTAGGGCACACAGTGCACACAGCCGGCCAATGTGAGGCCGAGTAAGACGATTTTGGCCCGTCGCACGGTGCACATTATTTGGCGCTTTAGCGGATACATGACTGCTATGAAACGCTCCACGGTGAAGGCAACCACAAACCACACAGAACAGAAGCTGGCCAAATAGCTGATGAATGTAAAGAACTGACAGAAGTAGTTCTGATTGTAGATGTTCACATTGAGGAAATTCAGCCATTGCATAAACAAGCCACACAGGAAACAGGTATCGCTGATGGCCAATGCGGCCAAATAGAAGCTCGATGACAACTTGCGCAGCTTTGTCATAAAGAAGACAAAGACGGAGAGTATGTTGCCGATGCTGCCCGTGCAACAGATGATGGGCACATAGTATCTGTTCACAAAATCGCTGATGAGAAATGCAATTCGCAACATTTCCTCGTCCTCAACGGACATGTACTCCAATTCGCTGCTGATATTCCTGCTGCTATCTGTGGTATAACTGAGGGTTGTTGTCGATGTCGCTGTTGTTGTTGTTGTTGCTGCCGATATGTCCTGGCTTGTATTTGACATTGCTGTCATTGTGGTCGGTTCGTAGGGATTAGCCATAATTGCGTTTGGCCTGTGGTTGCCGCACAGTTGTCAATGGCACTGCAAGTGTCGTGACAATTCTCTTGCTACACTTGGCCTGAGGCCTGTTTATTGCAGCCGCTTTGTTGCTTTCCTGACTGAGTGCACAAATCTCTCTCCACTAATATTCCCCGGGCTTGTATTAAATTTTCTGCAAGTTATACAGCAACAACAGGGCTGAATAAAAAAAAGGAAAATCAAAGCTAATTAGGTGCAACTTTTAGTTGTACTCAAAATAAATGAAAAGTAAAAAGTTGCTTAATTTAACAAACTGTCCGAACACAATTTTCGGCGTCGCTTGTAAAAACTTTTCTTCACTGCAAATTTAAAGTAAAAAAATAACAAAAATATCTGTAAAATATTTGTGAAAAGTTTTTTGATGAAATAGTTTTAAAACTATTATTTTTGTCTACAAAAGTTTTTAATTATTATATTTAGTTAAAGTTGGGAGCTCCGTAATGTGTCATGTTTCTTTTTTATATTTATTTATAGTTTTTTTCTCATTAAGCTTACGTTTTTAATTTTGAACTTTAATGAACTTCTAGCCAATTATGCTAGAAAACCATATCACGGAAGTTTTTCACACGTTTCTTATTCGATTTTATAATTGTTTTTCAATGTTTATATATATATGTATATCCTGATTGCTTTTAGTTCAAAACTTGCTCACACGCATCGAAATCGGTCAAGTGCACAGCAAAAGTTTTGGTTTTTTATAAAAGTTTGAGCACAACTTTTTCGTTTAATTTTTGGCTTCTTATATTCAACTCAGTCCCAAAAAACTTGTTCAAGGGAAAGATCAACTAACTGCACGTTGAGCCTTACGTTTGTATTTTTACCGACGGCGCGCTTATGTTTGGTGCCTCAGTTGTTCATTTGCTTGTGCCACTCAAGAACCTGCAGCCTGTAGGACATAACGCGCGAAACTAAGCCGAGACAATGGCTGAGGCGGCCTTTTAAACAACTTGATATGCCGTTTCGCCGCCATTGGAAGGCGCCAAAACAACCGCTGAGCTTTTTGCCGCCCCTTGGCGTCGGCGCATTGCCAAATGACGCCATTTCATTCATTGAATCAACAGGTGACCAGGTCAGGGTAAGCGCAAAAGCAACAAGTGTGTCTGCTCCTTCAGATATTTAATTGAACCTTGGGACATGTGACTGGGTTGTACGAGGTGCCAGCTCTTGTCAATACTTGTGCTTGTTGTTGTTGTTGTTGTTGTTTTTGGTCTCTCTGCTGACATAGTTTGTAGTAAATAGAAACAGATGTTAGGAACTTCCAGCGCCGGCTTAGAAAAGCTTTTTGGCCCCAATGGAAATGTCAAGCGGAAGTTGGTCACAACATCCGGCACTCAGTTGTGCCCTCAGTTGTTGACGAGCACTCAACAGCGCCAGCCAACCACAAATCATGTCCGCAAATAATATTGGTTGTGGTTGGTATTGTCTTATTGCTATATTATAAAACGATACTCACGTACTCTTGACATTTATTGAACTTTCATTTATCTCTATTGCCTTACAGAGGATGACAAAGTGGGCACCCTGGACGAGCTGCTGAGCAACGCCTATTGTCGTTCGCAGCGTTTCCTTTCAAAGCAGTTGGCTCACTTGCGTCCCGAACTAACCATGCCCATATTTTCTGGTGAGTTATCCTTAGTGCTTGTCAGACATTCGAACAGCTTTCAATCATTTTCGTATTTACAGAGATAACGCATCGCTTTCAGAGCGCGCGCGAGGATGTGCGCGCCTTGCTACTGCAGTGTCTGTTGCCCTGGTTGCAGAACATGGAACTGGTTGCCACCAGCGTGCCACCCGCCACGCCGCTCTCCTATATTATGGTGAGCATGCCGCTACTCTATAGTTGTTAGCAAATAGTTTGCATAGTTGCATACATATTCGTTTGGTGTAACCTGAAATTCTTGAACAGCTTGGGCGGAATTTCTTTAGCAGCTGCTGTCACTGTTAATACCTTGAACCCATTGCAAATTATTAAATAGGGCATATGTGTAACAGCCAGAAAGAAGAATCTCAGAGCCTATAAACCAAATCTTTCCTTGACCAACACGACGAGCTAGGTCTAGCCCTTTTCGTCACTCCGTTGGTCTGTTTCGATCTCGACAACTACAAAAACTAGACGCTAGGTTCAGGGTATCTCATTTTCGTCTAGAGCACTTGTAATTTGTTCAACTTTGGTGCTTTGTTCGCAGTACTTTCCGGATTCTGGCACACGCGGACGCCGCGAGGGCACCGGCTCAACAGAGGCCACAGAAATGATACTGAATAATCTATTTTATATAACAGCAAAGGTGAGTATGCGTGGCCTTCCATTAAATACTTTAAATAGCTGTCTCAATTGCCTCGCTATTTGTTAAAAGTTTTCCGATGCACATCCGCGCGATATTGAGGAGCTGTGGGGCACATTGTGCCAGTTCTGGCCGAACAATCTGAAGGTCATACTACGCTATTTGGTCATCATGAGCGGCATGGCCCCCACCGAGTTGTTGCCCTACGTAAGCGCCATATATTTTAGCCACGTTTCAAGTAGCTATTTAAAATATTTAACTTGTGTGGTCGCAGGCTAAACGGGTGGCCCTCTATTTGGCGCGCAGCTGTCCGGATCGTTTGCTCGATGAGCTAATGGCCGAGCTGCAGACGGTGGAGACACTTAACTGTCTCATCGAACGCACTGAAACGCCTCCCTTCTATAGGCTGACCAGCATGCGAAAGGCTTCGAGTCACAGCGCCGATGGTGAGTCACAGCTGAGGGCTGCTTTTCATCAGCCTAAAATTTGATATCTTTGTTTGCCAGGACAAGCTGTAGGCGGCATTAATGATTCGCGCACCCAGGATCTGACCGTGGAGAAGGGCACCATTCACACGAAGCGACACAGCGGCGAGGATCCCATTAAAATTGGGCAAGTCTTGCTTTCTTAAATATCATTTGAAATATTCAATCAACTAGCTTGCTTTTCTTTTGGCTTTTAGCACCTGCAAGTCGGACAGCGGCATCCGCGCCTATACTCAGGCAGCTGCCGCTGCAGCCGCGGCTGCTGTGACGCCCATTACGGGTGTCAGTCGCCCGCCTCGCGGCGCTGATAAAATACGCGCTGCCTCGGGTCCCTCCATACTGCCACGGCCCGAGGATATACTTATCAACGATCCCGAGCTGCGGCAGGAGGAGAATGTGGAGCTGCGTAACACAGCGGAGGCACCGCCAAATGCGCATCCACACCCATTACCCATGCCCGAATACGGTGGTTACTTTGCACCGCTTACAGAATTTTTGCCGGATGTCAGTTTACCTATCAGCGGCTTTCATCGGTAAGTTTTAATTGCTTCAGATTAGTTTATTTTGATTAAATATATTGATATTGACCATATGGGTATGTTTCGTAAATATTGCCCGATGTTAGTCCAATTGTGGTTTGTATCCAATCCAAGTGGGCGGCAACACTAGTGAAACCGGCTGGGTGACCGGCCCTGCAACCTCCCGCCGAGAAGAAAGAAGTCACGCCAGCCACAGTGTGATTGTCGTATGTTACCAATGGGCCGCCTGTGTCGCCGCCGCAGGTAGACTTGCCTTCTGGTGTCCTTGCACACAACACACTTTCATTCACAGAGCTATAATATCTAGAGCACGTCGATGAGCCCATGATCTCAAGATCGACGCATTGCAGCCAATTGGCAGCTTGACCATTGGCCTGTTCACCCCAGCCGCATGCAACTGCCCACTTGTTGTCAAAGATATCGCTATTGGAATTGGGTAAATTAACCTTGTTGACCCAGAACGTAAACTCCACATATGGTGTGCGTATCAGGCCGATGTCGTAGCCCTTCTCTTTCGGCCATTTATCTTGCACATAGAAATCTCCTTTTCCTACTCGATGAGCGAACTGGCCTCTCCTCGTATAGGAACCATAGTGGATTTCCACAAAATCGCGGGTCAGGCATTGTGCAGCTGTCAATACCCAATTATTTGCAATGATAGCACCTCCGCACAATATGGTTGCGCTGCTTGCGACCGATCCCAACACCAGGCTGACCATGTAAGGAGCCTTGCCTTCATAGGCTGAATAACCATTGGATATGATATTTTCCGGGTCCGCCTGGTCTTCCGTGGGCTCATTGCCATTTACGAGGGCAAAAGCCAGAAATAAAAGAAGTGCCAACTGTTTCATGCTTGAGTTGCAAGTTTAGTGTAAATTGCTTTGACATCGAGCTTATATAGTTTTTCGCCGAACTAATTAATGCCTTTCAAATGGGAAGCACCTAATGATTCAAGACATTAGCCGAAAGATTATTTATCACAAAAACAAATGGTCTTTAAAAGAAAAACAAACATTTCAAATGTTTCAGATTCCTCGTTATAATATTTCCTTGGTAATATCTTTATGCCCAGCACAATGCACTTCCTTTTTTATACTTAAATACACCTAATTATGACTCAATTTAGATAATATGAAATTAAACAACGATCGCATACTTTTACTCATAAATGCCAAGGAATATCTTGCTATATCTAAAACAGATACGCTTTCTTGATTCGCAGTCAAAGGTGCCATTTCACTATGGAAGAATATTGCTTTCAAATTTGATTCCGATCTACAATACAAAAACTTAACTTCATTTTGACCAACTTATGTAATTACATTGCTAATGAGAACTGCCAAACAGCTTTTGTAGTATGCTTTTTTATTAGTTTTTTTCATTCAATATAATTATTTGGATTAATAATAAGCAACTCCGGAGTTTTGACGTATCCAGTCCAAGTGGGCGGTCACACGCGTAAAACCAGCTGGATGTCCGGCCATGCAGCCGGCGCCCGAAACGAAAGATGTTACACCCACCAAAACGGGATTATCGTGTGTAACCAATGGACCGCCAGAGTCCCCACCACATGTGGATCTACCACCTGGTGTTCTCACACACAAAATGCCCCCTGGTATATTGCCATAGGTTCGGGAGCACTCGTTGTTGCCCATGATCTGTAAATCAACGCATTGCAGCCATTCAGCCAGTTGACCATTAGCCTGTCCACCCCAACCACAAGCAACTGCCCACCAGTTCTCAAAGAGCTCGTTTCGTTGGTTGAAACTGGGTAGATTGACTTTGTTGACCCTGTTTGTGAAATCCACGTAAGGAGTGCGTATCAGACCGATATCATTTCCATTCGTGTTAGGCCAGAGATGATGCCGAATGAAGTTATTATTTCGAACTCGGTGACTATATTGACCCCTGCCACGCCAATTGGAGCCATAATGAATATCCACGTAGTCCGTGGTGAGGCAATGGGCAGCAGTCAGCACCCAAGTGTGGGCAATGATGGTGCCACCGCCAATTGCAAGCCTATTGCTGCCATCAGTTCTTATTAGAAGACTGACAATGTAGGGAGCTTTGCCCTCGTAGGCTGGATAGCCGTTGGTTATGATGTTATCGGGCTCATGCTGATCCGGAGATGCTGTGGTCTGATTGCCACTTGCAGAGGCAAACCCCAAAGACAAAAGTAGTAACAAAACTTTCATCCTGCATTCGATGTTGAAAACCTCTTTCGGTTGCGATTTATATACTCGTTTAGACGAACTAATTACTAAATTTGTAGGTAATTATTTAGTACCGACTGTTGATAATAGCAAGAAAAACCTGAAATGGAGGATAAGAATAGATAGCTAATGGTTCAAGACATTAGTTATCCAAGTAGTTCACTGACTTCTAAATTTTATTTTTTTTTTCTTCATATTTATTCCATTCCATATTCTTATAAATCGTCAAAGTAGGTATTATATTTGAAAATCTGAAGCTAATCAGCTATTTTATTATGTTCTTAGATCTTTTTTACTTAATCTATAATTGGCTGTTATAAAACAAGCCTTAGTGCATGGTACTACTTGTAGTTCTAGTTCAAACCTGTGCCTCGTTTTGCCTTGATTTTCCGAACCAATAAACTTTGGTTTATCTAATTTATTCTAATTATAAATTTTAGCAGCTTATCATATTTACTTTTATTTATTAAAATTGATTCATTTCACATATGAAAAGCTTTATTTAAAACTTTTAAAAAATAATTTTAAACTAACTTTTCATCCTCGTGAAAATCGGATGAAATTTAACCAAGTTATGGGGGTGGGAAATTTGGACTTTTCACATGAATTTTGACCAATAATAATGTTGCAAGACTTGGAAAGTTTTTAATGTTGAGTCTTTGATTATACCTCGAGTATACCTCGAACTATTACCCTTAGTAAAAACACTCTTTTCTGTTGCTGGGCTATAATAAAAAAGTCTTCTAAATTTATACCATTTATACTCTTTCGTATACCTATCAGCAGAATTATCTTAATCGAAGCAGAAAAACTATAAATTAAATTTTCTAGACTAGATTGGTTAGGAATCTCCTCAAAGTAAAAGTTCACATGGATTGCAGTTAAAAGTTGTGTATTTCATTTTTTTTTTTGTTATTTCTTTAGCAATTATATTTATAGATTTTTAATTTAAAGCAATAATTTTGCATTGCAATATTACAAGTTGAGGCTTTAGCCTGTGATGCCAGTGTTTGTACGTATCCAGCCGAGGTGGCTTGTGACGCGTGAAAAGCCAGCCGGATCGCCAGCTGTGCAGCCCCTGCCCGAAACAAACTGACTGATACCAATCAGAATCGTACCGCTTTGTGTTACCAGCGGACCGCCAGAGTCGCCGGAACAAATGGATCTGCCGCCCGCAGTGCTTGTGCATAGGATTTGGTTCTGGATCGTGCGGGTGCCGTAGGTTCTGGCACACTGAGAGTTGGATATAACCGTCGCATCGACGCATTGTAGATCTGCGGGAGTTCTAGTTGAAGTTGTCTGTCCCCAGCCGCAAGCCGTGGTCCGTTCGTTGACGTAGAGATTTCCACCATTAGTGGGCAGTCTCACCTGCTTGATGCGATCGGAATAATTGACGTGTGGGGTGCGTATCAATGCGATGTCATCGCTGGGATGGTTTATGATGTTGTTCCCGGTAACAGTGTGTGTAACCGAGCCCTGGGCGCGCTTGTTTGTGCCATAGTAGATGGTCACAGAGTTGAAAGACTTGGAGCAGTGTGAAGCGGTGACCACCCAGGTATTACCAATTATGGAGCCACCACACCATGCCCCCGAATTGCCATTTCGGAAAGCCAAGAACACAATGTATGGCGCCTTGCCCTCTGGTGCTAAGTACCCGTTCGTGATGATATTCTCTGGCTCCAGCTGCTCTTCGGCGAGCCTCAATGTGTTGCCTCTTGCCAGAGCAACGGTAGACAAGAGTAATATAGCTAACATCTTCATTTTGAAAGAAACAAATTGGTACAACTTAAAAACAAGCTAAGCTCTGGCTTATATAGTTGCCACCTGACCCACATTTGTAGTTGGCACGTTTTCAGTATTTTTGGTAGATAAACTAATTAACAATAGTTGTTTGTCGGGTAAACAAGATATCTTAAGCACTAATAATTAATGATTTTATGCATTAGGCAAATAGTTTTAAAAGTAAAAACAAATAACCGCAGGGAGATTTGAATATGGAAGTCTTCATTATTATATATTCCTTCTACATCATTGTCCTTTTTTCTCTCTAAACAGAGCTAGAAGCCTTGCTATATAGTTCCTTATGAAACAAACACCAGCAATATATTCTAGAATCCTCAAAAAAAGCGTTTCATGTATTGGAAAACCAGCTTCACGAACCTAAAGGCATGAATTTGGTTTAAATCTGGAGCCGAAACACCGATATTTATATTTTGTATGTTCAGCTTAGTTTATCGGAATCGTGCTCTCTTCTCTTACAGCTGCAACGTGGCGGTCATGCTGCTGACGGACATTGTGGTGGATGGCATTCCCGGCATCGATTGGACGCTTCATTTGCCACTGATGCTGCACATATTGTTCCTGGGGCTGGATCACACGCGCATCATTGTGCGGGAGCATTGCAAGCAGCTGTGCGTCAATTTGTTGATTGTTCTGGCCGAGCACAATGATCATCTGACGGTGGCGCGCATTCTGCTCAACAGCGAGACGAGCAAACTGGACTTGGGACTGACGGTGCCCGCTCTGCCCGTAATCGACAATAACTTTACGGAGCTGCATCAGCAGTTTGACAGCTATCTGCTGCATGTAAGCCCCCAGGCGGCCGCCTATGCGCTGCAGCACAATCTCTCCAGCTCGACAATCATTGCGTCGCACTCGACCAACCAGCAGACGCTGCCACAGAATCTGCAACAGCCGCCGCCAGTGCTGGGGGTGGGAAATGCCACGCCAGCGGCACTGGCCTCGACGCCCGCGGCGCTGCAGATCAATCCGAATAATACAGAGAACTCGGAGGTGCCGTTAATCCATGCAGATGAACATGCTCCACCACAGCCGGGTCCCAGCATGCCCATAGCGCATGTGATCAAGAGTTTGCTCAAGTTCCTCGCCCACGATACCTGCCAGCCCCTCTGGAACTATGAGGATATCACGGCAAAGGTGTGGGCCGTAAAATCCGCGGAGCAGCTGAGCTGCTTCCTGAAGCACATGGTCAAGGTGTTTGCCGATAGCTATCCACAAGCACGCATTGCCGAACGCTGGGCGCAAACGGCTTTACAGCTGGGTCTGTCCTGCTCCTCGCGCCATTATGCCGGACGCTGTCTGCAAATCTTTCGCGCTCTCAATGTGCCCATCAATTCGCGCATGCTGTCGGACATACTGTCCCGTCTGGTGGAGACGGTGGCTGAGCAGGGCGAGGACATGCAGGGCTATGTAACGGAGTTGCTGCTCACGCTGGAGGCTGCCGTGGACAGCTTGGACTCGGACTTCAGACCCCTGGATGTGATGAAAGATATATTCAAGAGCACGCCCAATTTGAACAACAAGGATGGCGGTCCCAACTCCATTCTGCCCGGCAAGAAGTCGCCATCGGGCATGACACCGCAATCCTCCAACTACTCAATACCCAGCCATGGACGCAGCACCAGCTACTCGGTATCCTATTGCGGACGCAAGGCCAACAACTCGCCCTGCGACAAGCAGGCGGAGCTGCGGAATCGTGCCTCTGGCATTGAGCTGGAACGCAGTGTTGTCAGCAAATTTGTCGTGGGCGGAGTAGGCGTTGGTGCCGGTTCGGCCTTGTCGCGCTCACGCAGCGCACAGAGCCTGAAAATGCTGGGCGATACGGCCACGCAGGATGACAAGATGACCATATTGGCGCAGCTGTTTTGGCTGTCAGTTTCGCTGCTCGAATCGGACTATGAGCACGAATTCATGCTGGCGCTGCGGCTGCTAACCCGAGTGCTGCATCGTCTGCCGCTGGATCGTCCCGATGCGCGCGACAAAGTTGAGAAGTTGCAGCAGCAGCTCAAGTGGACCGGCTACCCAGGTGTCCATGCGCTGCTATTGAAGGTGGGCGTAGCTCGGACTAAACACAGCGAATCCAGCTAATATCCAAATATTCATTCTTGTTTTCAGGGCTGCACCCACAGTGCCACCTATGAGCCCACAATTACGCTGCTGGCCCAGTTCGCACCGCTGCTCAGCCTGCCCGTCTGTGATCCCACGCAGAGCTGTGCTTTTCCCATGAACGTGATCGCCCTGCTGCCGTACATGCTGCTCCATTACGAGGATGCCAATGAGATTTGCATACGCAGCGCCGAGAATATCGCACATGTTTCCACGGAACTGGGCGCCAAACTGGAGAATCTGGGCACTGTGATGACATTGTACAGTCGCAAAACGTTCTGCAAGGAATCGTTCCAGTGGACCAAGTGCGTGGTCAAGTATTTGCATGACACATACGCTCACATGGGCCTCCATATGTTGGCCTTCCTCATCGAGGTGCTGGAGAAGGGGCCTCAACAGGTGCAGGTTCCGGTGCTGAATGTTATTCATTGCATGCTACACTACGTAGATCTATCGGCGCCTCAGGCGCAGACAATCAACGCAGATTTGTTGCGTGCCATTGGCAAATATTTGGATGTGAGTGTGAACTCATCAAAGATACTTTAAGCGGCTCTCTACTCTCATTTGTCACTTGCAGACGGTCAATTGGAAGGACTCTCTGAAGATACTTAAACTGATTGTGACACGCAGCTCTTCGCTGCAGGTGGTCCCGCCCAGCGATGGCAGCAGCGCCGGCTTATCGTTCTCCTTCTATGGCGCATATCCGGACTCGGATATGTTCTGTAAAAAGGAACTGGCCGGCCGCACCATGGAATTCACATTCGATGTATCCCAAACGCCGCTTATCGGGCGTCGCATCCTGCTTAAAACCGAGGAACCAGGCTCTGGCGGTGCTGCATCGGCCACGGGCAGCTCATCGCTAAACTCCACATTAACCAACGCCACCACCGTGACGGTTGCGCCTGCTCAGCAGGTCAGCGCCCAGCTGCAGCAGCATCGCGCCCACACCAATGTGGCTGCCATCGCCGCCTCGGCCGTTGCCGCCCAGCAGCAACAGCAGCAGCACGGCGTTGGCCTTGGCAGCGTTGTGGGCACGCCTAATTCGCCGAGACGCAGCGCTAGCCTGTCGCCGGCGGATACCGTGCCGCTCAGCGGCTGGAAGCGTCCCTGGATGTCGCAGTGTCGTGTGCGCGAGTGTCTGGTGAATCTATTAACCACCTGTGGACAGCGAGTCGGGCTGCCCAAGTCGCCATCGGTAAGTTTGTGGCCACAAAGACTGCGGCCAGGGGTCGACAGTTTCGTCAGCCTGTACATTAGCAAGGTGCATGCTTTGAGCTCCCCTAGCGCTAGCTTTTTCAGCTCCTGCTTTCTAATATGGCCATCATCTCTACAAAATTATTTATTTCTACTTCTTTTTCTTTCATGTAAAAAAAATACAACCAAATCAAACTCGAAAAACAAAAACCAAACCCAATGTCTAACTAAAATTAACACGCCATTTTATCATCATTAACAACCCGAACCAAACCCAATTATAGGATGATTTTCTAAACTCTATTTGCTCAAAGGTAAAGGAACATGTTTCTTAATGCCACGTGTAGCTTTGTCTTTGTTTACGTAATTTGTTTTGGCTCGTTTCACATTTCATTTGTACTTATATGTATCGCTCATTGTTTCATTCCACCCATACCGTACACATGCAACGGGGATCGTTCCAGTTTTCGTATCTGTCTCGTGATTGTGATTTCCACGATCCGCCGTTTTTGCTTCTCGAAAACTGGAATAGACTCTGCTGGCATCGCTTGTTCTGTTTCGTTTCGTGTTGTTCCGTACTTTTGACTTTTTGCATGTGTGTTTTGTTTCAAACTGTACCGTTTCGTTTTCTTGTTCACGTTCAGTCTTTGAGCACATCGCTACTAACGGGATCGATTGCGACCAGACAAAGCGTAAGCTTTCCAGTCTTTTTCTTAATTAACATTTTATTATTAGATCAACTTCAGTGTTAGCCCTGCATGTCTCTTTGCTTAAGTGGTTACTAATCTTTGTCTCGCTTGCCAACATGTAGGTCATCTTTAGCCAATCTTCGGATCTGATGGAACGGCAATCATCGGCTGCCTCGTCCACTGAGGAAACATCGGGTCCGCAGGGCGATCTAAGCAGCGGTTCGCGTCGTGACGATGGCCAGCCCGATTTTACTGTCTTCAAGGACTTTGATTTTCTGGAGTATGAGGACAGCATCGCCGGCGAGTCCACGGACAACTTTAATTGGGGTGTACGTCGCCATCAGCTGTTCGAGGGCGACGAGGATCGTTTGAACCTCGGTAGCGGCATTGGTGGATCCATCAAGGGCGGCCATTCCTCTGCACTGGAGGACAGCTTCAGCGATAAGACACCAATTCTGAGCAAGCGTAAGCGACAGACCGCAGACGATTCATCCGATGAGGAAGCCGAGTCGGAGTCACCGCTAGACGACGATCACCGCCAATCCTTCTTGAAGTCCATCTTTAGCGGTGCTCCACCTTCTTCCCTCAGCCTGCGAGAGCGACGTCGCCGCAATTCCGTGTCCCGCAGTGATACCAGCGGTTCCAGTGCTGGGGATTTGGGTGACATCACGCCATGCAATGCCTCGCCACATATGCAGGGCATTATTCGCTTTGGCGCCGTCGTTCGCGATGAGGCGGAGGAGAATTGGCGACGCCAGCTGCAGTCCATGCTGGTTAATCAACCCTCAGCGCACACCTCCGAGCTGCTGCAGCAGCTGTACAGGCTGATCAAAGAGCTGACCTTCAAGACAATTACCATTTCGAAGGAGGCCAAGAAATTCTTCACCGGCATTGGCTCCCAGCTGGGCAATCGCATCTCACTCTTTACGGATTTGCTGAGCTCGCGTGCCGATCCGCCGCGTGTGTGGTGCAGCGAGATGCAGACCACCACGCCAAAGCTGTTTGAAACTCTGAGATTCAATGTGCTGGAGGTGCAAGAGCATCTGGAGACGTTTTTCGATCGCAAGGATCAAGTACTGGAGGTGATTTGGCTTAGTAAATACTCTTTACCATCTGCTTTAATGTGTGATTCGCAATTACAGTGCCTGGACGCAGTGAAAACATCATGCAAACTGTCTCTCTTCAATGAAGCGGACGTGGCTGCCTCGGGCTTGGAGCTGCCCAGCAGTTCCAGCATTCCCTGCATGCCCTTCGATCCCGCCTCAACGGAGGTTGTGCTGGACTTGGGACGTTCCTTGTATAAGCTTATGTTTCAGCTACTTTTGCTGATTGAATCGAATCATAAAATATCCTCGAATGTGGTTAATCATTTTCGCATCAATGAAGACGTATGTGATGCTGTCCAGTTGGCATTTGCTCAGCTTTAATCTACTGTTCTCTTGCAGATGCATGACATATCCGATCTCTATGCCCTGGTACGAGATGCTTTGGTGCGGTGCACCAGCGAAGCTGAGCTGGATTGCTTGGAATCATCCACCTCAACGGAGGGTGAGCACACGCCCACGCCCTCGCCCGGTTTGCCCATGACGCATGAGGAGTTCGAGGCGTCGCTGCACGAGCACATTGATCGGCAGTGTTGGACCAGCGCCATTTCCCATGTGCGACAGTATCGACGCGTGTCCACGCTCAGCGCCGGTGATCAGAGTCTGACCATTCTTAGCTATGGAAATTTGGACAGTCGCATCAAGTTCGATGAGATGTCGATTATATTGAATGCCTATGCCCATAGCCTTATGAAGGATCGGACAGGTTTGTTTCTACTCAAAATGTATTTGTTTGGAAAATATTTGTAACAATTTAACTGACCAGCAGAAGCCTTTATTGTATCCAAATCGGACTCGGAGCTGTTTGAGGTATATGCGATACTCTCAGAGAACTTGTATCACGTTTCTAGCGCCCTGACCAATATGGAAATCAATATGAAAAGCTACTCCATGGGGGCCGGTTCAAGTAATTTGCATCGCAGCGAGCAGGACATTGTGACAAATCTTTAAATATAAAGGAACCCTACATATGGTTAAGATTAGTGCAGAATTAAGCTCATTTTGATATGTAATCAAATTAGTTTTTAGTATTTAAGCAGCATTATAGGACACTATCATTCAGTTGAGAGTTGAACAAGCATTATTGTGTATGAACAAATGTGTTTTTAAGTACGATATAATTACATAACATATACATACAAATTTAACAATCATCGCAATTATAATCTATAATGCAAATACGGAACCAGCAAACAGCTCTTCGTATGGCCCCTGGGTACATTGAACAATAACTTGCTATATAGTTTTTTTTTCTATAATAGTATAAACATTTAATTACAAAGTATTTGTATTCTCTCTGTTCACATTCAACTGGAACATCCTACAGTAAATAGAGCAAATTTTCATCTTAGCATTTAGTCAGGTGTGTTGTACGAACTCGCTGTCAAAGATATTTAGCAACCTTTCAACTAGTGGAACAGATTCTTGAGCGCCTTTCGTTGCTGCTTATTATATTCGGCTAGCAGCTGCTTGGCGCTGTTTAATTCATTTAGGATTTGTTTATTTTCCGGCAGCAGTTTATGTGCATGCTTCAGATCGTTTATGGCCTCTTCGTAGTTGCGCATGGCACGTTGCGCTTGTCCTCGTCTATAGAACGCCTTGCTGCAGTTGGGATCCAAGCGTATGGCCTCGGAGCACTCGTATTTGGCATGCTGATAGTTGCCCAATTTCAGTTCCACAGCCGCCATATTGATGTTGTTCACCACGGAGAAGGCATCCAATCGTCTCAGTTCCGAGTCATCTTGACTGCGTTTCAGTTCCTGCCAGTCAAAGCTTCGGCGCAGCATCGTATAGTAACGATTCGCTTTGCGGTATTTGGCACGCGCCTCATGGAAGCGACCCAGCTGAAAAAAGTGATTGCCCGACTTTCGCAGGCCCGTGAGCAGGCTAACAGCTGTTTCCACCTAATACAGAAAACAACAATAAATATTTAGCACCTGTCATGATGACATTGCATAATTTAACCCTACCGTTGGCTTGTGGAATTTGCCCGTCCAATCCTGGGGATAGGGCGGCAGCTTGTCTGATGTCTCATCGCTGCATTCGATGGCCCAATCCTCGCCAGGAGCCAGCTCGCCGCTGTCGGTTATCGTTATATCCGTCGTCGGAAGGGCTTCGTCGTTGCAGTTCTGTTCCATTTCGGCAACGATGCCCAGACCGCGCAGTACACGGCCCACAACGACATTGCTGCCATTGAGGTTCTCACAGCCGACGGCTGTGATAAAGAACTGGGAGTTGTTTGTATTTGGCTTGCCATAGTTCGCCATGCTGACCACGCCCTCCTCATTGTGCTGCAGGTAAGAGTTCTTGATACAGTTTTTCAGATAGGAATGCACGCATGTACACCCACCGTCAGCTCAAAGTTCTCATCCTCGAACAGTGGACCATAGATGCTCTCGCCGCTGGTGCCATCGTTGTTCACCAGATCGCCTCCTTGTACCGCAAACACCCGCTTGATTGTATGGAAACGCGTGCCCTTGTAATGCAGCCGTTTGCCCAGCTGCCCCACGCCACGTTCGCCCGTGCATAGAGCACGGAAATTTTCCGCTGTCTTTGGCACAACATCCTTGCGCAGTTCAATTACCATGCGTCCCGCTGCGCAAATCAGTTACGAATATGTACATACGATAACAATTAACTAGGTCAAGCACACAGATAATGAGCTGCTCCCGCTTACCGCTTTCTTCGCCAATGCTGATGTCGAAGTAGACAAGGGGATTTGTTGTCTTCACCGGCTGCAGCAGTTCCTGTTTAGTTGGGCTCATTTTGGTCATCAAGGCGAAGCCTTTAGCCACCCGCTTTTAGTTTTAACTTTGGACCTGAACGATTCGAAAACAAGTAAACAAATAAAATGCGATTTATATTTCAAGAGTGCTGCCCATCTGTTGCACTTTTGCAGCTAAAACAGCTGTTGGTGCTGCCAACTGCGCGCAAATGCCGCAGCCGTTATTTCTTAAATTCTACACACATACTTTAATCGTAATTTTTTTTTTCAAGTATTTTGGGACTTCTTAACTCTCAATTCCCAGTTTTTGTTCCTTGTTGAGATTGATACTTGTTTATCTTCTAAGAAGTTATTTCCTTTGGCTTCGAACCCAATAAAACTGTTCAAAGAAAATTTCTTTAAATTTCAATTTGTGTTGTCTAGTCAAAGTTTTTTGCCCTTAACTATATCTCTTAATATTTAATGTTTTCTCATACCGCCTCGTTTAGGTATTTTTTTTATTTTGCCTCCTTAAGCAAGAGTTGCACAATGTTCAGACAATCAAGTAATTTGCCTAGAAGCAACCATATAATTTACAACTAATTGAGCTAGGACCTCCCACTGAAAAATACTATAAAAGGTTGCCGTAGCCAGACTCCTGTTCGCAGTTTAGGTTTTACCGTGACAGAATGCTGAACATATTTGATCGGGAACTGGAGAGGATTGATTATTTGCCCAAGCCTGGCTTAACTTGGGTGGAGTACAGCGCCTACGCATTGGGTATTAACATGGCGCCCAGGAAACGCACCTCTCGGCCCTGCAGATTGTGAGTATTCCATGAAATTAAAGACATTGCAATTTTAACTATGAATTTTAAACTTTAGCTTACGCATTTTTGCACTGCTTGTAAATCTGAGCATTATCTACAGTCTCCTTAAATTTATAATGGCCAATTATATGGTCTCCTTTGAAGCCTATGTAGAGGTATGTTCTGAGTCTATGAAGAGGTATGTTTTCAAATTGGACTCTTTACAGGCTGTGCTACTTACCTTTCAGCTGTCAGTTGGAATGGTCAAAATGATGCATTTTCACAGCTTTCTGGATTCTTGTGTGGAGCTGGTACGCACCACAGAGACGGGTGGTATATTAAAGCATTTGGGTCTATTTGATTTGGGTAAGAGAAGGGACTTTAATGTTGCTTGTATACCTCAAATATTGTTTTTCAGATTTGACCAACCCTCATGTGTTGTGCAAGAAATTGGGCTCGATGTTGAGAAGGAGCTGGCTGGTGATCGATCGTCAGGTGATGTTCTTCTACAAGATCGTTTGTATGCCAGTCCTGTATTATTGCTTGCGACCATATTTCCAATACATATACGATTGTTATATTGTGCAGGATACTTGCGCAATGACTTTGAGTAAGTGAATAAACAAGAACTGTAGGGGCCAGGCTTACTCACTTTTTATTATATGTAGCCTATCCAGCAATCGTGCCGTTTGTGCACCTGGGTAAACATGAATTTCCCTCATTTTCAGTGCGCTTTTTTCTGCTTCAATCTGGTCCGTTTTGGTGCTTTTTTGGTAGGTCTTGATTTTTGTTTACATATATTCTCTTATCCAAAACTTTCGGCAGCTGTCTTTGGCTTCAATAGCCTCTTTGTGGTGCTTACCAACCATGAGGCCTGTCTTATAGAGGTCTTACGATATCTGGTCCAAAATTCCACAAATGATTCTGTGGTTCCTAAATCCTCCAGGGTGTTTTATATTCGTTGTTGTGCCAGACTTTTTGCACGTATCTCGAGGTAAGACTTTAACTAAATTGCATGTGTAAAAGATTTTTAATGTTCTTTTCCACAGACATCATGCTCAAATTGAAAATGTTTTTAAGTATATAATTCTAGTCCAATGCGTGATAAGCAGCATTCTGATATGCATGTTGCTCTACAAGATCAGCACTGTGATGGTGGGTAATCTGAAGATCCCTAACGTTATGTAGAAATTGCTTTATTTTAATTCGATTTCAAATATTTTAGGAAGTAGGCTGGGTCTGGATGGGCATGATTATGGTTTACTTGGTAACAATTACTTTGGAAATCAGCTTATATAATGTCAATGCGCAAAAGGTTGAGTCTCAGGTAAAGTTATCCTTTGAACAGAAAATCTTAATATTTTTCATAGAGCGAATTATTATTTTTCGACTGGTACAACTGCGCCTGGTATAACGAATCTGAGGATTTTAAATTAATTATTAAACTAATGCTGCTTTTCTCAAGACGAGCTTTTGTTCTAAGCGTTGGAGGTTTTACCAATTTATCCCATAAATTTTTAGTACAGGTTAGTTTAAGGGATGCTCTGAAAAAGAAACCTAAACTTCTTTAACGTCGTTCAACAACATTTGACTTATCTTTTTAATCCTTGGCAGGTTTTTCGAATGAGCGGAAATTTCTTTTTGCTATTGCGTAATATGAATAACAAATGATGCTCTACAAATACTTTATACAAAATTACAACGTTGGAAAACATTTATTTTAAGGTGAAATTCATTAGGCGACTTAAACACGAAAAAAATATTGTAATTGGCACATTAAACGTAGTTGACAAATATGTTAATAATGTATAGATTGCAATATGGAATAACCATATGGGGAAGATATAGAAATGCAATTGATTTGGAGTTGTACACGGCACAGTTTTCAATATATAGTAGTATAATACAGTCGTCCATGGCTGGCTTGAATTTAAAGCACAATTGGCAGTTAAGAAATTTGTTGCATCATATTATTATGATAATATATGAACAATGCTTTAAAGCTTAACGTCTCTCAATGTTTTTTCTTTTGTTCCTTTCTTGGTTTTTGTTTTCTGGTTCTCGTTTATCGTTTTTCACTAAACAAAATATTTCTGCTAAAAGACTAAAATTACATAATTTCATTCAACGGCTACGGCTAATTCCGATTTGTTCGTATTCGCCTCGTACTTAGATGTTAATTGAAGTAGTCGGTAGTTGGTAGTGCACTTAGTTAGGGTATGTATGTCTAGGGTTCGAGGCGATTGCGCCTAAAGCAACCACTCGGCAGTGCTTCAGATATTAAACGTATATTATCCACCTCACCGGATAAATCAGCCAGTTCTGCTTCGTACTTGTCAATTAATTTCTTTTGTATATTGCGCTGTTCTCGGTACTTCTCAATGCGTCCAGTTAGATTCACGCGGTTGATGTCGCTCTCCACGACAGTGAGGCGGTTTTCTGAATGGAAGATATTATTAGCAATGGGGTGCGCTATTTAGATAAAGTACTTGCTTACCCAATTTATCCAAATCATCTGTGTTGATGTCCTTTAAGTTCTCCAGCTCGTCCTTGATCGCTGTCAGCTCCGCGTTGGCCTTTTCAATTTGTTTTTGTGCCTCCTGCGTGTCAGCCTTGGCCTGACCCACCTTGCGCTTGGCATCATCCACGAGATTATCATCTTTGGTTGAATTGTCTTCCAGATTGAAGATATTCATTTCAGTCAGCTTCACGCGGTGATTTAGTTGGTCAGCCTCGTCGCGTAGCTTGCGAGCGGCGACCTTGGTCTCATTTGCCGTGCGGCGGATCAGCTCGGCATCCTAGGAGCACATACCTGGTCAGTAGAGGGTATGATTGGGATCCAAGCATGACTTACCGTAGAAGCCTGTTCGGCATACTTCTCCTGGGCTTCCTGTGCATTGCTCTTGGCCTCATTGGCATTCTTATTGGCACCCTCTAGAGCCTCGCCAGCTTGGCGAATCAGATTGCCTGCATTTTCGATTTCCTTCTCGATGCTGGGCACCGTTTGCAAGGCCAAGGCAGCCTTCTCCGAAGATCTTTGCACGTCCGACTGAAAGCCGGCCAGCGTGTTGTAGGTATCGTTGGCTTCCTTGAGTGTACTATCGCCCTGCTGTACCGCCTTGGTGGCGCGTTCGTGGGCAGCCTTGGCGCGCTCCAACAGCTCGATGTCATCCATCTTTTGTGCATCGGCTCTGGGTAGTAAAATTTTGAATTTTGCTAACTGCAAAGCTCACTGGCTATGACTTACCGTTCGAGAAGCACCTGGGCAAATTTACTTTCTGCCTCGAAATCGGCAAAGACCTCGCCATTGCTGTTGGATAACTCGTTGATCTGCTTAAGCAGATCATCGGCGCGCTCATTGGCAGACACTGCCTCCTTCTTCAGCTTGTTTATGTCAATGTCCGGCTGGGTTTGTCGGTTCACATCATTGAGCAGCGTGAGGGCCGCATCGTAAACCTCGTTGGCCTTGCGTAGCGCCTCCTTTGAGGTTTGGACGACAGTGCCCAGGGATTGCTTAACCTGATTCAGCTCGAGGCGCACTTCAGAGCGGAGCTCAACGCTGACCTTTTGCTGCAAATCGATGGCATTCTTGGCCAGCAGATGCGCCTTCTCAACAGCATCTTTGGCGTCCTTGGCATTCTTTAGATCGAATTGCGCCTCCGACTCGAGGCGATCGGCAAAAGCGCGGGCCTCGCGTGAAATGTCCGATATCTGCTCGGATTGCTCGCCAAACTCCACTGACTTGTTCTGGGCCTTGGCCAAGGCCTGTGCACCCTCATCGTTGAGCAGATCCAATGCCTCCTGCAGCTCCTTCTTGGCATCATCGATGATTTTGTGCAGCTGCGTATAATTGCTGCGTGCCTTAGCGATCTCCGCGTTAGCATCCTGCTGCAGTGCATCGGCGCTTACCAAATGACTATGCATGCTGTCCAGGCGCTTGTGCAGATCGTTGATGACCTCAACATAGGTCTGGCCTCCTTCGCCAGAACCAGAGCGTGCATCCTGTGCCAAGATGGCCACCTTTTCCTGCACTGCCTTCAACTTGCCCTCGAACTCCTCATCGTTGGTCACTGGTGTGCGTGCGATCTCATCCAGAGTTGAGCTTAAGTTGGCTAGCTTGGCGCGATGCAAATTTGCCGCTTCCTGCACCAGATTGTAACAATCCGGACAGTCCACACAGCCGCGATGACGATCGTATTTGTTCTCCTTGCAGCGATCGCAGCGACGTCCCTCCACATTGTCATTACATGGACACTGGCCATTCTGATCGCACTGGAAGCCCTTGGAGCCGCTCTCGTCGCACTCACACGGCTTGCAGCCCTCCACGGAGAAACCAAAGAAGTAATTGGCGCACTGGTCACAGCGCACGCCCACCACGCCCGGCTTGCAGTGGCACTGGCCCGTATACCTGTCGCATGTGGAATTGTAGCTGCCGACGGGATCGCACAGACAGTTTTCACAGCCATTGCCGGAACGTATATTAAAGTAGCCGGGCTGACACTCGCCGCAGTCGCGTCCAATCACATTGGGCTTGCACTGGCACTGGCCAGTGACCTGGTCGCAGCGCGAGATGCTCTGCTCGTCCTGCTCGGTGCCGGCGGCATAGCAGCTGCACCGATCGCACTTGCCGTGGGGCAGGGCCAGCGGATCACCAAAGTGTCCGGGCAAACATTGGTCACAGTGTTCGCCAGCTGTGTTATGGATGCACTTCAAGCACTCGCCGCTGGTGCGATTGCAGTTGCCCACCGCATTGGGATCGACATTGCCATTGCAGTCGCAGCTCTTGCAGGTCTGCACCTCACCGAGCAGTCCAGTGGGATCTCCATAGAAGCCGTCGCTGCACTGTTCGCAGCGGGAGCCAAAGTAGCCCACGGGGCATTCTGTGCAGATGACCGTGTCGCCGTTAATTTGCAGGCAGGCGCCATCGTTGGGGCAGGGACAACGTTTGCAATCATAGGGTGTGCCGCCCAATGCGTTGCCATAGTAGCCCTTGGCGCACTGGTCACAGTTATCGCCCTGTGTGTTGTGCTGGCAGATGCAGCTGCCCGTCTCCGAATCACAGATATCCGCATGGCCATGACAGTCGCAAGGTATGCAGGGCATGAAGGGTCCGCCACGTGCTGGACTGTGGCGATAGCGTGGCGCGCAGGACTCGCAGAACTGGCCCAGATAACCCTCGGGGCAGGTGCACTGCTCAATCCAGGTGGCCGGCTGCCCGGCAGCACCCCTATGCGCCGTTTGAAGTTCCACATCGTCAAGATTGGCCTCGCCCTGCACGGAATAGGTGGCCCTGATCTTTATAGCCGTCAGATTGGATAGTATCGAGAGAAAGCCTCGTGCCGACTGGCTGGGCTGCCACTGGTAGTCGTGATGTTCATGCAAACGGAACGTGTACTCCTTGACACCCTGGTCCGGTATGCCGTTGCCCTGGGCAAAGATGGGCAGTGAGATTTTGCTGCCAGCGCCCTCCAGGATGACATCACTGGCACTGCTGCTGGGTCCCACCTGACCCACCAGCTGCAGCTTGAACTTAAGGTCGCGATTGTACGAGGCACGCTGATCGCCCAGGAAGCGATCCGGCGCCTGGAAATAGACGTACTCATTGCCCTGAGCTGTGGTGCCAATGCTGCGACTATACTGATTGTATTTGATGTCCACATCGCGGCGATTCAGATCAATTGCTGTCCAGCGTTCCTTGTGCTTGTTGAAGCTGGAGGTGACGGAGACAATGGAGTAGCCGGGTGCGGTCTGGCACTCGGAGGTGTGGCCATAACAGAAACAGGGCGTGCAACCAAAGCGATTGCTCTTATCCAGATTGAAGAAGCCCGGCTTGCATCTGCCAATTGTTAAGATTAGAGAGCTGAGCTGGACTAAGTCCGCAACGTCTACTTACTCGTTGCAGCGTCTGCCCTCGACGTTCTCCTTGCAGAAGCAAATGCCGCTTTCGGCATCGCAGGCTGGCGTATTGTCATGGGAGCCACGCGCATCGCAGCCGCATGGCTGGCATCCATGGGGTCCGAACTGGAAGTAGTTGTTGGCGCATCGATCGCACTTGTCGCCCGTTACGCCTGGCTTGCACTGGCACTTGCCCTGGCTGTTGCACTGCAGCGAACGGGAGCCGACGGGATCGCATCCACAGTTGATGCAGTAGGCGTTGTCGCGCATATAGAAGTTCTCCTTGCACCGCTCGCAGTTGGGTCCATCACGATTGTCGCGACAGTCCAGGCAGTGGCCGCCGTGACCCGTCTGATTGAACAGATGCGCGTCGAAGTAGCACTTGTCTGCAAACCCGTTGCAGTTGCAAGCTGTAAGTGGACAAATTGCAAGATGAGAGTTGGATTCCTTTTTGATATACTTGCGAGGCTGCTTTACAGTTGATGAGGTACCAGTGTGCATCGGCGCTGGCGCCTATGAGATTAGTTTCCAGGGCATGGTCATAGGACCAGCCGTATGCTTGGGTATGGGCCACTAGGCAGCCAAGTTGCAACCACAGCCTCAACATGACTGACAATTGGTCAGCATCAGTTGCAAGCTGTGGCAGTTGTGGCAGCTAACGGCAAAGCAGTTTGTCCTTATATAGGAGGTCAGGCACACTGAGGCGAATGTTATGGAAAGCGGAACTGAGAAAGTCTGCCAAGCGAATGCCTGACCTAATTTAAAAACGGACCTAGGCTAATTTAACAGCAATTCCTGTTGCTGTTTATTTATAGATCTTTGCCCACTGTGCATACTGTAACCAGTTTTAACGCCGTTGCTGTTTTCCTACCTTTGCACTCGTTCACTTCGGTTGAGGTTGCCCTCTTCCACTTGACGTCATTGTAGAGCGGCAAGCAGCGATCACAGTCGGGCCCGTCCGTATTGTGGCGACACTCGCAGACCAGAGTGCGCTCCCCATGCATTCCGGTGCTGGCCACACACTTGCTGGCATGTCCGTTGCACTTGCAGCGTGCTCCCACCGCAATGTCGCTGATGGCATAGAAGTAGGACTTCAGTACTTGGGAATCGCCGAACAGCTCGTCACCGAATGTATTCAGGCGATCCAGGGTGATGCGAATGTCAGTGGCGGTTACCCACTCCTGCAGCTCCGCACTGCGCTCAAAATTGATGCCGCTCGGGCGACCTTCGAGCGTGGAGAAGGCAATTTCGCCGTCACGCAGCGGAGAGATGTCGCTGTACTCGCTGGTGCAGAGGGCGTGAGCCTCGCCCTCGCCCTTGCGAATGGCACGCGAATCGGGCAGGTAGTAGGTATCCCGACAGGCGGCACTGTAGAACTGATAGGGTATCCAGGGGCCGTTCTCCGAGGTGCGCTTGTAAATCGTAAAGGACTCGGGACGTGGCGAACGGAAGAGAATGCGCACGTAAGTTATGTCGTAGGATTTACCTAGAATCGAAAAAATAGCCATATGAGAATGTTACTTTGGTTTTGGCGTCTGTTGGACTTACGCAAATGCAGCGTTAGATTCACATGGTTGGGATGCTGTATGCCCTCCAGCATGGTCTCCGATTGCCACCAGGTGGGATTCTGTGGATCATGCAAGTCTGTCAAATATGTGGGCTTGTGATCCTCATATCTAAGCGGAAAAAGAGAAGATTTACCATGTGGTTGTTGCCATGTGTAGTGGATAAATTTCTAATTTACCTGCAGAAGGCGCAGTTCTTGTGATTCGGATTCATGGTCTGCATACAGAAGTGATTATCCCCTTGCTCACCGCAGGTATTCGTCGATTCGATTTGCAATTGGTAGGCAGCATTTATAAATTCGGGCAAGCATTTCTAAATGGGGTTCCGAGAAATATGAAAAAATGAATTTGAAGACTGTGAGGCAAGACTGTTTAAAGCCAATCAAATGTCTGTTGTTTAGCCCTGTTTCCTTAAATTCTAAATTATGTTATTTTTCAATTTAGTGTCCAGAAAGGAGCTTGAAGAGGCGGCGAAGAGCGCGACAGTTTTGGGCAATTTATACCCATCCAAGTATTCTTTATTGTTCAATTAGTTTGTATGTCTACATCTAAATTAACGCCCAGCAAATCTATTGAACCCGCAGAAGAAACGCGTGCCACACTTATTTCACTTAATTGGCTTGCCTGACTGTCAACTATTTAACTAAGATTTGTTGAATGGGAAGTTCCACCCACTTTCTCGACAATTCTGTAGACTTACCTGCGGTCGGCCATAGGGATCGTAGCACTCCAGCGCCGGCATAAATGTGGTGCCGCGCAGCTCGTGTCCGCCGGCGGAGTTGATGGGCTGGCGTTGTACGCCAAATGCAGCCGTCGCGCAGCTGCAGAGCAGCGCTCCGGCGAGCAGCAGACGCGCCGCGGAGGAGCATTCGCTGAGACTCCGCCTGTTGCGCCTCATCGTTGGCCTTGGTGGTCGACTGGTATCCGTGCTTTACAGACTAATTATTACACTAGGATAAAGGTTTTTCGAACACTTATTCGAGTAGTTCCAGTATTTCGGGTGGGTGTTTTTGATGGGTATCTGTGGTTTTTTGATCACTGTCACAATTTAAAGCATAATTGCACTTGAGTTAAAAGGCATCAGTGGCTCAACGAGATCGTGGCTGGTTCTGGAGCGGCTTTACTCGCTGCAATATGTACAAGATATTCGATTAGCTAATGCCTTAAGATATACATATCTGTATAAATAATAATTTTCGGCTAGCCCAGTCAACCATCTGTTGCACATATTGTCTGAGCTATATAAAAAGCGTTCGAGTTATTTTGCTGCTGCTTGGTTTTAATTAGTTCGTTCGCCGGTCCAAAAAACAAACTTTGCTGTCCGGTCAGTCAATAAGTTGCCCGATCTGTGTGTGTTAGTTCATTGAAGCCTTCCCCAGCAACCGCATGGTGCCTGGTTCTTTCAGTACTTTTGTATAAACAAAACAAAACAAAAGCAAAAAGCCAAAAACTGCAAATGAAAATTTCAAATAACAACAAAAGCAGCCAGCAAAGACATAAATAAACACTCGTACAAACACACACACACACACACACACACACACACATATAAAATTGTATTACGCGCTGGAAGTGAACTCAGGCATTGCCCACAAAATTTGTATTTCCGACTATGTGTATGCAGTACGTCCCTCCAACCCAGCAGCAGCACCAACAATACCCCCAACTTTGTCTAGCCTCAGTATGAAACTTGAAATAATTCCAAACGATGATTTCATCTACATTTACTCCGCCCATACACACCACATAACATACATATATGTATCTAGATACATATCGCAAGTATCTGGATAAAGAAAACTTTGCAATTACTTGACGCAACAAAAAATGTGCAGGCTATTAGAGAACTAGTTAAAGGAATATTTGGATGCACTCGTCTTATTCTTAGCCAAGGTTAGATTCATTTAAACAGCGCATCTTTCAGATACTTGAGCTTGTGCCTAAGTATATTTTTGTGTACCGCTAATTAGCAAATATGCACAGCAAATTGAGTCTATTTACTTAGTGGAGATTTCAGATGATATCATTTAATATTTATAGTCAGATTCTTTTTGGAAATAGCTAGGTTAGGACCGTAAGATTGTTGAATAAAGCAAACTTGGCTGAACACAGTCAGCTGTCTGATTGAATAGAGTAGCAAAGAAATATTTAAAACGTGGAAAGGGACTTACAAGAAATTACCAGTTATAATGAGTCAGAAGCGGATCGAGGCAGACAAGAGTAAGATTAGAGTTTTTAATAAAATGTGGAGAGTATAAACATAAAATCTTTATACATATGTTATATATTATATACAATGAAGTATTCCAGGAATTATAGAATTCTAGGCGCCCTCTAACTGATTAATTCTGCTCAAGGCAATTTATTTTTTAATTCTTGATTAAATATGACAAAATAAATATGTATGAAGTTATATACAGAATTCATCAACTTCTATTCCATATCGCATATGATCCAATGAAAGATGCTTCGTTAAATATGAAGATCATATATTTAGAATTACATAAATATACTTTCAAGCATTTTGCGAATCTTAAATCAGTTCCAGGAACACTTTCATGCCTAACTCTATGAACAATTATATAAATCTATTTTAAATCATTCCGCAAATCTATCTTTGGTTCAGCTTGTATTCCATATTGCATTTGATCCAGAGTAAGGCCATAATTCCTCAGTGGAAATGAAAAATAAATTGGAAACAGTAACATATATCATTTTGCCAGTCTATAATCAATATCTCCATTCTTAACTCTTTGTGCTCGTATTCCATTGATATAATTTTTACTCAGCACACCCTTTCGTAACACTGTCTTCTAGTTTTTAACACAACTGTTGATTGTTTGCACAAAATTTGTAATTTATTTTTATCAGTTTTTAATTATAGCTTAGAAAGTGTGCACCCCTCGGGAAGAACACTGTTGAACTCTTTGTAGTCGCCAAACAGATTTATGTTGTGGCTTATCAGTATAGTCTCACATTTTTTTGAAAAAAATAACACAAAAACTGTTTCATTTCGAAACCGAATTAAGCACAAGAAAATCTCGAAGACTGTCGCCGGGGCAACATTTGATACACTTGTCAGGCCAAGTGAGTGTGCGAGTGTCTGTACGTGTGTGTGTGTGTGTGTGTGTGTGTGTGTGTGTGTGTGGAACCCTTTGGGAATGAGTTCAGCTGAGGCCAAGACTCAAATACAAGCACTGTTTATGTTGTTGCTGTCATACAGAGATATTCTATATACTTATATATATATATATATAGCACGAATGAACATCCGCTCCATTCAGATTTCAATTGTTGAGCTGCTGCTGGAAGAGCTGCTGCCTGTTGCGATACGCGCCTATGAACACGAGTTCCTTTTGCGATAAGAATTTGGGGCTACGAACTAGTGCGATATGGTGGCATGAACTGAATGGAATTGAGATTCAGATTGAGACCGAGACTGAGACTGAGGCACAGAGCACAAACACACAACACAACACACTCGGCGAGCGGATCGCAGTTTGTGGTTGTTTTGAAACGGCGCTTTTTGTTTGCACCTTTTGGTATTTATCTTTATTGAAGCGTTTGTTTTTATCAACTGCTTCACGACACACACGCTCACGCACACTCGCACACACGCACACCAGCTCAGGTAGAGGAAAAGCAACACGAATTCACTCAAAAGAAACTGCACACTTGGGTCTACGCGCTCAGATACTTTTACGAAATTTTTTGTTGTTGTTGTTGTTGTTGTTGTATATATATCTTCTTTTTTTTTTGGTTGTATCTTAGCGATGCACAGGGCAACAACAAATACTGCGTTATTTTCGTTTATTTATGGCTTAAGTTTGTTGTAGATACTAAATTTTTTTTGTCTGTCTTCTAACACATGCTGAATTTGGTTGATATTTTTGGGGGGTTTTCCAAAAAGATTGTTGTTTCGTTTATAAATAGTTTGCATGTTGCATGGAAAATCTCATGCAGTTGCATTCACATGTGCTTAATTGCATTTGTCATCGCATTTGCTTTCATTTCGAGTTTATTTTGTGTACTTGGCACACAACTTCTCGCTTTTCTGCTGACTTGGTAATTGTACGAATTTTGTAGTTGCTTTGTTTCATTATTAAGTACATTTTATCGGGGTTTCTTTTCATTTAATTTTTTTTTTTTTGTTTGACTTGTTGTAATTGTATCACTACACTGAAGGCAAGAACCTTTTGAGTAAACAGTTCGTCATACGCCGTCTGCCACACGCACACACACATACACACAAACACACATCAACATGCACCAACACACGACAAGATACTTTTTTATCTTGAGGTTTTCTTTTTATTGCTGGCTGCGCCTGCCGCCACGGCCAAAGCAAACAAAAAAAAAAACCCACGATTCACGGCGCGAGACAGCCGAAAATATGTATAAAAAACGGAAGAGCTCCAGAAGAAAAGTTAAGACTCCTCCGCACACAGCACACAACACACAACACTCTACACACAACACCACCGAACAGTTCAGCGGCAACGTTGTCGCACTTACTCCGCACAGAACACCACAGGCAACCGCTAACGAGGACGTCCAATGCTCAACTGACTCTTGAGGAATGCGGCGCAACCGCTCAGCGGCTCTCGTTGAGTGAAACTCTATGCTCTGCTCTGCTCTGCTCTGCTCTGTTCAGCTCGTATCTGTATCTGTATCTGTGCCTGTATCTGTGAGTAGCTGTGCGATCGTTGTTGCTGCTGCGGCGCATGGGCACTCGCCGAGCTTCTTGCCTGGCTGGGCTTAGCTTAGCCGGGCAACTATGTAGTTGAAATTGGAGAGCGAACGTTTCGCAGATTTGTGAATTGATGTTTAATTGTAATGTTCCTCCTCTTTCGTCAGGTCTTAAGTTTCAAGCATAATCCCAGAAGTGCACAATTTTGTTGGTCTTGGCAAATATTTGATAACTAGATATGAGCGAATGTTAGACATATGTGACATGAGATTTGCATGTGACTACTAGGCTGAATGCCCGGCATTATCGGAGGCTGTGCTCTCCGCTCTACTTTTGGACTTATGTAGTTGCTTACAGAGCTAGCAGGTTATCGCTGGCCAACTGATAAGAGTTCGTTCTACAAAAAAGCAGAAGCACTTTCTGTTTCATTGACTAAATTAATTTCTAAAAATGTGTGGCCATAGAAGAAGTGAAATTTATTGTCTGAGCAGTTATTGAATTAAAATCGATATCAACTAAATATATACGTTTATATTAACTTTGACATTATATGACATAGTCTAGAAACCTACCGAGTATGTGTCTGTCAGCCTGCATATTTCTATATTCAATAATTAACCTTCCACTTTTAATTTATTTTGATAATTTTATATTTAAATGTTAACCTAAAAGCATTGAAGCTAACGGGCAAACTATCTTAACCTTTGGTTCGTGTCAGAAATTAAGCTCTTGTCCAGGCTACTATGGAACTGCCTGCTATGTTATCGCAAAGCCTAATCAGAAGCTGAATGCTATGCAACTCGTGGCGGCTGTTATTTAAATCGCGGAACTTCAAATTTTGTTTTATACCAAGAAGTAATGAGAGTTTATTGTTTATATTTTTTTCTGCATCAAAAGAATATCATCGGTAAATTAAGTGTTATTCATTGAATTCAAGGAAAGCATACTATTTTATTCAATGTTATTCGGGTAGACAGTTAGAGATTGGCTAACAAGTTGTTGATAACAAGTTCAAGCTAAATTGTGAGTAGACTAAACAAATTTCTTTAGTTAAGAAGACAATCTGGCGTTTGTGGCGTACTGAATAGTTGTGGAATTACTTCTGCTGCTCATCTTCATCCTCTATATTGATCTTTATAATGTTGACAGCGGGACCTGGTGGATCGCTGCGCTCAGGTAATCCATTTACGGCGACTGCCGGGAGAGCTGCTGCAGTGTCGGGCTCCACGATGCACTCATCGCTGCCCGTGGTGCTGATGGTGATCGTTGGTATATTATCGGACCAAATGGAACTTTGGGAGTCCTCTCTCATGGCACGTCGCCGCTGGGAAGCACTGCGTTTGGGGAAAGTAATAGGTCCCGGCATATCCAATTCCTCCAAGTCATCCATGGTTGCTAAGGTGGGCGTAGAACTCGAGGCAGCGGCTGCAGCAGCTGCAACAGGCGGCGTTGGTGGCTTGACTGCTGGCCGATGTGATGCGGAGGATGTGCTGCTGCCAAAGTGCAGCGGAGCGCTTGGCGTAGGCGAATCCGGCTCCGGTGTGGGTGGCATCTCCAGCGCTGTGGCGCTCGAATTGCTCGACAATAGCGACGGTGGTGGCGGTGGTGTGTATGCCAAATACGTTGGGGTGGTTGGACCCGGTGAGTCATCTGAACCTTGCTCGACATCTTCCTTCTTTATGTTAACAGCCTCACGTACTAGGGCCAACAGGGAACCAATTTTTTTCCGTCCCTGACGCGACAGCGCCGCCAACTTCTCAGCATTCACCTGGCGTTGGCTATGTGTCTGGCTGGGCGTGGGCGACGACAGCGCCTGCGATTCACTGCCGCTGGCCAGTTCGGTGTTTAGGTGATCGGAGCTCGGCACTTGTGGTATTTCGCCCGACTTGGTCTTCTCCAGACTCTTGTCATCAAACTTGAATACCTCCGGCTCCGGCTTGGCAGCCACATTATTTGTCTTTGACCTGTATTTTCGGAACTTGAACTTGCCCAGACCTTTGCCGTCCAGATGACCGCCTTCTTTAGGAAGTGGAGGCAATTCCTTGAGTGGTTTTTCCTCCTCTTCTTCTTCAGGCTCTGGTGGCTTCTTTTCGTCAACGATGTGAAACTGACTCTCGGGTGTTCGTCGATCCGCAGTCTTAGCTGTAGAAGATTGTGGTTCCGGATCCAGTTCCGGCGTTGTTGGCTTGGTTTGCCCTTCCTTGTCCCGTTTGCGGCGCAGTAAACTGGCACGCCGTTCGCTGACAACTCGAGAGTTTGTCTCAGGATCATGTTCACCGGCCTTGGGTGACGGCGACTCGGTGTGAGGCGGCTGCTTGTGCCTGTCCCTTTTATCCCGAAAGCTTTCCCTTTCCTTTTTCTCTACTTTGAATCGGCTCTTGGGATGGGGCTCCTTTATGGGGAACTGGTCACCGCCACCGGCTGTGCCCGGACTGCTGCCTCCACCAGCCAGTGCGGCATTGGCTGCGGCAATGGAACTGGAACGCGCCCGCTCCTGCTTGGCAATCTGCACGATGTCCACAAGCGACGGTTTCCGGGTGCGTCGTATCTGCTGCAGGCGTGAAAGACCGAAGCGCTTCTCCTTGGGCTCCTCATCGTGCGGCAGCGAATCCTGGTGCTCAGTGTCCGTGTCATCATCATCGCGACGCACAAAGGAATCCTCATCCGAGGTGGCCGAGCCCTTGCGCAGGGCCTTCTTCATGATGCGTGAGATGAGCTCTGGAGAAGTTCAGGGGCGGGAAAGGGGAAAGGGGATTACACAATGTACTGCGGAATTTTCGATGGACGCTCACCTTTCCTTGCCTGATTCTTGTACTCCTCAGTGTCAAAATCTGGCGGCTGTGTGGGCGTGACGGGGGATGATGCCTCAAGTACCTTGCGCCAACGATTTGTCAGAGTTGTGGCCGTTGGTTCCGCCTGCTTAACCTCTGGTACTTTGAAAATCTTTTTGCGCTCCTCCTCCCGCTCCTTCTGCAGCTGTGTGCGCAGATCTTGATTAGCCTCGCGTAGCGCACCCGTCAGTGATATGAGATAATAGATGATGAGTATAAGGAGCAGCAGCAGAGGTATAACAGTGCTCGAGGATGTCAGATAGTCCAGGGGCTCATGGAGTTGCCTGCAGTGAAGGGGGCAGAATAATATGTTAAGCTATGATTGGATAACATTCATAATATTGGTGCTTACTTGGGCAACGCGTTGCGTGTGGTATTTGTAATGAATTCGGCAATGCGATTGTATTCCGAAAACGGGCCACAATGCCAGGAGGGGCGCAGCCAGACAATGGCATAGCCCACGGGCAGCACACAGAGGAACAGCATGGTCAGCAGCAGTGACAAATAGAAATTGTTGGACTTGGAAGCTCTGCAAGTATGTTTGGTTGATTAGGTGAATCAATTGATTGAGGTTTAGCATAGGACAATGGAATACTCACTTGAATACCACCTCGTGCGGCACATTGCATGTGAGCACTATCCATGACCTAAAGTACATCATAATCATCAGTTTGACAAGGTTGATGAGCACCAGACCCGGCGAGAAGAATATGCCCATCCACACTTGACCCTGGTTATTAATCAACGTCAGGATGTTCTCGGCTATCTTAAAGTCGCCATACTGCATGTCAGGCGCCACAAAAACAAAGCGTCCCATTAGTCACCCAGTTAAGAGTTGAGAGTTGCATACGAGGATTAGGAATGGTAGGTGGTAGCTTGTATGTGAAAGGAGGCGTCTATCTCTTACCTGTGGAAACGTTTTCTCCATGTCCCAGCACCAGTTTTGATTGACATAGCGCACAAATAGGGCACGCAAGAAGTCGATGCACAGCGGCGCCACAATGGACATAAGCTGCAAGGGCCAGCGTATGGTGGTGAGAGGATTATAAGAGGGTTAAGAGCATTTTGTAATGAAGTACTGGTCACTGCTTAAAACCCGCCACACGTAGCACATCCTCTGCATTGTCTCGTCTTTGCCCGTCCCGTCCCTGTCCGTGTCCCGTCCGCCTGCAGTTAAAGCCATGTTTATGGCTGATTTGGCTGGCCCCAAACTATCTGACCAAAAACCCATTCATTTTCCAACAGAAATTCATGCACGAACACGTGCCCAGCTCCCAGCCAAAAACCGCACATGGCCCAAAAACCCAATTTGGCCTTAACGAACGCACTGCTGCAAAATTTGTTATGCATAAGGCATAAATGCGCTTAACTGAAGCCCTGTAACATGCTTAATTTATGTTCCCAAATCGTTTAATAGAGATTATGTACGCCATGTCGAGTTGACAATAACAACAATAAGAATCTCTACATAATCAAATCGTGTGTCCTTTTTTTTTTGTGTGTTCTTTGGTCGCCTCGTCCTAAGCTGTTTACAGGCTCGGCGGCAACAGCCAAAAAGTAGGCCCAAAGTGCCGTCCGGCTGACCCTGAAAAGTTGCTCGTAGATCCCAATGAATTTTGCTGGCGATTAGCCTTGAAGTTCAAAATCAAATCCTTGGCCAATCGACACTCGTTCAACAAAAGAAAAACTTTGGCAAATCGATGCCAAAAGTTCAAAAATGTTTCTTATGCAAATGGCTATTGATATAAATTTCGCCCAGACAGCGGATGCCAGCTGTGTGCTGTGGCCAAAAGACTCCCGAGAGCGATTAGTATGATAAAATGCTTTTGATACACTGTTCCCAATGACACAATGGGTATATATATGGTCTGCTAAAATCTACATGTCTGCTATAATATTAAAGCCATTGCACTTTAGTTGTCAAGGACTATTTATAAGGAGTTCCTTATTAAAGTGCGAACAGAGTATCCTACTGTCGGGAGCATTCAACGTTTTTCCATATTTGTTTTTCGTCTTCCTCTGTTTTTATTTTCTTGCGGCGTTTGTTGCTTTTTGCCCCCGCTTCAGACTCTGCCAAAAATTTGATTTTTTGCATGAAAAGCGGAAAACAAATTTTTTTTTAAAGTATTTTCCGCACAATTTGGCTAAACGGGATTTCACGCTTGGGCGTTGCGTTTTAGCTGTTGTATCTTAAAGTTCGATCATATTTTAGGTTTAAATGGACTTTTGATATGTGCAAAACGGCAGCTGTTTATCTGGCCGGGTCCTTTGCCGGAAACGAGGCATTTGACTGGCGCAAAGGAAATTGATAGCTACTCATGATGATGATAAATTTGTGTTTAAACTGTGGTTGGCTTGGCGCTCGCTTACCCCATCGAAGACTATGACCTTTGACAGCTCCTGGCCAAGGGATGTTTCCCAGCACATGGTCGTCAGATTCATTTGGATTTGTTTGAGCGTCAGCTGCACCTCCTTCAGCCGCATCACTTGACGCTCCAGCGGCGTCTTCATCGCAGTCGTTGGCTGCTTGACTTCACCGCTCAGCGTGGTGTCCAGTCCATCGGGCGTAGTGCTGCCACCAAAGATGTCTTCGCCCTCCTTCGGACACACGGTTATCACGCATATGCCAAGATTCTCGTTGTCGTAGTAAACGGGGTTTCCCACATCCGCTATATCATCGAAGCCTATAAAATAGGGCGTCACGGTGGCTCCATTCTGATCCGTATACTCATATTCTTCGGTGGTGCTGCTGCTGCTGCTCGCGGGGCTGCTCGGGTCCGTGCTGTAGATGTCCGTTGTTGTTATAGCCTCCTCTGTAGTGGTTGTTGTTATTGTTGTGGTTGTGGTTGGCTGCTCCGTGGTACTTGTCCTGATGAGTCCGCCACGCCTTAGATTCTGCCGGCGGTTCCACTCCTCTTCGCTTAGAATTCTTCTAACCGGATTATATGGTGTGTTATATATGGGCCTGGTGGGTGGATTAGTGGTAGGTACTGTGGACTCTGTGGCAAAGCCAGCCGTGCCTCTTGTATCATTGCGATGTCGTCGACTGTATTTGCTTGAATGCCAAATGGGTGCCCCAGCCACAGCTCTCTTTCTGCGCGTTGTCACCGGCTGCTCATCTACTTGGGCTAGCACCTGTGCCAGCGGATCATCTGATTCCTCGGTGGTTGCCTGATAGTCGACGCCTGGCTCGGATAGTTCTGCACCCTCAAAGTAATCCACGTAGTTAAAGTAGCTATCGTTGCCAGGCGCCGCTGTTGTTGTGGTGGTTGAGGAGTCCATCTGTGGCTCATCGCTGCCATAATCATAGGCTGACTCTTCGTCCGTGGTAAAAGGCGCTTCTGTGGTTGTTGTGGTTGTTGTTGTTGTTGTGGGAGTTGCTGAGGTGCTTGTTGTTGTGGGCAATGTTGTTGCCGGCGTTGTTGTCGTTATTGTTGTCGCTTCTGTGGTTGTTGTTGTTGCTAAAGTAGTCCAGGGAGTTGTTGTGGTTGTTGTTGCTGTTGTTGTTGTCGTTTCTGTAGTGGCTTCTGTAGTGGTTGTTGGTGGCATTGTAGACCAAGTAGTTGTTGTCGCTTGTGTAGTGCTTGGTGTTGTTGTTGTTGGAAGAGTTGTTGGCAACACCGTTGACGTGGTCAGATTGAGTAACAACAAGGTTGTTGCTATATTCTTCGAGCTGATCAATATACGTCTGGGTTTTGAGCATTTCACAGTCATGTTGTAACACCTCAGTCGCTGCAATGTGGTTATAAATGCGCCCACTGCAGTGCTCGAGAAGATGGCATCTGTGGTGCCGGCACCATCGGCACCCCAGGGCGAAGTCGTTGTCAAGTCATCGTAGAGCCCATCCGAGGTGCTGTCGCTGTAGATGGGCGTTGTGGTTGTCATGGCACGCAGTGCCTCGATGGAGCTCATCAGATTGTGCAGCTCCTGGGTGTTAGTTTCGTTCTCCAGCTTCAGCATTTGCAGCGGCTTCTCTTTGCTGTTTATCTTGTAGATGAAGGAGAACATAAGCGAATACAGATTCAGCATGTTCAATATCATGATGCTGTGATGAGAAAAGGGGTAGGCGAGTGGACGTTAGTTGATGTATTTGTCAAAGTTTTTATCCTGCCGCTTACCGTGCTAATTGCAGACGCAACTGTTGCCTGGGATGCCAGTTCTCGAATAAGCCCAGAGCCTCGAAAATCATGGGCAGAAAGAAGGAGAGCAGCGTCATTGTCACGTTCACCGCATTGCGGCTAAGCCAATTGTCGTGCTTGGCCAAATCCTCGGAGCTGGTTGAAATGGACAGCTACAATTAGGTGTATTGGCTGGCGGGGAAGAGGACTTACTGATTCACCAGTAGCACCACGGTGGCGCCCGATAACGCCAGCAAGCCCATGACCAAAATGTTGACCAATATCCTTTGCAGGATAACGCGCCAGCTGTGAGCATAAGACTCCAATTATAAACTGCAATTGACGCTGATTTCCGTTGTACTTACTTGCGATTATCCTTTTTCTTTTCAGCTTCCTCGAGGAGCGCCTCCTTGAAGCCAACCACAACGGATGCGATGCGATTATGCGCTGTCTCCGCGTGTCCTGTTGGGTGCGTAAGCCGATATAATCACGGCACTCGTTTAGCTGCTACTGCCACTTACCAATCATAAAGTCCCAGCCGGTGAATAGCTTCCAGGAGAAGACGCACTCATCATCCTTTGAGGAAAGTTTCGAATTGCGCGAGTTCTCAGCCATCCTGCCAAAGTAGATAAAAGTGCGAAAAAGTTTTTTGTTAGCTGCTTACAACACATAATTGGCGCACAAATCCGTGCAAAGACAAATGCCACATAAATTTGAGTACAATTCACGCATGCCGCGCACGTGCGGCAAACATGTGGCAGGCAGGCAGGCAGGCAGGACAAGTGGCAAGGTCAGTGCCGGCATCCGCGCTGTTGACATTGCCTCTTTGTTCAATTACGAAATCAACATAATGCCAACAAAGCCATTAAACGGAACAAGCGTATACACGCCCTAGTCCTCGCTTCCTCCTCCAATCGACCCGACGGCCTAGCTCCTGCCCCTGCCGCTGCCCCTGCCACTGCCGGAGCCGCAGCTACAGCCACAGTCGCTGCAGGTCTCATGTCTGGCCGCGTGCGTGCGTAAATCATAATGGCCAAGTTTCTTGTGATAGGCGAAAAAGTTTTGCCTTTTCCTTGTTCTGGACACGCCTAGCGACAAGATTTGTATTATTTAATCAGCGCGACGTTCGGTTTAATTAATTAACGACCATTTTTGGCATTTAGTTTGCTTTTGTGGCTTCGATGTCCAGAGATTTAATGAATTGCCCTCCAGCCGACGCCCCGGCCACGACCACTACTCACTTTCTCAGCGTGGCCACAAAGCTGTAGATGTAGACCAGGACGGCGGTAAGAAAATAAGCCAAAGGCAGCTTATAGCCGGATGTGCTGATGCCGGAAGTGCTCGAGTAATAACTAGAAACAGGAAGTAAGCCAAGAGATAAATATGCACAATGAAAGCAGGCAAAACAAAGAACGAGACAGAGCGCAAATTTCTCAATTTGCCTGTTCAAATTTTAAAACCTACCCATAGAACATGGGCGAATACTTCAAGTAGCCCTCGAATTCCCAAAACGTAAAAAGATTACCGGCCACTTTGTATTCCGGTTCAGACATGCGTTTGCGCGGATCCGTTTCGTCGTGCTTGGTGGCAAAGTACTATATAGATATATATATATATATATGTATTCAATATAAAGAACATGGTTAATATTTGGTTTTTGCTGCAAGCTCACCTCCGGGCCAATAACAAAGGCAACGAGCGGTATGGCAATCATAATGTTGACCCACATGAGCCAGCGCAGGAATGTAAAATAGGATGCGACGCCAGAGCCGAAATGCGATTCGATTTCCTTAATGCGCAGCTCCCAGGGTATGAGCACAGTAAGAAAGCTGGCGGTTTCGCGTTTCCAATGCCGCCAGCGCTGCGGAAGAGCACAAAGAACATGCGTAAATGCCACAGATTCGAATTTGGTTTGTTGACTTCGTATTTTTTAATTGGTTTTCATTTGGATTACACAGCCAAAAAAAAAAAGAGTAGGAAAATGCAGTATGTCGACATATTTTGTGAATTATGGAGCTCTTGATTTATTTGTGGCCCATAAATTGTGTAAACATAAATAAATATATGCAGGACACTTGGCTGGCCAGCCGGACTAAGGGGCCTGGGCTTGCATTTTCGTTAAAGCAAAGTGTTTGCTTAAGGTAAAGAGTACTTGCTGTTAGTTGTGTGTGTGCTGGTGTGTGTTATGGTGCTGAAAGATTTCACTTACCGCTGCCATTAAAATTTTAAACCTCGCCCACAAATCTCTCGTGCTGCGTGACATGGCAAAGCGCTCCTGCAGCGCGCCCTCGTGGCGTGCCACATACGTTTTCGCCTGTCAACATCATTAAAAATGCCAAGAAAAAAAATGAAAAAACACGGGCGAGAAAAGATTGACACATGAAATCGAAATATTTGCTGTGAATTTAATGGCCCACTAGCTAGGGCTAGGGCTTAGACTAAGGCGTGAAATGTGACGCGCCCAGCTTTGGCCCAGTTAACCGAGCGGATTGGCCGAGCTGCCTAGTTGCCTACCTGGCGCACCAGTTTGAGCTTCTTGCGTATGTGCCATGGCTGTAATTTGACCGACTGTATGACCTCCTTGTGTAGGCGTATATTCTCAAAGATTTGCTCCTGTGTGGACTCCTGATTGGTGCCCTCCTCTGCAAAAGCAAAACAAACATTACACATACGCCACGTTGACCACGTGCCACTAAATGGGCGCACGTAGCTCGAGAAATTACTATAACAGCCTTCACACACACACACATGCACACACACATGCACACACACACGCACACATTGATTAGCCACTGGAGGGCAGTAAGTTAAACAAAATCTTTGATAACAGCTATTGGGCTGAGCCTTGCCTGAGCTTGTTGTATAAACACTGGAGCGTCGCCGCTCCACACTATCGAGCACGTGATCCATGGGACTCGATGCACGCCGCGAATTGCGACTACCACGTTTGCCTCTATAGCCACGCACACTGGCACGTCTTTGCATTATCGCCGATACGGAAATTGAGTAGTCCTCCTCATCATCATCAGCATCAACGGCGCCATTTTGCTGCTGCTGCTGCTCGTAGGGGAGTTCCTGGTTGTGCGTTGGCTCCTGCTGGTTGTTGTAGGCGCAACTCTCAGCGTCGCTGCTTTGGTTTGGTGCGTGAAAATCTGTGCACACGGAAATGGAAATGTGTGGAAATTGTGACAAGTAATTACAATTATGTGCAGCTGTTCGTGATAAGTTCTAGTGCATACCGTTTAGTTCATAAGATTTGTTTTCGTCCTGCGATGCAGTTCTTTAAAAAAATGAAAATCCTTGTTTTATACAACTGCAATTTAAATCAATTTCCTTGAATTCACCCGAGCCTTCACTTACCTTCTGCCTTTTTGTCCTCTATAGTATTCTCTTCGCTCGTCGGCACTGCTCTGCATTTGCCAGCCGCCTTTATCCCAATCGCATGGCGGCGCCCACGTCACAGATAATTGATGTGGAGAGGTAACGCCCGAGTTGTTCTAGGAATTGTTCAATTTTAATTAAATTTCTGCTTCTGTTTATCAGATGGGGCCAGTCGCTAGCCAAAACATTTGCATATAAACATATATAGTAAACATTTAAATCACACACATAGGCATCTCAGCATTCTTTATATTATATAATACTTTTTGCTCATCACTATAGTTATTTGATTATTATAAATACTTAAGTCTTTAATCTGCAAAGTTTTCTTTTCAATTTCGTGGCACCAAAGTGGATTCAATATTGGTTTGTTGTGCCGTCGTAGCGCTTTGGAGCAGCCTTATGCGCAGACTGAACGGCTTAGCGAGCTGGCCAGACCAGCAAGCCGCACACACAGGACATCAAAAGGACAACGCGACACACAAACACACACACACGCACACAAAGATAGGTTGAAGAGCGAGCGAGCGCGCTAAGTTAAATTTTTTCTAATAATGAATGAATATGAATGAAGCGCAGAGACCCAAACCGAACCCCACCCATGGACTTATCAAAGCCAAAACGTGCCCAAAACGCATACACAGACACAGCAGCACACACTCACACACACACACACACACCGCGCACACACACAAACCCAAGAACGTTAAGGAATTTACATAGACACGCGCGGCGGCATTGAGGTAGGAAAGGGCGTGCAGAAGGGACGGGGGGAGTTGACCACTCGTTGACTTCCTCGCCCAGTTGAAACGAAGACGAATGAGCGTTAAAATCGCCAGCGGCATGTGATAACAACGCCAGGCGTAACCAGTTGGCCAGACCAAGGAGTCAGGCAACCAGCCAGGACATCGAATGTTCATTTAGATGGCCGACAAAGCTCTGTGTGTATATGTGTGTGAGTGTGTGTATTTGTGTATGTGCGGCAGGATTGAGTCACGTTGTATTCTTGTCCTAGCTAGCCGACCGGGCTGGCATGTAAATGAAAATCAAACATGCAAGGGTTGATAAAGAAAATCGCAAATTACAACAGCAAGAAACACACACTAACACACACTCACACACTCGCACACACACACACGGAGCATAGGACGCGCCCACTATTGAAATATGTTTTCATATAACTTTTACTCGTCTGCTGTGTTTCGGTTTCGCTTTCGCTTTCAAAAGCGCTTTTTACCAGATTTCACTATCCTTTAACTTTTTGACTGTGCTTTTAATTAAATGAAGTTCTGCCTGCTACGGCCTTTTTAATTAACGTCAAAATTTATTTGTGCGTGCCGTGCGCCGCCAAATGGCACCCCCCTCCCCCCTTCACCACATCCGCCTTCTTAACTGAAATCATGTCGCACGTGTAACATAATTCGGTGGGTTTTTATGGGTTCATTAGCCGCTGTGACAGGTGCAACGGCATTTGGCACATGTAAGCAAATGCCTTCTTGTACCAGAGACCTGCTGACCCAAATGCCACACCCACAGCACACACTCACACTCACACCCACGCACTCTCACACATGTGTTAGTTTAAGTGGTTTTCCATGTTCGATTGCAGTTTTTTTTTTTTTGAGGTGCCCGTCATAAATCTAACGCCCAAACATGGGCTAAGCCCGAGGCAATGCAATATATTTGGCTTACACGGCTTTGACCTCAAAAGACGCTGAGAACGGATAACACTATGGAATTTGGGTTAATCGACGGGTATAACATATTAATTTTACAATTTTTACAACTCCTTGCTATTATTATCTGATTAATTTAAGCGGCAGACGTTTTCCTCAGTCTTGGAGCGCCGAATGGGAAAGTCTTTCGAGGAGAGTCGTCTGTATGGTGGCGCACGGTTTAGTGTATGATCCATAATTGAACTGCAACTCCTGGTGGTACTGCCCAAGTGCAAGCGCACTTCTTTTGCCGAGGCGGAGCTCTCCTCGCTTCTAGAACGTCGGCATACTTTGCATTTGTGCTGCGATGTCGCGGGAACTGTTTGGATCGGATGTTTTTTCAATCCCGCAGCGCATTCCTGATTATTGCGCATGATCTGACGCGCAAACTTAGAGAGCACCTCCTGCTTCAGGTGCTTGCCTTTTAGGGGACCATGGCGACAATTCTCGCGTACCCAGCGTCGCACATTGCGACAGCCCACATAGAATTGGCTAGTCTCGGTCATATGCTTCGGCATATTTTTCAGAATTCCCTGATCAGTAAGCATCCCAAAGCCGAGATCGAAAACATTGCGATGCAGCGGCGGCGGATTGGGACCATCATTGGTCAGGAACAATTCCGGACCCACAGCTTGCAATTGTGTCATTCGCTCCGCATTAAACCGACGATCTGCCGCTGTGCAATAGGTCCAGTTCTCAAAGCTAATCCTGTCTTGGGTCAACGTGAACTGCACAGGCAGCTGATCGCTGAAGCTCATTCTGCTAATATGCGTCAGCTCCCCATGCCGATGCACCACAGTGAAGTACACACAATAGGGCTTTGGTAATTCTATGGCTCCATTGCCGTGGAAGCGATTATTATAGAACTGGCCCAAATACCTGGTGCCGTCGGGATAGACATAGAGTCCATAGTCCTGCATGCCCAGCTCATTGTAGTTTCCATAGAATTTAGAGCCCGTGAGGAAGCTGGCAGTCGGAGTGCTCGACGATAGTTTTTCCATTGCTGGGATGAATGCTATGCTCGCGATATGTATATAATCTTATTTTCTTAATATATATATATACATATGTGTGTGTGTGTGTGTGTTTGTGTGTGGTGTATTTTAATTGTAAAATATTTAACTAGCAATGTCAACACAAACAAATATTTTGAAATTTGAAAGGATTTTTTAAAATCCATGTTCGATTTGACGCAATGGGCAAAGCATGTCGCATTTGATATTTTACACACATCTTAAAAACAAGTTTGGAGTTAATGAAATAAGAAACTAAATAAGTTTTACACAAGCGTATTTCAGCAATGGGTTTAGCTTTGCATTCAAAACTATTTTTTAATAATAAATAAATTAACATTATTAGTTTAATCGCAAAAGCCCATAAAGTCCTGGCTCTCCAGCATGTGGCTTCAGGTTTTTTTTATATCTATAATTTTGAACTACGTGAGTCTATCAGATTTATTAGGTCGTATGCACTACTTGAATTTGTATTAAACAATATATTGAATGCATAATTTAATTTGATGGGATAGGATTTATAGCTCGAATATGGAACCAGTTATGTCCACAAAGCTGCCTGGACGTTTCATATTCGATTGGACCACATGTAAGCTACCTGTGGGTTTCTTCTGTAGCATCGGGTATGCATTATCGTAGAAATTCTGGACATTTGTGTGCAGCGATACGTCCGACGGACTGTTTGATATGGTGTTCGTGGCGCCCGAGTCCCCGGTTAGTGGATCCGAGCTGCTGGTCCACACACGAGCCCTAGCTGGTGGCATTTTATCAGACAGACGTTGCTGCTTGGCTAGTTCCTGCTCCTTCGCGGAACGCGCAAGTAGGCAGAGCTCAGTGGTCGTTGTTGTTTTTTGAAATGGAGGGCGTGTGAATGGTGCCTTTTCCTGAATTGCGGATTGGTTAACCGATGCATCTGAGTCGTGGCACAGCTTGGGGAAGTAGCGTTCGCGATGGATCTCCTTGTCGGTTGCATAGATGGCAATATCCCTTAGTTGGTTTTTCTCGGTCTCCACATTGTTGTTTATAATCTGCCTGCAAAAGCTTGGCAGCGGCTCTCGGACATTCTCCTTGCGCTCGCCACGGCAATTGCGCATTATCCAGGCTTTCTCCTGCGGACAGCCCACATAAACGGTCTTTGAAAAGGGTGGTGGTCTCTCGCACAACCAGCCGGTTTTTGAATTGAAGATTCCCTCTTCCACATCATAGCATTTATGTGGCACGTTGCGCGCTAGTAAATTGCTTGTCAAATAGGCGGTGGGGCCCACGGGCTGCTGGCCATAGAAACGCTCCGTCTGATAGCGACGATCGCTCGGCGTCAGATAGTCCCAATCATCGCATATGAACTGGTCATCCTGGAAGCTGCCCTGTACGTGCAGTCCATCATTGAACCACATGTCCTCAATGGTCACCAGTTTACCTCTTTCAAACTCGCCCTTGATTGTAAAGCGAAAGGGTTGTGTCAGCTTCAGGTGCCCATAGCCATGGAATTTGCCCTCGACGAATCTACCCCGATACTCGCTGCCATCCGGATAACGATAACTACCTAGGCCATCCATCATGCGCACCGATTCATTCCAGGAGCCCTCAAAGCTGCTTCCCGTTAGGAAGCGAATGGAGGCAACATCCGTTGTGATCAACGACATTCTTCTCGGAATTTCACTTATTTCTGTTAGACTCTGTGATATTTAGTTGTTTGGTGTAGTTTTTGAATGGTTTCTGGGCTTGTTTTAAACTAGAGAAAATATTGTTCTGAATGCCTGTGTGACGAGCACTTGACCCACTTTTGAAGCCTGCTTTGCTGAGATTACACGTTAGCTTTATGACTTAATGAGTGCGTGCGAAGGCGTGGTCCAACCCGCCATTTGTTTGCTTAGTACGAGTCGCTGGTCATTAAGCGTTTAACTTTATGTACACTTTACACAATTGTAATGAGCAAAAAGGGTATTATAAAGTTGTATGAACTGAATATACTCTCGCAGCTTCTGCCTGTACTAATGAGGGCTACTTAGGGCATTCACTTTTCGCTTCGTTTTTGCTATGGCATTTTATGGTCATTTTCAAAGGAGAAAACCCAAAAAAAAAACAGATTTGACCAGCTGTTGGTGGTGCTTATATCTATTGGTTTGTGTGCCTGCTGCTGCACGTGTCCTAACCAAATCGTAAGCACTCCCCGGCGTACAGTAAATCATTCTCACTTACCTCACTGTTGGCGCCCGTGACATTGGCGCTGCTGCTGCCACCGCCACCACCACCGCCAGCACCAGCACCACTCACGCAACGAAAATCAACGGAACCACCTGATGAACGTCGTGGCTTGCTTATGTCCAGCCGGAGAATGCCCGGCTTGGGACGACGTGGCTCAGGGGCTGGTGTGCTGCGCATGGAGTCGGCCGCGTCGATAGCTGTTGTGGCCATCGATGGGGCCACATTTTCACTCGACTCGTTTTGCATGTCCTGACAAATTCACTGAGTGCCGCGCACACGTCCGCTGTGCAGCGCCAACGCGAACGTACTATATCCATGTCCTGGCCAAGGAAGCAACAATTACGCGCCCAGTCGACAGCAGCAGCAGCAGCAGCAGCAACAGCAGTAGCAGCGAAAATAAAATGTGAATTAAACGCGTCGGCGTTGGCGTTGAAGCCACGCAATAAATGTGAATGTGAATGTGAGTGTAAATGTGAATGTGAATGACGTTGGCGCGGCGACAGCAGGAGCACAGGACACGCGGCACTTTCAACTGTTTCTTGTTGCTGTCACATAGCTCACATGTTGATGTTGTTAACTCTGCACACTGTGCGTGTGTCCGTACGTATGTCTGTGTGTGTGTGTGTGTGTGTGTGTGTGTCTGCTGTGTGGACTTCCTGTTTTCAGGGTCGACGCGCTGCCTACACATTAACATGGCTTTTAGCTTTGTATAATTATGTCCGTTGCCTGTGCCCCAAAAAGTGTCAAAAAAAATTATATAAGAAAAATAAAAGTGAAAATATCGCATGTCGCGCTTTTCATTTTTCATTTTCATACGCTCCATTAGTGCGCTTCTTTTGCTTTTAGTCGCAGACCCCGTCAGCCAGCCGTCCGCACTTCCCCCCTGTAACAATCGTAGTAATTATGACCGCACACACACACAAGTCGAGTTGGGTGGGTTTTTCTAATTTTCAATATGCGATACATACGCTCACACGCCCACTGGCCGCTGCCCGCCCCACGGACAAGCGCATGAGTGCGCTTGTTAGCTGCCAGCCAAGCCCACTTGCTGTGCCATGTACCATGTCCTGGCGGGTCCTAGCGCGTCCTGCTGGCCCCGCTGATATGCAGCGCTTGGCTCCATTACATGCGCAGCACGTTAAATTAATTGAACAGCAAAGTGTGCAACAACAGCAACAAATTAAAAACTGCATGTGCGTTTAATTTTTATTATTCACTTTATTCTGCTGCATAGCTTAAAATCATAAAATGGAATTAATCTAATATTAGATGGTTTTGTAAAATGCTCTTGGAATGCTCGCGTACGAAACGTTCAATCAATCCGAGTGTGTGTGAGTGTGTGTGTGAGTGTGTGTGTGAGTGTGTGTTAATGTGCGTGCATGTTTTCTATTTATGCTTAGTACAAATTTCAGTTTCAGTCTCAAAAATTGTTGCATAAATTAACTAAAACATTACGTACATAATTTTTTAAAATCTCGTTTTCGTTTTCAAAATTATTTTAAATTTTGTTGCTCAATGCGGAAATGCCTTCAAATCGTTAGGGATACCGTCTCTTAATACATAGAATTTGGGCGCAGTCCGCAGAGAACTCTGTACATCTGAATTCTCTGCTGAATCAGCTTTTAAATTTATAAATTAATGTCAACTTATTTCATAAAAGTTTTCGAAACTATCAAAGTTTGAGTGCAATTTAATTCGACTTACTTTGCACTCAATCTTCAATCTGTTTGACCTATTTAATCTACCTGGATTTCCAGTTGTCCGCTTAAACCCACTCAGGCTGCGGTAATCACGTACACGCCACGTAGCCCGCCCACATAATTTTATAGAGCTGCCCAAAATGCTCGCACACAAAACGGCGGCCGCATAAAAGTAAAATCGATTAATGCATAGAAATGCCTGATGCTGAAAAATGTATGAATAGCAAACATTTGAGCTGCTGCTACTTGTGTAAGCCACAGTGTGTGTAGGTGTGTGCGTACGTTGTGTTGCGTTGTGTTGTCCTTGTTGTTAACTTGGCTTATTTACTTAGCCATACATTTCCCAGCAGCCAAATCCGCAAGGCAGCTGCAACAGCTACGCTCTGTACGTTATTTTGGCCATATACAATTTTCCACATTGCTTCCTTTTGCGCTTTTTGCATGTTGTGTTTGCTTAGCTTAATAACCAGTTTTTCTCAAACATGAAAAGTTGGCCAAGTTAAGCAGCAATTGCGGTGCTTTTATTATGCTTCGTTTCGTTTTTGTTTCATTCGAGTCAAGAGGGCGTATGATAAATGCGCCCTCTTTGTCCACCTAATGAATTGCCTGACTGCCTGACTGCCTGACTGCCTACCTGTTTGTTTGCCGGGCATTGCATGTGTGTGTGTGTGTGCCTGTGTGTGGGGTTGTGTCTTACATGCGAAATACTTTTACTTAGTTTATTAATACTTAAATACACATTGAGCTTAAGCCTTATGCTCGCTAATTGACTTATGTCTACGCTTATTTATTACATTACTTTATTTTTGCTCTTATCTCGTCTTATTGCGTGTGTGCGCGTGTGTGAGTGTGTGTTCATGGCATTTTAATGAGCATGTCGTTCGTTTTGGGTTAATTTGGTCATTTAGTCTATTGATTTTCATATTTACTAGCCTAAGTATATAAGTAACTAGCTACTTGGCTCGATAAAAGCCCCATTGCCTACGGCTATGCTAAAAAAAACGCAGTTAGCAGCTAATAAACGCACACATTACGGCTGGCAGGGGTTGGAGCTGGGGAGGAGGTTGATTCAAAATGTTGTCACTTTGCCCAAACGCATGCCAAGCAATTTACGACGTTTTTTGGCGCTTAACTTAGTCCAAATGGTGCTGCTGCCCTCGACGAGCAGAAATTCATCGCATAAATCATCCGTTTCCTTTACCATGCCGCCATAGAAATGATCCTCCTGATACTTCTCAGAGCGCGAGTCGCCGGAAACGAAGCCGCTTTCTGGGCGGGACAGCGAGGCGGTATGCCAGGGCAGCTGTTGAAACCAGCGAGCCACTTTGGCCGTCGACGAGAGCTGTGAAAATGAGTCGAGCATAAACAAAAAGTCAGTGTGTAAATTTATGCAAATGAGTTATGTGCGCAAATTGCTGTCCACCAACACCAGAGAATGTGGGTAAAGAAGAGAGACGGACAGAAGGAGGGGGGCGCTGAGAAAGAAAAGTGAAAAACGGCGACACTTGTTTTTTTTTTGCTTTCTGCACTTTCTGCTTGCCATCGTTTTTCATTTATCACACCAAATTTATGCACTGCGTGTTCGGCCGTTCATTATCCGACACGGCGTATGCGTAATATAAATGCGCTTAAAAGTATGCAGCACTTTTTTCTTTGCTTCCCTCGAAAGTATGCAGTGTGTTTTTTTCTTTAGATTCTGCTGCAAAACTCATTAGGGAAATTGTCCAACGCTGCGTAAGCTGACAATTATTAATGATTGTAATGATAATATATGATTTTATAAAGATATTTTATTATTTTTATGCTTTTTATTGTTGTTGTTTGCCTGTTTTGTTGTTTGTAGCTTAATGTTTAGTTAATAAATAAAACGAGAGTATGTATATTTAAAAGTTGCTGTGCGAACAATTAATCTTGCGTTTGTTTTCGACATTTGTTCACATAACAAATGTTTAATTATTTGGTTTTATCCGATTTTGTGAGCAAACATTTTTGGAAGTTTTGCATAAACATAACATTTACATAACAACAGTTTACTAAATAGTTTTTAACTAAAGCGATTTAGAGCTTAACAACTAGTTACTTTGACACTTTAAAGGGAGAGAAAATACTTTGATATATAATTTATTTTTTATTTTATGATATGCTGCAGTTGTAGTATATTTTCTATTTGCCTTTTGAAAAATACCTTGCAGGACTAGAAATTCAAAGAACTTAAAATTGCAAACTAAAAACAAGTTTTGCGCTATCATTTAATACTGTTACTCATACTCATACTCATATTCATGCTCACACTCATTCTCCATCTCATACTCATACTCATCCCCTTACACGTACACATACTCATACTGATACTCATACACATAGCGATACTCATACTCATAATTATCCTCATACTCATTCTCATACCCTCACCCATTCTCACACTGATAGTCATACCAATACACATATTCGTTTTCATATTCAAACCTTTACTCATTCACACACACACATTCACGCGCACACGACTTAATTTAGTTGACTATTATAACTTAAGAGCTGGTCCACTCTCAATGGTTATTGTTGGCTTCTTCTCATTTGGTGGTGTGCCTGGCCCACGCGGTGCGCTGAACCTGGCTCATCATTTGGCTGCGGTTGGGCACCTTCTCGCTGGTGCTGCGCGTTATAAAACTGGGCGTGGCAGATAACTTGCGCTGATGACCCGCCTCGTCGGTGACACGCAGCAGCACAGTATTAAAGCGGGTTTCTCTCGAATTGTTATTGTTGTTGTTGTTGTTGACATTGCTCTGACAGCTGCTGCCGGGACTGATGTTATTATTGCTGCTGCGTTGACGTGGCGACGATGGTGAGTCCAGCGTGGAGGAGCTGCAACTCGTGTCCCTTGTACTAGTGGAGCCGCCACAGGCCAAGCTAGCCAGATTGCCATTAGACACCGCCACCTTAAGCTGCTCCTCCAGGCTATTCAGATTCTGCTCTATGCTCAGACGCAAATCCTCGTTCAGCATGGAGCTGCCTGTGTATGAGTTGCGATTCAGCGTGCCCAGCGGCGATGGCGTCAGTGTGCCCGCATTAAGCCCGCCCGGCGACGTCAGAAAGTTAAATCCACCAGCCGCATTGTTGTTGCTCAGCGTCGAGGGCGTTGCTGGTGTGCAGGACAGCGGATTCACAAAGAAGTAGGAGCTGTTGGGCGATGCCGATGGCGTTTGTGGCGTCTGCGTTGCATTCGCATTAAGGTTCAGTGCCTGTAGGCGATTCAAGAGCTCCTGGTTGACCTGAAACAGATCCTTAGAGAGCGCATCCTGCTGCTGCTGTTGCTGCAGCTGATTGCTAATGGTCTGCAGCTGGCTCATTGTGGGATATGGACTGCTACCACTGGCTCCTGACGCCAACGGCGGCGTTGGTGGCGTCAGCTGCGCCTGTTGATGTTGCTGTTGCTGTGGCGTCGGCGTCGACGGCGTCTGTTGCAGGCTCTGCAGATTCTGTAGGTTCTGGCTCTGCTGATTGAGGCCGCTCAGCTGCTGGCTCAGCGAGGTCAATTGCTGATTGATGTTGCCCAGATTGTTAATCTGCTGATTGATTGTGGCCAAATTGTTGTTGTTGCTGGTCGCCTGTAGCAGCAGCTGCAGCTGCGACTGCTGCTGTTAGAAAGGGTATCTCAAGTCATTAACTCTGCCGCTTAACTTAATCGATGAACAATGAACAACAAACAAGCAAACAAACAAACAAACGTGCAAAAGTAAACGCAATAGGAACATATCTAGGCGGGCTGCAAAGTAAAATAAACATGCATAGGGCTGCTCAAATTCGTATTTATTTTTTGTTCAAATTTTGTTTTTCTTTTTCTTTTGAATAATGATGGCAACAAAATTATGAAGGCATAAATAAAAGCGCAGTTTGTTTACGGCAATTGGGGCAAAGAACATAAACTCTCAAGTTAACTTGCCACGTTCAGGGATCACGATACTTAGGGTATATATAGTACTTGGATATATGGACTCACCTGTGGTGCCATGCCAATGTTCGCTGAGGTCAGACCCGCGCTCTGCTGCTCGTTGTAGGCGCCCAGCGATGCCAAATGCTCGAGTAGCTCGCGATTTTGCTGCAGCAGCTGCTGCGTGCGCGCCTAAATGAGAGAGAGCGGGAGGGAAAGAAAGTTAGTTAGGTTTTTCATTAGTGTGGTTAGTTAAGTTGGGCACTCACCTGTGCCTCGATGCGTGCATTGGTCTCTGAGATGAGCTGCTCGCGCACCAGCATCAATTGTCCAAGTGCCTGACGCGTCTGCTGCGCCTGCGCCTCCAGCTGATCCTTCAGCTGCGTTATCTCAGTGCGCGGCGACGAGGGCGAGACTGGCGATTTGTCATCCACATCGCACTATTGGAATGGATAGGATAAGTAAAGGGTATCACAAATGAGATAATGGCTAGCAAGCCTTGATAAATAAATCGAAATCATTCTATTCTTTGAAAATATATCTGATTTTGTATGTACATACATATATATTCTTTTATATATCTTTTATTAGCTTGACTATCTTAATCGATTTGGCAATGATGTTTTTTTTATAAAAAAATATGAATAGCCCATGAAAATATTTGTTTGAAAAATGTAGAGCAATTGTTTAACATTACAATTGTATTTATTTATAACATATTTTTACAAAGTCATGCGCTTTTCATAAGCACAAAAATCGTTTAAAATAAAATCGGTTTTAATGTTACTTTCTTGTTTACACTTTTGTCTCGGTTAAGTAAACAAGAAATTCTTGTTGGGGTATTGAATTTATAGAAATGATCTAAACGAAATATTCTAATGGATTCTATTTTTTGCGCATTTATGGCACTTTAATTTCGAATGGGCCATTATTTAACTTAATTTGCTGATGAGTATCCAATAATAAGTACACATGGAGCTAATCTCCCGGATTCAGACTTGGATATGGATATATATTTAACTTACCAGCAGGCTGGTCGATTTGCGTAGACTCGACTGCGTCGGCAGCAGCTCCAAGTGGTTCGGTCGCTGCGGCTGCGTGTGGTTCAAATCGGGCGTTATGGCCAAGTGCTCTATAAATAATCAGAAACGGGTACAGATTTAGTGGCCAGCTGACAGCAGGCGCCGCATGTCGGCAAATGGAGCGTGTAAATTGACCGAGCAGCCCAGCCCCAAACCCCAACCCCCAACCATTTGTCAAGGCCAGTGGACACTACGCAAACACACACTCACACACTCACACACACACACGCACATGTAGACCCTGGCTGCTTGGCACACCTGCTGCTTCTTGGGCGGCTAGTGCTTAATTTCCACTTAATTACAGCAGCTTGATTTCAATATTTGTTTTGATTATGCTGCGTATACAATAAATAATGATATAATTATCCATCCAGCCCCAGCATCCCTCTCCCTCTCCACCTCCCCTCACAGTGTTCAAGGGTCCTGCTTAGTTAGGTATTGTGTTTATTTTGTATTTTCTGTTTCGAGTCGATATTTGATTTGTGTGCAAAATATTTCAACAATTTCGTTGGGCAGAAATTTGCAGTTTTAATTGTGTGTGTGTGTGTGTGTCTGTTTTTTTTTTTTCTCAAAGTACCGCGCGTGTAAATGAAAAAGTGGTCGGCGCCGAAAACGTGGCAAATCGGTAATCTCTATACGAAGATTGTATGAAATATGTAGGCAAGTTCGGTCTGGCTTCGCACCTGAGCACATGTTAATAACTGCGTATTGTTTCACTTGAACGAATCCAACAAATTCCTCACAGCATGTAAATTAATTTGGCGTATTTAATTGTTCATATAAAACTAATTTATACCCCCTTTCACATAATGCCTCACTGAACTTTGGCTATTCTGAACAAGGACACGTACTAGGCTAAATCCAAATCAAGAATAAAAAAAAAAAAGAAACACATGTATGCCAGCTATTTTTGGTCTTGTGATTCACGGATTTTACAATCAAAATGACCCATTTAGCAAACGAGCAAACCAAAATCTGTACATCTAATTTAATTATGATGATTTTTGTCACCAGCTGCAAGTGAATAGTTCATTATTCTTCGATTATTCTTGGAATATCTCAGCTGTTCAGCAAGTGAGGAGCTATGACCTGGCTACCTTTTGTCTTACTTCTACTGTATTGATAGCAAACTTTTCTTTAGTCTCTTTAGTCTCTTGGCTTTTTATGTCTTTAAATGATAGCATACTTTTTAAGCTGCCCTTAAAGAGTACCCAGAAAAGCGACTTTGTCTAGACGCTGGAAGACATTCAACTTGCTTAACTGTCCCGACAACTGTGTTCCTATTATCATTGTCCAATCTCTCAACAAAGACACACAAAGGCAGCAGCTGTTGTGCACAAGACAGCAGCTAAGATAAAATGCGTGTACATAATATATGACTTAAAGCCAACAGACGCGACCATAGATATGAATATTAAAAAAAGAAAAAGAAAACAATTTACAAGACCATGAAGAGGAAGACGGAGAGCAGCCATATTTGTATCTGGTCAAATATATAAACAAAAGTAAATAAATTATTTTTGGCACACGACTCGACCAAAAGACATGCCAAAACGCTAAATGCCCCACACTCCGAGTTACGCCCATACGCCCACACGCCCACACGCCCAGACAGATACAGCTGCAGCTGCGGCTGCGGCAGCCACGTGATTTGTGCGTGTTGCAAGTAACCTGGCGACAACGTTTTGGTTTTGTATTACATGCCTGGTAACGGGCCCCAATCCAAAAGTCCATCTCACAGCTACTTAAGATACCTGAGTGTATTTTACAGCCATTTCCAAGAATTTGTTGTCAAGTTGTCGCTCAAAATATTGTTAAATATCAAAGAATGAAAATATTTCTTCCCCCTTTTTTTTATGCTTTTGGCAACGTCTGCGGGTTGGTGACGTCAAGTGGCAAGGAAAAATGTGAAAAGCCGCTTTGGGTTGATTGAAAATTTAAGCAATACGAAATTGCTTAACGACCAGTGAAGTGTCTGCTTCTTGTTGAATATATTTATATTTTAGTAATTTTCTCACAAATTTCTTTTGGTGAATATATATGTATATAAGTGTTTTATTTCCCCATTGCCATTTGCTTTAATTGTTTATTAATTTTTATGAAACTCTTAAATGTGCCACATTTAAATGTCAACATTTCTCTCCCAGTTCCTTGCCCATTCCATTCCACATTTTTTGTTTAAGCTTTTGCCTGGCGCTTGTAAAATGCAATTTAAATGCAAATTTTTGCCTCGTTTTTGATGCCGCATTGAAATGAATTCAAAATTAAACAGCACAAGAAATTTGCATCGAAATGCCAAACTGAATTGCAAAACTAATGCAGTCAGCTGTCCAGGGTGTTCAGAGCGCGGCCAGGGGCCGCCCACAAGTGGCCAGCGTCGCAGCTGATGGAAGCGCCCCAGGAAGCTGCCGGCGTTGCCGACAGCGCCAGCTTTTTATTTATTTATTGACCCACAGTCTGTACTGTACGTACAACGACCCAACGATTGCCTGGTGGGGCGTCGATCGGGGAGCTGGGGGGTCATCATACGGTTTATCTTTTGCGAAAATTGCATATGGCATACACACACTCACACACAGGTACACACACACACGTATACACAGCTTCGCATTCACAATTACCTTTCTTTGGCGTCTCGCTGATGAGGACGCCGCCATCCTCGCTGAGCTGCTGCTCGCTGATTTGCTCCACATCCAGCAGCTCCGACGATGAGACATCGGAGCGTTCGTCGTTGGGCTCCAGGGAATTCTTATGAAGATTAAATTTGTGGCACACTTCAAAGGCTTGTCCGACGGTGCGCACAATGCGCATGGCCTGACTCTGTAAGACACAAAGGAAGACATAAAGCGATGAGCGGGGCGCAACTGTGTGTATAAGGGGTTAACAACAATTAATATTAAGCCGCACAGCAAGCAATTAGGGCAGCCAAGCAGCCGGGCAGCCGGGCACTTCAAATGCCTGCATATGGCTGACAGAGCGGCAGCTCCGGCAAAACAAAGTAAATTACGCATACGCCCCATGGCGCGGCGTACCCACCTCCGGATCGCTTGCGGCATGGCCGCAGGAAATTGCATCCTTTATGCGATTATTGCATAAACCATCACAGTCCAATCCATGCCCCATCTGTGTGGTGCGCTCCAGCGGCGAGCTGCGACGCCGCTGCCGCTCCTGCCGCTGTTCACTCAACATGGCCGCCGACATGGCAACCATCACAGGGGACAGACCCGCCTCGATGGGCTCGCGAAAGGAGAGTTTCTTGCGCGGCTTGTCCGTCTTGGGTCGTTCCAGCATGATGCCGCTCGCATTGCCCGCAGCCGCAGCCGGGCCACCGCTGCCGCCGCTGCTCAGGCTGGAGCTGCTCTGCTTGTCGTTATGCGTATCGCTGAGGCTTTTGCGGCGCTGCAGCACGTGTCGCTGCTCGGAGCGCTGATAGAGCTGCTGTGCGCGACGCAGTGCCTCCGGCGAGGCCGCATAATGTTCGCTGGGCAAACGCTTGAACTTGAGCCGCGCCTTCAGCACATCCCCGCCATTGCAATGGCTGGCGGAGGCGTGTGTGGACGCCGCCTTGTGAGCCTTGGCCACCGGCTGTTCCTTTTTAATGAGATACACGGTGTTCTCGTCATCGTTGAAGAGTATGTGCCGCGGCTTTGTGTCAATGTAGGTGTCGTCCAGGAAGCGCTGTGGCTGCGGCTGCGAGGGCAGGGCATTCGTTCGCGGCGCCAGCCCGCTTTCCACGCAGCCAATCAGCTCGCGTATGTCCAAGCTCTTGTTGCGGGAAAGCTGTTTCTGTTTGCGTTGCTCCTTCTTGGCCACCGACAGCGGCGATTGCGGTGGCTTATCCTTCTGCAGCTTGTCCTTGTCGCCAACGAGCATATCGCGTATGAGACCGCCGCCGCTGCGGAAGATGTTGCGATGATAGTGCACCTCGGCGGGCTTTTCACTGCCAGCTGCAGCACTCGGCTCCGGTTCCGGCTTGCTGCACGTCGGCGCCTTGCTGCGACTGCGTGACCAGGGTAGAAAGTCAAAGGCCTTGGTAATGGGACTCCGTGGGACTCCGCCAGATTCCAACAGCTGCTGACGCTGCTTATCCCGCCTCAGCGGGGGCGTACCATTGGCGGCCATGGCTGAACTCTTCTCGTGCTTCATGGCCGAACGTTGACGTTCACCGAACCGTTAAAGTTTTGCTTAAGCACAAGGTCCACTTGGCCAAAAAAAAGAGAAGAGAAATGGCCACAACAAGTTGGCCAACAGCTTGTCAACACTTTCGCTCGACTTTTCGCACGACTTTTGTTTGTCTTTTCTCGCACTCGCGCACTTTTCGTACTTCTGCTGCTAGGTTCAATGCAGTTCAATGCTGTTCAATATTTGTTTTCAATAATAATCGGCGCCAATTAAGAGACTATTAATTTCATAATTGTTTAGCTGCCTCTGGGTATTGACGGCTCCTTGGCCCAGGTTGTTCACACACATTGCCAAACGCAACATTTTTCGCACCTACAGTTCAAGTGTTTTTCTTTTTGTTTTTGTTTTTGTTTTCACCCTTCTTTTTTGCGTAGTTTTTTTTTTTCTTCTTTCTGTTTTTCCAATATATAGTATTTATATTGAATTATTTTCGTCGATTGCCCGCGGAGCACTCAATTGCGTTTGCCTATTTGTAGTTGGAAATACTTTGTTATTTATTTTCAATTTGCATCATTCCTTTTTTTTTTGCAGTGTATATTTGCATGTGAGTGTATTTCTGCCAGCTGCGTTACGCTTGCATTCAGCTTGATTCGTTTTCTGCATGCCAGACACACAAAACTGTCAATCTTTTTGGGGTTTTGTTTTGGTTAATCGTTGTCGGGCATCAGAAATGCTAAAGTGAATTTGCATTTCTTGGAACAATCTGGTTTATGCTTGGGCTCGTGTTGTGCTAATGTGCCTGCTTGCAGTTTGACTGGCACGAAGACAACAGTTCGAAGGTCTACATTTAAAAATAGTCTCGATTACTAATCGATCTAATTGGTTTGCTAGGCATGTGCGGCAACAAAGTATCTGGTATAGAAAACCTATTCTCAAGCTCTCCTCTAAGCAAGTTCAATGCAGACTATTCACATATATTGCTACAATAAGAATTTGAGAGCTACATCTAACAATATTTGTTTGATAATGGCTAGCTTTTGCCATCAATCATTTTATTCGAAATTTCGCTAAAATGTATTTCAAAATTCGACTGTTGCCAAGAGTATGCCGTAAGTCCATCCACTCGTTATGTCCATGTCCATCATTTCGTATATTTTGACCGAAAATCGAGCACTTTGCAGGGCTACAACCGGCCACCATTGACAAGCGCAGACAGAATTAGTTTGCCAATACACAGACGACGAATTACAAATTGCTGCGTACTTAAAAATCTGATTTATTTAGCATCGAGTATATAGATTGCAACTTAATTATAATGTAAACCAACTATTGAAATGATTTCAGCATTTGCCCAAACGGAATAATGTTCTTTTCTTGCCCTTTGCACACGCAAAACAAACATTGCGTATACGCTGTGTGTGCCGGCAAATTTGTCTAACGAAGTGGCAAAGGTGTCGATTGATTGTCTGGCCGTCTATCTATCTATCTGGCTGTCTGTCTATTTAACTACCTGTCCATTTGCCGGACTGCACACACAAGTCAATCCGTGCGCAATACGCTGACGCAACTGCTAATAAATCAAATCAAAAACTATATAAAACAAAATACAGGTGAATTAGTATTTGTTCCAAAGTGTGCGCATTGCCTGCAGCGGCGCTTAAAGTGAAAACTAAAATAAATACAATTTGAATTTGATTCTGTTTCGTGGAAATCTAATTGCAAATTTATGGCGCTAACAACGCTTTTTATGTATTTATTTGATTTTTAATTTCCATTTTTCTTCCATGCAACGCCAACAAGCTGTGCGCTTATTTGTTTTCTCAGTCTTCTCCAAATGTTTGCTTTCCCGTCGTAAGGGAACATTTTTACAGCAAATCTTTCCAACACGCCCCTTGCCCCCTGCATCGCACATGCAAACGTTACGCAGCTCGAGCTTATTTTAATGCGGCATCGTTTTTATTAACTTTTGCCTGCAAACGCATGAGTTTTATCGCCAGCAGGGCACAGCAGTTACTGCATGCTCGCTGTGGCCATAAGTCGCGGCAGTCGTGACAGTGCCCGTGGCAGTCGCAGTTGCTGCCACAGCAACCACAAGCCGTTGCTGCCACAGCTGCCACAGTTGCCACTGCTGCAGCTGTTGCATGTTGGGTTTTGTTACATTTTGGGGTTATAAATTTTGCACGTGGTTTACAACGGTTTCACTGATACTTTGGACTGTTGCTAATTAACTTTTCATTAGTCAGGGCAAAAGGCGCACTTAAATTTTTATTTACTCTCTACCCACAAAATGCACACGCTCGGCGCCAACCCCCCGTTTGCTTTGTTGTTCGATTTTCGAAATACTTTAGAGCAGGCTATTAAAATAATGGATCTATTTTGGTTTAAATGCAACAACAAAAAGAAAACCAGAAGAAAATCAAGCTAAAATCAACGGAATAATTGAAAATTTCAACGATTGCGGCAGCCATTTTTGGCCAAAAAGCTACAACTCACAAATACAAAGGCAAATACTAATATATATATTTAAATATATATATGTGTAAGTGTGTAAAGATCGGAACAACGACTGTTCCTTTTAAATATAGTAAAAGTTAGCTGTGAGGTTTCTTTTTTAAAACCCCAAATTTTATTTGGACTTTCAGTTATTGTCTACGAGCTGGCAATTTACTTTGGATTTTGCTAGGCAGCTAAAAATTATAAATAAACGCAGAAATAACATAAATATTTCATGCTATCACGTGTGCGCGTCTGATTGACCATCAAATTATTTATTTATTTATATTTACCGCATACGCCCTCGACTACCTGTGGAGAGCTGAGCTCATTAACTGCTCTGGCGTGGGCAGTTGCAGATGGATGGAAATTGGAAGTGGAAATTGCTTTGAATATGAATAGAACAGCGGCATTTTTATGGCGCTGGCCAAGAACTAATATGCATAAACAAGGGAAAGTGCGTCAGTTGTCGGGCATTGTGCTTTTGTAGATGCGTAAACTAGTGTGCATGTACTTTTCGCTGCCACTATTGACTTTTATTCCGTACGTTACCATTTCGTAAGGTCGCCATAGATTTCTAATGATATACTATATTCCCTTTAATGTATTCCTCACGGCACGTTTCAAGACTTTTGTTTGCAATTAATTTTCCAGCGCTTTGACAATTTTCATTTGGATTTTCGGTTTTAGCCCCCAGAGAAATGTGCCTTTTGTTGTTGTCGCTGTTCCTGAGCTGATTGGCCCGGCCCGGCTGTTTGTAGCTACTTTTGATGGCGTCAGCAGGCGCCCATGACAAACACTTTTGAGTCTTGACGATTTTCCTCTTATTCTTTTCTTTTAGTTGTTGCCTGTTTGCCTGTTGCCTGTTGATCTATGGTCTGCTTAGCGCTTGTGACACGCCATTGCCTGAATTTATTTAATTAATTCTTGTGACATATTCGTGTATTTATAAATATTATATTTTTCACTAGTTGCTGTTTCGCAGCTGGCAGAAATTTATATTTTGAATAATTTATTTTTCTCATTTGTTTTACCAACGATTGTTTTTATTAGTATTTGTTACACTTCACTGCACTGCTCGCACACACACACACGCACACACAGACACACATGCATATTGCATAATTAAACATTTTCGATTTCGTTCTGATTGCTTTTTGCATACAACGCACGTCTACAGCGGCGTACCGTCGAGTGGGGACTGGACAAAGCCTCAGCTAACTGAGCGAGATCGCAGATCTTTAGCCGGCTAGCGGAGCTTTTTATATCGTTTTTTTCCTTTTCTTGTTGTTTGTTTTTTTTTTTTTTGTTGGCAAAAAGCAAAAGCTTTCGCCGCACTCAGCTGTTAACGCGGTCGTTTGTTTTTGGGCCGCTGGCAGCAACACGCTGCGTTTGTTTTGGTCTTCGTCGGCGGCCCGCTGATCGGCGGGACGACATGGCGTATGCGCGTTTTGCTTTTAGCGCTTAGCACTTGCAACTTGTGCTGCTGGGGCTGGCGGTGTTCGTGTGACGTCACAGCTTTGTGTTTCGCGGAAGTAAACAAAGGCAACTTTTCAGAGCATTATAATTATTTTTCTTTTCTTTTTCTTTTTGTTCGTTTTCTTGTGCTGTGCACTCCGCTGGCACCTATAATTTTTCATGCTGATTTGCTGGCTTTTCTTTTAGCTGGCAGCTTACGGCTGCTTAGCCATAAATCAAGCGCTTTCATCACTTTGTCTGCTGTTTATTTTGATGATCCTGATCCATAATACAAAGTGCAATTGCGCTGCAGCTTGTGCTATTCCTGTATTGTTTATTGTCTTTGCCGCAGTTAGATTGCCCGCCTGACGCACGCAGCGTATGCGCAATGCGAAACACGTGCCACGTACGATGTGTGGTACGAACCGTGCCCTGCTCTTGGCCCGGACCTGGCCTTAATTTAATGTGTCACTTGTCAGGCATTTCGACAGGCTGTGTCTGAAATTTTTTAGCCCGAAATGCTTTGTTAATTGGAAAACTGTGTCGAAAATAGAAATGCCATCCACCCGGCACAGACTTGACATTGCCTGAAGCTAAAGTTGAAGGCCAAACGGGCCCGCGAGGCACACGAAACACGCAACACTTGCCACAGATATCATGAAATCTTCAACTGGCTGTTAAATGGACTGCAAGTGACCACAGACCACAAACGAAATCAAAGTAAATGCAATTTTGCGGCAACTACAAAGTGAAAGCAATCTATTTATTTGCCAAATCGCGGTCAACACTCGATGGGGCGTTGTCAGTGGGGTTGCCGCAATGCTGGCCACGATTTCAGTTGTTCGGTCGGTCAGTCCGTCAGTCGGTCGGGACAGTCAGACACTGGCCCCAACACGGAAACGTAGCGCCACGAATGGCGGTCAGTCTGATGGACAGTTGCGTCTTACACTTGCTTAGATCATTTCAAATTTAATGCTAAGTAATATAATGTTTGGACACTGATGAACGATAATGGCTTCATGTTGTCATTACCAATTCTAGACTAGCTTGATCAAATGGTTGTCAATAGGCAGTGGGAACGAGTGTCATTGCTTTTCTTTTAAATGACAACTTTTCCTTATTTGTATAACAAAGTTTTCTGTTTAGGCAACAGCTTATTCAAATTACTTTGATCACATAATTTCAAATTCTTTAACCCCAATCGTATATGCCACATGGAGACCGCTGGCTCCTGTGCACATCGCACTTATGTATTTGTTTATTTGCCGCTTGTTTGCGTTTCAGGTTTTACCCAGCGCCATCCCCCGACGCGACGCAACGCGACGTCGCTGGAAGCCAGCCAAACTTGTGCATATGAGAACACATTTGGCAAAAACAGGACAGCCAAAATGTCATGTACAAATGTGTTTAAATTTAGAATACACACAGACAAGGGGGCGGGGCAGGGCAGGGCAGGGCAGGGGCAGTGGCAGTGGCATGTGCAGGGGCGGTGCAGAGGCAGAGGCTGGTGTAGTAAGTAAGTCACATAGCGCTCACAGCGGTTATTAAATTAACAAATGTCCAATTTTTGGCAAACCAAAATCACATTTGCTGCGGTACTTGAAATTCACGAGTTAAGTTATTTCTATTTGCTATTTTAATTGAACAAAATATTTGACAATAATTTGTTGATAAATTAATAAACTCACCTTTTTGTGACTTTTGAATACGGAACACTTGAACGTATCCGTGCTGGCATCGCGTGCTATGTAGCTGAATATTTTGAGATCGCTGCTGTCGTGGGACACATAAAATATTCTGTAGATGGGATGATTGAGCAACTCGATTTCCTCGGGGTCATTGGTCCAATTCTTTTTCTACACACCCACACACACAAGCAGAAAAATCCGTCAGTTGTTGGTTCAACAGAAATAGATATGATGGATGAGTTCTTGTATCGGATTTGGACTTACTTTTCGACGACGTTTCTTGAGCACAACTCGAACGCCGTTTACTGATATTTGTATGGTAACCTTACGTTTCTTCAGATTTTGCACTTTGCACTCGTACTGTTGGGGACAAAAGAAAAATGGATATCAAATAATGATATAAATATCACGTATTCAAATGCAGGGTGGAAGTTGCGGATGGCTTATGCTGATTCTTGAGTTTTCAATTAGCATTTGACTGCCTTTGAAGCATGCGGCTAATGGCAAGACATGACAATAACAAGCGCCATATCAAGCGCTTCCCAAATTGAAGCCAGACAAGGCTAATATATACACATACACACACGCACACAAATGCACACCCAGCCACACATGTCGAACGCCAGCAGCTCGGCATATTTGGGCCAACTCACGCACGAGCCAACTAAGGCAGACGGGCCGCCTGCCATGAGGAGGCGTGGCAGATAAACATGCCCGCCACATTGGCCATGCCGTTAGCTTTGGCGCGACAGCGGCTTGTAACTGTAATCAAAGCACATGACATTGACAGTGGCGCCAAGCCAAGAGCAAAAGTGTTGCCTGCTTTTAGGCAGCGCTCGAAAGCAAAGCGAATTTAAAGGGCGCAGTAAGTTTCTTTAATAGGCAACCATCAAGGAAGCAAAAGTTTCATATGCGGGCTCTTGAAACGTGTTTGCCATGTCTTTGATTCCCGTTTGTGGGATATGTGTGATGTGTGTGTGTGTGTGTGTGTAGTTCACTCACCCGTATGCGACGCATGGCCTGCACAATTTCGGCTCTCGTGTTGGGACGCGGCACCTCCTCCCAGCCCACGAACTGTGAAGAGAAGAAAGCGTAAGTTAGATATATAATTTGCAAATTTAAAACTAAAACAAACCAAAAAAAAAAAGCAAAAGAAAAGGGAAAGTAAGTTTAGTTTCAGGCAGCTGCACCCTAGGGCATTCCGTTTGGGCATTAGCAAATCTTTTGCAGCTCGTGTGCATTTGATTTTTATATATTTGTGACCAACTTTTGTGTCTGTTGCTAATGGCAGCCAGTGCCAAACAGCCTCGACACAGTAAGCGTGCCAATTAATTATTTTTAGTTGACAAATATTCTAAATTTAATGCAAAGAACTGAAACGAAGTGCACGCAAATGCTAGACTGTGTGCTGCTGCCCTTTGGCCCAAAGTAGAGCTGGCCAAAAATAAAGCACATCCACACAATTGTTAACAAATTGACGTCATTAATTTCATTTTCATTTCGCATTGCATTTTGTTGGCCGTGTCTGTCTGCGTGTCTGTGGAGGCACTTGAAGATTTTCCACTTGCACTTGCCACAGAGCGTGCGGGCCAACATTTTATGGCCGCCTCTAGAAATTTATGGTCAAAATGCATGCATGATGCGACAAAACAAAAGAGAGCAAAGAACAAGCGCAAACGGCGAAATTATATTGAAAAATAAATTGCATTTTTCACGCGCAAATTATACGTTTTTGCCAAGGATGACAAGTGCGTAGATATGGACCTAGATTTAAGCATTTTATTACAGTGAGAACAACAATTTAAATGAAAGTGACATGGCCATAATAGAGGCAAAAGAGAGAGGCAGAACGCTTGCACAGCGATAAAAGTGTGCATAAAATGCCAGCCACGCCCACAAACAGGCAATAAAAAGAGATATTTATGGGCGAGCTTAGTGTAGTTTGAATGTCCCCAGTGCCTGTCCCCTGTTCCCTGCATATCCTTGTCGGGCGACTCTTGTAAACATATCAAAGTCAAAGCCAGCAACATTTTGCTGCGCATTTTCTTGCACAGATGATGAATGTCGACCGTCTATATATAAAATAATTATGGATCGTAACTGGGCCGGCGTACGCCATATTCGTGTGATCAACACATTAACACCGGCTGGCCCCGCCGCCGCCTACTCGTTACCTGGCCTAGTCTATACTACCTGATTCCAGATGTCAGGCTAAATATAGCAGGGCGTATGTTTAAAATTCATAGAAAATAGATTTTGGCATATTGGCAGAATTAAAAATAAATTGCCAAAAATGAAATGCTTTCAAGGCATATTCCCCGTTCGCCAGAAAATGTACAATTAATGCGGGGCAAATTATGATTTTACACATAAGTTCATTCGCATGAACCCAAAAATTATGCCATTCTTTATATATAGCTTAATTAAAATTCGTGAAATCGAAGACATAAACAGAATCGTTTTATCTAGAAAATAACTATGCATAGGTCAACTACCCCACTTTCAATTAAAACTAGCTCAACAATATAGCTCTAGGCAAGATAGATCAGCTTTCGACACAATTCACTTTATGGCATGCTTTTTAACTGTGCTTGCAGCAAAAGTTTGTTAAATATATTAATTTGCATTTTGTTGGCATTAAAACCCAAGCTTGTTCTGCGCTTGTTCTCGCCACAAGCCGAATCCATTTAAATAAAGCGTTCTCAACACTTCGCATCAGACGAAATGAAAAGCAACTGCCAAAAAAAAAAAAAAAGAAGAAAGAACGAGATGAGGAAGATGCAGAAGCAGAAAAGGAAAATCTCCCACAAATATTTAGATTGCATTAAATTCATGCAAACACAAAGGATAACGGATACAGCGCTTATCCTCTCCAGCTATACAAATCCTCGCGCAAATAAAAAGCAGCTCAGCTTTGGCCCCCCGCAACTCCCGCCTGCTGCTTTGCATTTCTAGTGCTCGTCTTTTTTATGCTCTACCATCTATGGCTATTCGCATCCTTTTTTTTTCACTTAAAAAACGTTTCGCCAGAGCGAATGCTATGCAAATAGCTGTAGGACTTTGTGCGTCGCTTCATTTAAATTCATTTGCTTTGATTAAAGCCCAAGCAAAAATGGCCAACTTTGGCATTAGTTTAACTTTGTTTTTTATGCACACACACACACACACAGAGATCTAGAAAAGCCCCAAAGAACATGCGAAGCAACCCAACGAATTGCTCACGGCTGAGTTCATAATTTAAGTAATAACAAATGTTGAAATTGTTGGCCCTCTGGCCTTTTACGACCCGCTCGGCAAATAGACGCGAAGACAATTTTGTGGGCGCATTATTTTTATTGATTTTACGGCTGGCAGAACCAGCTATATATACCGTCGATCTACCTTTTGTTTATTTTATAATACAACTCACTTTTCGATGCGCTTGGCCCTTTTCGATTTTTCTATTCAATTTTCAGTGGAAATTCTATTTCTGGATCATTTGTTTATTTGCGTACATTTAGCGTTTTGATGGAAATCAATTTTAAAAGAAATATACAAAAGCGCACCGTAAACGAAAAGTCAACAGCCAAACAGCCAAACGGCTGCTGTCTGTCTGCTCGGCTGTGACGTCGGTTGAAAATCGAAAAAAGATCCGATAAGAAGCAGGCAGCATTAATATTATGGCCACATAAAGTTGCACATTTGTCCAATTAAACAGCGCTCAAAGCCAGCCGAAAGCCTGACTAATATCATAATGTAATTAAATGCCAAGCCAAAGCCCAAACGTCAGCTGGCGTGCGCCTGTCGAGTGGCTGCACCGCTGCCGGGTGTTCGGGCAAGGAGAAGGAGAAGGGTGTGGGGTATGCGGCAAGCAACAGACAAACGCGTAGGCGGCACACGATAACCCGTGGGGCAACGGCAAACAGATTAGAACAGCTTAGTATGGTCCAGCGAACCCCACACAAAAAAATAGCCAAAAAAAACAAGTAAGAGGTTCTAGTCGGGAGCTCCCGACTAGGGGATACCCTAAACCCTCTTATTCCAACACCAAATGCAGCTCGCGCTAATAGATAGAGAGTAGCGGGGAGGTGGCGATAGGTATAAAATGTAAGATAGTTGCTATATATATACTATTCTAGAAGCTACATGTCAAGTTTGGTAACTCTAGCTCTTATCATTTACCAAAATTGCTTAAAAACGGGATTTCGATATACATTTTTATCGATAACTTAGAAACGGGGCAAGTTATGGTTTATCGGAAACAAACTCGATCTGCGCGGGCACCTGGAGGACTTACAGCTAAAATTTCTAGCTCTTATAGGTTCTGAGATCCTTGCGTTCATACATACGGACGGACGGACGGACAGACAGACGGACAGACGGACATGGCTAGATCGACTCGGCTATTGATGCTGATCAAGAATATATATACTTTATGGGGTCGGAGATGCTTCCTTCTGCCTGTTACATACATTTGCACTTTGCACAAATACAATATACCCTTTTTACCCATTTTCAATGGGTTCAGGGTATAAAAAGAATTGAAAAAATGTTTTAAAAAAAAAAGAAACGATTTCTATGTTATGTAAAAGAAAAATCGCTGCATAAAAAGAATTTAGATTTGGCTGGGGTTTTGGTTACGGTTTTCGTTTCCGTTTCTGCTGCCTTTTCGCTGCGCCTCGGTCACGGCTAATGGCGCTGCAGGCCAAATGGAGGAACTGGAACGCACTGGCTTGGACAATGGGCAACAGCAGCTTTCCGCTATATATATACTTTTAAGCATTTTGCAATGTTCTTTTTTTCTGCCTTTAGCTACTTTTCAACAATGTAAAACATTTGTTTGCCCAGATTTTGCACAGCGCTGAATACATAATTTTTTATGCAAGCATACTTATACATGTACTTACATATACATATATATACAGATTTAACGTTTTTTTTTTTCGTCTCCTTTTTTTACCCTTTGCTTGGCTGGCGCCAGTTTTGCCGCAGGACAACAAATTGTTGCCCAAGTCGAGTGTACTTTAACTTTTTGAGCATATCAGACTTAACTGAGTTTGCAAAATACAATTAAATTGAAAATGTATTTAAATCCAAACAAGATCGGGCCATAATACGCTTTTGAGGAGACTGCATAAGAATTGACTTTATATTTAAATAGACAAATTTAAACAAGTAAGAGGTTCTAGTCGGGAGCTCCCGACTAGGGGATACCCTGAACCCTCATATTCCAACACCAAATGCAGCGCGCGCTTATAGATAGAGAGTAGCGGGGAGGTGGCGATAGGTATAAAATGAAAGATAATCGATATATATATACTTTTCTAGAAGCAACATGTCAAGTTTGGTAACTCTAGCTCTTATTATTTACCAAAATTGCTTAAAAAACAGGATATCGATATACATTTTTATCGATTACTTGGAAACGGGGCAAGTTATCGATTATCGGAAACAAACTCGATCTGCGTAGGAACTAGGAGCATCTACATCTAAAATTTCAAGTCTCTAGCTCTTATAGGTTCTGAGATCCTTGCGTTCATACATACGGACGGACGGACGGACGGACGGACAGACAGACGGACATGGCTAGATCGACTCGGGTATTAATGCTGATCAAGAATATATATACTTTATGGGGTCGGAGATGCTTCCTTCTGCCTGTTACATACATTTGGATTTTGCACAAAAACATAATACCCCTTTTACCCATTTTTAATGGGTTCAGGGTATAAAAACAAAAACATACATATGTTATGAGATGATGAAATGAGTCGATTTTTTATATTGAGTAAATATTTAAAATTTAATGAGAATACATTAAATATTCAAAAACTCGACAGTTTGTTGTTTGGAAGTGTATTAAGCAATTCGTTTGTTGCAGCTTTTATTTTCATAAATGCTTTTAACGTTCATATTTCGAAAAGCCAAAGTCTGGCCAGTGCTGCCAATGCACATACCTAACGATCCAGTTCAAAAATGTTGCTGCATACTTTCGGGCGGCGCCGATAAAAATTCCCAACAAAGAGCGCAGCGAAACGCAATGAGAGCGATTTGTACTCTTAGTGTGTGTCGCATGGCAACACCAACAACAACAACAACAACAACAGTGATTTTCACATGTGAACAAAACATGGTAATTAATTAACAGACAAACAAAAAAGAGGAATACATAAAAACAGTGAAAAAATAAACGAAAATAGATCATTATTTATAAGAGCAGTAAATTTGTTGGCGCTGTTTATTGAAACATTAAATTGAACACTTTGCGGTGGCAATGTTATGTGCAGCAGCCGAGCCAATTCTTAAATATATCTTTATTTTGGTAACTGCACGCAGTTAATGCGTTTTATGCCAGGCAATAAATGTATGATGGTGAACAACAGCCATGTTTTTAAAGCACATTTTGGCGGCAATGAAAAGTTGCGTTTGGCATCCAGTGGGCGCTTAATAAAGCTCAACGTGCGGGTTGCTTCGCTTTAATGCGTTGAGTCATAAAAAATGCACAACGGAAAAGCATTTAACAAATGAAAATCAACAGCGCAAAAGTTAAAAGTGACACGAGCTGCCCTTCTAACCTACCCCGAATGCCGAGCAGCAGCCGTGGAATTTCCGCTAATAATGTTAATTCCATTGCCACCAGAAACCGTGCCGCGCTGCGTTGGCCGTTACAGCCCCCTCCCCACTGCCGCACGCAACCGCGGCAGATAATCAGCGTGCGGCGCACCGAAGTCCTTCTCCCCCCCACCTTGTGCTGGCGTCTCCTGTTTTTTGTTTTGCTTTCATCTTGAGTTTAGTTTTGTGCTGCGCTTCCTTCCTTCCGTCCTGTGCGTTGTTTTTGCTTTGTTGCGCAACAGCGCAAGTTAGCTTCCTGAAGAAGAAGAAGCAGCAGCAGCAGCGGCAGCCACCTGCCAGCTACACGCCCACAGCTGCCACCCACAGCCTCCCGCTGCCGCCATTATTATATTTCAGCTGCCAACTTAATGATAGCGCGCATAAAAGTTTCGCCCGCCATTTGCGGCTGACTTTTTATGCTGTGCATAACTTTAGGCGCTTTGCACTGCGTTTAATTTAAAACAATTATTTGCGCAGCCTGACTGACGGACTGACGGACTGACTGACGGACTGACGGACTGACGGACTGTAAGTGGCCGAGTGGCCCAAAGCAGTTCCATCTAAAATAGCTCGTCTAGAACAATCAACAGACAGAAATCAACAGTTTGGCCTGCTCATTAAATGTGGCCTAAACATAAAACGCAGTTTGCATTTCTCCTCCTTTTCTTCTTCTTGTTGTTGGGTTTGTTGTTACTCAAATTGCAGTTGAAAATGTTTGCGTTTACGCCCTACTGCAATTATTTTCCGGCAAAAAGAAAAACACAATAATTTGTTGTTGTAGTTTGCTGCAGCTGAATAGCAGCCAGCGGGATGCAAAACAAAAAAAGAAGAAAAAAAAAGCGTTTGGCTCAAACTAACTGCCAACAAATGCTGTTAAGTAGCGCAATAAATCAACTTGGCCAGAACCGGAGCACAGCTCGAGTATTCTGTGTGTGTGTGTGTGTGTCCACTCTTAAGTGCCATGAAATGAGTTGCCTTTGCAGCAGGGCCACAAACATGAACTTCAGTTAAGTGCTGGCTTAAAATAAACAACTGAATTTCAGGTGCCAAGCTAGTTAAACTTGGCCAAGTTTTTTGATTTCTTTAGCAGCAGCAGCAACAGCAGTTTTGTCTTGGGTGGCATAAAAAGTGGCTGGCGGCACACTTAAACCTTTGGCTAATAAAACAGACAGTATCCCCAAAAGGGAGTAGTCTTGTCTTTAATCCTAAGCTTTCTATGCCTTTCCACAATTTGCATAAGTTGCAACAGGTTTGCAGCAATTTGCCGCCTTGATTGACTTTGAGTCAAAGACTTTATTTACCAAAGCCCAGCCCCAAGTTAAGCACGTAATATGCCGTTTCCGGCTCTGGAAAGTGAGACTCCAAAGCGAACTCTGCTGACACACTTTGAAAAGACATACACAACAATTACGACTTCACATAATAGTAATAAGCGGTCATAAAGCCAGAGGAAAGAATACCAACGCCTAGCGATAAGCAATCATAAAAGTTACACACACAACACACACACTCTCGGGCACACACACACACATTTAGTTTTAATTGTATGCGTTGCATTCTTTTTTTGTTCTGTGTTGAAACTTTCGCTGGCTGTCTCTGGACTTCATTAGTTCGCCCTGCACAATTGTTGGTGTCAAGTTTTATTAGCTCTACGACAAGGTTCAATGCACGCCACAAACACATCTATATCTATTTATAAAGCATATTACGCCCATATCAATTTATAAATCAAATTGAAAAGCTAAAGAAAAGTAAAAGTTAACAACGGCGACGGCTGCTGTTCAGCAATGACCCACATTTTACCCTACACATCTTTTCCCTACCACGAATTCTTTTATGAAAACCCATTTTTGGGTTTGTAAGCATTATGCAAATGCAGCTGCAACAACAGTTTTCTATATACAAATGCCACATGAGCTTAGAAACGAGACGTGGCAGCAACAATAAAGGGGGTGGGGGGGGAGAGATGGTGCAGGGGAAAAGTGTTGCTCATGATGCTTATGTGGGCGTTGGTTTTGATTAGATCAAAGCGCTGCCCGAAGACAATGCACTCGCCCTCATCGAGAGGCAGAACTGGCCATAAAGCAATTAAATTAGCTGCTTGAATATGGGGGGGGTGGCAAAATCAATAAGCAGGCTGGTCTTAAGCTCAGCAATAGGACTACAGCGAAGAGTCTTCGAGCTGGAGCACAAGGACCGCCCGCAGGAGCAATACAAAAAGCGACAAAGCGCATAAAAGTTGAGTAGCCAGCAACAAAAACAACAACAACAACAACAATAACAATAACAACAGTAAACAAGCAGAAAATCAATTGAAGTACTTAAGCAAACAATGGGCCAAAAGTACTACAAGCGAGCTCTTATACAAAATGAAAGCAGGCCCGCATCGCCTCGCCCCGCCCCGCCGCCACAATCCGCACGCACACAAAGCAAAAGAATACGCAGAGCACAAGCTGTTGGGCCAAAACAAGTGGCGTCTAATTTAGCACTGGGCGATTATTTAGATATCAGCAGAAGCAACAACAATGCCAATTACAACAATAAGCTGGCAATTTTTTAAAAGGCACAGCGTGCATGTAGAAAAGAGCAAGAGCGAGAGCGAGAGAGAGAGAGACGGAGGCATACGTCAATTAAAATAAATAAATTGCGTGGCAAACGGGGCGTATGAGCAGCGTAGCAAACTAAACGACCGGAAGCATTTAATTAGCGGCTTTAATAATTCAATCAGCTGCAGCTCTATCACAACAGCCTCTTCCCTCTCATCCCCTCCCCTCCCGCTTGCTCACACACACTTTCCTGTGCGTGTGTGTAATTTGAGCCGCTAATTTGTTGTACAATTTTACCCAAAATATTCGAGCGTCAATTTCACACACAAGCGTTAAACAATTTTAAATGGCTTCGATTAAAAATGATTTTAATTGAATTTTTTGCCGTTTTTCGTTTTATTACTCTTTGGTCACACGCACATTTATGGGTGGCGGCTGTTGTAAGCCTAAGTAATGGGGCGCCTAATGTGCTGTGGCTGCCTATTGAAACAAGCTTGCGGTTTCGACAATGGGTTGGTTGGGTCTATTTCGAGTGGGGTTGTTAGCTTGTTTTGTGGTTTTGTTTGCACAGACAGCGGGTTGCCAGGCTGCAATCGTATAGACTGTTTGGGTTCTTGGGGTTTAATGAACTCTGGTTAATTATGTTTGAGAACAGTTTTCGAGGGCTTAACTTACCCCCCAAGTGGGCATGACAGTCACGGCATGCCCGGGGAACTGAGCTTACCTGCAATGAAAAGAATAGTTTTAGAAATTAGTAAGGTTTTCGTTTATGGAAACTAGTGCTGTAAAATGAGCGAAGGTGTTGCGATATCTTTGCTCTACTATTTTACTACGTATACTAAGGTACTATATTTTGACATTTTCCAACTCATTTTCCATGCTTTGCTTTCTCATGTCTCGACTGCTGGCTTGCTAAAGCGTTAAAATTGCGAATACCTGCGTGACGTAAATGGAAAAATGCAATGCAATAAATTTAGCAGGCAGGCCAGGAGACAGCAGCAATAGCAGCATCAGCAGCAGCATAGGAAAATAAACAACGGCAAGCACTGCAAATAGCCGCCGTTTCAGTTGGCAGAGTGTTTGCTGGAACTTGTCGTTGTTTAATGAAAAAAACACAGCAGGCCAAAAGCAAAAACTAGGCTTGGCCAGAGCCACAGTCAAAGCCAAAGTCAAAGCCAAAGCAGTGACCATTGATGCCTGAGAACACACAGACGCACTCGATCGCCAAACAGACAGCCAGACAGCCAGACGGCCAGACGGCCAGATAGACAGACAGGCAGACAGGCAGACGGGGAGACAAACTGAGAGACAGACGGGCCAAAGTCATCAAAGCCAGCGCCAAATGTTGGCAATTGCGAAACTCAAATATGGCCATGTACGAGTTTGTTAGGCCCATTGGCTGCATTCGCCGCATCTCTTGTAGCTGCGTGCGTCTTGATGCCAATTTCCTTTAGTCTGCCTTTGGCCCCGCCGCCACCTTCACCTGAACGTTTCTGGACATGACAAGCTGCGTTTTGATGCTGCTGCCAACTGGTGGCTGATCCGTGCCTGGTCTCAGCTATGTACATATGTTTCTCCCTCTCTCTCGTTTTTTTTTTCTAGGCCCGCATTTCACTTCGTTGCGCTTAAAGGCGTTAGTGAAATTTTGCCACATTTAACACTCAAACTCGACGACAACAGTTTGTGGCATCAGCATCAGGCGATGCAAGCAATTTGTAGCTTAGCTCAGGCTCATAGCCTAAATGACGGCATCCGGCGTGACAGCCGTGAGAGCTCATCGCCATAGATGAAGTAATTTCATGCAATTTGCGATAAGATCCAGGAAGGGGCGGCGAAGCGGGGGGAGGCGGCAACTGCTAAGCTCTAATTATATTCAATTGCAACTAGTTGCAAGCCGCAAGAACAAGTGCAAAACTCATTTGGGCCAAAACGAAAGCTAACTGTAGCTATACTCTTGCAGAGGGTATTGTGACTGTGCCGTGAAATGTGCAACGCATGAAAGTTGACATCGTATTCGTGATCAGTATGAATAGCCAAGTTGTTTCTCTGTCTAACCGACTCTATGCTTAAGTAATCCCCTTTATATTGTTGGGATTACATGGAATAGGAATCGGACAGATCAAAAACTTTTTATCGCATACAATAGAAACTTTTGGTAGAAACTAAAGTGATTGAATAAATACATTTTGACTGATCAGGATAGCTTGCTCAAACTTAACAATTACGAACTTTACTAACCTCTTTAATTATCTTTTATATTATTAGCCATATGGCTACGAAGGTATTTAAACTTCGTTGTGCCGAGTATAGTCGATATTTCTCTTTTCTTTTTTGATTAGACAACCACTTCGCTTGCTGGTTTTCGATGTTGTTGTTGTTGTGGTTGCCATTGTTGTTGCGTAAATGGAACAAAAGACTGCAACTGCGCTGTGGCTGGCAACTATTGGCACAGTAAATATAATTACAAACGACAGCTGGCACACATTTGAGCCAAAGCATACAACAGCGTCAGCGCTGGCAAGGCACAAGATTGCCAGCTCGCAACAGGATAATGCACACAGGACACGTGCAGCTGAGGCAATCGGCTTGTTAACGCAACTCCACACTGAATATATGCATAAGAATGCAGATTACCCATATGAATATGTTAAGTGAGCGACGCCTGGCATACGCTGCGTATGAACAATATGCAATCTCGATTGGCAGGCGACGTGGCATGCTGCGTGTGGCAAGCAATGCTGCTGCTACATTCTAATGGACAACATGTTGAAATGCCATGCAGGTATTTGCACTCAAAGCGCAATTAATTGTGATTGACTTGAACAGCCCAGCGAGAAAGAAAGTTGAACAGCCAAAATCTATGACAAATGGCTGACAGTTGGCCTTATATAGACACTGAGATAGGGGGAGAGAGAGAGAGGCGTAGAGAAATGGAGAAATACAGCGGGTATTTCATCAAAAAACTGACAGCAGCAAAGGTTGTTGTTGCCCAAGTTCCAAAGTCTTCGCAGGCTCTGTCCAAATGGCCTATTGAAGTTTTCAACAGTAAGCCAGCGGCAGGCGTGAAAAGCATTGGCCATATATCTATGTCACAGCTTGGGAAAACTAATTTGCAGTTATCAAAACTTTCCCTGACGCCCAGCACATAAAAACTTAATGCAGCCGGCAAGAATTTATGCTTAAATTCTTACAGCTCATTGGCAGCGAGTTTATTTCATAATGTGCTAAATTATGCATAGACTTTAATTAAATAGAAAAACCTTTTTTGTTTTTTTTTGCTTGGAAATCGATAGACGACACACCCTGCACACGAAGCGTGCGACACGTGCGACCGGAAACGTTGGACAACATTTGCTTGGCCCATAAAAAGCAAATGCTCAGCATAAGAAGTTGGGGCCACGTTTAATGACACACGCAACGCAACGCAATGGCATTGAAATTTTAATAACAAATGGGTGTGGCAACAGAACAGTTATACAAGAAACAAGAAACAAGCAAAAGAACAGGCCGTCCAGCCGACATGCATATGTCACAGAGCTACAACGCGGCGTATGAGTGATGCGTGCGTAATGCGACTTTCCCGAAGTGAAAATCATAAGCTGCAAGGCACAAATGAGAGCAGAAAACAAAAAACGATATCTGAAACGAGGCCACGCACATTATATAGCAATTTGCGAGGTTGCAGCTGCCGCTTTGGCAAAAACTACGCTCGACTTTCGCACAAATTTAAACCAATTTGCTGATTGGCAGCCAGTTTTTTTTTAGTTTGCCTCACGCACAATTTCTATGCCACTGTATTTGCGCCCAATAAGGACATTTGAACAATTAATGTGCTCAATGTGCGCTTTTTAGTTGTTTTGTGGCAAAGTCAATGTCAAGGTGTCGTCGAGGCGGCGTTCGACTTATTTACAATGAATGCATTTGTGCCATGCATTGTTGGCATTGTTTATTTGTTATTGTTGTTTTTGTTGTTGTTGCTGTTGTTGTTGGTGATTTGCTATTTGATTTGCTGAATGTTTATTGCTGCTGCCGCTCATTAATTATTTATTGTACATACCACACGCTGTGAGTCATTGCGAAAATTGCTCATTACTTGAATTATTTGTGCGAAATTTTCAGGCAAATTGCATCTAGCTCTCTAAAGCATTTATCAACACTGGCCCCCAATTCCAGAATACGTTAACAATTTCGTTTCGGTCTCGGTTTCAGTTTCAAAGTGCAACAAAGTTTTGCTACTAATTCAATTGTTCTGTAACATGAACTAAATTGCTTAAAAGCTACTGAAATGGCAGTTTCATTAAACGTTGGCAGTTTTTTAATTAAATTTTGTCAATCTATGTTAGGGACGCAGCACCCCTCCCCCCCTGACCCCTGCTGCTCTCATTTTCCCTCTGTCTTTCGCCAGTCCAGTCCAGTCTTTTTCAGTCTTTTAATTGATAAAATTGATTAAAATGTTACTTTACATTTGCCCCAACAGACATTTATCTTAATTGCCGCCTCGCTGGCAGACACTTCAAACAGCTTGAGAGCTCAATTAAATAATGTCCATTTCAATATTGTTTTAGACATAAAACTCATGCTATTGACATTCCAAACAAGTGTAACAACTTAAATTTGTAAACATATACATATATATATCAGAGTCAAGCAAATATAGACGCTCATTAGTTTTCAAATAAGGAATTTAAGCAAACGTTATATTTCAGATATTTACAGCTCAATAGGAAGAGAGAAATAATTAAAATAAACAACATTTATGTATCCTTGTGCTGACTGACTGACAGATTAAGATTTTCTTAGTAGCTAAATGTGAAACTTTCAATTAGCATTTCGTATATCCATTTCTTTGGCACTCTCTAACCGTCCTCTGCAATTGACACAACAGCTGATCTCGCAGCACATGCCATGCCATGTGATATTTAGCCCACCCGGAAACGTATTCCGCAACACATTTTCGTGTCACTTCAAACATTGCTCATACGCACCGTTTGCTGTCCGCTTTTAACCACAAATTTCCACGCGTCTATTTTTATTTATAAAATATCTACACATGTATGCTCAAGCGAATGCTCACAAAATGTTGATTTACTATGGATGTGGAAAAGCTAAATAGAGTAAAGCTCGTGCGCTTGCTGCTTCGCAAAAATCCTTCAGTTTCGCAGGTCTGTTTATTATTATTTATTTATGTCTTGTGCCATTGAGCGACTGTTGACACGACAGGCACGCCCCCTCCATGTGTCACCTTCATGTCATTTGTCCACCCATATATTCAGCGTTTTGTTGTTGTCATTTGAATAAAATTTAATGTGCGTTTGTTGCGTCAAAAGATAATTCTGCTTTTTTTTTTTTTTGCTTCTTTCATATTTGAGAGATTTCATTTGTAAGACATCAAATGTGATTTATGTGGCGGGCATGTAAAAAGCATCTAACATGCCGTATGCGCAATATTTCGACAACAGGCAACCGCTGCCAAGCCTTGGCCTGGCTCTGCGGCTGCTTCTTCTTCTGTTTAAAGCACTTGGCTTACAAGCACTTTGAAATTTGTCCTCTGGCCTACGACCTGCCTCATTTCGAGTGCTTCCTGTGCAATTTCCACACACTGCATTGCACTTGACACGTTTAGGCAGGGGCTCAGAGACCAAAACGTGTTCGGCTTCTCTTCAATGCGGCAGAGCAAACGAAAATCCTCTTGGACCTGCTGCCTGCTGTGTATGTGTTTGGCATTTTTATGGACTGCAGCGGTATTATTGTGGCCAGCGGCACTTATTGACTTTACAAATGGAATTTGCTCAACCGCACTCAACTCATTTAACTAATCAAAAGCAATTTTAATCAAAGAATTGCCACGCCCCAGGGCGCAGATAGCAGACCGACTGGGCCAAAAGCAATTAAAGCCACGTGCAAAACTTTTGCTGAAGGTTAAGTAAAAGTTGCCTAGGTGCCGGAACCCAGGCAAAACATATAACCGAAAGGATGAATAGCTGCTAGTTTTCTTCTTCTTCTTTCTTTTTTTTTTTTTGCTTGGCTTGGCTAAAGATCAGAACAGCGTATTTGCCTTTGCTTAGGCGGAGCGAACCGCAGCCAGCGACAAGTGGCTGAGTAAAGGAGTCGAAGGATGCGCGCTTAAGCAAACTTAATTAATAAACGGCAGACAAGTTCCTCTTTCTCTTGTTTTTGTAGTTCCCTTGCCAAAGCTGACTGCAAGCTGTGTCCTGCAGGGTATATGCGTGCGTGTGTGTGTGCGTGTGTGTGCAATGAATCGAAACTCATTAAAAAGTTTCGCTGTGGTTTTACTTGACTTCGATGGCAGCGGCAACAGCTGCCTAGCGGAAATGGCGCACCCTTATAAAAACACACACACACGCGCGTCCTCACACGCAGACACGCTTTAATACGTCAAGACATGGGCACATATTGTGCTGACAAATAAATTTGAATAATTAAAAGGCGCACAAAGGAAACAGTTGTCCTTTTTGTGTGAGTAGCTACCCACTTTTGCCCCCCATGCCAAGCTGTTGGCACTCATTATGCTCCCAGGCAAGTGCCATTTAAATGTGCTTCATTATTTTCATTTAGGCACTGGCCAAGCCTCAGTCGAAACAAAAGCCAGACAAATAAAGCAAAAAGATAAGCAGCAAGCGCAAAGTGAGAGAGTGGGCTGCTGGGAGAGGAGTTGGGCCGTGCACTGCCAAGATATTATCCAAGCAGGCGACAGCTTGACAAACTAATGGCAAACAATGAAGTGCCCAGCAGATAGGGACTAGGGTTTTGCTCGGCTCAAGTGCTGGCAACTAGATATGGCAAAAAGAAAACAAAACAGCTCTGCAATAGACACACAGTCGAGCCAGGCCCAAGAAACTGGCCTAGAGGCGCGTTGGCTGAGCTCATTAAAAAACCAAAGAGAGAATTGCAAGTGTTGTTTTGGCTCCACAAGTGCCAAAGTCAGAATTTTAATTTGCCAAACTGAGAAAACACTTAAAACCGGGCAACAAGAGCCAAAGCCGCCGCCGCTACTCCTGAGGCCAAAACATGGCCAACATGGAGTTGAGTTTGTTAGTAGTCCTTCTCCCAGCCGCCAAGTGTTTCCCTGCGTGTTAATGTGTGTGCTTGTGAGTGGGTGTTTGCATAATCATTTTCGAGTGCCTAAACCAGGCCAGCTACCATGCAGGCCGTCTGCTGCCAGCCAACATGATTAGCCAATTATGTTGGGCAACTGTGAAAACATTTCGTACGCAGCTTAGCGAGCAAAAGTTTCTTCAACTTTAAGCGACAGCTGACAAAATGTGTTTAATTAAAAATATCCCAAAATTTAAATTTAGAAGCCAGCAAATAAATAAATCCCAAGGGCTGCACAGCACAGCACAAAATTGAGACGCAGGACACACTCACACACAAACAGACTGGGGCAAGGACACGCATGAACAACTGCTTAACGCTTTATAAATTTTAACGTTTGTAGGATACGTGTATGGCCCATTATTTATGGGCGGCCATTTGCCATGGCTGGGCAGAAGCTTACAGAAATGCCGAAGTATTGAAATAGTTGCCAAAACAGTGCTTTAAGAAAATACGCTAGCTAATTGGCAGCTAATTGAAAAGCTTTCGGCAGCCGCAACGCGTAGAACAAGAGGTCAAAAAAATATTACGTATACGCTGCTTGGTTGTGCGCTGGCTTTTGATATTTTACAATTAGGCGGCAATCGACGGCATTATTAATTTGCCTTTGGCTTTCAATTAAGCAATTAGGCGGTCATAGGCCATGGCCACGCCCACACCGCCAACAAGCCCGCACATTTGTGGGCGCATCTGGGTAGAAGTTAAGTTGAAAGTCTGCGAACCGCAGCGAACAATGAGAGAGAGAGACAGAGACGTAATATGCATAAAAGTAAAAGAAAATTAGGCCATTTATGAGCTGAGTTTTTGGGCTTTTGGGTTTCGTGTGCCGCACAACGCGGCGTATGCGCTATTTTTTACATTTTACGACTTCACGATTGGCAGCAAGCGGCAAATGCCAAAATGCCAAACGTTTTATGCTAATTTTCACACAAACACCAAACAGCAGACAGCATCAAGTGGAAAACTTTCACAGTCTTGACTGTCGGAAAATGTTTATTTAGAATTCGGCCGGCCGTTATTTATGGCCCAATAACTTTTAACTTCACATGCGGCCCCCGGCATGCAAATTAGTTGGCTCATTTGCTCGCCGGCCACGTACAAAGTTCAAATAAATTCAATTGAGAATGCCTAAGTGGGGTGTCGTATATGACTCCAGATGTGCCAAATCCTCGTGGAATGTCAATAAAAACCACAGCAGCAACATGTGTTTAATTAATGTCCAAATAATTGACAGCCAAATCGCTTATTAAGTTCCACGCCCGCTGTCCAACAATCTGGGCGCCTTTTTTGTATTATAAATATTTTTCATCTCTAGGCAGCAAAAGTGTAGTCAAAGATTTGTTGAAAATTAATTAGAAAATATTTAAGATCAGCAAAGCAGCCAAGGGGCTTGTGCTTGCCATCAAAGCAGCCAGTGTTTTATGTATTTGTATATCTATGATCATATATGTGTACGTATTCATATACATATAAGCTACTTATGACATCATGATTATTGGCTGATATTTTGGTTCAGGAAAATCTAATTAATTTTCTAGCCATGCCATCACTTTGTTGTCTCTTCGTCCACACAAGCTATGGATTTCAAGCAAAACAAATTAGTCCAGAGCAAACTATTGCCGTAATCTATCATACACAACGAGCGCCCTTCTATGTGATTCTCACGAATACAGATTTTGAGAGGGAAATTGAGGGTGTGGGTGAGCTAGAACTTTTAAGAAAATAATTGATAGATAGAAAGAAATCAGTAATAATTAAAAAGGGAAATTGACACAGAGCAAATAGTAAAGAGTGCAAAAGAGCGAGACAAGTGTACGAAAGTGAGAGGGAGAGGCAAATCTTTCTATGCGTATTGTATACGATATTCTGCATGTCTCTCACTCGTTTATTTGCGATGCCGAACATTCAACACAGTGTATCTAAACAGCTTGAGGTTAATCAAAAAAGAGTTGTTAACTTTCACAAAAGCAGGAAACATAACTAGCTCTACGCATCAATTAAATACTTAATTAAATTGTTTAAGCGCTAGAGGTGAACCAAGTGCGCTCAGTGGCGAGCCAAGCTGCATGGCGGCAGTGTCAGAGGTCGCGTTGCAGTTGCAGTTGCAGTGAATGCCTGCCCCATAATTGCACTTGACAGTGGCAGCCAAAGCAAACGACCAGAACTGCAACTGCAACAAGTACAACAACCAACTACAGTAGCTGACAGTCAAAGCAAATGCCACAAAGCGTGCGCTCCGATAAGAAACAAAAAAAAAAAAAGACGCCAACTGCATGTGGCTGCTACCAACAGCAGTTGCTGCAACAGCAACAACAGCAACAACTGCAACTGCAACTGCCGCAAACGGAAAACTGCAAACTGTGAAAGATTGCATAGCTAAATGACTTCAATTGCATTCAATGCCTGTCGCTGATTAAACTGGGAGCTCGGCGCTCGGCGCTGGGCGCTTTGATGACGGCTCACAGATAATTTTCAATTTTTCTTCTTTATTTATTTTTTTTTTCATTTTTCCATTTTTGCTTATCCATAAGCTTGAAACGTGAGCGGCAGTTAACGAGCTATTTTTGCTGCTACCCTTTAAGATATGCGCATTGGCGAAATTGGCATAAAAAGATTACAGACAATCGATTCTTGTCATTATAAACAAAGACAAGCAAAAAAAAAAAATAGCTAGTTTTGTTTGCTGCAACAATTGTTTTTCCTACTGATTTCAAACAAAGGGCATGCTCAAGATGGTACAGCGGCAAATCAAGTGGAGATAAAAGGTTTTCTTTGTGCCAAAATAATTCTCAGGAGACAAATAATGTAAGGGAATTACAGACTGGAGTTTTTGATTAGAGCTAAAGAAGATTTTATATGGTATCTTGGGTAAAGGTCATAGAAACAAGTGCATATGACCTGAAGATAAGCTGGGATTGATCTATACCTATATAAAGGGAGTCGAGAAATGAATTGTCAAACAAGGTTATTTTAGCTAAAGGTCTTATAGAAACCATGTTAACTCGAATGTTGATGGCTTTAAGAACGCTTTATGAAATAAGCTAAAAGTTGAGTTCTTGGATCTTTTACACCAATTATGAATGTGTCTCCCTTATGAATGTGTCTCCACCAGTGCATTGTTCAATTTAAAGCTAATTCTAACATCTGGCAGCCGCAGGACCCATTAAGGGTGTGTACACTTCGGCTTGCCCAAATTAGTTTTGTTTGTTCTGCGCAGTTTTGTTTACTATTTGGCCAGGGCCAAGCCCAATATTGCCAACGGCAGCTGTCAGCGTCCATTGGCAGCACAACAGACAGCCTGGGAAAGGGTCTCGCGGCCTGCCGGGGCTGCTGGGAGTGTGCCACATACGAGCTAACGTGCAGCAGCTGCCGTTGCAACTTCCGCAATTCCGCGCTTCGCTAGACACCAACAACACGAGTAGCAGCAGCAACAACAATATTTTGTGCACAATTTGCGTGCGTTACCCATTTGCCAAACTGGAAGAGCAGAGTCCAAAGTGGGTGAGAGCTGCCACCGTTGCGGTTTCATGCGCCTGCGCAACTGGCTGACTCATGGCAAAGGCACATGTGAACCGCAGCTGCGCCAGGTGAAAAGCGCCTGCCTCCGATTGCGAAATGCCAGCCAAATTGGTGTAGCAGCAAACACAGCCACCGCATTGACTGCAAATTGTGTAATAAGTAGATAATAAATGAGCATAGTAGAGCATGTGCCGCATTTATGCCCCATTGAGCAATTGCCAATCAAGTGAGTCATTACTGGAGCACAGCTACTCAGAACAAGATACCCAGCCCAAGCTGTATGTGCCCACTGCGACCCACTAATGGCCACTTAAGCCATGACGACCAACATTAATATCGTACTTGACACACATTGAACGTCAGATATTGGCGCATCCGAACATGAGGATTCGCTGAGATTTGTGTGGGCGGCTCTTTAAAGGAATTGAGCTGGGCTTGCCTAAGTAAATGCTGCTTCTTTCTACTCCTCTTAGCCTGCAGATTAGTTCTGCATTGAAATTTAATTCACTTAACTTTCTTTTCTTGTTTAATAACTATTTATACATAACCCTTGGGCTTTGCTCTCAAGGCGCACGTATTCAAATTTCCAAAACACTCGTTAAACTGTCTACCCTAAAGAATAACACCTGTACCTGTACAGGCTGTACAACTGTAAGGATGCCATAAACATATTTGGCCGATAATTTGCAATGAACATGAAAATAATGCTTAAGGCAAAGTCGAAATCCATTATAGATAATCCGGCGTAATATGCACAGCATTCGAGCCACAAATATTTTATTGGCCATTATTATTATTTTTATTGAACTTTTTATGAACAAATGCGGCAGAGACAGCAGAGATAGTAAGGAGGAGAGAGCGCGAGACGAGTCTGTTTGCCACAACATTAAAAATATATATGTATGTATATGCATATTTAAACAATATTATTGCAATATGATGCACGGGTTGTTTGTTTACATGGAGCCAATGATGGGTTGTGGAGCATGCATTTGGGAGCCGTTGTTTTAATCAAGCGTCCGCAGACCGTTAAACAAATTGTTTGCCATGGCACGGCGTATCCCGAACTGTGTTAAATGCAACAAAAGTGTTGCACATCAAGATCTGGCGGCGTTACAGCGTGTTAATTTTTGCCATGTAAACCAGACAAATCCAAACAGTTCGAAGATGGCCCAATGCCAATGACTAAATCTGTTGCCGGAAAATATCTATCTGCCTGTGGCTATCTATGAAAATTGCAAATGTTTATCAAAAAAAAATTAACGGCCAAATTGAACTTTGTGCAAAAGGTTAAGCAAACACGTAGAGCACGCCAAAGCGAAATGTTTTGTGTGTGCGGAAATAGCAAATTTCAGATTTTAAAGCGTCTTAAAGTCGATCGAGATGACAGCCAACTTCGGCGGGGATGTATGAAATTCAAAAGCAATCCTGACAATGACATATACAAAGCCCAGAGTCTGCTCGCTCCAAAGGACACTTGAGTTTTTATTTGCATTTTATGACTCATTTTTCACGCCTCCTTGTGCCGCCCAGCGACGTCTGGCTGTGTCAGTTGTGTGGGCTGATAAAAGCCAGCGGCCAGGACCCAATTGTACGCCGCATAATCCTTTTCGGGTTGTCCTTTTCGACGCTGCCTGCAAAAGTTGAACCAATAATTTATATAGCAAAATGGGTTTGGCACAGACTCAACCCAGCAACAGCCCAACAGCCCAACCCCACGAGCACAAAAATGCCAGATAATTGAAATTGATATATGAAGAGGCGGTTTCTTGGTTCTTGGGCCGATTCTTTGTCCCTTTTTGCCTTGAATGTGCCGCTTAGATAAACAAAACAAAGCAACAGCAGCCACAGCCACAGCCACAGAGCGGAAACATTGCGTATACGCCACCGACACAGACGCCGTACCATATGAAAATTCATAATTTTGCGTACGCACACCAAATGGAAAATGGGTAAACACAACAAATGTGAAAAATTACACACACACACACACACACACGCTAGCACACACAGCACGTGGAGCGCAGGCAGATGAGAGTCTGTGCCCGCTTTTTATATGTTCTTCAATATTTTCTTTATGCGCCATATTTTTTATGTGAATATATGTATATACATAATACATATATTCTTAAAATATTCATATTTTTATTTTTCAAGCAATTGGAACAGATGCGTCTCACCTTCACCTTAATTTTGATTTTAATGTAAATATTAATTAATTGTGCAATACACAATAATAGCGAAAGGCAAAAAGAAAACAACAAATCATAAATAAAAACAAGAATTTTGTAATACGCCGAACTAATAAAGGAACAAATTGGTTGAGGCAGCGGGTGGCAAATCATTCAATTGAATTTATGCTTATGTCCGTATTCAAAATACCATCAGCATAAAATTCGAAAATTTTATGGCATCGGCAGGAAATTGATTTCGGATCATAATAAATTGGCGTACGTATCAAGTAATGGAGATAAGGTGACACAAAATGATGCCAGAAGGCAGCGAATTCCATGAGAATATTGTTTCAGCAACAAACTTTTCAATTTCAATCAAAATATTTTCGCTAGACCCGGCAATTTAAATGATATTTTAAGTCCACACGCAGATAAACTGTAAATTTAGTTGCCCACGCACGAACAAAGCCACACATAAATAAGACAAATAGACAGGCAACTTTTGTTGGTCGCGGAAAAGCTAAGAGTCATCTATGACAAAAACCGAAACCTAAATAATTGATGTGCAAAGTGTGGAAATGTGCGTCAAAAAAACAAAAAAAAAAAAAACGGAAACTGTGCGGGAAACATAAATCGAATCGAACTTGAGGGCCTGCTCAATAAATATTTGATAGAGCCAACTCGAGGCAAGCGCTGCAAAACAAAAGTTAAGTATACGTCATGTTGCCGGGCAGGCAAAACACAAAAAAATAAAAATGAAAATGCGAAGAAAAAAAACACGGCGCCAGGCCAAGTGCGTGAGAGCGAATAATTTATACACCTTTTGAAAGATTTATGCGGCATGGCCCGCAAGGAGGCTGCTAACCAATTTTCGTATAGCGCGAAATCAAAGCGTGAAATTCAATTAATCTAAGCAGCCAAAAGTCAGAGCAGGAGACGCTTCAGGGGAGTCGCGGCTTAGCTTTGGCTGCGATTGTGAAATTCGTGTGTGTGTGTGTGTGAGAGCGAGATTTGTGCAGGCTGTGGCATAAATATATTTATAAGTGGCGTCCTGTCCGATACTTCTCATAAATAATGCCTTCAATGACAGCTTCACACACACACACACTCATACACACACACATGTGAGTCACACTCGTTATTTGAGCCTGCGACGCAGATGAATCAGTTGGGCTGACACAGCAGAAAAAAGGCCAACTCAAAAGGGAACTACAGGCAGTCTTTAAGACTGTTATCTGCCCGGTTTGTGTATCTTATTTGGGTTAGCCAGCCAAGCATATCGTATATACACATGTGTGTGTGTGTGTGTGTGTATAGCAATGCTAACGGTACACACCGAAAAAAAAGAGGCACAAACAAAGCGAGCAACTGCGAAAGCATAACAAAAGTGCAAAAGTTTGTGTATTTCTTGTTTTCATTTATGGAAAATGCAAATAACAACGTGCAACAACAAACAACACGTGCACAAAGACACAGAAGGAGCCTGTGTGCCGATGTGAGGGCCACTGTTGCACACATGACACGCCCCCGCCGCAGCCGCCCCCACTCATGCCCCACTCATGGCACAGTCGATGCAAATTGTTTAGCTGTTGTCTGTGGCGTGGGCTTTAACGCTGCTTCACGGCAATTTAGCTTGGCAACTGAGTGCATTTAATTGCAAATGCAACTGCAACTGCAACTGCAACTGCAACTGCGATTGCAGCAGCTCCAAGTGCAACGTCTCCAAAGAAATTATGCAAAATGCTGTGGCAGAGACTCTGCTTGTCTCAATGCAACGACTAATGTCAAGCGCTTTGCATACAAAGTGTGGCATCAACAAAGTCAAAGCTCAATGCACCCAGCAACAAATCATGAACTTCTGTAGGGTCTGGGAAAACTTGGCCAGCATATATGGCCAAATATGTTAACAGGGTCATTGGCTTTGGGCTCATTGAAATGTTGGTCAAGCATTGCCAGCTAATCAAACCAAATGAAATCAAAGAGCTTCAACTGACCAAAACATAACAATGACAACAGCAACAACAACTCGGATAGAATATGAGCTTGGCACGCAAACAATTTCCACACATTGCACAAAAATAATAATAAACAACAACAACAAACAGCTGAAGACAGAGACAAAAAATAACTAAACAAATGCGTTGCCGAATAATTGAATGCGAGCACACACGCTCGCACAATAATGGAAAATTTGTTTACCATATTCCTCCCCCTCGCCCTCTCGCACTCTAAAAAACCGACCACAACAACAATATGTCTGGCAATGTGACAGTTGACTAACTTGCTGAATGAATACATATAACAATTGCTTCCGCCAGCAACAGCCCCAAAAACAACGACAGCTTCAATTCAATTGCAAAAATATATATAATTGCATTTATAAATTGTAAATAATTGTTTGTGTTTGGCCACGTTGGCAACAATTGAATGAAAATTGAAAAAAAAAAAACAAAGGCAAATTAAATTAATATATACGTTTTGGCTATATCATGGATATGCCTATTACAATACCAATGCCACTCGGATGTTGAAAAAGAGAAATGTTGTTGCCTTTGTTTTGGCGGCAACAGCAAACAGAAAATGTGCGAGTACGAGGGTCGACACACCTCTTCCTTCCAGAGCTCTTCGCTCGAAACTCAAAAGACAAGCCGACGCGATTGCTTTGCGTATGCCAGAACCACTTGGGAATTAGTATGCGGCAAGAGTGTTTCACATACCACAGTGTATGATATAATAATGCCTTCTAATTTGAGGTATTACTCATTCCCATAGTACATTTAGATGTAGCTAAGTATTATTATTCCTGGCTGCAAGACCAAAAGCCTTTGATGGCACGATTTGCAGTTCGAACCAATGTCTTTTCTTAACGTTGGTTCAAATCTATTTTTCAATTTTCAATTGAAGAATGCAATTGGCATCTTACATATTTGTATCTATCAAAAGAATTTCATTTACAATATTTTTAACAATGTGAAAATCAGAAAATATTTTGAAATATCTCCAAAAAATATGGTTGTAATATAAAAATTCGATGAGATTAATTTTAGGCAAGGTAATGCAAAGTTTTCAGTACGTTTATCATTATAATTATAATGATATATGATAATTATTGATTCACAACTCTGACTTACCTTGGCCTGAAACGTGATGCCATGGAAGAACGCCTGCTCGGCATGAAGTGGTACACGCAAGTCCTGATCATCCTGCACCAGATCGTACGGTGTCGATGGCATTCTCAGATAGTTCAATAGCACCGATTCGGACCACTTGTAGTATCATGAAATTGTTTTCATTTTCCTTGTGCTACGCCTGTGCAGCTGATGGCGCAGTTGCCATAAAAAGCCACTCGGATGACGCTTCCCTTGGCTCTGGCTCTGGCTCTGGCTCTGGCTGTGGTGGTGCGGTGGCTGCTGTTGGCTAATGCTTTGGCTCATGCAAATTGTGTGGAGCGTCGAGCGCACGATGTGATTGATTTGTTATGTTTTTTACCCGAACCCCCTATATTCCAGCTTCTCCACCGTCCGCTCTGGGTTCTGCAGCCTCCAGCGAGCGTTTGCTTAATCTCAATTTATGAGCTTGCGGTCGTCTCTGCAGCTGGCAAATTGAATTGCGTCAGTTGGTTCGCTGCTGAGCGATTCGCAGTGAGATTCGCGCGAGAAGCGATTCTTTAGCTATTTGCGTTTTATTACGAAATCTGCCCATTCACTGCCAATTTGTGCTGTACTGTGGCTGCAAAGATAGAAACAAACAAAGTTGAGAAAAAAACATCAAACACAAAAATGGAAATATCAGTAAGCCAATAAGCGCTGGCTAATATCATGTTATCAAATGCGTCTAAGCGCTTTAACTTTTTGTCTGCGATTTGACTATTAAAGTGATTCACTCGACAACTTTCGAACTTTAATATTGAGTCAGCAAATCAAGTGTTGAGTTCATTGGAATCATGCTAATTTGCCACTGCCTGAATCACAATACTCGTGCTCGTTGTTGTTGTTTTCTCTCTATGCCTATTACTCTATCTATCTCTCTCTCTGTCTCTCCCTTTAGAGGCGATGACACCTCGCACACGGTGGAAGGGCGCACCTACACGCACGTGTTTACAACGCGTTATATTGTTTAACAAAAAGATACATTTATAATAATTATAATAATAATTTGTTAGGCACGTCCGTTTTTCTCTATAATAATTATGCTCGTGGTTCTATATGGCGCTGCAGGAAATGTCAGCGTTTTAATTAAAACCAGCCAACAATGGATTTGTGGTTTATTGACTCTACCCAGGGAAATGCATGAAAAGGGCATGGGAAACGTATATAAGCAAATTTAAATTTAATTATTTGTTTATTGTTATTTGCTATTTTAATAAGTTTATGCAGCACTCTTAACTCTGCCATTTGGCTTAGGCAATTTTATATCCAAGCACGAGTCTGGAATGCAAATTCCGCTTCCTCAATTAGATGGCTCATCTACAGAAGACTACAAAAATAGGTAGATATATATATTTCTGCCTACACCTCAATCTGTCTTAGACCCGTCTAAGTGAATCTCGTAGTCGAGCATTCTCATTTAAAGAAGAGCAACCATACCTCCAGAGGGTATTTCTCAGTCGAGCTATCTCTGCTGCAGCTAGCTTGTTTATCGTTCTGCTTGTCCAGCAACCAAATCAATGCGCTTATAAGTACCCAAAAACCTTTCCCCTCTCGTCCCTGCCGCCGTTCTAACCACACTTCCAACTGCTCTGTCAAATTTCATTCAACTCTCGGCTTTTAATGAACTCAGCAAAACTCAAGCTGAAATTTTATGTCAACAGCTGAGATACATTTTTCGTTTTTCGTCTCTCGCTCTCCGACTCGGCTTCGCGCTGTGTTGTCTCGAAGACGGGCCAAAGGGTCATGGACGTTTAAGCTTGTAAATGACAACAGCAGCTGGAGAGCCCCCTTTTTGGATTCGCAAACTCTGTCTCAGTCCCTCCTCCAAATGTATCTGCATAATACGAACAAAAATGCGACGGCAGCTTTTAAAAGGCTAAAACAGAAGTAATGCCAACAATTCTCGAATATCTCTTTGTCATTAGGTCTGCCTCTTTGTCTCCATCTGTCTGTATCTCTGTCTCGTTTGGCGTGGCGCACATTAACTTATCAATTTGGGCAACGATTGAGTTCAAATTGCAGCCAGCTGACACCCAAATGGAGGGCACTGGGCCGCAGCTGAGAAGTTGACACTTTTTGGGGCGCAACATAAATCAGCTCAGCTTGCGTCGAGGTCAGTTCGTTATCAGGCACGGGGATTAAAGGCAACGGCTGTGGATGCCCGAAAAGAAAAAGAAAGAAAAAAGCTTGAGCCAAAAGACTTTTCTAAAAGCCCTCAGACGCAGCACGCGGTGGCAGCCCAAGCCTTTTGTCTAGTGTTCCCACAAACCTTGTACCAAAGTTCAATGCCTGCCTTCGCCCACCTTCATATATCATGCATAAGTGGTGCTCCTAAAGGTAGCTGCTGCAACGCCATTTTGTATCCGTACTAGGGTTCAAGTACCTCCAGCAAGACACGAGCTGGGCCAAAGCACTCGGCGCATGCGTTGTGAGGCATACTAAAAGCATATTGCTAGAAAAGTGCCTCACATTGCACCCGCAGTTGTCAGAGTGGAGGGCATGGCGGGCGGCGAAGCGAGGTAACAAACGGTATGCATTACCCAACCCAATCGTTGCTTCCCTTTACTCAACATGCTCAGAACGTTCTTAAGTCACTTCTCAGCTACGCACTTCGCAGTCTACACGCGCAAAAGTTTATGAGTTAAGAAAATAATTTAAGTTAATAAAGTTAAGATTTGTTTAATAGTTGAAAAATACTTAAAAAGTCTTCAAGTGAAGTGAGATGGGATTGTAAAGGAATTACTCAAATTCTGATCTATATGTTTCATAGAAGGAATCTTCTGATTAAACAAATAAGTTTTTGATTTATTTTTTGTTAGCACTCGATTTCTCTGAGTGTAGACCATGCTGTTCACTTCTGTTCTTGAATGTCCGCCTATCTTCTACGTCTGCCTCGCCAGCCAACTATCAGTTTCGTATTGCGCTTTGTCTCGTGCTTCGCTACGTTTCGTTTTATTTTATTTCGTATCGTACCGTTTCGTTTCGTTTCGTTTTGTTTCGCTTCGTTCTTCGCCCGCACTATCAACAAAGCTGCGCCTGCGCACTGCAGCGACAGCAACAACAACAGCAAGAAACACAATGGAAAAACTCGTATCGCCTGCAAGTGAATGACTTGGCAGAGAGCTGACGATGTACTTCCAAGAAGCATTCAGACGCAATAGACGGTGGGGTGGGGGCTGTAACCGGTTTTCGGCTTGCTTGTTGGAGTCCCAGTCGAAGACGAAGTCAAAGTCTTGGTAACTTACACGCTCACTTCCTTTCCGGTTCTTGCTGCACTGCATTGCTCGCCCCTGTCCCTCCCCTGTCCCCGCCCTGTCCCCACCCCAGCTGCAGTCAGCTGCAATTTGTATTTAGCAGTTTTTCAAGTTTTTTTTTTTTTATTTTGTTTTTATTTTTTTTGCATTTTGATATTTGATTTCTTGTAATTACGTAGCCAGCAATCAAGCGAATCGACGGTCCCGAGCTTTTGTCAGCTGCGAAACTGAAAACGTTTCTGCGCCTTGCCGCGTGCACTTGCCACTTGCCACTTGCCGCAAGCTGCATGCCGCTTGTAACGTATTATGCAAGTTGTAAAAAAATAAAATAAGAGAAAAATCGAAACTGGTCGCCAAGTTGGAGCTTAGGATTTGTTTAGCTGCTTTTTATTTTGTTTTTCAAAAATTGCGCACATTTTTGCTTTTGAAAATATTTCGGGTAATGCGGAAAACTTGAAAGCCAAATTGCTGAGCATCGATTGTTGTTGTATCTTTTGTTTTGAACTGCCAAATAAACACATAAACAGCAATTATGCGCTATGATGGCCACAATCTGTGAATCTAGCCAGCTGTGCCAGGTGCGTTGACTACCGCCCCTCCCCCCACCCCACAGCTACCCCTCAGTCAGCAGCTCATCCCTCAAGCATCTCCCTGGCTGCGTCTGGCATCAATCTTGTTTTCGATTTCAAAGCAAAAAGCTAACAGGCAACGGCACAGGCAACATGTTGCAGAGTTAGTTGCCAAGTGTTGTCAAGATCTGGAGATAGAGGCTGTGACTGAGAGAGAGAGAGAGAGAGAGAGAGAGAGCGAGAACCTTTGGCCGGATTCCTTTGTGGCGATCTGCGAGCGCTGCAGACGGCCATTTGGCGCATTGTCTCGCCAATGTCGCTGCGGCTTTATATTTATGAGGCAGACAGCCCAGACGATGCAAACAGATACAACAACAACAACAACAACAGCCAGTCAGTGGCAGTCAGGTCGATGCAAAAGTTTTTGCCTGCCTGGCAGGCAGGCAGGCAGGCAGGCAGTCAGCCAGAATGTATCTATAAGATACATGCTATGCGCGTATGTGTTACGCGCCTATAAATAGCGCCAAACTGAGCAGCATTCTAAAGCAACCGACGCCGCCCCCCTCGAAGCAGGCAAATACATAGGTAGAGAGAGAGAAAAATAGAGAGAATGTCTATACTTGTACCTATATAAAATACTTTGGGCTAATACCACACACACAAACATAAATCTTTTGTGAAACAACACAAAAAAAGGCGATTGCTAAATAAAAGTTTTAGCCGCCAGTTTTGACTTTTTGCCGTACCAGAAATATTTCTGAAATATTTTCCCCAATAGATGCGAGTTTTGTAATAGAGCTGCGGGCGGCTAAAACGAAAAGTATCTACAAGATACAAATCGTTAGAACTAACCTTGAGGGTTCAGTTTAGCTGAGCCCAGTTAAGCTAAGTTTATGTTAGCATAAATCGTGAGCGTCAAATATTTTCCAGCTGCTGCGCTCAAACAGAAGTCTTAATAAATGAAACACCATTAAATGCCGAACACAAAGCAGAAACTAAAATAAAATTAATGATTGGGATGGATGCTCGATTGGCCAGTTATCAGCAATTTTGTCATTGCACCGAGCTTTAGCGTTGATTATATTGGCTCCAGACCATGGGCTCTGCAGCTAAGTAGCTGCGTCTGCTTTCTGCTTTCTGCCTTCGTGTGTATCTGTATCTGTATCTGTATCTTGCAGATGCATTATTGTTGCACGGGCCCAGAGACGGCCAGCGACTGCGAGACCCAATTCGAAATTGTTGTTGCCCCTGTTTGCTGTCATATTTTATAAAAATAATAATAAACACAATGCTGACCAGCCACGGCTGCTGTCGTTTTTTTGGCACACGAATCGCCGCCACAAATTTGCTTATACACAATATACAATGCGACGCGATTGTATCTGCAGCCAAGTATCTGTGCAGTGTGCATGGCAAAAAGTATCTAGAACGCGTCGCGTAATCAGTTTTTTCAGTTTCTTTTTTTTTGCAGCTGGAAATTATGCGGAACTTTCAATTTCTATGCGCAATTCGCGTGGGTTGTTTGAGTTGTTGTTGTGGCCATGTTTTACATACCTTTTGCCAGCCTGTGCCAGGCTTTTGGCCTATATAGTTTCACACACACACACAGACGCACACACACACACACGCACTGATGAGTCGCAGCCACTCGGATTACACGCTTTCAGCTGTTGCCGTGTCTCCTTTTGGGCTTTGCGGTTATTTTTTGGTTGGTTCTTTTTTTCAAAATTAACTGCCAATTCTGGGAAGCCAACGACGCGCTGTGTTTTTATTTTACTTCTTCGTTTTTTATTCTTTCCACTCTTAACTGAATGCTAATAAATACATAGAGCGTTGGCAGCGTTGACCAAATGGCGCCGACTTGTTGCTATGTTTGCGGCCTCTTCTTATTATATTGTTTCTGTTTTTTTTCTTTTTCGGTTGTTCTGTTTTGTTTTGTTTGCTAAGCGACGGCAAGTTTTATGAATATTTAATAAATTTCGCCAGTATTTTAGGTGTGTGCATACAAATTATGTGACTGTTGTTAACTGTTGCGCCGGGGCGTGTGAAACGGAAATGCCTGACGGTTAGGTTCTGAGAAATGAACTTTCGACACGAACTATTTGCGAATTGGCGACAAATGCCAAAATCCAGCAGCACGGAGGTCAACGGCAAACACACAAGACACAGCTACTTAGTTGCAATTATGCTCAGTTACAGATACAGATACTTAGATACTTATTGCTTTGGCAAGCCGTCGCCTTACGTTTGTTTTCTACTCTTCTTGAAGACTTTGCAGGAAGCGTTTATTTTGGCTTGGTTTGAATTTAAATTTTAACGGCTTTTTTTTGTGGGAACCGGTATGCAAAAATTGACCAATTTTGGTTTTCGTTTTTTATATTTTGGATTTTTTTTTTTTTTTTTCTTTGAATGGGACGCGCAACGACGCGATACGAATTCACGCTGCCCGTTAACCGTTAGGCGTGATGCGTTGCGTATACGCCTGACCTGCACACAATGAACGCCGAACAACAACTGAAACGTTTCGTGCCGACGCGCTGTCGTGTTGCCCAAGCAGCATGCGTACAGGGTGTCGCAAACCAGTTTTGCGTACAGCGTGCACGCTCTCTTAGTCACCCTAAGAGAGCGCGAGAGAGAGCCAGCACGCTGTGCTGGGCGAAAAGCGAAAGCCGCTGACCAATCAGCGTCGGGCAAATACACGTGCTTGGCGCTTGGCCCATACGCTGCGGCGTTTCTCTGTTTTGATTTTCCAGCCGCAGCACTTGGCGCGCTGAGCGTTCTTTGCACCTGCCCGCGCTCTTAGCCAAAGACTCAAGACTTGTTACGGACTTTCAAGCATTGTCTTTAAACAATTGAGCGTCAGAAGTTTGTTTAAATAATTTGCTTATTAAACACGTTTGCTCTCAGTCTAGACATTATTTGGGCAAATAATTATACAAATATTATGAGTACTTCTTTTTTAATAAGATCTTATAATTTCGTACTGTTTAAATGCCAGGCAAACTTGTTTCAGATTTCAACTAACTCTAGAAAGATAGAAATCATATTTTAAATAGACTCTTTTTGTAATATACCCTATATTTAGCACTTCTTTGTGTCTAGCTATCTCAGGTATCTCAGGCTTAGATTATTTCGCAAAATCTCTGCAAATCTAATAAATATACGCAGTTCTCTTCATGGTTTACCCAAATCAACGCTGACTTAAGGTCTTCTTTGCATATTTTAGGCACATTTCATCAACCCACCGAAATTCCTGACATAAGCGAAATTACAAAATATGTGACGGCTTTACAGTTGCCACAATCACACACATACACACACACACACACATATTTACTCACGCTGGCTTATGTACGTAAGTACTGACAACTCACTCGCAAGGTATTCACAAATATTCACGCATAACTCAACGTTGTCTATACTTTGAGAGGTGTGGCAAGTGTTTGCAAATAGTATTCATGAGGAATATGCAAAAGCTTTGCGGCCACCATCAATAGAATGCCAACAAGGACCAACCACAAAAAAAAGGATGACAGACCGTGCAAGAAGGATACGCCGGCAACAACGAGATATGCTGCATTAGGGTTAAGTGTTTTGTATATATATCCGCAAACTGAACTCAATTCTAATCGAACTCAAATATTTGTTAAGCTTTAACTGCACTGGCTGCAGGCAATAACAACAAAAAGAACGTGGAACACTTTCAGCAAAATTAAAAACCAAAGTGAAAAACTTCAACTGGCTGTCGCGTTGTTGGCAACGTGCGAAAATCCTGTTAGCAACTTTTTTTGGGTCAGGTCAGTTTTTTAATTAAAAGCACCGGCGCATGGCAAAAAGCCCGAATCGTATTGGCAAACAGTTTAACAGCTTAAATCAAAAGTTTTTTGCCTGAAAACAAAATTAAGCTAAATATATATACATACGAATCCGGCTTTAAAATCCCAGCCGGAATGCGGGCCTCAAAATGCGTTCAATCATGGCCTCTAACGAGAGTGCGTGCCCCTAAGAAAACTTCCGTGCTTTGTCATTTTTACCCAACACATTGTCAAAAAGGAAAGCAGCAGCAGCAGCAGCTGAAAGAGTCCTTTAGGATCCTCACTTAGCAGCGCCGACAGCCCATCGATGTTGTAACTTGCCAAGTGGCTGGCAAACTTTTTTCTTGCTTACCTCGGGCAAACTTTGTCGATTGTCCTGCGTGTGTGTGTGTGTGGGCGTACGCGTGTGTGTGGGTGTGCCAAATGCGAGGCGTTGAGCCTCAAATCAGCTGTTAAAGCTTTAAAGCCCCAGTCAAATCAATTAATAGCCCGGCTCGTACTTTTGAGCAGACACAGCTGCGCCTAAAAGCATGCTGCAAAAATCATTTGTCAATATAAATGAATGGTAATTCATAATGCGATATACTAGAATATGAAACGCGGCCTCGGCTGAATTGTCTTTTGGCGTGCACACACACATATATACACTTTTACACAAGCACACACACGCAGTAGATTCATGCTGAAATGAAATTTATCAGATTGCCAAAATAACCTATTAATAAAAGTCTTTTAATCTAAACACGAAGCCCTGCAAGGCCTACTCCAGTCCATGCGAATAGTGCCCGTCCTTGCCCGGTTGAAGTTCTATTCTTTGGATTTAGGAAACAATTTCGTATAGAATAACCTCTGAATGTTCACAAAAAGATTTGTTGATGTGTTGTACGCTGATCGGATCGTCAGCCAAACAAATTTATGCAACTTTTTTCGAATATAATATTCCTAGACCGCGCGTTGATCACTCAGTCAATCAGTCAGTCAATCAGTCAGTAAGGATATTGACTCATAAATATGTTTCTTTAATAAAGAAATAAATATGAACTTTAATGCACATATATCGCACTAAAGCGCAGCTGAGCTCGGCACTCGGCACATTTGATAAGCCCGGTCGGACAGCAGGCAGCAGCTGATAAAAACCAATAAATTTATTGTCAGCCTTTGCCTTTGTAGCTGCTGCTGTTATTTTATCCATGCTTCGTTAAATTTACGTTAATTTATGTGGGCGTGGCCCTGGGGCAACGCGCAAATGACACACAAAATGACTTTGATAAACGCAATTGTCTAGCAAATGGCAGGAAGGTTCGTCTTAAGAGCCGGCCCAAATTAAAATGTACGCTTTCAGGCTTCGGGGCTTCGTGTCGCTGATAAAATCAATCAACAAAGCAAATAAATACAATTAATGTTACATTACGCATACGCCTCGGTGCACAGCAGCCGCGGCAAAGGCAGGCAACCAGACGTAGTCCTCTTTGTTGTCGTGCCTTGGCATAAATTATGCTCGCAACAATTCTTTGCAATTTTATGCATGTCAACGCGGTGCGCAGCATTCAGCTGTTGGGAGCTGGCACCAACAGCAGCAAGTCCTATGTAAATGCAAACACAACAAGTAGGCAAAGAGAAAAGTTCAGGTAGCACACGCAGAAATACCCTTTCACATAGGATGGTCTTAAACTTTTAGACTACCTTCTTTGCTGCTCTATTATAAGCAATATACGAGCAGACTTTCACGATTGCCAGCAAAACCTTTAAATGTAGTTCAAGTAATCACAGCATGTTAACCTGTAAGGCCTACTTTAATTCATGAGAATCACATAGTGGGGCGATATAAAATATATGGCGTTTACTCTCAGTGCAGCCTGAAGTTAACTTTGCTTATCGTTAAATAATTTACTTCTCTTAGCATGACTTTAAATTAGTTAAACTTTAAACTGTCACATAGACACCCTCTGGCTGATCATGCCCCAAGCTGCACTCGTTGAATTCGAGCATATGCCGAGCAACTGCTCTACGTGCATTTCCCATGACGACTGAGAATATGAATGTGAATGAAATAAAATAAAATCAAATATGCACTGACGTGCAAATTAATGCGTGAGTCTCTTCAAATGGCATTAAAGTATGAAAAGTAATGAATACAAGTGTGTGTATGGGTATGCGTATGAGTACGGGATTGAATATATATGTTTTGCTTGCGTTGCCCTCAGAATTTACTTATCTAATTGAAAGAGCTGCGAAAGAGGAAAACGTTAAATTAAACACAAAAAATTTAAGAAAAGCAAGTGCAAACGTAGAAATTTTCAAGAGTCGTCGCAAGGGCCATAAAGTTGTCGAAAAGTTTTGCAGTGCTTGACATTGCGTTCCCCATGAAACGATCTGAATACAGTCAAGTAAAAACTTTCTTATTTCATGAGAGCAATTAAATATGTAACACAGATTAACAGCTTAAAATATGCATAAAGTTCTTTTCAAAAGCGAGCTGAGATATGATTAAAAAGCCAATTGGCCGCAGATTAAACTCTAGACTTATGCAAGCAAAACTCAGGCCTCAATCGTTGCTTAATAAACGACTTTCAAGCATTTAAGCTGCTCTAAGCCATTAAGCAAAGCAAACGAAGTGCACTTTATAAGAGGATTAAACAATTTCACAGTTTTTGGCATAATAAATAATAGACAACATTTTGTTCAATTTACTATGTTTAAAAGAGTTTATTGGTCTATGTGCAATGTCCTTCTGCCTGTCCTCTATTGAAGTTAGAGTATACTTTTTGGAATGTGATAAGTGATAAGATTATATGGCTACTTCCACTGGGTGGGGGGCTTGGCAAATCCGGTAAAAGTACATATTCTACATACTCAAGATCAATACACAAAAATTAAGGCAACGATATCGCCCAATGAATTGAAGTGACAGCCTAGTTTACCCAGTTCTTGGTTTGTCAATGAGTATGCTGCAGTCGGTTGCACCCGACTGCAGCATTCTTAATTGTTTGGGTCTAGCCCTGTCAGGGCTTTCATGGCCAATCACCACAATCATAAATTAAATGGCTTTAAATAGCTCCATTAAAGCTGTAAGCGTGCATGCTCGTCGCTGGAGAGTTCGTTAATGGGAGGCACTGTGAATTCGTTTTTTGACCATTAGCCACACTTCCAAACATTTCTAACGGCCGCTAATTAACCTCGATCCGAGAGATAAGCAACGGGTCCCCAGAGCTGCAGCCAAGCGGCAAACAGACTGCCGCAACATGTGGCCAGCCGTGGTTCCAACTCTCTTCCGGGTGCTGCTGCTTCTGCTGGGCAGTACAGGCAATCTGGCATTATCGGTAAACGAACTGCTGAAACGCAGCCACCAGGAGCAGCATTGCGAGACGCTATTGTTGCTCAGGCACAGCCGTCAGCTGCCCTGCAGCCAAATGGAGCGGGTGGCGGCTGCCACCACGTGGCCCGTTCTGCGCTTCAGCAGCCAGGCGGACTTTTATCTTAAGAGCAGCCAGAGCACGGAATTGTTGGCACTAATGTGCCTGACTGGCCATGTGGAGATGGATCTGGCATTGTGGCAAGCACTGGCGAACAATCTGTACAACATGCGGCATGTGCGGCTGCTCCTATTGCTGCAGCTCGCAACGGCACAACAGTTTCGAGAGCTGGCCAACACTGCGCGGCAGCTGCATTTTCCTCATGTAGTGCTGCTGCAGCTGTCCACAGGCAACGCCTATCAATTGCAGCCATATGCGGAGGAGCACTGGCTACTGCTGCAGCCAAGCAGCAGCCCGATCTTTGCCAGGCAATACAACTACCATCGGCTGACGGCACGCACGCTGGCCGATCAGGTGTCGCCGCGTTCGCTGGGCTATCGGGATCGGAAGACGGGTGAGCTGCGCATGACGGGCTTTGTGGCCAAGCTAATGGAGGAGTTTGCGCGCGTGCACAACATCTCGTTGCGGTGGCAGCGCCAGGTAATCGTTGGTCACCAGCTATCCATCATAATGCTGCGCAACATGACGCTTAATGGCACGCTCCAGCTGCCCATAACGCTGTGCGGCTACGAGCTGCCCACCAAAGAGGGCTACTACACGTATCCGTTTGATGTGGCCGAGTGGTTTGTCATAGTGCCCTGTGCCCAGGAGATACCCACGGCCGAGGTATACCTAATAGTGTGCAGCTGGAACATGCTGGTTGTGCTCCTCGGCAGCTACTGTGTCTTTGCGCTGCTGGACACTTGCTTTGGCTGGCTGCTGATGCAGCAGCAGGTGGATTGGACCAATCTGGTGTTCAATGAGCGCATGATCTCGGGCATTATTGGACAGCCCTGCAAGCTGCACGCACATGCCACGAACAGCTCACGGCTGGCCCACGCCCAGCTGTTCCTGCTGGGCCTGATTTTTAGCACACTCTTTGCAGCCCATTTGAAGACGCTGCTGACCAAGCGACCCATAGAAAGGATGGTTACCAATTTTGAGGAGCTGCGAGACTCTCATCTGAGCATTCACTTTGCCGAAGGCGAACACTTCTATGTGAACATGATGAATCGAGGCAATCCCATCGACATCATCAGATCAAAGATCACATTTCTGCAGACAAACGTCTTTTATAAGGAGCGCAGAAGTATGAACAAATCGAAAGCATTCTCCATGACATCCACCGAGTGGCAGATTATCAAAGAGCAGCAGAATCTATTTCAAAGGCCTGTACTCTGCTTTCAGCCTGGCCTGATCTTTCGCTACAAGATTCTCGCCTCCGTGCCGTTGCAGGCGAACTCCATCTTCGCGGAGCCACTGGAAGAGCTCATGCTTCGAGTGCACGATACCGGACTCCTGTTGCACTGGAAGAAGCAGTCCTTGGGCGAGCTAATCGCACTTGGCGAGATCAGTGGCAAGGATCCGTATCCGTATGTGCCCTTTTACGACTTCAAGGTGGGCGACTTGTTTTGGGTCTGGCTGGGCTGGGCATGGGCCTTGTGCCTGGCATTTGTAGTCTTTTTGTGTGAGTTAATTGTTTACCGCATGACCAAGTATTTAAATAATTAATTCACTGCAATTAGCACATGAATTAAAAATGCAATTTATTGTTAGAAATTGGCAAAATTTAACTTTTCGAGCTTCATAAATGCCCCTAATTTTTAATGTGTTTTTCAATTTGTTAGCTAATCCTCTGCTTTGTAGATTTTTAATGTCGCCTCATAATTTTTTTTTTTCAATACGTTTTCAATATTAGCAAAATTCCATTTATTGTCTAGCACAAAAATAAATAATACCCTTGCAATAAAACTATTCATATTTTTTATTTTGAGTAAATTAGTTTTATACATCGTATTGATTTGTTGCTGGCCTAAATCAAAGAAGAATGGAATCAGGAATTCAAACCGTTTCTCAGTGGCAGCTTTGCAGACGAAATTATGACGGAATTTGTGTCAAAATGGCACACGCCCTGGAATTGTGGGCCAGCTTAGGGTGTCCAGTCGATGAAGTTGACATAAATCAAACATTTCGCAAGAGGATTAGTTTCAAAGTGTCAACCGATACAGTTACGGCTGCTGTTGACAAGGCTTAAATGTTGTCGAACCGTTTTGTTGGTTTAGTTTTTGTTTTTTCGTTTCATTCAATCATCGGTTGGCACAAAACAGACAGACAGCCAGCAAGGACCCGGATAATTGACGTTTACGTTGTCAGAGCATCGTTTTATCTTTTAAAATGTTGATGCCGCCAGACAGGAAAAGTTGGTTGGATTTGCTGGTTATTGCAATTTAACGCGTATTTTATGGCATCAGCCTTAGAGAGCTGACTAGCTGCCACACGCCGGAGCTGATGGCATTGATGGGCATTTATGGCCGTTTATGGCAAATCGATGCGCCAATTGGCACTTTAAACGCATTTATTGTGCTCCCCAAAGGCCCCAAAGGGAAATTCAATTTCATCCGGCCTGCAGCAAAGTGCAGCTTTGTCATGACGCACACAAAAGGCTTGTTGCCGGCAAATCGAATTAAATGCGGCCCAAGGACCTGCACCAGGCCGTACGCCTATTATGCGAATTTCTGACGAACATTTATCGATTTTCGTCATGTTTTGTTTTACCATGTTAGCTATTTATGAAAATCTTCTTAAAATAACAAACAAGCATTCACATTGGACTGCCACAACAATGCTTGTACGAGATTAATATCATGCTGAGTCATATTTGAAATTCTTATAACTATTTACTCGCATCGTTATTCCACTTGGAATAACATCGCTTCATTCATATGTCTGTTGAATGATAAACTTGCATTTGAAACCATCAAAATCACTCAAAATTAAACTTTAAATTGAACAATGCTCATCGAACTTAAAGTCCACATAAGCGAGTTAATAAATCTTCCAAATGCTGTTCACTTATATTATAAGCTGCATTTTATTTTGCCCGGAAGTCGATATCTTAAGCCCAAAAATGCGTCCTTAATCAGGAGTTTACTTACAATTATCTCAAGCTGATATCTACAGTAGATTACGTTAATATTCAAATAGATAACAACAAAGGGTCACGTGAACTACAATCTACGTGAACTAACAAAAATCGATCTATAATGATACTATTAATCTTCCGGTAAATACTAAGAAATATCTTTGAGTTTGATGATGATAACCTGATGCATTTCACAATAGAAATATCCAAGCTCACCTTAATTTTAGCTTGCATTGCTAAAACATCACATAAGAATCTTTCAAATTATACCAATCTATGTTGTTAAAGCAGCCTGTTTGCTCTGCGTGTCTAGCTAGCAGTAGGAGAAAAATACAAAATACAAATGAGCACAATTTGAAAGTTTCCAAATTCACAAACAAACGTCCAAATTGCGTTTGCAGCAATTAAAACCAGATATGCCACAGCTAATTTAAAATCACAAGCAATTTTTTCTATTAAATCTAAATTAACTCTAAATTCCACGCCATTGAAAATGCCTCAAGGCTAAAACTCATGTAACGATTTAATAAAACTGCATACTGGATCGATTCTCAGCGTAATAAACCGAACTAATCCGACCATGGCGATATCTTTTGCAATTACAAGTTGTAAATCACATTAACATGGCATCATTTAATGTTGCCTACTTTTGTGCGCCGGGCAAATTTCAATGCACTCATGACTGCGCCTGAGAGGATTGGACACATTGTCCAATAGCTGGCAAAACAAATAAGCCAAATAAATATGCGACATCTAAATTTATATTTTCAATGAGATCTGATTAGCCTGATTAAATGTACAATAATGTAATTGCGGTATTGTTGTTCGAAACGAATTTTGAAATAACGATTGGCTCTCATGAATTTTGGCATGGACTAGACATCTGGCATGACTAATGACTAATGCAAATTAGAGACTGCCACGCCCAAATGGAATGCGTTATAGACTATCGTAGGACCAACGAAATTTGTGGCCTGTTGTTGCACTAATTAAACTCGCTGCACAGCTAATTGGCAACAAAATGCGCAAATGTAAAGCAGGCTAAATTTCCTGTGGTTTCTGGATGTTGCTGCTGTAAATTGTATAAACAAATCGAAGTTGAAAATGTTCAGCTCAATTTAAGCAAGGATTATAGCTCTAATAATTATTAGAATTATTATCATTATTTTTGTACAGATAATTTTGATGTATTTCTGCAAATCTCGTTCCAATTTCTTTTTTAATCTTCTATAATCACAAGGTTGATTTTGATTGAGGTTTTCCACTCGTTGTTGGTAGCCGCCATAATCTGTAACCTATATTCGCCCGACGGCAGTGGCAGAAATTTGAAATGTTCTGGCTTAAATACCAAGTCGCGCACAATTATATCATGCTGTAATAAATACACATAACTCGATCATTCAGATATCTGACAACTTTCGCATACGCAACAACATACTCACATCATATGGACACGAATGGTTCAAGTTCGAATTTTTGGATAAAATATCAATAACTATCTTTTGAAACGATAATTGCTGATTGGACGTGGCCATTGTCTTGCAAAAGTCGAAGGTGTTGTTGAACATAAATGGCCGATAGCCACTGAATTTGCGGAACAGGCTGAGATTTACCTAAAATTGATAGAATTAAAAACGAATTTAAGTTCTAAGTGCTGCTTACAAACTTTTGCATTATTGAAGGGCCCTTGATGTAAGTTTGCGTGTACAGACAGGCCAATAATACCGCGTCCTAACACTTTCAGCTTGCATTGGCTGTAGGTGAAATAGGCAGGGTCCAAGACCTGGCACTCCAAGCCCGTAAACTTGGTAGAAGTGGCCGAGAGTCCGCCTGTGACCATCAGCACGTGCGCAAGTAAAAGCCACATCGTCTGTTAGCCAACAAAACTCTTATACGAATAATTGCGAAATTCGTTTGACATTAAAATTGTAATCAAGTACTTAATTGGATTTCCAAAACATTTGCTTATCCATCAATCTATAATAACTCATTTAATAGAGTTCGAATGGTTAAATGTTCAACATTTGAACTCTTAAAAATCTTATCTGTTGCCTCAACCATTAAGCGACCCAGTCAGGCCCGTAGTTAAATGACAAATGCTCGAATGGGCCAGCCTGTGATCAGTTTAAAAATCATGAAGTCAGGGACACGTCACATAAATATATGTCTATACTATATACAAATGTAATCAACCAGAAATTGGGGGCATAATAATGTGAAAGGCTTTGGTCAAGTTGAAAAGTGGAAGTCACAGAAATTTCTTTGTGTGTTTTTTAGTTGCAGTTGGCTGTGCCATTTCACAGTTTGTGTGGCAAGCACAAGTTGAAAGCCAAAAACAAAAGTTCTGGCTGGGGTTTTTGAATTTGAAAACATGAGCAAAGTTTTCGCTCTGAAAGGCAGCTGGGCGTGCCAGTTGTGTGCTTGCTGTTGATTAGAGATTCATTTATTTGCATTTCTTTATGCAAATATTGTAGCATTCACGGAAAAATTGTCAGGCAACCAAATAACATAAATTATGTAGAATATTTTGGCTCTTGTTCTTCTCTGTAATTTTGCTGGGCAACCGGAAAATTAATAATTTGAGCAATTAGTCGCGTGATTTTTGACATGGCATAAAACACCGCCCGGTCTGTCATTTGCATAAAATTTAAAGTAACTTTGAGCAGTGGAAAAAAGGTCCTGCGGCAGCCAGTCATAAATTTGTACTACCATAATTATGACTGAGATTGAGCGCCCAAAACTTTGTCGACAGCCAAGCGAAAATAATGAGTGAGATATAAAAACAAGCTTAGGTACAACACCTTCGGAAAATCGCTTCGGAGCGCCTCTGTATTGGGCAAAATAACTGAAACTCAATCAAAAACTTTGTCTAAGCTCTGCTAAACTTGTTGCTAGCTGCTGTGTGATTGTAAAAGTGTGTATATGTGTTGGTTGTATAAACAGGCAACTTAGTTGCCATTATTAACAAGTTTTCCTTATGCAAATGAGCGCTGTACAACAACAACAACAAAAACTGAACAACAAGGGCACAAACCACAATAAATGAATACCACACAGAGCAAAACTTTGCAGCACATAAAGAGTTATACCCTTTCAGGGGATACTTAAGTTTTGTCATGAACTGTGCAATGCAGTCATACTATATATCTATATATATTCTTGATCAAGACAAGCTGTTGAGTTGATTCGATGGCATTTGATTTTGCTTTTCAGCAAAAAAGTTGCGAAGGAAATAAATCTTTGGCATTCTTTAGCGAGCAGTTCCTTTGTACTTCTGACATAGCAATATATCTTGACTGGCTGCTCGCATTCTGATTGAAAATGCAAAAGTAAATGAAATTGATGAATGTTTAAGTGACAAGCGGCAGTATGCCATGCCAGTTGGTATCGGCCCTTGTCAGGCTAACAAATGGTTGGGGCCGGGTTTCGCCCTTCAAGAACCGAATGCAGCTCAATCTCAATCAATTTGGCGGCCAAGAGCAGAGCAGAGCAGAGTATGCCCAAAAGATTACGCCTGGCTTTCATAACTGCCTGCAATTACATAGCCTCCCTGTGACCTTTAAAGCAGCCCATTGATTCGCCAATGTGGCCCCTCTTCAGCCACGCTCAAGACCTTGTCATAAATCAATCCAAGCGAAACTTTCGCCAAAGCATTAAAAGCATTACAAAAGGCACCATTTTTTTTTTTGCACTGAGCCGCGTATGCTGTCATGTCTTTGTCATGTTGAACAAAAGCAGTTGCTAGTTGCCAGCGGCAATGGAGGCAGCGACCATGTTACGTATACGCCCCCGTAGGCATGCATGCAAAGGACATCACGGCAAATGAATGAATGGCAAACCCAAAGCAATCTATTGTGTGCTTGTGTGTAAAGCTCTGTATGTGTGTGTGTGTGTGTGTGTGGATGTGTGTGTCTGTGTGTGTGCCATGCTTAGTACAGTTTCTGTGCTGTATTATCTCTGGGTGAGTGTGAGGACTTTGCATGTTCGCTTTAAGCATGTTCGCCTGGCATTTGATTGTTTTCCTTGTGCCGAGCAACGCCTGCAAAATCCCTATACATGCCAAGTAACTAAATATATTTATCATGCTCATTTATATGCATTCGCCCAGCGGCCATATCGAATATATGGCATCTAGATATACGTGTTTGGTATGTACATGTATTCATATCAGAATATATTGTTTTCTGGGTGTGGACTAAGCAGTTGTTGCACGCTTAAGTTGTTGTTGGTGGCTCTTTAAGACCCGCTCTTAAGTTTGCCATCATATTAGGTTCCACATGCGGCATGCAACACATGCCACAACAGAGCGTAGCAAGCACAGCCTAAACAAAAACCAGCTTCATTTCGGTTTCGTTCAGAAAACTAGTTTGACAGCTCTCCGCTCAGCTGCCAGTGTAGATGCCATTGATACCAGAATAAAGCAATAAGAACTCTCCCGAATTGGCCAAAGTTCATTGCCACGAGCTTAGTACGGCGAGTAGAAGTATCGCAATGAAAGTGAAGATGCAAATAGTTGCCGAACAGGTCTCGATTTTGGACATAGTTGGCATAGTTCCCCGACAAACTCCATAGAAAAAAAAAGACAAAAATAAAGAGCAATCGTGCGAATTAAATAAAATACGAGAGCAGCAGACAAAAGTTATATACATAAATTATATTGATATATGGCGTCAAATAGTTGCAGCAATTGCAAAAGTGCATCGGGGAAATAAAACATTGAAGCATTGACATTTCGAAATGCTTTCAATTCACATGAGCGCACATCAATAACACATTTTCAGCTAACCGAACGCGCCACCAAATGCAGCTGCTCTATTCCAGAGATTTGCGAGCACAGACAGCGAAAAATTATAATGGATATCATATATACGGATACTTGTGTATGCCATATACGTCTCTGTGTGTAAATGCGAAATGTGAAATGGCAAAAGTTTTTGTTCACTTCGCAAATGGCAAAAATTATCGCTAGACCGTGAAAATGAACATAGACTGCAACTCGGTTTTTGATTTTTCGCCCGCGGCTTAGCTTATGGTAGTTATAATTTTAAATGGCCATTAAATAAATATTCTTAATTTAGCCTAATGAGCGTAAATTAATGCATATTTAATGCAAATTTCTATTTAATGAGCTTTGAAAATTCAATAACCTGTAGACAAAACAGTCTAGATTAGAAATATATTCATTTTATTGTCATATGCAACTAATGCGTGAATAAGTTTCTATGCTCTGTACCATAGATGTACATATATTCTATTTGGGAAATTTATGTGTCAACTGTATTTCGAAATGGTTTTGCGTTTTCCGTAGCTTGCACAACATTAACCGCATCATTACGTTTGCATTCATTGCACAACGTGACATTTCAATTGGCCCAAGTTGGGTCGAAAGTGCGCGCCAAGACTACATAAATCCGTAGCGGATGCCTGCTAACCGCTCCCCTAAGTACAACCCCACACACACACACACACACACACACTCACACCCTCCCTCTCTCTCACATACGCTCGTAAGTCAGCCAAATGCACTGGGCACGTATAGCAAAAACTCCGCCGTAAAATGTTGGCAAACTAGCGACGAGGGCAACGCTAAAAAGTGTAAGAAAATCAGCAACTAAATGGCTGGCGGGCTGTTGTGGGCGTGGTGGGGAGGAAGGGGCCTGACAGGGGGCCATGCACATTTTGCTACTTAAAGCCACAAAAGCCACACACGCACACAAAGTCGCGTACACACACACACACACGCTGGCACAGATATACACGCATACAATGCGACGGCGTCTTTATCACCGCCATTGTTGTTAATTTTGCAAGGCTGGCTGCCAGCTTTGCGCCGGAAACGGAAACTAGCGGCACTTGGCTGTCGCGGCAACGTCGCGGCTAATGTGTCGGTCTGTGCACGTGCACGTGTGTGTGTGTGTGTGTGTGTGTGCGACATTTACAGTTGAATTATGAGCGCACATAAATAAAATGTCGTTTGGAATGGCAGCGACAAAATGGCTGCTAAAATTTCCGTTGCGCAGAGCACGGGAAATTACCTGAACTGCGTCGTTGACACGAAATTGAGCCCGCAAAATGTGAGTACGCACACATTGACATAAGACTTCTAATGTGCTGCTGGCAGCAGCATAGAATTAAATAACACTTAAGAGCCGTGAACTCAATCAAACGCTGAGCCATTTCAAGCTGTCAAAGTCAGATGGCATAAACAGGCAGTCGAATGTGTAAGAACTCTGCCCATAACCATGCCGCACACAAACTGTTTTGTCTGTAGATTAAATATTTACATTTGTTTGCCAGTTTTTAAGTGTTTCGCCATCTGATGATGTATTCAATTTGGATTTAATCCCTTTTTGGGGGGCTCACGTTATACAATATTTATACGCACTCATGACATGCATATTTAAAATAGCTCGCTTCTAACCTTTTTGAATTGATTTTTGGCAAAAATGTTGCTTGATTTAAATAAAGCTAATACAGGGAGTCGGAGGGGGAAGAGGAGGAATGAGACAGATAGCTTGAGAGTCGCTGCTGAAATATGCATGCCGACATTTTAGTCAAAAGCCACAAAGCTATCTTCAAGCTATTCACATTGCAACTTCTGTAGCTTGAAAACTCGCAACAATTCATCTGCCCCATGTAATACAAATGTTTCAGCTAGCTGCGGCAGCCGGGGGCTGGGGGCAAGCCCTGAAGCAAGTCGGGGGTCAGCAGCGGCAGCAGCAGCAGCAGCAGCAATTGGAGCGACAGCCAACTGCAATATTTATTTATTTGTTTCTTGCTTTGCTATTTTCAATTTACGTTTACAATAATTCAGCAAACGTGGAAATGGACAGCTATAAATTCGACTGGGCAAACACGCAAACCAACAAAACATAAAACGAAGACGAAAACGAGAACGAAAACGAAAACGTATTGTTGCCCAGAGAGAAGAGCGATTTATATGGCAACAAACGATTTACTTTCACGACGTATAAATACGAATTCGTATAAAACAAGGAGAAATAATAAGATGTACTTTTGCAGGCCAACGAAGATTGAATACACTTTTGTCTATCATAGCCAACAAGACCTTAACATAAAATATTTTTAAGTTTCGATAGATTCAAATACATAACTAAACCAAAATACAGGCTAATGATAGGTGCAACTAGGTCTATGAGATGAACCTAAAAGCCCTGAAGAATGAACCCAACGATTGTATCGTTTTTTCTTTAATGGCAAGAAACTGAGGCCACAAAAGGAAGAGTATATAAACTGAAGGCTATAAAAATTTGATTAGTTAAATTCAGTTATATTTGTGAATATGTGTCAAGGGGTCGCAAAGTTAATAACATTTTTTTATTAACCACAAAAAGGGTAGAAATGCACAATGTATAAAATGTAAACTTTTTATTTCGCTGCTGTTCGCTGTGAGGGCAATTTATGTTATGCCATGCTCAACTCGAAAACATAAAATATGCTGTGAATTCAGAGGCGAGTAGAGCCGAGAAGGGGGGCATGGCAGATGTGTGCTCTTCCGTTTGGGGTCAGTGTAAAACAAATGCCGACAAGTGCAATTAAGTATAAAAGGTGGCCCGAAGAGTGAAGTGTGGCTAAATGGTTGTAATGCCAGTAAATGGCAATGTGAGTGCGGTCAGTTGCTTCAGTTCGTTGCCAACTGGCTAACTGAGACTGAACCTCGCTCTGGTTGTGGGTGGGTGCGGCAGTGGGCGGGCCAGGCGAATAGCAACGATTTAAGCGTGAGTCACGCGACATTTTCCAGTTCAAATTGTTCACTACTAACACTGACTATTGACATTTGCCATGCATTTTATGACAGAGGTGAATCAATTAAAGTTTATGCAAATAGGTGGTAATTGATGAAAGGCAAATAACAACAAGAGATACACACATCAGGTTGTTTTTATAATTAAGTCGGAAGTGTTGCATTGGGGTAAGTTAGGTAGAGATATGTAATCCATTTTTGCTTGTGTTTATACTGCTCCAATTCCTTCTCAGTTTTTCTTCCTTGCTCTCTATACCCACATGTAAAGATGAATGTATTTACACATGTCCTTCATACCAGCTGAGTGTAAGCCCCATTCATATAGCTAAAACTTAAATACCCATCACACAGCTTCTGTTTATAGACTCATATCAAACTGTTGCCGTATAATAGTTAAATTTTAGCATGCATATGAAACTTTGTTACAGCCTTTAATGAATTTATGTCATTGGCACTTCATTCGTGCCCGCAGAAAGTAAACAGCAAATACGGAGAGGATAAGCCAACCCAAATTCCTACAGACTTACCCAAACTCCAGCCGCATGCCAACAAGTTTTGTGTCTGACATTAAATTAATTTGTTGCCTACAACTTTGGACGCTCAAATAGTACCCCCGAGTCGAAGCAATCGTAGCGCGCTCTCTCATTTTGATAGTGGTAGCGAATGCAGCGCCAGCAAAAACTTGTTAAAGATGAAAATAACAAGAAAAGTTTTAAATCATTCGCAGTGCCAAGAAGAGCAGCAACAACAACAACAACAACGGCAAAGTTATGGCCAAGTGGGAAACAAAAACGCAACGAAAGGCGCTCTAGATGTTTGCTAGGGTTGTTGTGTGCATGAGAGTGTTTGTGTGTGTGTGTGTGTGAGTTGTTGCTTGGCTTGTATAGGCACTGTATAACAACACAATAAGAAGAGGAAGAAGAAGACCTTGAAGCCAGTTACGTTGGCTGCGTAGAGTGTCAAGGACATGTTATGGCAGCCTCTAGACAAGTCCTAAATTTCCCGCACACTGCTGAATTTTTTTTTTGTTGGCCACGCTCGAATCTTGGCCATAATAAACAACGTTTGGGGAGTTTGTTTGGGGACTCACATTTTGGGTCGGCCACGCCCCATTAAACAGCTCGCAGCACACATATGCGAAGATATGCGTTGCAACAATTTGCGGATCATTTGCCGTAACGCACTAACCCGCAAACTGACTGCCCCCTCTCCCTCTCTCGCTCTCTCTGTCTCTTTACTTCTCTCTTCCGTTCTCGCTGTGCCGTGGAACAACTTTATTAAGCGCTCGTACCACTGCAGTCGAGTAAACCAATTACGTATCCGGTTCCGGTTCTAGCAAAATATGATTAGAGTGCAGCTGCCAGCAAACGAAATACAGTTACAGTTAGAGCTGCCTCTCTCCCTCTCTCTCTCCCTCTCTACCTCTCTACCTCTCTCTTTGAACCATAAACGGTTTTACGAGCAAATTTTATAAGCAACAAACGGGGCTTGTTAAGCGATTTAAACAGCGGCCGGCAGGAGCTCTGTGAAAAAGGACTCGCCCGTCTGGCTGGCAATATGCTGTGACATGCACTTAAATCAATTTACGTCCGAGTGCAGAGTTCGTAAAGTTGCCACATTTTGAGGCAGTTGCACCAAATAGTCCGTCGCTTCGACATCTTAATGTCGTTTCTGGTGGCTGCTGCAGTGCCAGCTGCTATTGCTACTGCTATCGCTGCAGCGGCGGCAACAGCAGTAAATTAAATTTACCCCATAATAGAGTACAAACATGCAACATGCCCCAAACTGCATCTGCGCGCTAAACTTTGCATATTTTTAGTGAACCTCTACCCGCACTTGCCACAGACCTCACTCTGCTGCGTGTTTGTCTGCTGCATTCTGTAGCACATGAGTTTGTTTAAGTTGGGAGTGCGTGACTCTTAGATACCCTAAGCAAAATCTGAAGGCAATTGAATACACTCTGTTCATAGAGTGAAAGTCCAAAGCTCATCATTTAGGTAGAGTACTCATGAACTCCTCTTAAGATTGATTAACAAATTGGAAAATTCTATATATCACCCAGTTTCTGTACTTTATTAATCATAACATTCAGTTTCCCGACATAGCTTCTCCCTCATCCAATTATAATTACACTAAAATATAATTATATTTATAAACATACACCCTTTAATATTTACTCTCTACAGGGTATGTATCAACTTTGTTGTCTTTGCATTTGCCTGTTAGCTGGCGCCCATAAGTAGACTACATTATTTTCACAGCGTCCTGCTGGCAGCTGTCCCATTCCGTCCCGTCCTGTGCTGTCCTTTGGGTCAGCTGCATGCAAGTAATGAATATTACCCAGCTTCCTTAACATTTGCCGCATTGTTTGTGTGCACGCTCGAATCTCAGTATACGCTCGTGCTCTTCATATCCTTGCGCCCGTCCGCATTCTTCACACTTCCTGCCCATAGCTGTCACACGTCTCTTCCCATTGCCGGCAGCTGGCAGCTGGAGTCCTGCATAGCATAGCCAGAGCCAGGGCCGCATGCACAGGCAACTCTTGCAGCTACTCTAGTTTCTGTCATTCAATGTCCTGGCTGGTGCCTAGCACACATTTTACACATGTTCAGTTTGCATCCTGCATAGCACTTTTAATTATGGCCGGAATTTTCATTTTATTTCGGTTCCAACACAGATTTGCTCAAGCCTGTGTGTGCGTGTGTGTGTGTTGGTTTCTGCATATCCTTGCGGCTGATTTCAGCTGCGCCTCCCGCACAATCGCCAATTAAATTGTCGTTCATCTAATCAGCCGAACGCGTGCAGCCATTTATGGTCGATTAGTGTCATTGTTTTTGGATTGAGCAGCCTGATTAATTACTAGGTAACACCTCAGCTTACGCCCCAACACGCCCACAGCAGCCTGCAGCTGCAGAGCTCGCTTAGCTTGTCATGCGCACATTACGCATACGCACCGTTGCACACTTTGGCCCATAAGATTGATGACAGCTCGCTGTGGGGCAGCTCGTTGCGTTTTGATTGATGCTCTCAGCAAAACAGCTGAGCTGATTTCTACTCCTCATCTCAACGCAACTCTTCAATCAAGCTGGAGTCTTCTGCTGTCTGTGCATCAAGTCTAATCATGTCGAGTTTTTTGTTTTTCAGCTTGTTTTGGTTTTTAATTTTCTCATACGATAACAATTGGGCTTGTGGACACAGCCACGCCTGCACGTAGTCAACCGCCCGCCCCGCACACCCCTTTCGGCTTGTCTCGTTAGTTGAGCCTTCATTTTGTATGCAGCGCACGTCGCGCGGCATCTTGTTGTCTGCCACAGACTCGCAGCGGTCTTTTGGCATTTGCCACAACTATTTTGGTGACGGGATGACGCCTCGCTGGCGCAGCTACACGCAATTCTATGCCATTCTAATGCGCTTAAAGCTGTCAAAATTCGCGCGAGCGCAGGCTATTTAATTAGAGAAACTGTGAGGGGGATGGGTGTATGTCGCTTTAAATGTGCGCACGCTTTAATGTGTCTGGCAGCTGGCAAGGACTACAAAACAGCAGCTCTCGCTCTCATGTGTATGCGAGTCACGCGGCGTCTTTCAAACTTGGCATTAAATTTCAAATGAAATTGCTGCCGTCTGCAATGCGATACTTACAACACACACACACACACACACACACAGATTGAGCTACTGAGCAGGCAGCATGAGTTGAAAAAATCAACGCCTGGCAACATTTGTCCACATCACGTATACGCCACGTTGTCACACAAACTATGTGTAAGGCGCGGGGGGAGTCGGTGGATAGTGCAAGAAAAAAACTTGTCAAATTGATATCCGCCTGCAATTGTCAGTTTCAGCTGCGACTTAAATGTGCTTTAAGGCCTGGCTTAAAGTTGTGCCCAACAAATATTACGTATACGCCACGTGCTGAACATGAGATGCGCTATAAAAATAAACATCAAACGCTACAAATTGATATAAATACGGCAAATACAGACGCAAAGTCATGCATAAATCTCTTTAAAGTAATCAGCTGTGGCAGCTCCCAACTTGCTGCCGCAAAACATATTCCGCAAGTCGCATTAAACGAACTTTGAGAAGACTCCAACTACATAAATAACGCAGCATATGCAGGATAATAACCTAATGCGTTCCTCCTGCCACAGTGGCTGTCAAAATAAATACAATAAGAGCAGACGCCAACATCCAACGACTACCCGACCCCGGCTCATCATCGGCATCGTCACCGGCATCGTTCAGGCAGCTGCTAAAATGTTTGTCAAGGTGCAAATTCAATAAAAATAAAAAGTTGAGACAACGTTGCCAGGACCCTCGGCCTCGCAAGGAAGCTTGCCTGTGCTTGTGCTTGAGCTTTGGCATTTGTTGTCGGAAAAAGTCAACAAACTTCGACGACCTTATCGAGTCGTTGTCACGCCCCTGCCATCGATGGGCGTGTCATTTAGTTTCGACAGTAAAAAATTATTAAAATTTGGCCTTTGGGTGACATCAAAATAAAATACAAAAGAATGCCCAGAGGCAGCTGGACGAAGTCTAGATACCCTGCATTTAATTGATATACCTTGGCAGTTGTTATATAATTTGTTAATTCGAATTGAGTCAAATTTCTTCTTCTTTTATTTAAGTGCAAGCAAAAGTGCATATTAATAGCTATGAAACTAATAATAATAGTGTACTTATCTATTCGGATATGTCCCCATAATAAAAATACCCCCCGCAAGGGTATTATTTAAAGTCTCAACGCGATGGTTTCTTTCGGTTCAGTGGCAAAAACTTTTCATTGGTTGGACAATATTATGACAATAATACGCACACACAATGGCCCACCCACACACACACACACACACACAGCCGGCAAATAGCCAAAGTTGTGGTAGCTGCTAAAGAAGAAGTAGAAGAATCAGCAGAGAAGGATGTAGCTGTAAAAGCAGGAGACACAAGTTTTATCTTTACGCTTGGACTGCGCTTGCGGCATCCCAAGTCGAAAACAAAGCCGAGGCAACAAAGTAAATTCCACGGCAATGAAGTGTAAAAATAACAAAAGCTGCTTCGTCCTGCCGGAGTCCTTACCTGGCTGTTTCGTCTGCTAGTTGGAATTTAATTTCACAACAATAGCTTCAGCTGCTGGCCCCTGCCGACGCGTCCCCCCGCGCAAGTTGACCAGAACTTTTTGGTTTACATATTTCCTTTTAAAGTCATTTCACAATGTTTGCTTCGCTTTGGTCCTTGCTTGCCCTTGGCTATGCCATTTAACGCACATTAAGTCGGAATGTGTCCTGCTCTGTTGCTGCCACAGTTGCCAGTTTCCCGTTGCCAGTTTCCAGTTGCCAGTTGCCAGTTGCCAGTTTTCAGTTCCTTTGGCGGCCATTTCTTTTGGCCATTCTGACTTTTTATTGACTCACCGCGTGACTCCTTTGCGCTTCCTTTTTTGCCACTTCGGCTTGCCACGTCACACATATTGCGACATATTCTATCTAGAGTTTGTTTCTTTTATGCTTTATTTTATTTTTTTGGCATTTCTTGGCTCTCTGTTTGCACTAATTAGAGGTCCCTCGTGTGTGTGTGTGTTCTCTGGCAATTAAAATTGCTTGCAATTTGCACGTGCCTCTTTAAATGCAATTAAATTCGTTTAATTAGTTTTAACGACAGCCATTTTGCACTTGAATTTGCCGTCTAATGGGAATTTTAATGCGATACGCAGCCTTCACATTTCAAATTGCCTTTGGCCCTGAGAAATTCCTAGGAGTAACAGCTATTTCCATACCCTATAGGATATTAGATGAAGCAGTATTAACAGCCATCTTAATGTTAAGCTAATAAACATTCACTTTTACAGACTTTGTAACTTGCAGTCTGAGTCGATAAATACGTAACTTGCTCTTGAAATTAATCTAAAACAGGTATCCTAGGTGGTTGGGTGCTTGAGTCACCAAAAGACAATCGATAACTGATAGCTAAAATACATCGATAACTGTATTAAACTATGTAATGCTAACTTTTATACCGTAAATCCGGCTTGCATAAGTTGAATCAAATATCGTTTAAATTGACATTGATACATCGATATATTCTGCATATCGATAGCAAATATTTGCCCTCTACTCGTGATTCGCCTTAAACTGTAATCTAATATTCAAAAGCGACGTTTGACTGGCACTTACAACATCTTAATGGACTTCTTCGAGTTGATTCGAACTGTTCTGTTTGTGGTTTTAATGGCCCACTTATGTCTAGCAGCTCTTAACTGAAATATGTATACGCCCCAAGCTGCAAAGAACAATTCAATTTTGTCGTATGTCAAGTCAAATCAATTTCTAATGTGCTTTTACTTTATTGTGACTGCTCCAACACTTTCCGCTTTCCACTTCTCAACACTGTCAGCTCGCCAACTAAGCCCTCATCCTAAGCCCCCGCTAACCCCAGCCAATGCTCGCATGCGTTGTAAGTGTTTGTCATGTTTGTTTGCTTGTGTCAAGTGTTTCATATGCTTGTCATATACACACACACACACACACACACACAACTCACACACTTGTCTATATATATATAGATAGATTGGCAACACTTGCCCGTCTCGAGTGCCCCTTGCTCCTCCTCCGCGTGCTTGTGCTTCCAGCTCTCGTTTTCAACACTTGTCAATATAACAATTTCATGAGCGCCCAGCCCAGGCAATTTCTATATGTTTATTAAATTTATGTGTATTTAATATACTAATAATAAATTAGCTGTTATGTTTATTACATTTTGCTGTGCAAATAAGAATACTTTCTATATTTTCGGCATTGCTAATCATCAACACGTAAACATTAAATGGAAGCGAGAAAAACTAACTCAATTAACATGCTTGTCTAAGCACACACATATGCCGCACACGCACACGTACACACAGAAACACCCTAAGTGGTTTGTCATATATGAAAACATAGAAGTATGCAACAGCAGCATGCTCGACTAGTAGCTACCCTAGACATACGCGACTGTGCTGCATAGCTTGCAAGTTCACATGGCAACATTTAAAGGCCAGTTGAGATAGAGAAATGTTGACAAGGACACACACACACACACACACACGGACTACTAATAGAGTAATAGAAATAAAATGTATTTTAGTTTTTGCCTTTGTCAAAGTCACAATATGCCCGCTGCCCGAGAGTTGTGCTATTTTGGGGCATGAAAAGCGAATAATTGTTTACGCAGCAGCAGGCTGCCCCCAAAAAGCAGGCAAGCAACAAAGAGGGCTGCCAGGACCAAATGCCATAGGACACGGCATGTTGCACGTGTGCGAGAGGCAGGCACATTCAAGTGCCACAGAGAATAACAATAGAGCATTGGAGTGGCAGCAGCAGCAAACAAATTAATATAGCTAACTGGCAGATTGGGGTGGGGCAGAGACACAAATAAAAATAGAGAGAGAGAGAGAGAGAGGAGAAGAGAAAAACTTTATTTATTTGGCCAGCAATCAGAGGCCCCAATGAAGCTGCCCTTAGATTGCCAGGACATGCTTACATTTATAAATATTTATGCGCTGCTCTGCTGCTACTCGTGCAACATTCTAATCCAATCAACATCAGGCAAATGCGCACACAACAACCTAAGCCAACAACAACAACAACAACAACGACAACATGCAACAATCATCGATGAGAAACCCCAAAAAAAAACACCTATTTGCGAAGTCAAAAATTGCAGTCCTTGATGCCCTCCCTCCTTTCCCTTTCCCTCGGATGCAGCCGCCATTCACTCAACTGCAATAGATTCGATTTTATATCTGAGTGCGCCGCTCCTGCCACTGCCACCCCCCCCCTCCACCCCCCACACACAACCCTAAAAAACTAATAATGCAAAACGTTTTTAAGTTTTTGCATGACACAAAAAACCGAGCGCGAAAATTGTTTAGTGACTTTTGACAAAGAAAAATAAAAAAGAAATAATTGAATATAATATAAAAAAAATGGCAATAGTTAAAAATATCCGACTTGAAGTTACCCTCCACTGAGCTTCAAGCTGGAATGATATCTATCCGAGAAGGTTTGAATACATTTTAAACTGTGTACAGCATTTGATATATGTTTTTATGTTGCACTCAAGAAAGAATGTTTAGCTAAACTTTATGTAGTCGATGCCTGCCTGAACAGCAATCAACCCTTTTGGCCCATTTAAACCTCAACAGGGTACGCAGAACAGTCCCAAGGCACTTGCCAAATGTAATGCCAAAGGCAATATGGCACCGTATCCGGTTTATGTGGGCAGACGGATTTATGTACCAGTCGCAACCAAATAAAATGTTCATAGTCAGACTTAGCCAAGCAGACCAGCGCAGAGTACTTGCCACATATGGTGGTGGCTTTCAATAAACGAAATTGCTTGCAGGATTTTGCACACACCCTCGGCCATGACCTTAGGCACATTTTCGCACGCGCACAACTTGACAACGGGCCATGGACAAAAAGGCGGACCAGTAGATGGAGTGCCAAATATAAATATTCGAGCTGGCAGACTTGCAAATGCGCTGCACAGAAAGTCCTAGAAGAGCTTGTAAATTTCTATTAAATAAACTTCCGTCAGGACTTTGATATATTCAACTTTCCGCCCGCAAGTATGCAACACTTTTTGTTAGCCGTTTTCTGGCATTTAGTTGGCAGAGAACAGTAAAAAAGCACTGTAGCCAGGGCAGTCTGTGCATAAACTACCATCAAATAGAGCACATAGTCCTGCACACGCACATAACTTCATCAAGTTGGGCTCATAAAAACGAGGCCTAGACCCAAAACAGAGGGCACAAAATGCGAACAAAATGAAAATGGTTTGGCAGCAGAACAATGGCAAGAACAAGGACACTGTGCTTAGGCCAGTGCCAAGAAAATCAACGCACACACACACACACTTACACACATATGACAAAGAAGCAAGAAAATCCATTATTACATTTTTCACGCCAATAAAAACAAACACAAAATGCCAGATGAAGAGCAACACGCAACGCTGAGCAACTGTTAAGCATTAAGTTCTTGTTGTAGTTGTTTTTGTTGTTGTTTCTGCTGCTGCTTTGGGTTATTTTTGGCAATTTCCTTCTTGTTTTTTTTTCTTGACCCATGCTGCTTTGGTCACTCACGAAAATTACTAAAATTGTATATCCGTTTCCGGTTCAAGCGGTGGCAAAGATGTCGCCTGGCATTTACACCATTTGCTTACTCTGGTTAGTTATTTGAGCCTGTCAGCGCACGGCGAACGTTCTTGGCCAAAAGGGACACTTCATTTCGGGCATAATTTATGGCATATCACGCATACGACACGTTGCACACATGCTACCCAAATTAAAAAAAAGACGCTGCGACAAGTTTTTCTTGCCCACAAATTTTCCCTTGCTTTAAGACCCTAGCGTCTACGGGCCTGTGCCAATTTAAAATACATCAATTAACAAGACTTGACGCCCGCTGCCGAAGGCCAAGAGAATCAGTTAAGAGCCAATCAACTTTTATAGCAGCTACAAGAAACTGTGTGCCGAGAGGCCAATAAGGATTAATAATATGGCCAAAGCTGACAAGCGGCTGTCCCAAATGGCAAAAGTTTCTGGCGGAAACTGTTGAGCAGCTGCCTGTTGCAAGGCTGCGCAGCTGCCACAGGTAACACAGGTAGCTAGCTTGTTAAGATCATGAATATTGCGAATTTTATGTACATTATGAATATTAAAGTTGGCATTGGTTGAAGTTTAAGCTGCGACGTGCCAAAATTTATAATTTGTCTAATTAAAACTTTCGCTCATTCGTTTCATTTGCGTGGCAGCTTGCAGCATCACGCAGCGTAACTGCAAACCTGCCACTTGCCACGTGCCACGTGCCACTTGCCACTAAGTAATATGCGACAACAAAACAATCGCTGGGGAGGGGGTGGGGGATGGCAATAAAACAAATCGAGCAGCAATGCATCGGTAGTCGTGCCATGTGCCACATGTGGCACAATGAAAACTGTGCGCCACTTTGAAACTTTGCTTGCGGTCCCCAAAATCGACTTCAACTTTTAAGCAAATTTCAAAGTAATGCACATTGTTTATTGCAAAACTTTTTGGGCCATAAAGCAAAAAAAAACTAGTTGCCAAAGGGCCAACTGAGGCATGTCATATGACACTTTTTGTATTCAATTAAAATAGACACAAGCCACATCTAGTTTAATAGCCCGATAATTATTTGTCAATAAAGCCAATAGTAGAAATATAAATATTAGACATATTCGCAGTGCCGAAGCTCAAATACCCTATAAAAGCAAAAAGAATGTGCGCTGTGAGAATTATTTCAATTTTTGATGAGCTGAGCCAAACTTGACTTGGACCTTTTAAAAACTGAAACATTTTTGTATACTACTCAACTTTGGACTTAACAGCTCCGATCTATTATATAGTTTCACAACTTCGGGATATATTTTGTATTTGCAAGAAAAGACTAAGTAATAGAATAAAACTATGTTTTCAAAGCAGTAGAAGTCAACTTGGAGGTACACAATTGAATTAATCATACGCCAGGTTGTCCAACATACAGCTAAACCATCAGCATACCCTGCTCTAGCCATCTTAATCATGGAGCATCTCTGAACCTCAACTGAAGTTTAACTTATTCCTAATTGCCTTTTAATAGCGCTCGCTTTTTGACCTCCAAAAACGTACTGCGCTGATCAGTTGCGCATTAGAGCTTTAGCTGGCAAAAGCACAGAATGCGCTATATGATTATAGCATTAATTATTTGCGAAGCCGTGCCTGAGATCGTGCGTGCCACTCACTACAAGCTGAACAATGTGGCATGCCGCTGCTATGACTTGACGTACTGTGAGTTCACGCAATGCGAGCTGACCATCAAGCGGCGGGGCGTGGCCGCCTTTAGTATGCACAGTGTGCTGCATCAGACGCCGGTTAACAACATCTTCATTAATCTGGAGCTGTTCAAGAAATCGAATGGCTATCGCTCGTTTCTGCTCAATCAGAGTCTCGATTTTTGCTACTACATGCGCAATCCGAAGGCATATATATTTTTCCATTCCTTCCACAGGACTTTCGTAGCCGTCTCAAACTTCAATCACACGTGTCCCTATAATGTGAGTAACATTTCTTAACTAACATCCTTTATTAACAGTTCTCGCTTAACAGCACGATATCATTATTAATCGATTTGCATACGAGAAGGGTGTACTGATGGATCTGCCCATGCCGAATGGTGACTATATGTTATATCTGAAACTCTCGGTATCTAAGGTCTGGCGTGCGGAACTTAAGATATATATAACGCGATCTGATTGACATTAAACTGACCACTACAGAAATTATGATTTTGAAACCCAGCGGATGGTAAACTACAAACTTTCATACAATGTGATGTGATGAAGGTGCACGTTAAAACAGAGTTTCGGGAAATTCCACCCGTATGTGTGGAACAATCATTCACGGTTAAAATTAAGTATGACTCTCACTCACTTTTATATCTTTCTCTCTCTCTCTCTCTCTCGCTCTTGCCCACTCACTTCTCCTTTATTCATGCTAAGAGATAGCAATAAATAATCATCAGCGTGTGACTGAATTTTAGGTTAAGTGCATATTAAAAAGTATATTTAGATTTATCTGAGTAGGATTATATTGTTCAGCTAAGGTAATTCAAACACGGGCAAACCAATAACTGTTTCAAAATTCAGCTTTTAATCGAACCCAATTATAAATAGACGTAGTTTTTACAGGGTATTGTTATTAAAACTCAGTCGCAATTTATCAGCTGAGTTGGAAACATGAAACGTCGCTTGGCGCAGAAGTTCCTGTTGATGAGGCTACTCTCGATGCTGTGCTTTACACTAGACAGCCAAGCTATGCTTTTTCGAACTTCTAGGGCAGAGTGCAAATCATTGGACCTGGCATTTTGTTACTTCAAGAGCTGCGAAATGTGGAGCAAAAATGGTCGCACCAAAATCAATTTTTTTGTGCCCATGCGTTACAAAGAGCCCATCGATGACATCACCGTAAGTACTTAGATATATGAGCTGTATTTAGATGCACAAATACTTGAAACACCTTCCAGATAAACCTGGCTCTCTATAGGATCACAAAAACCTACCGCATGCCCATCATAAATGAGACGATTGATTATTGTGCCTTCAGTAGTCAGACCTTCGCATCGAGACTTTTCAATTATGCCGTTTTGCCCATATTCAAGAGTTCGAACATGAATTTCTCGTGTCCCTTTCAGGTATGTTCTTTTACTAATCATTTCTTCAATTTATTTGCAACACAAGCCGTTTCTATTCCAACAGGCAGATGTTATCGTCAACGGAACTGTCAGTGATTATAGTTTGATTACCGAAATACCCGCGCCCAAGGGAAATTACATATTCAACTTTCGCGTGGCCGCATTCAAAAAATGGAAAGTGGATATCAAAATTTATTCGAAGGTGGTAAATAATGTTTGATCCAAATAGAAGTTCATCCCGTCGAAGACAAATAATGAAATTCGAATTATGATAAAGGTGAATAAATGAGGGCAGCATATTTACATGAATTTCGACCAAGAATAATGTAAATATGGTAACATTATTCTTGGTCAAAATTCATGTAAGTAATATATATATATATATGCCAAATTGATCTATAGACCAAACCATAAATAAAGAACCAAACCTCGGAAAAATCAGATGAGATTAGACCGAGTTATGGGTGTGAGATATATTGGCCTATGTCTATATAGGATTTATGATGGTACCATTTTTAACGAAGTATATATAAGTATTATATGTGTGTGTGAGTGTGTGTGTGGGCGTGTGTGCGTTAGTGTATGCATGCATATATGTAGCATTTATGTATATATGTGTGCATGCATGTTTGTTTTCTAATACCAAACGCAGACCAAGCTTATTTGTCGCTGTGCTGTAAATTAAAGCAAAATTAATTTCTACCAAGTGCCCTACTCCTCGATTCTCAAGAATTCAAGTAGGCTCTGTAGTTTATCATGCTTAGCTAGTAGGGTGGTGTTTTTTTGTTTTTCTTTTTATATGTGTATGTGTATATTAATGTTTGTATGTGTGTACATATATGTGTGTGTATGTATGCATGTATGAACATATGTACGTATATATTTATGTATATGCATATGTGTATGTATGTATGTATTTATGTATGTATGTCTGTATGTATAAATGTTAGTATGAATATATGCATGTACATACATACGTATGTACGCAACAATGCGTGTATGCGTGAGTATGCATGTATTTGCGCATGTGTTAATGTGTTCTCTTAAGCATAACGAAGACCAAGCATACTTCCCACAGCATTGTATATTATAGAATGTGTATTATTAAACATTGCTCTACTATGCGATTCCCATGAATTTAAGTAGGACCTCAAGGTATTTATCCGGTTTCCAAGTATTATATTAATATCTAGTAACAATCATATCAATCTTTTACTCTATGCATGATCGTAATCTCACTCTGACTGCGTTTTTCTCTCTCTCTCTCTCTCTCTCTGTTTCTTTCTCTCTCGCACTCCAGTCTAACCCATTCAAATCTCTTCTTTTCATGCTAAGAGATGGCAATAAATAATCATCCGCGTGTGCTGGAATTTTAGGTTAAGTGCATATTAAAAAGTATATTTATATATATCTGAATATGGATATATTTATAGCTAAAGTAATTCAAACATGGGCAAACAAATAATTGGTTCGTTAAATTACAGCTTATAATCGAACCCGATTATAGATAGGCGTAGTATTAAGTAATTAAGTGTTATTATAGTTTATTCTATTCAATAGCTCCGATCGCCGGAATCAGTCGAAATTTGCCAGCTGAGTTGGAAACATGAAACGTCGCTTGGCGCAGAAGTTCCTGTTGATAAGGCTACTCTTGATGCTGTGCTTTACACTAGACAGCCAAGCTATGCTTTTTCAATTTTCTAGGGCAGAGTGCAAATCTTTGGACCTGGCATTTTCTTACTTCAAGAGCTGCGAAATGTGGAGCAAAAATGGACGCACCAAAATCGATATTTATGTAGCCATGCGTTACAAGGAGCCCATCGATGACATCACCGTAAGTACCAAAAAATATCAGATATATAAGACATAATAAAGTCTGCAAATATTTGTAACACCTTGCAGATAAACCTGGCTCTCTATAGGATTACAAAGACCTACCGCATGCCCATCATAAATGAGACGATTGATTATTGTGCCTTCAGTAGTCAGACCTTCGCATCGAGACTTTTTAATTATGCCGTTTTGCCTGTATTCAAATGTTCGAATTTGAATTACTCGTGTCCCGTTCAGGTTTGCTCTTTTACTAATCAACTTTAATGTATTTTTATACACAACCAGAATCTATTCCAACAGCAAGATGTTATCGTCAACGGAACTGTCAGTGATAATAATTTAGTTACCGAAGTACCTGCGCCCAAGGGAAATTACTTATTCAACTTTCGCGTGGCCGCATTCAAAAAATGGAAAGCGGATGTAAAAATTTATGCGAAAGTGGTGAATAATGTTTGAGAGAAATGGGAGCGGATAAAAGTTCATCTCGTCAAAAACAAATAAGGGAATTCGATCTTATATAAAGTTGAATAAATTTTCATTCTATCAAATGTATATAAATAAATAAATATATCAGAACTAGATCATTGTACAGCGCCATCTTTTGGCAATTTCAAAGTGCTGCCCATTTGTTATAAAAAAAAATGCGATTTGCCATTCGCACAGAACTGTTTCTGAGTTGCCACACTGTTTTTTCTCATAACATTTTCGCTCCTCACAGACCGAGAATTGCTCCACACCTCACAGCATGTACTCGCCACATTTCAGCTGTTAACCAACTCACATCTCTAGTTTTCCTTCACTCTTTCTTTCAGCGTGACACATCAAACCGAGCGTACGTATATTTTGCCGGCTAGCAAAAAATTAATGAATTATGCGTTAAAGTAGTTGCAAATATAAGAAATATTAAGCGTACGTGCAGCTCTAATAGCTTTAATTAGTTTGCTATTGTAATCGATTGATAAAGTGAAAGGATGCAAGTTGGAAAGTACGATTTAAATCTAACCACATTTTCTCTTCATTGAATTTCACAGTATCGGTTGAATTGTTGGAATCATGGTTAACGGCCGCATACCCTCGGTCTTCTCGAAGACCTATGTGACTCCCCGTCGTCCTTATGAGAAGGCTCGTCTGGATCAGGAGTTGAAGATCATCGGAGAATATGGTCTGCGTAACAAGCGTGAGGTGTGGCGCGTCAAGTACGCCCTGGCCAAGATCCGTAAGGCTGCCCGTGAGCTGCTGACTTTGGATGAGAAGGACGAGAAGCGTCTATTCCAGGGTAAGTTGCCAGACAACGCCAATCTGCTGGCCATGTCATGATGATCTGTATTAAATAATATAATTCTGACACTTCTTGTCTGAATAAACATTGACGTTAACCAATACACACTGAAAACAGTTCGCCAGCTTTTAGCTATATAATTAAAACTGGAAACGAATATAACTATTTGCTCTGCTTCCTTAGGTAATGCTCTGCTGCGTCGTTTGGTGCGCATTGGTGTCTTGGACGAGTCGCGCATGAAGCTCGATTACGTGCTTGGCCTGAAGATTGAGGACTTCTTGGAGCGTCGTCTGCAGACCCAAGTATTCAAGCTTGGATTGGCCAAGTCCATCCATCATGCACGTGTGTTGATCCGTCAGCGTCACATTCGGTAATTATCTCTTGGACAGCGGCGGAAAACGTCGCCAGGCATCAATAGCCAATAGCTAAATAAAAAATAAATGTTCAGTAAGACCACTTGGGAGTCGAACAAGCCGACATGAGCTTGCACCGGCTCTCAACGTCTTTTGGTCATGTAGTTGAACCCCAGTTCACTCAGACCATATTGCAAAGCTCCATAGCGTAAGTTGCACTGAACAAATTGCTCCAACTTGAAAGCCCTTGTGCTAAGTTAAACAAGCATCTGTATTAATATACCTAATATTTCTTGTTTACATTCATATAGTGTACGCAAGCAGGTGGTTAACATCCCATCGTTCGTGGTGCGCCTGGACTCGCAGAAGCACATTGACTTCTCCCTGAAGTCGCCCTTCGGTGGTGGCCGTCCCGGTCGCGTTAAGAGGAAGAACCTGAAGAAGAACCAGGGTGGTGGCGGTGCTGCTGCCGAGGAAGAGGAGGACTAAACTGCAGTAAAGCTGCTGCAAAACGCAGTTATTTTATAATGAATGAATTTGAAATATTTACAAATTAAATGTAAAGTCCTTTTAAAAAAAATTGCTGGTTTTCTATTCGATAGTCATTCAAACTTTTGGTGTTGCCAGACTGGTAAACTATTATTAAAGTAAATGTTGCACGTGGCTAATAATTACAACATGAAGCATTTGCGAAGCGCATTGGTGCGCATTATATGTAGTTTTTTTTTTTTTAATTTAATGGCTTTAAGCAATTGTTGCGTTCCAATATATGTAAAGACGGTGTCATTCTCTTGCGCACTTGTGACGTCATTTTATTTTTGCTTTGGCACCTGCGCTAAGCATTACCATCATTCTCTTGGTACCATGCGCCGGCAGTCTCTGAGCGGCGTTTGGCGAGTGCAGCTGTGTTTTGGTTTTCGTTTTGAATAGTTGGCATTCGAAATTGTGTCATATTTGTTATTAGAAATAAAAATAATTCAAATTAAAAAGCACACAGCCAGCAATTATGCCAAAAGGTGTGGATAAAGTTAAGGTGAACGTAAAGGAGCGGATCGAGGATGAAAGCTGTGATCTCAGCCTCTCCGAGCTGACCGAAATACCAGTGCGTGAAATTGTAAGTAAATTATGTGCGGGCGCCATTAATTACAATAATATCTACGTGTATAGGTAATTATCTTATGCGCTGGGTCATATCTGATCCTTCTGATTCGCTTACCACACCGCACAAGTGCACACAAAGCGCTGTCTTGTCTGGCGTAAGTCTAGCCAGTTATTGGCTTTCTCGCTCGCGCAAACAGTTGGGTACTGTCATTGTTGTTGTTGTTGTTGTTGCCTGCCTGCTGCCGGCTGGCTTGCAATTAACGCTGACGTTGACTGCATTGCATTTACACTTGAGAGCGCCGCAAGATGTGTGGTTGTATGCTATGATGTGAGCGTGTGTGGCTGTATGTGTGCAACCAAAATTGCTTCAGGGGGTTGATTTTTGTGATTTGGCAGCGCAGCTACCACCCCTCGGCCAGTGGCACGGGAAAGTTGCCAAATATTGTATTTTACAGTCGTTTCGGGGGTTTCTTTTTGGTTGTTGAACTTCCTGTTAAAAATTCAACTCACATTCAGTTTATATTTTACCTTCACAGGCTTCGTTCAAGCGCGTTATCTTTCTGGACCTCTCCAGCAATCGACTGGTCACACTCGGCGTACGTTAGATATCATAAGTAAATTATTTTATTTGTATTAAAAGTAGGCTTATTATTCCACAGCGCAACTTCACCACGCTCACTAGGCTAATTCAGCTCGATCTAAGCAAGAATCAAATACGAGTTCTGCCCGATGACTTTGGCCAATTGGAGCAGCTGCGTCATTTGGACTTGTACGACAACTGCTTGGAGCACTTGCCTTTGAGTTTTGGACGTTTGCGTCGCTTGCGCTATTTAGACTTAAAGGGCAATCCCTTGACGCCCGCTTGGGAGAAAATTGTGGGCCGCTGTTCAACGCTGAAGGACTGCCAACAGGCGGCCAAGAATACTGTAAGACAAGTGGCACTTGAGTCGAGTGCCTTTTCATGTACAATTTGCTCACATTTTGCAGGTCAACGTTTGTGCAAACTACAAGTCGGAATTCATTGAGCGTGAACGTATAGCAGCCCAGGAGCGCCAGTTGAGTTCAGCACAAATGGCAGGCGCTGGCGATGGCGATGGCAGCTCCAGCTCGAATCATAGCACAAAGACCAATGGCGGCGAGGCCTCTAAAAAGTCCAACAAAGCAAACAAGAAATCAAAATCGAAGAAATCGAGAGCTGCTGCCGAAAACGAGCTCTCAATCAAACCTGTGCATTCAGGCCCCATCAAATCCACCAATCAAAAGAACAATCAAAAAAAGAAGTCAACAAATGGCAGCTGCTGGCTTACAGCCATATCAGGCGTTGCTTTTTCATCGCTGATGACCTTTTTGCTGCTCTTCATAATCAATGTGCTTATTATTTATTTGATTATGTTCAAAAACCCGGATATCGCCGATAAGCTAGTTGAGTATATACCTCATCAATATCGCGACTGGATACTGACCAAGACGGAGATCTTTCGACTGCGCGTCACCGATTGGATCTCGGAGTTTCGCACCCCGCCGGAGGAGCACTGACGATTCATTTATTTGAAGCCATAAAGCGCGGGGCTTCAAATAGAATAACAATAATTTAATATCGGATGCATAGCGCGTGTGTAAAAGCAATTGAAAATTTTTAACAAGTGTAGACCACCTCAACAAATTAGAAGAGTGCGATTTTGAAACACCCCAATGTACTGCCATTTATGTATCATTAAGTATATACGTCCATTGGCAAGAAGTTTTTACCTCACATAGACACAGAAACAGGCACACACACAAACACACACACACACACAGCATCAGAACTATAATATAAATGCAATGCAAACTACTCTCAATCAATCTCATGTTTAACTAACGTTACAATAGATCAAACACAAACTCAATAGTAACTGAAACACAGTTCAAAACTGGCAAACACATAGAAACTACAGACACAGTCAACGTGCTTCACACGGCCATATAACACTTATCTATCATACATACTATGTACCAGACTCATAATATCTATGCAAATGCAAGTGCATTATGTAAGAATTTCTTGTGCAATTTATATTTTGTTTGAAACCCAGCTCAAGTAAAAATTAGAGTTAGAGTTGTTGGACTTTATGATTTTATGCTGACAGATTTGAAATCTAATGTATAATGTATATTTATTTATTTTTTTGAATGAATGCCCGTTTTTCTTTTACTCTGTAAACGGAAACAAAAGTGGTTTCATATAATTTTTATGCATAACAATTTTAAATTATATATTGTACGAAAAATATAACAAATGTATACAAAAAGATTTGCTGATTTTTGGAATAAAGTTTTTACATTTTAATAAACCTAATAAACCCAATTTTAAATAAAACAAGAGGTTCTAGTCGGGAGCTCCCGACTAAGGGATACCCTGAACTCTCTTCTTCCAACACCTTATTATTTACCAAAATTGATCAAAAAGGATTTTGATATCGATTTTTATCGATTGCTTGGAAACTGGGCAAGTTATCGATTATCGGAAACAAACTCGATCTGCGCGGGCACTAGGAGGACCTACAGGTACATTTTTCAAGTCTCTAGCTCTTATAGGTTCTGAGACTTTATGGGGTCAAAGATGCTTGCTTCTGCCTGTTACATACATTTTGTTATGGGTTAAGGGTATAAAAAGGGTTAAGATTTGCAAAATATGGCATCTTGTTTGTACTATTTTATTTATGTATACTTTACCAATTGATTCGTTGCCATTCCTTCCAATTCATTGGCCACACTTATTAACCAAATGAATGATAGATAATTCCGAGTAAATATTCTATTTTTATACTAAGTTTGAATCAGTTTCTTATCAACTTTTTAATTGGCTTTTTTGATGTGTGAACGTTATTTAAATGTACTGATAACTTCCATGATCAATAGAAAACGCCGAATTTAACTTTCGATGAAAGTTTGTTACAATTGCGTAAAAACAAGTGCAGCAATTTTCAATATTTCTTATTTAGAATAAACAGTTAGATGGTAAATGTTATATAATAACGTATTTTCGATCCTAAATAGCTTTTCGGCTAGGTTGCTCGCACAAAAATAGGCTAATTACTTATTTAATAGCCCTCTGTTGGTTCTCATATTCATTTTTCAAGCCCTCTGTACACGACTCTATCACGTGTATCGACAGTTTTTGTTTGAAGACCACTTAAAGCCAGTTTGACAATGGGTTCTCACATATTGGACTTAATTAATAATGATCAGCAAAAACTACTGTACACATACAAACATACATACATTATGCGAATTTCATCATATCTAATTGTTTGTTTTGTTTATCAATATAATGGAAATCCCTAGAATGATGACGTACAACTTGTGAAAGGTATAAAATTTAAATGTCACTGCAATAATTTGTGAGTCAACATGACGTTGCATTTTATTAGCCTAATACATATTATATTTATATGAGAGAATGGTTAACGGTTTCTATAATATTAGTTATTTTCAGGTGTTTAAACTTTACACTTTCAAGCCATGATTACGCTGACGCAATTTATTGTTCTCTTATCGTGTGCCCAAGAGGATGTCTAATCGCGTGGCGTGTTGCCGAGCTTCTATTTTAAAGTTTCATGTTTCCGTTGCGAGCAAAAACTTTAAAAGCATTTGCAACGGTTATGAAAGACCTGATCGAAATTTCGTCAGCCAAACGTCAAAGCATTTGCAGACCCTTGCCCTTTTCATTTTCTTCATCCTACGCTCTTTGAACCTAGCAAATAGGGTAGCCCTCAGCATGTCCTTATCCTTTGTCTCTCTTCGAGGAAAATGCACTGTCACAAACAAAACTAAGTATAATTTGATAATGGGCCAGAAACGTGTATTGCCACAGAGAATGAGAGCGCCCTCCCTTCCGCTCTGTGTACTCAGTCGCTTCTGCGCATTCAGCGTGCCGGCCGCTGTTTCGATGTGTGCCGTATTCAGCTGTTACTTTAACGGCAACTCTCAATATTTTGGCGGGCCCGCTCTGCGCTCTTTTATATAAAACCGCTAAAAATGCGAGCGCAGCGTCAGTTGCTTTATGACTTTAGTGCCGCGTGGTCAACGTTTTGCAGGCGGTGCTTTAATTGTTGAGAATATTTAGAACGTGTGCATCGTTTAATATAAGTTATATTCATGTATGGTTAAGTAGCATAAGCGTTACAAAAACTGTTTTAAACATAGAAATAATCGTTGTGCTAATTTCAAAATCTGTGACGAGAGTTAAGAAAGTGCTAACTAACGTACACATCGGGCAACGCAACAGTGGACAAAGTAAGTACATACACACATGCACACATTATTACGTTCTCGTGTATGTTTGTATGTTCTACTCAAGAATTTTTGTGTATGCGAGCAGCATAAGAAAAAAATGTCAAGCACATGGCACAAATTTGGACGTCTAGAAATAGAAGGCGACTGCATGGCAATAGTAAAGCGTAAGGCTGCTGCTCAAACGCTCACATTATGCAGTCTCGTAAGGGAAAGCAATCGAAAAATGTCGTTAGCATGCCCCAAATAAATATGTACAGTCTGAGAGAAAGCCATTAAAACTAATGGGCAAATGTCAAAATTACACAAGCATGCACTGACGAAAAGTCAAAATGGGCCAGAAATAAACCAAAATTGTATGACAAATTTGTTGGTTAATGCATTATTCAACGCGTGTTCAGGGGCCAGAACAACAAAAGCTTAGCGTCAATTATATTTTTGCATTGTGTTGCACACGAAAAACTGTTGCATATTGTTATTCAGTTTTTTAAACCGTTTTTAAGACCGCCAGATACATTCATACAAATTCTGGCAGGCCAAAAGCAAAGTCCCTTCAACGTTGACACGCGTACGCAACGTAAGCGAAACGTATGTAGTCGCTGGCTGCTCTGCTGACGTCGACGCCGAAGCCGAAGCTGACGCCTACCTGCCAGCGTTGCACCTGCTCTATAGTTCTCTCTTCGCATATTTCGTTGTGGCAGTTTTTTTTGTTGTGACCTCTGCATCGGCAATACTTCCGATTTACATGTCTTTCAAATCACTTTCCATGAATGAAGTCTTTATTATGGTCCTAACGCAGTAAACAAAAACAAATACGCGCGCGCTTTCTAATACCTATACTAATACTAATATTAATACTAATACTAATACTAATACTAAACTAGGAAGCTTGAAGCGTTTTGTTTTTGTTTGTCTGATTTTGTGTAATAGTGCAATGGCTGAAGAATTCGATTTAAATTGCTGATTTGCCACGTTTTCTTAACAATAAATACGTAATTTACGGGTAATTGAGCGTGTTAAGGGGGAAAGTCGAACCAAAGTTTTGCAACCAGTACGACGGACTCCAGTGTAGGGTATAACCAATGGTAATTGACGATAGCTAAACGCCCACGACAATGAAAACCATTACGGCACACACACACACGCACACATCGACACTTGGCCCTCATGTTAGCCTGGACATTTCGTTGTATGAAAAGCTCATTAAACAGCAGAAAACTAGCAACAAAACTAAACTATTAACATCTAATAATTGTGGGGACAATTTATAAGGCGACCTTCGTTTCTTGACCGTGGGACAAGCAAGCGCCTCATCCTTATCTGTGCCTACTTAGAAGGTACAAAAAGCACATGCATGCCTACATATGTATGTACATAAGTATGTATGTATGAATGTATGAATGAACGTGTTTGCATAACACACAATTTTCAATGTCGCTTTGGTCTATTGATTTTTGTACGGCGATAATTAACATACAAGAATTTTAGAAGCGGGCAAAGGCGAATTTAACCAAAGACGCAGTAAAACTGTGACGTCAGAGCGCGAAAGGGGAAAAAAGAAATGCGGGTCAGCGTCAGTCGCCGTTGAGCGTGGGCCGCATTGGCTTTCATCTATTGCGAAGAAGTAAGTCCTGAATCTATTTAAGTTAAGCTGTATATATTAATGTTAGACGCCACGTTTAAAGAATTACGAGATTGTAATTACGCCTTGGAACGATCCCTGCTAATCTACGGCCAATATGGACGCTTTTTACTGTTATTTCTGTTGCTGTTCCGTTTCTGTCATAGTTCCCACTGACGGTTGTTCTTTATGATTGTGCTTTCTTGTTAGGTTGTCAATTTGCGCAAATTGTCCGCACACGCCCTTACACTTGACCATTTGCTTTGCGGCAAGGTAAGAGAGCTACCCTTTTGCGAATGCTATTACCTCAAGACAAATTGATTTTTAGCTAGACGTAACCAATTATCGTAACGACGGCACACCTCAGGTGCTATTTGCTTTGTTATCAACTGTTGGGGGAGGAGGTCAGCCAATAATTGTAACATCCCGTAAACTTCTAAGAATTCGCAGATATACAAATTTCTGACCAGGGAAATTCTTTATTATTGTAAAAGTTAATATACAAGGTTTCTGGTTATGCGACAGTCCACTTTATTATCTCGATTGATAAAGAGAACACACGGCTCTTATCAGGAGTGTACACCTCTGCTTATGCAATGACCCTACAAGCACTCTAATTGTTTATTGCCTTTAAGCTACTGCATTTATTTACATATGTATATATCTAATGGTAATTGCCTTACAATGTTTATGGCCCAAGTTGCATGCAATATAAGTTCCTATTTTCTGACTGAATTCACGCAAAATGTAAATGCAAGTAAACCTCTAGACATTCGCACGTGCCTACAATAATAATAACGATAATTATAGTATATTTTTTATAAAAATAAGTGCTGCTTAAAATGATCTTTTCTAGGCGTAGTTGATTTATTTGAGCAGCAGTTTTTGTCGATTATAGCAATTTCTGCTGATACTATATTAAGTTGAGGAGCGGCACATTAAAATTCTAGCGATTACTGGCATATTTCTCAATGACGTCAAAAATTGTAAACAACGGAATGTTTATTAAAAATGTCTAATTGATTACTTGCTAGAAATACGTTAATCTAAATTCATTTAGTCTGATTGATTATTTTTAATCTACTTGCCTACAATGTTATTCTACTGTTCATTTTGCTAAGCCAATTAAGTATAAACATTCTATTTGAAACCCAATACTTTCATTGAAGTTGCCTTAAATTAAACTTCTGCGTAAACAAATGCAACATAAGTAGGTGAAATCGGAAGGAATACGTTTTAGCTGATGAAATTTCTATAAAACTTTGCACGGCGCCGCATGAACTTGAAGCTAAATATAAACATAATTATTTTAAAGTAAATATAGATTGTGTATTTTCTAAGAACCATCACATTATGTTGACTTCGATCTGATAAAAGACACACTAAACGAAATTCCGGAAATGCGTTCTTGACGCATTAGTTTTCCAACAAATTTCTTATCAAAAAAAAACAAATGTGTTTGCCCTACAAACATTCCAACATTAACGTAATTTTTTTAATAGCTTAAATAAAAATATTTACCCAGTGTTGAATTCGAATACAAGTCCTAAACTTCGTAGACGTCATCACATGTGGTTGGAAACGTCAATTTAAATTCTAAATTGGGAGCACGTGTTTTTTTTTTATTTTGCATAGGGGCCTGGCCGGGTGGCTCAGAGCGTAAACATGCTGGGAGAGAGTAGAGAGCGTTCTCCCAATGCAGGATGCTGCGCTGAATTGCTGAGAGCGACGTCAGGCAGACGTGACGTCACATGTAGCATAGGCATAGGCGCAACAGTCGTCTTAAGGCGATAGTCCCCATTCTCCCGCAAATCAGTTGTGAACGTTGCAGTTAATATGCTTTGAATACGATTGTTTATAGTGCACAACAGATGTGCTTTGTGCGCTAAAAATGGGTCGATTTTAATGCGTTTTTACTTTTTCAACACATTATGCACGATTTTCGGTATTTTGCTTTGTATTCATTTGTATATTTTCAATAGAGTATGCTAAAATGTTTCTCTCTTTGTCAAAATTTCATTTTCAAGGTTGTCTTGTTTGGGCTTTCGAAAATAATTTGTTATTTTGGTTCTGTCTTGTGACCGAATCAATGAGTTTTGAGATTTATCATCTTTATATATTGTTGACTAGACAGCTTAACATATTTATATAAGAGTGGGACTTTGTACTATATATTGGAGAAATAGTAAGCTCTTAATAGAATATTTCTTAAACTAACATTTTTCCTGCTGCAATCGAAACCCCGACAATATGTCACAGATACAATGTACACATCCAAAATGTGTTCTAAGTTAATTGGGATGATGAAATTGATTCTATTTTTGGCAGTTTTCATCATTTCGAACAATGAGAGCAGGGAACTTAAAATTGGGGCGTGCCACAAGGGCACCACTTACAGTTATCTCTGAGTTGCTTTTTTGGCTATGTCATGCTCGAGTCTCTATCTCTCTGTCTGTTCACGCAACAAAGTGTAGTTCTTTGGTGGATTTTGGCAGTGATATAAATCGTTCAATTATTTAAAGGTTTTGCAAAACCAGTTCTCACCGGTTTGTGGGGCTAAAACACAGACAACAGATGAGATATGGGGCGACCATTTGGTGGTACCTTAACCGGCGAATGCCACTAAATATATCCGATATCTAACAGCACAAACATAAAATAAAATAACTAAACTGTGCCAATTTTATAGACTCGCAGTGGGTGAAGGCTCTTTCTTCTTGTTTTTGTTGTTCAATACACATGAGTACATACATACATATATGACTATTTGTATTTATATTGATGTTCTCTATGTGGTAAAAGACCCCACTAATAACTTTGCGGCTGCCGCCAACACAATTTATTTCATTCATACCGGCACGTTCCGGGCCCGACACGATACGATAATGGTTCCGATGTTGCGACTATATCTTATCTGACTTGTGATTTATCAGTATATGTGATTTGTGACGTGGGGCTGTCTGTTTTCTTGCCTGTTCGTTGAAGAGCATAACAAAATTTGACTTTTATAGAGCTCTTAGCCGAGAGTTATAAATCTGGAAGCCGACAAAGTCATAATACTTATTAGCTCGAATAAAGATAAAGATTAAGTGTGCAATTGAAGTGTTATTAATTTTCACTAATCGAAATCAGTTTAAAGTTTGCTTTTGCTGATAAATATTAATTCCTCATTGTGGGTCTTATGAGTATTATTGATATACAATACTTGAAAGCCACACGTTTAAGGTTCGGCTTTAAAATGAACTCGACCGCAACATCAAAGTTCATTCAACCTTGTTGAGAAATGTGCCGAGGTAAACGAAAATCAGAAATGGTAGACCCAATAAGCCCCAAAAAAAAAAAAAACTGAACATTAAAAAAGTGTCTGCGCGGCATCTGCGAATGCCAAATGAATAATCATGTAAATTGGCTAAGAAAGCACATTTATCATTGTCATACCTAGACGCGACTTTATATGATACTCCACATTTATGATACCCTATACATATGTGATACTCTAGCTGCCTGGCATTTATTCTCGCTTTTATTTAGTGACTACATATTAGGCAAGGCCAGCAATGTGCTAATTGTTAGCTAGCGTCAAAATATGACACACAAAGCCAAAGTACAAACCATGCCACAAGGTTGCCTTATTGACGCATGTGACAATCTGCCCACCTGCCCCGCCTTTGATCCTAATGCTGTGACAATTTCACTGCTCGTGAATGTGAAATGTAACACATGTATGAGATGGCAAAAACAAAATTCAATTTTGGCTGGGATTTAACATATTAATAATAGATTAACGGCGGGTAAACAAGTCAACACTCGAATCTCATCATGATGACAGGGCCAAAAGAACATTTTCGACAAACAAATTGAATGGGACAGCGTTGCGAAATGCTCGAGAGTTCATTGATAGCGCCCGGGGCTAAATATAGAACTCATTAGATGGAATTTAAGTGACATATAAAGAAATTAAGCGAATAACTTGTCATATTCGAAGCCAATTGTCGAGCCACCAAATGAATTTACATGCAAATCTCAACAAAAAGAAAACGAAAAGAGAAGAATTTACGGAATAAATTTCAATAGATTAAATCAAATGCCGCTTACTCTTAAATTGAATATGCGGCGCACGAATCAATTAAAAGGCAATTGAACGCTTAAATGTGTATAAATTTAAGACAATATCCGAACGAAATTTGATTGAACATAATCAAACAAACGTCTGCTGATTCAATCAACCAAATTATCTATTGATTCTTACACCCAACAGGCGCATTCCAGCTGTAACTAATAATTGTTTCGCTTCTTCTTTTATTTGCAGACCGTACACTGTGCGAAATTTGTGAAGAGTCGGCGCTGAAAAGTTAAAAGAAAACACACACACACACACACACACACACACATTCAAAATGGTTAACGTTATTGCAGTGCGTATTAAATTTGAAGATTTTTCCTTTCCATTTAATTGATGTGAATAACTTTTGATTGCAGGACGACGGCGGCAAACATGCGCCCCAGGAAATGGAACAATTCCTGCCCGGAGGCGGCATGAACAAGTAAGTACCGCCAAGTCTATTAATAGGGCCATGAACTAACATGAACTAATAGGTAAATAAAAGAATTTCCTTTGCGTGCCAGTCAATTAAATGTTAGTTTAGTCACACAAATTGCCCAATGATGCCGCCAAATGTCACTTGACTCGCCAATTTACCAGGCGCCACTCTATATATATGTATATATAGGTATTTGAGCTCAGCTGTGGCCCGACATTATATTTATGTGTATATATGTATATGGTTCATGACCGCAGATATTAACTAGCAAGCTGCCTGTAATTATAAGCAACAAATGTGTTTGCAAGTATAAACAGCTTAACCAGTCAAAAGTCGTACTTTTTAGCAAACTTATCATATAATATTACAGACCCACATATAATTAGAATCGTAATCGTATAGGTTTATTATTGCCTTATTACACGTATTTTGAAGTCTACGTAAAAGTATGCCGCGTGGAATAATACGGAGAGAGGGCCATATTTCTATAATCATCTATCTTCTAGACGTATATGTACATATATTTACATACATATACATATATGTTTTTACATTGAAACAGATAATCTTACACGTGCTTGCTTCACACAAAAATATTTTGAAAACTCTTGACTTTGCATTTTGTTGTTTTCAATGGTGAATTTTTTATTTTGTTCCCAATGCAAATATATATTTTTGCAGCCTGGCAAAGCAAATATTTAAATGACACTTGGAAGCGCAACCTCTCAAAAATAAATAAATAAAATTTCAAACATCTCGAAGTTGAGTCGAAATTATATAAACAAGCAAATGCATTTTTTGCTGACTTAAGATGTACATTATTTTGCTTGCATTAACATTTATAATTGGTAGGGAGCTGTAAACTTTGCTCAAATTAAAAACAGGAACTGAATCTAATTGTTTTTTAGAATTCTGAAATATTACGAAAACTTTGCAATTCGAACAGTCATGATCAGCTGATAACCTTTTGTTTTGTTATGAAGCAAAACGTGGACTTTCAATGATAATAAATATTTTAATGAGAAAATATTTTATAAAAACAACTATAAATAATACACATATATTTAATTATGGTTGCGGTTACTGGGTGCTACGTACGTACCTTAAGTAAAGGAACTTATATTTTTATTTGCGGTATATAAGCATATGATTAAGTGCTTATCAGGCGTATTCCATACATTGCTTTTAACCATAATCGGATTTGGAGGTTTTACAAGAAATAATTGTGTTGATGATATTGGAAATGTTTTCAGTTTAACAATTTCAAAATAAAAGCTTTTTGTTTAACAGTCTCTTGGATAAAAACCAACAATAAAATATCAATAAATGCTTTTTGCTTTACCTTAAGCATTCTTTTTGAAGCTAAGCAACATCTGTTAAGCCTAAAAGTAGGCAATGGTAAATATTGATATTTTGGCTTGGTTTTTTTTTGCTGTTGCAATTGATTTCTGCGGCTGATGCAATGAGATGGCAGCTTGGAATCAGGCTCGGTCCAACAACTGGCCAATCACAATTGGCTCGCGCATACAGACCAAATTCGGATTGTGCATTTTTTTTTCCCTCGTGTTTTGCACCGCTTGTAAACATTAAATGAGACGTCGGCCAAACGACTATAATTGCAGATGCAGCAATTCGAAACGCAAAGAATTTCACTCACGGCTGCCACATACAACATATAAGAAAATGGTGCACTCGTTTATGGCATTTAGTTGTTGTTTGGGCCGTGAACAGTGTGCAGATCAGTTCAGAGCATGGCCAAGAGCGACTTAGTACCCACTCACGTTGAGCTGAGGTGACTTCCATAAAAAACTAACCTTATGGGCAATGCAAATTTGACTAACGTTACGCCTTATGTATTTACAGATACAAGATCCAGCCACGGAAATCAGATGCCGAGCAGGCCTTGGCTAACAATGATTTTGATCCGTTTGCGATGCGCGACAATGAGCATCCCACTACGTAAGTCTGCAGCCCATTTAAGGCCAAATTTTATTTTCCTTTAATTTTTTATCAACTCACTCCTTTATTATTTCAGTGATAACGAAACTTTGACGCATTTGCTGAAGGCCTCTTTGGGCACTGGCATTCTGGGCATGCCGTTTGCCTTTATGTATTCGGGTCTTGTGATGGGCATCATTGCCACCATCTTTACTGCCTTTGTCTGCACGCACTGCAGTTACGTGCTGGTAGGTTCAAGACTGTCCAAATTTGTGTATTGAACTTTTTACTTAATGGATTTTACCCATCTGCAGGTCAAATGCGGTCACAAGTTGTACTACAAGACACGTCGCACCAAGATGACATTTGCGGAAATCGCTGAGGCTGCATTCCAGAAGGGTCCGAAGAGTTTGCGCGGCTTTGCGCCAGTGGCTAAGTTCTCCATATTGTTTGGCCTGTTCCTCACTTACTTTGGCACCTGCTCCGTATATACGGTGATTGTGGCCAAGAACTTTGAGCAGGTGCTTGAGCATTGGTTTGATTGTGAAATCGAGTCGCGTGTCATCATTTGCATAATGCTCGTGCCATTGATCCTGATTGCCTGGGTGCCCAACCTGAAATACCTGGCACCAGTTTCGATGGTGGCCAATGTTTTCATGGGTCTCGGTTTGGGCATTACGTTCTACTATCTGGTCCAGGATTTGCCGCCAATTCAGGAACGTGCGCTCTTCACCCTGTCTACACTGCCCGCATTCTTCTCCATAACCATCTTTGCCATGGAGGCAATTGGTGTTGTTATGCCGCTGGAGAACAACATGAAGACGCCAAAGAATTTCCTTGGCATTTGCGGTGTGCTCAGCCAGGGCATGTCGGGTGTTACCTTGATATATATGCTTCTGGGTTTCCTTGGCTATATGCGCTATGGCAATGCAACTGGCGAGAGCATCACCTTGAATCTCCCCATCGAGGAATGGCCCGCCCAGGCAGTGAAAATCTTGATTGCTCTGGCCGTCTATTGTACATTTGGACTGCAGTTCTATGTGTGCCTGGAGATCGTTTGGGATGGCATCAAGGAAAAGTGCACCAAACGTCCCACATTCGTCAATTATGTGCTGCGGTAAGCTATCATATTAAAACCGGTTTCAAAGGTTACTTTTACTTATAATACCCTGTTAATTATCTTGTAGCACTGTTCTGGTAACCGCCGCTGTAGTGCTGGCCATCTCAGTGCCTACCATAGCACCATTTATGGGTCTTATTGGCGCCTTCTGCTTCTCCATACTCGGTCTGATCTTTCCGGTAAGTGCTGATCATTTACCTCTAAATACCTTGCTTAACACTTGAATCTTCCTATTGTAGGTTATTATTGAGCTTGTCGTGCATTGGGATTCTGGCTTCGGTGCAGGCAAATGGATACTGTGGAAAAACATAATCATCATCTTGTGCGGCATTGGCGCCCTTGTCTTTGGCTCTCATTCTGCCATCAAGGACATCATGAAGGTTTACAGCACAACCACAGAAGCCCAATAAATGGTTTCCTTTGGCTTATCCAAACACATATATGGGAACTTGGAAATAATCTCCTGTGCATAACACACAAAAACCGTAATGCAAAAAGTGCTATACCAAGGGATATATATTTATTATATACACTATTTGTATACATTTGAGAAATATACTTTTTAGCATAGTCTGTAGCGCTGCAGGAGCCAGGAGTAGCTCCTGTTTATTTCCTAGAGATCTAACTATTGTTAGATGTAAAACTGCGCCCACACTTTGTACATTTTTCGTTAAAGCGCATTACTAAACTAGTACCCTTAGGTTAACTATATTCGAGTGCCTAACCAAGTAGCACACAGCACCAAACTGTCAGTTTTTGCACGTTTTAGTACACATGCAAATGCAGTTATATATATTTGTTGAGTACATTTTAGTACCGAATCTAAACAGTTAACTAGCTTAAACTTCGCTACTTTATACCAAAATCGAAGATGGAAATGATTCTGAAACACACACACCCACACACACACACCCACCTCTACAAACATTTTATTTTGATGTTAGTACATATTAGTATCAAGGTAAAAAATACTTTTAGAGCACTTTCTTTTCACCCCTCTCTGTTCTAAAAGAGTATTACGAAAAAACCAAAATTGCAATCATTTATTATTTTTGTTTGTTGCAAACACTTGCAACAAATTTGTTTTAGCATGTTTAGTTTATAAGCAACAGGATTTGGTTCTAGGTTCCTAAAAGCTTTGCAAGCCATTCAAAAGAGTTTTTATTTTTGTATATACATTTTGCAGACTTTTCGGAGCCCAGCCAAAAAAAAAGAAGAAAAATAGCCTTATCGGCGATGAGTTACTCAAATTATATTTTTTTATACATACATATGTAGCATCATTTTCTAAAAAAAAAATAAGGAAAAACTGGAAAATTAGAGAAATATTCAATTATGCGATATTTTTAATGCACACTACATTTTTGTTGCTTAATATTTGTATTTTTAATATAGAAAATTAAATAAAAACTATTGAATATTAAAACACATAATTAAAATAAAACAAAACAACACCAAAAGACAGCGAAAGAGAATCGAATTAAAAACAGTTTTTGCATTTAAACCTTTGTGCACTGAATAACAACGAAGCTGATTTAACTGTCAAGCGAAAAGTTAACTTTTATATTAGGTCTTTAAAGACGGCAGATCTGTCAATTGTTCAGCTAGATGAGATCGAGATTTATATAGTTTATATGCTATATATGAAAAGCTGTTGGAAATTATCTAGTTCTTTATATTGAAGACTATTTAGAATTGAAAATTGTCCATATTATGTATTGAGAAGAGCTAAGATTGATATAATTGTTTACTTTTTGAAAAGTGTTTAAATTTCAAACAAAACAAGCCCGGAAAATTATCATAATAAAAATGTACCATAAAATAAACTCTTGTTAAATTTCAGGCTTTGCAATTAAGAATAGTGATATCAATTGTGATCGACTGAGCGATACCCTATGCTTAGCTCAAGTCCGGTTAAATACTGAATGCTTGCAATTTTGATTGTTTGATTACTTGATCAATATCTGAGCATGAATCAAATTACCTTTAAGACTTGATAGACAGCAGCACGTGGCGCAAGGTACCCAAAATCGTGCGTTAATTGGACTGCGTTGTGATTCTCAAATTGATTTGCCACAGTTAAGCTATCAGTAGGTCCCACACAATGTCTGATTGCAAATTTCATTGGAGACGGTCAAAGCAGTTGGCATTTCAAGCAATTGAGTCTGCCTATGGGCCAATTCAGGCAACCTCCGAGTCAATGCGCTTGCGACGCGCTCTTGAGGCCATTGCCAGGCCCACTCAATCAATGGAGCTGGAGAGGGGTCTGGAGAGCGGATCGTGTTATTGGCTTGTCATATTTATGCGACAGTTTCGAAAGGCTTTGTTTGTTCGTTGCTGTGCAGACGTGGGAATGTCTAGGTAATCCTTGACTCAAAGCTCGCAGCGCAAGCGTTTCCAATTTGTAATGGATTGCAGAAACCCTCCAGGAAACCCGCTGCCTCAACCAATTAGCGCATGACAAGCAGCAGCAGCAGAATTCGAGAGTCAACAATAGGCCCCGACCACAAGATGACTTGCTACCAATTCAGTGCATACCACAGGCTGCCCACTACGCTCTGACCATTTGTCTGGGGCCAGTTGTAGCTGTTGTGGCCAAGGTCGACGGCGATTCAAAATAATTAATCTCTTAATTGTCATCATCGTCGTCTCGTCAATGGGATGCTGTGTGCACGCTGATGTTGCATCTTGCTTTCATTCAATGGCGCCAAGGTCAGCTGGGGCAGCAATAGAAGCTCGCGCCAGAAGCAGATCCGTTTTGTGGTTAAGGTTTCCGCTCGTGTAATTGGTAATGTAAAACCATTTTGGGCCATTGTGTAACCCGCGATAATTACAATTACCATTACAAGAGCTGCTTTGTGTTTCGCATTTCAAATGTTTCGTCTCTGCTTGCGGCTCTTTTGTTGGCCATTCTTATCGGAGACTATCTGCATAGAAACTTTCACCAACTTGGTATACTTTTGACGTATGAAATACGTATGAAATGAAATACATTTGGTATGGTATATGTCTATGAGCTGTCATTTTTATATGACATGCAATTGGAATTTTAAGTGCAGCCGCTTGGGAGTCTTTCAAGTGCTCGAATACATAGTTATGAATACAGATCAAAACGTGTTTAGCTAGCATTTCGGAAAAGCGTACTTCTCAGACCACAAATCATTTCACTTTCACAAGCCTTTCAAGGTCCGAAACAAAAAATTAATATAATAACGTAAAACAACCCCATGAAGCATCAATTTTTTTAACAAAGCAATCGAATGAGAAAAAAATGAAGCCCTTCAGCAGCCAAGTGCCCAGCAAGAGCCACATAAATTATACAAATACTTATTATAATAACAAAAACAATCAATAAATTTAAAAACATTATAGAAAATTATTGACTGAAGCGCAATCAACAACAAAATACAAGTGTACACAAAAACAAAAGCCCAAAAACAATGGCATTCACTTTCAAAAGAAGGGGAAAAAAAAAATAACAAAACGATTGACTACAAAATTGCCCAGTCCGATAAACATAAAAACTATTGTAATTATGCATAACAAAGATATTGGCAAGCCAAATATTGAAAGTCTCAAGTGAAGTAGCGCATCCAATCGACCCGACCGATTGAGTTCATCGTCAACGCCAACTTGGCCAGCTTAACAACAAGATTAATTAATTACTTTGGTCAAAATGTGTGTTTAGTTTTTTTTTTTTTTTTTTGGCTTAAACAAATGAAGCGCAAAATATTAAATGGCAACTAATTTGGCAGTCGAGCTTTAAAGTAAAAGCCATAGGAAATGTCTGTAGATCGCTCAACAAATTTGCAGCCGCCTTATACCCTGTAATTCAAATTGGGTATAAGGGGAGTTTGAATTAGAGACTTTGAGATGTGATTCGAAGTGTTTTTTTTTTCCTCGTCAATCTAACAAACTTGATCCCAGTTCATATTCTCACTTTTTACTTTTCTCACAATTTACTTTCTTGTAGTCCACTCTTATTACCCTGACTTACTCTTTTCTTCAGTAAAGGGTATATATATATTAGTCGGTATCACTTCTATTCATAAAATTAACAGGGTAGCATTAAGCATGATCTTCAAAAATTGAGATGCATCTGTAAGATTATGTACCTCATAAATTTGTTCACCCCATAATCCAAAAACTAGAACTTTGTAAGGGATATCTGACCGTCTGACTATATGTTTAGCTCTTACTACTTTGTATTTTGGGCAATCTTCAGATTGTGGCAGCAACAACACGATGATGATTGTCGTGCCAGGCAGCCACGTGATGTTTGCAGCTTGCTGAGTCTTGTTGTCGTCGTCGTCGACGTCGTCGGCGTCGTCTTCGGCAGCAGCAGCAGAGGCAACAGCAGAGGAACAGCAGAGGGCACCTGGTGTTGGGCACCCGCCACAGATCAGCGCGCTTTGTGCATTTGCATTCATTATGTTTGGCACCGTCGTCGCGACCACAACGCCACCGCACAACGCAGTTGCTCCACTCGCAGCTGGAAGATCATCGACAGACAGCAACGATTGTCAATCCGTTTGATTCTTAAGCTGATTTTCAGCACGTCATTCAATTTCGGCGAGTGTGTGTATGTGTGTGTGTGCACATGTTGCAATTTTTGGCGCATTGAAAAATATGTTTGAAATGTGGATTTGTGTACCGAACTGCTAACACTTGTTTGCTGAGAACTAGAGTTGTGCCAGGTCGATTGAGTTGACCTTTAGCTGAAATTCTTTATAAATTGTTTGAGTAAAAACAACTTGAAATGTTGTCACCACATGTCTTGCATATAATTGTGCTGCTCAGCCTGAGCGCTGCTGTCTTTTGCGAAGAGTCGACATATGCGGAACGCAACCACAAGGTGGGTAGGTCACAGTATCACATCGAAAGCCATAAATAATCCATGCAAAAAAAACCAATTAAAGAAACGTCAAATCTATCGTGAGCAAGTGCTGCCGCATGCGGGCGGCAAGATACCCGACACCGCCTTTGAGACGGATCGTCTGTTCTTGAACCGTCTGCAAAAGGAGGGCATCTCTGTGCCGGACGGCATTGTGCCCGAACAACGGAATCCGCAGGTCATTATCTACGCTACTTAATTATATATTTGGAAAACATTTAAATCTATTCATTCGTAGGTCTATCAATACTATAACAAGCCCATGCGCACCGTTTATCATATTGCGCTCAGCTCTGATGGACGCTATACGCCGCGAGAAGGTCGCTACCACTACCGCCAGGTGCCCACCGTGGAGACGACCTATCTGTATCCCCAGGCCGTGGGTCGTCCGTATGTGTTGGTGCCGCCCAAGCATGCATTGCCCGCCTACCGTCAACTGCAGCTGCATAATCCGTTGCTTAATCAAGTGAAATTCCAGCCCAAGAAAGGTGAGCTGAGTTTGAGCTTTTGGGCCTTAACGCCTGGCTGCACTTGCATATACACAACATTTATGTGCCTCTTGTGCAGTGCCCAATTTTCTGGAACTGGCGCCCACCGTGGGCAAGAGTCATGCATCCAGCTCATCCAAGGCGCAGTCTTATCAAAATGTGAATCTCCTGCATGGCCAAGCGCTGCCCGCCTTCAAGAAAACCGCCGGTGGAAGCAAGACCTATGTGGATAGCTATGGCAAAACTCACGTAAGCACAACCATTCGACCATCATAATCAGATGATTTATTGGTATTTTCAACTCTTTGTTGCAGCTCTTTAGTGAATTTGACGATTTGCTTAACAAACTCGATTTGAATCCAGCAGGACAAAAGTTGTATTAGTTTTTCTAAGTTAGAAGACCATATTTTATAGAACTTAAGTTTAGTAGAATACGATTCAGACAGATCAATAGAAAGAAGCCTATTAAGTTTCCTTACGGCAATTATGGAGCGATAAATACAGCAAATAACCATTCGGTTAAATCAGTTTAGACCAAGTTGAAAACAATTTCCCCCTTTATTATTACAGCCAATCATACCATATTTAATAACTATTTCTTGTATACAATTTGTAATTTAAGTAACGCTGCAAATCAGCCGAAATTTGTTAAGCGTAAAAAAATATCTTGCTTGCAAAATAAACTGCAATGTAATGCAGTGTATGCTTTCCTGTAAGAGCTGCATCTAAATGCAATATACATATGCTTACACATGCATTAGATACTTTTGCTTATCATCATTTTACTAAAAGTTTCATTTACAATGCAATTTAGTAATTAGTTGGTGCGATACGTTTGTTAAATTGCCGAGAAAAAAAGCTTAGAAAAGCAGCTTCCAAAAATCGAAAGTTGCCCAGCGCACGAGACCAACCGAGTGCCCAAATCCAAACCACGAACCCACAAACCACGCTTACCGTTAGACATCGTTAGCGGTACCCTTGAAAGCTTGCACGACAACGACGACAACGACGACGACGTCGACGCCGCCGTCTCAAGTGGACGCCGCTTGGAAAAACTGCACTTCAGTTTCAGTGCGATTTTCAAACTGAACGCAGACGGTTTAGCCTATTCCAAGCCCACAGCAAATAAAACCTGATCCTCAAGCCTAAAAGATGTTGAAGCTAAACAGCGAGGCGCAATTCACGAGGCTGGCCACACTGCTGCTTGTCGTTGGCGCAGCGCTGGCCGTTGAAGTGCAGGTAAGTGAGACCAAGTTAATTAGTACAACAATTTGGCATGGTCCATCGGCAGCAGACATGATGAGCATAATTAGTTGGTAAAATCAATCCAGGGAGAAGCGCAGTCTCCGCCCCATTGACTCGGAACGCGTGGCTGTGTCTTACAGCGAGAGCGACTGCGCGACGTTCACTTTTGACCCAAAAATTGTAACATGCAATTGTAGCACATACTGACACGAACGCACACACACACACACACACTCATTCATACACATAACACACATGTTTAATTGTTTGCTAATAATGAGCGGGCGCTCCAACGGCTGCCACTTGAGGGGGAGTCGGAGACTGCGGAACCGGTTAGCGCATGGCGCTGAGGTTATGCAATTCGCAACATTTGATATGTTTACTTATGTTGCTGCAGAAATTCGGATATCTGTTTAACCCACCGCAACCAGAGCATCATGAAAGGCGCGAAGATAAACAGGATCTAAACAAAATACCGGGCGTGGCAGGCGTTGACTATCCGATTTACCACGAAGTTCCGCACACGCAATTCAGCTGCCACAATGTGCCTGCTGTTCCAGGCATGTATGCGAATGTGGAGACGGGTTGCCAGGCCTATCATGTGTGCCACGATGGTCGCGAGGGACACCAGGGAGCTTCATTCCTTTGCACAAACGGAACCATATTCAATCAGAAGGAATTCGCCTGCGACTGGTGGTACAATGTGAAATGTGAGGAGGCTATTAGCCTCTATCAGTAAGTATAAGAAATTTAAAATACATATAATAATATAATAATGAAATACAATCGAACGCAGCTTAAACGCCGATCCTGAGCATAATCCCTACGTGCCTAAGAAAAAGCCCGAACTGGAACACGAAGCACACGCGCCACATGGCGGTGCTGGCTTTTTGATACATGCCTAAATCACATAACATTTCTTTCATCCACTATTTAAATTCTTTAATACTTTCTATTGGGGCAATAAACTGATTAAAAATTTTGTTAATTTGTTAACGGTAGAGCAGTCGCTCTTCTTCTTATTCGTTTTCATAATTTCTACAACGGCGATTCGATACGCCATGTTATCGCTGTGTAGATATTTTTATTATCGATGTTATGCTGATATCGATAGCCGAAGCCCATCACTAGAACGAAAGAATTTGTTTAGCTGCGTTGCTTATTTGAAATAAACAAATTCAAACATAAGTAAGATAGAATGGCTGCTGTACGCGATGCCAATGCTCCCGGCTACAATATTGCACGGGATCCAGCCTTGGTAAAGAATCGCATATTTATTGGAAACCTGCCCATTTGCACAAAAGAGGAGCTGGAGAGCATTTGTCACCCATACGGAAAAGTTTTGGGCTCGTTGGTGCAGAAGAATTTTGGCTTTGTTCAATTTGAAAGCGAGGAAATTGCTAACAAATGTGCGGGTGCATTAAATAAATCCACGTTTAAGTCAAAGGCGCTTACCGTACGGAATGCCAGCATTAAACTAAAGCCGCTGAATGCAATCATCAAGAAGATCAACCCAAACGCACACAACCCAGGAGGTGTGCCGATGGCAGTTCAAGGCGGCATTGTTATGTCCGCCGCTGCCGCTGCTACCGTCGTGCCCATTAACGATTGCGAGATAATCGTGGTCAATCGCGAGAATACGTGAGTATTAATGTTGATCTGTGGGCTCAGCATTTAACCCTAACGCCCATCCGCAGCAAGTATGCAGAATTCATTGAAGATCGACTGAGGAACAGTGGAATGCGTGTAGATGTGCTCTTTCCAAACGAGGATGTTATGTTGAGCCAAGTGCTTAGCAATATATCAGCTCGCGGCTGTCTCTACGCAGTACTGGTAACGCCGCAGCACGAAGCTCTCAATAGCATTACAGTCAACATATTATATGGGGTGCCGGCCGAACATCGCAATATGCCATTGGATGATGCTATAACACTAATTGCCACCGACTTTCGATTGAAGAAGCAGCGGGATGCGGTGACCGCATCCCAGCTGCACGCCAAGCAGAGCAGACATCCTGAAGCAATGCAGCAATTGATCGAAATGCTTGCCGACAATCATCCACTGACGGGTTTGCAGTATGAATGCATAATTAATTATCTGGAGGAGCAACGGGAAAAACAGCTCAAGCGGGAGTTGGGTGAAGCTAATGCTCTGGCCAAATTGCATACTCCCGATCCAGAAATCGAGCTGCAAAAGAAGATTCTTAGTGTTATGAACAAGCCCGCGGTGACGGAGATCAACAGCGAGCTGATGTATCCCACATTTGATTTGGCCAAAAAGGATAAACGACTTATGGAGCTGCTGCAAGATGCAAGGGTTATGAATGCACTGGAGAGCATTTACAACTCGGACCTCACAGAAACAGTCACGCAATATTTATAGATCGAAACACTTTATTAATAATAATCAGCGAAAAGCAATAACAAAAAACCTAAGGCCAGGATCGCTTTGCCTCATGTCCCTCATATTTGCGCCTATATTTAAGACCTGTTACCAGAGTAGAACTCTTTGGAAAAGCAGTTTTGCCATTGAATTTGGTATCGGTGTCCGGATGGAAGCGCAAATATTCATACTGTATGTGCAAGTTCTCTGGCAAATCAATGCGCTTCAGTGCATCCAGCGGCACAGTGGTGTCTACCGCCCTCTCATAGAATGCAATCACGTCGGCAACGGTGGCCATCTCGTGCACTTGAGAATTGGGCACACCATGCTGTAGTTCCTGAAAGCACGCCGCCAGAAACTTGAACTTTTCTCCCATATCCTTCAATTGACGCTGGTCTCCGCCGTTGGCCATCTGCAAGCTGGCTGCAACGGCACGAATTTTACCCGCTGCATCTGTGGCAGGTGCGTATGGCTTATGTGGACGCAGGAAACTGTAAGGAATTGGCGTATTACGACTTTTACAATCATTAAAATGCAATATTTACCCTTTGGCAGCAATCGATTCACCGACGGCAGCCAGTGTGTTTGTTTTTGTCTGCTTTGACGAAGCGTAGCATCTCTGCAGTTTGGCTACAAGCTTTGAATGGGTGTTTGATTAATATTGAGTGCCTGTTAATTCTATTAAATTGAATATTACTCACATTTTGTGGCACAAGAACGAAACCTTTACGTAAATTCACCGCTGCCATTATTTTAGTGTTGTGAAAGAGAAATATTTTAGTGCTGCCAGTCCTCATTAATGAATTTCTGTAACCCTGGCACATATAAAAACGAATTTATGTTATCGATAATGTCTATTCGATTTCCCATTCAACACTCATATGCTTATTAATTATTGGGGATATTGCGCTGAATATTTACACGCAAATCATCTGATTGCTTCTCATTTGCATTACATTAAATATATCGCCTTCCCAAACGATGGCATTTTTCGAGTATCGAGTTGATATTTTGGACATATTCGATATATCGATATTTTAGCCATCGCTATCTGTCACTGCTCGTCTCTTTCTTTTTCCGGTCGCCGAAATGGTACGACGCAAGAAATCATAAGCCAAAAAAATAATTTGTAAACATCTTAAATGTTTGTGAAAAATATTCATTGTTGTTTGAAAAACATGACTTAACGCGTGCTTATTCAACAGTTGGTATTAATATTTACGTATTCTTGCAGGGTATTGATATCAACCACAAGTACGATCGCAAGGTTCGCAGAACCGAACCCAAATCTCAGGATGTATACCTGCGCTTGCTTGTCAAGGTAATTATATTAATTTTAATAGAATTTGCAGTCTAGCTAAAAGTTTTTTCATTTCACAGTTGTACCGTTTCCTGCAACGTCGTACAAACAAGAAGTTCAACCGCATCGTTCTGAAGCGTTTGTTTATGAGCAAAACCAATCGGCCACCAATGTCGCTGCAGCGCATTGCTCGCTTCTTCAAGGCCGCCAAGCAGCCTGAGTCGACTATTGTCGTTGTTGGCACCGTTACCGACGATGCCCGTTTGTTAGTGGTGCCCAAGCTGTCGCTGTGCGCCCTGCATGTCACCCAGACGGCTCGCGAGCGTATCCTGAAGGCCGGCGGTGAGGTCCTGACCTTCGATCAGTTGGCTCTGCGTGCGCCCACCGGCAAGAACACCCTTCTGCTCCAGGGCAGACGCACCGCTCGTACTGCCTGCAAGCACTTCGGTAAGGCTCCTGGTGTGCCCCACTCGCACACCCGCCCCTATGTCCGATCCAAGGGACGCAAGTTCGAGCGTGCTCGTGGTCGTCGCTCTAGCTGCGGTTACAAGAAGTAAACAACAGCAAGTGGAATTGGTAGACGTCGCTTTTTGGTTAATATATTGATTTGTCAATCGAGGAAAAAACGTTGCGCTCATTGTGGCAATAAAGAACTTTTATTCCAAAAAGTGAAAAACAATTGATATGTACAATATGGATAAGAATAATATATTAGTCGCGCTAGTGCAAGTGTGTGCTCCAGTAATTGATAATAGGCTGATCTTGCGGCTGTATGCCAAGTACCTTCTTCAGCTTAGCCTGTACGCTTCCGGACTTGGCATGATTCAGACAAATAACTTTGCTGTAATGTAAAAAAAGACTTGAAGACGAGGATTACGTATGGATATTTCTTGGACCTTACTTTTTCCACTCTTCTATTAGCACCTTAGTCTGCTTGTTGAGAACCAGCTCGGTGAACGTCTTCTCCTCGACTGCTTGGACGGCTTTTAAAAGCTTGACCATGAGATCTGGAACTGAGAAGCGAAAGGAATTAGTATAGCCTGCAGTGCTTGACTCAAATAGTTCGCTTACATTTGCGGGGTAGTTCGCCTGGCCACTTGACGGAGACGATATCCGTGCCATTAACATGCTTGTCCAGAAAATCAATGCGAAACACCGAGCTACTGGCTATTGGTACAGCAATTTCATTGGAAACCGATATAATCTTGTACTCGGAACTTATTGAGTGCTGATGCTGTGCATCAATACGCATTAGATTATGCATAGGCTCCGGCAGTAGTTTCTTCAGGCACACCATAAATCGGAACGTCCGCTCTGGCGCGCCACGCACTATAATCTTGACGCCAGTTAGGGCACAGTAGCAAACGGTGGCAAAGTCCTCCTTGCGTACCACTTTCTTTATGTGACGCAGCGAGAAGAACTCATCCTGCTCGGGATCATCAATGCTCTCCTCATACATCTGTATCATTGGAAGGGTGGAGCTGTTGTATGTGAGACGCTGTGCCGGTGGTCGACCGCTGCTCTGGGGTGGTAGCCACGGCAGATTGCCAAAAGTGACGTGCTCGGTAAGGAAACGTGATCCGGCCAGCAGAATCCAGGCAAAGTGTGAGTGCAACTGTGCGAACACATGCTCCTCGCCAGTCAGTTCTATCAGAGATCGTGGTGTCGGCATCAGGAACTGGGCGCCCGACAAACGTCTTTGTCTAGCCGAATAGTTAAGCTCCTCCGAAGCCTTTGTGCTCTGTGCCCCTGCTTGCAGTTCTGTGGACACTTTCCTCAAGTGCTCAGCCAGAAAGGGTTTGGTGTTCAGCAGAAAATACTTATCCTTCATTAAAACTATAATCGAGAAGAGCTGATAGTAGCCCCGGGCTTGCAAATCGCTGACACGAAATGTATGACTAAGAATATGCCCGCGCGCCGAGTCGCCAAAGAAGACAAAGCCGCCGTCGCCGTCCTTGTTTGTGTTTATCTCGCAGCTAAGGCTCCGCACAGCTGCTTGCTTGACAAGATTTGCCACTTCCGGTAGGGCAGCCACTTTGGTGCTCACAAATGTAGCACCACTCTCTGTGTCCTTGCTATATATGGCATTGCTGTTGTTACGCCCCATTGTGTAGTTGCAGGCGGAACATGTCTTTTGGCCCTGCTGTTGTTGCTGCTCCACATTAACAAGGTCCTCGATTTTTGTGTCGCGCAGTGTCTGTGTACAGAAGATGGCGCAGGGGCCGTGGGCTTCGCAAAAGTGACATAGCGCTATCACAGCGTTCATCTATGTATTGTCTTAAAATTGTTGTTGTTTACACAGGAACTCCGTTTTTTTTAGCAGGCACGAGCTTATTTATCTTCACTGTTTACAGTGTGACCGCTTGCAGAAAACGCAAAGATGCCCCTTAGAAACCAGTGCAAAAAATGGTCAAATTATCGTAAAAACGCGATATCGACCTATCGATAAAATGTAAACAATTTTAATACGCGCTTCACAAAACGAGCTGAAGTAAACCACTATACATGGACGAACATTTCGTTATTATAAGTGAAATAGCAGATGAATGTTTGGACATCACAGATAAAATCGATCCTAACTTTCTGTTCTTTTACGGCAAAAGACAATGGCATTTAAAAACATTCCTGACTGAAAATGCAAACGTTCTCGTAAGGATCATAAGCAACTGTAAGTTCCCTACGCTAATCCAGGATAATTTTTGTATAATGATAACCCTTAAATAATTAAAAGATGAAAAGGCGCGTACCAAAAAGCTTTGCTTCAGAGCACTTAAAGCGCAAAATGGATGTTTTACACTGGTATTTCTTCAAAGGGAAGCTGCCTCAGCCTACTCGGCGAATACACTCGACATGGAACTTGCCGCTGAGATATTGCCGCTTCTCTTTAGCAATTACACACCCACTTTGGAGTTTGAGGTGGTAAAAGAGCAACATCAGCGGCAACGTGAGCTGAAGAGCTATGTTACAACGCAGCTTTACAATGCGTTGTACTGCAAGCATCAGGAGCAGCAACATGATGAGCCACTGCCTCTGTCCTTGCCGACTTATTTCAAGTCGCAGTTGAGAAAATATCAGGAACGTACCGTGAGCTGGATGCTGAGTCGGGAGCGTCTGCCAAGTGAATTTCCTGCCAACTACACTGCCCTGAAGGCTCTCAACAGCCAGTTTCAAGTGTTCAAGCATAAATACTGCCTGCAATTCTATGCCTTCGAAAATGCAATGCCCACGATCTCAATGCCGCCGGGCGGCATACTGGCCGATGAGATGGGCCTGGGCAAAACTGTCGAGCTGCTAGCCACAATGTTGCTGAACCACAGATCAAATGTGAACAACAAATACTGGAGCGAATTTTTGGAAAATGTAGAAGATAATGTGCCGCTCAAGCTTAGGCGTGCAGAACATAAAGTCCATTGCATTTGCAAGCACTCAAAGCATCAAAGGGTGAAAGTGCAGTGTGTACGTTGTCGACTTTGGCAGCACCAAATGTGTGTACTGGATGGCACCGATACTTATATGTGTCCAAACTGTTGGACAGAATCGACAGCAAACTGTTCAGAGCTAGTAGAATCGGGAGCTACCATCATTGTGTCACCAAATGCCATTAAGACACAATGGTTTCATGAAATCAGCAAGCATATAAATGCTTCATTGAAGGTGTTGCTCTATGGAGGATTACATTCCGGGCTCTGGGTTAGCCCCATGCAACTGGCCCAGTATGACATTGTGCTGACCGACTACTCCATCCTTACGCACGAGATTCATTACACACCGAGAAACACAACGGATCGTGAGATGCGCTTTGAGCAGCGTTACATGCGTCCAAGATCCCCGCTGTTAATGGTTAACTGGTGGCGCGTCTGCCTGGACGAAGCCCAAATGGTTGAGAGCAGCACATCCCTGGTAGCGGAAATGGTTCGTGAGCTGCCTGCAATCAATCGCTGGGCAGTCACTGGCACACCAATACAGCGCACCATCGACGATCTGGCTCCGCTATTGAAGTTTATTGGCTTCCAGGAGGCTTGTCAACCTTGGGATGCCTGGCAAACGGTAACCAACTCATTTTTGCTCAACCACAATGCTGCGCCGCTGCTGGAGCTACTGCAGCATAGTATGTGGCGCACATGTAAATCAAAGGTGGAGGAAGAGCTGGGTATACCGCCGCAAACAGAGGTCGTGCATCGTCTAGAGCTGAGCAACGTAGAGTCCTTGTATTACCGGGAGGAGCATTTTAAGTGCACTGAACTTTTCTTGACAGCTGTTGCGAAACACACAAAGTACAATGCCAACAACAGCAGCTCCTGCTTGGCCTCCATTTCGCCAAAACTACTAAGGATTATATTACAGCCCTTTTTGCGCATACGTAAAACGTGCTCAGTTCCAGTTGTGCTAAACAATAATGTGGCCACCACAAACTATTTGAATCCACAGGATCTCTTAGCACATCTCAAATCAAATAACGAATTGCAATGCAAGCGTGAACTGCGCACATGGGCCTCATCCTACAATGGCATTGCAGCCATACATTTTATTCGCAAGCATTATGGTCAGGCGATTCATAACTACAAGCTCGTGCTGAAGTTGGCCAAGGACTACAACGAGGAGAACATATCGTGAGTATAAAGAATTGTCTAATCGAATTGTACTGATGGCCTCATATTTACAGCGTGGACAGCTTGCTCCAAATACATGCTTTGCATAACTTGCTGGAGGCTTCTGCGTTGGCGCCAGAAACGGAACGATTGACAGATCAAGAACTCTCCTCCTATCGCTTAAAGTTGAACACGCTGGAGCGCAAATATTTGGAGGACAAGTCAACAGTGCTGCAGGCAGCACGAAATGCCTATGAATTAAAGCTTAAAGAAATGGATCAGCTCTCGCAGCAATTCAATACAAATATTTTAGACCTATTCGCCACGCTGATCAATACAAGCGACGCACTGCACAATGCAATGTGGAACAAGATTGTCGATGAGTTTTTTAGACAAAACTGTTCTAAGGAAAAGCTAAAGGATGTAAACTCCATGTCGGGCGTACTTTATTTAATACACAACTGGCACGAAAAATGGAAGAAGCTGCATACTAAATTGGGCACAGAATTTAATTTTTTGAACGACATCCTGGTCCAAGCATGTGAGGCAGTAGAAAAGGGAGCTGCTTTAAATCAGGAAACGATTAACTTTATTAAAAATGTGTCCGACTGCCACTTGGCTGATATCTTAGTAAGTAGCTAAAACTTTTTATTTCTGATTCATACGACGTAACCGAAAACCCCTTTACAGGAGGACAAACCTACAAATAGGCCAATAACAACAGAAAGGCCAAAGATTCAAAAACATTGTCGTCTATGTAAGATTCGTGATATTGTCAATCAGTTCGAATGCCTGCTGTTTGCAAAGGAATTGGGCAAGGAGGGCACCATAACGGATGGTTCTGAGAATCCAAGCATTGAAATAATTATAATCAGAGGTTCCCAATGCCACAATTAAAGTCCATTCTTTCGTTACCAATAGTCCAATAATATATTTGCAGTGATCTTTAATTTTGTGCGCTCCAGACACGAGTTTAGCGAGTGGAAAGCGGAATGTAAAAATAAATTGGATTCTCTAGATGCTATGCAGAGCCTGGTTAAGCTGCAAATTAAGTACTGGATTGAAGTGGAATACGTAATCAAAACGTTTGATGAGCTGGACATGTGTAAAATGCGTATATTGCTCACTAATGACCCAGAGGATCAATCCAACTTTCGCATACTGCCCTACCAATTGGACGAACAAACGGAATTCAATTTAACAAACATTCGAGAATCTCAGATGAACTTTACGCGATTGTCAGGCCGTCTTAAGTATTTGAAGCATTTGAAGGAAGATGACGGTGACAAGCCCTGTCCCATTTGCCAAACTCAGGATGATGAGCGCGTAATACCCTTCTTATTTAATCCGGTTTAAAATAATATTCAATGAAGTCTTGCTTGTAGTATGTCATGCTTTCCTGTGGTCACTTTCTCTGCCAACATTGTCTAGACACCATGAAGAGGAAGTTAAGTCTTGGAAGCGTAACCAAGTGTCCATTGTGTCGGCAAAATTCGCCACAGTAAGTTGTTAAACTATATAACCATATATTTCATTCTAAATACAATTATTTTTATTTACAGACTATACTATTCAGTGCGTAAGGGTGTCAAAAGTTCCAAAGTCATCGGCGACTTTTCAACAAAGATTGCGTACATTGTCGAGTTGGTGCTGAAAATCAAATCCCAAAGTAATGATAAAGAAAAAATTCTGATATTCTCGCAATGGGCAACCATTTTAAACCATATTGCCAGCGCCTTGAGCCAAAATGGTGTCGAATATCGCAGCAAATTCACAACTCGCGATATTGATGAGTTTAAGGTTTGTATTTTGTAGGTACTCCACAAAGCTAATTAAATTATATTGTTTTTTGTATTACCCGATAGGATCCCGAACGTAATGTCACATGTTTGTTGATGCCGCTGGCTCGGGGCTCCAAGGGGCTGAACTTAATCGAAGCTACCCATGTGTTTCTGGTAGAACCAATTCTGACGCCAGGCGAAGAACTGCAGGCTATTGGCCGTGTTCATCGTTTCGGTCAAACAAAGTGAGTAAAGGGTCGTAATATAAACCTTTAAAACAGATATTTTATATTTTTATCTTTATCACAAAAGACCGACCACAGTGCATCGTTTCATTGTAAATGGTACAATCGAGGAAAATATATTGAAGCTTATTAAATCGGCTGACGATAAGTCCACATTATCAACACATTGGGACCTAGATAATATGACACTGGATAGCTTAAAGGATCTGTTTATACTTAAGTAAAAAGTGCATACTCAATATATATTTTGTAATTATATGTTGGTAGATTAAACTTTCACTATGTCTATGCTTAGATGTAAGCCTGCTTAAGCCTAGGCGTATTTATAAGGATTACAAAGTATTGCTTTTAAAACGTTACAGTTCAACATATATTTGCAGTTCTACAAATATTTCCTTGCACCCCACACATTGATAACATTTTCAAAATCTTATCAAACAATTCGCTCTCACACATGATCAATCTTAAGGTCATCCAGGCTGGTGCCGTCGGCGTTGGCTTTTTGCGCATAGTACCCGTCGTAGGAGCTTTGTGCCTTCTCGATTTCTTGCTGCTTTTGTAGCTTTTGCAGCTGCTCGTAGGCGGCCTCTTGTATTTTGAGACGCTCCATGTCCGCCCGTCGCTTGACCTCGTTCTCCTCAAACTGTTGTGCCTGCAATTCAGCTGATGCTGCTGCACGCTCTGCGGCAGCCTCCTGGTACTCATCATACGAGTGCAGATTCTTGTCGGTGGCCTCGATCTTATGGAGCGATGAGAGTTGCTCTTTAGCGGCCTCCGCAATTTCCTTGCGCTTCGCCTCAGCTTTGCGCCTGGCCTCGCGTTTTGTGCGCTCCTGCTCTTCCAATTCCTCGCGCGCTGCGTAGAACTTTGATGATATGACGGGTGGGCGGTTTTCGTGTGTTCTTTGATGGCGTTTGAGCGCCGTCTCCTGACGAAAATGTGTGCCACATGTCTTGCACTCGAACGGCTTTTCGCCAGTGTGTATCCATTCGTGATGCCGCAGTGTCTGCGCTTTGGCAAATCGCTTCGGACAGAAGCGACAGGCGAAATCCTTAACCTTCTCGTGTATGATCTTGTAGTGCCGTTTCATGTTGCCAATATTGTTAAAGCCCTGCCCGCAGCCGGGACAAATGTGTTTGCCTTCCTTCTTCGTAAAGTTCACCTGTGGTGACCAGGAGGGTACGGACACTGATGGAATTGGATTAACTGCCGTGCCAGCCAGCTGCGCTATGTCCACACGCTGCACACGTCTTGGATCCCTGGGTATTGTTGCCACCGACTCGGCGCACACCTTGAGCAGCTCATCTGCAGCATTTTGGGATATTATCACATCGACAGCGTCCGCAGTCGTGGGTGTTTCTACGGCGGCAACAGCTGCCGTAATATCCGTTGGCTCGCCAGTGCCCGTAGACACTTCACCAAGTTCCACTTGGCGCTGACGATACGTTTCAATGGCACGTAGTACACGCTTTTCGTGCGTTTTCAAATGCTTCGTGAGGCTCTTTGGATAAAGGAATTTCTTGCCGCATACTTTGCACTCGCAACGCTTCTCACCGGTGTGCGTCATCTCGTGGATTTTGCATGCATGCGACTTGCCAAAGGTCTTGCCGCAATACTGACAGGCATAGTTTTTGATCTTCTCGTGCACAATCTTGATGTGGTTGGCCAGACTCTGCTTGTTATGGGATGCATGCTCGCAAATGTGACACTTAAACTTCTTCTCCTGGGTGTGCGTAAGGATGTGTGTGTTCCATTCCTGCCGTGTGGTTTTCCCAACGCCACAGTAAGGACACACGTAGTTCTTAATGCCTGCGTGCCGCATCAGATGATCTTTGAGCGCGCTGTTGATCACAAAACGTTTGCCACATATATTACAAGGGAATGGCAGCTCCTTGCCGTCGTGCTTGTACATGTGTTTCTTCAGTGCCATGGGACAGCGGAAGACCTTTTCACACTCTGTGCAGGGATAATCTCTTGGCGGCGCCGCAGCCTTCGATATGTTGTGCACCTTCTTCATATGGAAAGTAAGCAGGCGAATGCGAGGAAATGTCTTGCCACATCCTTCAACGCTACAGGCATGCACCTCAGACAGTTCCGTATGCGCATGATCGACGTGAAGCCGCAGCCCGCCAGCCGTTGTAAAACCCTTTCTACAGGTATCTACTTTGCACTGGAAAGGCAACAGATCGTTGTGGTGCTTCATATGCTCCTCATAGCGAATGGCCTTCTTGAACTTCTGGTGACAAATATGGCAGTCGATGATGCGATGCAGGTGCCGCTCAGCAGCTGGAATTCTCTTGCGCCTCATTCTCGATTTCTGCCCGTCTACTTCCGATCCTGAGCTAAATTCGTCCTCAAGCTCTGCATTGGCGGGAACTCTTTTCATACTCGTTTTACTGCCTGTTCTTGGGTTACCACGGAGACGTTGGGCCAGGGGCATGTCATCGTCGCCATCACTGCTGTTGGGCTCGAAGTCCACATCGTTGTCATTGCCGTTGCTGCTTTCCATTGAAGATTCATCGCCAAACATTTGGAGAATGCCAGTCTGGTCCTCAACATCTTGTTTGACTTCTTTCTCAACCTCCTCCGCCTCTTTGTCGACGTGCTCCAGCATTTTGAACACGTCCTCTTCGTTCTCTATAATCTCCATCTTGTGATTCAGCAATGGATCAAAGTTTATCCGATCGTCTTCCTCACCAGCCAAATCTGCATCCTGTGTCGCAACATTCAAGACGTCAAAGTTGTCAATTTGGTTAATGGGTACAGCTGTTGCTGTGAAAAAATTGTTGGCGACCATTTCTTGGAACCTTTGCACAGAGTCCACGCAAAGCTTCTGGAAGTCGTGCAAGTCGTTGAGCCGGGTATAGCAATTGGTGCACAGATTCATTGGAAAACCGTCATGCTGTTCCACGGCGAGTGAAGTGCACACACACAGTTTCTTGGCCAGACCCGGGACCAGAAACAGGTCGTAGGCGGCATCGTTTCGCAAATGGTTCAAGCAGATGCGACATATTGTTTGTATGGAGTATCCACTCCCCTCATTCATCTTCGGTGTGTTGTAAATTATAAACTGCTGAGAAAAAAAAATCGCGTCAGAAAAAGAATTTGTGGATGTCGTTCTGTTGTCTGTTAAATTAACAGCTCGATTTAATGTTATTTACAGCGGGACATATTTCCTTTTTTCGGATGTTAAATATATAAAATTAATTTTTGTTGCTACTCGTTGCAATTTTATACCAGCAATAGTTTAATACAAATTGTTCATTTGGATGCCCTTTGGTTTTGGCAAAAAACGGCAAATAAGAAAACAATTTTAAATAACATCTGCTGAAAGACTTTTAATCGATGTCTCTAATAAACATTTAACAGTGCCGAACAAAGCGATAAGAATTTTAAATCGACGCAACGGAATCACATTTCAGAATTAATGAAGTAGTGTTTATGAAGATCATCTTTTAAGTGTTCAATCAAATTAATTGCTGATTTAAACTTTATTTGTAAAAATGAAACACGAGTAATCGCACCTAAATAATCGTTTTCTTACAAAGTGTATCGATACCTTATGCTGCTCAGCGCTAGCGTACATTATATATCAACTATAATAACAGCACATGCATGTGTATATGTAAATGTATACATATACATATGTGCAAATATTTCAATAATTTCAATAATTTCATTATTCCCAATTTAAAGTTTTAACACGCCAGAAAATTCAAAATATTTATATTTATATACGAGTAAATATATATTTCCTTAAACAATAATTATATTAATCATGTTGTCATTTTCATGGTGCTTAACTAAATAACTTGAAAGATTTTAAAGTATTGTTTGCGTACTTTTATCGTGCAGATTTTTGAATTTAATGCCACAGTTAGGGTTCGGGCTGGTAGACTGTGTATCCAATCTTTCAACTTTTAGTATCGTACCCAGTGCGTAGTCTTCAAAGGACATCAGCATGTTCAAATTCTTTTAACCGGCTTCTGAGTTCTGTGTGGCTTTAAGTTCGGTAAGAACGGCGACAGGCCTGTAATTCCTTCTGATCAGGACCTTGGTTTAATCCCAGAAGATGTTTGCTCCGCTAAGCTACTAAATGTCAAAATATTTAGTGATTTTAATGCTAGTCAGAATTTATACCTATAGAGTAAGTGTGCAATTCAACACGTACTTAGTAATTCATTTTGTAATACATATTTGAAATGTTTCAGCAGATAAAGTTATAATATTTAACCATTCGAGGAATTCGCATAGTTCATAAAGGTTTTTAAGAGGACTGGGATAGCTGTAAGATGTATAATGACTAAATGTAAAAAATTGCTCACACTTACTCAAAACTTATTCTTACCGCTTCAATTTAAACATGATCTAATTTAAGAGAATCAATGTTAGTGCCTTCAGCCTCAGCTTTTTGTCCATAGTAGCTATCATAGGAGCCCTTCTCACTCTGCACTTGCCTTTGGAGTCTATTGAGCTGCTCGCAAGCGGCCTCTTGAATCTTTCGAGTCTCCTCCTCCGCCTTTCTCTTCGCCTCATTCTCCTCCCTCTGTTGAGCTAGCAAAGCAGCAGTAGCTGCGGCACGTTCTGCAGCGGGATCCTGGTACTCCTCAAAAATCTTTGGTTGCTTTTTGTTGAGTTCGACCTTTAGTCCCTTCGCTTTACTAACAGAAGGCTTTGGAGGTTTCTTGGCTTTTGGGGGTTTCGGCGGCTTGTCGTGCACCTTCAAATGTGTCTTCAGCACTTGCTCCTGACGGAAATGTTTGCCGCATATTTTGCATTCAAAGGGCTTTTCGCCCGTATGTATATATTCATGATTGCGCAGGTACTGCGCCTTGGCGAAGCGCTTGGGACAATAGCGGCAGGCGAAGTCCTTCACCTTTTCGTGTATTATCTTGTAGTGAAGCTTCATATTGCCAATGTGGTTGAAGCCACGGCCGCAGCCCGGACAAATGTGCTGACCCTCTTTCTTTGTGAAGTTGACTTGTGGCGACCAAGATGGTACCGAAACCGATGATATTGGATTGACGGAGGTTCCCGCCAATTGAGATATATCAACACGTTCAACTCTATGGGGATTCTTCGGCTTAGGAGGAACTATTGGCACGGGCTTAATGTCCGCCGGCTCTGCCAACTCCTGGTTCAAATTCTGGGTAGTTTGTGCATCACCATCGCCTTGAGATTTAACAGTGGTTTCCGGGGGTGGTACCTCACGTTTCTCGTGAATCTGCAAATGCTTGGTCAATCTCTTCTCGAAAAGGAAGATCTTGCCACAGATCTTGCACTCGCAACAATTCTCGCCAGTGTGGAGTCTCTCGTGGATCTTGCATGCGTGCGATTTTCCAAATGTTTTGCCGCAATATTGACAGGCAAAGTTCTTAATCTTCATATGAACCACCTTGACATGGTTGGAGAGTGCCTGTTTGTTGTGGGATGAATGATCGCATTGACGACATTGGAACTGCTTCTCTCTGGTGTGCGTCAATATGTGCTTGTTCCACTCCTGTCGAGTTGTTTTGCCCACACCGCAATAAGGACAGACATGGTTTTTGACGCCGGCGTGACGCAATAGATGGTCCCTTAGCACACTGTGTATGTGGAAACGTTTGCCACAAATTTCACATGCATAAGGCAGTTCCTCGCCTGTGTGCTTATACATATGTTTTTTGAGCGCCGTTGGGCAGCGGAAAACTTTTTCACACTCTGTGCAAGGATGATTCCGTGTATCAGCCTTGGCAACTTTGTGAACCTTTTTCATATGGAACGTGAGCAAAACAGATCGTGGGAATGTCTTGTCACATCCCTCAAAAGTGCAGGCGTGTACCTCAGAGAATTCCGAATGAGCGTGATCCATGTGAAGTCGCAGACCACCAGCCGTAGTGAAACCCTTCTTGCAGGTCTCCACAGTGCACTGGAATGGCAATAGATCGTTGTGATGCTTCATGTGCTCTTCATAGCGAATCGCTTTCTTGAATTTCTGGTGACATATATGACAGTCTATAAGACGATGTAGGTGTCGCTCAGCGGCCGGAATGCGTTTGCGTTTTGGTTTCGTTTTGCGCTTGTCGTCATCATCATCATCGTCATCGTCATCATCGTCCGATTCAGAGCTTGAGGAGTCATCTTCATCATCATTATTTTTCTTAGCCTTCGCCTTTGATGCTCTGGTACTACTTCGTAAACGAGACAAGGGCATGGCGTCGTCAGATTCGCTGCTGTTTGCTTCAAAGTCAATATCATCGTCGTCATTCTCGGCTTCGCTTTCACTGGAGGATTGCTTCTCTTTCTCCACCTCCTCCACTTCTTTGTCGACGTCTTCTAACATTTTAAAGACATCCTCTTCATTTTCGATTATCTCTATTTTTGTATTCAAAAGCGGATCGAAATTGATACGATCCTCATCCATTTCACCATCCGGCGGCGGTACATGCAGTATGTCGACATTGTCAATTTGATTAATATCAGCAATAACGGGTGTGAAATAATTGTTCGCCACCATTTCTTGAAACTTTTGGGCGGAGTCCACACACTGTTTCTGAAATCCGTGTAAATCGTTGAGCCGGGTGTAGCAAGTGGTGCAAAGGTTTTTGGGGAACCCATCGTGCTGTTCCACAGACAGTGAAGTGCACACACAAAGTTTCTTAGCGAGACCTGGGACTAGAAACAGGTCGTAGGCTGGGTCGTTTCGCAAGTGGTTCAAGCAAACACGACATATCGAATGTATGGAGTATTCACTCCCCTCATTCATTTTGCTTATTCTGTTTTTTCTTCAGATAAGTTTGAGAATTTTAGTAAAATTTCAAGCACCGTCCGATGAGAAAAACTATGTATACGCGTCCACAAAAGGAACGAGTGATTTATGTATCGGTTACTTGGACGAGTAATCAAAAAGTCGTTACTTGTGCGATTGTACCGATAGTTATTGGGCATGTTGATAAAAATATTTACTTTCATGTAAACTGTCATTTTAAAAATGAATATTATTTAAACACCGACTTGTTTTTTTTTTTTAAATTCTATTTATAATTAATCTGTAGCTTAGATGAATTGCCAAGACTTGATCGGACATTACATATTTTAAATGAATTTTGAATCAATATGTAAGAATAAAAAATAAATCAATTTGTAAAAAAAATATAGCAGAATCAGATAATGTCCCAAAAAGTCATATTGATATTCGGAACCATATTATTACTCCAACAAGAAGTCTTTACAAAATTTTAAATAAAAGGATGTTTATGTACATAAGTTGTATAACATAGATAAAGGAAACTATATACACTTTATAAAAAAATTAAATAATTGTTTTAAAGAATTGTATTCTCATCCGTTTATTAAAGTTTAATCTTTTTTGAGATCATCCACGCTGATACCCGTCTCGGATGTTTTTACTTGAAAGCTATCACTGGATATCTTCTCGATAAGCTGTTCCTTTCGCAGCATCTGCAGTTGTTCGCATGCGGCCTCTTGAATCTTCCGAGCTTCCTCCTCCGCCTTTCGTTTCGCCTCATTCTCCACAATCTGCTGCGCGATCAGAGCAGCTGTTGCTGCGGCACGCTCTGCAGCGGGATCTTGGTACTCATCAAGAATCTTAGGTGGTGTTTTGTTAAGATTCATCTTCGGTCTTTTTTCTTTACTTGCTTTTTGGGGCTTAGGTTCTTTACGAGGCTTCGCCGGATTCTCGTGTTTCCTTTTCACATGCGTCTTCATTACTTTTTCCTGCCTAAAGTGTAGGCCGCATATCTTGCATTCGAAAGGTTTTTCCCCGGTGTGAGTCCATTCATGATGTCGTAAAATTTGTGCCTTTGAAAAACGCTTGGGACAGAAGCGACATGCGAAATCCTTCACCTTTAAGTGAATTATTTTATAGTGAAGCTTCATATTGCCAATGTGGTTAAAGCCACGGCCACAACCTGGACAAATATGCTGGCCTTCTTTCTTTGTAAAGTTGACAAGCGGTGAACAGGATTCCACAGAGACTGAAGATATGGGGTTGACAGCAGTACCCGCAAGTTCGGAAATATCCACACGCTTAAGCCTATAAGGATTCGTTTGCTTAGTTTGTTCTTTTGGCATGGGTTTCGTGTCCGCTGGATCGGTCACCTCCTGGTTCAACTTCTGAGGGCTTAGCACATCATCGTTGACCTGCGGCTTAACAGTTGTCGCTGATGCTCGTAATTCGCGCTTTTCATGAAGCTTTAAATGCTTTGTCAAACTCCTCTCGAAAAGCAAGACCTTGCCACAGATTTTGCATTGGGAGCAATTTTCACCAGTGTGGATTCTCTCGTGGACCTTACAGGCATACGACTTGCCAAAAGTCTTTCCGCAGTACTGACATGCATAGTTCTTAATCTTCATGTGAACCACCTTCACATGATTGGCCAAAGCCTGTTTGTTGTGGGAGGAATGATCGCACTGAAGACAATGAAACTGTTTTTCCTTGGTATGTGTCAATATGTGTTTATTCCACTCCTGTCGCGTGGTTTTGCCCACGCCACAATAAGGACAGACATGGTTTTTGACCCCGGCATGGCGCAGGAGATGGTCCTTAAGTTCACTATTTATGTGAAACCTTTTGTTGCAAATGTTACAGGATATGGGCTTCTCCTCGCCGGTATGCTTATACATATGTTTTTTAAGAGCCGTTGAACAACGGAAAACTTTGTCGCATTCCGTGCAGGGATGATCCCGTGCTCGAGACGTTATAATCTTGTGTACTTTTTTCAAGTGGAACGTCAGCAAAACAGGTCGAGGAAACGTCATGCCACATCCCTCCACAGTGCAGGCGTGCACCTCAGAGAGTTCTGAGTGAGCATGGTCCATATGGAGGCGTAGGCCACTAGCCGTAGTGAATCCCTTCTTGCAGGACTCCACAGTGCATTGGAATGGCAATAGATCGTTGTGATGCTTCATGTGGTCGTCGTAAAGATTTGTGCTGTCGAATTTTTCATGACAAATGTGACAGTCAATCAGATCATCTAGTTGCACATCGGCTTTTGGAATGCGTTTTCGTTTTGATTTCGTTTTCGGTTTGTCCTTTTTGTCGTCATTGTCGATACCCCATTCAAAGCTAGAGGAATCTTCATCATCTACCACAATTTTTCTTTTAGCCTTCGCTTTTGACGCTCTTGTAGCACTTCGTAAACGGGACAAGGGCATGGCGTCTTCTGAAGCGCTGCTATTCGCTTTTAAACGCGCTTCATCATCATTGTCGTTTTCGATCTCACTGCGGGAATTCTTTTCAACCTCCTCAACTTCTTTGTCGACATCATCCAACATTTTAAAAACATCCTCCTCATTCTCCACTACCTCTATTTTAGTATTAAGGAGCGGATCAAAGTTAATGCGATCCTCCTCCGTTTCCCCATAGTGTGGCGCAGCACTTATTAAACCGTCTTTGTCAACATTATCCATGTCGGGTATAAAATATTTGCTGGCGACCATTTCTTGAAACCGTTGCACAGAATCCACGCAAAGCTTTTGAAATCCATGCAAGTCGTTAAGTCGGGTGTAGCAAGTGGAGCAAAGGTTTTTGGGGAAGCCATCGTGCTGTTCCACGGAGAGTGAAGTGCACACACAAAGTTTCTTGGCCAGACCCGGGACCAGAAACAGGTCGTAGGCCGGATCGTTTCGCAGGTGGTTCAAGCAAGTGCGACATATCGAGTGTATGGAGTATTCACTCCCCCCATCCATTTTTTGTGTTTTTTACGGATTAGGGTAAGTTATATTAATTTCAAGCACTGTCCGATGAGAAAAACTGTGTATATGCGTTCGGGAAAGGAACGAGTAATTAAATATCGGCTATTTGCACGAGTAGTAAAAAGTACTCGAACAGCTCGATTGTCAAATGTTTGCGATAGTTGTTGTTGATAATATTGAAATTGTCTATAATGTTAATACTTATTTTATAAAAGAATTTTATCTACTTTTATTTGTGTGTTGGCGACACTCAAGAAAAGTCAATAAGGTTCAATTTCAATCTCTTCAATTAAATAAATACAATAGTTGATTTAAAACGCATATTATATTTCTTAAATTACTGTTATGTACAAAGCTATAAAAGCATTAGAATATTCCAAGCAATAATATTGGTATACCATCCAATTTAATTATCCCACCGGGTAGAAGTTACAGAAAACTTCTAAATAAAAAGAATTAAAAACCTTTAAATATTATAACACAACGTAAATTGTTTTTAAAGCATATTTTTCTAATCGTGTTTATTTACGCATTGTCCTTTTTGAGGTCATCCACGCTGATACCCGTCTCGGATTTTTTCACCTGAAAGCTATCACTGGATAATTTCTCGATAAGCTGTTCCTTTTGCAGCATCTGCAGTTGCTCGCATGCGGCCTCTTGAATCTTTCGGGTTTCCTCCTCCGCCTTTCGCTTCGCCTCATTCTCCTCAATCTGTTGCGCGAGCAGCGCAGCTGTTGCTGCGGCACGTTCTGCAGCGGGATCCTGGTACTCGTCAAGAATCTTAGGTGGCTTTTTATTAAGATTCATTTTCTGTCTTTTTTCTGTGCTAGCTTTTTGGGGTTTAGGTTCCCTGCGAGGTTTAGTCGGATTCTCGTGCACTTTTCTTACATGTGTTTTCATTACTTGCTCCTGTCGGAAATGTTTGCCGCATATCTTGCATTCGTACGGCTTTTCCCCGGTGTGAATCCATTCATGATGCCGTAATATTTGTGCTTTTGAAAAACGCTTGGGACAAAAGCGGCAAGCAAAATCCTTCACCTTTTCGTGTATTATCTTATAGTGTAGCTTCATATTGCCAATGTGGTTGAAGCCACGCCCACAGCCCGGGCAAATGTGCTGGCCTTCTTTTTTTGTGAAGTTGACTTGTGGCGACCAGGATGCCACAGAGACTGAAGATATGGGATTGACAGAGGTACCGGCCAGTTCGGATATATCTACACGCTCAAGCCTATGGGAATTCTTCGGCTTGGTCTGCTCAATTGCTATGGGCTTCATGTCAGTCAACTCCTGACTCGAATTCTGAGTGCTTGGCACATCTTCGTCGACCTGCGGTTTAACAGTTGTCGCTGATGCTCGTAATTCGCGCTTTTCATGAAGCTTTAAATGCTTTGTCAAACTCCTCTCGAAAAGCAAGACCTTGCCACATATTTTGCACTGGGAGCAATTTTCGCCAGTGTGGATTCTCTCGTGGACCTTACAGGCATACGACTTGCCAAAAGTCTTTCCGCAGTACTGACAGGCATAGTTCTTGATCTTCATATGAACGACCTTCACATGATTGGCTAAGGCCTGTTTGTTGTGCGAGGAATGATCGCACTGTCGGCATTGGAACTGTTTTTCCTTAGTGTGTGTCAATATGTGTTTATTCCACTCCTGTCGCGTGGTTTTGCCCACGCCACAATAAGGACAGACATGGTTTTTGACCCCGGCATGGCGCAGGAGATGGTCCTTAAGTTCACTATTTATGTGAAACCTTTTGTTGCAAATGTTACAGGATATGGGCTTCTCCTCGCCGGTATGCTTATACATATGTTTTTTAAGAGCCGTTGAACAACGGAAAACTTTGTCGCATTCCGTGCAGGGATGATCCCGTGCTCGAGACGTTATAATCTTGTGTACTTTTTTCAAATGGAACGTGAGTAAAACAGGCCGAGGAAACGTCATGCCACATCCCTCCACAGTGCAGGCGTGCACCTCAGAGAGTTCTGAGTGAGCGTGGTCCATATGGAGGCGTAGGCCACCAGACGTAGAGAATCCCTTCTTGCAGGACTCCACAGTGCATTGGAATGGCAATAAATCGTTGTGATGCTTCATGTGGTCGTCGTAAAGATTTGTGCTGTCGAATTTTTCATGACAAATGTGACAGTCAATAGGATCATCCAGTTGCACATCGACTTTTGGAATGCGTTTTCGTTTTGGTTTCTTTTTAGGTTTGTCTTTTTTGTCATCATTGTCGATACCCCATTCAAAGCTAGAGGAATCTTCATCATCTACCACAACTTTTCTTTTAGCCTTCGCTTTTGACGCTCTTGTAGCACTTCGTAAACGGGACAAGGGCATGGCGTCTTCCGAGTCGCTGCTGTTTGCCTCGAACTGGGCATCATCATCATCCTCATTGTCGTTTCCGTTGTCACTGGAGAGATTCTTCTCAACCTCCTCAACTTCTTTGTCTACATCATCCAACATTTTAAAAACATCCTCCTCATTCTCCACTACCTCTATTTTAGTATTTAGGAGCGGGTCAAAGTTGATGCGATCCTCCTCCGTTTCCCCATCGTGTGCCGCAACATTCATTACATCGTCATTGTCACCAGTACCCATGACGGGTATAAAATATTTGCTGGCGACCATCTCTTGAAACTTCTGTACAGAGTCTACGCATTGCTTCTGAAATCCGTGTAAATCGTTTAGCCTGGTGTAGCAAGTGGTGCAAAGGTTTTTGGGGAATCCATCGTGCTGTTCAACAGACAGTGAAGTGCACACACAAAGTTTCTTAGCGAGACCTGGGACCAGAAACAGGTCGTATGCTGGATCGTTTCGCAAGTGGTTCAAACAAATACGACAAATCGAATGTATAGAGTATTCACTCCCCTCATCCATTTTGTTTTTTGCTTATGTTGCTCCCAATAAGATTATAAATTAATAAAAATGTCAAGTATTTTTCGATGGAAAAAGCTATGTATACGCGTCCATGAAAGTAACGAGCTATTCATGTATCGGTTACTTTCTTGAGTAATCACAAATACTCGTTACATGTGCGAGTTCGAAATGCGTAGCTCTAAAAATTCTTGTGGTCATTTAAAAAATAGTTTTGTTCGAAATTTGAAATATTATTAATAATAAATTAAAAACGTTACCATTATATTAGCTTGAATATTCTAATTTATATTGATAGTAATAGAGTAGCTTTTTTTTCAGCTTCTGATACTGTTTCGCATATGTGTACCGAAAGTAGATGCCGTTAATCCTTGCCCATGTTGCCAAAGGTGTTAGCTTTTATATTTTAAATTATAATTAAAAAATTGTATAAAAAAGATTTAGTATTTACATCACACCATATATTTTTTATAGTGCGTACAATCATTTATTTCATGTTTTAAGCTAAAAACAATTTAAAACATTTTCGAAACTTGCCGTAACTTAGAATACGAATATTAAGAATTATCAATAAATTAAAATCAAAATCTTACAAGCTAATATTGCAAAATATAGCATCTTGAGAGTTCAAACATGATCTATTTTGAGAGCATCCACGCCTATACCAGCCTCAGACCTTTCCACTTGAAAGCTATCAGGGGATATCTTTTCGATCAGCTGCTCCTTTTGCAGCTTCTGAAGCTGCTCACATGCAGCTTCTTGAATCCTACGAGTTTTAGCTTCCGCTCTTCGTTTGGCCTCACTCTCCTCGAGTTGCTGAGCAAGCAGCTCAGCAGTAGCTGCAGCCCGTTCCGCTGCAGGATCCTGGTACTGTTCATAGTTCTTTGCGGGACGTTTGTTAAGTTCGATTTTTGGCCTCTGATGCTCTTTTCTCTGAGCTGTGGTTTTTGGAGCTTTTTGAATTTTTGGCGGTCTGTTGTGTGAAATCATATGCTTTCGCAGCGATGAGCCATGGCTAAAATGTTTATCGCATATCTTACAGCCATACGGCCTCTCGCCTGTATGCGTATATTCATGATGACGTAGATATTGGGCTTTGCCAAAGCGCTTGGGGCAGAAGCGACACGCGAAATCCTTAATCTTTTCGTGTATCACCTTATAGTGTAGCTTCATATTCCCAATGTGGTTGAAGCCACGCCCACAGCCTGGACAAATGTGCTGGCCTTCTTTCTTTGTGAAGTTCACTTGTGGGGACCAGGAAGGCACAGAAACTGATGAAATTGGATTAACAGAAGTTCCGGCTAGCTGAGATATATCAACACGCTCAACTCTATGCGACTTCTTTGGTTTAGCGATCGATGCTGGCCCGGGTTTTACGTCTACTGGTGTTGTGGACTCCGGGTTAACATTCGAAGAATTCCGATCTGTCTCGTCGTCTTGTGCATTTGCATTAGTCGCTGGTAGTTCGCGCTTCTCGTGAATTTTCAAATGTTTGGTCAATCTCTTCTCAAAAAGGAAGATCTTACCACAGATCTTGCACTCGCAGCAGTTTTCGCCAGTGTGAAGTCTCTCGTGGATCTTGCAGGCATGCGATTTCCCAAAGGTTTTACCGCAGTACTGACAGGCAAAGTTCTTAATCTTCATGTGAACCACATTGACATGATTGGCCAAAGCCTGTTTGTTGTGGGAGGAATGATCGCACTGTCGGCATTGGAACTGTTTTTCCTTGGTGTGCGTCAATATATGTTTATTCCACTCCTGTCGAGTTGTCTTGCCAACTCCGCAGTATGGACAAACATGGTTTTTCACGCCGGCATGGCGCAGAAGATGGTCCCTAAGTTCACTGTTTATGTGGAAACGTTTGTTGCAGATGTTGCAGGAAATCGGCAGCTCCTCGCCAGTATGCTTATACATATGTTTTTTAAGCGCCGTTGGACATCGGAAGACTTTATCACATTCCGTGCAGGGATGGTCACGGATCTCAGGCTTGATAATGTTGTGGACCTTTTTCTGGTGATGCGTGAGCATACGAGTACGAGGAAACGACTTGTCGCATCCTTCTACAGTGCAGGCGTAGAGTTCGCAGAGTTCTGAGTGAGCGTGATCCACATGATGTCGCAGACCAGCGGCAGTCGTAAAACCCTTTTTGCAGGTTTCCACAGTGCACTGGAATGGTAAAAGATCGTTGTGATGCTTCATGTGTTCCTCGTAGCGAATTGCCTTCTTGAATTTTTGATGGCAAATGTGACAGTCGATAAGACGCTGCATGGGTCGCTCTGTCGCAGAAATTCGCTTGCGCTTCGATTTCCCTTTAGATATATTTACGTTATCCTCGCCCGATTCAGAGCCAGAGGAACTCTCTTCATCATCAGCCATATTCTTGCCCTTAGAACTTGTTTGTAATACCACAGCAGCAGTTCGTAGATGAGACAGGGGCCTGGCATCTTCGGAGTCGCTACTATTCGCCTGAAAGCCCACATTGTGATCATTTTTCTCGTATCCACTTTCACAGGAGGACTCCTTCTCCGTCTCTTCCGCTTCTTTGTCGACATCTTCTAGCATTTTAAAAACATCCTCCTCATTCTCAATTATCTCAATTTTTGTATTTAGGAGCGGGTCAAAGTTAATGCGGTCTTCTTCTTCGATAGCCACATCAATATCCTGTGCTGCAACACGCAGCACGTCAAAACTGTTAGCCTGGCTGGTCTGGATTGTAAAGTAATTGTTGGCCAACATGCCCTTCAACTTATCAAGGGAGTCCACGCATTGCTTTTGAAAATCATGTAAATCGTTTAGACGGGTGTAGCAATTGGAGCAAAGGCTTTTTGGGAACCCATCGTGTTGCTCCACCGAAAGGGAAGTGCACACACACAGCTTCTTGGCCAGACCCGGAACCACAAACAGATCGTAGACTGCAACGTGTTGCAATTTTGATAAACAAGTGCGACATATTTCGTTTATGGAGATTTGCCTCTCCTCATTCATTTTGTGTGTGCAATTTAACCCTTAAGCTACTGCTATTTTTTTCAGATTATTCAGGGATTAAACTATTAGATATCGGTTACTAAAACGAGTACTCGTGTATTGGTGACTCGTTACAACTAAGCGCATCACTAGAAATGCTTTCAATTTATATGTACCATGAATCTGCGAGCTCATAAATGAGGTGTGTGCAAATATGGGGAAGGGCATTTAAATATGTGGGACAGAATACCCTATTGAGGCAATAGGTGTCTACGATTGAGGGTAGTAGTATTAATTTTCAAAGAACTTCCAAAGCAAAACGAACACACATTTTAAGTACGTTATATGAATTTCATTATTCTAATTAAGCAATAGATGCTATGCAGTACATAGACAACAAAAATACATATGTATTTATAAATGTATGGTAAAATTAATATTGTTGTAAAATACATTGAGTTACTGTGTTCATGCCACAATAAGCAATTATGGAGCAATTCGAGGGTATAGATCATAGTTTCTTATAAGACTGAGGAGCTGTAAAAAATTATAGCTATATATAAAATATTGCTGGGCTTTGAAAGTGTCTCATCCTCACCGTTCCGATTTATACATGATCTATTTTAAGCGCGTCCACACTGAGGCCCTCGGCTTGAGCCTTTTGTGCATAGTAGCCGTCATAGGACGTGGTCGCTTTCTCAATCTCCTGCTGCTTTTGTAGCTTGTTCAGCTGCTCGCAAGCTGCCTCTTGAATCTTTCGTCGTTCGATGTCTGCCTTGCGCTTCGCCTCGTTCTCCTCAATCTGATGGGCAAGGAGCTCAGCTGTAGCTGCAGCACGCTCTGCGGCCGGATCTTGATACTGATCATAATTTCTTGGCTCGCGATCGATCTCGCGTGGCTCGATCTTGTGGAAGGTAGGCTGCACTTCTTCTTTCTCTGGATACACGCGCCTGTTGGGCTTGTCGTGTGTCTTAATATGCTTCTTCAGCGCCGTCTCCTGACGGAAATGTTTGCCGCAAATCTTGCATTCAAACGGTTTCTCGCCGGTGTGGATCCATTCATGATGCCGCAAGATTTGTGCCTTTGAAAAACGCTTCGGACAGAAACGACAGGCGAAATCCTTCACCTTCTCGTGTATGATCTTATAGTGAAGTTTCATGTTGCCAATATTGTTGAAGCCTCGACCACAGCCGGGACAAATGTGCTGTCCTTCCTTCTTGGTAAAGTTGACCTGGGGCGACCAGGATGGCACCGATACCGATGGTATTGGATTAACAGAGGTGCCCGCCAGTTGAGATATATCCACACGCTGAACGCGCCGTGAATTTTTCGGTTTATTAGCTGCTGCTGCTCCTGTCGCGGGCCCGCCGCCACAAGCCTTCAGCAAATCGTCGGCTACATTTGGAGGCATCATTCCATCGGGCTGCATATGGCTGGGTATTTGGACACCAGGCAGCGGAATGTTAAGCGGACGATGCGTTTCGACTGGCGGCAGATCCCGTTTTTCATGCGTCTTCAAATGCTTCGTTAAACTCTTCTCGCAAAGGAATATCTTGCCGCAGATCTTGCACTCGCAACACTTCTCGCCCGTATGCGTTCTCTCGTGCACTTTGCAGGCGTGCGATTTTCCAAACGTTTTGCCGCAATACTGGCAGGCAAAGTTCTTGATCTTCATGTGGACCACCTTGACGTGGTTGGACAGAGCCTGTTTGTTGTGGGAGGCATGGTCGCACTGGCGGCACTTGAACTTCTTTTCCTTGGTGTGCGTCAGAATGTGGGCGTTCCATTCTTGGCGCGTGGTCTTGCCCACGCCGCAGTAGGGGCATACGTGGTTCTTAATGCCCGCGTGCCGCATCAAGTGATCCCTGAGTGCGCTGTTGATCACGAAGCGTTTGCCGCATATGTTGCATGGATACGGAAGCTCCTCGCCCGTATGCTTGTACATGTGCTTTTTGAGCGCTGTCGGACAACGGAACACGGTGTTGCACTCTGTGCAGGGGAAGTCGCGCAATGGAGCCGCAGACTTTGAAATGTTGTGCGCCTTCTTCATGTGGAAGGTAAGCAGACGCACGCGTGGGAATGTCTTGCCGCAGCCCTCAACACTGCAAGCATGCACTTCGGAAAGTTCGGTGTGCGCGTGATCAACATGTATGCGCAGTCCGTTGGCGGTGGTGAAGCCCTTCTTGCAGCTCTCCACTTTGCATTGGAATGGCAACAGATCGTTGTGGTACTTCATGTGTTCCTCGTAGCGAATCGCCTTCTTAAATTTCTGATGGCAAATATGACAGTCGATGATGCGATGCAAGTGCCGCTCGGCAGCAGGAATGCGCTTGCGTTTGGGCTTTTCCTTTGAGCCGCGCCTTGAGCCAGGTTCACCGTCGTCGTCGGAGTCCTCATCTGACGATGAAGATGTACTGAAATCCATATCGTCGTCGCCATCGGCGGGCTTCTTCTTTTTAGGCTTGGACTTGGCTCCTCTGGTGGTTTTGCCCTTGCCCCGCATGCGCTGTGCTAGGGGAATGTCGTCGTCGCTGCTGTTTGGCTCAAAGTCTATGTCCCTGTCGTTGTCGTTTCCGCTCTCAATGGAAGACGAGTCCTCGTTGTACATGTTTACTGTAATGGGCTCTTTGATCTCTCTTTTATCTTCTTTGACTTCCTTTTCGACCTCCTCGGCCTCCTTGTCGACATCCTCGAGCATCTTAAACACATCTTCTTCGTTTTCGATTAGTTCCATTTTGTGGTTCAGCAGCGGATCAAAGTTAATGTGGTCCTCATCCTCGTTGGGCATGTCGTGGGCCGAGACGCTTGGATCCAATACGTCAAAGTTCGATTGACAAGTAAAGGCGTTGCTGGCAACCATATCTTGAAACTTTTGTACAGAGTCCACGCATAGTTTTTGAAAATCGTGCATATCGTTAAGCCGGGCATAGCAATTAGTGCACAGGTTCTTCGGAAAGCCATCGTTTTGCTCAACAGACAGCGAGGTGCACAGGCAAAGTTTTTTGGCTAGGCCAGGCACCAGATACAAATCGTAGGCAGCGTCGTTCTGCAAGAGGTTCAGGCAAATGCGACACAGCGTGTGTATGGAGTATGTCCTCGCCACATCCATCGTGCTTGATTAATTTGAACTATTTTTCAAATGTTCACAAAATTTTTGCTCTTCGGTTGTTTCCAGCAACAAAAAAAAATAATATTGACACGAAAAAAATTGGTATACTCGTCAGCCAACTAGAACGAGTACAAGTATCGGTTACTCAAGCAGCTACTCCTAACATGTGCATAAATAATCGATATTTCGCCAGGGCATACGCCAATGCCTACATCGATACTGTGTTTTGCTTGATCTTTGTATTTGTACATCACTATAAACGCTTTAAATACTTGTGCAAATCAATTTGGGAATTATTATTCTTTAAAATTTTTGATATTCTGGAATGAGTACAAACACATTGTACTCTGTTCATTCAATATGCCGCGTTTGCCTAGAAAATGTCGAGAGTAGTACAGTGTATGACCTGTTTTTAATGCCAGATCTTGCAAAGACATTTACAGTATGCACGTCCTTGTTGGTGGATCCCCAAGACGGCTATCCCAGAAACCTCTGTTCCAGTTGCTTCACCAGATTAAACGACCTCCATGATTTTCAGCAGCTCTGCGTGGCCTCAGTGCAGCGCTTTAAGCAAATGGTAGCCAGCAAACTCATCGTCGATGTCAACACAGTTGACATTTACGAACCGCTGCCGGTGGCCAGCAACGAATCCGCACTCGTATCCAAGGATGAGCAGCCAAGCAATGAGTTCGATCCTTTGCTAAGTCATAAATTGGAGATGATTGACAACGAAGAGGATGTCTTTAAAATGCTGGAGAACGTTGACAAAGAAGACGAGGACGTTAAACGAATTCTAAGCGACTGCTCATCGGAGTCCAGCCTTAGCGATGATGATGTTCCTTTGGCTCAGCGCCTGCTAGACCAGAACAGCGAAACGGATAGCGACGCAACGGGTGAGAGGCTGGCCAACTCAAAGGCAAAACGAAAGCGCATTCCAGCAGCTGAGCGCCATCTTCACCGCATTATCACCTGCCATGTATGCCAGCAGAAATTTAAGAAGCAAGTCAACTACGATGAGCACGTAAAGCACCATAACGAACTGTTGCCCTTTCAGTGCCAGGTGGAGAACTGCAAGAAGGGTTTTACGACAGCGGCAGCACTGCGTCTGCATGTGGACTATGCGCACACGAAAAGCGCCGCTCAAATTCCCTGCACAGTTGAGGACTGTAAGCTGCTCTTCCCACGCATGCGACTCCTGACAATTCACTTAAAGAAGGTACACAACATGTCGCGCGCAAGTGTGCCACGAGCGGAGCAGCCGTGTACCGAGTGCGGTATGCCATTTCGCTGCCCAGTGGCCCTTAAGAAGCACATGTACAAGCACACAGGGCAGCAGTTGCCTTATCCGTGTAATATATGCGGCAAGGGTTTTCACATAAATAGCGCGCTTAAATATCATCTGCTGCGGCACGCAGGCATCAAGAACTATGTGTGCCCATATTGTGGTGTGGGCAAAACCACGCGACAGGAGTGGAGCAAACACATTCTCACACACACACAGGAGAAAATGTTCAAGTGCCAGATCTGTGAGCATGCCACACACACGAAGCGGGCGCTGGATAATCATGTGAAGATTGTGCACGAGAAAGTTCGAAATTATGCGTGTCAATACTGCGGTAAGACATTTGGAAAATCGCATGCGTGCAAAATCCATGAGATGACGCACACCGGCGAGAAGCGCTGCGAGTGCAAGGTGTGCGGCAAGAAGTTCTTGTACACAGAGAGCTTAACCAAGCATCTGAAGATACACGAGAAGAGTGTAGATCGTGCCATTGAGACCTACCGCCAGCGCCAAGTGGAACTCAGTAGCTCAAATCCAACAGCTGAAGAGACCTTCAGTGAAGCATCCGATTGTCTGGCGAAAAATGACACCAATGCAGCGGACCAGCTATCGAAAGTGTGCGCCGAGTCAGTGGCTACAATACCACGGGATCCGCGTCGTGTCGAACGTGTGGACATTGCGCAATTGGCAGGTACCGTTGTGAATCCCATTCCCGCCATCTTAATGCCCTCCAATGCAGCAACGCAAGTGAAGTTTGTGCAGAAGGAGGGCATGCATTTCTGCCCGGGCTGCAATCAAGCCTTCAACAATTTGGGCAACATGAAGCGACATTACAAGAGCGTCCACGAGAAGGTCAAGGATTTTGAGTGTCGCTTCTGTGCTCGTCGTTTTGCCAACTCGCAGTCCCTTAAGCAACACGAATGGATACACACGGGCGAGAAGCCGTATGCCTGCAAGACCTGCGGCACGCATTTCCGTCAGGAGGCTGCTTTGATTCGCCACCAAAAGGTGCACGAAGAGAAACCACCGAAGCCAGCGAACCGTCCAAAACAAATAACAGAAAAGTTTCGGGAAAAGGAACTGCAAAAATGTGAAAAGAGGCGTAAAGTTGAAGCATTGCGTCAAAAGATCTCTGAAGTAGCTAAAGACGAGCTCCGAGAGCTGGCCAAGCAGCGTATGCTGGAAAAGCGGCTAAATACCTACGCGCAGTACCAGGAGGCAGCAGCGGCGGCTGCTGAGAAGACACAAGCACCGGATGAAACCGAGAGCAACGAGTTCTCTAACTGAGGGAGCACATTTGGTGCTATATGCTTCCAAATACGATAATATATGGGAGATGTTATTGCTGGTTAATATTTAACTGTGAGATAGTTGTCAATAAGATATGATTAAATTTAAATTACGACTTTTAAATGAAATCTGTTATTTCTTTGATTTTTAGGCCCCCTACCCCAAGCAATCACATGAGAGTTTTACAATTTTTTTTTATTTTTACTTTTACTTGCTTGTTATATTGATGAGAGTTGTTTTAATGTGTTTTATGATTGCCAATTGTTCGAACTTCAAGCTGAATAAGTGTCTTGAAGTGCCAAACATTGGCATGATGAATGGTGATGATTGATGATGATGTTTAATGTTGTTACGAAAATGATGGAAATTACTTTAAAACTCGACAAATAGCTAGCAAAATTGTTGTATAAAAATACAAATTGTTTACGCAGTTTTGAGCATTGTTAAAATTTTGTAAAATTGGCTTGCTTTAAGACCTATACCTATACACATGGAAGTGTATGTGGAAAGTTCAATGAACCATTTGAACTGGCAGCTTCTAAGGTGCCTCCGGTGTTTTTAAATTGTACTTGGATTTAATGTTGTTGAGCTCCTCCTGTTTTTTGTCCACATCCACGCGCTTGAAGGCCTTGTTGGACTGGTAATAGAGAACAACGAGGTAGCGATTGCACACATTAAAGCCGGATAAATGGTCGCATGCGTTTTTGGCATCGAAAATGTCTTCGTAGACAACAAATGCGGTGCCCCTCGTCTCCGGCGTGTTTCCACTGTCAATAATTGCAATTACAAATGTAATTAATGAAATGCTTCAATTAAGTTTAGGTTCAATTCACTTACACGCGTATTTGGCGAATGGCACCGAATTTACCGAAAATATCGTACATTTCGTCGGATGTTATTTTATATGGTAAATTGCGCACATATAGCAGCCGATTCACCTCTGGCGGCAGCCGAATCTAAAGAAAAAATGTTCATTTTAATTGTAGCTCAATTATTCCTTTGTGTGCGGCACTCACGTTGTTGCGCTTGTTCATGTCTGGCCGCAACTGCTCTTGAAATGCGACTAGCAAAAAACTTTCACTTGACCGTCTGGGTGGCGTTGCCGCTTGTTGACCCCGGGATGAATGTCCTGAATTTTGGTCCTTTGTTAAAATGTAATGGGCCTGTCTGTCTGGCCTCAAACCCAAACAAATAGTGATTAAATTATGTTAGAGAATCACGTTATGTTATTTAACATAGCGTAAAACTGCTATTAACATAAAATCAAACGTGTTAATAATGTTAATATTTTTCTCTCTACAAACGCCGCAGCAAAAAACCAATGCTTTTTATGTTTTCCAAAATGCAAATTTATGTAAGAATCAAGGAAAAATTAATACGGCAACATAGTAAACTAGCAATCACAGCTGTCATCGTAACTTTAACATTTAATTCACAATAGACGAAAACATTTTACAGCACTCTTTCCTTATCGTTATCGATTGGAATGTGACCCTAAATGCTCTTAGTCACTCTGTTGGTCACACTCAAACACCACAAAAAATTCATCTGGCAGAAAAGTGAAAAAGAGAAAATTAAGGGGTTTATCAAGTGTACCCAGCAAAATTAGTTTTAATTCACACCCAACACTATTGAAGGTAAGTTTCAATAGGTGCACTAGTGCTAACAAAAAGTGAAGCAAAATAATTGTTAACGACTACAAAGAACATGGCGGCAGCGACAAGCCTCAAGTAGTTATTACATTATGTGTGTTTTTTTCACGCTGTCTGTATAACTGAGCATGTGTGCGTGTGTTAGTGAGTGTCTGTGTGTATGTGTAGAGAGGTAGAGAGATGGCCTCGGACAAAGTTCCTCGTACTACCCTTTAAGAGGGCGTTCAACTCTCGTAGTATGGGTGGGGTTGATTTAGACGGTATATCTAATTAATTTGCACATCTCAGCATCTCACATAAACTGCATCAAAATGACGTGGGAACCCCAGGCAGAAGGTCTTCAGCAGATCATTGGGATCTTAAAAGAATCTCAGTCACCAGACACAGCCACTCAAATGGCAGTCCAAATGGTAAGACAGCTGCATAAATAGGCAAATAAAAAAGGCTCAGTTACGTTTCGTTTTCATTAGAAACTGGAGGAATTCAACCGATATCCAGACTTCAATAATTATTTGATCTATGTGCTGACCAAATTAAAAACGGAAGACGAACCCACACGTTCGCTGAGCGGCTTAATACTAAAGAACAATATACGCATGCATGGCAGCAACCTGCAGCCGGAGATTGTTGAATACATTAAACATGAATGCCTTCAAGCCGTGGGCGATGCATCACCCCTGATACGCGCTACCGTCGGTATTCTGATCACCACAATAGCCAGCAATGGAGGTCTGCAAAATTGGCCACAGTTGTTGCCATCGCTGTGCGAAATGCTTGATAACCAGGACTACAATGTGTGCGAGGGAGCCTTCAGTGCCTTGCAAAAGATCTGCGAGGATTCAGCTGAAATCTTAGACTCGGCTGCACTCAACAGGCCACTGAACGTGATGATACCCAAGTTCTTGCAGTACTTCAAACATAGCAGCCCCAAGATACGCTCTCACGCAATTGCGTGCATTAATCAGTTCATTATCAATCGATCCCAGGCGCTAATGCTGCACATTGATGCGTTTATTGAAAATCTGTTCAATCTGTCGTCTGATGAAGATCATGAAGTGCGCAAGAATGTCTGCCATGGCCTAGTCATGCTGCTTGAAGTCCGAATGGACAGACTAATGCCCCACATGTCGCAGATCATTGAGGTAAGCAATTAAAACTAGGATAAGGTATACAATATTGCTCTAACTTCGCTATTTTATGTATTTTATTGTCTTTGCTCAGTATATGCTGCTGCGCACACAGGACTCCGATGAGGGCGTAGCCCTGGAGGCGTCCGAGTTTTGGCTGTCGCTGGCGGAGCAAAGTATTTGCAAGGATGTGCTAGCACCGTATTTGGCCCAGCTGGCGCCTGTTTTGGTGCGTGGCATGAGATACTCTGAGATCGATATTATTCTGCTTAAGGGAAATGTAGAGGAGGATGATATGGTGCCGGATCGCGAGGAGGACATACGTCCACGCTTCCACAAATCACGCACACACACCATCAAAAGCGGTGAGGTTAGCCAGGCGTCCGGTGGTGAAGAGGATGAAGATGAATTCGATGACGGCTTGGACGATGATAGCTCGCTATCTGAATGGAATTTGCGCAAGTGCAGCGCTGCCGCTCTTGATGTATTGGCGAATGTATTTCGCGAGGATTGTCTGCCCATTGTGCTTCCCATTTTAAAGGACACACTTTTCCATCCAGAATGGGTTATCAAGGAGAGTGGCGTGTTGGCACTCGGCGCCATTGCCGAGGGCTGCATGCAGGGTATGATCCAACATCTGCCTGAATTGATACCATATCTGATTAGCTGCTTGTCCGACAAGAAAGCGCTGGTGCGCTCCATCACCTGTTGGACTCTCTCGCGTTACGCTAACTGGGTTGTCAATCAGCCACATGATCAATACCTAAAGCCACTAATGGAGGAGCTGCTCAAGCGTATCCTGGATTCAAATAAGCGTGTGCAGGAGGCCGCCTGCTCGGCGTTTGCCACGCTCGAGGAGGAAGCTTGCACCGAACTGGTTCCATATTTGGAATATATACTAAAAACACTCGTTTTCGCCTTTTCCAAGTATCAACACAAGAATCTATTGATCTTGTATGATGCTGTTGGCACCTTGGCTGACTCTGTGGGTCACCATCTAAACAAGCCACAATATATTGATATATTAATGCCGCCACTAATTGACAAATGGAACTTGCTGAAAGACGATGACAAAGATCTGTTTCCATTGCTAGAGTGCCTGTCCAGCATTGCAACTGCCCTGCAATCGGGCTTTCTGCCCTATTGTGATCCCGTCTATAGAAGATGCATATCGCTCATTGAGCAGACAATCAATCAGGAAATGGTATGTCATCCTGAAATTATATTAGAATATAGATAGACAATTCTTATTTTTCAGCTGTGCAAGCAAAATCACACATTTGATCATCCCGATAAAGAACGCATGATTGTTGCTCTGGATTTACTCTCTGGCCTGGCCGAGGGTTTGGACAGACACATTGAAACTCTGGTAGCTAATAGCAATATTATGCATCTGCTTTACCAGTGCATGCAGGATGTTCTGCCGGAAGTAAGTTAATTTATTTGAGAATCTTATATGCGTTGTTAAATTTTGCTGTTGTTATTGCTTGTAGGTGCGCCAATCCTCATTTGCTCTGCTCGGTGATTTGACCAAAGCCTGTTTTCCACATGTGCATCCGTTTATGGCCGAGTTCTTTCCCATATTGGGTCAGAATTTGAATCCCGATTTTATTTCGGTCTGCAACAATGCGACATGGGCTATTGGCGAAATATGCATGAAATTGGGTGAGTTTTTGAGGTTGTTTGTTATAAAAGTAACATTAAACAAGATTTTTATTTGCGGATTTGAGCAAACAGAATATTTACATATATATAGTATACAAGTTCTATTCATAGAGCAATTAAATAATAAGAATTTTTTATTATATTATCTAGGGGAGGAAACTAAGCAATACATACACCTTGTACTAACCGATCTGTTCATCATCATCAATCGCCCGAATACGCCCAAAACGCTGCTGGAGAATACAGGTGAGTAGATGCAAAAAGGTGTGTGTGCTATGTGCAATCGTTATAAAAGCTGTATGCAATGTATATGCGAAATATTTATATGTTTGTGTGCGTATGTGTGTACGAATGTCTGTACATATGTATGTGCGCTATCTAAACATTTATTTCTGGTATCATTTAACGTTGCATGTGACTCATTGTCGCCAATTGCAACAACATTAACAATAATAAACCAAACATATGAACATCACATACAACACATAATATCATTGTATTGTAAGTTCTCGTGAATGTTCAACTTTTCGTTGTGTGTAATTAATTGAAAACGAATCGATGCAATACAAACACATTTCACACAACAAACCATGCAAATACCAAATACAAATCCATAAAATAAATGTATCATAATTTATTCAGTTGATTTATTTATATTTTTCTGTTCTTTTAGCAATAACAATCGGTCGTCTAGGTTATGTGTGCCCAGTTGAAGTGGCTCCTTATTTGCCCGAATTTGTACGACAGTGGTGTGTAACACATTTATCAAATATAGTTTTTTCATTCTTAACTTTATCATTATATATCTTATTCTTATTGCATTTCCTAACTAAAACTTTAAATTATGCTTTTAAAGAATTCAGAACACGCAACAGAATTTCCTTTTGCAGTAATTTTTGATCTTCTTTACTATATATAAATTTCTTTTGTGCTGTTCCTTACTTTTTTCTTCAATTTTTTTTAATCTTTTGCTTCCGTTTGAGTGTTTGCCTGTGGCATGCTCAGCTATTTGATGTTATATTTAATGCTTTTTTGCATGATATACCCAAAACAGGTGCACATCGCTGCGTCACATACGAGATAATGACGAAAAGGACTCGGCCTTTCGTGGCATGTGCCACATGATCACCGTGAATCCAGCTGGCGTTGTGCCTGATTTTATATTCTTCTGTGATGCAATAGCATCATGGGTAAATCCGCCACAAGATCTGCATCAGATGATACAAAAGGTATGTGCCTTATCTAATTATCTTTATTGAAAACTCTTTAACTGATTTTAATTTGCCTAAACAGATATTACACGGCTTCAAGACACAAGTTGGTGAAGAGAATTGGCGTCGATTTGTTGATCAATTCCCGCCAACTCTAGCCGAACGTTTGGTTACAATGTACAACATATAAGGTGGCATTGGCCTCACTAGCAGTCCACATACCACACCCATAAGCAACCTATTAACTAGACAATTATGTTTATGTATGCAAGTAAGCGTGTCGTCGTCTTTAAACTTAGTGTAAGCACAGTTAGCAGACAAATGTTTAATTAGGCTTGTTCGATGCAGTTCGAATAATTCAATTACATTAATATTTGGAATTTCAACTTATAAAGTCAACTACAAAACGCCGAAAAAGCAAACAGCAAACTAATACAGTACATTTACAAATTACACATATAACTACATAACATTTAACCCAAATAGGTATATCATCATATGCATATATATAATCCTATATATATATATATATATATATATTATATGTATATATATATATGTATATGTATATATGTTTACATCAATATATAGGCAACGCAACAATTATATGACAAAAGTAGGATTCTCTTGTATCTGGTTATAAATTGTCAGTCTTACTCCGCAGTAGCCAATTCTTTATATATTTTGCATACTCTCATTGCAAATCAAATTATACTTAATTACATTTGTGTTCCGGCTGTACTTATACCGGAACCAGTGCTATAGCTGTAGAAAACACATAAAACACATACTCTCAACAAGCTCTTGGAAATGCTATTCTCACACAACAATAACCCGTTGAATATGCTTATTTACTGTGTTTACTTATCGCTAATTATTGATAATTTTAATTTGAACGTAAGCTAAAAATGATATTGCGGTCCGTCTCGCGTATATTATAATATGATATAATAATGATATAACGTAAATCAAAGCAATAATCGTAACCGGTAACTAATTAAAAAAAAAGAGTTGGGCTAATTGTGAATTGAAAATCAAAAGAAACGTGTGCTTAAATATTAAACAAAATTCTGCAAAAATATAACCAATATTTAATATCAACAAAGACTGATGGCTTAAAAAAAAACTCCGTTCAATACCATAGACATGCATTCATCATCTACCAAATGATTTTCACAACTATACCCAACACTTTTATAATAGAAATAATATAAAAATATCGTCGCGTCTCGGGTTTCGGGTTCGGGTTTTACGGTCTCGCGTTCGCGTATTATCGTCGCTCGTTCGTTCGTTCGCTCGTATATCGTATCGTATCGTATATCGTCGGGTAATAAAACAAAGAAAAAACTAATAAATAATAAGAGTGCAACTGTTACTGATACAAATTTACTTATAATGTATACGACTTGATATTTATATGCTATGCAATTTAGAGAATTTTTTTTGTTTTTGTTAAATTAACAATATGAGATTAGAATTCCGTTGAATATGATATTTATTTTGTGCGATCCTTAAGAAATGTTAAAAAAAAAGAAGAAGAAAAACCAAGCAACTGATTGACTGATTCAATTTTAAAGTATTATATAATTTTTGTATAGGAACATATTTAAATATTTTTTTTTTCTCAGACTTTTGCTATAACTTGCATAGACTTGTTTTGGCGTTTCCTCTGGTACGCGTTACCTTATTATTTATGATGTATGTACAGAACAAATTTTTAACGATTAGGTGTAAAGTGTACTACTTAACGGAAAACAAAAGTCTTTGAAATTGTCGCGGATCAAAATCTAAAAAAAAAAAAAAAACAAATTTAACTCAAATCAACTCAAAAAACAATGTAAATCTAAGTAATAGTATTAATTATATGCAAACTGTTAAGCGCAGTTTGTATTTTTATTTCCTTTTGAAAAAATAAGAAAATAGGGGGAACGTGTGATAATAATGTAACTTCGGGTCGTTCGTTCGCGTCGCGTGAAAACTAAATACAATATATATAAAATAAACAATACGGGACTTTCGCCCCCGAGTCCCCAATAACATGGAATCAAACATATAACTGAAAACTCAAAATAACTGAAAGCAAAAGCAAAACTAAAACTAAAAGAAAAATCGTGATTTCGTTGTACCTTAAACCGAATTCATCGCGGAATTTCGGTCGCGTTCGCGTGCGTTTGTATCTCTCTCGGGTGATCTTAGTGATTAGCGATTAAGCAGTAAAAAAAATATTAAAAACAAAAAGTATAAATTTAATAAAAAGCAACAATTACACACACATACACACATACACATACAAACACACAATACATAGAATATATACATAGGCATATATAATATTTCTAGGTTATGCATACTAGGTTTTCATTCAATCTATTCATTTCATTCAAAACAGTAAAACCAGAAACAATTTGAACATTTCTTGGTTTCCTAATGAGAATTCTGTTTAGAAAACACACTAACACATACAACCAAGCACACCGGCAATTTTAAACGGAAATCTTAGGTGTATAAACCTGTCAGAATGTTTTTTTGCAAATTAATTTCTTCCTGTTATCTTCACACTATCGAAACGACACAATTTTATTACAAAAAACATATGTACAACACATGTATATATGTATACCAAAATAATTAATGTATAAACTATAGCAAGTCCTTTACACAATATAAATATGTAAACGATAAAAAGCATACGGCAGTGTCAATAGAATATTGGAAATGCTAGAATTCAGGGATTCCAATCGACTGAAATTTGAACAATTGTCAAGTTCTATTGTCAGTCTGCTTAAAGCTGAAACTTGCGCATTCAATGCTCTCCAAGGAGACATGTGTAACCTAATCAGAAACTTGAATAAATATGTATGTATAACATAATCATTAAATTAAATAGTTTTTCATTAAGAAGAGTTTTTTTTTATATATGAAAGAGTATTTTTTTTATTAAGTTGTTGATTCAATATTTATTTAAGGCAATTGACAAGAATATTTTCAAAGTTACAAGAAATCTGATCAAGTTATGGATATTACGGATTATTGGCACAAGTTTTTACTTATATATTAGAAATATGTACGACGTTTAGCTATACTGTTAGTCCTTGTTATACAGAACTCCCAGATCATCCGACAGCCCGTCGATATTGTTCGTATTTTGTTCGTTCGTAGTCCTTTTCATTTCATTTCAGATGTTGTCATCTTTCCACGTTGTCTAGTTAAACCATATGAGGGCATTTTAAATCGTTTGTCCTTTACTGAAGTCCAGAGTCGTAAATTATATTTGTAGAGGATTTAGTTCAAGGGGCAAACACCTTGCCAAATATCGCCAAAGACAAGATTTGGTGTTATGGTTACAAGCTTTTTGTTGATCTCCACATTCTTGATGCAGCCATTGAAGGTCTTTTTGGTCTTGATGCCCGGCGCCTTGGCGAACGCATGATGGCCGCCCATAAACAATGGACGATTCGTCTTGGTGAATGCCGAACCCTCATTGCCCACGCCCGGTCCAGAGCTGACATAGTCCACGGCGATGGTAATGACGAACTTGGATTTGATGGCCTGCACATTGCGCCAAGTGCCATCACAGTAGCTGGCATTGTTTGGCAGCGTATAGTTGGTAACAATTGTGTTCTTAGCATCGGACTTGACGGTGAAGCTGAGCGTGTTGTTAACCAGCTCCAGAATCAGGTACGAGTTCTTGCCATGCACCGAGAACAGTAAACCGTTTGGATCACGTGGTCGGAAGTCAAAGCCAATGGTAACTTCGGTGCCAACAGAGAAGCGCTCAAAGAGCTTCACATAGCCGCTTGGCTGATGGAAGTATAGGCCGTGCTCCACTTGCTCGGAGCAAGGCACCACCTGATGGACTATCGGCTCACTTTCCAACGCCAGGCCATTAAATTTGATGTCCCTGATGCAGCCATTGTAATATGATGTGGCATTGCCGCCGAATTCGGTTTGGCGTTTGAGATCCTGCTCCAAATATCTGGTGATGCCGCCCACATAAACGGGCAGCTCTACCGATAAGTTGGGTGGTGTGCGATCATTGTTCAGCTCCACAGAGCCCGCCTGTTCGATGCCGTCTATGCTAAGGCTAATCTTGCGATTGGTGCGCACAAACTCGATTGTATGCCATTCACCATCGAAAAGATCCTCCTGACTGGTTATCTTTGCCTGGACGGTGGCACCCACGCTCACCTGATGGTATACTCGCCCATCAGACAAATATACCGCTATGAAGTCATTCTTCTCCTGGCTTGCTGCGTAGAAAAGCAGGCCATTGGGATAGCTGGTGCGTATGGACATGCTAATATCGTAATGTTTGCGCAGTCTAACCGGTAGCGTTTGGAATTCGAGGCGCTGATCTTTGAGCGAGTAGAAGCGATAGCCCGCCTCCACAAAGTCAACATCATAGTTGGGATTGACGGACATCTTGCAGCTGGGATCGCTGGGCAGATTGAGAATGGGTGGCGGTCGTGGTTTGCCTATCATTATCTTTGGTGTGGTGGGCTGACCCAGTGGCGGCAATGGCTCCTTATCCCTTATAGACGCTTCTTTCGTGGTCGGTGCTGTAACAGTTGTTGGGGCCGTCGTCGTCGTTGTTGTTGTTGTCGTCGTTGTTGAAGTTGTAGTTGTTGTAGTTTCGAGTGGCGGAATCATAAACATGTCCACGTTGTCAGTTCTAAATGGTTTTCTGGGTGGCTCGGGCGGCTCCAGTTCGTTGGCTCCACTTGGGTAGTAGGTAGGCAAATACTTGGGCTCGTAAGCTAAGGGTTCATATAGAAATGTGTGAAAACATACGATCAAAGATAGCAGAACTTGTTGGGATCTCACCTAGAATATCCTGAGGACAACCATTGATGTTACCATTCTTCTTCTCAGCGCTGTCCGCAAAGTTGATAATCTCCCCGTTGACGGTGACGTCGCTAATACAGCCGACGAAGTATGCTGTGGTGGAGATAGCCTCCTTGGGTGGTATATAGTTATCTGGCAGTCCGCCAAAGAATATATCCCCGCCCTTTATCTCAAGAGGTTCATAATTGGACCGCCTGACATAGAGCAATGGGCAAAGGAATTAGAACGTGCAAACTTATAGATTATCTTATTTGCCTAGCTTACCGCTTGTCTTCGGTGTCATCCACGGAGAGTCGCAGCTGACTGGCATCGTGGTGCACAGTGACCACATGGTCCTCGCCATCATCGTACTGTCGACTGTCAATGGCAAGTTCGGTTCCCATACTGCGTAGCGTCAGGTATCCACGGTCCAGAGTGAGGCCAATGGTTGAGCTCTGGTCATGATTGGCGGCATAGAAGAGAACTCCGTCGGGTTGGCGGGTCTTAAAGCGCAGTACCACATCGAAATTGTTTTCTGATGAGATATTGGCGATGCGAAGGAAGCCGTACTCATGTGGTGGATATGCTAGCGATGTGGAGTACTTGTCGGGGCAGCCCTCAACCACACCAGTGCCATTGACGTACTGCGTCAGATCGACTTTGTAGCCAGAGATGCTGACGTCATCAATGCAGCCATCAAAGTTTTGTTTGACAATCTCGGAGTGATTGCGACGTCCCGGATAGCCACCAAAGTACATGCGCATTAACTTGGGCATTTCTTCGTCAGCGCCGATGGGTGCCTCCTCTTGGAACAGCAGCACATCGTCCACCTTAAGCAGACCGCGACGACCGTCGCGCTCGGCCACGACACGATGCCATTGATTGTCATTGTAGCGATCCTGACTGCCAGAGGAAACCAATGCATCACCCAGCTTGAAGCGGAAGAAGATGGCACCCTCGACCAGCTCTATGGACATGTAGTGCTTGTCGCGTCCATAAAAGAACAACAAACCGTTTCTGGCATCCTTGGCGGCCTTGAATCGGAACTGTATGCTGGAGCGCGTCTTGAAATTGTACGGAGCTGCTTTCATTTGGACGAATCCGTTGCCCTTGAAGCGAAGACCAGTGACAGGCATTTGTTCCTCCAGCAGAATGTCGCGTTCGCGTGCGCCTAGCTTGTTCTCCTCGCCATAGACAAAGTTCCAGAGGCCGACGTTCTCATCACCAATGCGCAGATCCTCAATGTCGCCGTTGAAGGAAGAGGAGGTAATGTCTTCGGGTGCAATGAAATCGGAGGGTCCCGGATAACCACCAACAAATAGACGACTATTACGATCCACATGCAGCACATTGTTGGCGCCAACCAGATAGCCAGACTTGGTATGGTCCTTCACCTCACCATTGGGCAGCTGCTCCCGTATGGTGAGCTTGGCATTGGAGCCTACACGATCCAATATGGCCTGATACCAGTTGCCATCCGCCACATACTTAGAGCTGGTGATGCGCTCGGGTCCATTTCCCAAGTCAATGGTCATTATCGGATATCCATTGAAAATTTCCAAGGCGACAAAGTCCGTATTCTTCTGGCTGGTCTTGTTATCGTTGCCCAGATAGAGCAGGAATCCATTTGGTTCTTTGGTTCGGAAGAATGTCGATAGTTTAGTCTTGGTGGCCAGCAGTGGTGCCTTCTCGGGCGTCTTCAACTCCAGCACGGTGCTGGGCGTAAACTGTACACCCACCTTGATGTTGTTGGCAATGCGCCTGGCGGTCTCAATTTGACGTTTCAGGTGCTCAATGTCCTGGCCCAGCTTTTGGCTCTTCTCACTCACTAGCTGCTGCTGTTCGCCAATCTCATCGACAAGCTCATTTAGCTTGGGTATGGCTGTGTCCACGTTATCCAATTGATTGTTGGCCTGGGAAATGTCTTTGTTGGTAATGTCCACATCGCGACTGATGTTGCGCGCCATTTCCAGCTCCTTGGGCGTTTGTGCACTTACTGGCTCAAGGATTTTTAGGACATTGTGCAATATGTCAAGTGCTTCGCTGGCGGTGCTATTGGAGCTCTTCCACATATCGCGCTGCGTTTCAGCGGGCAGTTTTTTAATCAGTATGTTGATCTCTTTAAGCTGCTCCTCCGTGGCGGCATTCAATTGAGAGATGTCCTGCACTTTGCTGGCCGAACCATTGAGTCGTGGCTCAAGATCATCTTGCACCGTGAGCAGCGCCTGGCGAGCCTTCTGCAACAGCTCCGCGGACTGAATATCAGCATTACCGGCACGCTCCTCAATGCCATCGGTAATCAGTGTGGCATTGCCTGCAGCGATCTTGGCATCCTGAGCCAATTGTTCCGCCGATTGCACGGCTTCGACAATGTTGGAGTAGGCGGTGGCTGCCTGGATTGCCGGGTCAGCGCTTTGCGTCATGTCGGCATATTGGCTGGCCAAATCTTCGGCTCGCACGGTCAACTCAGTCGCACGTTCCTCGGCCTGCAGTGTCAGTTCTTTGGCCTCCTTGTGCTGCTCGTCGCGTTCCGGCAAATCCTCATCAACATCCTTATTGGCGGTCTTGAGCACTTCCAGTGCACCGCGCAGATCGTCGAGCTTATGGTCAATCTGTTCCAGTGTCAGGTCACCATTTATGAGGAAGTTGCCCGCCTCATCAATGTTTTTCTCCGCCTCCTGCTCCTGCTCGGAGACAGTATCGAACTTGGAGTTGTCGTACGCCCGCTTGTTGGCCACATTCAGGCGCTCCACATCGCTGGACTGACGCTGCGATTGCTCGCTCCAGTTGAACAGATCCTCCAGCTTGTCGCTGAACTCGCCGATGTCATTCTTCAGTGCATTGAGACTTCTATTCTGCTGCTTGATAGGCTTAACCAGCTGATCCACTTCGTCGTACAGCTGACGGGCCTTATCCAGCACCAGCTCATTGGACTGCAGTTCGATTTGCGTGCCATTGATTTGGTTGAGTATGTTCTGGGCCTGTTCCAAAGCTGCATCAATTTTGGTGCTAGCCGTGGCCTCCAGATTCTGTGACAAAGATTCGACGGCCTCAATGGCATCTGTCGCCTGTTGAACGCTTCCCAGCGCCTCCTCATACACGGCGGACACGTTGCCCAGCAGGACCCCGGATCTGTGACGAATGTCCTGTGCATTGCTCAGGGTTTGGTTGACCTGCTTGGCATATGCTTTGCTGGCCGACTCCAGCTCGCTGTTGAGCTTTTGCGATGGCGACAAATTCACGCTGGTTGGATCTAGTGCCTGCACTTTGGGTGCCAGCTCATCCGCCAGCTCGTCGTAGTAGTTCAGTTTCTGACTGGTAAAGAAGGCCATGGTTACGGTCTGGAAATCCTGCAACACGCCATCGATTTCATAGCGAAGCTTATCAGTAACATCCAAGAGAGCATGATGACAATTGTTGCATTCCATGCAACCATCCTCAGTGAGGACCCAGCGGTTCGGGCACGCCTCACAGCGATCTCCAATTACACCCGGCAAGCAGACACACTGTCCCGTCTGCGGATTGCAACCAGTGCCCGCACGCGAGTAGCCCTGATTGCAGTTACATGGTGAGCAGCCTTCCTTCTCATAGTTCCAGTGATCCACAGTGCAGCGATCGCACTGACGGCCTGTAACGCCCGGTTTGCACAAGCCTTTAATGAGAAGAAAGAGTATATAAAATGGGGCAAATATTGACGATAGTTAAGGCATAATTACAGTGTCCCGTATGATCATCGCATTGGGTTGAGTTGGACGCAGCACCACAGTCGCAGGCGCGGCAGCCAACGCCCGAATCGAAGCCATAATGATCCGGCTTGCAGCGATCACAGCGCTCGCCAATGACATTATCGTGGCACTTGCATTTGCCTACAAAAGGATCGCATTCGAGCGTGCCCAGCTCATCGCAGTCGCAGCTCTGACAGTTCTTCAGCTGCACTGCATCACCATAGAAGCCAGGCGCGCACAGATTACAAGCCATGCCCGAGGTGTTGTTTAGGCAACGCAAGCATTCGCCCGTGCGTGTGTCGCAGGAGCCCGGCTCGTTGGGATTTATATTACCGGAGCATTCGCAAGGCTTGCACACATCCCCCTGTGTTTCCGGGGAGCCATAGAAGCCGTTGGCGCAGGATTCACAACGTGGTCCCGTGTAGCCCGGCAGGCAGTCGCAATGTATCTTGTCGCCCGACTCGGAAATCTCGCAGCCAGTCGCAAAGTTATTGGAATCGAAGGGCAGTGGACAGGAGCATATTATGCAATCGTGTGGTGTGCCTCTGGTGGCATTTCCATAGTAGCCCGCCACACACTCCTCACAGTGGTCGCCACGCGTCGAGTGCTGGCAGTCCTTGCAGATGCCTGTGGCACAGTCGCAGGTCTCAGCATGGCCATTACATTCGCAGGGTATGCAGTAGCCCCCATAAGGTCCATTCTGATCACGATGATAGCCAGGTGCGCAATCCTCGCACGAGTGGCCGGTATAACCGGGCGGGCAGTGGCAGTGCTCGACAGCCAGGAACTGGTACTCGCCCGTGCCATCGGCATCCTCATCGGCCAGCGTCAAATAGACATCGGAGAGCTGCGTATTCAGCGTTTGCTCCCAGTAGTTGGCTCTTATGAAGATCATCCTGAGATCGCGCAGAGCCATCATGAAGTCAGCACGGCTAACGGACTTGCCCGTCTGCGTCTGGAAGTTGCTCTCCACCATCTGCAGTCGATTCTTAAAGGGCAAGTTACTGCTGGGCTGCTCGTAGCTCTGGTGCACGAGTATATGGTCCTTGCTGAGGAGTATGACGTCCGGTGCGACAATGGACTTGCCCACAAAGCCCGAGGTGAAGTATAGCGTGTAACCGAGATCGCCGCCATAGGCAGAAATGTGACTATTCTGATTGAGCAGATAGTCCAGGACACCAAAGTAGGCAACGCGCTGATCTTTCGCTTCCCTGTAGGAAAAGTCCGCTTGCAGTGTGGTTTCATTCACAACCAGCTCCTCCTGCGCTACATCCCAGATCTCAAACTCAATGCTCTTGTCGTTGAAGTCAGCCGAGTTAATGGTCTTGTGCTTCATCAGGCTGACATTGTATACGCGCAGATAGGCGCTATCGCAGCGTGAAGTCTTGCCAAAGCAGAAGCATGTGGTGCAGCCATCGGGATTGCTGTCCTGCAGATTGTATGTGCCCTCCACGCACTGATCACAATCGCGTCCAACCACATTCTTCTTGCAGAAGCAACTGCCATCGATCTTATCGCACACTTCCAGCTCAGTGCCTGGCTTATGGCAGCTGCATCTGCTGCAGCGTGGAAACTCATAGAAGCCATGGGCACAACCGTCACAGGCTCTGCCCACGATATTGTCGCGACATTCACAGGATCCATTGAACATGTCGCACTGTTGATTACCATTTGCTATGCCCATGTAATTGCAGTTGCATTCCTCGCAGCCAATCACCTGATGGAAGCCATAAGTGTTCGGCGCGCATCTATAATGAGGCAATTGCTTGAGTTCTATATAGTTGAAAGGATATCTGGACACACATACTTGTCACACAAGGCACCGATGACATTGGGTGGGCACATGCATTCACCTGTGGTGGGCTCACACATAGCAGTGCTGGGGCAATCGCAGGGTTTGCAGTCCGGGAAGCCTAAGCAGACGAAAAATCGTTTTAGAAAATCGGGTTTTACTTGGGTCGCCGCGATCTCTTACCGTAATAGCCGGTCCGACAGGCCGTACACTGGCGTCCTATGACATTCTTACGGCACTGGCACTGGCCACCAAATGGATGACACTCGAAGCTTGTGGAGCCCCCGTAGTCACAGCTGCAAGGCAGTGCGCCGTTGTTATAGTCCGCGGTTAGCGAGAAGACGGCATTCTTACAAAAGTCGCTGGCATTGTGGGTGATGTGGAAATGATCCTGGCCGCAGTTCTTGATAAACTCCTTGGTCTGATCAAAGGTCTCCTCCACCAGCAGATCGTCACCATATTGACCGACGGGCACCACCACCAAATAGTCTAGCCAAACGCCCTGTGCTCGCGGATTCTGTTTGAATTAATATAGGTGAAATATAAATTAATAACTCCGCCGGATCTCAAACTTCTGGGCTTACCGTCAAAGTAAACTTGAAGTCATCTTCAATATCGAACCACCAGTCGTCGCCACTGGGTCGTATGACACCTCGACAGCCTGAGCTGGATGGGCAATGTTGTATGTCGAATTTGCCATCGTACTGATTTTTGCCAGCGGTCAGTGTGTAGAGCACCTGATACTTTGGATGATTGGGCTGATAGTACTTGACCAGTATGACATAACGATGTGGCTCCGACACTTTGGATTCAATCACAATTGTGCCATCGTTTCTACTGTCCAGGTGTACAAGCTTCACACGCTCATCGAAGGCGGCATATGGCGGTTTGTTTGTGGCTATGCGATCTTCGTGATCCGTTTCGAATTCAATCTTCTTGGAATCGGGCACTGAGCGGAACTTTGGTGTAGCGCATTGCTTATTGTGTATGACGCACACTGGACTTGGATTGATGTAGTCAATGGACCACTGCTCGACTGGTATGGCCGTCACGGAAATAATCGGCACGCGATAATCACCATCAACGTCCGCCTGTTAATGCAAAAAATTGGATATAACAAATGGTTGATACAATCTGGCCATGGAGTACACACATAAATGGTCACTGGCTGCAGATCATCTTTGTTGATATAGAAGGCCTTCTCGCGTCCATCGTCATTGATGGGCGTGCGACAGACCGTGGAGTACAGACAGGGATACAGATAGACAGAGGATTGAGAATCTGGATCGTTGCCCAGCCTCAGATTCACATCGTAGGGTACCGCAAAGTTTCTATCGCTGATGTAGTCAATAACAAAGATGTATCGACCACTGCGCGGCACATCCACAATATAGTTGAGCTCCTTTTGTGTGTTACTAAGCACAGGTATATCGCCTACATGGCTAACAATCTCCAAATGTTCCGAATCGCTGTAGACTTCTGTGGGATTTGTGGGCTTGTCATTGGAGCCAATAACGAAGGGTGTGGTGGCCGGCTCGAAGACATCCACGGATGCGTATTTATAATGACGGCACAGTTCCATGTTGCCTAGCTCACAGGGATTGGCAATGTGGCGCGTCAAGATAGATGCCTCATAGTATGCAGCGGGCAAGAGCACAAAGTAGTCCAGCATAACATTTCTATTGGCCTTGGTGGTAAAGTTATAACGTCCAGGATCGAGAACAACGGCCGACGGCTTATTGCCCTTCGGGCCAGAGACGGTGACGAATTCTGGTTCGTTTGTCGGGCGCAGGAGCACCTTGACGCTGCGTATGGAATAATATAATGAATATGAAATGAATTATACGGGTTCTACGGGAATGCTCACTTTTGATCAACCTCCAGCGGATTCTCGGATTGTATGAGTATGCTGGCCGTTACATTCTTCTCGTTTGGATTCATATAGCGTATGACAATGCGATAGACCGAAGACTTGAACACTGTCAGCTCATTGCGCACCTCGTTCTGTATATCATTGAAGACAGCATAGCCTTTGCTGCTAAAGTCTGGGAAGATCTGGTCATCGTACTGATAGCGCACCTGGGCGCCCGATGGCTGTAAGCCGTCCTCGTACTCATACTGGAACTGATGTAGCGTAGGGAAATAGTGAGTGGTCAGTGGCTGTGTACAGGCGCGTCCCGTAACACGCGGGTGGCAGTTGCACTGTCCGCTAATCTTATTGCATTCGCTTTTCCAGGAGCCGCCCACGTCGCAGCTGCAGTCTTTGCAGCCAAACAATGAGGAGCCATCCAGATCGAAGGTGCCATCCTTGCAAGTATTACACCGCCGGCCCGTGGTGTGCGGCTTGCAATGGCAATTGCCCAATTTGGAGGCGCAAGTATCCAGGCCCGAAACGGTGCCATCTATAAAGCAATCGCATTCCTGGCATCCCTCCGGATTGCTAACGGTCAAGTTCCAGTAAAGCGGCTTGCATTCATTGCAGATTCTACCCCTCACACGCTCCTTGCATTTACAAAGTTCGCCCACCGGTACCGAGCCACAGCCGGCGAATTGATCAATCACACCAGCAGGATCACAATTGCAGTCCTCGCAGGCGGGGAAGTTGTAAAATGATTCCTTGCATCTCTCGCACTGGCGACCGTCAAAGTTGGGCTTACTAAAAGTAAATAAAACATAGCACAGCTTAACATACCATATATATTATTTAACATAACATAACATAACGTAATATAATTTAAAACAACATAGCCAAAAATGTTTGATTGAATTGCGCTTACCAGAAGCAACCATCTTCATTACAGGTGACGCCCTCAGAGCCGTGCTCATCGCAGTTGCAGGCTGTTGAAGTATAAACCGGTATAGACCTTGGATAGTAACATTCAAAACCTTCACTTACGCAAGCACTCCGGATAGTTATAGTAGCCAGCACTGCACATGTTACACAGCTTGCCGGAGTAGTTAATCAGGCAGTTACACTTGCCGGTGTTGTCACAGGTGCTCGCCGAGCTGCCCGTCGTGGAGCAATTGCATGGCTGACAGGATGGATAGTTGTAATATCCTGGCAAGCAACGATCACAACGTGGTCCACCAAAACCGTCGCGGCAGATACATTGTCCGGACTCCTTGTTACATATTTCCGACTCTGTGCCCTGGTGGTCACAGTCGCAGTCTGTAAGGAAAGCAGGCTAGTCTTAGTTTAGGATCTAGGCTAGTCTGAAACTAGGTAACATACATGAGCACGTGGGTTCGTTGTAGTAGCCATCCTTGCAGCGCTCACACTGTGCGCCGCCCCAATTGCTGAGACAGGTGCAATTGCCAGAGACCACATCGCAGTCGTTATTAATGGAGCCCAGCTTATTGCACTGGCAAGCCTTACACTCGGGGAAGCCGTAATAGGATTCGGCGCACTCCTTGCACAGGGCGCCCGCGAAGTTCGTTTTGCACGGACAAATGCCATTAACAGCCTCGCAGTTGTAGCCATTGGTGCCATTCAGATTACACTCACACTCCCGGCATTGCGGAAAGCCATAATAACTGAAGAGAGTACAGGATTTAGCACAGTTCCACATAGTTAGGATGGTTTTACTAACCCATAGGAACAGGAGTCGCAGTTGGGTGGCTGGAAGGCAGCCCGACACTCGCATTTGCCCGTCTCCTCCTCACAATGTCCAGTAGAGTAGAAGTAGTCGCAGTTACAAGCTACAATCAAGTTTTAGATGGTTAATCCCATTGGGTTGATTTCTCGCTTGAAGCACTTACGACTGCAGACGTCCGTCTCGTTCCAGTACTTGCCCCTGGGGCGATAGTATTTTGGCTTGCACTTGTTACAATTGGTACCTTCGGTATTGTGCTGACAGTTCTGGCAGACGCCGCCGCCATCATAGTGACCATGTATGTCCAGCGATAGACCCTTGCGATTCACATCCTCATCGTAGATGCACTCGTTGCTGTGGCCATGGCAATTACAGGCTGTGAACACATTTAAGCTCAGTCCCAAAAGGAAGTATTCAATCGGAAGGCGTCAATACTTACGCTCGCAGTTGAACGGACGCGCATTGGTGTTCTGACGCCACTTTTTCTGCTCGAATCCTGGACAACACTGGTTGCACTGAATGCCGCAGGTGTGATGCTGGCAACGACATGCCAATATACGCACCGGACTAAGGGGATCCTTGACATCGCAGGTATCAGCATGACCATTGCACATGCAGCGTCCACCAATCGATATGTCTTTAATCGAATAGAAATAACGCCGTGTCACTGTCGGATCCTGTCTTGCCACGGACATCAAATGACCCAACAGATTCTTGGTACGCAGCAAACGTATTCGCACATTGGTGGCACGAGTCCATTCCTGCAGCATAGTCGAGTTGAAGTAGTTGGTCGCGGACGGACGTCCGTTGAGCAGCATGACTGGTATCTCGCCATTCTCCAGTGGCACAATTTTCGAGTATTCCGTGGTGCAGATGACATCGTTATCGCGTGTTATTGGCTTGTAGGTGTCCTTGCCAAAATAGGTCTCACAATCAGCGGGCGTATCGGAAAAGTGTTGCCAGGGTGTCCAGGTCTTGCCGTAATCCGTGGATTTCTCCAGTGTCCAGAGACCCGGACGCGGCGAGTTGCCCATGCGTATGAACAAGTAAGCGACATGGAATTCCTGAAAGTTGTAAATGAATGAATGAATGGAAGAAGATTCTATTTGTATAACCAAAAAATGTATTAACAGCCTATATGGATGCGTTGTTAATACTTAAAATTTTGTTCTCCAAATCTTTGAGCTCAGGTAAGTTTCGCTTTGTAACATATTTCAAAGTTTTAATTAATCAATGAAGTTTTTAATGTTTATTGTTGGTTGACATGGATAACAATGTTTGGGGCCAAAGTTATTTATGCTTTGGGGCTCAAACGATATTAATTGTCAACTTAATCTTTTTGAGGAACATATGGGTTCGAATGTTTAAGGTTCGGTTTTGAGTCAAAAATTAATTAGAATTCTGGGTTTGAAACGTTTCGTCTTAATTGTTGAAATGGATCCTCTCTAACCAGTCAACTGTTTTACAGAGCAAGCAAATTCATTAAATTTTATTGGCGTAGCGTACACATAATATCTGTGTAGATATGTCAATATATATGTGTGTGTGTGTGTGTGTGTGTGTGTGTCTGTGTGTCTGTGTATCTACAGAGCTTGCATGAGATCATTGAAGAGAATTAACTCCATGCTCTGCAGTATACTAAATTTATCTGCGTCCGCAGAATGTTTGTTTATTTTGTTTTATGTTTGCTTTTCAATTTGAATTCAATTGAAAACGAACCAAATGTACATATGTACATATTCACAAGGTATAGGTACATATCTACCTATAGGTACATATGTGCGCTTGTTTACAGTTGTGATCTTGTGTGCTGGGCATGTTTATAAATTTGGTAGATACATTATATGTTGGCCTATTCATAGGTACATAAAAGTCTCATCTTTCTAAAATTCTAAGGCGGAATTCTTAGGGTAAGGCGAGTGATTTTGGTAGAAGTATTATCTTAGTCGTAGACTTGAGCTAAGCAATGTAAATAACTACATTAGTTGGGATACTTCGAAATATTTTTTGTGTTATAACAGTTTTAAAGTATTCAGTTTCACGAGTTTTAAGTCTTCTATTTCTTCTTATATGCACTGCATAAATGCATGCTCGTGAGTAAAAGAATGTGCAGGCGTTGAATTTTCATATTTGTATAAGATGATCTCATTTCATTTCTTAACTACAAAAAAAAGAGCCCCATGTCGAAAACATACATACATGTAGATGTAATGCTTTGCTATTCCAAAAGGCTTGCTTAGGCTATAAGTAGCTACAGCCACATGATCTAGAGCGTTTCCGTTGCAAGTGCGATAAGATGTGCGCAATGTGTGACCCCAAAGTTTTTTGTAGAGCAATTCAAGACATTTAATGATAAGCGTGGGCTGCGACCATACTAGTTTTTTCTTATTGCTATCAGTAAGAGAATATATCATATATAGTATATACAACAGAATTGTTCAAATACTAGGCAACAAGAAGCCTTCACGAATGTTTTATATTTCATACATTTTTAGCTGCTTATCGCCACAAATATAAAGAATAATAAAAAACCAAACAAAAGTCAATGCTCTGTGTGGCCGTTTCTAAGCGAGCATGTAAGCTGAGACAAGCCAACATAAATACATACGTGTACATATGTATGTGTATGTATGGAAGAAAACTTGTACATAACGAGCTGATAACCCGCAACTCCAGAGGGAAGCAGCAGCAACGAAAACATTTCAACAGCTCAGCAAGATTTTTCGCTGTTGCTTCAAACTGAAAAAGCAACCTCGTCGTCGTCGTCGTCGTTGTTGCCTTCGTTGCAGACGTCGAAAATGAAATGAAAACCCATTAAAATTGTTTTCAAAAGCAATCCGCTCACTAATTTTACGAGCCTGTCCGACCAAACGTGCCCCAGCCAATGCCCTGTCCCTGTCGTTGTCTGAGTTAAGAGCAGTTTGAGATGATCGAACCAGAACCCATAGGAACTCCCAGACACAAAAACGATGCATTGACTCGTTTTTTGAGGTTCCCTCCCCCCACACAGCACTCTTTTACTTTGGGCTACACCTTTCTTTCATGGCTGTAGTATGTTGTTCTGATTGCTGTTTACCTGTTCGAAATTGATGGTCAAATTGACTTCGTTGAATTTCATGCCTCGGGACAAGGGTGGACTCTGCCACCAGGCCTCAGTGCCATCGATTGCATTCTCAGGCGGGTGATTCTTTTCCGGCACATTGGGATCACAATAGTCGCAGACCTAGGAAAGAAAACACATGTTATTATAAAAAACTTCAATATAATGTTTAAAAATAGATTCGAAACACATGTGGCATGAGGGGACATCATCATGCTGCATCAAAAAAACATGAAAATCATGTATGTATACTCTAAATTATATATAGCATCTTATGGAGATGAATATGTTGAGATAAATGTGTATTGAGCCTTATTGTGTATCGTGTCCTTTTAAAGAAATTTATTATCTCATCTAACCTGGCCTTGAATAACCGAGTAATCGATGTGATCATTCTCTGTATTCGCACCGACCAGCTTACAGTAGAGCTCGGGTCCATCTGTATCCTCGCCACATGTGGCAGTTGCATGAATCTTGCGGCCAGTGGCCAGATTGAAATATGGCGGCGTTAGTTCGGCATTACACAGCGCGATAAGCAGGCACAGAGCAAAGGCCACGCCCATAGCACAGAATGGGGTCGCACGTAGCCCCATTGTGCTGTGTGTAGGCACTTCACACTCCCTTTAGCACACACACGAATGCACAGAGTCAATGAATGTCCTTTATCTTTGGTCACTTCCGGTTCACTCTTATGTATTCCACTTTCTTATCTTGGGCACTTTTTTGTTTCACTTTTTTCGATTCTTATTTATTTCTTTCCAGAGCCCATCCAACCGCACTGGATGGCTCGTCGCGAGCAACTGAACTTCATGCAGTGAGAAGTTTTCCTCGGTACCTCGAAAGAAAAAAAAAACAATGTCTGCATCAGAAACTGACAGATTTGTTCGGCTGTTCGGCTCACCCGACGATCGTCTGTCGGCTGTCGGCTGCCGGCGATCCCGGCCCATTTATTACTTCATCGCACAGCTGAGAGCTGAGATAATGCTTTCAACGTCGTTTGTTGTGCTTGCGTTATTCGTTTATTTTTCTGATTATTTCCAGTTTTGTTTTATTGCGCTCTCGGCTTGGTGCGATCGTGCTCTTTTGAGCGATATGCCGGCCGGCTTTTTTTTACGAACGAAATGAGAAACTGAAAAAGAGAAGAAGCTTGATTTTTTCTCTTGGAAAACGAAGGCCCGTTAGTTGAACGTCTAGTTTGTTAATTTACTTAAAACACATCGATCCCTGGCGACTCGACAGTGCTGCCCATTTGTTCTTGCCATGATAGAATAAGCTGGTCACACTGGAACGAATTTGATTACAGACTCATGAGTACAATTGAATAGTCAAGCGTGTGTACATATAAACTTGCTTTTTGTTGATCAATAGCAAATATAGAAATGTCAATATGCATTATAAGAATATGTGTATGAATATAAATCTAGCTAAAGCTTAATTTAAAGTTATTTAAATATCACAGATTTTCTGATTAACACTAGGTTCTGCTATAGCAAAAGTTATTTAATTGATCAGATTAGCTTGTGCTGTCGTTGTTTGTGCAAAATAACTAGACTGAAGGTGAATAACGGCTGAAATACTCGATTCGCACTGAGGCATGTCCAAAATGAATTGAAACTCAACCTACAATCACTAAAACTTGAAGTTTATTGCTAGAGCTATTAAAACGCTAAAAGAAACGGCCTGCGAACAGCCTGGTTTGAGTAGCTTTGAAAATCACGATCAAAATACTGTTAAAATTCATGACCAATGTATCGAGAGTGCAGTCAACGTCAGCCGTGTCCGGCAGCTGTTGCCATTTGCTGACAGCGACACGCGGTTGACTGGCCACAAACGAAACTGGTTGCAACAAGCATGGCAACTCTTGCAATGACAAAAATAATCGCACTGATAAATACGGCTATGAGTGTCAACAGTTTTTGGCCTAAATTTTGCTCGTAACTTGTGCGCCGGTCACACTGTGCAGGCGGCCGCCCCATGGATGCAAACGAGTTCTGATGACGTAACACGCATCGTTGACTGCTTGTTGTTGTCGATGCTGTTTCTTGCAACTCACGCAAATGAACGTTTAAGTGCCTGCCAAAAAAAAAAAATAATAATAAATTGAATAGATATTTGTATATAGGTACATGCATACTTCATATGCACATATGTATGTATGAAAGATCGATTGCAACATCAACGAGAGGTTCTTGATTTAATATCTCTGCTGGCGTTGCACATTGGTTCAATAATAGTAAGTACCTCTCCAGATTGTTTGAAAAAAAAGAGCATGTTTATGTACAAAATTGTTTTAAGTTGTTGAACTTAATACTGATTGGTTCCCTAATTCGAGTGATAATCATTTCAATTATCGAGTCAATTTGGTGCGATGACTAGTGAGATTTTTGTTGGTCTTTTCAGGGCATTTGAAACTAGTCCAACCAGCCCCACTGTGCACGGCTGGCAGCGTTGGCGTCAACGTTCACCTGGCCGCACTGCGTTTCATTTATTTATTCGCGGTTGTATTTTTGATTTCGTGTTCAATTTGGTTCTAAGTCTCGGCGCGTGTGCATCGGCGCAGCTATCGTCATGGTGCTGTTGAAAGTTATCAAATATCTAGCGGGTTAGTGTGGCATTGCAGTGTATTTCTAGCTAAAAATCTATCTAAGCCCTTCTTAATACGCTTTTTTTTATTTTTACATGTGCCTCGAAAGGCTGCGTGGTTCGTGTCTGTAATGAGCTGTCCCAGAATATGAATTCACTGAACAAGATGTTTAAATATCACTTGCTCCAGGCGAATTAGCAAAGTTCAATTGAATGTTATATAGTATTTAAGTACATCTACCTACATTAATACCTGTTCAGCAAAAATATCCAGTTATTCATAAATTGGCTTTTTTGTGCTTCAATAAACCTTTGGCTCGCACACAATCGAATTTCTTTTTTAACACGCCAATCTGTGCAAAAATTTAAACAGCGTTTAAAACCAAATAAAAGTGAGAACATATAGCCGAGAATGGCAAACACATGTATGTGTACATATGTATGTACGTATATAACCTTGTTCATCGGGTGGCTGCCACAGCGGCTTCTTGTGCCACCAGGTTGAGTGGAGCTTGCACAATTAACGTTTGGCGTTAAGACTCCATCGATGGCTTTCGATTTCATTTTGAGTTTGCGAATTGAGCAATTTTTGCTATATAAAGGCTATAAATTAATATTTTTAGGTTTCTTCCATGATACTTAATGGATTTTGTCTTATAACTTTAAAAAAGCTTTGTTCCAATCGAACTGATTTCCATACGAAAGCGTGGGATTTTCATTTTTAAATTGATTGATAAGAATTCCCAGAACTTATTATAATATATTGTTAATAATTTACGCATTATTATCATAAGTATTTGATAAATTTAGATTTCAAAAGGCTTTAAAAAAACCCCCAAAAATTTTCTATAAAACGTAATTCCCGAAAGGTAGAGAAATAACGGATAGCGGATAAGCGATAGAGAGAGAACTAAGAGAGCACTACATAGGCAAGGTCTCGTTGTATTATAAAAACAAACAAACAATAAAGTGTGTGTAAAATTCACTGTAAATGGAATAATTAATGCACACCCAGTAAAAATTAACATATGCGCTTGTAAGTCAGCCGTGACGTCACATAAAACGTGAAGATCGCTAGACTAAGCAAACTTCGAGTCGTGTGTCTAATTGTCATACAATGTCACGTATGAATGACTTGTTAAAATGCCCATAATGAATGGTATACGAATTATGTATATTTGGAGTTAACACTAACTTTATTTCTAGGGGTAGTTAAGCCTGTACATATAATTATTCTTAGGTGCAAAGATTTATAAACGATTTTCACTTATAAATCTAAAATCTAAAAATAAATTTAATTACTCGTTACGCATCATTGTTTTGCCAAAGTTAAAAACATTGCTGACAAAGCTTAGCATGGATGTGATCATGCCATGGGCATGCTTGGAACTCTGCGTGGTCTCTGCGTTGTTTCTCTTAATTTTATTTGTAGCCTTTGACTTTTGAATTTCGGCACTGCTGAATATGCGGTCCACATCTGACATAATCCGTTTTCTGATAAATTCAGCGCTAATCTCATTCATGCGATCATCTTCCCTGCTGAATTCGTCCAGCGGTCTTCCATGTGCTACGAAAGGGGACACCATTTGAGTTAAGGTTCGTCTCAGTTTAATTCTTTTGGGCTTACCAGTTAACAGCAATGCAGAGCTGATAAATAACACAGATAAGAACTTGATGGGCGACATTTCCGTTTTCGACAATTTGCCAAATTCAACTGAACTAATTTGCAAGTGCAATGTCGAGCTTTATAAGTCTTCCAAAAAGCAGACGATCTACGTGATCTTGGCCGGAATGCAATAGGAACAATTTATCTGCACGTTTCGTCAAAATAATTGTTTTATTTCATTTTTACTTAAAAAGTTACCCTATATAATGTCTGCATACACGTTTAGACATAAATGTTTATTTTATTGATGCTCTTTATTAAATTCTTTTTAAATTGCATAGCCTATAATGACATTTTCCGTTTTCCGTAAGTTTTCAGATGTGATTTCTTCATTCCTTTCCTTTTTTTTTTTTTTGATTTTTATTAAATGCTCGCTTAATACCGTACTGTTGACCCATAAATGCTTAGACATAATATTGATTTTATGTATGTCTTTTGTTTTATTCTTATCTATAACCATAACCTATAATGACTGTATACCCGTAAGTGCTGGAACATAGTTCAGTTTCTGATTCATCTTCATAAATTGAGTTTAGCTGGGGGCTCGCTCAGAATATCATTCGGCGAATCTTGAAGAATCTTAGGCTTTCTGGTCTTACGCTTGTACAGCTCATATGCATTATCCACTTCAGCATCGGCCAATCGTTCGTCCTCCACGCCTGGCCATTGTTGATACAGTTTCTCCTGTAGTTCTTTGTTGGGCTGACTGGTTGATGACATGGGCAGACTTGTGACCACGCCCACAACTAAGCTTAGTGCTGTAAATTATCAGAAGTTTAAGAAATCATGTACCAGGTAATAGGTAAACAAAGTTACTTCTTTGACCTAAAAACTAACCAAAGAAAATTGTTAGACGCATTATGAGAGACGATTGGTTCAGTAGATAATAGCTGATAAACTGACAGACACTCTGAGGAAGCCCACAATTTATATACATGGTCGTACTCGCATCAACCTATTGACCGGCTCTCAGCTGGGAGCTCATGCGAAGATTATGCAAAAGAGTACAGCCGAAAAATGCTAAAAAAGGGGGCTCGAGGCGTCGTTCTGTCTCACGCTGGTCACAAGATTAGTGGGCAAATACGTTTGACGTCATTGGTGACAGACCAAAAAAAAAGTTCGTCTGGCATTGCCCACTGATCACCGCCCAACAGAGACTTAATTAATTATATTTGAAATACTGAAAGCCATCGCCTTTATTCACTGTCCGTTTTAATCTTTCACGTGCCCAAAGAAGATGGTCCAACGTTCATATGACGGCGTCTCCTCACATATGTATGTCTCCATTGAGCAGTATACGTCACTATAGTCGCTGTAGTCTGTAAGAAACGAGTTTCGATTGTTCAGTTTTCGGTAGCAGACGAAGCTTGGAGGGAAAAAAATAAACAAATGATATGAATGATTGGGAGTGTTGTATACCCTTGCGAAAGGTATTATTATTTTGTCACAAACTGTAACACGCGTTGAAAGTGATATTTTAGAATGCAAAGTTTCTTGAGCGAAATGATTGATGAACGAGTTCTTCATATAATGTCGAATTAATGTATGATATTATTTTGATATTTTCGAATTTATAGTTTCTTGAGCATAATGATTGATGAACAAGTTCTTCATATCTGTCTAGTTTTGCTTTTTTGGAAATGTGTGTGGTGCATACTTGTTCGCTCGTTGCAGGCTGCAATATCCATATGACATTTGGATGGGTATTTTCTTATGCAGCCGTTTTGCTCATCCAAACGACAGATGGCGCTGCTTTCGTTCACTTTGCCGCAGGACTTCTCTAATGGACAAGCTTTGACTGTCTGCTGGACATCATGATTACCTTCAGCTCGGACCGCTGTGCAGACTAAACGAATAATTAATTTACTGATAGCAGCCAACTTATCTATGCATTACGTACACAGCACTAAAATGCAAAGGCGTAGCATGTTGATAAACATTTCTGTCGTTCCGCAAAAATTTTCTTAAAGTCAAACCGTACTAGGGACGGCGCAATGCGCAACTAAAATGTCCACAAATTGTTTGGTGTTCAAGATACTTTTTTTTATCAATTAACAAGATAAGATAAAAATGTAAGTTTTGTATATAAAGCTGCATCTTTTTGTTATTGCGAAACTCATATATTGAAAAGGGAAGCTGAGTGTAAAGTAAATGTGATCTATAGAAAATATTTGCAAGCTAAGTAATCTCTGCCTTGCGTAGATCTATTTATTAAAAAAAGATTTAAGGTGGTAGATTCCAATTTAGAAGCAAATTTATATTTCTATATATTTTGATAGCTACTATTTTAATATTTAGCATACTATTAATACTATGCAGGCCATTCCAACAAGTTTAGCCGGTTTGATCTTATCAGGTATTTCTATAAAGTGTATACACTATTTTTTACTTGTGTACAGAGAGTAAACATAAAAGTTAGCATACTTTCATGGGCTATGGTTTGTGTGTCGACTACGCTTATGTTTGCTTTTATTTTACTGCATAGTTTTGTGCGTTACTTGGATTTTGATTGACTGCGATACAATTTGGCATAGATGCCATTCTTGGCCAGCAGCTGAGAATGTGTGCCCTGCTCTATGATGCGCCCGGATTGTATAACACATATGATGTTGGCGTTTTGCACGGTGGACAAGCGATGGGCAATCACAATGCAGGTGCGGCCGGAACAGGCCGAATCCAGGGCTTGTTGCACTACCTGTAAAACAAGTTTTTGTCGGTATGACGCAAGACTTTTAAGTGCAAGCATAACTTTTCGCTTACCCTTTCACTTTGCATATCCAAAGCTGAAGTAGCTTCGTCGAGCAATAGAATCTTTGGATTTCGGACCATGGCGCGGGCAATGGCAATGCGTTGCTTCTGTCCACCTGACAGCTGTGTGCCTTTGGAGCCCAGCATGGTCTCATACTGGGCAGGCAGTGTCATAATAAAATCATGGGCATTGGCCATTTTGGCAGCCTCAATAATCTGTTGCATGGGCACCTCGCGCGTGGTATCCCCATAGCTGATATTCTCTGCAATGGTCTTTTCAAAGAGCGATGGTTCCTGCGAGACAATGCCCAGGCGACGGCGTAGGGTTTTCAGCTCCATGTCATGATGTATGCTGTTCTGATCAATGAGCTGTTGGAAGGAATCGCGAAATAAGAATAGTTAACGAATTTTTTTATCGCTTAAGAGATTGACTTACTATCTTGCCCTCATCCGGATCATAGTAGCGTAGCAGCAGTTGAACACAGGTGGATTTGCCCGAGCCGGAGGCACCTACCAGGGCAACTGTTTGACCCTGCAGCACATCTAGATTAAAGTCTTGTAGCACCGAGCTATCAGGCCGTGATGGATAGGCAAAATTGAGCTCACGATAGCTAACGCCCTGCTCAACAACGTTTGACTTATAAATATTGCCATTACCATTCTGTTCGACAACTTTTGGAGATTGAATGAGAGGCTGGCGATCTATAATCTCGTGCATGCGTGTGGCCGAGAGCAGTGCCGCATTAAAGGCCGGTGTGAAGGCCAAGGATTGGGCCAAAATAAACAGGCCATAAAGCATTGTGTTGGCAATTCTAATTATGAGATAAGATTAAAGATGATGAACTAGGATTCAGTATGGGCCAACTCACTTCATTATAACTTCAAACTTGATCCTGCCGTCGGCACACATAAAACCACCATAGGTCAAAGTGACAGCATAGCCAAAGAACATAAGTGTCATGCCCAGAGAGTTGACCAATCCTCTCCATTTCAAACGACCTTTAATTTGCAAACGATATCGTTCAACTTCCGCATCATAGACCTTAATCAGTTCCTCTTCTCTACGCAGGGCAGCCACAGTTCGTATTTGTGCGATGGTTTCCGTGGCTATGCGACTCGTTTCCTCCAATACAGTTTTCTCCTTTAGCGCCGACTTTTCACTAAACCTGGCCTCAAACACAATCGAGCCTACCATGAAAGGAGCTGTACTCAAACAGACTAGCGCTAGCTCCCAGGAGTAGGAGAATGCAATGGAAAAGCTGCAGATGAAGTTCGTCAGCGCTTGTATAATGTTGCTTAAAGGAAACCCAATGGCGCCCTGCACACTGGCCGCATCGCCCGCCAGACGAGCAGAGAGTGCTCCGACGCTGTTCTCCTTTTCGTCAAACCAGCCCATTTCCTGTTTCATAATGGAACCAAAGGTCTTGGAACTGAAGCGGGATATAAATCAGTATTAGAGTAAGGAGCAGTTCAGAAAGTGACCCACCGCATGCGTGTGGTTAGCCACACTCCAGCCAGATTATAAAAAAATGTTTGTACAAAGCAGAAGATGCCCACACAAACGCCAATTATCGCTGTGATAATGGACATGGATGAGCTGTGCTCTAGGACCGCCTCGTCCGTGGGCTCGGCCAGCGAGGCATATAATTCCGCCAGCACAATGGAGAAGGCAGGCATGGCGCAGCCATAAAGTGCGGCACATACGGTGCCAATGATTAAAAAGCTCCATTCAGGACGTGCCCAGGCCAGGATACGAAAGAATGTACGCGGGTAGCTGATGCTTGGAGCATTCTTAGCGTTGTCATCCTCTTCAGTTGATTGATTGTTATTCAGATTTAGTCGCTTCATCTGAAACTCTGCATTTTTATCCAAGGATTTTAGTGAGTTCCTATGAAAATATTCGACATCTTTGGATTGCTTGCGCTCCTTGGTCAGCTCTTCACTTTCATTAAGCAGCTCATCAGCGGTATCATCGTACTCGTGGGCAGCGACCATTTTGTGGTAATAGCCCTGCAGCTTCATGAGATCCTCATGAGTGCCCTGCTCAACCGTTTTGCCGTTCTCAATATAAACAATTTGATCGGCATGCCTGATGGCAGATAGACGATGGGATACGACTAAGGTTGTGCGTCCTTTGCAGGCCTTGTCCAAGGCGGCCTGCACCAGTTTCTCGGAGTGATAATCCAATGCGGAGGTGGCCTCTGCATGAATGGCTTTATGTAGTTATAATTTGAGAAATATGTTTCGTAGGCTTACCGTCTAGTAGGAGTATTGTGGGTTTCTGTATAAGAGCCCTGGCTATGGCAATGCGTTGACGCTGTCCGCCGGATAGCTGCACACCCTTCTCGCTAATGTGCGTGTCGTAACCCTTGCGGAGAAAGAAGCTTAGATATTGGCTAAGATTTCGGTAAGAGGATTTACCTTATCCAGAGCAATGATAAAACTATGAGCATTGGCGGCCCTTGCAGCATCTTCGACTTCCTTTTGGGTAGCCTGCGGCTTGCCATGGCGTATATTTTCACCTGTTTATGAAAGAAGTATTTCTGTAAGATTGTTTGCAGTTAAGAAAAGAATGCTTCACCCACCAATAGTTCCCTGGAACAGGACTGGCTCCTGACCCACTACAGCTATATTGGAGCGCAGCCAGTTAAGATTATATTTCCTAACATCTTCGCCATCCAGCAGTACTTGTCCGAATACCGGATCATAGAAGCGTTGCAACAGCTGGATACAGGTTGACTTACCACAACCCGAGGAGCCCACTAAAGCCACAGTTTGGCCTTCCTTTACTGTCACATTTAGTCCCCTTAGGACAATGATATCTTTACGTGCGGGATACTGAAAGAACACATCACGAAACTCAATGCTGCCCTTCAGTCCGTAGTTGAGTATCTTGCCCGCCTTTGAGAGCGGATCAATGACAGACACGCGATCGATGACGTCATAAATGGCGCTCGCCGATCCACGAGCCATGGCAAAAGTCTCGAGGAATGGTGAAGTGCGTGAAAGCTGATTGGCGCCCACAATTATGCCCGAGATCACAATCATTACAATTGCAGGTGTGTACTCTCGATTCTCTATGGGCATGTCGCTGGCACGATCGTGTAGAATCAAATTGGCGCCATACCAGAAGGCACCAGCGCCCACTATGAACATCATGGCCTTCATGACCGTATCGCTGAGTCCTGAGAAGGCGCCCTTCCATTTGCCAGCCTTAAGAGCGGGCTTGAGCAGATTATCATAGCGCGCGGACTCGGAGCGTTCACCCCCAAATGCGACCACCGTGCGTATAGCTCCAATTACTTCCTCCACCACAGAGCTGGCGCGCACATAAGAGCTTTGCTCCCGAGCTGTCAGCTTGCTTTGGTACTGGGAAAGAGAGAATTAAATACGTGTAGGATTCATATTTTGTGTTCTCCACTTACATGCGCAACCACGGCATTTACCACCATGGTGAGCGGTATGTAAAAGAACATGGACAATGCCAACTTCCAGCCATAGACAAAGGATATAATTACGCTTATGGCCACGTCGCACATAATTGTCAGAAAATGGCCCAGATTCTCGGCAATGCCAGTGCGAATTTTTTCCATATTGCTTAAGTTCTTTGATTAATATATGTCCTTTTATATAAGCCACCTATACCTACTCAGTAATCCGCACGGCAAAGTTTTGATCCTTGGCCATATCATGCCAGCCAATTTCCTGCCTTATTGTTGCCTTAAAGAACTCTCGGCGCATGCACACCGTCAGCTTAAGAGCTAGATGATTGAATATATTCACAAATGTCATGCCGGAAAATAACATCAGGAGGGAGTCGAGCGTCATGAGTATGCCAAATGAGACGCTATCCTTTCGCAGCTCCTCCATATTTTCCTCATAGCTAGCATTTGTGCTGTGAAAATGGGTTTGACAAAGCGAGGACATGGAATAGGGATATTTCCAATCCAAACTTACAGCTGCTTTCCACCGCCAAACAACGGCAGGGCTTTGGTGCCCGAGCTGGTTCCCACGCCCAAGCTTCGATCGATGAACATAGCCACCAGCTCGCTATAGACTATTATAGCTATGGGAAAGACAAGGGCATGCAGAAGGGCCGCTATAATAGCACAGCCGAACAGGAGATAGTCAATGCCGCGGGCATAGCGAAAAAGCTGTCGATAGTTCACGGTTTCCAATTGCGGTTGCTTCGATTTGATTTTCTTTGGCTCTGCCTGGGTTGCATCGTCAGCATCGTTCATATTGGGCTCTGCCATTGACGTAGTTTAAGGCGGAAAACTTTCGCCTATAAGCATTTACCCTCGGGGTCAATTAATAGTTAGCGCTCATGTATTCCAAATGAATCTGTACAGCCGGTGGACACGCGCGGGTAAGCCTGGAGCTCGACAGACTCTACACTATATGATCTTTGGGTGGCTTTTTCTATTCGATAAATTCATAAGCATTCCGGAATAACTTTTGTTTCAATTGATGCACAGCGCTGCGTGATTTGAGGGTTTTTTTTCGCGTTGTACCGATTCGTTTGAAATGCGGACGCGAACTGTTGGGTTTGCCACTCAGGGGTTCGTCTTTTATCAATTTCGGTTCTATTTATGTTTAAATAGCCGAAAGAGCGCACATCTGATGAGTGGAAATGGGTTCTACGCTCGCTGTTTTTATAATATCTCTTATTTTATTTTAATAAAATTTAATTGGATTGATTCTTCTCAAGGTTCAGAATGACTTGAAAATATGCAATGATCATAAAGGTGTGCATAGTATTTAATATTTCATATTATATGGCCGAAAAGGTCATCAGAGGTCCTTTACTAAAATGCCTTAACATTTTTCAGAGCAGTTGATAGACTGAGTGTTATCACTGGGATATACTTTTATGGCAGCTATTTGCATAAGTGTATGAAATCTTGGTGGAAGCGTGTTTAATAAAATTCTTTTAGTCTTATCAAAGGTTGCTATGCTAATATTTGTATATAATCTCAACTATCGCGGCATTGGCATCTAATTGTCTTTAGTTTTAATTGTGTAATAGATGACATAAAGATTAAACATTATTAGTGAGACACAGAGTTCTTAAATGCCATATAAAGTGCATTTATGTAGTTTAAGATCGTTCCCTAATTGAAATGCGTAGAATTTTATCTCAGTCTTGGATCGCGATAAGTAACTGACTGATAAACAGAGGTTACAACTACTTTAACGAGGAAATTAACGTCTATACCATAGATATTTGTTAAAAATGAGAAAAGGGGTAAGGTTTTTATTGATCATATTGAAAACTAGTGGGTTACCAGGGCTGTATTGGATCAAACTTTTGAGACTTTCAGAAAACAATTGTATACTGTAGAAATGTTTATTGAACAATAGTTATGTGTTAGATACGACAGTGAATAAATCCTAACTTTGGTATAATATAATATAATATAATAATCAATGATCGTTTTGGGTCCTGTGCAATTTGGCATAGATGCCACCCTGGGCAATCAGCTGCAAGTGCGTGCCATGCTCCACAATTCTACCGCCTTGAACCACACATATTACATCCGCATTCTGAATCGTCGACAAGCGATGGGCAATGACAATGCAGGTGCGTCCAGAGCAGGCGGAGTCTAGAGCCTGCTGAACCAACTATAGTGGAGAGTTGACTTTCATGTTTAAGAATACAGTCGGAATATATCAGAAATTTACCCGCTCGCTTTGCATGTCCAGAGCTGATGTTGCTTCATCCAACAAGAGGATCTTCGGATTTCTCACCAGGGCACGTGCAATGGCCACGCGTTGCTTCTGGCCACCAGATAGCTGAGTGCCACGGGCGCCCATGCGCGTATCGTAGCCATTGGGCAAGGAAATGATAAAGCTATGGGCATTGGCGCTCTTGGCAGCTGCAATTATCTCGGCCATGGGCACAGCACGACGATTGTCTCCAAAGGCAATGTTCTCGGCAATCGTGCGCTCGAAAAGCGACGGCTCCTGTGAGACAATGCCCAGTTTACGGCGTACGCCATCCAGTGTTAGATCGTGCTGAATATCATCTTGATCGATGTGCTGGAGATATTGAAAAATCCTCAATAAAAACAGTTGGCGTGTCGTTGTTGATTACTTACGATGGTGCCCTCGTCGGGATCGTAGTAGCGTTGTAACAATTGAATGCAAGTGGACTTGCCGCAACCGGAATGGCCAACCAATGCCACAGTTTGACCCTGCTGGACCTCTAGGTCAAAACCGTTTAGAATTTTCGCATCTGGCCGTGTCGGATAACGGAATTCGATGTCACGATATCGCACGCCCTCAAAGAGATTCAGTTGCTTGGCAAGCGTGTTTTTAATTGTGCCCATTGGTGACACAATGCGCGGCTTGCGATCAATGATCTGGAACAAACGATGACCGGCCACCAAGGCGGCGGTAAAGGCGGGCGTGAAAGCAAGCGATTGAGCCAGCATCATAGAGCCATATAGCAGCGTCTCAGATACTCTAAATAGAAGAATGCAATCATGAGAATGCGCCCATGCTTGGACTAGTAGGCGACCCACTTGATGATATCCTGGAAGGGCACCTCACCCCAAGAGACCAGAACGCCGCCATAACAGAGCGCTACGGCATAAGCAAAGAAAGCCGAGGCTTGCATGGTAGAGTTAAGCACCCCGCGCCAACGCAGTTTTTGTCTTATGAGAACCTCCACGTGCTGAATCTCCGCGGTGTACTGCTTGATGACCTCAGATTCGCGTCGCAGGCCGGCGATGGTGCGCACATTGGTAACCGATTCGGTGGCAATGCGACAGGCTTCCTCCAGTACTAGTTTCTCTCTAATCAATGCATTGGACATCATTCTACGAAAGTAAAACTCGCGTATGTTGAGTATACAGAGAGTAAAGTATAGATGTTTACTCACTTGGCCTCGAGTATAACAGAGCCAACAATAATCGGACAGTTGGCCAGGCAAAGCAACGCCAATTTCCAGTTATAGTACATGGAAATTGATATGCCAGAAATGAAGTTGGATAGGGCTTGGATCATGCCGCTTAGTGGAAACCCTATGGCACCTTGCACACCGGCCACCTCGCCAGACAAACGCGCTGAGAGCGCACCGACCGAGTTTTGCTCCTCATCGAACCAGCCAACCTCCTGGCTGACCATTGCCCTAAAGGTCATGGCGCGCATGCGTGTGGTCAGCCAAACACCAGCATAGTTAAACATATAGGTTTGCAGAAAGCAGATAACCCCAGTGATTACCGCAATGCCCAAGCATGCCCATGAGAGCACCGCAGTACGACTCAGCGCTACCTTCTCATCCTGCTCGGCGAGTGCAGCATAGAATTCGCCAAAGATAATGGAGAATGCTGGATAGAGACAGCCGACGGCTATGGCCGAAATGCCACCCAGTATTAGATAACACCACTCGGGCCGTGAGATGCGCATAATTCGCGCAAAGGTTTTGAAAAAGTTTGGTTTCGCCGCGGCACTTTTCTGCTTTTCCTTGTTGCTCTCCTTCATTGACCTGATAATGGGCTCATCGAACTGCACGCTGTTCTTTTGGTTCTTCTCAAAGTTGAGCGGACTCGTCTCGAAGGATTTTTCGTAAAGCGCTAGACTTTTGCCTACAAAGCACGCTTCCCTTAGTCTAATGCTGAAAATGGTTAATATTGTAACTTACGCTTAGCCTCATCTATATTCTCCTCCTTTTCCTGCTCGTCTGGCGCCTTAAAGTCTCCTGCCTTAACCATGTTATAGTAGGCGCCCTCCAACGCCATCAGATCATCATGTGAGCCCTCCTCCAGTACTTTGCCATCATGTATAAAAACAATTTTATCTGCACCACGTATAGCCGAAAGCCTATGTGAAACCACAATGGTGGTGCGTCCCTTGCTGGCCAAATCCAAAGCTTGTTGCACCAGTTTCTCGGACGTATAGTCCAATGCCGAGGTAGCCTCTGCGTTGTAATGGGGCGTTGAAGAGCACATATTTTAGAACTGTTTCCAGTCAGGCGGCCTACTTACCATCGAGAAGTAATATTTTGGGATTCTGTATAAGGGCACGAGCAATGGCTATGCGTTGCTTTTGACCGCCTGAGAGCTGGGAGCCATGTTCACCGATCATAGTGCGGTAGCTCTACATGGAATACAAGCAAGGATCAGTCAGGATCACGCTCTAGCGTCGCGTCTCTTACCTCTGGAAGATGGCTAATAAAATCATGAGCCCCGGCTTGTTGGGCAGCTGTTTCAATTTCCTTCTGTGTGGCATTCGGCTTGCCATAGCTGATGTTTTGCGCTGACAAGAGTTAATTTTCATTTATAGAAGTATAGAAGTATAAGAAGTATCCCATTTACCTATAGTGCCCATAAACAGCACCGGTTCTTGTCCCACTACAGCAATATTAGAGCGTAGCCATTGTATATTATATTTGCGTATGTCCAACTCATCCAAAAGCACAGCGCCAAAAACGGGATCGTAAAAGCGCTGTAACAGCTGTATACAGGTGGATTTACCGCAGCCCGAGGGACCAACTAGCGCTACAGTTTGACCCGCTCGGATCTTGATATTCAAGCCGCGATGCACGATAATTTCGGGACGCGTAGGATAGCGAAAGAAGACATCCTGAAACTCGACATCGCCACGCAGGCCATAGTTCAAAAGTTTGCCATCTGTGGACAATGGATCGATTTTCGAGGACAAATCAATGACTTTAAACAGATTGGTCGCACAACCACGCGCAGTCGCAAAGGACTCGAGAAAGGGCGCCGTGCGGGCAATGTTATCCGCGCCCACAATAATGCCAAAGAAGGCCTGCGGAGAAATGGGTAGTTAAATGGAGGTTTTCTAGAGTTAAGCTTTGTCGAACCCACAATCATCAAAATAGCTGGCGTATATTCTTTATCCTCCACATAACGATCGTCCAAAATGAGATTCACGCCATACCAAAACGCGCCCGCACAGGATAGAAACAGCATGGACTTCAGAACCGCATCGCTCACGCCGGAGAAGGCGCCCTTCCACTGACTGGCCTTGCGGGCGGGCACGAGTAAGCTCTCGAAACGCTCCACTTCCTGTTTCTCGCCACCAAAGGAGACCACAGTGCGTATGGCGTTTAGGATCTCTTCCGCCAGATTACCTGCGCCCGCATAAGACTCCTGTTCGCGTGCCGTCAGCGTGCCTTGAATCTGTGATATATCATAGAATGAGCTGTTAGTGTTGAGAGTGGGTCAAGGCACGAGTTCTTACCTTTCCCACGTAGTAGTTGACGACGATGACGAGTGGTATGTAGCAGCTCACAGCTAGCGTCAGCTTCCAGCCATAGCCAAAGGATATGCCAACCGTTATGACAAAGCCCACGATTAAATAGAGAAAGTGGCCCACTTTCTCTGATATGCCATCGCGGATCTTTTCAATGTCGCTTTAAGAAAATGGCATGCCATTACATGTTAGCTTAAAATGCCTTCTTTATAGGCAATTATTGATCGGATGGAAAACAAAAATATTGTCATGCAACCTATTTTCTCAAATGTTCCACATTTGTTGACTACAATTCCTTGTTATTAGGGTTTATGGCAGCTATTCAGTCAAAAGTTAGTTAGTCGACTGATTGTCAACTAGTTATACAGTTGGTTATGCATACTACCTATAATACTTACTCCGTCATGCTCTGGACAAAGTTCTGCTTGGTGGCCAGATCGTGCCAGCCAATATCCTGTCGCATAACCGACTCGAAGAGTTTGATACGCATGCGTGTCACCTGACGCAAGGCAACAAAATTAAATATATCTACCGAAAATATGCCCGATATGAACATGACAACCGAGGTGATGGTGAGCAGAATGCCATACGAAATGGAGTCATCGTAGAGTGCTTCGTTGTTCTCCTCGCGTGTGGCGTTGGTTCTGTATCATAGAGATTAGGCTCAACTTAAAATCATTATCGTTGGCCAACATCGGTACTCACAATTTCTTGCCGCCTCCCAAAAGGGGCAGGGCATGCACCGTTGAGCTGGTGCCCACTTGCATGGCACGATCCACCAACATGGCAGTAAATTCACTATAAACAATGACCACGGCGGGCAAGGTGAGCGCTTTGATGCAGCACATGATAAAGCCAACGAAGAGCCATAAGAGTTCGCCATATGTGGAGAAGCGAAACAGTTGCCAGAAGCTAATCGGGGGTGTGGGCTCCAGGCCCGGGGCCACTGGTATTTCTTCCACAGACTTCTCATCGCTCGTTGTGATGGACGCCTCGTCGCGATCCCGATCCATAACTGTAACTGACAGTGGAACAATTAAACGTGCCATAAGTATTCAACAGGCCATCGCACTACAACAACCAGACTACATTTGCTAGAGACGAACAGACGCCAAAAAGGTTAATTTAATTAGGCGACAAATCGAGAATCATTTCGAGTCGCGTTGCAAGATTGTTGTTGCCTTGTCATTTCTGCTATTGACCCCCGGGGTTAACAAGTGAGGTGCCATATCTTTGCTTAAATTTTCCACAGATTCTTGCATTAACTTAAACACGAGCTTGCTCGAGACTCATTTATTTAAAAACAATTCCCACAGAACATATTTCTTTTATTGATCTCCTTGTGTGCATATATATATATATCGTCTTACGCGTGTTCACCTTTAGCACTGTACTGTATCCTTTGGTATTTGTTCACAATTTATTCCAGTTTAGTTCTTACAGTTGATGACCGTTACACACGATCGCCCCAGCGCGACTGACTGCGGATCGTTTGGGTGCTGTCCATTTAAATTTCTGAACGTTATGTTTATTCTGTGCGTTCCTGGCTTTAATTGATCGTACTCGTAAGAGTTTCGATTGGACTTGCAAAGAGTTCCACAACTGAGACACAACTGTTATCTTAGTGATCTTTAGATTGATCAGCTCTTATACTCAGTCTCTTATACTCTTCTACATGCTACTATTGACTAGCTGTGTAAAATCATTACACTCTTTCTCTGTTAATCGGGGTCTTGATTTTTTCTCCATATCCACACATGCATCACTTTCCAACGGTTATATGCATACTACCAATGCTTTCTCATAGAAATCTGGAGGAACACCGCAAATACCATTACCCAGTCCCGTCTTTCTTTTGGAGTCTGGGGGTGTCTACAACGTTTTCTGTTATATTTCTCGGAAGCTCTCTCGAGTGACCCAAATTAATTGTGGTATTCTCAATAAATGACCATGACCCTTAATAATACGTATTTTTATTGGATCTAGATTTTTATTTATAAAACATAGCTGATGGTATATCAACTTATTTACAGTTTATATAGTTGACAGTTTAATAGTTGTTGACCTATATATGTACATATATGTGTATTTATTTATATAGATACATTGCGGAAGTGTTTCATAGTTAATATATAAGACTATTTGACCTAAAAACGTATTTTGATAAAAATCGCATATCACATATTGTGTTGGTTTATATTTACACTGCCTACACGATAGGGATTTTTAATAAAAGTATTTGTTATCATGCATAAAAGTACTTGTGTATCTAGTCTAATATGGCAAGTGCCAAAGAAATTATAAGAAATTCCAGTTATTATTAGGAAACATTTATATATACACGAACGAGGTCCGTACAGTTTAGGGACGAGAAATAGAAATAGGAATCTATAATGTGCGTTTAGTTGAATTTTTTTTTGGGAAGTTATATTTAAAGAGTGATATGTGGTACTCTTGTTAAACACGATCTATACAATATGGTGAAAGTTTTATGCGTTCTTTATGTATCTCAAGTTGCTAAGCGCATTTCTTCAACAGTTAAATTAAGCTTAAATCAACTCTAAAGACTATGCGACATTCCGCTTACTGATCTCTTAAAGTTTTCGAACAACTTTTCATAACTGAAGCTAACATAATATCGTAGAAATGGTTCTGGGTGGCGTTAGGCCAAAATATTTAATCCTAAGTATAACTATGTTTAACTCTGTTCAAGAAAAATCCGCATCTGAGCGGATCAGCTGCTTACGTCCTAACTAGCCAAACAATGCGGCTATAAACGATTCCTAGAAAGCTATTTATCCATAACAATATAATCGATGCTCATACATAGACCTCGCCCGTTTTGGGCTCTGGCTTGTGCTTGGCCAGCGTTGATGGCGCGGATGACGCATTCGCTGTGCCGCCCACCATTCCGGCTGCATCCTTGCCCCGAGGCGGAGGTATTGCTGATGCGGCATCCATTGAATCCGTTGGACCTGCCGAACGCACTGAGGAGCGCTGGAAGTTCGGATCCTGTAGATTCAGGCTGAGATTGAAACTATTGTTGCGCGATATATTGGCAGGCCCATTCAGCGGCTTCACTGAGAGCAAAGCCGTTGTGGTGATGCCCCCGCTGCCGTTGCTGGAGCCGCTGCTGTTGTGGGCATCTACACTGTCGCCGACTCCACCTAGCTCCATAATGGATAGGTTCGAGGGCGTGCGTTGTATGGAAAGGGAAACGGGTATTGTGGTGATCACATCGTTGGGATCAAAGCCACTCGCGGTGGTTGTTATTGTGGGTAACTGCGCATTGGCGGTCAGCGGCACAATGCTCAACGTGCCCGTTGGCATGGACTCGCCGGCGCTGGTGGACACGGTGAACGGAAACGAGAGTGTGGTTATATTGGTTTCCGTTGGCATTGCTGTGGAATAAAGGGAAATCAGAGATTGGTACTCATATTGCCAGGAGTCGACTTACAGCTTGCAGTATAGCCATCCGTCAGTCTCGTCGGCATGACGGCTTGGGCAAGCGCTGCTGTGGCTGGATGCCCTGGAATCAGAGTATTATTGGATGATGAGCTATCCATTTCTTTGATGGGCGACAGCAGCAGTGTGCCCAGCACCTGGCCGCTGTCCTGGTGCAAATTGGTGCCGCTGGCTGTGGTGCTGTACGACGGATACATGCCGCTAGTGCTTTGGGTGCTCAGCTGTTGTGGTGCCATTATAACGGCACTGGTGGCTACAAGGTGCAATTGCATTGGTTTGAGCTAAAGTGGTGCAAAATCGAACAGACGACTTACCCGTGTTGGTACTACCATCCTTGGTCACCTCCGGCGTGGGTATGCGTGGCCGTGTCTTGGCCACATTGATATTAAGACCATTTAGTTTGGAATCTGTGGGTTAAGTTGGGTGGTTAGATGATTCTCTAGTGCCTATAGCTCCTAACATACTTTGCTTTATCAGCTGGCGGTGTGCTCGCAGCGACTTGCGATGCACAAACTTCTCGTAGAGACTTGGTTTGGTCTGCTGCGACCCCGGCGGCTGTTGCTGCTGATTGTGCTGCTGCTGCTGAAGTTGCTGTTGCTGCAGGATTGACAATGGCATGCCAGATTCGGGACTAGAGTAAACAGAGTTCAAGCGGTTGCGCGTAAAAGGCATGCCGCCCGAAGAGTAGGCCGTGGACTGGCTGCGCATGGAGCCCATGCGTGACAGCTGACGCACCAGCCAATTGTTCTTGCGCCGCTCCACCATGGGCGTGTCCACGCTCTCCTGAAAAGTCAATGGTAAGATTAACACAGAGCTCTTTAAAGTTTTGACGCAGGTCGCACTCACATAATCCGCATACACATCATCGCTGGGCATGCGCTTGCCACCACCTGGTATTATGTTGGCATACATGGCATCCTCCTTCTTCACCTTGTAATTCTCCGCTGAGCCCTTCGGCTCGTTGCGTCGATAGTGCTCTGAGGCCACGGTATAGGGCAATTCTTTGGGCACCACACACTCCCAATACTGATCTCGCAGCAGTTCCGGATGCTCCTCGTGCATCTCATCCACAATCATGTAGGCGGCCTGTAGAAATCGAATAGAAATTAGCGCGTGCCAAAAATGATGAAAAGTGGAGCGGTCAGCGCCATTGTATGGTACGTGTTTGCCATTTCTGATGATGCCACTCTTTAATGTCTGCCCACAAAAAAACATACTACACTTCAATAAAAAAAAAGAAACATGCACTAAAAAACCTAATTACATCACAGACACGATCGGCCCACTCCCCACTTCGAAAACCAATGAAAAAGTGAAATTTTTCTTGTCTTTTAATTGTTTCATAATGCACGAGCAAAAACTTATTTAAACAATATTTCTCAGTGCTCTATATACCAATGTCTGAGTTGGCTAACTCATTGTCAAGTGTCACGTTTTGGTGTGTGAGCCACGAGAGCTATTAAATGCTAACAGTTAAATAACTTATTATTCATTAGCCCATTTGTTCTCATCCGTGCCTATTCTTGACCAAATGATTTTCAATGTAAAAGGCAAACTCTGCTCCTAAGCTGATCATAACGAACAGAAAAACAAAAACATCAAACTCAGAAACAAAACAGTCAATGATAAAAAGCTCTACAAAAGAGGTTTCAATGTTTTTTTTTAATTTTTTTATTTTATTTTATTTTTAACAGAAAACCTGTTTTCAATTTACTTTTGCCAATGTGTGTTGTAGTTGTGTTTGTTGTTGTTGCTGTTGCTGTTGGTGCTGCCGTTGGCTTTGTAAATAATTGCAAGCAGCCAGCAACAACAGACCCCAAACTCAGAGATATAGCCGCACATACATATTGTTTACACATACATACACATATGTATGCACATTCGTACTTATACATACATATTCTGCACATGCAAAACCCTCCTCGCAAAGCAGCAAGTTTCTTTACACCGACTGAACTGGTATACCCTTCTTGAAAATGCTATCCTTTTTGGTGTCATCCGAAGTATAAGACTTTTTAAAAATGTATTAGATTTTATTTGTGCGTGAGCCAGACCAGCTGTTTACTCTACAATGCCATATAAACATCTTTAATTTTTTGTTTTTTCCCTGATTAGACTACAAAAACTCTGGTAAGATTTTATACAACTTTCTACCTTCTTTATTTAAGTTTTTTGCTTCAGTTTCAATAGGGTCATCTGAGTTTACCAACATAATCTATTATATTACGAATTCTCTGTGCCTCGCTCCGAGTAGGGTACTCATTTAGTCGTCATGACCACTGGCAAACTCCATTTACCTTTGCTGTCGTTAAGTATTAAGCGCCTTTTGCATTTAGCGCGTGGCAAAAATGTTTTCTTCCTTTCGGCACAAAAAGTGAGTCTGACTCAAAAAAATAAACACACCATCTCCATAATTATACACATATCATACTAACCCAATTTTTGCGGGCATACAAGGGTAATAGACAAAAACTCTGACAGCTTTTAACAATGGTTATTTTAGTTGATAATAAATTTGAAACAAACTTGACAAGCGTATGGCTGAGTTTAGTACATTCACCTATTGGTGTTTTATTTATTTGGGTGCTAACTAATTGCAGCCTACATATTATAAATTTTAAAGAGATAAGTTTTTATATATACCCAGTATCTCTGTTAATCTGAGTGTAGATCTCTCGACACCTGTTTGCTTATTGAGTATTTCTCATTAAAAATTAAACCCATGTTATATATATATATATTTTTTTTGTTTTTTGGCAAATTCACGCTAAATATAATTGACTAAGGTTGACATCAATTTAAAGTATTCCGGTTTTTCACCTGAGGGTATTTTTTTTTTCTGCACACAGTTTCTGTGGAATGGGGAAGCTATAAATGTTTAATAAGCTAAAGTTCTACGATTTGTCATACAAAATTTATATATCTTTTTATAATTGATGTCTTGAATATGCCTCAGCAGAACAATAATTGATTGTATACATAAAAGCGGGAGGACTTTCAGCTTATAGGCCAACTTACCTTGATGTGTCTATCGATTAGCCAATTTAACTCGATGTCATCGTCATCTTCGCCGAAGGGGTTGATTAGCACCTCGGCAACTTTAAGCCAGCCCACAAAGAAAACGAACTGCAAAAAGTGAATGCAATAAGATCGTTAGACAACATTCCAAAAATTATCATGAAATTATCTCAATTAAAGCTAAGCATGGCTCGTGTATCGTAATGTTAGTTTTAGGGTGTGTATACGTGATAGCTTCATGTGAGTGGCACGTCGAAAGTTTTTCCATTCTCTTTTTTTTCCTTAATTTTAAATTTAATTTCGTACCTCGTAGGTAGCGAAATTAACAGTTATTAATGACAGCTCCTAAACATGGTTGGAAAAAAACACTTGTTGCTGATTTTTATCTGAGTCGAGAAATGCCTTTCGTCAAACACACAAAGCGAAAATGCCAATTTATTATTTCGAACGTGACTGCAAGTCGTTTACATAACGCAAAACACTTGAAATCTGCCTGCATTCGAAGGGAACCGCAAAAACCAAAAATCAAAAGCAAAATATTGTAGAAACAGCGACAACAACACATCTACTACAATATCCATATCGCGACACGATATAGATGTCTTTGATCGTAGTCATATCGTTGACAAGGTATACCCATTACGTTTGGCGGTAGCCTCAATTTGAGTTTCAATTTCTGCTGTGTTAATGATCCACAAAACCGCGAAGTTTTTTACAATTCGCAAAACGGTGAGACGTGGAAATTTCTATGATTTATGGTAAATAAAGCGGAACGTGCAAATTAAATAAATACATTTCGAATTCCGGGTTTTTTTTTTGTCTTTCAATTCGTGCTTGCTTACCTGTAAAACCGTAAAAAATGGAAAGAACAAATCGGGATCCTCTCTGCCATTACGATCCACAACATTTGGCAACATTTGGCGACCCAGCAGGGCGGCTATGAAGTATGTGTAGAGCACCAGGGTAACCACCTATAAAAATAGTTAAAATTCATTAGATTTAAGAGTTCACAGATAAATTGAAAGATTGCTGCTGCCATTCGTTAGTTTCTTTTCTATTTCTTTGTTTTACTTCGTCTGTTCATTTCAAGTATTCGCATCCGCTCGAATGCTTATCTAAACTCTCTGCTTGCAGCATGACGCATCGCAACAAGTTGTCGAGATTGAAATAAACATTTGAAATTGAATATTCCATCGTGGGGGTATAGCTCAGGGGTAGAGCATTCGACTGCAGATCGAGAGGTCCCCGGTTCAAATCCGGGTGCCCCCTGGCAAATGCATTTTTTTGTATTCTACTTTTTTCTACAGCCGCCCACGCTTACCTGTGTATAGACCAGCGGCACGCAGACCGTGTCATAGCCAATCAGACCACCCAAGCGTCGTCTGATATCGGACAGCTCCACGAGTATGGTCTGCACTATGTGATCCGAGGCAATGAGTCCTTCCTTGCGTGCTCGGTTGATGATGTTTGTGGCCCAGACCAAGGGCATCCAGTACTTGGACATGGGGCTCTTCTGATTCATCGCCTCGAATATCTTCATCTCAGATTCGTGCATCAGACCCGCATCGACCAGGTGCTGTGTGGTAGGGAAGCGACGCTTAACGCGCAGCGAGATGCGTTGCAAGGTTATGACATAGGCCAGGACCATATATCGCATAATATTACGACGCATAAGACGACCAGTTTCATTCTGTTTCAAAGAGGGTGAACGAATTAGAGGCGTCTTATCGGGCAATTAGGGCGTGACCACTCACATTAACGACTCCCGAGGAATTGGGTATGGCGGCGCTGATGAACAGGGCCAGCGTATCCGGCCAAGGCAGCAGGCGATATTGTTCCCACCAGCGCTTGACAACCAGATTCACATAGAAGCCCAGCACAAACGACATGGGTATGTTCTCGCCCTGTTGCGCAAAGTACTGGCGAATCTTGTTGAAGATACTGCCAACAAAAAATATAAATATATATATATATATATAATCTTTATCATCTATCTTTAAAGCTGATGTTTACTTACGTTTGCTGGCTGGGAGTGAGTGCGAATCGGTAAATGACATTTATGGTATAGTATAAACACAAATAGGCGATTAATTCACGCCACACTAATTTGTAAACGCTGCCGCGCCATCTATAATTGTTATATAAAAAAAAAACAGATATAGCATAAAAGATTAGAGATATTAATTTTAAGCGCTGTGCAAAATTTATGGCCCAACACAAAAAGCTGCCTGGCATTTGGTCAATGAACGGCTTCGACTTTGAGCTTGTAACCATCCAGTTTTCACCTGACACAGCTCCGAATCTATTTCCTTATAGCTATTGCTCAGGCATCACCCTACTAATCAGCCGCATCACATTTCAAATTCATTTTAAAATATTCCATGCTTAATGGCTCTCTAGTTCTGCAACTAATTTTTTTTCTTCTCAGTTCTCGCATGTCAGTTCCAATGTATTTGCAGGTTTTGATATGTTGCCATATGTTATAATTATCTGTATAACCTCGGCGCATCGCTTTGATTGAGAATAGAACAGGAATTGCGGCTCTAAGCTGAACTTTGGGGTCTTTGCTTTGTCTGGCCGCATCAAGGCCTTTATGTTAATAGTATATGGGTTGGCATCCACTGTGTTGCGTGATCTGAGTTGTATAATATATGTATTACTAAATTCTAATCAGAGTTCCCAACGAACTGAAGTGGTTAAGGTGCGTTATTCAGAGCTTACAAAGAACACGTGAAGCCAATTAAAGTCTACTCATATTTTTTTTGTTCTAAAGGAAATCGAAATTAGTTATACGAGATGGCCCAATAGTAAACATTTTTATGTAATTTTCAATCTGAAAAAAATTGCGCAACAACTTAAGTGAAATCGTCTTAAAAACCCTGAGACCCATAAACCTTTATTATTTCAGAGAAATATAAAAAATGTAAAATTTTGTTTCATTTTCAGCGACATCACGGATTTCGGATTTTATAAGATAAGATGTACTACACTTTCTTAAAGGGAAATACTTGTTGAAGTTATTAAAAATAATATATGCAACAAAATTGCGAATTTAATAATAGATCGTTTCAGACAGTTTTACAAGTTTTTAAACCTATGGGTAGAGTCTCCAATTATTTTTAACTAATTCTCTAGCTTAACGTATTATAAATAATTAGATTTCATATAGCTGTCTCATAAACATAAACTGACGGCTACTAAATATTTAATTTTCTGTTTGCTTTCAGACTATTGTCTTATAACTTTAATCTAGACAAACTGGCTGATAATCCCACATATTTTATTATATTGGTAGTCACTGTAGACTTTCATCTTCTTGTGCTGTCTTTCTTAAATTTTGTTATATCAAACAAGTGCTTTCGTTGGGAGTGCCTGACTAGGCGGATACCCTGTGTCGAGCTACCGTAACAAACACACGAACTTTCCTTTCTCTGGATCTGTGTTTCTAGCTCTAATAATCCTCAAGATATGTTTCAGAAGCAGGATGTTGTTATTCTTATCGATAATTTTAATCGATAATCGTGGAGAAATTATCGATTTTTCTTGCCATATCAGGAGAATGTACATTCTTTAGGCTTATGTTAAAATTCTCAGAGGTTAATGGTTCATATTTGATGGACGGTCGAACTGGGCACCCTGCACATTTTCAAGGTTTACAGGGCATTTTAAATAATTTAGAGGTTGGTTCTATTTTGTGTATGGACACAGTTTTAGTTCTTGTTCACATTCTAGCGCTGCATAGCCATCTATTCTAACTCCAACGAGACTTATTCTCCTGTTCTCTTCTGGCCAGAAATGGTACAGCGAGTGCTGACCGTCACGGGGAGTCTCTCCGGCTGTTGGTTACGAGTGACTGCACTTTGGAAACAATTAATGCGAGCTGAGTTAAAAAAAAAAAGCAAGCAAACAACAGCTGACAGTGGGCACTGTGACTGGTTAGTATACATATGGGATGTTAATTACACTGGTAAACACTGTGCGACTGGCCGGGCTATGACTAATGCGAAAATTACCAACAGAGTCTATTGATAGGCGACCCAATTGGGGACGTGGTTCTAGTGAAATGCCCACGACTGTACTCACTTCCATAGGATTTTCCAGAAGCAGCCAAAGTTGCTGCCATTGGGCACTTCGCCCGCATACGAGACGGTCATGTTGCAATTGTTCTAGCGATATGCTGCTTAAGTTGTAGAATGTTGTTATTGTTGTTGCACACTTTTGATTGAGTCCAATTTTGTTTTGGCTAAGTTAGGCGAATTTGATTCGGCTACGCGTCATTGACAGCGGCATCGAAGTCGACGTCGCCGCCGCATTGACGGCTGTGTCTAGCAGCCGCTCCACACCCCCAGCTGGCGCTCAGCCTGCTTGTTATTGCTGTTGTTGTTGTTGTTGTTGTTGTTCTGTTGTTGTTGTTGCTGCTACATTAAAGCAGGTGAATTTGTCTTCAGCTGAAACACAAGAAGTGAGAGCGCCGAATGCGACACACACGTTCAGTTAACTGTAAAGTTATTCACCAACACAAGTGCAGCTCATGCAAATACACTGCAAACAAAATAATTTTAAGAAATATAACAATAAAAACAAACAAAACAAAATGAAAAATAGCTTTAAATAAATTCCAACACGTTCCGAAGAATTGGACTTTACATTTCGGTTAATATATTTTGTTGCTGTTTTTTATTTTTTATTTCTTATTTATAATATTATACTAAATTTTATTGCATTTTTGCGTTTTTCATACACTTTCAGTTAGGGTGAAATTTACAAGTTTTCAATAATTAAACTTAACGCAAGTTTTCATAACTTAACGCAGGTTGTTTTTTATGCTTTTGTCTTGCGCCTTCAGCTCTTGTTGGCCTTTGTTTTGTTATCAGTACGTTGGGCACTTAAAGATCACACACTTAAGGACAGGATTTCCCCACACACAAAGCACTAACACACACACACACACACACACACACACACACACACACACACACACACACACACACGAGAGCTACTTATATGGAACGCGTTTCTGGTGCCTCATTGTGTTGATGGAGACTGTTTTTAGGTATTTTCTGCTGAAAACCTTGAGATTGTCGAAAATTTTGGCAGTTGCTTTTATTTTTTATATATGTACATATATATTTCTGCCAAGTCAGCGTCGATTTTGTACTGTACAATTCGCATTTCGCCTGGGGTTTTTTAGTTGATGTTGCGTCTTATGTGAGCATTTTATATTGATTAATCGAGCGCCTTCGGCTGGGATAAATTGATCTGATGTGTTGCTTATGTTGAATATATTTGTGGAATTCACTTGAATTCGAATTGAGTATCGCAAACCTGTTGCCCTGCAGTTATATTTACGCTTTGTCTCTAGTCAGGTATCTTTCGAGCACCTTAAAAGCTGCAAATATTTGCATAACATATAACTGACCGTCAATATTCATTGCTAAAAACTGGTTCCCAGTGGACGCAATTTTCACTAAGGCGCGTTAATTTCGTTGATAAACACACCGGTGACAGTATCTAGTCGGACTCTATCTATTAAAATGTACAACTCGAATAGTTATAGCCACTAACAGCCAACAGCTAACAGCTAACGGCTAACCGGTTTCCTGGGCTTGGAACTGTGCCTATGCATATAGCATATAGCATCTTGAATTTAGTCACGCCGCCTTTTAATTGCGCCTTCCCAGCTGCAATGGCAGCAATTTAATCATTAGCTTAAACCAACACCACCCACTGCCTCTTGACACACTTTCAGCGAGGCTCTACAGATCCGCTTCTAGTTAAAAGTTACCCAAACTGAGCTAATGCATAGAATGGAATTTTCATTTGTTTTTTTGCTAAGTGGTTATAAATATTTTATGAGATTTTCTATAACTTTAGGGGCAGGCACGTGCCAACTACCAAATTAGCTATGAATATTAGCCAACAATTACCTACTATAAGGCATAGCCTTATCTATGATAATTGTTTTTCTCAAGTCAAGTTCTAACCAATGACCCCATAAGCAAAACAAAATAGCTCTGCAGTTAAAGATAAGCGACTAAACTGTCCCCAAGATGTCAGTTGAAGACAGTTAAACACAACGTGATAGATCAACAACAAATTCTCGGCTTGACAGCAGCTCTTGAAGTTGAGATAAAACTGGCATCTTGCGTAGGCCACAAATTGCACTAGGTTGAGCAAATTGCGTATACGCCCCCCCCCGCCGCCTGCACCGACCCAAGCAAAGAAATGTTGGCCATGGCCTCAAAGTCAACGCTGACAGCGACGTTGATCGATGACGAATTTTATTCAAATATATGCCAACGCGATCCGCCGCGCTTTTCACTTTCTTTGACGTAAAAGACGACGTCGTCGAGCCGCCTAAAATGGTCACAATTTGTTTACACAATGACTGAAACTGACTTTAATACTCGAATTGTAGTTGCTGTCAAATACGCTTTTTATGCCCTTTTTTTTCCCACTCGAAATATCGAAAACATGCACACTTGCACTTTTTCTTGGGCCGCGATCTCTGCCGTTGGCTTTGAACAGTGGGAGTTTTCAGCTTGATTAGCACACAATAAAAGCTGTAGATATATCTACGTTTTGGCTTGTTATTTTCCATAAATACATTAGGTATTTTCGACGTATTAATTTGGCTTAATTAATGAAAATTAACGTGCACATTAAGCTGTTGAAATTTATAGTTGTAAATTGTGTTTTTTTTTATAAGCCGCATTATTAGGCACAAATATTTGAATTGCTTTTTAGTTACATTAAACTATTCCGTTTTTACTAATTTTTATAAATGACACTATATCATTTATTACTTGTTATTTTTTATTTATACATTTTTTTTATATAAGCTTGTCATGTTGTTGCATTATCGCATGTAATTGCTTAATTGCCATTGGATTTCAATTTCTTTTATTACTTATTACTTTTCTAATGGCTGTCCCGTCTCTGATGTCAGTTTTCATGCTCATTTCACATCTTCAATTGAAAAATTTCATCCCAATTTGGTCAGTTTCGCGTTCTGTAAATGCCCAGCGATACCTTAAAGAGCTGCTTACACCCAGAACTGTTTATGCTTGGCTCGAATGCCATTACGTGCCGCAGACACGCGCCTACGATTACAGCCACAGATACAGATACTCTTAGCCAATAGATACACGCATCTGCTACGTGTATCTGTAACTGTGGCGATTGGTCTACACAGCGTTGCGGTGCGCGTACTTTAAGCTGCCCAGCTTTAAAAATATCTTACGCGATCTTTTATATATCTCACATGCATATATATATATATATATATATATATATATATATATATCACTTTAGGAGCAACTGCACTTGCGCATATTTTCCGTATAACTTCGCATAACGCGTGTTTATATTTTTTTAGTATGTGGCGTGCGTGTATATAACACACTTCTGTTTAGACATTTATTTGTTGATTATACAAAAAAAAAACAGCAACAAAAAGCGTCTGTTTTTCTTTTTTTAATTTTATTTCGGAGCTAGCCCGTCGCTGGGTTGATTGTTCCGCACGATCAACGAGGCGAGTGAACAACGAGAGGTTTGGGAGCTGCCAAAGCGGCTTTAGCTTCAGCTTTGTAACATACCGACGACGGGTTTATCGCTGGCTGCTCGTTCCGATTCCGATCTCGATTTCGATTCCGAACGGCAACGGCCACAACCTGACGGCACTCTAAACTCAAGTAAACTGCGCTCCGGACCAGAGTACATGCGGCTCTTAACTCACATTTTCAGTGTTGAGGCTCATTGAAAAACGTATTTTTTTCCATTTTTTTTTTGTTGGCAACAGGTAGAAAAAACTTACGCTCCCGCTTCGCCGTGAAGGTGTGCGTGTATGTGAGCGTATGCCAAGCGCAGGTGAGAACTGGCGCTCTCTATGCGAGTGTGTATGAAAGTGTGTGTGTGTGTGGTATGCTTTTGTGCAGCTTATGCATCAGCTGTTTTTAGTCTATAAGCCGAAAATCGACAGAGAGCGCTCAACTGACCAAGTCGGAGCTACAAACGAGTGAGAGGAAGCGAGAGAGTGTGTGAGCGTTAGAGTGAACAAGAGCGTAACATATAATAAGAGTGGAAGAGTTGTGCTTAGAGCCAGGGCAGCAGCTTCGCATTAAAATGAGCTTAACTATTTTATGTAAACCATATACAACATTTATTTAAAGAAAATGTTTTTAAAATAATAGAGGATCAGGTAAAATGTGTTCTAATTATGAAATTACAAGTACCAATAAGTATACTTAACTAGAAAAATATTGATAAATATATTTAACGTACGTTTATGCATGTGCTATAATAGGCAAGTTGTTATTTTCCATAATTCTAAATTTGTGTATAGGAAATCCATTCTTGTATGTTTTTTCATCACAGTGTTGCAAATAAGAATTAGTCCAGGCTGGTCTCATTGTTGAATCTTTGATCTACATACCATTGGGCAGCACTGTTATTGCCCGGGCACAAAAGTGTAGCATGCTTTTAGGCAACAATTTAATAGCATAGTCAAATTATTGACTTATTTGCCACAATAAAGTAAATAAAACTTTATTTTAGTGGTAATTGAAAGCAAGAAGATTCTTATATCATATTTATGCTTAATGCATGTGTCTTATGTATTTACTGAAAAGAATATAAATGCATTTCGATTTCAAAAACTATATTTATAAACACCTTGTAAAGGTGAACAGAGATTGCTTATAAGAAAACTACCCATGTAAATAACAAGATCATTCTTAAGTTACTCCACACAACTCATGCTTTGAGCGCATTTGATATCTTCGGCCGCCGTGTCTGATACCGCAGGCCGTGCTCCATGTAGGTGAAAGGTGGATTTGGTTGGGTCATACAGAAATACAGACCTTTCGCATTGCTCGGATAGATGAGGCCAATGTTGAGTGTGTTCTCAAAACTGCAATCGCCCTGCCTGAACTTGCCCCAGTTTTCGCATTTGGTGGCAGGTATCATGACGCCCTCGATGAGTGCCTCCATGAAGAGCACAAACGGATACATATGACTGCAGATCTTGCTGTCGCAGCCCGGCTGCAGCTTCTTGCGCGGAAAGTAGCCAATGCCATTGGGATAGATGTCCACATGACCCAGTGGCACACGAACACCAAACACATCGCCCTCGCCGTGCAGCACCACAACGCGTCCCGCCACGCCCTGTCTGACCAGAATGTCTGTGGTGCGGCACATGGTGGCCGGATCGATTGCAATCAATTGACCCACCTGCTGCTTGCTGCTCTTGGCATATAAATCAGCACCCAATGCGGCTATATTAGCGCCTACCGAGTGCCCTGCCAGGGTAATATCCTGCGCCGCAATGCCCGCATCCGTCAGGGCGCTCAAAAGCTTGTATATGGAGTAGCCATGCACGGAGAGATGATGACGCACTGTGTAGTAAAGTTGGGCCACATGTGTGGCAAAGTCCACCACAATGACATTGAGATCCCGACGCGTCGTCTGCAGCAGCGTCAAGTGTTCCTGAACGCTGAAATAGCTATCGGCCGTGTGGAAGGCATTCACATAGATTAGAGTCTTGCGCTGCGGATTGATGTCGAAGTCGCGCAGCTCTGGCATAGACTTTATGGGCAGCTGGACACTCTGATTGGTGATGGTCATGACATGCAGACGCGCATCGCTGGGATTGATGCCCTCAAAGAGCGCCATCACACCCTCATCGACCGGCGCATCGCCTGAGTTGGGATTGGGGGTATTATTAGAGATCTGTTCGAAGTCGCTCTCGTTTCCTTCAACTTACAAAAAGCGCGCCAGCCGCGATTCAGTTGCTGCGTTAGCATCTCCAGATTGTGTTTTTGTATGCGATCAATGCTTGCGGACGCTTCTAACTGTCGCGTATGCCAGAACACGATTAGGCATAGCTGCAAGCCCCATCCTGTCCAGAACTGTGCGCTTTTTCTGGCTGTGACCCGTTGCATCGCTTAACAATTTGCCAAGCTCAGCGCACAGCTGGCCACTTTTATAGCCAAGCTAAGAGTGAGTGGCAAATGTTTATCGCTGCTCTGGAAGCTGCTTATCTGCCGCTGAATTTCAGTTCGGGTTGCGGTTTCTATTTCGGCTTTAACTTAATTTGCATTCTGCTGACTGCAGCACGTCCGAAACAACTCAATTGGATTCGAGCTGATGCTCTCTGTCTGGCATTTGTCTGCGATTCCGCCACAGAACCACTCAAGATCGGGCGACTGCTGCCAGATAAGCGTGTTTGACGCTGCACGTTTCGCAGCAACCAATGATAAGACCGTTGGAAGAGTGGGAAGGGGGTCTATATCTATAAACAGTCTTCAGTCGATTGATTATCGTGGATCGTGCCTCAATAAGAAAACGCTTGCTTTTGGGGCTGCTTATTCTGATTCTTTTCATTGAAGTTCTTTTTACTCTTGATTATGTAGCATAGTTATCGATATATATATGTATTTTGATGGGTGCGAAAAGACAACTAGGTGCTAAATGTAAATTTGACTATATATATTTTAATTATATATTGTTTTTTAAAACCTTTCTTGCTGTAAATTTGACTAGCGCTCGTTCGTAGCGTGCGATTTAGTTCAATATTTACGTGAATGAGGTAGCCATGGCTGTTATTGGACTCCCGGAGAGTTACCAGTAAATATACCTAAAACTACGTGAGTTTTTATTTTAACAACATTTCTCAGAACGGAAAAAAATAAATAAGAGTTTTTGTTTTTTAAAATAAAACTTAAACTTTAAAAATTTATTTGAAACGAATACAAAAAGCATTTTAAAATAATAAATAAATTGAGAAATCGACTAAAAATAAACATTTTGGTAGTCAAGAATACTTTCTGCTATGCTTCACTGGCTCCATCAAATCTGATACGGATCCGCACTGTCTCGGGTTGCAGCTGCTCTCCGATTCGACTAAAATTAGCTCTGCTGTGTTCTATGTTTAATTTAGCTACTTTTTAATGTGATTCTGCTTGGATCGATGCAGATCGTTTAGAACTGTAGACCGGCCTGAACCTCAGCCATGATGTTGGCCGATTTCTGCAGCTGCTGGACTTCGGTGTCGGTGAGAATCTGCTTCACCACGGAGGTGACACCGTTGGCATTCAGTACGCAGGGCAGCGACAAGAACACATCCTTATCGATGCCATGTTCACCCTGTAAATAGAGAGTTGATATCGGTTGGTAAAGCTGTTAATATTTACCTTTCTTTATTTTCAGACTCACCAAAACGGATGTGGAGACGGCTGCCACGCTGCTGGTGTTGCGCAAGATGGCCGAGGCCAGGGAGGCGGTGCTGAGGCCAATGGCCCAGGAGGTGTAGCCCTTTAGCTTGATGACCTCGTAGGCCGAATCGACGACCTGTTTGTGCAGCTCATTCCATTTCTCTGGATCCTCGCCGGTGCCAATGGTGGGGTTCAGCTCACGCAAACGCACGCCGGCAATGTTAACGCCGGACCACACGGGCACAGAGCTATCGCCGTGCTCGCCAATGATCCAGCCGTGGCAGGAGGTGGGTGCCACGCCCAAACGCTGCGACATCAAGAAACGGAAACGGGACGAATCCAAATTTGTGCCACTGCCAATGACGCGATTCTTGGGCAGGCCGGACAGCTTCCAGGCCACATAAGTCATAATATCCACGGGATTGGACACCATCAGCAGAATGGTATCGGGACTGTACTGTGAGTGCGAAGAGACAAGGATTAGTTTGAGCTGCGAAGGTTATGTATCTTCTTGTGACCTACCTCCACCAGTCTGGGTATGATGTGCTTCAGAATGTCGGTGTTGCGCTGCACCAAGGACAGACGGGATTCGCCCTCCTTCTGGCGCACGCCGGCGGTGACAATGCACAGACGCGAGTTTGCCGATGCGGCATAATCGGTGCTGGCTGTGATCTGTGGGTTCTTCAGGAAGTTGGAGCCATGCTGCAGATCCATGAGCTCACCCTGCAGCTTATCGGCGCAGACATCGATCAGGCAGACCTCCTTGGAGACGCCCTGGGCCAAAATGCTGAATGCGCTGGCCATGCCCACCATGCCAATGCCCACAACGGTGATCTTATGTCCAGAGCTGGGCAGAACCTCAGCCACTTGAGCGAGCAGACTATCCTTTACGGCGGCCATGGCTGGAAGAGGGTAAACAATGGTTAGACACGACAGTTCTCACTGGTGAGTTGGGAGAGAGGGGGCGGGAACATTTATGCAGCATGTCACGTGCTCGTTAATCAATGACAAATTGGCAACACGAGCGCCAAAGTAAAACTAGAAAATCTGGGACACTCACACACATAAACACACGCACGAACAGACCTATGTGTCGGCGTTGGTTAACCTTCACGAAGGTCATATTTATATAAATTTGCCGATTGCTCAGCACGCAGCTCGCCGAGTTCAAGAAATAACTTATACGCAACATTGCCCGAAAAAAAAGAAATAACAAATAATTTTCATTTTCCGCGCAGTTGTCATTTTTATATGGATCCCACTTGTGACTGCTCGCACTTGTGACAATTTCAATGCGCCGTTGTCTACATGGCCAGTAATCAAGCTAATTAACGCCTAATGGGTAAAAATATTTCTATTATCAAAAAACCTTCAAGAAAATTGCGACAAGTTTTTCGGATTAACAGCGGGGCGCACTGTAACTTCGACGAAAGGTTCCAGAAAACAATTTGCAATAAATATTCCTTATCGATTGATAACTCATTCTGATTGTTCAATTAATTCAACAGTAACAGGGCATTAGGTTGCCCACTTCAAATGAGGAAGTTTGGCCATATAGAGACAGGCATACATATATTATGACGTATGGGTAAGCTTTACTATGTCGAACCCGTGTTGATCTTGTGTCAATATTTACTATAGATTTCAGATAAGATTAGGCACACATTAGTGCAATTGCAGCGCCAGAGCAGCTGCTTATCTATATGAAAATATTTATATAAACATTATTAGCTATTTTTTGCTATCTACGCACGTTTTTAATTAGAAAGCCCCACCACATGCTGAGAATAACTTTTGACCTTACCCTGAACTTGAGAGTTTTCTAATTAAAATTGCGGTTTTTATGTAGAAACCCATGAGTTATTTAAACTATAAATAAGTTAATGCTAAACTAAAAGTACATATGGCATATGCAAATTTACAGAACGAGTTAGTCGAGTGTGTTAAGTTTAAAGATACACTACGGTTGCTTGAGCCAAGGATTAAAGTATAACAACATATGTGATACACTTGACTTTTGCTCGACTATTGATGTAGATCAGGAATATTTATACTCTATACTGTTCGATATATGGGCAACTGTCTTTTTTATTGCTGAGTACTTATACCCTTTTATTCATTCGAAAAGACTGCAGGGTAGAAAAGTTATTCAGTCGAAGTAATTCCCAGTATATTTATCTACAATTTTTATATGATTCGTCACAGTGTAAAGTTAGATAAAATATTTATTATAGACTATTTGAGCACAATATGAGATCATTGCAAATTTGTTCGCTATTTTTTGTTTTTGACACTAGTCATGCTTGGCTGGACAAACTCACTTGTTGCAAGCACAAAACTTGCCACAAAGACCCACAAAAAAAGCCGGAAAGCAAATGACCTTCTCTCAAAGTCAAATTTAGCTGGTTTTTCAAATGAAAGCAGCTGTTTTTGAATTAACGACGCATGCGCCAAAATGAAAACGAAAGTGAAAGCAATTGCCATCTAATTGGGAACACCCCACCCCTCTCTCACCCAGCCGACTAGCCAGGAAGTGCTTATTGTGTGTGTGTGTGTGTGGGTGTGTGGGTGGGTGTGCAAGGCCAAGGGCGAGCTTTGCAAGTTGAATGCACTTTGACTGGGGCAAGTGCCAGTTACTCGACAATATTTAACTAGTCTTTGTTTGACATTAATTTTTATCAGTGTTGCATTTTGCATAGCTTACTTTTGATTGTTGTTGTTGTGTTTTCGTGGGTATACACTGAAAATTTATTCACTGGATATTTTTTGGCGCCTCAATTTGATTTGAGGTCGTCGACGTTCCGTTCACTTTGCGCGCTCGTTACGAACTGTTTGTGCTCCACGCGAGACTCGTTGGAATTTTGCTGCCGCCGCTGGATTTTGTAGCTGCCGCCGCTGCGCTCTCTGCCGCTGCCGTCGCAGTCGCTGCTGCTGCTGCTGCTGCTCTTGCGGCAGCTGGCGTCAGGATGAGTGACGAAATGGCCTAAACGGCATTGTGAAACTGCGAGCGAGCGCGAGCCGGCTCAGTAAGCGGTCTGCTGCTCTCTCTCTCTCTCTCTCCCTCCCTCTCTTCCTACCTCTCTCTGGCTGTCCGTGCACACTCTCCAGAGTTTTTGACTTCATTCCCAACTAACTGGGCCTTAGTCAAGGTGACCTTTGCGTCGATTTTCTTGTTGTTGGGCGTTTCATTTATTTTTAGCAATGCCTCGTGTTTATTTGACATGGATTTTCCTGGAGCGGCGGGGGAGTTTGCCACGTGTGCAGCTTTTCAAATTGTTCATTTACAATTCCTGCTACGAAAATGTATCTGGAAGATACTTTGATTTCCATGCATTTGCCTCTGTCGACGTATGCGGCATGAGCGCGTGACAGCAGCTGCATGCGAGTGTGTGTGTGTGTGTGTGTGTGTGTGTGTGTGTGTGTGTGTGTGTGTTTGTGTGGATCTACAATGTATAATGTTTGGAACCCTGCTTTGCACACGTGCCATTGATCACGTGTGTATCCAGCTAAGCAGAAAGATGAAGAAAGAAATACTCTCTCTCTCTCTCTGTCTTTCTCTCCCCTTAATTAAAGTTGGCCAACTGCCAGCCGTGCAGCAGGCTGCTTGCAGATGTTTCGCAAAATGGCATCCCTTTGTCTTTCAAGATGATATAAAAACGGAATTTTTATTCGTATATTCAATAGAATATTTTTAAGATACTTCTCTCTCCCATAAGAAAGCTAAATATTGTGTTCTTCAGTTTGGGATTTGAACCATCCATGAACCCAAGTTTTGTCCAATTTTATATTAAACTCACATATTGCCAATATTGACAATCAAGTATATATTATTTTATTCGGCCAGTACTATTTGGTTTTGTATATACATATATATTATTTTACTTTCCATCGACAATTCTATTTTAATATTGTGTCTTGCTCTTGTTTATTTGCAATTTTCTCGGTGTAGCGAGTTGATTAATTGAATTAACATAAATCAGCTAATGCTCTGGCTGCTGTGACGTCATGGCTAATGCTCACTTGAGAGTGTAAGAGGCATTGGGAGCACCGCGACGCAAACCGGCGGCGGCGTTCGTGACTGGCAACACACGCTTCGCGGTGTTTTTTCTTGTTTTCTTGTTCATTCGAAACTGATTCATTCAGAGCAATGCGTTTACCTCACTCTCCTGCTTCCTCTCTCTGCCCCTCAGTCACATTTCAAATGCAGCGATACTCATTCGGCTACGTCACAGTCCGACAATGTTGTTGGTTAGCGGGCGCTGCGGGGGAATCTCGGATGACACATCCGTCGTCTATGCAATCGGCGCGCATCTTGTGAAAGTGTTTGACCTACATCTGCCTCACACTCTTCGACCCCTGCCGAGGCTATGACGCCCTTCATGCCCTCAGTTCTGAAATCTGGCCAACAGCTTTGAGTACTCGTTGTAGCTGTTGCGTGCACTCTTCAAAACGTGTTTTTGTCTGGGTTATTGAACCCAGGCTTTGTTTCCGTTGGGTAGGGTATTTCAAAAAACTATGTCTCATTGCATAGTTCTGATTTCGTGTTGGTCTTGCTGTGAAAGCTTCTAGAAGCGCAATATCTGAATTGATATGTGAAATGTGTAAAGTCCAAGGTGCATTTAAGTTAGTTTACTTACTGAATATGTTTTATTTGTAAACATTTAATGGCATGTGCAACGATTTGTTTACTTAATTAAAATTTAATATTTCTTTTTCAATTTGAACATTGCGTTGGTTGCTGAACTGACTAAGTAACAAGAGAAAGCGCTACCTTGCGGAAGTTCAATGAACTTCTTGCTGCTGCAACTTGTTAGTTTTCAATTTCGCTACTGTCCGCTTGGCGGCGCGGCAGCTTCAAAGGAAGTCAAGTAAATTACATGTACTTCTATACTGCGTATTGATTGTTCTTTTAGTCTGGCATGACACAATAAGATTGCATTGGTATCAAAATATAATTATTGTAATATAACTTATATTAGTCTATTTTGTTAAAATTGTTAGCATAGTGTTGGGCGGATTTGTGATTGCATTTAAACTGCTTGATGTTGAAAGCCCTCTGGTTGTTGCTAAGCAGTGTACTGCTTAGGGATTCGAAGTTATACTGCTTACTCCACTGCTTTTATTCCTGTATCTTCCATTTTTAGAGCTTTGTAGAAAATGAAACGATTTGTTTACTGTTAAATTTGAAAATATATATATATGCTATGCATGAGATATTTTATAACAATGACAAGCTGTGTGTTTAAAATACCTTATAGTAATATTAAATTATAAATCTTATTACTTTGTCCGATTTAAATCCGGCCTTGTTTTATGTCCTTAAGCTAAATTTTGAATCTCAAGTTGAGAAAAAAGGTTGTACGCAATTTAAACATTAATAATACCTATCCATAAAGGTTCCGATTTTTCACATTCAAAGCTATGCCAAATCTGATCAGCAGGGTTTATTCCTTGAAGTACAGCGCCTAGATGCTTTTAAATTATGTTGATAATTTTGGTTTATCGAATTTCGAAGGAATTAAACGATTAGTATAAACATTTTAAGTTGATTTTTCTTTTTTGCTACTCCTTAAGATGCATTCCACCTGTTAACGATAGGGAATACAACAACCCAGGTTACGCAAGAGAACTTGTGCGTTTTCTAGATTACAGCCACAAAACATGACACAAACATTTCTCATGCTGTGCAGCAGCAGCAGAGTCCAATAATAATCCTTAATCTGTATTTCGCCCATTGGCAATGCGTGCCAAACTGAAAAGTGAAAGATGCAAAAGCCAATGCAACTTATGCGATAGCGCCAAGCACACAGCCAAGAAGCGTTCTTATCAATGCCAGAGGATCTGATTGCCACTCGCTGTTGCCGTTGCTGCTTTTGCTGCTGTTGCTGCTGTTGCAGCTGAAACGAGTAAGTCAAGTGGCAGAAATGGAGTGCTTCGAGTTGTTGTTGTTGTTGTTGTTGTTGCTGTAGCTGCTGCTGCTGCTTCTTTGGTTTGGAATTGCTGCTTGGCTGGCACGCAATGCGCCTCCCAGCCAGGCTAAGATGATGTCGCCGCTGCAACAGTTGCCGCGAATCGCCAACCGCCAGCCGCCAACTGCACATTAATATTCAAAAATTGCGTTTTTATGCTAATTTTCACACACAGCGGATCGTGTGTGTGTGCCTCTCGCTCTCTCTCTCTCTTTCTCTCTTGGCTAAATGACCAAGCTGTCGATAGATTACTCAATGACAAGCGAACGTTCCATTGCCCAACCCCTGCCCCTCTCCAGGCCAGCCAATGGTGGGCCAATTGGCTCAAGTAGCCTGCAGTTGTTGTTGTTGTTGTTGTTGTTGTTTTAGTTGATGATCATCTTTGTTTATATCGCGCATTGCAATCTTTTTGGCAGGCTCCTTGCTTATTATTATTATTTCTGCTTAGCCCAGACCACGACTTTGCCTCAAAATATTACTCATACGCACCGTTGTTTATTTATGTCTATATGTTGTTGTTGCTGTTGCTGACGTAGTTTAGCAATAATTAAGTTGTTAAATTGTTGCACGTAAGTCAAGTTGCCTGGCTGCACTTACCCCTTCCATCTGTACCCGCCCCCCTCCCCACCTATCATCCACCTGCCGCGTCCTCGTCGTCGTCTTCGTCGGCTGCGCTTGGTGGCTTCGCTTAATAATAATGTTCAGCTTGACTTACGATGCACGTCCTTGGGTTACTGATATATGTGATACTTAAGGTATTTATTACAAGCGATTGTAATCTCATGCCTGCATTTCTTTATACTATATATATATACTTTTTTTTCCTGCTGCAACAACAAGCGGCAGCAGCCGTCGCCGCAGCAGCAACAAAAATATTTATAGACAAGACGCCCCTGTTTTTGTTGCCGGTGTTTGACTTGGTTTTTTGGCCTGCCAGCAAATTAAGCGAAACAAAAACTTATATAAAAAAAACAATGCTAGCAGCAAACATCACTTGACTCGAATACCTGATACTCTGCAGACAATTTAAAATGCATTTAAGCTATTGAAATGGGCTGATTTCGTATGACTGCATTTGGAATTAAGAGCAGAAGCTTTAACTAAATTGATCATAAGTATCTATATGTATCTGCCAGCTCTGAATATAGCACATGATATATGCCTAATACTCTAAACTTAGTTTGTGGCATGCTACTTCATACTCTCGCCGCCGCATGCTGCTCATTAATGCAACAGCAGCTCGGCCTGGTGGCAACACTCAGAGCCGCTTCCATACAAATTATATAATACATAAACTATCTGCACATATGGTAGATATATATACGTGTATATGTATAGTTAACTATGGTATGGATGCATCTGCGACACGGATCAGACCAGTTTCACAAGCTGGGCCTGCACTTGTTTTTCGTTTTCCATTTTTTGTTGCATGCCAAATATGCAAAAAGCTTTGCTGCTTGTTAATTTCCACGCCTGTGTATGTGTGCTAGTGTGTGTGTGTGTGTGTGTGTGTGTGTTTGCATATAATGATTATTGTAGGTACAAGTGCGAGAAATCGTGTTAGATCGCGGGTAATAAATTTAGACACTCAACTATGTAAAAGGATTCCTGCCACGGCAACGTCGCAGCTCTCAGCTGCCAACTTCGAGCTCTCAGTGCCCAGCTCCCAGCTCCCAGTTCCCAGTTCCCAGCTCTCTGGTCCCAAGCTTCCCCGTGCCCAGTGCCCATTTTCATGCCCAGCAATGGAGGCAAAGTTGTTGTTGCTAGTTTTAAGCACTTCCTTTTATTATATTTTATGGCCACTTGTTTTTCTCGTCGGCTCTGGCTGCGCCAGTCGGTGGGGTTTTGCAGTCGCAGTTAGTTTTATAGTCGACTAGCTGCATTTAGTATGGTTTTCGAGCTTTAATATGACATTAGATTAATTAATGTATAGGTAAGAAGAGCTTAGTAGTCTCTTACCTATGGCTATTATCTATAAGAGAATTGCATGAATATTAAAAGTTTAAGTCATAAGCACGGACGGGGGTTTGACTGCGCTTTTGTATTTATTATGCCTAGTTCTTCACTCAATTCATAAGCAACCCACGTCGCAAATCGCATTGTCAATTACGTAGGCAGACCTTCCAGGCCAATGTTTTGCTTGACATTTTTCCATGCCATTAACGACAACTTGAACCGAAAACCAAACCATATTTTCTTGCTGAATTTCGGTTTGCCTTTTATACTCTTCAAGAGGGTATTCTTCTTTTGTCATGAAATTTGTGAAGGCAGCGAAGGAGACATTACTGACTGTTTAAACTCTCGAAGAGTATTAACAATCGATTTGATATAGTCAACTTTTCTGTCGATCTGTTTCTTTACAAACTTGTCCCTCAGTTTCGAAGCTCAATACCCCAATGCAAAATTAACCCTTTTAAACTATTTTGTTTTTCTATATAATTTAAAAGTTCTTGTTATTCTACTAGTGGGACACGTGGGACACATCTGCTGAGTGTCTGCTAGTGCATTTAATATTCGGCACTCCGTAGATGACAATTCTTTCTTGCTTTTTTTTTTGCTTATGACTTTTCACCATTGCACTCGACTGTGCGGGGCACAGTTTTTTTTTTCTGGCTAACTTGATTCCATAAGTGAATGGCGCTAGCTGAGCCCGCCCAGCGTCGAGTGCCCTAACGGCGCCCCAGTCGATGGGACAGACAAAGAGTCAAAAGCAAAGAGCGCTGTTGTTATTAGTAGATGTCATATTAGAGCCAGCGAAAAGCAGCAACAATGCAACAATTCAGCTTCACTTTTTGCCACGATATTCAATTTTGAGGCACCGCATGGGGCAGCCAGGCAGCAGCAGCAACAACTGCAACAACTCTTTGTAGTTGCAGTTTCTTTTTCTGCTGCAATTTGGCAATTGAACAACTTTTGCCGTTGCCGTTGCCGTTTGTTTGTCTTCGCTTTCGATAACATTTCGACATTTTGGGGGGAGACTTTTAATTGAATTGCAGTTGGGGCAGGTGCAAAGCTTCAAGCTGAAAGCGAAAGTGAGGCATTTGGGTGCCCGAAAACCACTTGAGTCTGTCTCGTATATTAATTAGATCAGAACATGTTCGCCAAGGTCGTCTTTTGGCGACAAGCTCGTATGCATAACAAATTTGTATCTCTGTGCACGCACGCACACACACTCGCACACACACTTGCACACACACAGTCGCACACATTCACACGCATCAAAAGCCACTTTGGCAGGCTTTTAGCTCTGCCATAATTCAAACCGATAAGCGATCTTAACTATCTACACGATCTGGACAGGCTGGCAGACAGTCGCCCGTCCACGTAGAACCCGCTGCCAATTGCATTTTGGCTTCTTGGCCAGTTTCGTGGCCCGTTTCGTTGGCTTTTCTCCTTGGGTCCGACTGTGACAATATTTGCATGGCAGGTTGGCCTGGTCGCAGTTGGAGTTGGAGTTGGGGTTGGAGTCGTTGCCGGAGACCGTTATCGGCGTGCGCTATCAGCGCCATCATCTCATCATCAATGTGGCATCATCAACGCGAAATGATCGCAAATTATCTGCGTTAAGAGTCGATTACAGCGCTCAGTTCTTTTGGCGCTGCTGCCAGTTAATGGTTTTGTGACGTTTTTAAGGTTCGATTTTTGTAACAAATGGCGGCATAGATTAAACGATTCCCAATGCGATAGCATTCGATTTTAGTGGAATCTCTTAATGGAATGCTTGTTAGCCATGTGAATGGAGGAGTCGACAAGTTGTTTGAATAGATCGCTCAAATGTTAGAAATGTAATGCTGACTTTGGGTTAACGAACTGGAGCTAGCCTATAAAATAGCCACATATCATAACTAGATATAAGAACAAACTACCTTGTTAGGCAAGCGTATAAAAAGGATGTGTGTTCGAATCCAAGGTGATGTATGAATGTAGCCAATGTTTATTACTTAGTGAGATTGATAGCTATATGTACTAATTAAAATATAATATATAATCATGCTGATAAAATGAAAGCCGGTTCGCGTGCAGAACTTTCAGTTATTCATTGACTTAGACCTCCTCAATAATCCCTTGGTTTTTAATACCTGCAGTTTCTGCACTCTCCTCAATCAGTTGAAGTTTCGCTTCAGTTCTTTAAGCTTAATAAGATAATTACCATGTCTCAAATATCGCTTTATCGTTCCATTTCGATAATTGCAATTCGATTGTGTGCACAGAGTTTCAGTTAACTCTCCTGCTGCTTGCTTGCCCCCTTTCCTTTTGGGGCCAACTATTGCCACAAATGTAATGCTGAATTGTGGCTACTGTTTGGCAGACAGTTACCCACCCGGTGGCTGAGCCGCTTTGGTATCGCATTTAATCTCTTCCTGGCAGCCGGTTGCTACTCGTGTTGCCAAAAATCGCTTTGGCAACGCTTTCTGGGCCCAGAGTTTGATCCCATCGTCATCAGCAGCATCATCATCATCATCATCATCAGCATCAGCATTTGCATCAGCGAACGGCGGCAGCTGGAGGCGGCTGCCCTCCTGCCACTCCTCCTACTCCTGCGCGGCAAGTAGCAAAGCCTGCAACAGCAGCCGCAGCAGCAGCACCGGCAATTCATTCTGCAAAGGACATCAAACAGTTGCGGCGATCGCTTCTAATTTGCATAAACATTCGTTTAACATTTATCCCCAAAAACGATTTCGTTGTCGTTTTGTGTGTCTTGGCGCTGGGCCTCAAAAAGTCGTCATAATCGTCGACATTTTTGGCTGGAGCCAGCAATTTTTATTCCTGCCGATTTCATTTCATTTCTTGATTTCGAAAACCATTTAAGCACAAAATAACCGCTTTTGACAACACCAGCAACAACTGTTTAAGCGGCAACAACAACCGCCACAACAGTAGCCAGAAATCGATGCTAATCTTAGCTGGGCAGAAGCAAAAATGTGGCCGCCATTTCCAGTTTACTTTTGTTGATACCCTGTAAATTGAGCGAAATGTGTGGAATGGGCATGTTCGCTACATGAAAAGCCCCATGAAAAGCTATTCCAAAAGTCTTGGCTGTTCGGTTCGTAAAGCTAGAGCTCTGCACCCTTTCGGCCAAGCCTTGGCTAGTCATATATGTTTTAAAATTTTAATGAAACAATTTTAATTTCAATTTGGAATTGTCCGCTGTACTTAAAATATTGCCATTCATATACATATATTTTCATATACAAAATGCGGACTAAAATTTGTTTTCCATTCTTAAATATATACAACGTTTGGGGCCAAAGTCATTTATACAATTGATAGTTAGTTCTTACTTATATCGAAAACTCAAGTATTTTAGGGTATTTTAAAGTCCACTCGACCCGATTAAATCATTTCTGTTGTCTCACTGTGGAGTACATAAAGCAACTGCTCGAAGCTAAAGCAAATAAATGGAGTTGTCGTTGTTCGCTTTGCATTCGTCCTGCCATTGGACTCGTTGCCTTTATCAAAAATATGAGAAATCGTTGGAATGTGAAAAAACAACTTAATTTCAGGAATTGTGCAGCTGCTGGCAAACTTGCGCAGCTTCTCACGAGTCAAGCAAAGGCGCATCAAAAACTTAAGAACCTGCCTAATTGTTGAACCTGTGCAGAAATCGATATATGTGCTAATCTTAACTGGCAGCTTTTATTAGAAAAACTTCACCTTTAACCAACGCCCATTTTAGGCAATTAGCTGGCAGTATAACAGCAGCAGTAGAGTTCAGCTTGCCTGGCTGTCATATCTACTGTCAGTTTTGTGCCTCGTGACAGGTTTTTACCAACCTACCAAATGCCATTCGAGTCAACCTGAATTGGAGTTTTGTCGAACAAGTCGCAAAACTGCAAAACTGTTAAGACTCAACTTTGCATTCAAATTGCATTTCTATTTGTTTGGCAGTTTCGAAAGCAAATCCCCCCCAACCACCCCTCACCCCTCTCTAAACACTGTTGAGTACTTTTCCCCGGGCTGTGAGCAATAATTGCTGCATGTAATACAAAATTAACATACAAACTCGGCAGACACCCAAAAAAACAACTCAATTAAAAATGCTAGAAAATGCCATGCCGAGTGGTCACAAAAGGGTTTTTATTTTCCGGCGAGGAGCAACTTTTAAATGCAGCTCGTTAAGGAACAACAACTGCTGCAACTAAGCAACTTAGCTGCCAATTTTGGCCTGGCCAACAACTGTCGCCTTTGATTGGCATTTGAGCTGCGCGTGCGCGTGTCTTTCGAGCTAAACAATTAATTTGAATAATTAGCAGCTAACGACTGCACTGCTGGCGCGAGGATGTAGAGAGAAGGAGGACTACATGGCACATGGCTGGAACGGCGACTGCGACTGCGCTGCCTGACTTCAGCTGTCGCGTTGTCGATTGTCACGCCATTTGCCAGAAGTTGGAGGCAACTCAAAAGTCCCAACGTTGGCGATATAAAAAAAATCCATTTGGCACTTGAGAATTTATGTGCGCTCCGTGTGTATGTGTGTGCGAGTGTGCGAGGTTGTTGTGTGTGCCAAGGAGCTGCTGCTTGGAGCTGGAGGCGAGTACGTCACGCGAAATGATGAATTACTCGCCGGGGACGCGCGTCAGGCTTTGATGAGAGACGACAGCGTGAAATTAGACAAAAGGATATGGGCCAGAGGGAGTTGGGCGATGCGCACCTGTGTGTGTGCCTGTGTGTGCATGCGTGTGTGTGTGCATATGTGCAATATGTACGGCCGTCTGGCGGGTTGACTTTGCACTCGACAACAACAACACGCCTTGACTTAATGAAGATGACGGAGAGGCATTGCTGCTAGGCCTGGGCCACGGCCTGGGCGTGTTTTAATCCTTGCGCTAGACCCGATGCCGCCTGTGGTAGGTGCTATTGCTGTTGTTGCCTGTCGCAGCGCACACACGAGGCGTTAATTTATTACAAATTATTATGATTCCTTGTTGCTTTCTGATGTTATTCCGTGATTTTTTATGCCGTTTGCTGTCATAACTGCCGGCAGCAGCGGCGGCAGCAGCAGCAGCAGGAAACGGCAGAGCAACAACAACAGCAACAACAACAACAACAACAATTCTCGTTGAAGACGTCTAGACAAATGCACTTCAAAGGTTAACATGATAAATGTCGTTTGTTGCATGTGACGCGACAACTTTCCAGTTGTTGTTGCAGCTGCAGTTGCTGCAACACTTGGCGTGGCAAATGGCAAAATGTCGCCGCAATGCAGTTGGGGATTTGTTTTTGTGCTCGACTCGACTCGCCTTCGTTTGTATATTTCTCGCTTGGCAATTATTAAGCTAAGAAAGTCAACAAATTAATCAAAGACGTGAGCAATTAAGTGGGTAGAAAATAAAAAAAAAACGCGCTGTCCGAAGGATGCCGGAGGATCAGGGCTGAGCAGTTTGAAAAGGCACTTTAGTTAGTGCTATTAAGGTAATTAGAAGGCACAGAACTGAGTAAGTAAGTGGATAGTAGCTATGAAAAGCGATTGGAAATATTGCTAATAAAAATTCCCATGCTTCGAACGGCGAAGAAAGTCCAGGCCTGCATTGCGTTGTTCTGCAAACATTTATAACTACGTGTTCCTCTAATTGTTGCCGTTTTCATAACAGCAACAGCAACAACAACAGCAGAGAAATAAAATAAACTTGTCCATTGCCATTTTGACAACTGCAGAGCTGCAGGCGGGAGATTTCTTCATCTTTATTCACAGGCTGCATTCATATGTGCCACAGTGATGCGATGCTGAGCACATATTGCAGGCAGCAGCAGCAGCAGCAGCAGCAGCAACAACAACAGCGGCAATCACAGGCCAAACCACAACCGCAACAGCAAGCAAAGCAACAGCAACAGAAACAACAACAACAACAACACAAACGGGCAACACTAACAAGCGACTTTAGCCAAATTAAGTTGTCCAGTTTGCGGTGTACGCACAGCGGGTTGCAAATAACAATCTCCTGTTTACAGCGGCAACAGCAACAACAACCGGCAACAGTACACTAACAAACAACGGCAATCAAAATTGCAATGCAGCAATACGAACAACATATACACAACAACAACAGCTACAACAACGGCAACAACTACAGAAACAACAAAAAATTGCATCGACCTAAAAAACGCGTTTAACTCATATTTCTTGCCAGTCTCTCGCCTAGGCTACCTTCCAGCTCTGCCCCTGTGGGCACCTACCTATGCTTCTATGTGCATTACTTATATAAATTGTCAATATTTGACACATTTAAGTGCCAACAAAAATTACAAAAAAACACAACAAAAATATTTGAAAAACGTTGGCAATTCAAAATTTTATCAACTGCCCAACAGAAAACTTCAATTGGACTACGAGTCTATAATACCCTAACATTAGCTCAAGGACTATAAGTTGAATCATGTATGTCTATCTATCTCTACATCTATATCTTTATCCATATCTATATCGATACCTATATCTATATCTATCTATGTGAAAAATCTCTGACTCATCGTAACGTATATACCCTCAGTAAGGCTACAAAAACTCAATTAATATTATTTATAAAAATCATATATTAACTTAATTTAAGCAAAGCTTAAGTATTTTAACACATTACGTAAGCTCAGGTGCTGTTGTTGCTGTTGCTTCAGCGCACGCGCATCGCTGACGTCGACTTCGGCGGCGATTGTTGTTGTTGTTGTCGTTGTGGTTGCTATTGCAGTTGCTGCTGCCGTTGCCGACAGTTGGACAGCAAAAATTATTAACTAAAAAACACAAAAATTGCAAAAAGATTGCTGCGAAATTGACATTTGCTCGTTAATGTGGCCAGGCCAGGCCAGGCCAGGCACTTGGCTGTCCATGGGTCCGTTTGTCGGGCTGTCCATGTGTCTGGTTGTTGCCTCGTCCGCCAGTTGACCAGCCTCGATTGCTTTGTTGCCGCCGTTGCATGCGACTGCCAATAATTTAGAGCTTTTAATAAAAATGTTGCTGCTGCTGCTGCTGGTGCTGCTGCTGTAACACCAGAAACATTGGCGGCGGCGTTCATACGGCGACTGTACAAGATTTATATCATAATTTATTTATTAATTTCATTAAGTAAATTTTATTTGATGAATGACGTTGTCTGCGTTTTTTTTTGTTTTTTGTTTCTTTTAAACATTTGCCGTTGGCGGCTGCCGAAATTTTGATTATTGTTGCTGCAACAGCAACAAACGAGCCAATAAATAATGCCAAAATTACATTCACAACAGACAGAGTGGTTAATGGCCCATTGCCAAATGAGGAGCGAGTTGGGGTTTCACTCAGGAAGTAGTTTAGCTTAAAACAAGTAAGAGGTTCTAGTCGGGAGCTCCCGACTAGGGGATACCCTGAACCCTCTTCTTCCAACACCAAATGCAAATATATATACTATTCTAGAAGCTACATGTCAAGTTTGGTGACTCTAGCTCTTATTATTTACCAAAATCTCTTAAAAAACGAGATTTCGATATACATTTTTATCGATTACTTGGAAACGGAGTAAGTTATCGATTATCGGAAACAAACTCGATCTGCGCAGGTACCAGGAGCACCTACATCTAAAAATAAACATACGGACGGACGGACGGACGGACAGACAGTCGGACATGGCTAGATCGACTCGGCTATTGATGCTGATCAAGAATATATATACTTTATGGGGTCGGAGATGCTTCCTTCTGCCTGTTACATACATTTGCATTTTGCACAAATACAATATACCCCTTTTACCCATTTTCAATGGGTTCAGGGTATAAATATATGACTATAACTGGGGAATCGAAGTAGGCTACAAGAACTCCAAGACAAGTGATATTTGTATTTTTCCTATAAAATACAGCAAAGTTTTCTCATTTCTTAACAAGCATTACGCCATCCATTGTGAATTATTAAATAACAATAAGCATACAAATTAATAACAGTTAATAATTTAAAATTGAGCCGAACATAAAACTCTGATTAAAAATGCATTCAAATTTATATTCTATAATAAAACTGAAATGCAGTCGCTTATAAATTTGCCAAATAAACGACTAAAAATAATCGAATAGTTTAATGTTAAATGCATTAAGTTTTGCGCCATCGGTGCAACAACAACAGCAACAACAACAGCAACAACAGCAGCAACAAAATCAAAAGCCAACAAAACTGACGACTAAAATCAATTGCGACGTTAAACTTTAAGACCCCATCAGGCGACTGCTCGAGGGGAAAGATGCAGAGAGTGGGCGGGGTGCAGGGGCAGGGGCGGGTTGGCTTTGTTTTGCCCGTCTAGCTACCAAAATTGAAGGTTTCAGCTGGCCTGGCCAACAGAATCGCAACGTTGGAGCGTTGCCAAATTCAATGGATTTTACTTTTCGCTTTTCAAAAACTCAACGCTTGCTGCTGTCGTGACCAATTAGTGAGCCGACCCATTGGACGCGGGTGCAGACATGGGAGCGGGCTCAGGAGCGGGCGCGGGTGCTTCGTTACCTGGTCGCACAGGCGCACGTCAGCCTGCCCAGGCACTTGCACCGGCTGCCAAGGAATAGAGACAGCAACCAAGTCGCAGTCGAGCCGCGCACTTTACATTCAAATATTTTGTGACACAAAACGTTTGTTGTTGCAGCAGTTGCAGTTGTTGCTGCTGTTGCTGGTTGTTGTTGTTGTTGTTGTCGTGGTGGTTGCTCTGACTGTTTGTGCTAGTGGGTCTTGCCTGGATATTTGCTTAGGCTTTTTTCTATGCCAAATTTTTGGGCGTGTGCACCATGCGTTTTTTCAATACTCTCACGGCAACGTCCGTAAATAACACTCAAAAACCTATTATTATTATATTATTAATTCATTTAAATAGAGTCCTATTCCTTATTCGGACAGAACATTGATAAATGCACACTGCATGATAATGCAGTTTGGCAAGAGTATTCAAGTTTCTCATCGTCTGTCTTATCCTTGGTCTTACTTGCTTAACTTCAGCACAGTTTCGATTTCTTTTTTAACATAAGAGATAATACAGCATATTAGTCAGCATGTCAGGGGAGCAATAGCAGTTTCTGTGACTCATGATTCCTCGTGAGCGCCACGTGAAGAGGGAAAGCGTGATAAAACAGTGGCCAAGGAGCTGGAGCAGGACAAAACGGATGCTGGCGACTTGAAAATCTGCTGAGAAATAGATGACAGTGTACACAGGCAACACTAATTGCTGTGGAATTGCAAACGGGCGAAGACAGGAGACATACTACAACAGCTGAACACAACAATTACAACAACAACTGCAACAAAGGCTGACAACAACTCAATTAACACAACAATTTCGCTGAGTCGCGATAAAAGGTTTTTATTTTAGTTCAACCTACGGAGTTCCATTCCGGCGCTCACAATTATCCCTAATCTGCCAGACCAGGCCACTCCCCATCAATTTACATTAAATCTCAATAATTCAAATGAGTATTTATTCATTGTATATCATTAGTAGATTTGCTAGCGCTTTGAATCCAATCCAAATATGATGAAACTCGCGTGTAAACTCCTGGTTTCTGGAGCGAGCAAATTGAATCCATTCCGAATGAAGTGAGGCCTACTAAGGTATTGATACCGTTGGCATTTTTGATAACCAACGGTCCACCAGAGTCGCCAATGCAAGGTGTAGATTTATTGGGTGCAATACAGACCCAAGATGATGGTAAGAACCTTGCTGGATAATACTTGTGCAGTAGGGGCTTGCACACCTTATTTGGTAGAATTATCACTTTTAAGTACATAAGGTGATCTGAATGTATTACTATACCATTTTTCGGTGCTATTGAAATTGTTGATGATGAATATACTCTTGGCTTTATGGAATGCGGACATACCTTGAGTGCCACCAAAACCAGAGGTAATACCCTCTTTGTTATCAATAACTTCTTTTGGACTCGGCAATCCAACTGGTTGAATATATTCATCAAATTGTATATCAACTGGCAGATTTATTAAGGCAATGTCGTTAAGGGTTTGATTCCATTCGTATCCTTCGTGTATCACAATATTTTCCCTTTGTACTATCAAACGTTGTTGTCCCGTTTCGCTTGAAATTTTTTTATTCACAGCTCCAAAGTATAGTTTGACGCAGTCGCTTTTAATATAATTGGTAAGAAATAGGAAAATATTTAAAAATATATATTGCACTTGACTTACAACTCATCTTCCAAGCAATGAGCTGCTGTTAGGATAGTTCTCTCTGAGATTATAACGCCTCCACATCTTGGGATCCATTTCGAATTGTTAAGAATGTCAAAAAATACTTGGTAAGGGAACTGTTGCGCTTTTGCCTTAGAGCCATTTATAATGCGTTGCGGTCGTGTGGATCGAGCTTTCACATGGCACCGATAGAAGAGGAGTAGGCCCAAGAGAATAAGGTGCCACTTAAGTTGAATAACCATAATGAAGACGTACTAACAAGAAACAGGCAATACTCCTGTGCTTATATAGTACGGGTTTTGACTAAAGAATATTGGAAATAGGGATTTACGATGATGATAAGTATGATGACAACTTAAGAGTTATGGCAAGCTAATTAGGCAGCTGTCTTGGGTAATATCAAGTCGCAACCACTTTGTTGCAATCAGCAAACTTTTCTATTTGCCCAACCTTGACTTTGTACTGTTTGTATCTTAAAGATACGTGGCCGGAGTAGCCGTCAAGGGGGTTAACTTATATTGCTAATACCTGACATGGGAATGTTTTTAACACTTCAGTTGTGTTTGGACAACGACAACAATGCAGCAGCCTACAAATGGCAGCAACAAGCGGCAATGACTTGGCCAAAATATATGCAAACACCATCATTGGCAGTTCTCGAAGCTAAACACAAATGCAGTTGTCTGCGCTGGAGCCCATCCTCATGCATTTATGCAGCTTGTCGTCGATCTGCTGGCCGTGTTGCTGCCGCTACCCGCGCTGCCCCAAAAGCAATGCGCATATATTTATTTGCCAAGTGTTCAATGGCCTGTGATCGACGTGACTGGCTCGGCTGTTTAGGTGTCAGCTAGCGGGTATTCTTGGCCTTCAGCGGGCAAAAATCAACACCGAACCACCAGCAGGTGTTGCACTTTGTGCAAACAAAAGCCCCAAACCCAAACTCAGAGCCAGAGTCGGAGACAACCCCAAATTGATTTGTCAATCGTTGAAAACCGCAAAGTTGCGCACATTTCGCTGGCATTTGAAAGCCATTTGAATACATTTCTCGGCTGTCGCGTTCCCTCGGCTCACATCGCATCCAGCTCTCGATATATTTTGAGAAAGTATGGCGCATTACATTTTAGTAGACGCTGACGGCAAAAGCTGCTGGTTGCCAGCTGCGAGTTGTCGTTGTCGTAGTCGTCGTCGTCGTCGACGTCGTTGTTGTCGTCGTTGTCGTTGTCGTTGTCCCTTCGCCAATTTGTTGCTGACACTGCTGACGACTTGGCCTGTAGCCCGACTGCAGCCAGCAGCTGAAGAGACGGGGCCAGAGGCTTGGCCAGGTCTGGCCGGGACGGGACGGGACGGGACGGGAACAGCCAGCGCTTGGCAATGAAGCGCATAAAAACTAATTGATTGGATGCCAAGATGTTAAGCGCATAACGGCAGCAGCAGCAGCGGCAGCGGCAACAGTTGCCGCTGTGCCACGTTTGAGGCGTTGTCAGTGGGTCTCCTGGCTCGAGTTTGGCTTTTCAGCAACTTTTATTCAATTTAAATGCGCTTGCAGCGCCAATGTGTGTGGATAGACCCGCCCAGCTCTCGAGGTCCCCGAAGCTCTTCAGCTGTTTGTTGGCCAGCTTGCAACTGTTGCTGCGCTGCTCGCTTAAATTAATTATTTTTTATTAACTTTTCGCTTATTGATGACATTTTTCAAATTTTCAACATTCCCACAATGCTGCAACTTCAACGTCAATGGCAAATTTGTCGCATGCGATTTTTATGCTGATCGTTCGGCATTTTTCTTAGCGGCTGCACATAAAATTTGATGGTAAGTTAATAAAATGATATAGCCTTTGGGGCTTTTTCATTTTATTTTTTAGATTCTCTTTAAGATATTTTTTCTGTGGCATGCACAGATATATGTGTGCAGAGTACTATTATACAATATCAGAAAATGAGTTTGTCAAAACTTTAACAAAGAGTTACAATATTAGTTATACAGTTTTCAAGTCGGTTTTAGCAGTTGTCTAACAGAATATTTGGCAGTTGGTTGCCATCGGTTTTCACTTATATTAATTATTTTTGTTAACTATGTCTAGGTTTCATTATACAGTCAGTAAAGGGTTCACATATGTACGTAGCTAATGGTTGTTCGTACTTAGCCCTCAATGCAATCTCTGGCAGTTAATCGAGTCAACTTTTTATCTGGCGATGTTAATTCCACTTTCCTGCACACTAAAAAATAAAATGGTTAAACAACAGCAACAGCAACAAAATTGGCAAAAGCAAAAGGCAACACTTGAGCATTTATCAAAAGTTATTGCAAATTAATTGCAATCTGCGTGGCGCAATCAGCGGCAACATCTCGAGGCGATCCCGAGACCCCATGGCATTTTCGGCTGCTGCCGCTGTTGCTGTTGCTGCTTACCAAAATTTATTGATGCCTTATTAGCTGATAATCACAATCACATACACAGAGAGCGAGAGACAGAGTGAGATAGAGAGAGAGAGAGAGAGAGAGAGAGCGAGAATGAGGTGCGTCAGAGAACGGTAAAAACGTTCTCATCTGGCCCTGGCATATTAAAGTGCATTAAGATAATTGAAATGGCCAATATAAAAATGTTTTCCCTTTTTTCCTTATTCCAAGCAAATCAGTTTTCGGTGTCAAAAACTTGTTTGAAGTGTTGAGTATCGCGCTTCGGGCCATTTCGGTTGCAGCTCCGCACGTCAGCCTCCACTCAGAGATATGCTGCATCAATGGAGCTGTATTCGTTGTTGTTGCTGTTGCTGTTATACCCTTGTTGAGGGTCTTATTATTTTGTTATAAAGTGTGTAACGCATAGAAGGAGCCATCTCTGACCCCATAATATATATATATTCCTGGCAGGGATATTGTGTCTATACTGTAAGCCCATCTGTTTGTTTCTATGCAAACTCGCATTCGAGTGGATCGGCCCACAATATAATATGCCACGGTAAGAAATAAAGTTATTTTTTCATCAATATATCTGCACCAATAACGAGGCTATTCTTTTAACTTATGTCAAAGATCAAATCAAATTAATATATTATATATCACATCAGTTAGTTACGTAGCTTTTATACCAAATTACTTCTTATGTATCTTAAAGAGCATTTCATCTTCGGCGTGCTTAACATATCCGCTTCTTGCAGTTGTTGTTGTTATTGCTGTTGGCTTACAAATTTCCTGGAATCCGGCAAGTTCTACTTGAGGCCTGGCCCCGCTGAAACGGTTTTTCAATTTTCATATTTCTCATGTCTGAAGTTTTGATTTAGTGATTATGTTATGGCTGGCAGACACAGACACACACACACATTATGTATATGAGTTATTAAAAGGCTTTCTTTCGATAAGCCACGTTTGTACAATGGTCCGGCATTAAGGCTAAAGTGTTTGCTTAAGACGATTTAAGGCGTTGCTCAGTTAACTGAGCATACGAGCGAACCTTAAGCAGGACATCTGATTATTCTATATGGCATATGGCACGCATTGTGTTTGGGTTTGTTTTTGGTGTAGATAGTGCGCTTTCTCATGCGCAAATCATCCCATATTTTGAATGGGTTATGCGAAAAGATGCAAAGCTCTTAAAATTGTTTGTCGTTTAATGGGCACGTTTATGACTAGGTAATTGTTTGGCTAGCTACTTAGGCTTCAGCGCAATTGACGCGGCCCATAAATCAGCCAAAGGGCTGCAGGCGCACAGAGCTGGTGTGCCCTGTCCCCAGACATGTTGACAGTTGGCACCAGGAAGTAAAAAGCTTTCCAAGAATTTTTGAGGCGTAGCAACTGTTTGTGACATGTTTTGATTTGTGTCGCCAATGTTTATGAGCTTGTAAGCCACAAAGCCAGACCCACCAGAACCATCAGAACCACTGTAACCACCAGATGCAGATGTGCTCCGGTGTGGGCCCCTCATCGCTATGCCGCTCACTACTAACGGCCAGCCAGAATGTTGTTATCGATGACATTAATAGCGATTTGAGACTTTCATCAATTACACGGCTTTTGTCCTGACTGCATCGGACATGGCCCGAGCTCGGCCTACGCATCGAAGTTAGCCAGAGCGCAATTGTAAATTATGACAATGCGAATTTGATTTGAAAGCCGTGGCATATTGTGGCCTATGATGTAAACGCTGATAAAGTCCAAAACAGGGCGAAACGCCTTGGATCATTCGCAACGCATTCAAAGTCATGGGCAAGAGCAGCCATAACAGCAACAATAGCAACAACAACAATAACAAACGTTTAAGTACGAGTAATTTGGCGAATACCGTTTTGGTTTTGGCTTTGGATTTGGGCATCGGTCTTTGCCTTTTGCCTTGACCACCAGCAACGTCGCCGGCAATCAAGTCAACTATAGCTCCAACTGCGATTCCAGCAAGAGCAACAGCAACAGCTACAGTTACAGCAACAACTTCAGCTTGAGCTGAACTGTATTAACTCTTGTCTGTCTGTAGCTGTGACAGTGAGTTGGACTTGGTACTTGGTACTCGGTTGGTGGTGTCCCAAGAGCGCCAACTGTTGCGGCTGCGGCTGCCGCGGCTGCTGTCAGTTGAATCTTCCTGTTTGCACAAACGTCACGTTCGAGTCACGTTTCCAACTGGGGACCCCTCATCAATGGCCGGCACTTAGTTGCAGTTGATGTTTCCCACAAATTTAAGGCCAAATCTCCCAATGGGCAATGTACAATGGGCAATGGTCGCTGGGCGCTGGGCGCTGGCGTAACGCAACAATTTCGCAATCACCTGACAATGTGACAGGTAATAGTCGTGTCCACGGCACGCCACCTAGACACATTGCATTTGCATACTCATAGGTTTAAGCCGTACTGTGAAGTAATTTCGCTGCCATTTTGCCAGGTCGTTGGCCATAGTCAGGTCCCCCCCGTTATGCCCGTCTTCATACAACTGACTGCATACTGTGATAAGTAATTGCATTGCGTTCCATACGAGCCGCTTGCACACACAATTTGGGGCAGGCCTACACCGCCGAAGAGCCTTCATTCATGATTTGGCCCCACAACAACAGTTGGACTCTCCGTCGAAGCTGGTGAAATTGTTGCCCGTTCTGTGACCACATAAATTGCCAAGATTCCTCGTGGCATTGACTGTTTCTTGTTATTAAAAGTGTAGCCCACATAGAGCATGAGAAGCAATTTGTTAGAACTGTTAAAACGGCAAGTGATACTGCGATCTTCACTTTAACAACTAGCGTTTGGAGAGTCGGGTAAGGTCCACGAGGTATATTATTTCCAAAGAGGTATATTATTTCATAACAGACCGATATTTGGCCGAGACATTCCATAAAAATCATCAAACCAAACCGTTTTTTATCCTCAATTTTTGTGTAACTTCTTGATTGTTATTTTCATTGAATGCCAATCGATAGTAGGCTTCCTTACGAATTCAAAAAGGTATTATTTATTATTTATTTAAAAATCTGATGCTATTAACCCGAGATATTACCAAAAAATCATCAAGAAAGTTTTGATTTTAAAACCGAACCCGATTTTGGTAAAAAACGTGATGTTGCCTGTTACGTGACTGCCCAAGCTGTACCGATTATTATGCGACAGGACTTCCCGAAACTATACCCACTATAAGATCCACATTTTGGGAAAGCTTAAATCTATAGAATTGCCTCTTACCTTGCATCCATCTTCCGCCTCTCCAATGTCAAGTGCCAAGTGTGCTGGAATGGAGTATAAGGCCAAGCCCTCGTTCTTATCCAGCCTCAACTGTTGCCTTTTTGGCTTTGTCTTCAAGTGTTTGTGTATTGTGCTTTGCTGATTATTTTGCTGATTAGGCTTATGGTTCATAAGACTGCATTTACGGAATGGACCTGTTGATGGGGAGCGGGATTTAAATAAATTACAAGCGCATTTTGTTGCTCAAATGTTGTGGGCTAATTGTATGCAGGAGTTAACCGACTGCAATCCTCTCCAGTCTGTTGATGTGAATGTGAATGGAGTGTGATTTGGGTTGGGTAGGCGAACGAGTGCGGTTTGGGTTTCCAGTTTGGCATCGAACTGCTTGATGGGAAAAGGGGAGGAGGAGGTGGGCAAACGACATTTGCAATTCGCAATGGAAAGACGCTTGTAAGACGCTTTCGCCAATCTTTTAATAAGAATCAAACACTAGACGAAAAATTTAAAACCATTTCGTATATGAGCAGCTTCCACTTATCGCTGATCGTGCCGGTAGGTAGTGTGTAGTAGGTACTACAGTAGATTCGGAGCCGCAGCCTGGTGGGCAGACACATTTAAAGAGATGGGACAGAGAAAGAGAGAGAAAAACGGCGAGATAGAGAGAGAGAGCTGCTCATTACAGCCTGATCTGGTCAGCAGTTCGGGACTGGCAGTAGGATTGGGTCTGAGTCTGGATGCTGGGCGCATGCCAATCATGTTTGGGTCGCCTTGGTCCACTCTACTTAGTCGCTGTCCCGACTGCGTCTGCGTTCCCTGCTCAGCTGTCCGCCCAGCTGTCCGGCCAAACAGAAGTTCTTGTCGTTTGTTCCTGTTACTTGTTGTGCGCCTGCTCGTTGAATATTTCAAATTGCAATCAGTTGGCAGGCATCTGCGACTCCAAGCACTGCCCCAGCTACCGGATCATTGATCTTGGCTCAGCAGCTGCTGGCTTTTGGGCGCTTCTGACCAGCTTTTATGGACAGCCAGCGGGTGTTGGTTGCATTAGTTTCGTTGTGCTTAATTTATTAAAATATCAAATTTAAGTACATGGCCAGCAACTTGTAGTTGATCAGCACTGTGGTATCCAATTTATCGAGGCCTTCCGAGATAAGCTCCTTCGAAAGCAGACACTTGCGCATTAGAAACTTTCAGAATGGAGTGTGCTATAACAAATCTTGAATTTTGTAATTTTTCTTTTCACATCTATTTATTCAATTAGATATTTAATTTGTTATATTTTCTTGAGCACACTTTCCCCTTTTCCACTTTATTATCGCTTTGCCGTAATGCCTTCTGTGTGTAAAGCCCATATAATTGTCAAATTAAGTGTACTTATAAAAAGTGCATTTCATAATTAGGAGCTGCTTGCTGCTCGGTTGCAGCTGCAGAGGCAACAGTTGCTAATTTATGCCATTTGCTCAATGCCAATGCAAAGCGGCGCAGCGAAGCGATGCGCTGCGAAGAAGGATGAATACGGGAATAAAAGGACAGCGGAGCCGAAGGACTGGAGGACAGTAGTCGATGGCGATGGCAGTTGGTTGGCTGGCGGCCACTTATGAAAATTGGATTTTTACACTCCATTCTTGATGGAATGTTTATTGAGCTGTCATGTTGTTGCAGTTGTTGTTGTTATTCGACTTGACTCGTTTCGACTCGGCAACAGGCTCAATAATTTAAATATCAAAATTGTTAGCAATTTGCACGCCCAGCGGTGCGTTGGCCGCCAGCAACAGCAGTTGCAGCAGCAAGCGCAGCAGCAGCGCTGCTAACAGCAACTGCAACAGCAACAATTGCTAATCAAATTAAGCAATTATCTTGTTACGAGCACAGACGAGCAACATGGCAGCACATCAAGTGGCCCGATTGGCCAGCCCTTGCCCCTTAGCCGCCGCCCGCAGTGCATTTCATCATTGCCAATCAAAGGGTATTCGTTCCTATATAAAAATAGCTCACACCTTGCGTCCAGCCTGTACGTTTCACTGCGCCAATAGGCGTTTCACGGGGCGGTGAGAAAGCAACAACAACAAATGCAAAGTGCCCATTGTGCGATGGCATAAAGCCCGCAGAGTTTATAAAGTCATAATAATGCCAGGGAAAATACGCTTAAAATGCAATTTATCGCCACCAACAACAATAACAACAAAAGCAACAACAAGAACAACATCAGCGGCAGCAGCGGCAACAATCCTGCGAAAAATTGATGACGGCGACAGCAGCAACAACAGCTACAAGCAACAGCAACAAGTTGCCGGCTGTCCGACGAACTGACAGGCATCAGCGTCAGTCATTTTAGCCAACTGCCCAGCGTTGCCGGACCTGGACCCGGCGCAGCCCAGCCATGCTTGGCCTGGCCTTCCTGCGGCGTTTTAGCTTGACGCCCGCCCGAATGTTGTTGCTGTTGTAGCTGTTGCTGGCAATGGCAACGAAAAAATTAAGACATTTTATAAATTGCGCGTTGCTGCCGCCGCCTCTCAACTTGCGACTGCGACTGCGTCTGGGAAGACAACCCTTAATGTGTTGCCTGCACTGTACTGCATTGCGATTCGTTATGGCAACTGACCGAAACATTGGCCCATCAACAACAGCAACAAGCCTTGATATTGTCCAACTCATCAGCAACAGCAACAGCAACATGGTTATCATCATCAGCTGCAGCAATAGCATGTGAGGCTGGGTGCTTCATTTGATTGCCAAGCTCTATGCTATGCTGCCTGCCACATCTTTAAGTTGCTGTTGCACCATTTGAATGTTGCCAGCGATGCGTCAAATATGTTGCCGGCGTTTGCAGTTGAGGGCACACCCACTTTTTGGCTGTCGTTGTTATTGTTGTTGCTCTGACCGCAAAACGTAATTGTGTTTACGATCATCTATTGAGATTTTTTTGCCTTGCCAGATGCAACAGGGCACGCCCCTGATACACGCCCGCCCATTGCCCCGCTGTCACTTTCTTTCTCTCTCTCTCTCTCTCTCTTTGGCCCCCTGCTTCTATGCCCGTCTCTCTCCCTCCTTTTCTCTTACATGCCTAACGCACGTCAATGAGCCTTGGCCAAAGTTTTTCTTTTGGCAACAGCATTTCCCATTCCTCAACTTTTGGGACGATGGGTGTGTTCCTCAGTTATCTTTCGCTCATATTTATGTTAATGTGTCTGTGCGCCGAACATCAAAAGCCACGGAACGCACAACCACTCAAAATGCTAACTAACGGTTCTGGTTCTGGTTCTGACTTCGACTCGGGCTCTGACTGTGCTTCGGCTTTTGACAGCCTCGCAGTGCGTTCTTAACAGCCACAAGGAAAGTGTCTTATTGGAAAATTTATGTTTCCTTTGTTATTTCTGGGCTTTAATTAATACACACGTACACCTCAAGTTAAGGGCTTTAGCTTGAACTGGGCCAATGGGCGTAGCTGACGTTGTAAAGTTTAGCTACGCCTCATTTGTGGCCTAAGCGGCAGCTTTAGCTTTGCTGAGCAAATTCTCTAAATGTGTTCAAGTTGCATTCTAAGCATGATTATCTAAGCAAACCCTTTTGAATTATCTTGCTTAATGTGTCTGCCACATGTTGAAGAAGCAACAACAGCAGCAGCAGCCAGCACCAGTGGCGGCAATTAAAAGCATTAAACGAAGGTGACGCTGACTGATGCGTTCAAAGGATTGCTAGTGACATAAAAAACACAACAGCAACAAGCACTGGCAGTTGCTGTTGCTGTTGCTGTGTGTTGCTGCTGTCATCTTGCTGTTGTTGCTGTTGTTGGTGCTGGCTGCTGCCCAGCACTTTCAATCTCGTAGCCACAGTCGCTGCCTACGTGTACTGCCAAGACAGTTTGTTGCTGCTGCTGCTGCTGCTGTTACCTTTTGGCTGGGCAGCAGTCGTACCCTCGCTAACCTGCCCTGCTCCCTCTGCCTTGTGCTTGGCCGCAGCTTTGTCTACTGATTAATCACTTTGGCGCGTATAATAAATTAAAAATTTCAGCAATTTTGAAAGTCAATTAATCATTGGGAGGCTTCGCTGCCGTTTTTGTTTGTTATTGTGTGCTCTTGATGTGTTTGCTGTTGCTGTTGTATGTTGTTGATGTTGCTACCTTTTTGCTGCCGTTGGGCCAGCCATAGACAACGACGGCAACTCAAAAATGTCAGCCCATGACTACGCGCCGCACGTTTCAGATGATGATGAAGTAGCCGGCGTCGTCATCGTCGTCTTCCAAACTGGACGGCGGTAGATCAAGACAAGCCGGCACTCAGTTAGTTCTATTACCAACGACGATCGCTGGCTGACTGGCTGAATGGTCACGGGAGCAACAGCAGCAGCAGCAACAGCCGTTGTTAGAGGTGCGGCTTTTGGCAGCCACTTTCTTCCTTGCCACGGCGACACATTCTACAGCATTGATAAATGAATGTGAGGGTCAGTTGGTTTGAGCTGCTGTTGGTTGCTGCTGCTGCTGCTCATTTCGGCAGCAACAACTTTCGAGATATACGCGCATTTGTCAGATAAAGCTGCAACGCCTTTCCCATTGTCAGCCTGCCACTGAGTTGAGTTGCTTTCGTTGTTGTTGTTATTGTGTTTGCTTTGGCCCGTAAAATATGGTCCCGTATCGCAAGCAACGAGTGTTGAAATTTAAGTTTTAATTTAAGCGATATGAAGGGCAACTCCCAGCCGAAGTCCAAGTCCCAGTCCAGTCCAGTCGAATCCAGTCGCGTTCAGTCCGAATCGCGCACGAAATGAAGCCATTTTCATATTTATGAATTTGGCCCCTTATCGAAACGCTTCAATTGGCCATCGAGCGAAGCGGCAAATTAAATATGGGCAGCCATAAACGATACTGACAGCCAAGACTGCAGCAGCAGGGAGCAGGCAGCAGCACGCAGGAACTCAGCTTCATTCGGCCAAAGCGCGCTGCTCGTCTCCAGCTTAGCTGAGTTATTAAGGCATCTTTATGGCCAATCTCAATGAGGTGTGAAGTGCAATCGTTTCGGGCTTTTATTTATACACAAAACATATTTTATTTGATATGGCTGGCAGAGCGCTACGCACGCTGATCGATTGGAAACGAAAGGAAGCTCAGCCCATGTGATCCCCACAAGATTTGTGTTCTTTTTATGGGGCGCATTCCATTCCCATAAATTTGTCGGGTCGTTTTCAAGGTATTAGTTTGTTCTTTAGACTGATTAAGCATTTAAGAGTTAATCATGCATATTTTATATTTTTTACTGTAATTAAAAATGTTTTTCCATTAGTTCTGAATTTCACTTCATCTGATATGCTCTGTTTTTCGCGTGTATTATCCATGTCCAATGCCGTCTTATTCCGCATCTCGTCCGCCGTTGGTTGGGGCTCATGCAACATATAGCCCATATTTAATATTTCTGGTGCAGAGCGCGAAGGCATCTGGACCAGCTGTAAGCCCTTTCCGCGTACCCTTCTGACAGCTGAGGTCGTTCACTTGTCGTCTTAATTAAGTGCGTGCAACAACTCGCTGCCAGCAACAGCAGCAACAGCAGCCACAACAAGATATTCCTGTTGCCTCTGCCAGAACGTGGCGTTGGGTTTAAGGACATTTTGACTGTGGCATCGCGAAGCTGTCAATGAAATCCCATAAGCCGACAGTTGCCGACGAATTTAAGTTCTTTTATGGGTTGCTGTTAATGTTTTTGATGCTGGACTGAATCAAATTTGCATCTGCATTTGCAATTAACGGCAAATTGTCCTGCTTAATGCTGCTTGCTGCTTGCTGCCCGCTGCTGTTGCTGTTTTTAGCTGGCCTAATGATAAATGTTGTCATTTACTATGGATGCATGTGTAATCAGCGTCATGTTACTAACGGTTTATTGTTAACAAACAAATGGTTCAAATGGCGTGACTTCCTGCCAATTTCTAGCCAACAGTTTGGTGGGCTCTGTGCATCTCGATTTGTATGTGGTTGTTGGCGTTATTCTAGCTGTTGAGTTGTTGTTGTTGTTGTTGCTTTGTTGCATTTAAATTTGAATTTGGGAATTTGAATCGAATTTCGGTTGTGCCAAGTGCCAAGGCAAAAAGCTAAGAAGACGATCGCGAAATTCACGCCATAAGTAGAATGCGATTTTCGCGCGTTGTCGCTGTTTGTGTGTGTCTTAGCTAGTTGCTGTTGCTGCCACTGTTGTTGTTGTTGTTGTCGCGTGTTGCCTCGCTTGTTACGGTGCCCAAATATGAGCAACATCACGAGAATCGTGCGATTTGCCTTGCATATATTTTACAATCCTCAAATCCAAACCCAATCCCAATTCCAAACAACATCAACAACAACATGAAACATCATTACCAAAGGGGCAACCTTTGCAGCTGAGCGGGGGCGCGGCGCCTAAGAAGGAGAAAGAGAGCGAGCGAGAGGGCAACATAATGAAGTTATTTGTCCTGAGGCCAAACGAAATCAACGCACATATCCTTTTTGGCAATTGCAACGCGCTGTCGCATAAATCATTTGCCACTCGCATGAAATTGGGCATAAATTTGCTCCACTTTGCAGCGCCGCCAACCCGCAACCACTGGAGCAGCCGAAAATCAAGTCGTTGGCTTAACGAATGCGCAGCTGGTCGAGTGTCGGAAGGCATGGTAGTTGTGTGTGCTCAAGAGGCGCTTCTTGATGAATGCCACTTAGAGATGAGCCTTGTGGCAAGTGATGTTGCATGTTGCATGGCGTGAGCTGGGACTTAAGGCAACAAGCGTGAACCAATTTATCCTCTTCAAGACAATCTTTAGGCAATAATAAGGAATTTTCTTATGATGCCATCTAACAATTTGCCTCTCCAATATAATCCCAATTAGATGAATAACAAATTTTAAACAGCTCACGCGCCCATCTCCAATACATGCCGCACCCACACGCCTCTGGCATTGTCCAACTAAACTTTCAGCTTGAAATTAGCTGCGAATTCGGTTATTAAAACTGCATACCACAATGTGCAGGCAGCGGTCCCAATTTATTTCTCGCCTCTGGACCAGAGAGGGAGATAGAGAGAGTGAGCGCAAGGACCCAGTTACCAGCTCCGACCCAGACCCAGACCCAGACCCAGTTTCTATAGCTGTTTCCGTGGTACCTGCTGTGATAAATCAACGTGAGACTAATGCGCGCTTAACACGCGAATTATGATTTTGCAAATGATGTGAATGTGGCTGCCAGTTTTGGCGAAACGGGGCACCGGGCACAGCCACAGCCACTTGATTGCTTTATAATCGCTTCAGTTCTGGCCAGGCCGACGCCGACACCGACGCCTTGGCCAACATCCAAGTGGCATTTAATTGCAGTTTAAAGAGTCTTCAATGGACAGGTGACCCCTTGAACTATCGGTAATTAGTTTTGCACAAGACACACGACAAAATCAACAGCGAATCAACACATGACCAGCCTCTGACTGCCGCTCCCTGCTCTGCTTGCCACTTAACAACTGGCCCAGAGACCCAGTGCGGCAGGGCGTCTGGGCATTTAACCCACTTATTATGACTGCCATTTATAACGACATTTTCTAGGCAGCAGCAACAGCAATAACAACCACACGAGCTGCAGGCAAGTCGTAGGGCGCGCCTTCACAGCCTGCCCGTTGGCCTTTGCTGCTGCCTGTGCGTGAAGTTGTCGCCATCATCCTTATGACCAGGCAGCTGCTGCGGCTGCTGTAGCTGCTGTTGTGTGGGCGTCCTTTTGACCCGCATGTCGTTTATAGCCAACGCTGCTGCCGTTGTGGTGGCCATTTTGTGGTTGCCCTTGTTTGTCCGCCGCTCAGCATTGTTACCCTTTGTGCGGCCGTAGGTCGTCACACACAGTCACGGCCTGGCCTCAGCCTACTCACCACCCTCTACTTACCCCTTTTATCCCAGCAGCGGCGTCTGACAATGGCACAGTTTTGCATGCAATTGACTCTCACAGCTCGTTGCTTTTTACTGTCCAAATGTGCGCTTATGTATGAACATATATAAAGAGCTATGTGGGTGGTTGGTAGGGCTGAAAGTAGTACACAAGTAGATGCTTTAGATTAAAGTAGAAATCTGTAAAATACTTTTAGACTCAGTTATTGATAAAACAAATTTAAAAATACAAATACGAAATGTGAATATGTATACTCTTCTCAATTGGTCGACTTGAAGTTAAATGGAATGATGCACATAGAAAAAAAACCTTTAAATAGTTCATGACTTTCAATTCCGGAAAGCAAGCTGATTCGATGGAAAAAAATGCTCGATTCCCTTGACTTGCACCTGTAGAGGCAGTGGCTTTCTATATCTACAAAATGTCTGAATTTGCACGCATTCGTAATTCATGTACATTAGTTGTCGACTTATAAGCTGGCATTGAAGCTGAAAATAATGCCAATACAATTCGATATCATAAATATTTTATGCACTATGCTGTTGCCCTTTTGTTGCTGTTTTAACTTTGCATACATTTTGTCATTTCGGGCGCGGGAATGGAGTAAAAAAAAGGAAAAAATCCAAGGGAATGCCTATTAGGCTGCATATTAAAAAAAATATATATGCAGGCATGAGGCCAAATAAATAACAGTCCAACAAAATACGAGCACTCGCCAGAGCTTGCAAAGAGGCAGGCGGAGCACAAACAAAAGCCAACAAGAAAACAAAGAATTTTAACCCTTTTTATGATTATGAATGCACGTCAGCATATTTATGTAAAAATTATGCAATTTGCTGCCGTTCTATGCCAATGCGTGGAGTGGTTCAAGGGAAGGAGCCAACGACCAGGAGACAAGAGCTAAGACCCAAGAGCCACATCAGTTGAACTTAGCTAGTCAATCAAAAGTTGACGGGCTCGTCACAGTTGTCGCTGCTGTTGTGGTTGCTGCTGCTGCAAAAGGACAACAGGCGAGCAGCACCAGACAGAGACAGACAGAGAAAAGGAGAGAGAGAGAGAGAGAGAGATAATGAGAGGGAAAATGAGAGTGAGGGAGAGGGAGAGGGACGTAGACCGCGAGAAATGCATCTTTTGAGCAATTTGCAAACCAAAATGTGTATTAAAATTTATGACGAGCTCAAGTCGAAAATGGGCGATGGATTGAGAGATAGGAGCGGATGAGAAACTCCACAAAAGAAGAAGAACAAGGACAAGAACAAGAATTCTCGAATTAATAGGTTGCTTTCGGCTACGAGATACCCTGTAAGCAGTTTTAAAACTTACTTATCAATAAGAATAATAATAAGACAAATTACAATTATAAAAGTAATAACAATAATAGTTATAATAATAATTATTATTATAACACTAACCTAACTTCTTACTTCTATACAAAATCCAGCTATGTAATTATTTGTATGCGCGTGCAAAATAAGTAAATTCTTTTGAAGATGGACATTTAAGAGCTTAGAAGAAAGGTTTCTCTAAATGTATAATGATAAGATAGCTAAGTTTTTATTAAACTAGCTACGTTTCTAAAATTTAAATTTGGCTCTTGCGTCGAGTCTGCAGCCCATTACAGGTCGCTGTCCTTATATGGCATATTGATCATACATTCAGAGAATGTCAAAAATTAGCATTGCCAAACTGCAGCAGCACAAGATTTCGTTTCTGTGAGGCTGAAGATTGACTTGAAGTCTGCGTATCATGTGAATTTTGAATCTGTTTGTTCTTGTAGCTGGATCATCCGATATGATCCTCATCATCGGGTTGCTGCCACATGGGGCAACTACATACACACACATTTCGTATTGAAATTCATGTCTCTGTTAGCAATTGTTGTTGTCACTGGCTTGGCATTGTTGCAATGATTGGCCTTAACTTTCACCAGCAGTTGCTTTTCGATGATGTTGTTCCTGATATTGTTGTTTTTGTTGTTGTTGTTTTTGTTGTTGTTGTCGTCATCGTCGTGATGACTTCGCATGCTCGCCCTTCACCCTTGGCCCCTTTGGGCCACGTCAACAGGGCCAAAAGCAAATTGTTAAGTTATTTGTAAATTTCGCTGTTCGCTGACTGGTTGTGTTTTTACTTACTTTTTTACTTTTCCACGATGTGTGTTTGAGTGTGTGCTCAGTTGATTTTGCTGCATACTCAAATTAGGGTACACTTTTCATACCCTATGAATGGACACATAGGTAGAGCACAGTTTAATAAGGCAACTGCCAACCAATAAAATATTCTGAGTATTGAATATCGGGACAGATATAAGTTCATCTTCTCTAAAGTGTTATATACCTATTATTTTCCTTATCCTTATAGATTGATGTGCCAAGGGTATTTTATATTCGGTTTACCAAAGCTGGCAGCTCCCTGCTGTTGTTTTTTGCGTCTGCCGTATTTTGTATGCATGCATTGTGGATTTTCCACAAGCAAATCCTTTTGGCAAATTGTATATGCATCATAAAAAGGCACAAAGAAACACACCACGAATATTACGAATTAAATAAATTTTACATTTTTATACCCTACAGCTGTAAAGAGTGTAACCGAATGCTTATTTCCTGCCTGTGCGCGGAGTGTAGCAGCTGGAAAAGCTTCGAGATATTATCAGAACAAGTTATGATAACATTAAAGATTCATAAGTAAAAATATCTGAAAATAAAATTTCCCTTTAAATTTCTAAGAAAAATATTTTGGAATATTTTATGGTTCAAAAAATGTGGCCTACTTTCAGGATGTTATTCAACAAATAGTTTTAAATAGACAAATTTTTATAAGGCAGGGCTTTTCATAGTCGCACTCTGTTAACTTGTGCCTGTTTATGTTTTCATTCGTTGCAAAATCCTTTTATGTGCAGATTTTATGTTTCCGCCTTCTCTTTTTATTCTCTTGTTTATATTTTTTTGGCCCCTTACCTGTCTGCTCTTATATGCTAATTTATTGGCACTGTGGCGCAGTGAAATGTTAAAAATGGGTCAACCCGTCCTGGGGTCCAAAGGTTTTTCTCTCATATGGATTTCTATGTAGATGGCTGGGCAAGTAGCCAGTTAAGGATGCGCTGTCTTTCACATGTGACAATAGTTATGGTAGGTTGTTGGTTCAATGTGGAAAACCTGGCAATTGATGTGGCAGCTAGTTCATATGGAGTGGTTTAACAGCGGCCACATTTCGCTAACAGCTGCAAGTGCTATCAACAATAGCACTTAAGGGCTTTATCAGGCTGCCGAAATGAACTGGAATTTCATTTCGTATATCTTATCCCAATAGTGCACACCAAAGGGTCATATTGTGCTTTTGCCCAGCAGCAGCTGCCATGTGTTGTTGTTGTTTTTGATAAGGCCTTCAGCGCATGAAGCACATGAGAACTCAGCAGCCTGGCTGCAACATGCCACCATGTATAAGTATGCGTCTGTGTGAGTGTGTGTCTGAATGAAATTTGCGTTGTGTGTTAAAATGTTATCGCGCTTTCTCAACATTTGTGCGAAAGATATTCGACAAGGCAAGGCAACAAGCGAGAGAGCGCTAGATAGACGCCTGGCTGCCCCAAACAGATGGTTGGGTCTGGACCAGGCCAAGTGCCTCCTTCTTCTTGATGTGCATTCGTAATTGGGGCAACGTTCAGCTGGCAGCTGTAATTGTTTTGCTGTTGCAATTTCGCGCTCTCCTGCATGTCAGTTAACTAATTCACCATTGTTGTTGCTGCTCCACTGCTCCACTTGGCACGCTTTTGTGCCATGTACATATGTAAACATTGGCAATATTTGTTCGCTGCTATGAAAATACGAACAGTCCGCAATTGACCTGCATTCTCTAGCAGAAAACGCGCTGATTGCTATTTGGCCAATAGCTTAACCTTCTGCTAAAGTCTCTCTCTCTCGCTGTTGCTCGTCGACTCTGCACCTGTCGCTGTTTATTTTAATAACTCAATTTTATGGCCCTGGCCACAGGTTTTTTGAGTTGCGGCTATTTATTTATCTATGTGCAGATAGCTTTGGCCATGTCCTTTTACCGACTTGGCCATGATTAATGCCAGCCGGCGAGAGTTGCTTTTCTCGATTCGCATTTAACATTGCCCAAATATTTCATAATTCATTTTGAAGACAACCTGGTCGCAGGCATAAAAACGTCTATAAATGCGCATAAAAAGTTTTATTACCATTTCACAAGTTGGCCATACGTTTGCCGTTCTGTTAGCCATTCTGTTGGTCTACACACATACAGACACGCACACATATGTGTATATATCTACTTTGCCTCATTCTCATTCCCTCTCATTTGCCTATTAACGTTGCTCTGGTGCGCCATAAATCTCTAAGATAGATTTATGCAGCATCCATGTGTGCGTGTGTGTGTGTATATTTCTGTATCTGTAACCCACAATCAGTGTTTCAATGTGTGAGTTTGTACCAAATGCTGCATTTATTTTGTACGTGTCGGTCTTAACATTCAATTTCCTGTAGTACTTTTAGTCGGTTACTCGGCTGCCACATGAATCGGTCTTCCACACATAATGTGTACATATGAAATGCTGTACAAATGAAAAACGATGTCATTTACCAAGCAACACTTATTCCTAGCTGAAAGCTGGATAGTTGTTGCAGCTCTTAAGAGCTTTCCACTTGGCAGCCTCTGCGTATACGCAATTTTCACCGACCAAAGCAATTCCCAATAGAACCACTCAACAGGAAAACTCAGCCCAACTACTTTTCAATGCAAAGCCTAGCACTCAAAAGATCGAAGACTACAACAAGCAGCAATGCAATCCGCTTGTGGACAAATTTTAAGACCACCGATTGTCAATAGATTCTACTCCAACTGGCAAATGCGCGATTAGGGATCGCCTCGAATTGTTCCTAGCTAGCCATAGTGCAGATGCCTGTCCGTCTCAATCTTCTGGTAATAAATTTTCTATCTTGGTCTGGGTAGATGAAGGGGATATATTGAAGTTTATTAAAAGACAGCTCTAAAACCAGAAATTTCGTGCCTTGACTTACATTGTTGTAGTTAACCTAAGATTATTTATTTATTTATTCTTTTTAATGTGCCGTAGTTTCCTTGATTGTTAAAGGTGTTCAGAGAATAATTAAGTGCAAAAATATTTGAAAATAGATATAAATTAACTTTACTTAAGTTTCTCAATAAAATTCATTTGCTTAACGACAGTTACCACAGTAAATGCCAACTTGGCCATCTGTGAAAGGAAAATGCAACCAATTACTGTCACAGTTTTCTCTCTAGCGATATTATGTCTTACCTCAATGTTAGTTTTCATGCAGATCGGAAAGATACCGCCAGCAATAAAGGTAATCGTCCGCTGAGTCTGCTGTAGAAAGTAGATCAGAGTTGTCTTATACCGTTTACTTGCACCTATCCAATTGGAATGAAATATTGCATTGGTCAAGGCAATGCAATCGTCCTCAACCAGCTCGCAGATGAAGCAAAAGGGAAAAGTTTGGATCATCAGCACGAAAATAAAGACAAATGTAGCCAGACCGGTCCAGATATTCGAAAAGAATAATAAGTTAGCCATTGATAAACCCAGACACAGCCCAATGGCCAGAAATTGGGCAAATATGGTGCCTGATATAACTGGTCGCAGAATGTCAGAATACCTGAAATCAAAATAATTTCCATTTGAGTTTTTAAGAGTTTTCGTCACATACTGCAGAATATTTTTGTAATCTTTGACACAGTTGACCAGCTCCTCATAGGTCTCAGCCTCGGTTTTACTGGTAGATTCACGCAATCTTGCTACACGCTGCTTTAAGAGTTGAATATGGGTCCTCAGGACTATGCCAAAAATCAACGGATAGATGTCTACCAATAGGTCTAATAAGACTGACCCGGATCCGACAATAAGTTCAAAGGTAGCAGCAAGCCACAAGCTTTGTGTACTTGAGCGAAAGTCCACAAAGGGAATGTAAATTCCCCAAGGTGTTGATCCAGTCAAAACGGAGCTAAAGTAGGTCAGTAAAGCGTACGAAGCGTATGTTGTTTGATATAGCATATAAACAGAATTGCAGCGAACGACGCAACGATGTATTTCAATGGCTTCTTCCTCTACAACAAATCGCTTATCCATTATGTCGAGTTGATCTTTTGCCTTTTGGAAACGCCACACATTTGGTAACAGAATCACGATCTTTACAAATAGGCAAGCCGCATTAAAAGCGACTTGTATTGAAGTTAGAAAATCTCCCGGAGTAAAGCTGCTAAAATCAATTATGTAGCTTGCAAAGAATCCAACGGGCACATAGATTCCGCTTAATGTGGTTACAAGTACACTCCAAGCGCGATATAACCAGTAAAAGCGGGTGCCTTTCAGTGGCGGAATCCAGCCTGCGAATTTCATGATCCTTTCCAAATGCGCGAAGGCAACCCGAGATGGAAGCAAATCCCCAATTGCTGGATCTCTTATATTCTTGAATATCATACTGGCTTAGATTTTGCTTTAGAGGATTCCTTAGTGACCGAATGAAACTTGAACTAAGACTGCAAAGGCTCAATCGATGTAGACCCTTTACATATCAGTTTGTCGTGGCTGCTTTACTAATTCAGAAGAAAAAAACTATATTTAAATTTGCCATTCTTCCATATGCAATCGTTCTCAACGTACTCATACCATTAGATAAATTGCTCGGAGAGGCTTTGTTTTGGTTAAAAACGAAAAAGTCCTTGCCATAACAGTTCACAGATATTGCCACATTTTTTCAGATTGACAGATGGGCGTTTCTTAACAAAATGGGGCGTTCCCTACCATGAAATGCAGGTCGATTACAGCACATGTTTCAGATGTCAAATCAAGCAGTATCCAAATACACACTTATTATCCATTTATAGTACTATATCTAAAATTTTCTTTCATGTTATTGAAGCCCTTAGAATATTCCGACTCGCTTTGAATCCGCATTTCGTTGTTATATGATTCAACTTTTTAAGTCTGATACATTTTTCGCAGTTTTTGTGCATATATTATTTACTGGTGGTTGTCGTTTGACTGATTTGAAATGGGCGTGGCAGTCATGTGCTGCGGCAATTTATGCAGTTTTCAATGCCATTAGTCAGCTGTGGTTCCCGCAGCGCAGGCCGCCATTTGGTCGAGTGTTGGGCGATAATTCTCAGACTAAATGCTACCAAATTAGTTTAAAATTATCTTGCGAAATAAATCGCAGCGCTGTGAGCGGCTTTTTATTGCATTTTATGAGCTCAAATTATTTATTATTTGCCGCATAATTCGCTTCCGAACTACGAGTTTTGGTTGCTTATGATACGCTCGAGGGTGTTACGATTTAAAATTTTTAAAATCGGAAAAAACAAAATCAGACTACCAATCGACCCACCATACAGAACAGCGGCAATTTGTTGTCGCAACATGTGGGCCTGGCGACCAGGTGGTAATTACTCTTAAAATCGTGCCTAATTACTCAAGTTGGTGTTTGGCTCAAGATTGTAGCCACAGTCACTGCTAGCAGTGTATAGACAGGCAAATTAAATTAAAAGTCAATAAATTTGTTTTGAAAGAGTGAAAACATTCTAGAGTTCATCATCAAAAAGTATAATTATAATTATATTAGTTTAGTTTGGATTTTAATTCTGCTGAGTGTGCGTAGACTTTTAGCAAACACTGTTTTACAATAAAGCCGCTGTTCTAGATTCAAACAATGTGTACGCCAACTGTTTCGAACAGATCGAACCAAGAATTCAATAAGCTGAACTTTTTTCAACTTGCTTCCGGGCTTTTCGATTTTGTTGTTTCTTTAGACATTTTCTGTGGACTTGTGTTTTGTTTTTGGCGTGTTTTAGCCACCAACTGTGGCTGGCATTTTTATTATTGTTTGCCTTGTTGTTGCCGGAGCTGGTAGCTCTTGATAGCCTTGTGATTTCGTTTCTGAAAGATTTGCGCCGCTTTGTCGGCCATGATAAATACAGCAAACAGTTTTCAGGTTTTTTTTTTGGTTTTGTGCATTCTCTGCTCTGGTGGCCGCAGGACAAAATGCCAGGCCCCAAACCACATTGTAGGTCGCAAAACGCAGTTGTTGCTTTGCTGTTGCTGCTGCTGCTGATGTTGGTTTTGAGTCAACAATTTAAGGCACAATTTGGCAGTTGCTGTTGCTGTTGCTGCCACTCATTGGCACTCAGTCAAGGGACGACCGTATTGCTGGCGCATCCGCAACAAATATTTCAAGTTAGAAGCAAACAACTATGACAGCGCTCAAAGGACCTGGGCATGGAATTAAACCTGAACCTGTTGTGGACCACACCTTGACTGCTGTTGCTGTTGTTGCTGTCGGTTACATTTGGCCGGCGACAATACATCAAACAGCAAGACAGAAATGAGCAACGGGGGTCGTCGCTGTGTTGACACTGACATAGGAGGCGATTCCAGGCGGCTCCAGCTGAGTGATGACCGGCGACAATCGGCGAAAACGAATGCCCCCGCCAGACAGACAGATTCAGCCACTACCATTGACCACGTTGCGATCAAAGCTTCCTGGAAATTAATTAAAGCTCTTACTGAGCGAACAGCAAAGAGCTGCAGCCGGCTCCAGTGGCTGGTCAATAATTATCGACGCTTATCAAAGGCACCGTTACAGATGCGCGCGCACACATGAGCTGCCCACCAAGTATGGAGCTGGAGCTGTGTACATGTGGCATCATCTAGCTGGAATGTGCCCCTTGCTGCTGTTGCTGCTGTTACTGCTGTGGCGGCCTTTGTTCATTTTGGTGCGGTGCAATTAATATTCAACGCCGTTGGCTGATCATAATTTACGTGCTGAGTTTACGATGCGACTCTGACTGCAACTGCAACTTCTGCGACTACAGCGACTGCAACTTCCAGAGCTAGTGAGCCCATACGCTTGGGGGCGTAACCGCCAACCGCTTGCAGAGTGGGCGTGTTCTCTTACTAGGCGCAGGCGAGGCGAGTGAACAATAGCAGCGGCTCCAGCTAGTATCCTGGTGGTGTGGCTGACAAAATTGCATTCTATTTACATTTAATCCAGGCAACACGTGTTTCTGCACATGTGTGCACCACACGGAGTTGGTTGCATGCCGCATACCGCAGGCAATATTTGTGGTATTCACAATATTTCAAATAAATTGAAATCGGGTTTCACAACACCTATAAATAACCAAATAAATAACGCGGCTGCCTAATTAGGTAGACAGACAGGCTGAGAGCTTGTTGAGTTCCTATGGACTGGCCACCCATTGTCAACGTTGTCGTCGTTGTCGTCGTTGTCGTCGTCGTCGTCGCTCTCGTTTATGAGCCGCACTGGAAATAGGGTTAAGAGTGACACCCAGGAGACCTACATATGCGAAAACTCATTTGCATTTGCTGCCTAACGACGACAGCTCGGCAGATCTGGAGTCAGGGCCGGTGCCATTCACTCGGGGCGCGCGAGCTGCTGGGCGCGGCAGAGCAGGCAAATCTTTAAGATAGACCCGTCCAACAACAGACGACAGCTAGTCAGGGAGTCGGTTAGTCAGTCAGTCAGTCAGTCAGGGAGTCACTTGGTTGCTGCATTTCACATGGATTTATGCAGTCATTCGCGCCAGTTTTTCGGTTTCCTTTTTATTTTTCTCCATTTTTTGCCATTTCATTCGCTCGCCTCTGGTTATCAAAAATCCATCGATGTGGCCCGCACTTGGAAGCCCAGGGCAACCCAGAGCCCGAGCGGTCATTAAAATATATATGACACCCACCAGAACCACGATGCGATGTCTACGAGTAGTAGTAGTTGTCGCGCTCTCCCGCTCGCACTAATTAGACACGGTTGCACGTGCCCAGCGCCTTCTCTTTCCAGCATCAAGTGGTGCTGCTTGCTGTCTTCTGTGTGATGGCGGTGGTGATGCTGTTCGCTTCGTGTGTGGTCCAATTAATTTTTCGGATAGAGCAATCAACATGTTTCTTTTTCGGCGTTTCAAGTGGTTGTTGCTGTGCCTGTTGTTGGTCTTTATGGTCGTTGTTCAACATGTTGCAGGTCAATTTGTTGCCGTTTGTTGTCCTCCAAAATGCTTGGTTGTGACGTGTGTGGTCCAGTCCGCTGTGTGGCTTCAAGAGTTTTGGCTCTCAATTAGTCGTGCTTGTCACCGCCTCATAATCCCTAATTAGACTACAGCCACTCGCCTTGCTCTTTCCCAACAACGCCTTTTTTTGGGCCTTTTGCCTTATGTGCTTAATTGCAGTTGGCACAGCTCGCGCTTTGCTTTGGTTTTTGGCCGGTTCACATTCTTGTCTTAATTAATTTGATGGCAAAGTGCATTCGTGGCTCAGTTCTGGAACGTGTTGCCCTGGCAATATTTGCGTTCTGCTGCTTGCCTTGCTGAGCTGCCAATTGTTAACCCACATTCAACGCGCCAACCTCCAGCTAATTAGCAGAGTGTGCCCGAAAATGTCCCCGAACCCAGGTCGCATACTGAGCCTATGACTATGCCCATGTCTGTGGCCATGTCTATGGCAGCCCCAATTGAACGGGGAGGTGGAGGTGAATAGGTGGGCGGCTTATATGGCATTTGACTGTGGTTGCTGCCACTGCAAATGCAAATTGGCAAAGATGAATGCTCCTTGCTTTCGTTTTGGATTTGGTTTGTACCGAAGGTGTTTTTGTTGTTTTTGTGAAAACACTAATCAACTTGGGCCACGTTGCTTCAGCTGGCGCATTTGATTTGTGCTGCTTTAAATTATATTTTGAGCTGTGGTTCAAAGTTAATTAGTAGCACGTCTGGATTTATGGTATCATTTGAGGCCAACAAGGAGCTGCATCCTTGTGTTGTACACTTCCACTCATGTGTTTTTATATGTCTCTTTCATTGGCTCCCTCCCCAGCAACGCTTGGTCTTCCTCTTTTTTTTTTCACTCACGCTCTCACATCACACGCTGAAAAACTTTGAAAATTTGTTAGCACTACTTGAACTTATGCGAATCGCATAGAAAGGCGAAACATAAGAAAGGAATGCTTTTCGCATGTGTAATGAGAACGCGAGCACATATTTTGAATTGGGCTACGAAATATGCGGCATACAAGCCGCGCCTGTAGCTAAACTCCCCCCGAAAATATTCACACAGAAGGCTGTCTATGTAGATGTAAATGAATAGCCGAAGTGTGCAACTGGCTGTGGAAATGGTCTTGATAATGTTATGCAGCTCCCAGGCGAATACCTTGGAGCAGGGACTTGTCACTGGGGCACTTTAAGTCGCCCGCTCCGCCTGTTCAGAGCTCCGACAATAAAAGATAATCAAGCTGCAGCTTCAGCTCTATCTGCAGCCCCGTCTGCAGCTCCTTGGAATAAATTGCCATGTTGTTACAATTTCTTCGTGTTGCCGGCATAAATTTCGAGGTGAGCTGTGGCATGTGCAAGTCCTCGCCAGCTCGGAGCTGTACGCATTTCCCAGCTGAAAGTCAGTTGGCACTTGGTAGCCACAGTTGCTGCTGCACCAGTTGGCTCCTCAGTTTAGTTGGCTGACATTCTAAGGTGCAACATGCAAATAATTAATAGCATTATAAGATGCACTCACGAAATCGCGCCGAACAACGTCAAGTGTTGTAATAATTCAGCTAACTGTAGCCAGAGCGGGGCGTGGCGGTGCTGCTGCGGCATGTGTCGCGTTGCGGACAAGGACAATAAATGTTTGGGAAAGGCCAGGCGCAGAGTCACGCTTCGACATGGCCGTGGACATGGAGCAGCAGCGACAGCAACAACAGCAGCCTTTTGCGAATCTGGCCTATACGAAATTACATAATCCCCCAGCGAAGGTGTTAATGCAAATGGCAAAATATGCTAATGGGTCTAATGCAAGTCCAGAGAGTTGCCAATTGCGAGCTTCGTTTGCCTTTGCTTTGGCCTGGGCGTCAGAAGAGATTTTTGTTATATGCCGCAGCTGCAAAATGCCGCAGGCAACATAATTGCCACACGTATGTAGCTCGTGCAAGGACTGTCTGCGTCCAGTTTCCACCTTTAGGTGGTGCAACTGCACCGCAGCGTGGTTTCGTTTTGGGTCAACAGCCACCAGCAAGCAATGAAGAAATTGAAGACAATCAATGCGCCTTGCTCCTGACATTGATTTATGAACTCATGGAAAATTAGGCAATGCCATGTTTGGTCACAGCTCTTGCAGCTACCTTTTCAACATTCGCCAACAGTTCGCTGGCAAATGTCAATAAACTCCACAAAACCCAAAAAATGTACAACGAAACTAGGGAAATTATTTTTAAGCCCGCTTTCAAGTAGAGGCCTTCTTCTGTAATAGTGTAGTGTAAGCATATGAAATTATAGATCAAAATACTCCGAATCTTTTGTGATTTCGCTAATACTTTAAATTCAGTTTAAAAAATTCAACATTAAGCTTCCGCAGTAATAAAGCACAGTAAGTACTCCCATTGTTGATCCTATCGTGAGCTTGCAGTACAATTATATAACTCCCCTAGCGACAATTACAAGATGTGGGCCATTTAATTCTTCGATAAAGTTCAATAACCGCAACCACTGGACAGTTGGCCATATAAAGAAAGCCAGGAACTGAAAAAAATCGCATGTGGTTTATTACCAACACCGAAAACGAGTTAAAATTGTGGCGAAAAAATTGCATAATTTGTGTGACATCGGGACTGCATCGAGCCGGCAATAAAATGTCATTTACGAGTGCAGCAAGCGAGTGGCCAGCCATGAATATATATATTCATTTTTATTTATACACATATATATTTATACACATAAAATGCACGAATTTTAATTAATTGATAAATTCGGTAAAGACCAGCCCCGGAAAAACACACACACAAAAAGCGCAACCAACTGCTGCAGCAGCAGCATCAGAGGAAGAAGAAGAAGAAGTGCGGCTGTCAATTACGAGGACAGCAACAGCAACGATAGCTCCTTGCATGAAGGCTGGAGTTGAGGCTCGGCGTTGGGGCAGCAGCCGCATTTGTATTCCCAAGCTGGCCTTTTGCGGCTGCCGTTGGATGGGCGTTAATATTCATGAATCGAAATAATTTGACAGTTTGGGCCAACATGCGAGTATGTTGCCAATATTTATGTTTGCTCCACTCGCTGCTGCTGGCTGCTTTTTTTTTTCTTTTTTTTTTGTTTTGTTTTCGTTTTTTGTTGCCATGGTCATGAGCTGCTGTCAAATGATGCTGCTACGTTCGTCTGTCTTCAATCTCCGGTCTGCTGTCTCCTGTCTCCGGTCTCCGGTCTCCGGCTCCTGTCTCTCTGGTCTCAGCGCTGCGTGAGGCGTTGGTGAAAAGTACTCGAAATAATTGACAGCTGTGGCTGCCTTTTTTGTTAACGTTGCGAACGGCGCTTTGTTGCTTGTTGTCTGCTGCCTTTTAATTGCAGCATTTTACAACTCCCCGTCGCGCATTCAATCCACCAATTCCGAATGCAGCCAACGAACCAACCAACTGTCCCAGCAGTTTTCAACTTTGTTGTTGATTTTTCGCACGCGTCCTTATCCAGCATCGCCAACGACTTGGTCGGGCATTGTGCCATTAAGTCATCGTCGGTGCATCTCCGACTGGGGATTATCTGGAGTTGGCGCTTTGAAGCTGCCTCTAGCTTCATTGAGCGCGTCTTTAATAGTCACATAAACTAGACGTCTTGACATTTATTGAAAGAATACCTGGCCCAGTCCAGGGATTCATAAGCCAAACTCCTTTAGATCTGCACAAATACAAACATTGCCCATAGTCCACCATGGGGGTACTTAAATTTGCTGCCAAATCAAACCATAAAACCCGCGTCTCGATGCTTTTCTCAGATGCCATCGACATGCCGAAACTAATTAAATTGTTTGTAAAATAAGGAGATAATGATAGAGACTCCTAAGAGTACCATAATTTTAGATACATTTTGGAAGGAAACTCATTCATATATCTCAACACAGCTCTGAGACGATAAACTTAACCGAACAAGTTTCGATGATAAAAAGAAAACCAAATATATATTAAATTCGTTAGTGTGTTTTTTTTTTAGTTTCTGCAATGTTTTATTTATAAGCTCCGCCCTAGACAACATAGGAACTGCTGCCGTGATGATTGCTCTTCATTCGCCAAGTTCACTAAGTTTTCCAACCAATCATCGGGCTGTCTCTGAAGGGTTCCTCAACTCAGTGTGTGGTTCCCAGTGCACTTGCTGTATGTTTTGCATGGGCAACTGCAATCTTATGTCGAGTACTTCGGCACTTGGGCGAACCCTCGAAGAGAGTTAACAACTTCCAGAGTAGTTATATCGTATGCCAATTAATTGAAGTGCAGTTACAATGCGCCCAAAGGTTGACAGGCCACTGGACACTGGACACTGGACACTGGACAGTGGACAAGGGACTGCGGACAGTGGACAGCGAGCAGCGGACTGCGGACAGCGGACACCAGGAACTGGCTTATGGACCTGTTCCAAAGGCTCCTATAGGCTGTCTATAGGCGTGCGTCCATGCAACAGCTGCGTCCGCCCTAATTGTTTTAATGAATTTGCTGCGGTTTTGCGTAATTTGCATGCAACTTTTCCATTACAAGGGCCGACAGCTTAGCTGGGGAAGGCACCGGGGGCAGGTGGGGTGACATTAGTTTGTCACTGCATCAAAATGACGCAGAGCAGTTGGAGGCCTTCCGGCTCTGCCATTTTGCTGGGCATTTTCGGACACGCAAATTGCTAATTGAAAATAAATTGCACTTTAATTTGTTATGATGACGAAAGACTGAGCTGGACAGCACGGACGACATGGAGCGTAGTCCATCTCAGTGGGGTGTTGGCAGAATGGGAGGGAGCTGCGCTGCGGTTAGTTGCCTCACTGATAAATTGTGCAAATGCCTGTCAAAGTGCTGACCACAAAATGACCAAAAGATCGGTCAAATTAAAGATTCGATATGCCACTTTCACTCAACACTGTCGCCCAGCAGCCAGCTGGCTGCTGCGCTATTGGGTGTGGGGACCACAAGACAGTAGCTGTTGCCGCAGTTTTCGCAGTTGCCCCCGCCCACGCTCACGCCCACACACAGGCACACAAGGCGACTGACAGACGCGGTTTCTGCAACTGCCACTCATAAATTGTAACCTATTTAAAAGCGCGGTGGCGGACTGGGTGAGCTACTCGACTCCTGGTCCTGGTCAGGCGAGTAGCCCAACGCATGCCGTAATAATTTTCAGCTCTAATTGCACCACTGTGCGCAACTGTGGGACGAGTTTGTGGCTATTTTTGTGACTATTTCTCGTTTAATGAAATTACAATAAACGCACGTCGCATGCAAAAGCAGCCGCCGCTTGTCGACGCAATCAGTAGATGGAGAGGGAGGGGAGGGGAGGGGGAGTAATGCACCAAGTTGCAAGCGTCGTTAGCAGCGTCCATTAGTGCGTTGGCGTGCCACGTCTATTTGTGGCCATCTTGCTTTTGGTCTGGTTTTGGGTTGCGGCAGCTGCTGCTGCTGTTGCTGCCGCAGGTAATCCCCATTATTAGCGCAATTAGCGCAAGCAGCGAGGCCGGAATGTCCCCATTGTTGGACCTAGTCTTGTGGTGCCCATGTACTTAGCACTGATTGGAGGCATAAAGGCAACATCTTGGGGTTATTGAATACCAAAAGGCTGAGAATAAATTGAGCATTTGATGGAAAGTTTGCGTGGGCTGCGCCTAATCAGGCACTCATGAGGCTCAGAGAGCCGATTGTCAGACACAACACACCTGCTGATAACTGACAGCAATGGCAATCGTATTAACATTCCACAACAACTGTGCGGGGGCATCTTGAATGCACTTGAATATCAAAAGCCAATACCGTTGCCCAGGCAGTTGTCCAGCTCAATTACCGGAGCTGCTGCTGACGTCCAGCAGGTACGTGATGCAACCCACCTGAGAAGCACCTGTTGCAATCGCGTTGCTACCGTAGGCTGCCCCCGCCTCCTCCTCCCAACATACTCACACCCCTTCGTTAATCGCCGCGCCGCAAAACTCGTTAATGCTGACAACGACAACAACGGGACTTGAGCGCTGATAAAAGTCTGTAATGGTTTATGAACAGCAGAGCGGGCGACTGGGTGGCTGGGCGTACGATTCGGAAAATCAAGCAAGAAAAAAAGAAAAACCATATTTAATAAAATGACAGTTGCTGTCAGACGCCGTCAAAAAGTGTTTGCCATTCAGCAACAGCTTTGCTTGCCGGGCACGAGCTGCCGAGCGAGGAACTCAGGAAACCAGGCCCTGGGCCAGAGATTGAGCCACCCGCGACCAAACAATGCGAACAGCGAATGGCAATTGTCGTATATTCAATATTGTAAATTATTTGTTGTCATTCTGGCTATTGTTGTTGTTGTAATTGTTGTTGTTGCTGTATTTTGTCATTGTGTCTTGTCGCCTGTCTTGCGGTCTCTCTTATTGCATCGCCTGCGCTTTGCATAGCAAATGGCCAATTAATATTAACGTGGGCGTGTGCCTGGGTATGCTTATTTTTTTTACTTCAGTATATCTTGAATATCTTGAGTTGCTTGACTTACCGTATCTCAGGCCTTTGATGAAGGAAATGTTATGCAAGACATGCACGTATTGCAAATTTGTGAAATTATGTGGTTGGGAGGGTTGTCCTGAAAGAGAGAAAGAGTTATGCCTGGTTATATAAGGTCTTTGACAGTAATGAGAAAATTAAGCAAATGCTTGTTCTTTGGGCTCTTAAGCCTTACAAGTTTTCAGGTAACAGTATACTATTTAAATGGGTCGCAAACTTATAGATACAACACCCTATTTAAATTAAAGTGGCCAAAATATCGATATATGGCCATACACCAAAATAATATCCTTAGTGAGATCCACATCGTTTCCAGTCGATTCCATACCGAAAAAATGTAGGTTAGATCGATACGATAGGCGCTGGCATCTGCAATTGTTGTGGCAGTAACCAAAAATTATCATAACTAAAAATTATTGTGAATTCGCAGAGAAACGCGCAGATATTCAATTGAGTAAAAATGTTGGAAATTTGCAACAAGGCAGCGCCAATTGCGCACAACAACAGCAACATCAACAATTGCTGTTGTGGCAGCAGCAACAATAACACAGCAACAACAATGGCAATGTCAAAGACGCTGCGAGGATGCAACTATGAAAATTGCGTTAGAAATCTGCAATTTATATTGCGATGCCCCACACACAAGCAACAACAAAGACCAGCCCAGGTTCAGAGCAACACAAATACGATTGCTATCCAAGCATCGACTGCTTGAACTGCCTCAACTGCCACCGGCGTACCTGGCGATCCTCTCAAGAAACAAGTAAAAATAAAGGCAAATACAAATAGCTAAGTCAGGGATACTCTTACGTTTACTATGAGGGCACCCAGCTATAGGGCTATATATTGAACTAGTTATAAAGGAACAATTAGACCAAAGTATCAGATTTGCTTCCAATATATACCTTTTCTATACCTGCTTGATAGCTTAGCGCATCAACCCTTAGTTAGTGTATTAGAGGCAGCTACAGCCATGTTCGATAATCACAATTGTTTGCAGCGAGTTGAGGCTGCACAACTCAACGCATTCCGGCGTTTGCTTTGTTGCTGTTGCTGCTGTCGTCGATGTTGCTGCTGTTGTTGTTGTTGTTATTGTCGTCGTACTCGCTGTTAGCTGGGCACAGGAAACATTGGAAAATTGAGCATGGAAATGAACGCAAAAAAAGCACAAAAAAGCTGAAAACAGAGAGAAAAAAATCGCCAGCCAAATGGCAACGGAAAACCTCTTCATTCAAGTCGTCCGTCTCCGACTCCGACTCCATCTCTAGCTCCAGCTCCAGCTCGAGCTCCGCCTCTGTCTTCGTCTTCGTGGCTGTCTCATTTCGTATGCGCGAGGCGTTTCCCTGAGAGGGTACATTCCAAGGCTTAAGCCTGACCAGAGTCTAAGGCAGCTCAAACGCCAGCACCAGCGATTTGTTGCTGGCCCAAGTGGAGCAATTATTGCAACTGCAACAGCAGCAGCAGCAGCCGCCGTTGAAAGTTTTGGCATTCGGTGTGTGGGGTAATGCATCATCACATGGGGGCACGCCTGGCCTGGCCTGGCCAAAGCATCGACATCGGCATCAACATTCACATTGGCACCACATTCAAATCGATTTGGTACGCATCTTCCTGCAACATGTTGCGGAAACAGCAACAGCAACGCAACACGAGGCGATTTTACAGCAACAGCGCGCCAAATTGATTTGTTGCTGCTTTAGTGTTAATTGCCAGACCACGACTAGACCGGGCCAGAGCCTTAGCCAGAGCCAGAGCCAAAGCCAGAGCAGTAGAAGAAGGCGTCATCAACATGGTCGTGTGGACATGAACTAACTGTAACTGCATTCAGTGGCTCAGGTGGTTGCTGATGTCGAGAATGTGGGGCACTAGAGTTACGAGTGGGCGTTTCGCAGAGACATACCCATATGTATGGCAACAAGCGGGAGTAGAGAAATGGGGGGAGTTATAGCAACTGCATTGCAATTATGAAGTACGTGTTCGAATGCGTCGAAAGCTCACAAATTTCTAATGATGATATATTGCAGCTGGCGCTGGTAACATTGGCAAGACTATCAAATTAACAAGATCGTCGCTTCCGGCGTACAATTGCTGAACAGCAAACAGAACCGAGGCAGGCAGCCGGGCAGGCCAGGAGTTGGAGTGCAAGGAGTGCAGTATTCAATTGACTTGCGCATTAATCTTGGCGCTAGACTGGACTCGGCTTGTTGCTGCCGGGTTTCCCACAACGGCAACACACAACACACACGAAATTTATGCCAAGTGGCGGACGGGCGACGAGTGCAGATTTCACGTCAAAACTCATGGGTGTACAAATGCATCATTCTGATGGTCATCATCAGTCTCTGCCTATCAAACAATCGACAAAACAAACAGCAGCAACAGCGGCAGCAGCTGCGGCGGCAACATGTTGCCAAGACATTGCTTGTTGGCGTTGGCAACAATTACCCAGAGCTGGACTCAAAGCCAGACCCAAGCCCAAACCCTGAATGCTTTTTGTGCGACAGTTTTGTGAGTGTGAGTCGGCGTATGTGTGTGTTTGTGTGTGTGACTGCTGACTGCTACAAATTTCAACGTCGCACAAAAAGTCAACCACGGCAGCAATCTGCACTTGAAAATCTAACAGCAGCAGCAGCAGCAGCAAACACCAAACACAAGGAAGTGGCTGCCACCGAGTGGCAACCTGTTTTTGCACTTGACCATGCACCATGCCAACATGTTGCCGAATTGACAATTTCGCTGCACATGCGCAGTTGCCGCTGCTGCTGCCGTTGCTGCTGTTGTTGTTGTTATTGCGGTTGTTGTCAATTGTCAGTTGGCGCAGTTTTCCAGCCACGTTGCCTGGTTTATGCAAATTGCAGCAGCCAAAGCGCTTCTATGGCCATGACCACTGCCCCAGCTGAAGCTCAAGCTCAAGCTCGAGTTCGAGTTCCAGTGGGCGTTTGATTTCAATCGCTAACATTTTCACATATCCATGGCCATATGTTGCTGGTGTCGACGCAACGGGCACTCGTCCTGCAGCTGAGTGCAGTTTATTTTCCAGCATCTTATTCTTTTTTATTAACGGTTTGCCATTTCGATTTTATGTTAAGTTATATTTTAGCTGGGGCTCGTTATTTTTCATTGCCTCTGCCTCATATTTGGCCTCTTGATCTCACTTGAATGCCATTCCCCCAATCTCGTCCAGACTTTATTAATAATCATTTTTCACTGCACGTCCCATTTTCGGGTGTTGATCTGTTCCTACGCATTCAATTTGTATGCCAGACCCAGTCGATCGCCAAGTGTTGATACACAACTACTCCCCCCCATTGACAGCACTGCCACCGCATACCATTTCGACCCCGCCTCGTCGGTGGCCTATCGGCTCTATCGGCATTTGTTCGGTTATCATGTAATTTGATCTTAATGCGCATCGTGTTTATTTATTCTCTCTTTTTTCCCAAAAAAAATTAATCCTCCACACTTGTGTTGAGTTTTGGGCATGGAGAGACGGAAGGGAGCGTAATATTCAATCGATTTATCGTGTGGTTGTTAGCTGTCAAGTGGACGGCATTAGGCCATCAGCCAACGATGTCAGCGATGTGACATTCCAAATTGGGCATGCAAGATTTGGGTACGTGCGTGAGAGTTGCCCTAAACATACCTACGGACAGTCGCGTGATCGTTGCGATCTGGGCTAATCAACCAACGCCCCTAAACAGTTAACAATAAGATAAATAATTGATTTTCCTTTCGTGAAACCATTTAAAGCTGATTCTAGAAGGAAATTAAAACACAATCCTTTGTATATCCTGCATATTTTATATCCTATCATAAGATATTTTGCCTAAACGTTTTTCGTTTGAATTACGATAAATTTTCAAAATAAACAAATTCGGGGCAATTCGTATATAAAAAAGTACTCAATAGATAAGTTAATGTTTCGATTCTAGAGATTTTTATAGCTTGCTCCATCAGCTTCATATTTCTCATACGTGTCAAACCCGTCTAGGCAACTGATATGCTCTGCTGCAGCTCATAAATATGCATTTCAAGTGCAACTTGAACTGCAACTGCTTCGTAGACGGCGACGCCGAAGTCGACTGCATTCAAATGCGGCGCACGTCGTTTGGGTCGTTAAAAATCGAACACGCACTCAATCGAACAATCGAACTATCGAGTCACATTGATCTATGGGTGGACTGACTTGGCTTGGGCGTACGATATGATTTACGATTGAGCCATGAGGAATGAGGAATGTCACGATTTAATAGGCTTATCGGAGCTGTATTTCCAATTCGATTGCTAGTTGTCCAATTCCTGCGTTGGCTGCACTGCGTGCGGTCTAATTATTTTATTACGAACTTGTCACGGAGCTCGCTGAGGAAATGGGGTGTGGTCCGCCCGCCCCGCTACCCACAGAGAGTCAAAAATATATATATTTCAATTCAGTAATTTTCTAATTAAAATTTCAAACTCAACCCAACGCACAATCAGCATCAAAAATCAGACGCGAGTGTTTTGATTTATTGGAAAAATATAAAAATGAAATATAAATATGTGTGGCATTTAAACCCTTGGTGCCCCACCATACAGCAGGGGGCCGGCAGAGCAGCGCTTCACCTGTCTAACACTTGCATTTTAACGACTCGCTGCATGCCCCCAGCTAAAACGGCTGAAGGTGCGACGCAGCCAAATGTCACAAACTTTACGGCCAGTTGGAAGGGCAAACGAAAATCGTTTAACTTTGATTTCCAATTTCTGATTTATTCACCCAACGTTGCCAAAGCGCAGGCGCTTGCAACATAAATTTTCCTTAACAGCAACTCTGATATGAACTGTAAAAACTTACCATAATTTGTAATTGTACAAATTTATGGCCTAACTGGGACTCGACTCAGTCTGCGACTGGGGCCTCGTCGCCGCAACTGCCACATATGTATGATGCAGTGCCTCATCCCGTTGACGGCGTTAGCGGTTCTTTTGTCCACCGCGCTATCTGGTTGACCATTTTACAACCGATTTATAGTTGATGACCACTGCAGATAAATAGCTTTCGTTCCCAGGGCCGTGCTATTAAAATCAAATAAAATCAGTGTTGTTTTTAAATTCGGCATTTTAATGAATAGTCCAGCATCATAAATCAGTAATGTATATGGGCTGTAGCTCTGCCCACGTCCACCTGGCCCCAAGTCTGTGGCATTGTTCGATATTCAATAAAATTTTGTTGTAATGATGCATTTATAAAAATATAAAAATGTTTGTTTCTTTATGCTCACAGCGCGATATTTAAATTAATTTTACTGTCCAGCATTCAAATCCGAACCGAAAAATCAGCATGAGAACACAAAACTATTTTTGGTCTCATTTATGGGCTGCAGCATTGCATCTATTGCTTAACAGAAATTAATAAGCCTTCATTTGATATTTTTGAACCTTCTAGATTGTATAGAAAAACTTCTAGATTGTATTAGAAACAATTCTGACAATTCTATTCAATGTCTAAAATAAAACTGTTGACTAACTACTGTTCTTGTTTGGCGGCCTATTGCTTTTACATAAATGTCTGTTCATTTAGTTAAGATGACTTCCGTGTCACAAAGTTTACATCTCTAGTACCACTTAAGTTTGGGCTTTCAGCTAATTGTGTGAGAGCTTGGGTATAAAAACACTTTTGCAGTCGTCAACGTTAGCAGATTTAAAATGCGTTTGGGTAAGTCTAGATGGAATAGTTCGCCAGGCATTAAAAGCTCTTTAACACTATAGTTGTCACTTTTAGTTGTAATTTTATGGATTGCTCTGCTGGGCTTATCGCAGGCATATGCCCCGGACATTTGCGCAGATCAGTCTTTCGGATATAAAGCTGTCGATTCACATGACCCTAAATCATATTATCTGTGCCTAGGACTACTTGGCAAAATATGGAGCCACTGTGATGACGGTTTTCGCTTTAATGGCTCAGAACAAAAATGTATTCTTGAGAAACAGCCAAGAGCAGGGAATGAAAATTCTGGCGGTCCAAATAATGTGTTCAACATTAACCAGAACATTACCATGCACAAGCCAGTTATCTTTAATATCTTTGGTGGACTGTGGAAGCCTTCGAACCCTGCACCTCCACTATTACCATCACCTACAACGACCGAAAAACCTGTCACTATTTCTTCCAGGCAATAACATTTAAGCAACTATAAACCGTGTTAGTAATCAACTTAATCTATTAACAGGGCCAGAGTCCAGCTCTACTACATCGATTAATTCAGCGAGTTCTCCTTCTTCAACAACTGATAGCTCTACAGAGGGTTCTTCTTCATCGGTCACTCCATTTACGGATAGCACCTCAGAGAGCTCTTCTTCATCAACGGACAGAACATCGGAGAGTTCTTCCTCAGCAACGGAGAGCTCTACAGAAAGTTCTTCTTCTTTAGCAACGGATAGCACCACAGAGATATCTTCTTCTACATCCACGGATAGCTCTACAGAGAGCTCTTCTTCTACATCCACGGATAGCTCTACAGAAAGTTCTTCCACTTTATCTACGGATGGTTCTACAGACAGTTCTTCTTCCACAACGGATAGTACCACAGAGAGCTCTTCTTCTACAGCCACGGATAGTTCTACAGACAGTTCTTCTTCCACAACGGATATTACCACAGAAAGTTCTTCTTCCACAACGGACAGCACCACAGAGAGTTCCATTACAACTACTATATGTACTCAAACTACACCAATCGTCGTTTAAGCTCCTATTAACCAAAACCAACTATTACATTAGTGGGAGTTATATATAGCGCTGTGGATACTCTAATAACCATATTCGATTTAATTGACAAGAAAAATAAAAACGCCTTACAATACACCCCAGAACAATCTCTATATACATATAAAACTGTTTATCTTTACTGACTGACTGATCGGTGATAAACGCACGATCCATTTCGTAAGAGCTAGGAAGCTGATATTTTTGTTTACCATCCGATCGGCTTCGAAATCATTTGAATATATATATATAATATATATTTTCGAAGCACAAAACTTACCACGGACAGGCCGGGGTATATCCGCTAGTCTTTCAATATATTTGTTGATTTAATGTTAAACATACCGTTTCATACGGTTCAGAGTTCATCCCACTTCCCACTTTTTCATTTATTTCAACTTTGCATTGGTAATGTGCAGGCTCCACATCGCTTTGCCGTTCTGCTGGTGTTTTAGATAAAAGAGAGACTGTTTCGCAAAAAAAAAAAAAAACAAGCAAGCAACAAAAGCCAACAGCATACATGTAGACACATTCATGCTCACATAGGTATGCGACCCCATCTCCCCTGTTCCATATAAATATCAAACGGGGGCTCATATTTCAATTTCGATTTTTGAAAACGATGTGCGAGCTAAACACGAACAAACAAACGACAAAGCAAGAAAACAAACAAACAGCCGAGCAGAAAATGCATTGAATGCGTTTATGCTATATAGAGATATACTCTTTATATCTATAGAGGACAAAAGGATGGTTATCATGTTAGTTAATGTTAAAGAAAAGGGGGTGGAGGGAAAAACTGACTGCCATATCTGTAAGCTTTGTGTATTTAGCATAGTTTAGACTTTAAAAATAAAAAGCCATGCTCTTATAATATATGCAGGTATTTCTTAAATTTTATAAAAAATGCACAAAAGTTAATAAAATATCTATAACCCCAACTAAGAGAAACTTATGCCTTTTTCTTCAGTACAGGGTATCTTTTGGTTGAGTACTCGCTAATATTTTTTGTTTTTTGTTGTTTATGTATCCCAGAGTGAGCGCGTATCTATGCAGTGGACATGGGTCTGTGTTTGGGTCCGGATCTGTTGCTGTTATGGGTTGTGTCTGTCGTTCGCATAAATGCAACGAAACTTTTGCCCTTGCACATTTGATGCCAATTCCGATGCGTTGCTGTTGCTGCTGTTGCTGCCAGTGAAAATGTCCAAAAATGAGGCACAAACATGCGCATGAATTTTGCAAAGGCAACGGCAAAAACCAACAACAGCAGCAACAGCAGCGGCGGCGGCGGCGGCTGTGGCTGCCGCACTAACAAGTTGCCACTGCCAGGAAATGCAGCGCAAATAAATGAGGCAGTTGGAACTGTCCCTGGACCTTTTGGACATGTCCACCAATATTTTAGCCATTTGTAATTTTATACTTATTTTTGCAAAGCGTTAACAGTTGACCGCAGTTCCTCCGGTCTGACCCCCGCGTGACAATCGCTTGCATTTTAGATTTGCCGCATTGGAAATTCTATATGCAACATGTGCGTTTCGGCCTGCTCCAGAAATTGGTAGCACGAGTCTTGCAGCTGTCGCTGGCCCGGGGCACAATGTTTGGCCACCACCTTAATAAGTCAATGAGTGAGACCTGTGCACCTTTCTGACTAATTGCGAGGCGATAGTTGGGCGCTACTTTCGCGCCTAGCGTCCCCCTCAGGGCGCAGACGGGCGGCTATTTGCATAAACATGCAAACGTGGCCAACTTCCGTCTCAAGGCCAACTGTGAAATAAACTAAATAAAACTAAAAGAAACAAATACTAATACGAAACTACGAAAATTCAATTAGCAGTCGGCTAGAGAGCAACATGAAAAGGGCGTGGCCGGCCGCTAAATCTAACCAACGACGCAAACGGAACAAAAACTTCGCTTGAAACGATAGAACTCGAAAAGCTAAAGTCTTTGGCCGGTTAAATGTAGTTTATGAGGTGGCAATGCTGCGTCTGAGTTATGCTAACCTCCTGCAGCGTGGCCACATATCGAACTTGAACTTGGACCAATAAAAAACTACCTACCGCATTTTGTGTCCAGCAAAGCTACCCAAAATGGTTGACGATGTCTTCGACGGCGGCGGCGGCGTCTCGCAAGTGGCGTTTTGTCAAATATTTTTGTCCGGGCAGCCAGGTTTAGCCTTGTTCTGCTTCTTCAGAAACTCTTCACGACTTTTATTTAATGAATTTCGCAAATTTTTGAGGCAGCATCTCACGCATTCGAAAGGCGCGGAGTTCAGCAAGTTTTGCGACTTTTGCGACTGCAACTTGTCTCCACATACACGATGTGCAAATAATTGTCTCAATTCCGCGGATTCCATGATCTGCAAGTCGGAAAAAATAAAAATAAAATTTGCTCACTGAATGAGTGGCCGTCTCAGTCGCCGTCGCCGTCGCCGTCGCCGTCGCCATGGCCATCGTCCCGGGGCACCTGCAAGAGATTATCGCGCTGAATGCTTAGGAACACATGGCGCATAGTCTCGGGTACTGCAACAGCTACTGCTTAGAGGGCATTAAATGCGAAATATTTGATCGGAAATGCTCAGATAGCATATAATGTGAGAGAACATGAATATCAATGGCAGAGAAACGGAAACTACTTCTAAATGGAGGGGCAAAAAGATAGATCTGAATTTATTCCGAATGCGCTTGAGCCCGAAATTCCAAATTTGTATTAAATGAATAAAAACCAGCCAAATGAAAGACTAAACAGAATCATATGGAAACCAAGAATTGAACATTTTTACGAGGCAATCGTTTGAACCAATAACCACCAAATAAGTTGAAGGGCCCAAGTCCGTATGCCACTTAAAAAGTGGTTAAGTTCTGATCAAGTTACAGGTGTGAGAAGTCTAGCAATTGCAATTACCATGAGCATTGCATTTTGTGCTGAACATTTCCACGAGGTACGTAAATTGCCAAAGCCGGCGAATCGGCCATTTGAGCGCGTCTTGCAACGTTTTGTTCTTGGCAATGAATTGCCAAACGCAGATGACAATGAGCACCGGGCCGCTAAGTTGGCCCTGAACGACAGCAGACAACAGTAGCGTTTCCGAGTCGAATGGCCTTTTGTGCTCGAATAACAGAAACAAAAACAAAAACAAAAGAAGAAAGAAGAAACAATCGTCAGTCAATTGCTAAACGATTTGGGGTATGCGCGACAGGTATGCCTATGAAATCCGGCTGGGGTTGTGGAGCTGAAGCTGAAGCTGCAGCCGCAGCTTGAATTTCAGTTCCTCAATTCTGCTAAGAGCTGGCGACAATTTTGCAATTGTCTGCGCTAACAGAAACAACAACAGCAGCAACAACGACAACGACAACGATGGAGGTCGTCGCATTGCTCGCATAGCCGACAATGAAAAGCGCCGCAAATTGCAACTTGCATACAAAAATCTGTTTTGGGTCTTGATAATTGCCATTCAATGGAGTTGGTTTCTGGATAGCTGCCGACCAATACTTAGTTGGAGGTTAAACTCATTTAATTGTTGTCGCTACTGTTTACTTGCTTGTTTCCACCTTGAACCTGACTCTGGCTCTCAGCCCTCAGCTCTGAGCTGTGAGCCCTGTGCGTGGGCAGCTTCAATTACGCGCTGTTACAGGCCCGCCCGCTGTTGCTGCGTCTCATGCTTCAGTGAGTTGGAAGTCCAAAAAAAAAAAAAAACGAAAAACTAATTAATAAATTAATTATGCCATTACAATAATACACACAAAACTCACATACACACACACACACGCACACACACACTGGGAGAGACAGCCCAGGGTAGGGACTCACGCACTCTAATTATGAATATTTTCATGCTGAAATATGCATACACGTGTTGTTGTTGCTGCTGGTTGTTGTTGTTTGTTTGTTGTTGCCACGGGAGTTGACTTAATTAGCCACCCAGTGAGGCAGTGCAGCACTTGTGCGAGTCTCGCCCTGACTTTGCCCCTGTCGGAGTCGGATTTTAGTTGCGACTACTGATATGTGCAGCAGGTTGCCCCCATGACATGAACTTTAGCCGAGCTGTTTTTTGGCAGCTAATTAGTTAAATTTGAATACTTGATTACCGTATATATACAAACACATATATGTATATTTGAAACCTAGCCAGACAATTTAATGGATACTTACCGAACACATTCTTTATTTGCTGCTTTGGAAGTGAATGCACTCAGACATATGACTGAAAATATGCCTTATGTGCGATAGAGATAGTCCGCATTTGATTTGAATTTTATTTCCATGTTAACAGTTCTATTATCCTTGTGGCTGTATCTGCTGTCCAGCTAGAATCCGCAGTCGCCGTCGCCGTCACCGTCACCGTCGCCGCAGACCGAAAGCCGATGATAAATCGCGCCATTTACGTGTGTGCGCCCAGGTAAATATATCAGCTAGGCAAGGTCATAAATATTAATTGTGTTTTCGGGGCCTGGTCTGGGGCTGGGGCTGAGGCTGGCGCTGGTGCTGAAGCTGAAGCTGAGACTGGGGTTCAGTTCAGGAACTGGAACTGCCTTTAATTTTGCATGTCTCGCCTGCTATGTTTGCCTGTGGCGAGCGTTTGTTGTTGTTCCTTGCATTTTGTTGTCGGTTGTTGCCATTATCAATCGATCGAACGCGAGCTGCATTTGCTTAGTGGTCAGCCGAAACTCCAGCTCGAATTAATAACAACAACTACAAGAACAACAACTTGCCAATATTGTTAATAAATATTCCAGATTGCAGTCGTACAGTGTGTTCTACGAGCATGTGCTAGATGCTCAGCTGATACCCTGTATGAGTTGATATGAGAAATAGGAATTGTAATGAATTGCCAGAATATATTATATCAAATATTAAATGCATTTCAAACTTAGCTGCTGGTTTAAAGAAAGAGTGTTTTTTAGCTAAGAATATGTGCCTCCCATTATTAAATCATTTTACTGACCCTTGAACCGATAGTTGAAAAAATTGATAGATTGACTAAACTTAAGGAAATAAAGTTTTCTCGTTATTAGTTTAAACAATCAATAGAGCACACAAACTTGAAGAAGAAACTTTGCAATAGAAAATACATTTTGAAGGCAGCAGCAGCTCTATCGAGTGCCAGGAATGGAGTAAGTGGCCTGGAGTCAGGAGGCGAGTGGAGTAGGAGTCGGGTTGAGTTATTCATAAGCGTGGCGCTGCTGTGATTAATATCCAAGGAATGCAGTTTATTGTTGCGCGACGACGACGTCGCAGAGGGCAGGGGCGTGGCAAAAAGAGACACATGCCTGCGCGAAAATAGAGACGGGGGCTGCAGGAAGGTGGCATATGTGAGGCAGGGGTGGGGCAAGCGGGCAGTTGGCAGAATCGTACGCTCAACTGTGCGCCGCAACGCAAATTTGTGTGCATTATTTTTGGTTGCCGCAAAGCGTTTTTCTCGGCTATTTTAGCTCAGTTATAAATTACTGCGGCCAAAGGCTACGTGTGTGCACGTGAGTGTGTGTGTGTGTGTGTCTCGCTTGCATAATCTGTGTGCTGAAATCTTTGGCATCCACTTTCGCATATGCACGGGCAGAGTACAGCAAGTGAGCCGCAATGTCCGCCAAGTGCAGCTATGTGCGGCTCCAGACTCAGCACCCAGAATCCAACTCCCAGCCCCGTCTCTAGAACAATAGCCCGGTCGCGCACAATAGAGCCGCGCAGGCAGCAGAGGAACGTAGCTGGAACTGAATGGCCGCCACTCTCATAATAGAGTCATAAAATTTTAGTGCGCCGCTTGGCTAAACCCTCTCCCGAAAGACCCCCCCGTGGCGCCTGGGACAAGAGTATCCGCGTCCACATCCACAAACACAACCACATGCGCGTCGCAAGTCCAAGTTCAAGTCAAAGTCGTTTCGCTTTGTTGGCCATTGTCCCGGCCATTTACTCGGACCATAGAAATATATAATTGTGATTAATTATACGACATAAAAATGTTTTAGATTCAACATTTTGATGCATTTATTAACCGAAAAATCACTTGAAATGAGCGGTTTTTAAACATTATATTGCGCCCCCCGGGAACAATGCTTGAGGAGACCAAAGAGCGAGAGGGGCGAGGAGCTATGGGGCAGTATTTGCTGGTCTGTTGAATGTTTGTCGATGGTCGATGGTCGATGGCCTTTATGTGGCCAGCGCAGATCTATTATCAGTTGTAATAAAAGTTTACATATTTTTTTGGGCGTTCCTTAAGCTTGGCTAAGAGCAACAGCAGCTGGGCTTAAAGGCATGCCAGGCACACTTTTGCCTATCATCATGAATAGTTTGAATACATTGAATTATTTTTAATAGACCGACGTAAACAAGTAGTTGAGTAAATTATGATCGTATCGTTTTTTGGATAAAATGCAGACTTTTGATATTTGTGCTCTTTAGAGTACTTAATTGAGTTCATGGCCCATTGGCTGACTGTCTCTGGCTGTTTGGCTCCTTGACTGTCGGGGACAATAGCGCACTTGGAGCAGCCGCTTCGTTATCACACAACATGCCAGCACATGGGAATTGTTGAGCCGCCTGCTGAAGATGCCGCCTAAAACAATGAATGGGGACGGCAACGGCAACAATTCATCGACTGCAACTGCGTCTGTGGCTGCGGCTGAGGCTGTTGTAGCATTTCATGCCCATCAAATGCATTGACATTGAACAATTGCGCGTAATGTTGTCGTACACTTGACAAGCGCGCAAATTGTAGTGCTACCTGTGCCAGGTACCAGATAGCTGGTACTACAGCTAGCAGGCAGTTACCAGGTAACTGCCGACTCTGTTAGCCTGCTGACTGGCCAAGGCGAAAGCTCGAATCTCGATCACCGCTCGTTTCGTCTAGCCGTATGAAAAAAAGAAACAAAAAAAGAATATCTAACTTCGGCTTGACGCAGTTTTGATACTCTTACAGACCTGACTCTTAAATTCATATCGCTTGTCAACCTATTGAACTTGGAGTAATGCACTGGGTTATCATATTTGGCTAAGGCGAACTATATATATGATTATACCAACAATATTTACTTATAGGTAGTTGGTAGAGCCATAAATATGATTTCCAACTTTTAGACAAATTCACAGTATCCTGTGTAAGTGTATCAAATCAACAAGTTGGGACAGAATTTGATTGAAATTGGCAGAGTTGTCTGTCTCAGAGTTGTCTGTCGTTGATTGTCGGACTATGTTGCGGGGCCTAATGAAGCGACGACATTTGCCGCAAAAACCTGGACATGGCACAAACGAATCGGACATGTCAGCTCGGCATTGGCCATTTGCCAAATATGCAGCGACAACTAACCGCTAAATGCTATCCAGATTAATAAGCCCAATGTGTGGGTGATGCTATCATCAATTGAGCATTGAGTTCAAATCGAAAGATAGCAAAAGTCAAATGTTATTTGGCCATGCGGCCAGGCAACGTTCTTAGCCCGAATATCGTTACGTACCAAAATTGGCCAGGGCAATATTTTTGCAAGCCGTTAAAGATTTGCACTGCCAACTGTAAAATGCATTTTTGTGCGCCTTAAATGGACCGAGGAAAAAGTAAGCAAAACGCACGATAAAAAGTGGAAACTCGGCTGCCCCTGTGGATAAATGTGTCTAAATGTGGGTAAACTGGCAAAGCAGCCACAGTCAGGCGACTGCAGACTGCACACTGAGAATATATATTTGCAGCGCAGAAACCCAAGCTATGCTTTCTACTATATACACATATTTAGCAGGAATAGCGAACGACTGAGTATCAGCCAACCTAATTGAGCCTTGCGCTATAAATTTCTAATATGCATCGCAGCCCATGGCTTATTGCAGTAACAGGCCATAATAATCATTAACTCTGCGTGCAACTGGAAAATTCTATTGTAATGTTTAATGTGTAGGCGTAACGTGGTATTTCATTAAGACAGGGCTGCAAAAAGTTCTCCAATTGGTTCCTTAACGCATAACAACAGTTCCCAACTAGGAGCCATATAATCAACCTACAACTATAAAATGAATTCCTATATCGTTGGAACGTAGCGTTGCAGCCCTTTAACCTAGACTATATAAGCAGCACGACAAGGGATACGCAATTTTATAATTATTATAAGGCTATCACAATGTGGGCTTATCGAGCTCCTGACGAAAGTTGGAGACGTATTTATGAACAATTTAAGGACTTTTGGTTGGTGCTCCATCAGAAGACGCATCCGAAACATACGTCAACCTTTTATAATCGCATACAGCTCACGTAATACCTACAAACACAAAACATAAATAAAATTGATATAATTTACTTACGTAACACTTTTTGTAGTGTCCTGTGGAACTATCCAAACGAGGAGCAGCGCCGCATGTCCACACGTCGGATGTGGCATGCCTTTATTTTGATTCAGATCGACGTCTTTTTTCTCACACTCTTGTTTGCGCTGCCAGAATCGGTGGACAATATAGTCGACTTGGGTCAAGATATTCTATGGATGATTGGGGTTTGCATTTCTCTTGCTCTGATTTTTTGCAAGCAATCGAAAGCCTTCCATTTGCAGACCTTCTATATGTTATTCAAGTGGCACTTCTTCTACTTTTATATGGATGACATTGATGAGGTTATCAATGATCTGGATGCCTGTCACTGCGAGCCAAAGAGTGGACCGGCGGTGGCAATCATACGCTCCGAACAGCGCTGGTTCTTTTTGATGGAGTCCGCACTGGGATTGGCATGGCATGTTGGCATAATAATGTTCTGCGTCTTGGTGGTATTACAGCCACTTTGGACTGGCCAGAAGCTGCCATTCCATGCAGTTTGTCCTTTTCATTGGCACGATCCATCCCAACATCCCATCGCGCACGTTTGCATTTACATTTGGCAATGCTTCTTTCTATTCTACAATATGGCGTGTATTCTTTACACCGATCTTTTCTCATCGCACTGCTTCGCACAACTGGCGGTCAATCTGAAGATCCTGTGCATTGAGCTGAACACCTTTGCCAAGGTCTACCACGAGGACGAGCAGCAGTATCGCACTGAACTAGGTCGATTGGTAACATTTCATCAGAGGATAATTGGGTTAGTATCTGAGTTGAGTTGTATCGTTACCATCTGGATACCTCTTTTTACAGCATTGTAGATCGCACCAACGAAGTCTTCTACGCGCCGCTGATAATGCAGATGTTAACCGCGTTCTTGATGATCTCCCTGTCTACATTTGAAGCACTTGTGGCCAGACATGAACCCACTGTGGCAGCTAGATTTGTCATATTTATGGTGCTATCGTTTTGTCATCTCTCCTATTGGTGCCTGTTTGGGGACATGGTCACCGAACAGTCCGAGCAAGTGGCTTATTCCGCCTACGATGCGTACGAGTGGTTACCAAGCTCAACTAATATACAGCGAGATATAATATTCATGATGCACCGCGCACAGCAACCACTCTACTTGGCCCCTAGCCCTTTTCCGCCCTTCAATCTGTTCAGTTATATGGCTGTAAGTTGTGCCAGTGCTTGGCAATTGAGAGTCCTAACTGATCTTGATCTATTTTTCAGATACTCAAACAGTGTTATAGTATACTGACACTGTTGCTAGAGAGCCTGGATTAAGCAAGCGTCACAATATTAGTTGAATATAATACTCAATGTTATCCAAACTACTAAAAAGTCTGAGGTCTAGCTCATTCTCCTATGCTTAAGGTTAAGGTTATTTCTGCCTGGAAGTCATAATCGCTGCTCATAAAGCAATCCATGCTACTTGACTGCTCCCGCTTTATCCCCGAGTCGCCGAAGCTCGTGCAGCTGCAGCTATTTAGGATTGCCCACGGAACCAATTGGCAGACGGTTCAGTTTGGTAGCCGGGCCACCAAAACTATTTACGTTTACAAAATTATATTGTACTCTGGCATTTTTATCAATATTTTTCAGTTCGTCTGAAAGAAAGTTTCGCAACGAGGTTGCATTTTATGCATGCGACCCCGTGAGGTCGCCCCAGCAACAGCAGCAGCCGATCCAGCTTCGAGCCAAGTCCAATAACTGTGCTCATAAATTGCAATTGTGTGGAACGTGGGGAGCTTGTAGTACTTACTGGAAGCTGGTTTGGCTGCCCGACTGGCTGTCCGCCCGGCCGCCTGTCTGCTCCGTCATTAGCTTGATTGAATCTTATTGTTGGCAATTAACCTTCGCAGCTATAAGGCCAAGTAGCAGCAATAGCAGCAGCATTTCTGTGCCACATCCTGACAATCATCCATGGGTAATAACTTCATTTGCCACGACGCGCATGACACATGACACAACACGTCATCTGCTTATGCCAAAACTAATTGCCAGCGACAAGTCGCCAGCCTCAATTAATTAGCGAACGCTAACTGTGGACTAGGCTACAGCCAAAGCCAATCCGCAGTTGCATTTGCATGCGCACGAAACGGGGCAGTGTTTGCGGATCGTCTCAGCTGCACAGCCGGAAAAACGGGCACAAACCCAAACATGACGTGCCATGGCAAAAAGTAAAAAGCTCGCATATTGTACACCGAATTTCACTTAGGAGCAGATCAAGGAGCGCCAATCCCCACCAGACACAAGACAGCAGACAGCGGCTAGCGGACAACGGACAGCCGACAGTAAACGATGGCTAAGTCGAACAGCAAACGATTTGTCAGACCGCAGCTCTGCAGCTCATTTAAGACTTCACTTCCTACTTACGTTTGAATATTCCTATTCGCATTCGCAATTGCATTTTGCCAGTGTTTACTTACTTAGCACAGTTGCCCCCTCCTCCTTCTCTACATCGTCCTCCACTTCCTCGGCTGCCTCATCCTCTGCCTACTCCTCTGGCACTTCAACCGCATCGCATGCAGATGCAGCGCCTTTGTCATGACATGACAGCAGCCTAATTCATCATTATGGCTACACGGCGCTGGCTGGCTTTGGAGCTGAATGAGAGTTTTGTCGCGACTTTCGCTAGACGTTTGCATGATGCGGTTTACTCCAATCCCCCTTCCTCTTCCCATGGGCTGTCTGAGCATCTGTGCAGCCGATCTCGTTAGACGGCGTGCCCGTGCCTAGCCCGATTCCATGCTCCATGCTCCTCCAGTGATTCATTCATGCGCAGTAGTTGGATTTTTCGCTTGCATGCAGCTGACAATGATGATAATAATGATGATGCATGTGGCTGCAGTGCGACTAGCATTTCGATCACGAGAGAAGCTGGAGAGGGGACTGTATGGGGGCCGTACAAAGTGCACTGTCGATAGCCTGATGATTTGCCTGTCGGCATCAACGGGGACGACGACATTATCGTCAGCTTGCAGTCAGAAGTCAGAGATGTCAGCTGTGAGCCGTAGCTCCTCGCTGTACTTCTTATCCGACATTGTATCTTTCGGTGTGGGCTTGCCGAAAGCAATGGAAAGTTATTGAAAGCCTGTAGGCCTGTCAATCTATTGTGTCTTGCTTTCCCAAAACAAACTTATTGCAACAACTCTATGGCTGCACTGGGTTCGACTTTGATGGCGCAATAAATCAAATGAATTGAGCTGAACTCTTCAAGTAATTAAACCGCTCTCAAGTTAAAGAGATTCAATTTTAATTGGCTTACAAAATAAAAACGATATCAAGACCCCAGAAGGTCACAGTGGTGTAAGGGCCACTATAAATCAGAATAATGGAATGTGATCTCGGCTTCACTTTGTTAATAACAATGAAGAATCAACTTAGAAAACCACTTGTGATCTTACTTGTTGAAATACACACAAATTATAACAGGCGAATTTTTAATGTCTACAGAAATAGGAAATACTTGCCTTATGATAGTCAAACTCCTTATTCTTTCAAAAACCTAGAGTTTTCTCTACCTTGCCATATATCTTTCAGACATGCGACAATTCCCGCGAAAGAAAAAGGTGTCAACTCTTTAGTTAAGCGAACTCCTTAATCATCGTAGCGTATAGCCCAAATACCATGCACGACTTCATTATGAGGCAGCCGCAAATGAATCATCAACGTCAGCTGGAACCACTCTCATTGCTGGCAACTGCACCCGGCACCCAATAGTTAGCTCGTGACATGGGACCTAGTCTTTAACTGGGTTCGATTGGTCGCCAAACTTCTGATTGGTTTTTCTCTAAGCTTTCGTTTTGGCTGCTCATCAAGCGCGCTGGAAATGCACGAAAATGTTCCTCAAATTTGTTTGCTAAACCAACTGGCAGACATGGATGGAGCCAATGGAGCGTCCATTAAATTCCTGGCCGGTTGTCGCTAATGAAGTCATAAAACCGCATGACATTTTGGCTACCTCCACAGGAAAGCCCCCACGAAAAACAGATCTCACTTTTTTTTTGTTTGTTTTTGTGTCAGACGATCCTGTTGTGTGGTGTTTTGTTGTATTGGGGCGCTGTCGTACACACAATTGTCTGGTCCAGAGGATTGTTGTCCAAGTCCAGTCGGCTCGATCGTTCCAATATGCAAATGGACCTCCGCCCGCTGCCACCCACAGACAGAGCGACGACGTCAACCAGCAATAAGGAAGACTAAGTCAACGACGACGACGGCGACGACTACGATCCATATGTCCATATGTTCATATCGCCCATGCGATCTCTCGCTTTCGATTGGCTTTACGACGTCGTGGCTCCGGAGACACAGACGGTGGCTGGAACGGAAGGAGGGGTACATTGGCCAATCTGGCTGCGCTTTATTTTTCGGCTCAGCTTTATCTTGCCAACTGATTTTTTCTGCATTTCATTTCGGTCGCTTCGTGCTGCAAATATGCAAAAATTGTGGCCAAACCAGAGAAGGGAACGGGGCACAGTGAGCTACACGTCCGTGGCACACGTTTCGAGGGCCTTTCGTGTCATAAATGGCATAAATATTCCATCTTGACCGGGCAACCTAAATATTTTCCCTGCACTCTCCTTTCGCCTCGTGTCGTGGGCTGTCATTGATTATGCGCCATAAGAGAAAAATTATAACAATGTGCGATGCCAAACTTTCACTTTTTACTGAGCAGATCTGAAAATGAAATTAAATCGTTTTTCATTTTTATGTCTTTCGGTTCGTATGAATGCTGACTTCAGAAGGCAAGATAAACTTTATGGCAGGTCCGGGATCACGCAGGCTGTCGCAAAGGTAAACTCGAGGAATAAACAAAAAAGAATCGAGCTTTACTTGGGTGACCCCGTCAAATCTATAATCTATATATGTATTTACCATGACAAAGCAAATGAACCGAAATCGACCGAATGCTATTATAATAAAATGAATGCATTCAATTTATTAATGGATTATTCATTGCATCAATTTGCTAAATTGTTTTCAAATAAATACAAAGCAATTAAATATATTTTTTCATGTTTATTCGTTTTATTATTCCTTTAATGGGTTTCTTTTGTTTATTTTCATGATTTTGTTTTGCTGTGTGTGCCTAAATTATTTTTGCACAATTTAATGGATTTTCGTGAAAATTATTATTTGTTTGAATTGTTCTTTTTTGTTTTGGATTGCATTTTGTGTACAATTTTCCATTTGTCCACATAATTAGTTAGGCTATATGCTAAATTGGAACATTTCGAGTTGCATTTAGTAGTTGAATTTGCGCTTTGCTATTTATTAAACTTGATGTTTGAGTTATTCATTATAGATGCTAGTTAACATTATCATTATTATTGTTATTGTTATGATGTGAAATGTGCATTTAATGAATAAATATTTAAAATACAATATTGCAGTTGTGTGTCTGTGTGTGCTTTTTTTCGCTTTCGCTTCTAAAACTAATAAATGCACAATTGCATTTGTAGTAAGCATAAGATTAAATCGAATTATTAACTGTAAGCTTTAAGTTTTATGTAATTTTAACCGTTTTCTTTAACTACTAAATAGTTTGTACATAGCAACATTATGACTTAAATGACTAGTCTTTGGTTGTTGTAAATTGTTGTTGTTGTTGTTGTTGTTTTTGTTGTCGTTAATATTGTATAAACAAAACAAATACTTGAACTTTGAAGAGGAATGTTCTGTTTGCAGGTTGTGCTTATACAATGCCCTACGTAAATAATTTATTCTTAAGTTGAAGAAACATTTTGCTGCACTTTGCTTTGGAACTAATTGCCAACTGGAGCAAAAATTGCAAAATTGCAAATAAGTACGTATTTATTTACAGCGTATTTACAATGGCGATAGTTGTTTGATTGTTGTTTTAAGTACTTTTGTTGTAGTTTTTGTTGTGGTTTAAGCTTATTTGATATGCATGACATGAATTTTTTATTAACTTTTATTGAATGCAACTTGAAATGTTTAAATGTTCCTGGGTTTATTACGAGTACTTTAACGATTATATTAACTGGGCAATTTTGGGGCAAAACATTTGCCTTTTATAAAGACAACGCCTAAAGTAAGGCCCACAGAAATGTTTCCAATATTTGCAAAGCTTTCGTTTTGAGCTTAAGTTCTTTTTTTTTGTCTTTCTTCGTTTTGCTATGGCAATCTAAACTATTTGCTTTTGTAATTACAAAACAAGAGGAATGAAGTGAAAAGCCACAAAGTTTTGTGCCATTTGCAGCCGAGAACATGCCAGCAAACACAGAGCCATACAAGCAGATACCAGTTAACACACACACATTAACTCACACACATACACATACACCCAGAGACAAAAGCTTTAAACGAAAATATCTATTTAGACCAACAAAAAAACACAAGTTATAACGTTTCCATTGCGTTGAACGACTTATAAATACCCTGTGCCTAAGCAAGGCATCATCACAGTAAAGTAAAAAAAAATATTATATAGATAGATACATACACGTAGTTATATTGGCAATTATCTGGCATATATTATACTCTTAAAGGCCTAGTTCTAACTCAAGACCAGCCAAGTAGGCTGTATAGCCAATGCAGCCTTTGTCATACTTTTGGATATATAGGTATATATAGGATATGAAATGGACACACACACGTTCACACATGCATTCACACACTTTAGCAACGATTTAAACTTGTGGCATCATCGACAGAGTCGGCAGTTGCCAGTTGCCAGTTGCAAAAAGCTGGAAACAAAAAGCACGCCCTTTATTTGCTTTAATCTGACAAAATCCCTGTACTAATGCCGAACGGCAATAAAGGATAAAACGTGCAAGGCATGTAAAGAGCATGATGCCACATAACCCGCCATCAGCACCGCTCCCCCTGCTTCCACTGATGCCCTCTCTGCCCCAACCATCCTTGTCTGGGTGTCGGTTTTTGGTTTTGTTGGCTGCTTCGATAGTTTGCACAACGGAAGTGGAAGTGACACTAAATTCGTTTCGGTTTTCCCAATTGGAGACACAGACACTGGCACAACACACAAGCACACAGACTGGCACATACACATACACACTCACCCGTGCTCACACACTGTGGCTGTCAGTCAGACACTGAAGTGAATCCTTAGACGCTTATGGACTGGTTTGCCGGCTCCCAGCAAGCAAAAAAAAAAATTTACTTCACAAAATGTTACGTGTAATCCTTTTTATGATCTGCACCAGAATTTGTGCGCCGCATTTTAAGCAGCCAGTGTTGCCGCAGTTGCCGCATATAGGTATGTTGCAGCAGCATGTTGCCGTGCAACATGTCACTGCCAGATCCAGCCGCTGCTCAGGCTGCGCCGACGCTGACGCGCCCAGACGCAGCTCTCGGCCGTTTCTCAGCTGGCGACCACCATGGTGCCGGCCTGCGGCCAATGGGTAGTGGCCTCGGTGGGCGCTGGCGATGACGTGACCGACGACATGGAATTGGAATTGGAGCTGCTGTGCAATTGCTGCGGCTGATGATATTCGGGCTCCTCGTATGCGGCATCCTCGTCGCAGTCATGCGCGAAATGCGGCGGCGGGGCTGCCTGGTGCTGGTGATGATGATGATGATATGGATGGAAGAAGTGTGGTGTTGGCTGCTGATGCTGCAGCTGCTGTTGGCTTGGCGGCGCGCTGCCTGCCAGCGATGGCGATACGGACAACATTGGCGCAGATGCAGCCGCCAGCGTGGGCGGCATGGGCAACGGCAGGGGCAGCGGCAGCGGTTGCAGGCCGCGTATGCTGTCCGCCGGGTGCGCCGTATAAATATTGCTCCGTCTCAGATGATTGTTGTTGTTGTGGGCGCTGCTGCCGGCATTCGATGGGCCACCACCGCTGCCGGTGCCCGCTCCATTGCTGTGGGCGCGTTTGTTGCGCGACCACCACTGCACGTGTGTGTCTGCAACGAAAGATGGGGTAAAGATGCACAAAATAGTGGCAACAGTTGCAACAACAAACGGTGCGCTCACAAAATGAACAAAATGAAAGGACAGTGTGCATGGATGCGCCTGCGAGTGCTCAGTACTCACCATTGCGATTGTTGGAGGACTTTTTGCGCCGACAACGCACCACGGCAATCATGATGATGGCGCCGAGCAGCGCCGACAGCACGGACACAATGATCAACGTCAGGGGCCAGCCCAATTCCGTGGCCTTTTCTGCATGAGCGAAGCGAGCAATAGAGAGCAGGGTTTTTTGTTAGAGAGTACAGTAGAAAAAAAAACACATGGACCATTTGTTTGCTTACCTATCGTGCCCTCGAACATGAATGTGCTTTTGGTGGGCATGGCCCAGGAGCATAAATCACATGTGGTTAGGCCATCGCTCAGCACGGGCTCATCCACAAAGAAGGGCGGACGGGGTGGTGGGGGCACGAAGCGTCCATTCCACAAGCCCTGCTCGCTGGCATCGAAGGCCATTGGCGAGCCAAACAAATCGTCATCGTCATCGAAGATGTCAAATGTCACATCCCCAAAGCTGCTCAAATCCTCCGCCGAACTGGCCACCAAGCTCTCAATGCGCGGCGGACTAAATGTGGGTAGGGCGGGCGAGACAGAGGCTGCGGATGCGGATGCGACTTGATTTACAATGTAACTAAGGCGGGCATCGTTGCCTGGCAGGAAGCTGACCATTGTCGTCGTCGTCGTCCTGGCGCTGGAGCTGGAGCTGACGCTGATGTTGGCAATTGATGGCATGCTGGGTGTGTGGTGGAGAGAGGAGGTTTCTGGGGATTTGCTTGGTTTGCTGCCAATCCTTTGACTGCGCTATTGCCAGTTATCGCCGCTGTCTATTGCAGCTGTCTCTTGCACATTTTAAACGGATTTGCGCCAGCTTCGCCGTAGCTCCAAATGGCCTGACCAAAAATAAAAATGGAAAGAGAAAGAGAAATATGTTAGTCGGGCCAATTAAAGTCTTAATTGTGCTGTCAATATGAAGGCTTTCACATTTTTCATATCTTTGGGCTAAGCCTAAGCTCAGCTGCCTCACGCTCCGCTATTGCTCGAGCGCTAATCCTGCCCAGCCAATGCTGGGTTAGGAAAGGAGGATTGGCAACTGGCGTCATGCATCACATGCCACAGCCACGTCAGCAATCGTTTTTCAACGACTGTTTTGTACCTATTTCCAATTTGTTTGCCCCAACTCTGGCCATGCCCTAGGAGTATCTAACAAATACGATAGATACACGTGCAGTTCTCAATCACCTAACCCCTCATCCGCAACTTCTGATGCTGATGCTGATGCTGCTGTCGTTGTATCTTTTCAGCTGGAAATTGAATTTTTGAGCAGCACCGGCAGCTCTCTCAACCCAGAGAGCACTCCGCACACAGCTCTTAGCTACTCCCCACATCGCACATGCCGAACGCTCCTAACAAGAATTGACAGCTTGACAGTTTGATATCAGTCTGGAAGTCAGCATTAGTTACAGTTGTTGCTACTCTTCTTATTGCTCTGCTCGAATTTGCTTTATTAAAAACAACCTGGAGCCAGCATGAGAGTCAGGATTTTCTTTCTATCAGTTGACTAAGCGAACTCAATTTGCGAATCGTTGTGAAACAATAATCATGATAAATTAACACTAATTTGCAAGCGACAAGTGCTGCATTTCTATTTGACTCCAGCCGGGCGAAGCGCAAGTCAGTGGCTTACTTAAAGAGGGGTACGAAATGATAACAAGTGTGAAGACCCTGCGGTATTTCATGGCCAGTTGCTAACTAAGCTAATGAAAAGGTGCGAACAAGTTAGAATTGCGTGAGATACTGAAATTATACCGGCGAGTTACAAATATCATGGGAACAGTTCTCGTTTTGATAATTAAATATATCTATTACCTCTCAACCTTAGCAACAACACAAGCTTGAGGTGTTATCCAAGGAAACAAGCCGAATTCAACCGAACCAGTTCGAGCACGGTATTAAAATGTATGTTGATCGAACCACAAACTCTCCCAGATGTATAAAATACAAGCATTGCTTACCCAAAACAAACCATATTTGGATTGGATTCAACCAAATTAGTTTTGAGAGAAACTCTGCACTTTTATAATCATTTTTGCTTAATTTCAATAAAATGTAGCCCGCAACTTGTGCATGAAGATATACAAGGATTGCAATATTTTCGCTACAACGAGCAATTGTAATTGAAAATGGACGGACCCAATAGCAGGGAGTTGTTTTAAATCAGAGAGAAGCCCAAATGTTTAAATTTGCAGGTCTGGCTCTAGCAGATTCCACTACACATCATTCACAGCATTCGCATTATTATCAAATTAAAAGTTAGCAAAGCAAAGTTTCATCACTTGCCATAATGATGCCCCCACCTGCCCCCCTTTCAACCGACGCCTCTGTCTGAAGCAGCGCCTGAAAGGCAGCAACCGGTGCCATCCACTGAAACATTCGGCACGTTTCTGGCATTAGCAGTCCGGACATTCACCGGCAGTCGCCGAACTTCAACGCCAAATGAAAAATGCAACTTCAGGTGAGGTCTGGTTACCCCCGAAAAAAACTACCGTTGCACTTGCCACGCGCGCCCCGCCACGCCCCGTTGCATATATATATTTTTATATAGATAAACGTATCTATATGGAGAAGTAGTTACATATAGTATGTTGAAGCTGGAAAGTTTTCACGTGGCAAATGGTTAAATAATATTTTTGCCAATGGCTGCAACTGCAACCAAACTCCAAGCCTCACACAAAAGGCCAAATGTGGGTCGGGGTGGTGCAGCCGGTGGCGGAATTGAGTGGAGTAAACGATATTTAGTCATTCTCGAAAATGAGAAAACGTGATGCGCATAAATTGACGCGACCGCGCCGGAGAAAGAAAGAGAATTTCGCTTCACGCAAGCGAATACGAATGCGAATACGAATACGAATGTGAATCTTTTTGAATGAATGAACACGCAGACAGCTGAGCCGGCGTGAAGCAGTTGGCGGAGTACCTGGTCTACTCCTTTTTGGCTGTGTGGGTGGCTGTAATTCTTCTTCGTTTTCTACAGCTTTTGTGCGACGTCTTTGACGTCGGCTATTAATAAATTTATTTCGCTGCATGCCTCAAATAAATTGTAAAGTCACGTGATTTTCATTTTATTTTTGTTTTTTTTTTTTTTTTGATTTGCCTCTGATGGCAGTCGCTGTCGAGTGGATACGGCTGGGCAATGTTGCGACAGCTGTCAGCTGCCAGTTGCCAGTTGCCCCAGCTGCCAGTTGCCAGTTGCCGCATGCCTCCAAGTGCGTGGGCGGCGTCCAATGTCCAAAACGTCTTCAGTTTCAATCGTTTTGGCGGATTCGTGCCTCGGGCGGCAACCGGCTGCCTGCCAATGTTTGCCAATTGAATGGAGCCCGCACAACGCCCACCAAAAGCAAAAATAATACAATGTAACAGTACATATGACAATACACAACAAAAACACACACAGAACACACGCCAACAACAAGAAAAATTCGTTGTATTGTTGTTGCCAGAAAAGCAATTACACATGTCCTACGATTGCCGCCACGCTGTATGATATTTTGTATTTTGTATTTGTCCTCGTATTTAAATACACACACGTACATACACACACCCACCCACACACACACACGCACTGCTTTTTAATTAGTGCAAATGTTTGAACATTATTTTCGTCTATACATTTATTTCGCATATTTTTATTTGCCCTGTGCGTAAATATAAATGGGGTCATACATATTGAAATTTAATACGATATAAAGCCAAGCGGCGCGTAACACCACACAATATATATTTATTCACACACACGCACACACCCACACCCACACCCAAGCACACACACCCACGCCCACACACACACACACGCATTCGCCGAGCTCATAAGTATGCCAACATGCCAGAAAATAACAACATAAACACGGGACATTGCCAAATGTTTACAATGCGAGTTGGCTTTTAATTTAATACTGGAATTTACTAGGGATTGCGAAAAGGGCACGTAGATTAAACAATCATAAATATTTTCATTTGAACTAAAGAACTAAGATCATAAAGTCTTTATAAAGTTAATAGCAACCTTATAAAAGGGACAAAAACAACACATTCAATGAATGGAAGTTGATTATTTTTCATATTCAGCTTAGATAATTTGTATGAATTGAAAGGAACTAAGACAAAAGAATACTAGTTATTGGCTAATCTTAGATTTGCACATAGAAAACCTGACCGGAAATAACTATGTTTTCTATAAACTAAATCAAAATCTAGCGGAAGTAAAACAACAGGAACTCTCTAGTAACAATAAAGAGATCAGACAAAGGAGTAAACAAGTCCATAAATGTGATAACCAAGTTCGATAATATACACACGATAAGATTATTCGACTTGAAATGGCCTGTTAATGTGGCCTAAAGCTTGTTTTTATTTTTGGCAAATCGAAACATTGGTTAGCCACAATAACTGAATTAATTTTTCTATTTATGCATTTTCCCACGAGTGCCTTTCGAAAATGAGAGCCATCAGATAATATTACATAATGAAGCGCCAAATTTGCGCCCATAAACAAGAAATTTCAGCCAAGGATGAATAGGCGAATGCCAGAATTGGACAGGACAGGGCAGGACATGAGGACTGACACCCACAATCAAATTTGATTTCACTTGCTGTCAGTTTCTCTGAGCTGTCTGGCATTTTAAAGCATAGGCGAAGGATGTTCATGTTTCAGCACAAAACGTGCCTTGAATTTCTTTATTTTTTCGGTACTCAGTTTTGTTGTTTATTTTTTTATTTTAGGAACTTTTGGTCTGCGGGCAAGTCATCTACCGAATTCCCAGGGAATGGAAAAAAACAGAAGGCAGCAGAAAGGACAGAAATTGTTGTTGCTGTAGGTTATGGGAGTTTGGTAGCGAGAAGCGGCTGGGGCGGTCATAATTTGCACTAATAATGAAGCAACTGGGAAATAGAGTCTCGGCCTGTCATGCCTGATGACTGGACCAAAAGCAGAAGTAAAAGGTCCCATTCTCGTCCTCATCCTGGCCCTGGCCTAGTGTAGTAGGTAATGGCAAAGCTTTTGTGCCAAAGTAATTGAGTTAACTAGCAAAAATATAATAGCATTCCATGACATTGAAGCTGGTCAAGAGAGTGAGAGAGAGAGGGAGAGAAAAGGAGAGAGACAGAAAGAACGACAAGCAGTCAGATAAGAGCAGGCAGCTCCTAAGACAATGACAAACGGGGATAAACTTTCAGATACTCATAGTCCGAGACATACGAATGCATGAAAATTGAAATTTTATTCAAATGCTAAAGCGATAAAATGGCCAAACTCGACAAAAAATATAGATTTACATTAATTATGAGCGAGACGGATAGAGAGAGTGGGAGAGCAACAGATTCGAAATGAACAAAAAAATGCCTTCGAATGAAATCTAGGAACTGCCTGCCTCAAGAAGTAGTTGTTGCACTGACTCGAGTGGCATTTCAAAAGCAAATTAGTTGATTTGTATGCAGCTGTGGCTGGGCATGAAAAACTAATAGAGTTGTGTAACAAGTTGGGCCCAGTCACCGGAAAAACTGGAAAAAGAAATCGTCTCTGAGGAGGCACTTCGACAACTGATAAACTCGGCGTTTTATTGCCAATTCAAATTCAAATCAATGAAGGGCAAACGAAATTTGGTTATTTATGGTTGTCGCACAGCGAAACTACAGATCGTTCAATCTACAGATCGATCGATCGCTGTTGTTAGTCTTTTCAACATATGCATAACATTGATAAACGAAGCTAATGAAGCAAAAGACACAACCACTTGATCAAGATGGGACTGCAACATGACGGGGCAATAGAAAGAGGCTCAAGCTGAGGCTGGCGACCCAAACTGAGGGCTGAGATTAGATAAGCTGCCTGAAGACAAGCAGATTTAAGTTAACTATGCTGGAAAGTCGACATTGTTTGAGGCAAAGCTAAATAAAGTAATCAAATTACAGTCGCTCAGATTATAAAAGAAAAAAATCACCTTTTTAGTGGCCAAAGATAAGATTGTAATTACATTTGAATTATGCTAGTGCTAAGTTCTAGGAAAACTTAACTCATGCAGCAAGGAAACATGCTTCCCATCAGCATTTCATCTAAGATGTTGTAAACTATTGATTGAATATTTAAGCTACTTTAAAGCAACCTTTGAGACTCTCGCTCGGCAGCAAGTAACTAGCTTCTTTGTTAGTTGAGAGCAATTTTCATAAGCCGGAGCTTAAGTCAAAATTGATCAAATGTGGCTAAGGAAATAAGGAAAACAACGTAAAGCTGGCTTCCCAACATATTTCGACAAGTTTTGGGACGGGCAACCGAGCGAACACCACACACATACCGCACACACACAGCGTGTGGGAGCTACTTGAACCGTCAGCTTGTGTTCCCAGATTCATAATTTTTAACAAACAAATCGCTTTATAATCCCTTTTCAAACAGACACAGGCGAGGCCAGCAAGCGAGCGAGCGAGCGCAGGCAGGCACTTGGCTTCATTCTAATCCTTAGCTGTCAATAAGACATTAATGCTTCAGCTTCACACACAGCTCAACTTCTCAGCCAGTGCTGCAGGGTGGAAGCGCTTGAAAAGGATTTGAAGTCGAGGTTTGTGTTTTGGAAATGGAGTTGATGATGGCAATGGAGCTGTAGATGTGGGCGATCGAGTTACAAACGCAACGCTGCCCTCCCTTTGTTCTTCGCGCCTTTGATGAGTGAAAAAGGATGCCAGGCAGTCATATAAAATAAACAACACACACACGTTCGCTCCACACTTGTTGAGCTACAGCCATAAAAATTGGAATCCAAACAGGGAAAATTCTATTTTTTCTTGAAATGTCTTTCAGCAAACGAAACCACTTGAAGTTTTTGGCTGCGTTTTGTACTTCATATGCATATTTATGATATGCTTTATTTTGTCAGAAATCTAATTTCGACTTGCAGCTGCTGGTCCCGGGACACGGCATTAAAGCTTGCCACAGCCTTAACCGAGTGTCTAATGCAATTTGCTAGCGCACAAAACTCAATAAAGAAACCAGCTCTAGGGTGCAGCAGTGCGGGGGGGTGGAGGGCGCAGAACGTGTATGGCAGCAGCGGTTGATAGATTTGCCAGGCAGCCGCGGGCCACACACGCAGAGAGCACAAAGCCGTACAGGTAAGGGCTGTAGCTGTAGCGGGCGCTGCTTCAGGTGCTGGAGCTCACCTTTTTGCCCAGGCACTTTGCTTGCAATCATTTTTCTTGCACAATGGAGGAGGGCAGGCAGGCAGGCAGGAGAACAGAAAGCGTAAATAGAAGTAAAGAGAAAGACAGAGAGACAGCAATAGAAAGAGAGAGAGGGAGAGAGAATAGGGAGCCACGCACAAAGGCAGCGCTGCAGGCGCTGGAAGCACACAAAGTCGCGGGCAGCAGGTCCGGATTCGAGTCCGGGCGCGGGTGCGGGACTCTGCAAAGGTCCAAAGCCAATAGAAATCATCAGCGAAAAGTAATGAAAAGCAGCAGAAAGCGCAAAATAAATACAAAAATCAATATGTAGGCGTAAGCAGCAGCAGCCAGCAGCTAGCAGCAGCAGCAGCAGCAGCTCGTATCCATGAGATACAGATACATAAATACATTCGCAGCTATTGGAACAGGAAACATAAAACGAATTAATTCCGTGCTGTTAGCAGAGGCTGCTACGCAGTCTAATCGAAAAGCAAGTGAAAACAAGGGTATCCTCTTCTTCACCCCAGCTACAGCCACAATAACTTCTTCGGGTGGGCGTGGCTGGTAAGAAAACATGTTTAGGGCGGCAGAGGCGTACCCTCCCCCAAAAACCAACACGACAGTCGACACAAATCTTGGCACATAAAACAATTAGCAGGCAAGTAGAGGGGGCGGCTTATGTGGATTAGTGTGGGGGGAGTGTGCATGTGTGTATGTGGTGTGTGGTGTGTGTGGCGTGTGTCTAGAAACAAATGACAATCCTGCAGTCGAAATTAGTCTGCCTTATAACACCATACACACTCACTCACACACACACACATTTGTTTTCTTTTTGTTGTTTTTGCGTTGCGAAAGTCTAAATTTATGAATATTAAATGAGCAAAAGCAAAGCTCGTCCCGGCATAATTTATAGCACATGCAAATGCCTCATATATCAACGAGTCCGTGAAGTCATAAACTAGAGACCAGAGACCAGAGAACTGACCACTGGCCAACGGTCAACAAGGATAACATAATGTCAAGCTGGGCCGGGCACAAGCCAAAGCCAAAGACAAAGACAAACAATTTCCAATCGCAAGCAAAATATTTTCCATGGCATTAATGGCCAAATGCCCAAAAACCAGTCCAAACACAATTTAAGGCGCACATTTGTACACATGTGTGTATCTAGTCTTAAATATATATTCTCGTATTTTTGTTATGTCAGGCAAAAAGTGATAATAACAGCTAGCAGCAGGGACAGCTGGGGGAGAATGGTTGAATGAGGCATGTCATCGTGCTGCCTGCTTGGCTGCCAAAACAATAGACTAACGCTCATCCTGCCTTTGGGGTCAGCAGCCAAATTGGGAAAAGGTCAACCAAACAGCCAACTAATAGAGAAATTGCCCAAGCGTGTAAACCAAGGAAATTGCAAAATATTTATATATTTTTTTATATACGCACTTGTTATCAAGTCATGCAGCTGTTCTTCAAGAGATCCAATTAGTTGCCTAACAGAGCAGTTAGATATGAGCATGGAATTATCAAATAGAGTTTATAAATATTCTTTATGAGAGCTGCAAGGAATACCTATTCCAAGAAAAAAACAGATTTAATTATTCAAGCAGGATAGAAACAAACGAATAGGTATAGATCCAAGCTAGTCCAAGCTAGTCCCTAAATACTTAATATGAGTAGACTTAAATAAAATGGCAGAAGAAATATCTAGTTCAAGCCAATAATTATTGCTGAGAGTTCGTAAGTACCAAAGTTCTTAAAGTTAATCAAGCCCGGACAATATATCAAACGGCCAACTCATTCAAAGGCCGTAAAAACTTCAGTTGACTGGCTTCAATTAAATTATAGGCAAATAAATTTATATAAATATATTTTGTCGGTCTAAGAAACGCTTTTTAAGCTCGTAAAACAAGCAAAAGCCAACTAAATAAACCCAAAGCAGTCAACAATATTGGCTAAGAAAACGTCAACAACAACGACAACAGCAGCAACAACAACAACGATGATGACGATGAGGAAAATTGCCATCAACTTTAATTGAGTTGAAGGCAGAAGGCAGGCAATACAAGAGGAGACAAATATCTGCAGAGACTTGCAAACACCAAAAGAAGGAAGGATGAGGGCAAGGGCGGAGACAGGAGTTGAGCTTAAGCGGAAGGAATTTTAGCAAATTAGATTGTTTTCCACTTGAGTTCGTTTTAACGCTTTCGAGTCGCGCCAAGGAGACACAGTTGGACTTTGGTAGCCGGAGTCGTAGTCCAAGTGGAAATCGGCCTTTGGAGTTGCTTGTCTGTAATCTGCTCCCCCAATGCCCCATTCGGTTACACTTCAAGCCACCCACAAAGCAGCTAAAACAACAACAACAACCATTGAGAGCAGCACATAGCCAGTTTCCGTTCCGTTCGCTGGCACAATCATCACTCACTCGGTCGGCAGAAAATTGATGATAATAATCGCACGTAGCAGGGCAACGGCAACTGCAGTGGGTGCGGGTGGGTCGGAGGCCATTGGAAACTGGGGAAACGCTTTGATGGTCAGGGCCAAGCCGGCACGCTAATGCTAGCGACTGACATAAAGCACAGTGGCCCCATTCCAGCTGATGCGCAGCAGCTGTTCCCGCTCCTCCGGCAGGCGGTGGAACACCTTACGTCAGCGCATCGTTAAAGCGGTCGCCGAATGACATTGTCGGTGATGGTGCGTGGATTGAGCACAGAGCCAGCAGCAGCAACCATCTCCTCCAGCTATTCGCAGGCTCTCAAACTTCAATCCCCCAATGCCTCTACGTGGGCTGCGCTTGTTCTCGGTCTTTTTTATCACAACGACAAAAAAATGACGCGAATTTATCTCTATTACAGTTAGCTGCTGTTGCCATGGCACGCCCCCCACTACGCAGACGCGCCCATCATTTGTATTGTTGACATGTTGTGGGGCGTGCCAGGCAGCCAGCCAGCCATGTGATATGGCAGATACGCATTCAAGTCGACAGCTGAGCGGCTGAAGCTAAGCGCGTTGGACTGTTTTCCGTATAAAATGATTGATGGCCAGGCCAATGCTCCACTTTAAAATGGCCGAAACAAAAAAAAAGATACATTAAATAACGGCGCAAATTAAGTCAAGCTGGCTTGTAGGCATAAATGGAGCGAGGACGATCCAAGCTGAATATATATTGATAGGCATTCATGCCTCTTTTCTTCTCTTGTCCCCCAAGTTTTTCCCATGATATACTACGCTTCCATAGTTTTTAGTCTCTTATTTTAATGCTTTATGCAGCTTGATAGCTTTCTTTCTTTCTCTCTACGTGAACCCACCCAAGACAGAAAATTTCCACATTCCAGTCGGCTGACTATGAATCAACATAAACATAAACAATTTTCCCGAAATGTAAATATCATAAAAGATTGTTAACATTAACTGTCTAATTTGTTGTCATTTCGGCAGTCGGCGTCACGTTTAAGAGCTTCTCCAGTAGGCAGCAGACAGTAGATAGCAATAAGGCGGCAAAGGCCTGCAGCGATTCTGTCGCGAACTCCCCTCATCTGAAGACAAGAGGAACAAAAACTGGAAACGTGTTTGGGAGACCCGCACGCTAATAACTCGCTTTTGACGTTGGTTAAATTAATGACAGACGAAATCATTTTAGCCAACTTAAATCACATAAAAGCAGCTGAGGTAGCCGTTCGGGACGAGGGCAAATGCCAGCAGACACTTAAATTTTGGACAAACATTAATAAGCTGTGGGCTTTTAAGAGTGCTGCCACCGCCACCACGCTGCCCCACCACGTCGCACCGCTGCATGCATAATTTGCTGTCCAACGGTTTCCACTAAAAGTTTTCACGAGTGACGAGAGAGTCGAGAGAAAGAGCTACTACCGTTGTCTGCTGCTTCTGCCTTCTGCTACTTGGCTCGTTTTTCTAGATGCTTTTTGCACCCTGGCTATGAGAATGAATTTGAAATGGAGACGACATGAAAAACCTTTTATCTAAAAGTGCGCCACTCTCTGGAACCGAAAGATGTCTGTATTAGCCAGTGACTGCAACTGGAAATTAAGCGGCAGACAGGGCAGCCAAGCACAGTCTCTAAACGAAGAGCCACCAAAAAGGCAACTACTGAAACACTCGGCGGCTCAATAATTTGTGGTTGCATTCGGGAACAAATAAGAACCAGAAGGTAGAAAAAAACAAAAACCAAAAACAATGAAAGAGCCCAAGCCATCGAGATGGCCGAAAAAACGTAGCAACCTCCACGTCAAGTATTTTGTTGCTGTGGCCAGCCGCTAATTTAGTTACTAACGCCCGCCTGCCCTCAGCGCAACCATCATGTACCTGCGGTTAGACTAAACCAAACCAAACCAGACCAGAGTAGAGCAGAGTAGAGCCGAGCAGAGCAGATCAGAGCAGACCAGGCGCGACCTGACCAGAAACCGAATGCAGTTAACTGTTTGTGTCTGATGGAAAATGTGTAGAGCCGCCGCCGCTGATGATGATGGCTAATTAGTTGAGCAGTACCCCTGCCCCTCATGCTGCCCCCGCCCCTGCTCTGGTTTTCAACCATATTATCGCTTCGCCCGAACAAATATCTTCATTTCTTAATAGCTCCACACTTACATGGCTCGCCGTCCCATGGTCTGACCGAATGTCCCATTGTTGACTGAAAATTGCTGCACATTAAATGGCAAATAAATTTACAAAAAGAAAAGACTATATATATACGTTGGCTATATACATGTAAAAAACCGCCGCTTGATTTCTGGTTTTTTGAACTCTTCTTTTTCAACCGCAATTTAATTGGTCTAATAAAAGTTGAAAAATTTTTAATGCTAACGTGCACACATTTGGTCGGCAATCTACATTAATCAGCATTGGGAAAAGTTCAACAGACAAAAACCAACAAATGGCCAAAACAGCAACAACAACTACTGCATATAAATATATATAGTATGTGTGTTTACTATATCATGTTTATATCGATATATACATATATATGTGCGTCTCTTTGCATTACGTTCATTACAAAATGTCCGTTTGTGGTTTTTGGGGTTTGTAGCAGAGACAACCAAACATCAACTTAATATATCAGTGTATAAAGGCGTGAAAATGTCAGTTTTTTTTTAATTATTTAACTGCCTTTGGTAGATACATGCACATGTTTATTTTATTTAAATTTGGGTAAAATTTTAGCTATACTTTAAGCTGGTTTCGTAAGCCATTTCAAAAATCCAGCGAAAGTGTTTCTGCAGTGCACTTGATGGAATTGATACACAATCAAAATTCAAAGCACTTCTATGTACATATTTGAAGGGTTTTCCACTTGCTTTATCCTTCCACTCCCAACTTTAAGTGCCTGCCACACCTGATCCTCACTTTGTTGTGCTTGAAATATATTCCCTTACACATTTCCTACCTTTTCCAAGGGTTTCCACTTCATTTTGGCAACCGCAAATTTCTGAAACTAAACGAATTTCCAAATATGCAAAACAGATAACATTTCCTCACACGTCTGCCCACACACAACTAGCACCTGTCTGAAATTAAATGCCGACTTCAACGCCTGACCGCAGCCTCAGCCCCTTTCCGCCGTGAGACGTGAGTCTATTTGTTTTAATTTTAAACAAGCATTTTGGGACCCAACGCATAAGCCGCAAAGTCGCAAAGTTGCACCCACGCCACAGGACACGCCGCCAGGTTCAAGTCGGAGTCCGAGTGGTAAAGCCAAAAAGCAGCCTTTGGCAAATGATGCGTGAAATTCAATACAGCAACTGAGGGTATCGGGACGTGGCTAGGGGGCAAAGGGATTGCCTTGGTTTGGGCTCGGGCTTAGATTTAGGTTTTGGGGTTTGCTATTCCGTTTAGTGTAAACACAAGACCACAGAAAGCATTAAGCGACTTGCTGGCAGGATCAAATGCGTGTGTGTGTGTGTGCGTGTGCTGAAATGAACTCAAGGATACGGACACAGGCGTGCACACATGCACACACAAGACACAACTGAAGAAGTAGCCGTAGGAGGGGTCGCCTGACTAAGTGTTTCTTGAGTTTGGCTGTTTGTTTTTCGCTTCCTCGATGTGTGAAAAGGCATCAAATGGCGTTAAAAATGTTTAAGTACAAACACACACAAACGCATTCACACACACTCGCCCATTTATACACATGTCAGAGCCATGGCGAAATACTGGCTGAGGGTTGCGGGTTTCGCTTTTTGGATTCAGGTTCAGTTTCTGCCTCTGCATCTGAGTACGACTCGGGGCTCTGTGTCTCGCCGTCTCTCGGCCGGGGCATATAAATTCCATTGATTGTCGCCAGCCGTTTTGTATGACAAGTTGGAAGTGTTGTTGTCGTCTCCTGCTGCTGTTGTTGTTGTTGTTTTTGTAGTTGTTGTCTGTGCCTTTTGTGTTGTTGCGTCTGTTGTATGACTTCTGTGCTTGCCACGCCCTGCCTTGCCTTGGCCTGCTGTGGCAGTGCCACTGCCACTCACCTGCCAGCGAGTGTCGCGTCGCGTCGCCCGCATGTCACATAAACCGCAGCAACAGCAGCCCCCGACGTCTTCAACCAAGCCCTCACCCATGCCCTGGGCCCCCCTCCTCTGCTCAAGTGAAGTGTGAAGCGGAAACCAAACAAAAGCCGCCTAAGACAAACTGCAGGTACACAACACCCGGCCTAAAAGCAGCTTCAGCAGTTCCACTTCCACTTCTGGCCACGGCTCCGTCTCCAACTTCGACTACGACTTTAGCTCCAGCTCCAGCTCCAGCTGCTGCCTACCTTTGGCATAAGCAAATTTTAATATGCATATACAATGACATTCCGCAGTTTCTTGTGGCGATTCTCGAACTGAGAATCGTTTCAATCTACGGCGCTTGCTTTTCTCACTTTTCGTTCGGTTCGGCTCGGTTCAGTTTGGCTTGGTCTTGTTTTGTTTGCATTGTCATAAAACAAAAAGCGAAACAGAAAAATCTCAGCGGAAAAGAGCTGCAAACACTCGCAAGTTTGGTCTTTTGTCCGGCAAATAGGTACCTTTTTCACACCTCCATTTGCAGCTCTCCCTGCCACCCCTTGCCGTACAGCATTTTCTTGTCATTTTTTGTTTCTCACACAACTTTTTACGCTCCACAAACTATCCCAAAAAAAATTTTCGGCGCCTGCCCGCCCAACAGACACCCCTCTGTCGGCCTTTTATTTGAGTTTTCGCTGCTTACTTAACAACTTGTCGCCTCAACTCGCAGTTACCCCCCTCCCAAGCTTACCCCCCACCAACCCTCAACAACCATGCGCTTTGGCAGGCGCATGCGAAAAAATTGCTGCCATGTCCTTTGGGCAAAAGCATAAAAAGTTGACACGGGCCGCAGTTTGCTTCACTTTTTTCTTATTTTATTTTTTGACGGTTTTGTTGTTGGCCTTTTTTGCATAACTGGCTACAAATTTCTTTGCTGCTCTCCGTGCCAAGTTTGTAAGCAAACACGTTGACGCTTGGACGCGGGAGGGTGGGCATCAGCAGAAGGGTCTGTCGTGAGGGAAACTAATTTTTAGACACGCGCTGAACGTTTTGCAATTTTTTTTTATTCTTTTGTTGTTTACTGAGTGACTTGCAAAATGTGTTAAAGGTTGAGAATTTGGTGGTAGGTGGTAAATATAAAAATGAGCAGGTAAAATATATATAAAACGAATTTTTAAATAAATTTCAAATGTGCAGTGAAGCAGATTATCTGAGGGGTTATTTAAGGTTACATTTATTTGTAAAAGAAAATTCGGGACGCACATTTATATAAAAGAAACCACACAAAACAGTTTTTTTTTTTCAGTAAATATTTTCTAATGCCAAGCTTAACACATTTACGAAGCTCTATTTGTGCCAAAAACCACAAACATAATAGTTCTATTTACACACGTTGCCACATTTTACGTTTGTCTCGCAATGTTTAGCACCGAAAATAGTTTTTACAAATCTGTACACAACTTTGTTACCAACCCCAAGCCGCATAGAAGCCAAGAAATTTGAAGCCCAACGTGAAGCTCACACCCAACACACACATGGCCAGCCATCACGTAGCTGGGTTTTCAACCTGTTATCCTTTTTGCTTGCTTCAACAAAAGGAGGAAAAATGCCAATCTTCTTTTAAGCTGTTGAACAAAAACTTTCACTTTGTTGCAGAACTGCTTTGGGATGAGAACGAACGATCAACACCAGAAGTTTAGCACAGGCAACAATAACGAAATAATAAAAAAAAAGAGAGAAAAGTTCTAAAAAGTTCCTGTATTAAGTCCATTTAACCCGCCATTGAACTTTACGCCTCAACAGGCACCTAATACAAAAAAAAGCAAAATGAACACAAGAGGGGTAGAAAATCTACGCAAAACCAACAAAAAACTAGCAAGTTCTTAAAAACTTGCCACAGGCAACAATAAAGAAAATGAGCAGTGTGAAAAAGAGCAGGAGCTCCAGAGAGGAATGCAGACGGAGGGGCAAGAAGAGGAGAGAGAGGGAGAGTGAGAGAGTGAGTAACAGGCAAATGGACAAGAATGGAAAATGAAATGGAAAAGTTTGTACCAACAATTTTGCCCAAAAAAAAAAAATTCAATAAAATAACGCTTTCGTCTGAGCGGAGCTGAGCACCAGAGGAAAACTAAAAAACTTTTGCCTGGCTGAGGACAATTTTCATGAAATTTGCCCTGCCACGCCCAAGCGCTGAACCGCCCCCAGCGGCATTAAAGTTTAACAATAGAAGTTGGCGCGTGTGTCGCCATACAGAGAAAACCTCAAAAGTATTCCAAGGGGAGCGAGCGGGGCAAGGAACGTGGCCAGAACTTGGGCACACTATTTGTACGTAAAACAGATCTATTGTAGTTGTTGCCATTGTTGTTGTTGTTGTTGTTGCTCGTCTGTGCCTGCGTTTATTCTGCTTACAGTTAAATAGATAAACATTTTAGCTGAAACAGTTGCAAGCGGATGCAGGAGGCGAATCTGCAGAGACTCCAAGGAACAAACATTTTGACTGAACCGTGCTGAGGAGGTTCTGGGGCCTGCAGCTGGGTGGCAGCTACAATGTACGACTCTCTCTCTATCTATCTCGCTCTCGCTGGATGCATATTTTTTCCAGGGAAAAGAAAATGGCGCCTGTGCAGGCAGCATATGCTTCGATATGTATGAGCAGTGGCTCAGCAAAGGGGGGATTGTGATTGGCTTTATAGAATGCGATATATAAGGGTGAACACATTACAAATAGCTCATTACAATAAGCATTAGATTAAGGGCACAGTTATCATCTTATGGCCTGCCTAAGCCAACCCCTTTTGCAGGCGCCACTGCTCGTAACGCACAACTAACTATTATCAGAAGATAAATGCCAGTCCCTCGCATAACTAAGACTTATCCAAAGACAACGAGGACGCTGCTGCAGCTGCTGCTGCTGCTGCAGAACAAAACTGCTAAGCCGACAGCCAGCCAGCCAGGCAGCCAGGATAAGGCCATGGTTTAACAAAAAGGAGGAAAAACTGGCAGCAGTGGTAGCAGTGGCAGCAACCTGCATGATGCCTGCTCCACTTGCTGGGGCGCGTTGATTGTGGCATCTGCTGCATGTTGAAGCCAGTTGAGGCGATGCCATAACGGCGCCTTGGAATTTTAATAGAGCAAATTTCAGTGCAAAAATGCGTAGCGAAGTGGCCCGAGTTGAGTTTTTTTTTTCGCCCCACCCCCACCCAAAGCTGGTAATAAAACTTCCAAATGAAGTTAAGCAAACTTTTTAAATGCTTGCCTAGGCGTGGCATGTGCTGAGAAGAAAGAAGAGCATGTCTTGAGCGCGGCATGAATCAGGGATGAAACCGAACTACGCGGTAGTTGTAGAACCAAACTGGACAACAAGTCGTAATCAAGACAATATATTTAATGAAAATCGCTTCAGTTTTGATAAGATTGTCTTTTTATGCAATAACTAGGAAACGAATTTACTCTGCAATTTTAAACTTATTTGGACGCATTAAGAAATAGCATTACAGGCGGTTTTAAATGGCGTTTTATATGTATTTTGATGTCCCGCAGGGGCGTGGACCTACGCACTTGTAATGCGGCCAACGACAAAGGCAAAGGAGGCACCGAAATGATGATGATGCCGCCTACTCCAAGACTCCAGCTCGCCCTCTCCGTGCACGCCCACACGCAGATACATAGCTGCAGAGATGGCCGAGGCTTCATCTTCATCCGAATGCTTGGCGCAAAATGCTAAATGGCCCCAAAGGACCTGGCGCTGTGTAAGGACACAGCTCGGCCAGCTTTTTGCAAATTTACGATTATGATTATTACAAGTCAACGTTTTTTTCTTCAACTTCTTGTTCTCCATTTAGTTGCCGAGGGTTGGCCAAGTGGAGTATATGTGCGTGCGTGTGTGTATTTGTGGGTGTGTGGGTGGTTGCTTCGTAGGTGTATTCGCAGTTTGGCATTTGGACAGCTGCTCCGGGAAAGAAGTGCAAAGAATGCGTCAAAGTATTTTAGCACTTTAGCAGGGGGCAGCTGCCGGTCGACCGACAAGGCTAACAAAATGTACAACAAAACTTGGGCCAAAGTTATTACAACTCCAGGCGGTAGTTGGCTACGGGATGCTGAAGGGGTGTAGGGGGCCGGCCGCCTTGTCTTACCACGACTTGGCGGTAAGAGACATTGACCTCCAGCAGCAGCCCTTGGAAATCCCGCAAATTCCATGGGGCATAATAAAAGTAAGATAAAAGTCAAAAAGGGACAAAAATTATATAATAAACTGTACGCCAAGTGAAATTATTGTATTTTCTTGTGGCACGTTAAGAGTTCTTTGTTGCCTGCTGGGCGGGGAGGGGCGCTGCTCTTCAACTTGATGTAACTACAATAAAATTTTGATGTGCAGCCGTTGCTCTGCGCGATGTTGAGTACAGGTTGATTTTGATGCCCTGTGCAAGAAAGTGGCATGAAATATTTGACAGGGAGAATAAAAGATGTCGAACTCTAAATAATTAAAATGTAATTCAGTTAAAACAAAAGTCTCTAGCACAAAAATTGTTTTAATTTGATTGAAAACTTTATGGCGATTTCAAGTTCTGACGTCAAGACTTACGTAGCTCAGGATCTAAGCATATTCCTACACTCCGAGGTCATATTTCAAAGAACTGCCGGGACATAGAGTATTCAATAACTGTCATGGTTTAGTTATATGTTTGCCCAAAACTTTGTTATGCGAGACATTTTACATTTTGATATCGCGCAGGCACTCGAAAAAGTTTAGCTGGATACTGTGTGGCTGCTCTTTCTCTCCGAGGCTGGGCCAGGGGCTGGGCTTTGGACACACCTATATATACACACACACACACTCGCACACACAAACCAGCACACACATAAATAAAAGGTATAACAATAACTCAGCAATGCTGCAGAGCGCGCTGGTGCTTATCAAGTTGGGCGCATCGAATTCAGAGTACAACAAAAAGAATGAAATAAAAAAATGAAAATAAAAATACCAACAGAAAATACCAAATCATAAAAGCATGACGACGAGCAATTTACAAAAAGCCAAACACCGAGGGAGAGTGAGATTCAAATCAAGAACGTGCGCCTTTCTGGCAAGAACCCGCAAGAACCCAAACCAAACGTGGCCAGGGCTCAATCTCAGTCGAACTAAGTAGGCAACTACTTATGGCCTATAGTAAGTATATTTTAGCTGCGTTTGTAAAAACAACAACTTAATGATTAATGATGCGCCTCCTTTGTTTGCGGCGCATTTCACTTTTCTCAGCTGCTGTGGCCACTGTGGCAACTTGGCCATGTTAACGCTTCAATTGAGAGAACTGAGAACTGTGAATTGAGAATTGAAATTGTTTGAAGTTGGTTTTTTTTTTTCATTTTTTTTCATCATCATTTTTAACTTGAGCTTTGATTGCTTGCGCACTTGTGTGCTGTTGTTGTTGGAATATTTTCCAATTTTCCAGCCGCTTTCTAAGCGCTGCGCAGTAATCACTTTGTCATTGCCATCATTTTTCAGCATCAATTGTTGCAGCAGCGCGGCATAAATTCACTTTTCAGACACACACATGCACACACACACACACACAGGCTCCATCTGGGCTGTCTAATGGAATTGAGAGATACAGACAGATAGACAGACTGCGGACTGGGAGCCCAGCCAAGTTGTCTGCGTTTGCCCTTTTGGGAGAGCGCGAGTCGCTGCAGCGCCCTGTCAGACGATTGTCCAAGTGCGCATATGGACAACAAGTCGATAGGTTTCGTCTCTCTGTTTGAAGTGGACTTCCCTGGAATTGGCTCTGAAATGCCACATTCAAAGCTCCGCCCGGCCCAGCTCCTTTCATGTGCACCGCCAGACCGATCAGCCAGATCAGATAGAACAGAACAGAACAGACCCAACCAGACGCAGTCAGCATCTGCCAAACTTATCCAAAGAACAAAAGATCAAAGCTGAACTTATGGATCTGTCTAACAAGACCAAGAAGTGCCTGCTTATTGCTGTGCATAATCGAAAATGTTACGCTAAATGCAATTGCATCGATCCGTGATCCGTGATCCGTGAGCCATAATGGGAGCGTGCAACGAATTGTGGTACGCAAATGTTGGGGCAACTTAGCGCCTAGTTATGAATCCAGCCTCTGACAGCAGATTGATCTATCTATATCGCTCTCTTTCGCTCTTTCTCTTTTGTTGGCATCCTGCGGAGTGAATTGATGGAAACTCTTTAAAAATATCTTAAGCCAGGAACAAGGAAAGATGTGTCTATCGAGAATATTAAGAGTGCTGAGGGAAGTCAAAAAAATCAACCCTTCTTTGAAGAGTTCGAACAGAAGCACATACATTACAACAACTTAAAGAAACATTTTAATGTCATATTAACTATGATGGATATTGCTCCTGAGTCCATACAAATAATTCCAGATTTGTAGACTAAGAAAGTCCGTTCTATAACAATGTTCTCCCAGCCCTATCATAATACTTATAATTTCGATATGCTCTTTAATCTATAAATACTATTATCCCACAATACCAGTCTACTTCGTAGCTGCATTTGCAGCGAATCAAGTACATTAAACTCACCTGTTTTGAATGTGTTGCTGTGTGAAGCGGTGCCAATTAGCCACTTGCCTTATGCCAATTGGAATGTTCACCTGTCGACGCGTCGATTCGTCTCGTTTCGTCCTTTCCTTCGGTTGCGGTGCGAGGCGTAAACGTAATCCAAGACCTGGTTGCAGTTTGCTTAGCTGCGGCTGCCGTTGTTGTTGTTGTCGTTGTTGTTGCAAGGATAACGGTAATTAAACCGCAGGCTGGCCCGTACACGGGGTCGCCATTGCATGCCTTGCACAAAATGTTGCTGTTGTTGTTGTTGTTGTTAGCGTTGTTTTTGTTGTTGGCGTTGGTTGTCGTTAGGTTATTGGCCGCGCCGCTTAGCTTGACACTTTTCAAACTTTTTCTTTTGGTTAGTTAAACAACTTTTTGCCAGCACTTGGCAAAGACACACACCTGCACACACACACACACATATATATACGTATACATATATGCATGTACATATATATAGATGCACTTCCAGTATGCGCTAATTTTTTGCTGCTTTGCTTGCTTTACACTTTTTGCTTGGTCTGCGTTGTAAATCTTTGCGCGTTGTTGTTGTTTTAAAGAAATTCTTTTGCTCAATGGCAAAATGTTTGGACGACGTCTTCGTCGGCTGATTTTTCTTCGTTATTTTTTTTTTTTATTTTTTGTTGTTTTTTTTTTTTGCCGGATCTGACTCTGTGAGTCTCTTGGCCAAGCTCCACTCAGCTCGGCTCGCGGTGTGGCGCTCGCTCTGGCTCTGACTGCGACTGTGGCGGCTGCTCTTCCGCAGAAACAAGCTTCCAAGCAGGTTGCACTGTTGCAAGCAGGATAGGAGGGCGCGCCTGCTATGTTGCTGCGAGGCGGGGCACCTGGGACCACAGCGGCGGCGGCGGCGGCGGCGGTGGCGGCAGTAGTTACAGCTACAATCTGCAATCTGTTTGTGGCATTAAATCAGTGAACCAAGACGCGCAGCCAGATTTGTTTATGCGGCCGCAGCGTTTCCAGCCAACTTGCAACTTGCCTCGTTGCAAGCGATGCAAATTTGTATAACAAATCAGCACTTACAGCTCAATTAACGCGAATTTCGGCACAAGCACACACACAAGCACACACACACGCACACACACTCACTGAGATCACATAGATCGCGAACAATATTCTGGGATTCCAGTGGGTTTCGGTATACGGTATGCGGTACACGGGTAAGGCTACGGCTACGGGATACGGTTCCGAATACGGATACACACACGCGCCTGGGCTCTTGAATGGCTTTTGTTGTTATTGTTTCCCAATATCAATATCTAGCTGAATCGCTAAGCTAATCGCTGTTGTTGTTGTTGATATTATTTTTGTTGTTTGTAGTTGTTATTGTGGTACGCGCGCCGCTGTTTTGGGTCGCTACGTTCCGAACCGGTTATAAAATTGTTATATTTCGTATTATATTGTCCGGCTTTCAGTACCGCACGCCTCGACGATTCAGAGTGAACAGAACAAGTTGCGAGTTCGAGCCGCGACTTCGGCGTCGACGCTTCGCTTGGCCACTCAATGCAGATACGTTTGCCGCATCAAGGCGCTGCGATACAAACACAGGCGGGCATTCAACTCGAACATGTTGCGACCATACAGCGGAACGTTGGCACACTGAAACACTCAAACAACACTCGCACGCTTTGAGTGCTTATGCGAAACGAATTGAATATGTGAGAGTGGCAGTGAGTGGAGTCCAATTGGACTAGCAGGCGGCAACTCGGTCAGGTGTTAGAGCCGTGACCGCTGCTGCTGCTGTTGCTGCCGCGTCTAATTGTGAATGATTTATGTGGGTCGGTCGCAGCGAGCGCAATTCTTTGGCCGCAAGAAGAAAGTGAGCTGCAACCACAGCCGGAACGGACTTTGGATGCAGCAGCTCCCAATTGAAATAAATCTTTATGCGCAGATGAAAATATGCAGAGAGCCGGCAGCAAAAAATCCTTGTAGGTCATTGCCTTGGTCAAAAACAAAGGACACTAGCAAATGAGCTGGCACCCAAATCCCAACCAACGAGTTGCAGCTCCAGCGCACAATGACTCAGCTGATTGCGCGTGCGAGTGTCTGGCGAGTCGCGTAGGCGTCCACTGGGAGCTGGCCACAAGGGCTGGCAGTCAGGCGGGCGGGCAGGCAAGCGGGGGCAGCTAACAGGCTACTCGAGTGCACCTGTTTTGTTATGCAAAGTTTACCGGCTCTTTCAGGTGGCAGCCATAGAATATTCAATGCGGAAAAAGGACGCAAAACCCTGTGCATTTCATCTGGTCTAATGTGCAAAGTTGATAGTTGGATGTGCTCAAACCACAGGTGACCCCATGCCGGCATTAACGTGCACCGAATGGGCTTATAAATACATAAATACCGCACTCAGTTGGGTCTATTAAAAGTCCTCGAGCAGCTCCTGTGTGGATAAAAACCACGATAAAGTTGCAAGCTGCTCATAAAAATTAAATACACAAAGCTGAACTCATTTCTATTTATTACCCGAAGGCTGAGCTAGTTTCAGGCACTCTAGAATCTATGTCTCGGATATTTTCAAAATGGACTTACTTTCTTTGAAATATTTTAAATAACTTAAAATATAGTTAACAAAGTGTACAACTTTAGTTTTATTTTATTTGATCTCGATTCTCTGCTCTGTCTGTATGTCGATCTTTAGCACTCCAGCCCCTTGGCACTATCTAAAATACTTTCCATAGCAACTGCGACGAGTTGGACAAACCGGCTGACACTCAGCGCTAGACAAGTTCAATGCCATGGATGGGCATCAAAGCGATTCTACTTGGCCTCGCCTCCACACCCCTCGCGGCTCGGCTCCTTCTGACAGCCACGAGACGTCGTTGTCGTCGTCAGCATCGAAGCTGCCGTAATGCCCGCCAGAGCCTTGGAATGATTTATGAGAAATGGCAAAGCGCGCCACAGACGTTGCTGATGACGACGACGACGACGATGTCGATGCTGAGGCTGAGGCTCCGACTCCGACTCCGGCCGCTGACGCCAAGAAGGTGGAGCGCCAAGACAAACAATTGACATTTGATGGATGCGTAACTCGTGCATTCAAATGCATGAGGCAGAGCAGCGGGCAGGAGGCGCAAGCGGAGCAGGGCAACATAAATTTGACAGGCCACTGGACGCCACTGATGGACGCCGCATGAACGCAGTTTGTCGCAGGCGTCGGCTAATTGTTATTGATAATCGCGTCGCTTTTATGTCTCTGTTCGATTTTGATGTAATTGGCAGCAGCGCTTGCTTCGATTAATTAGTCAATCAATAAGCCAAGGAGCAATAGAGTTCCCCCCAAGTTCCCTCTGTCGCCCTATGGCTGCTCACATCCTGTTGTCCTACCTTAATCAGATGAGCTGCGGCAGCTACCACAAGAAGACCTTTAACTTGAATTATGTTTTGGCATACTCATTGTCTGCAGGCCTGTTGCCTTGCCTGGCCTGGCCTGCCCTAGCCTAGCAAAATCACGGCTCCATCCTGCGCCTAACTGCAAACAAACTTCTCTATTATTGATTTATACCTTTCAACGATTCTCTGTATTTATCATGAGTGCAAGCCACATTTATCATTAATAATGCCGCGGCTGCCTCCACAGCGGCAACGGCAGCAGCAGCAGCAGCAGCCGCAACCGCCGCCAGACGCAAAGTGGTAGCCCAAACGAGCAGCAGCGGCAGCCCCAAGCATCCGCATCTAGGCAGCTGCTAGATTCTAAGCGGGCACAGTGGTTCAAGGGATTGCAACCTGAGATGAATACTGATGTATTAAATTGATAACACTCTACAACAGCCATAATGCGCCAAGGCTGACATACAGAGGGCGAAAATAATTGTTCTCTTGTAGGATACAACTTTTTATGAAAACTTTGTCTACTTTAAGAATTTAGCTACGAAATATTCGCTAAAAAATAATCAGATTAGCACCTGAATCATATTTTAATTTGGCGTCGAACAAGGTAGTTTTTTTAATGGACTTAGTTGTGACCCATTCAGATCCTTAAACACACAGCTAATTTGACGAAAAATAAGTTCTGGTAAGAAAAGAGTTTTTGTTATTACCAAACAATGAGTAGACCAAAAAATAGTGAACAAAATAGAATTTGGCTACTTTTGCTGATCTCTGAGCATGTGCAAAGTTAATTTTGCTGACTTTTGCAAGTTAAGTTTATAAATTAATCAAAGACTTAATATGCAAGGGATTAAAATTAATAGTTAACTTCAAACGACTGCTGCACACACATATTCATAAATTTGATCCCACTGTGCGGCAGCGTCTTACCGGCATTCGAGCACCCCCGTTGAGCCGTTGCTGCTGCTTCTGCTGCTGAGGAATTGTGGGTCCGTGGCCCAACTGGCTGGCTGGCTGGCTGGCTGGCTAGAGAGTTAGAGCTGCGATCATTTTCCGTAGATCATTTCTATGGTGTATTTATTGCCTGGTCGCAATGATCATCGCGGTCTGGGCCTCCATTTCCGTTGTTCACTGCGCAAAAGTTCAGGCCCAGCAACTGATGGCAGCAACTGGCAACTGGCAACTGGCAACGGACGACGGCGGCGGCAAAATCCATTTTGGGAAGGTGATCTGTGGGATTGTGCTAATGTCAAATCAAGCTGTGCCCCCTTGTTATTTAGCCAGCCAGAGCCGGAGCGAAAACCCAAAAGGAAGAAGCTGCTGCCCAACAGCCGCCGGCAACCGCCAGCCGCCAGCGACTAAACTCCATGTTGATTTTATTGTAAATTGCATTAAAAGATTGCATATAAAGAATTTTATTTATCACCTCGGTTGTTAGGGAAAACGCTGTTGGAGACAAAAGTCCTCCTCTCATCCTTGTTGCTGCTGTTGTTGCTGTTGGGCGGCATTGTTGCAGTTGCTGCTGTTTGTTATTGTTTGTCTTGGCATGATCTCAAGGTCTTTCTGTGGCAATTGGTTTCGTTTGGTTCGGTTCTTTTTAGCCCCCATCGAAGGTGTCGCTAGATATAGCCGCTTTTTGTTTAGCATGCATTGCACTTTTTGCCCGCTGTTCTTCTTCTTGTTATTGTTGCTGTTACTGCTGCTGCTGTTGCTGTTGTTGTTGCTGTTGTTGTTGCCAGTGATCTTTGCCAAATTTGTAAATGTTCTTTTAATGGAATTTGAACACTTGCTCGCTGGCTGCTCAAGGGTTTTCGCTTATATTTATTTATTTAATTTTTTTTTTGCGTTCTCTTGTTGTGATTTAAGTAGAACGCCTTGACTTGGCACTGTGCTGAACTATGGGCAAGAACTATGTATGTGCCCAGATCGATACACGGGGCTTGTCAGTGTGACAATCTTAAGGAATTGCTGGCAACCGCTCAGCCATGAAAAAAGCCAGCGAACATTTTAGTTTTCTAGTAACCATATGCCAGGGGAGTAAAGTGAACGGTTACCTGGTGTGTGTGTGTGTGTGTGCTAGCGAGTCTATGTGTGTGAGTGTGTGTGTGTGTAATCGGAGCAATCGAATCTGCGACCTTAACAACAACCATGCCGCAACTTGGATGAGGATCGATTTCACAGAAGCTTGTTAAATGTAGATGGCTGCCAGATGATTCCAGATAGAATACCAAGCACTTAGTTCTTCCCAAGGATGCAAATCTTTGAAATAACACAAGAATTTCAAGAAGTAAACAACTAAAACTTGAATTTTAAAGCCCAAAATCTGCCTACCGACCTGTTTTTGCATTTTTTTTTGCTGCATGCTATTACAACTACTTCTAATTGTAGAAGAATTTTTTATTTGTAAATATTAGTTAACAAATTGAGCAACAAAACTGGCCTTAGATTTGATGTGATGAGAGTTCAACGCTAGATAGAGCTCGATATTGTATTTTTCTACAGACTATCTGCGTCCATTGAGAAAAAGCAAAGGCAAATTGTGCGCAGAGTTTGAAACAAGCTGAAAAGCTCAAGCTCACATTCCCATGCTGAAAATTCAAGGCATTTGTTTGATAAATGCGGCATTCAGCGATGCTTCGTCATATTCAAAGCTTCACCTTTAAGCACACACACACACACACACACTCACACAGATACACCAAATCTGGAACAGCTCAGCGAATGTGTTTTGACAACTTGCGAGGCTCGTAGGAAGTTGCCTTAAGTAGTTGCTCGAGCCAAAATGTAAGGCTCCAAATGCCTTTTGAGAAAGCGAATTTGCAGACAAATAAATCAAGCCACCTATTTTCAAAGAGTGTCCATTGTGTCCTGGCCCAGGCCATGTTGGCCGGCCATTGGGGTGCCGACGACTGTTGATACCTAAAAATGGCAAAGCCGGTTCAGATTGAGAGGATCGCCTGTTGTAGTAGTTGTTGTTGCTGTTGTTGCTGTTGTACAATGCAATTGTTAACAAGCAAAGTTATGCGAAGCAAGCAGAAGACGACGCTGCAAACAGGCAACATCAAAGGGCAGTGCCACAGAGCCTTTTGAAATCTAGTGAAGATGCCCCAAGAAAGCGAGATGGACGATGGGAGATGGGGATGGAGAAAGAGCGACGGCGAGGTCACCGGCTGCTGATGCCCAGGGGCTAAGCAGGGCCTTAAATCTTTGCAGCCGAACATGACAAAGGATGTGCAAGCAGAGGCAGAGGCACAGGCACAGGCACAAGCAAAGGCACTGGACACAGGCAGCGGGCAAACGGAGGCGACTCGATGCGAACGTGTAGAGGAAGGTGTTTAACAAACAGCAAAACAAACAATTGTAAAACAGCAACGACAACACAACGCAACGACAGAACAACACACAACTTGAAAGCAGGGCGTGGCCGGATTGCACGCCCACGCCCCCCAGGAGCCTGGAGCCGGCAACAACAAGTTAGTGCCAGGGAGTGACCCGCTCGAAGGTGCAATTTCGGGTGCGGGCAACAACAGAGTCAACAACGTTTTTGGGGCTGCATTTTTATCAGCGATAAAAGATCTGAGGCGAGAGACAAGCCACACAAATACGAGTGTAACCCACAAAAATAAATACGAAACGCGCATTTTTATGCGGAAACACAAATTGAAATTCAATGCGAGACAAAAGTTTGGACGAGCTGCGTCCGACCTGGGCTTTAAATTGGCTTTCGCAAATAAATAAAAAATTGCCAGCCGTGTGAGAAAGAACAACAAACAAATGCAATAATGTTGGCAGCAGCCGAAAAAGGCGCTTTCGAAATAACTGCCCAATGCACGCCCCTCAAAACGGTTAGGGCCAGGACCAAAGATTAAAAAAAAAAAAAAAACAACAACAACAGCTACTCCGGAATGGTGGCAGATCCGGCAGCGGCAGCGGCAGCAGGGCCATTGACAGGGCCAGGGCTGTGATAATTCGTTTGGCTACAGCCGGGGCAGGCGCTTGGGGCGTGTGTTCCTGATTGCAGCTTGTTAACAAGTGTTGGCAGTTTAATTGACTGAGACTACGGCTTTGTCGGATTGCGCCACGCACATCCTGGCCAGCGTCAGTACTAACCAGGCCCCAAACCAATCAGCTGTCAGCGACTGAACTGAGTATCCTAGTTAGCCGCACGCATATGTCCACTTCCTGTTTAGCCCAATTGGCTACAGAGAACCCAGCAGATCCGCAATGCCAGTTAACATACTTCAAAGGCGTTAATAGCACTAAGATAGACAAAGTTGTCGCTGACGTCACTCACAGTAGGAGCTAGCTAAGCACAACTATCGATCGTACTCCAAATGAATCGTGATCACGCCGAGCTGCCGATTAATTGAGCCGAGGCATTTTTATTAGGCCACGCGTTGGCAGAGCCGTTTAAGCTGCAAATACCTGCTGATAACCCAACGAACATGTTATGCTCTTTCCTTAAATTCATAAATCTGTATCGATAATCCTTAACACTTTAAGAGAACGTCGATTGAAATTGGCTGGGAACGAGTTAGTTTAAGGGTATGTAATAAATGGATGCCAATGATGACGCAGGAAGTGGCCGATGCCGACAACCAGATCTGGCCAGACCTGACCACAGACCTGAACTAACTGTGTTATAAATGATCTTATTAGCTTTTTTGAAACAAGACATTCTAGAGATCATTATTCAACGGCAGCAGCAACAACAGCAGCCGACGTTCCGAGCCACAAAGAAGCACGCAATACATTCTGGTCGAGCTGCTGAAGCTGCTGGAGCTGGAGGATTGCGTGTACCGGCAGCAATTAATCATCGCACACCTAACGCAGGCAGCAGCAGGAGATGCATATTTGAAAATTTGCAAATCATAAGGCGAACGGACGCTCGCTCGGTTGGTCGGTCGGTCTGTCGGTTGGATGGTTGGCTGGTTGGTTGGTTGGTTGGTTAGCTGCTTGGCTGGAGAGATGAACCGGCGATCGATCTTTGGGGCCGCCTGCTGCACTTCACTTGCTTAGTCAGCGCTGCCAAAAACGCCCCCAGCGAAAACGATGCGCTTGAGCTGAGCCCGCGACTGGAATTGGGACTGAGACTTAGCCAGAGCCTGAATCTGAATCTGAGCCGAGCTCCAGCTGAAGTTGAGCTTGTTCGATTTCGCTCTGATCGCTGATTGCATTCCTTGATATCGGAGGCAACGATTGCTGCTCCTTGCGCCTGGGAACACAGCGTTCGCTGCGGCGCTTTGTACGTGACACTCGTTCGCCTGCTGATACTGCCTCCTGCAACTCCTCCTCAGCCTCAACCTCCTCCTGCTCCCTCTCAGCTCCAGCTGCGTTCCCTTAATAATTAATTAATGTAATTGGCCTGTCGTTGTTGCGGCGATAATGATCTCATCAAGATGTGTGTTTGAGATTTCGAATTCAATTTTGAATTGCGCTCGCAAACGCTCCGCTGCCTCCGCCTCTGCCTCTGCCTCTGCCCCGAACTCTCTGCGTCGCGACGGCGGCTTGTAATGAAATGACTTTTTTCGGCACTCCGTTTGGTAGCCATTGGAAGAAGCCTTTGTCTGGCTGATTTCCTGCGCTGATTTCAGCTTCTCTCGTATTTTAGAGGTAATTTAAATATTTCAAGGAAACACAGTGTCAAGATCCAGCGAAGATCTGCCGGGATTGCCTGTTCCAGCTAAGATTAGGTAAAGGTAACACCTTAACAACAAACCCAATCTTCCTTTGATTTATTGCAGCATACATTCAACATTTCTATAAGCAAATAAATTAACTAATTGGCAGCATTAGCCACAATTGCTGCCAATTGCTGCCACAAAAAGTACTGCCACTCCATATAAACTCAATTAACTTACAAAGCCCTTGCTACAAATTTAAAATGTGGTCACACTTGCGTTACCAAACTGTCAAATTTACTGTCAAATCGACAGATCCTTTGCAAATTACTAAAGATTTTTCTTTACCTTTTCGACTTTGTTCAGCTGGTAACATTTTTCATAGTAATAGAGTCTTAACTTTTCCCAATTTCAATCGAATAATTAACAACTTTAACATTTCATGTATTAATTAATTTACATTTGTAGATATGGAGAACAATAAAAAAGTGGAATATTGGGTAAATGCACTTCAGTCTCTTGTGGGAGAGCGAAATGAATTATTGCAGAATTTCGCCGACTTTAAAAATGGATTAATTGTCATAGAATCATTTATGCGCGAATTTAATGAACAGGAGACAAATCTCGCAATAGTTCTTCGTTCCAGAGACCAGGAGATCAAAAAACTGAAGGAAGAAATAGAAAAACTAAAAGCTACATTGTCTACACTGCCGAAAATAAGTGATTGCTTAGCATTGGGAGCAGAATGTCAGCATTTCGCAACAAGACAATCAATTAAACCGTTTGAGCAAGCACCCAAAGATCAAAGTTGCCTTCAGTTGATTTCTAGTTACATCAAGGAGCAGATGACATCTCTCTCGGCAATTCAGGAGATAGTGGACGAAAAAATTCAAGAGGAACAATCCACCAAGGATAAATTGCTTCAGAAATTAGCAGAGTATGAGCAACGAGAGGAGCTTCACGTGGAGCAAATGTCCAAATTGCGCCTGCTGCTTATAAGTAAAATGCAGGCAAAGAATAAGGGTTTCCTAGAGCTGAGACATTCCATGCAAATGCTGAAGGATGAATATGAAAATAGTAAGGCCTGCTCCATATGTTGGGACACGATGAAGCCTTCTGGTAGTCATCGTGCGGTCTCATTGCTCTGTGGACATCTTTTTGGCGAGAGATGCATTCGCTTCAGTCTGCTCAGTTCGCTTGAGTGTCCCCAATGCAGAGCCCCCGCCCGTGATAGGGATGTGCACAATATCTATGGCTTCCCAGCCTAATCTTATACCATGACAAATAATTATATTTATTTGATTTTTTTTCCTAATAAAAAGGAACCGGTAAACTCATCTAGTTCGATAAGGCGTGCCTATCTCTCATACATTTATGCGGCCCAACCTAGGCGCACTTCCAGCCCATTCAGAAGTGAATGTGCGCAGCTTTTCAGCATTCCTGACCATAATTTGTGGCAGCGACTTTTGTCACCCCGAAATCAAATGTCACAAAGGCGAGGTCATAATGCCGTCTGGTCATAACGATAAATTTCACGCACCCAGCGCATAAAGACAATAGAGCCAATTTCCAGCTACGGCAACGGCAAATATGTAATTGAATTGAATTTGATGGAGGCACCAAAGCCTAACCGAAGGCAAATCTCGGCACATGGAATGCAGGCAAGAGCACGCGGGCAGCATAAGCGGTGGTTGTCGGGCGACGGGTGATGGGTGTCGGTGAACGGACCTTGCGTAGATTTCACGACTGGCCGCCGCTCTGGCCAAATATAGAAACGCGCTGCGTGGCCCCGTGGACAATAGACAATACGTATACGCACAATTCTCAGGCCACAGGCTGACTCGGCTAACCACAACGGGCTTCAAAATGGGAGAGTCGAGTTGGCTATATGTGACTGCAAATGCTCTACAGCTTTACGAAGGACAAATGAATGTGAAATGTCCAAGAGCTTTGAAGAAGACTTAACTGGGTTTGGAGTTGTTAATCTTAAACGTGCCCTCAATTGCCTGTAAATCTTTTGTAGAGCATTCACTGGTCGGTGTCTGTATGCTGCGGATAGCTTTTTTAGCTCGTTGCTCCTTTGTGTTAAGCTCTGAATTGACCGGGGCGCACAAAATGGGCCATGCAACTGTCTGGGGCCACGCTTACGGTTAAAAGTCTTAGCTGGTGGAGCGCCGCATTGGGGACGCATTGGGGTGGCGGCTGAGATAGTTAAAGATATGGCAGCCGTTGTCTCTACATTAGATTTCGAGCAATACCGGGAAGCGGATCGCTCATGAATATATTATAAATGCCATTTAATGATATGTATTTAAAGACAATTCATAGCTAACTGCACCGAACGGGCGGGTGAAGGAGCAGCACTGAGCGCTGAGCCTGCGCCAGGCATTCCACGCTAGGGCCAACAGCAATCAGCAATTGCATCGATATCGAACTGGGTTCAATGTTCCGGCCCATAATAATTCTTTGAATGGCCAGGACCGCAGTCCAGGCAGTCCAGTCAGCCAGGCGACTAGCGCATTTCTTTTGTCCAGATTGCACATTTATGCATTTTCAATGAACAATTTTTATGCAAAAAGCGAACAAGTTGCACAATTTACTCTTGTAAAGTCCGACTTCAGTGCCAGTTGCCGGTACAGCCGGACAGCCGCGGTCCGGCCAATTGTTGCTCCATAAAAGTGGCCTCAACCGTGGCTCCGACTGCCGCTATTGGCATGTCGGTGGGGATTAATCTGAGCACAAGACCTTGCCTCGCTTGAGGTCTGGCCCTTGGGCCATGAGACATTGCCATGCACATGGCCCATGGGCAAAGCAATGGGCATGGGGCAGGTGCGCCTTAGTCTTTTACCCAGACTGGGGAGGATGTTGTGGATGGTATGGTATATATGTATAGTATGGGCTATGGCAAACGCACTTCATTTGAATTTCATAATTTCTTTGTTAGCTCCAATTTATGGTCACGGTTCGCTGGGCAATTTATGGTCATAAGCTCGAGAGCGTTTACAAAACTGAAAGCGAATGCAGACCACAGACAAGAAAAAAATATAAATAAAAATAAGCAACAACAACAAAAACAAAAGACCTAACTAAATTAACGATAACGATTCGAAATGGAAATGGAAATGCAAGCGCAGTGCTTTTAAATTTATAAAAACAGATTAACATATGATAGTCGCTATATATAAATGTATATGTAATATAATCATAAATATCATTGCTGCAGTTTTGGCTAAAAAGGAACTGCTAATTGAGACGTTTAATTGGTAAATTGTTGGGCTGTAAAAGCAAACCTTAGAGCTCCACATATATACTCCAATAATTCTTCCCGGAACTGCATAACTTTTAGCCCAACTCTTTAAATTGCTTTCCGTTCCACCGCCGCCGATCAGCCATGTCTCACACTCTCAGGCAATTTAAGTAATGAGAATTTCTTCAATTCCATTTTGTTTTGGTCTGCATATTTGAAAGTCTGTTAGAATCTAAGTAGAACAACCCATTTAGCTGTCTGCGGGAGACTGTTAAAAACAGCATCGTAGACACGCCTCTGATTAGAAATAAGCAACACCTGTCGCGGCTTTTGATCGCTGTGGTCGTGGCCAGTTGTCCAATGGAGACCCTATGCGAGAATCGGTCGCAGAGACCGAAAAACGAAAAACAAAAAACACGAGCTAGGTGTATATTTTCACAAGTCATGACATGAGTGGACGTGGACCATGAACTGGGAACTGGGAACTGGAAATGGGCGCTGGGACGTGGTTGTTGGCTGTGGTTGGTGCGCGGCCCGTTGGCTATTATCAACGCCGTCGTTGATTTGCGTTTAGCGGCCGCAAGTTGTTCGCCTTAATCAAACATGGAGCCGCCATGACAAGTCCATGGCGGGAACGTCTGCAAAAATCCCTTCTGGGCTTAGCGCAGACTGACCAGCCCCTGCCCTGACGCCAGTTGGCATATTTTCTAAACAACTTGGCGCATAAATCATTGGGGCGGCTGCTGTTGCTGCTGCCACACCTCCAACGACAGCCACCAGCTGGCTGGATGCGAGCAGCGGCGGGGGCAGGGTCGAAGGACGTGGCCGTTGCAACTGGAAGTTACACCCTAGCCCAGCATTTGCTTGGAATTTTGCGTGCAGCGACGAGTTGCAACTAATGAATTTATGATGAGATTTTGACCAGCCAAAAAGCCAGTAGCCAGTTACGAGTTGCGAGTTGCCAGTTGCCAGTTGCCGCTTGGCAGGACCAGGTCCCAGTGCGAGTCAGTTGCAATCGAAATGGCAGTCCAGAAAGCTCAGCCTTAGCCACAGTCAGAGCCCGGCTCAGTCTCTTTCTCTGTATCTGGCTGGCTGTGCTTTGATTTAGGAGTAAGGAGTGCGTGTAGCCAGTACCGAATCGGGCGTTGACCGTTATCATGGCATTTTTATGGGGCCCAGACATGCTGGCATCAAAAATTCTATTACGTGGCAGCATTTTGAATAAAATACGGGAACGTCGTTCTACCATGTTGAAACACAACACTTTCGACTGCGGTTGCCTGTCCAAAAGGCAGGAAGGAAGCAGCGGAGGAGCAAGGCCAAACCGCAGGCAACGGACAGCGGGCAGCAAGCGGAAAGCGGCAGGGTTGAGGCTGAAGCTGCGACTGCGACTGTGGCTGTGGCTGCGACTGTGGCTGTGTTCCTGTCGCCATAATTCAAAAAACAGCAACATTCGCACGTAAAATGTAAACGAAACCATTCGAGTGCAGCCGGTACAGGGACACAGCCTGGACAAAACAAACGACCTGGATCTGAACCACAGCCTGGACAAAGGGCAGTCGCTGCCGCTGTTGCAGCCGGCCAGCCGAGGGAGGGTTAAACAAACGTCGCACGCATAACAAGGAAATCCTTTGGGACCGGTACCGAGACCGGCACCGGGACCTTCGAACGTCCATGCAACACACACAATGCAGGCGCGAGGCCTTCATTACCCACCATACCATATCCACAGCCACAGCCACGTCCATATCCACAGCCATATCCACCGTGCCAGTTCTCTGTCTAGCCATGTGAACTGTGCTTCTGGCACCGTCCAATGTTTGCATTTGTTTTGCTTTTCGGCATTTTTCGGAGAGCCAACAGCAAATAATTGAAAGGGTCGACCCAACGACCAGACGACTCGTCGGCCAGTCGACCAGTTGGTCATTCAAGTGCTGCACTGCTCGATTACGTTTCAAGTAGCACGTCCCTCCCCTCCCCTCCACGTCCTCAGATGCTCCCGTGCTCTCTTGTTGCTGTCTCGATCCGGGGTTAAATTGCATAGACAAATTCGCAAGCTGCTCGAGTTTGTTTATATTTCATTTGTGATTCTGATTGGAACGATTGTACAAGTTCTTAAATTGAACGAGATTACGATATGCATTGAATGCAAAAGAATCTTGTGTTTATGAGTTTCTAGTGGATTTTTAAGGCACTGCAGAAATCTTGTACTCAAGCTGAATACAAGGAAATGATCAGGATATTATATAAAGAATAAATAAGTGCTAAGTAACTTTTACGACTTCGCCCGCATTATCACTTTCATAAAAACCTGTAGGCCTTACTTGAAAATCGCATAGAGAGGTGATAAGAAGAAGGCATGAAAGAGAGATTCAATGAATGAGGAATAGAGTGATTGAGGGATCGAATGAGTAAGAGGGAAGGGGAGAGGTGATAATAAGAAGCCGTGAAAGAGAAAAGGCGGACGAGTGAGACAATGGGGAGGAATATGTGATTATATTGCTCTCCCTTTTTCTCTCACAGTAGATAGCTGCAGATGCAGTCTTAAATTCAGATTACAACAGCTACAGGCCTTTTGCCTACCAATTTACATTTGTTGTATAATCCTATATGCATATGCATATTTAATATGATAAAACATAGCACTTTGTGCCATCCAATGGAGGCGACCTACATCCAACTGCAGCCGAAATATGTCACACTTAAATCGCTGACCATATGACAACCATAATGAAGTTTTTAACAGCGCTTTTAGCGGCTCAGTGCCAGTGGCCCCAAGGCGCCCAGAGGGGCGCAGTATGGGGGAACAAGAGACTGAAGTTTATAAAAAAAATTACAAAAAATTTAAAAATACTGTTAATGCGTGTGGTGGATGTAGCTTTTGTTGCTTCGTGTGCTGCATTTCGGCTTAATTTGTTCGCAGAAAAGCAACCGCTTCAGCCTGAGAACACGTTAAAAGACAACAAATATTAAAAAGGCTGAAATATGAAATATAACTTAATGAAGTCATTTTGCGGCTAAGCCGGTGCCCGCATACCGCTTTCCGCATACCCCACACCGACGCCAGCACCCACTCACGCGACCAAAAAGTAAAAAAAATAAAGAAATAAAAAAATTAAGAAAAAAAACCAAGCTGATGATTTACAATAATAAACACAAGGCACCTACACAAAAGCCCAAGAGTTAAGAGGTAGAGGCAGAAATATATTGTAATAATGTGAAGACTACAGATGGTATATGGTACCCTAGATTATGGAATTTGATTGGTTGTCTGGCTTATCAGCAATCAGCTGCCCACATCAAATGACCAATTGAAAGCTACAATTCTAATTGTAATAAGAGTTCGAAAAACGAAAAACCATTAAAAAGAAATAAAACCTTTATCGAGCGGGTCTTTTGGTATTTCCTGTAACTAACGCCTACGCAGCGCTGAGAAACTGTTGTGCAGTCGACGGTCCGGTTAAGACGGCTTAAAACAATAAATAACAGTTTCTTTAACAATTAATTCGCGTCGACAAGACGCTTCCCCCGGCCTACTGCACTGCCCGCTCCGTTGACCAGCGGAAGAGCCGCGGCCCACGTAATCGAAAAACTTTCGCCGGGTGCCACTAATTAAGTGTAAATCGCTTGTAAATCGTTGTAGAATTCATAAATCTTGACAGGAAATGGGTTTAGTCAGCGTCAGCGGCACTCATATGCCAGGGCATATGTAAATGCTATGACCTTTGACCTGGCAGCAAGCTGGTGTGCGCGCATTTGCCTACGATAACAATCACTCGCCTTTTTTTTCTAACCTTGTTTGTTGACCATTTTTGGTGCGTCTGCAACGGTCAGCCGGCCAGCTGCTGCTGCTGCTGCTGCTGTTAGCCTGGTCTATGGCACGTCGCGACGTCGTCGTTATAATCAAATGCAGTTGCTCCCGAAAAATTCAATCAACATATTTCAGCAGCACTAACGAATTTACAAAATAGGCAAGCCAAAGGATGTGCCGCCAGAGAAGCCACTGACGACGACGACGACGACGACGGCGATGAGGATGAGGATGATGATGAGACGGTAACAGGCGTTGGGTCTCTGTATCGGTGTCAGTATCGGTATCTCTGTGTGCATGCATGCATGTATGTGTGAGTAAGTCCAGTTTTCCTTGCGTACGCTGATTTTGTGCATTTTTGGATCAGCCGCAAGCAACGAACTGTGCACCCAAAAGCTGACGACCACTGGCCAAATGTGCTGACCAGTGGCCACCACAAAACCACTGCGTATCATCAAAAACAACATGCCCAGTACTACCGCCGCCGCCGCCGTCTTTTGCAATTTGTAAACATTTCCATATTTGGCATTTCGCTGCCGGCAGTTTTCACTTCCGTCTTGTGTTCTGTACTGGAGGGCAGCTTCTGATTAGAAGTACTCCAAGCTTGGGCCTAAATGGAAATTGCGCGCTCTGTAGATATTAAGCTGAAGGCCCAAACTAGAACTGGCCGCAAGCAGACTTGTGAGTATGTTTGACTTGGATCATTGATGCTTTACGTAACCTATCATATTTAGGATAGTGCACTTTAATAGATAAACTGTCCATCTGTCTTACAACTTTAAGGTACAAAGAGACTTTTCATAGGTAGCTCAAATATGCCAAAAGCTGTTATGCTCTCCTGACAATTTCTCTGTTTCCCCCTTCCAAAGAAATAAAACGAGCGGCAACCATCGGAAAGCCATACAAATGCCAACGGCCAGTCGCTTGGCCTCTAGACAAAGCCCTTAATCAGAGGCAGCCGCCACAGGAGGAATCGCGGAATCTCGGCTCTGGCCAAGCTAAACAACTGCAAAGATTTAATTGTCGTGGCAGCTGCTTAACGCAAAGATCTGCTGTGCGGGAGGGAGAGGCAGCTGCAGCTACCAGTTGCCAGTGGCCGGTGGCTGTTGGCTAGCGGGCAGCATGCAGTTGGTAGCTACTGTATCTGCTGGATGCGCTAAATAGTTAGCATCATTCTTATGCCTTAGTTAACCAGGCTGGTTGCCTTGGTGCCGCATGCCAATTGGCAACTGGCCGCCAAGTAGCTAAAGAATTGTCATTTAATTGCGTCGCGTACGTGATCGAAACATTTGCAGCATCTGCACGCCCCGCCCCCGCCAGCGTCCTGCCCTTGGCTAGGGCATAAATTTTATGCGTCGGCTGCTTGCAAATGCTGCGTTTATGTTTTTGTCGTTGTTGTCGTCGTTGCCGCAGTTGTTGTCCTCTATAAACAGGCAGCAACAATTCGTTAATAATCCAAATTCCCACATTGGCAGCGCCTGCCTGTCAATTATTATTATTTTTCATTGGAAAAGCCAAAGCGGAAAAATGAAATGCCAAAGAGAATGCAGTCGGCAGTCGGCAGTCGCTGGTCGCGATAGTCGTAGTTGGTCAGATGGTCCATTGGTCCAATAGTCGGCAGCTTTTTTTTCTAATGCGTTTGCCACTTACCAACACTCTTAACCCATTGTTGCCGTCTCTCTGCTCTCGCGCGTGATTAAATCTGCTGAAAATTGGCCTTTGTTCTGCGTGGCGAGGCTACCGAAAAAAAAAAACGAAAAAACCAAAACGGAGCCCCAAGTGCACGCATCTCGTTCGAGAGGGGTCTGTGGAGCGGTAGAGGGAGAGCGAGCGTTTGGCGATCAGTCGGCCAGCTTGGGGCGACCAACTTACCATAAAGCACCGTTACATTCTTCCGCTAACAAACAAAACAATGCATGCGACCAAGATTGAGCCCAAGGCGCAGGCATAGGCGCAGGCGCAGGCTCCAGCGCATGCGTAGCCAACAGGCAGCATCTAAAGCAGACGCAGCTTTCCAATTGGTTTGTTTCCTTGGCCTAGACACTAGACAGCAAAATAAGGGAACACATCTACATATGTCATAGATTGCCAGCTTCCTACCAGCAATACTCAGCTAGAAGAAGAGCCCACTTTATTTGCGTGTGGCATAGCAAAATCAACATTTTCAAATTTACGTATCTTTGTTAAAACTCAACCGATTTCAATGCGGATTGAATTTTTATTCATAGGTTGTTCTCAAAAACAGCTCTGCATTTAAAGCTCGAAACCATGTTAAATTTTAACCGAAATGCGGAAAAGCTTTCTTTTAATGTTTGGCTTTAAGATTAGCTAAAAATTGTTTTACCATATTATTTGAAATCCTTGAAGCCTTTCCAACTGTCTTATGTTGCCTGCTGTAATGAGTTGAGCTTGGCTAAAAATTTCAGCTCCAATTGCTGCACTGCACTTCGACTCAAATGCATATCTAAGTTGAAGAGTCTGCGAATTCCCGGCTGGGTCAGTGAAGTGTTTTGTTGTCGTTTTGGCAATTGGCCAAGCTCGAAGCGGAGATCTAAACTTGAAATGCATTTTGGTTAATTAAGCGCGTTCCGGCGGCGATTTCCCGCTGCTTTGGCAACCAATTAAGTCGCCGCCGGCGCAGCCAGACCCATTTCGGAGGACTGAGACGTGCGAGGAGCAACGTAGACTGGCAAGTTGGCCAGGATATTTCCTGTCACTTGAGTATGTTAGCATGGGCTTGTCGGCGCGTATAAATTTCAGGCAGCTGTGCCCAAGTCCGTAGCAGCCTTACCAGGCAACGCACTCAGCCAGCCTGTTGGCCTTCCTGCCTGCCCACGGGTTTTGGGCCGGCTGGGTCTGTGGCTTTCGCTTTGGCTAGGAGTAGGTGTCATATTTATAATTTACAACATTAGCTCGCCATGGGGTAGCTTCGCAATCTTGCTAAATTTATGCATAAAGTAGTTGAGGTTATATATTTTCAAGCTCCCGCGTCCGTAAACCCATACCAGAGACACACACACTCGAATCCCCCCCTACATTTGGCGTGTGTGCATATGTAACACACGTTTACGAGCATGTAAAATGCGTGTATTTTATTTCGCCTTTAGTTTTCGTGCTCATGGAGAGCGCTATAGTTAAATTGCCCATTGCCCATGGCTGCTAACGAGCGCGCCCTGGATGAAGGTTAATGCTAATGTCGGCGGAACAGAAAGAGATGTGCCCTTGGGAACTGCAGACTTGATGGGTAAGTTTTAACAAAAATACATCGAAATACCAAAGAACTATTCACATAAACCGCACAGTTCATCGACAAGTCGGTTGTAATTGCAATGGACTCCAAATGATATAGGTTTCAATAAATCAATATGAAATAGCTCAAAACTATACGTAATCATATAACAAAGAATATGTTATATAACTATGCAAAACTTATGCATTACATGTTCTTCTTTTGATTAAATAAGCTAAGATGAAAAGTAAAAGTAAAAGTTTTCCAAGAAAACTGTTTATCAAAATATCCCTGGCAAGCTTCCATTTCCAGCCAAGTTCACAAAACAACAGATATCTCGGAAGAGATCCATATCAAGCTGGCAGCATTGTCAATTAAAACTCCAAAAAGAACGAACCCAATTTGTAATTGAAACTTATCTGAGTAGAGAATGCGTTAAGTGCATTGGAATGCAGCTGGATGCCCATCCCCAAAACAACAAGAAAAACATACCAAAAACCGAAAAAGAACGAAGTTCATTTAAAAACCAAGCCCCAGAGTCATTTACGAAACAAAGTCGCCAAGCTCCAACTTCAGCTCCGGCTTCAAGCTGAGCCCCTCGCACGGCGTTTGCTTAACGGTTTAAGTGGCAATCACTGGCACCGGGCGCGCAATGATAACAATAACAACAACAACAACAACAACGACAACAGGCATAAGAGCCAGGTCAGAAGCAGCAATGCCAAAAAGCCGAAAAATCAGTGAAAGATCAGCAAACAACCCGCAAGCAAGCCAGATCCGCAGCCACAGTCAAAGCCAGAGCCAAGCCAGAGCCAGAGTTGAGAGCCGGCAATTACCAAATTCCGAAAAATGAAGAAATTTTCAAATAAACGAAGTAAACTTTATACAAAAGTGAGAACTCAACTGGCTCAACTGATGTGTGGGACCCAGCTCAGAATCGGACTTGCAGTCGGACGTGGACTTGGACTCGGAGGCCGGCAATTACAGTCAAGCGAATGAACCAAACCGAACCAGAACCAGAGCTACCCGAACCGAACTACCCAAATGAACGTCCGCCCGCTTCTCTCTGCCATTTAGTTGAGTTTCTGCCTTTTTTTCGCTGGAATTCATCATCATGCGAATTATCCGGCCAGCGCGTTTGCGTTTGCAGCTTTTCGGTTGGTTTCTTTTTCGGCAATAGGTCCGAACTTTCCATAGGGCCGGGCCAGACCCTGGTGTCTGGCACTCTTTATGGGCTTCTTGGCAAATACGGCCATGGCAATTTAGTTGTCATAGCACAGAAAGAATTATCGCTTGTGGCGGGCGGTCCACCAAAAATTTTGTTGTCAACCGGCCAATTGGATAGGGGAGCAGCTCGCAGTTCTCAACTGAGACTCCTAACTCGACACACTGCAACAAGGTCGGACAGTGTGAGTTTATTATTATAATGTGCGATACGAAAGTCAGCAATGGGTATATGGTACCTCACAGTAGGTAGGTAACAAAGAAGAAACCGAGCAACTAAATAAATAGCATTCCATTTCGCAAATATATACTTCTTTTTGTCATTGTTTCAACGTAACTTCTTTAAGTTGTTATTATAAGTTATATATATGTACATAGAAACAAAAATGTATCTATTATAGTCAGGGTGTATGACAGATAAGTTTATAATATTTTTGAAATTTTTCTTTACATTCGCAAAGCCTTTCTATAAACCCGAAAATTTTCTTTATATTAAAGCCATATTTGAATGCAGGGTATATTGTAGTTGATCATCTGCTGCTGCTGCACACTGTCTTTTCGCATTTTTTGGCAAGTTGCCGTGTGTTTAAGTAATTTGCCAGACAGGACACACCGTAGGTGTTGTTTTGGCCCGATTTTAGCTTTCACAAATGATTATGTTTGATGTGCAGTTAATTTGTGGTCTTTGCCATTGGCACTGCGGGCAACAGCGACAGCAGAAGCGCGAAGCAGCGACGCATTAGAGCTGCGTATATGCTTGGAGCAGTCCAAGTCACATGATTAAGCCAGGAACAGCGATGAGTGGCCCTAAATAGCCGTTATGCGGCATTATTGCGCCATATTTCATTAGGCATGTGTGCCGCACCACTGCACCACTGAAACCAATGCAACCACCAGCAGCCGGCAGGCAGCAGGCAGCAAGCACTCGTTGACGCGTTGAGATGTCTGTGGCCTGTCCGCAGGAAGGCATAATCTCTATAGGCCACATTTATTTCCATGGGTCACTGATAGTGCGGCTATCAAAACACGGGAACACTTTTAAAATCGCAATGAAAAGCGGCAAATGGGATGCACGCGCTAATAAAATGCCGATATTTTATGGCCAATGGCCAATGGCTGGCCCTCGTCCAGAGCCTGGGCAGACAGTCCGCTGCCTGGGATTAGGATGCATCAGAGCGTCGCGTTGGAGGCGGCAAGTGTGAATGTGAGCGTCGCTTGTTTTGCATACTCGTATGCTGCCTGCTCCCCAGTGCAGTATGCAGCTGTATATGCTTGAGGCGCCAGAGACCGCATCTTTTGGCCAGTGCCCACACACCGAAAATGAATTGCAAGTCATCGGGACGCAATGCCTTGCACTGCTATATCCAGAACACACGTCACTCTGTCTAGGATAAAGGCAAGCCAAGCGGAGACTAGCAGACGGCAAGTCTACGAGGCTGAGAGGGTTGCAGATGCACTGCGACCGCTTAAGTGCACATTACTCGAATCATTTGTAATGCTAATCAAAGCAGCTCCAGCAGACCAGAGACCATGTGTGCACCATGAATGTGTGTGTCTGGGCCATATCTTGAGTTGTGCGCGGAATTAACCTACATATAATGCTGTTGCCGCTTGACAAATCTGCACGCCTACGTTGATTACCAATCTCGGCGGCAACAAACAACTGATAATGAGCGATTGGGCTCTACAAATACGAGGAATCCGGCTCCCCCCATTCCCCATTACCCACAGCGATGTTGCTTGCTTCAATTAGGGCAGACTGGACTCGACAGCAACGAAGTACATTTAAGTGTGATCACTGATTAGGTTTATGTAGCTCTCGCTCAGCCAGTGGGTGTGGGCCGAGGTTCAGCCAAAGGTTGGTAATGAAGCTGCTGTTGCAAGTGGTGCGGTATTAGCCAAGGAATGTGGTTCGATGCTTGTTTTACAGCTCGACAGGACAGTGAACCCTTAACGTACTAGCATTTTTAAAGAACAAGAGAAGAATATACTAAGATAGGGAGAAAGAAGACGGAATAAATTACGACAGACAAACGATGTGAAAGCATAGTTGGAGTACGCGCAAAGATAAAGTTTCTTAAATTGAAAAAACAACTTGTTAATATTTAAGTTAGCACAAAAACCTGTATGGCTTACTTAAATTTTGAGAATCGCTGAGTGGGGAAATTATTTAAAATTCGTCTTTTTACTTGCTCCATAGATATATTCAATATTCAGTTAAAAAACAAACTGCCAAAATGTGAAAATCAGCAATTTTTAGGGAAATTTGCAAACATTTGGAAAGGATAGGCTAGACAAAGACTGCAATTCGGTTTATTGTGATAGAGTAAGGACCAAGCAAATGCTTTCTAGTTAGACTTTTGATGCAAGAGTAAGATACTATTTGAGTGTAAAGGTATTGCACAGAAAGTGAATGTCAAACGAGAGAAAATTGGGAACTTTTTTGAATATCTATTTATTTTGCTGATTCATTCCGCTTATAAGCAACGTACACTCACTGCTTTTAGAACCCCTGTTTAAAGAGCTATTTAGCAGAAACCCCAACTTCAGACGCAGCCTTTCTCTTCGAGCGACTTTCATTTGCCTCTGCTGCAAGCCATAAAAATCACTTTCGTAAATCAAACATCTGCACATTACCTATAAGTAAAGTCATAACAGCAAATGTACCGTAAAACAAACATGTAGCCAGCACTTAGCCATATAAAGTCATATATGTATGGAGGTAAAGGAAAGCACTTTGTAGAAATGCCGGCAGAAAAGCAACGTCAGCTGCGGCAGCTACAACAATGGGCAATGAACAACAACAATCGCGTCATAATCGTTTGTAGCGACTAATTTATGATCTTAATGGCGGCTAATTAACACCATTTTCCACAATTGAAAGATTTTCCATTAAATAAAACACTTTTTGGAATTGCCCAGCAACACGCAGGCCATGCCCAGTACATCGCAATGGGCAACTCATCCGCACAAGTCGCTGCGCTTCTCGCTCGACTGGGCTCCTGGTCTCCCAGTCTCCCAGACTCCCGGTCTTCCATTCCCTCAGTGGGCACGGCAGTCGCGGAAGTTCTACTCACAGCTCACAGCTCGCAGCTCAAATGGAGCAAAACACACAAAACGCTAGCCAAGAAGTGCAAACAAAGCAGACCCCATATGCTGGGAAAGGGCCCGAGCTGGCCAGGAGCAGCGGCGTCTGCTGCAAATTGACGGCGCTGCGGAAAGTGGACAAAAGTTGCGCTGGCGATTCTTAACGCATGAATGGCAAAAGGCGGCACATAGAAGAAACAACTAAACGAATAGAAATAAAAAGTGTTGAGCGAAAAGCATTTGAAATGCATTTCGAATGTTTTCTCAGACCCAAAGGCAGAGGCACTGCCCAACTGTCTGCTGACTATTGGGTGTCCAATCGCTTGTGACGGACGAACCGAACCGATGCGATCTCCAAGGCGGCGGCGGCGGCGGCGTCGGCACAGTCACAGCTGACAACTCACTGAGCGCGCAATGATTAATCGCGCAATTGTGCGCCCAATGGCCAAAGATACAGCTAAAGGCTATAGGCAGCAGGCCGCCGGCAACAGCTACAGATACAGATACATGGCCACGATAGAGACTCAGTTGGTCGGCGATGTGCCTTCTGTGCCCTTTTTCTGCTAGCCTTACGGTTTTTAATTGCAATCAAAAGTGTTGCCGGAAGCCATTTACAAAAGCTGTCACCAGAGTGCGGCCGGCCACTTTTATCGGAATCAATCAATGGATCCAATATACGACTATACGAATTTACGCTCTGATTGAAGAGCGCAACGCGTTCCATTTGGTAACCTAAGCGCTTGCCCCCACGCAATGATCGACAACCCGCATTGGGTCAAGCAGCCGCTTAACCTACGGCCAACACCCAGCAGCACTTCAAGCGTGGCATGTAATTGAATTAAAGCTGCCCCAAGCTGATTAAAATTCCAGTGCAACATACAATTTTTTTCTCTCTCACTCTCTGCCTCTCTCTTTTTTTTTTTTTTATAACGTTGTAAACATGCAGCGGGCTGCAGACATGTCGCTCGCTCGCAGCGGCACCTGCAGCATCAGGCAGCCAGGCAGGCCATGATTAAGGTCTGGTCTATATCACGGCATCCCAGAGCGCTTATCAGCTGCATTGCAATCAATGTGCTGCGCTCCAAATTGCCAGAGCAAAAACTGCGATCGATCTAAGCCAACGATCAACGCCAAGAGCCACAGCATAGAAAGTGATGGCAACAGAATACGGAGGGGGCACAGAAAAAAAAGGTAACCACAACAAAATTGTTGCTCAACAAGGACGCAACATGGAGACCGACATTCTAGCAACGTCTCTACCAACGATCGCCGGCGGTGACATCTTGTCAACTCAAAAATCATGATCAACAAAATGTTCTGGGGCTGGGAGCTCTGGCCTGGCTACGTCTGCCAGCGGGCATGTCGCCAGCCTTGGACCTGGACAATTCCCGAGCGCACGAACAATTCTATTGGCAGGCTGGGTGTACGAGATCATCTCTATCGATCGTTACAAACAGGCAGCGGCAGCTCTTGACAGCAGCCCGGTAGGTTCACACATAAGTGAGGCATCATTCAAGACGTCATTGGAAGCGATTAAAAGGCGCACACACTTTTTAAGGAGTTGCTGTCGCCGGTGGTCTTATGATCGTGTCCAACCATTGACACACATGCATCAGCCGAGCAGTCGCTAGCTCGGTCACCTGTCAGCATCCATAATCAGGCCAAATATCGAAACCTGAGCACTCTTCCAAGTTGGAGGCGGGCATCGGGAGACGATCAATCTTCAACTCTTGTCAGCATCACGATCTGATCAAATATCAGCAGGTCACTATGCAATATGAGCGCTCACGTATAGTTTGGCATTTAACTGTTAGTCTGATTGAAGAATGGAAAAATTTCTAAGCCAGTTCAAATAAATTCAGCTCAGTTGTAACAAACATATCAGATTTGTGGAGCTTCATTGAAATCTTTTACCAAGATCTCTGAAAAATAGAATTAGTAACCTCTATTTTAAAACACTTTACTATTTTTAAATAAAAGGAATACTATAAAATGTCACTTGCCTGGATTCGAAACGGGATACTCGCTGTTCAGTTGCCCAAATATCTGCTTCACTTAGCTTATCTAACCTGGACTGTTAGTTAACCTCTTTAATTTTTATGAATATGAATGCTAATAGTCTTTCTTAATTTAAAAGATACCCGGCTCTTATTTAATTCTGCACTAAATAATAACAAAATAGTTGGTAACGCTCGTTAAACCACAGTAAAATGTTAAGCTCTTAGCGTTTAATTTTAAAGCGAACCACACTAAATGGAAGCAGATGAGGCTCTAAACCAGTCGACAGCAGCGTCTAGAGGATCATTGCGTAAATCTTCAGCGCTATGCAATGCAACGGTTATAAACCAGCTGGCAGGCTAGTTACCGATTTATTGATTTTAATTGCAACCCGAGACGTTTATACGCTATAAGAATGCGCAAAAGGCCCGAAACTACGTGGAAAACTGGCTTGCAGTCGATGCTGGCTGACAGTGGCCATAGTTTTGGACAAGTTGAAAACAAATACGAGTACCACAGCGATCTAGACAGGGGGAGAGAGGGTGAGAGCGGTAGGGAGGTGAAGAGGACATTGCTTGGTATTCGTTCTAGGCTCAGACGGGGTGGACGGGATCCCACAGAGCGTGGGGCATATCATGACATTTTATTGTGTTGTCAGACGGAAAAGTGCTTATTACGCATGCGCGACGGCATCCGCAGCGACGTCAGCGGCGCTGCCTTTAATTGTGGGGTGCCCGAAGAGCCGAACCTGGAGGATTGGCCAGGCTAGGCCAGCCGAGGCCAGTCCAGGCCACGTATATGTTGTCGTTGTTGTTTACGCTAGCGATTGTTTTACAAATTAATATTATTTTATGATATCGCGTTTGTTTTGCTAATTGTTGCATGTGTGGCGCAGATAGCATTTCAAGCCGCCAGCTAGTCCCACCGACAGACAGTCGGACAGCTAGTTGAATGTATATATGGACATGGATTCAGCATAGAAGAAGAAACAACCGTCCGGTAGCCGGTGCATTTTGACAGTTTTACGAGCTCGAGCAGCGTTGAAATGAATACCTGCCCAGCCGAGAGACCGTTCTCCGCTCTGGTGCCACGAGTGAATTGTGGCCATGTCCATGGCTAGGAATGTGCCAGCCACCCAAACATAGGAAGCGTCTAATGAATGCGTTGGCCCGACCACAATAAATTGATGCTACAAAAATCTAATTTTGGACTAGCCCATCGGCTGCTGGCCACGGTAGCTGTTGGACATATACATATACTACCTAAAATTTGCATCTATCCTGTAGCACTCTATCTTGGCCTGGGTCAAGTCAAGCGTAATTAAATTCGCATTCATTTTCAAGCAGTACTCCATCTTCGTCCTGGGCTCAACTCGAGCGTAGTTTTCTGATAAGTCTTGAGGTTTAGGCCTTTTGCAACATTTCATTTCCCACTGCCATTGCCCATTTCATTGGCAGCCTTTTGCGATAAGTTTTCACACTCTGTTTTCCCTTAATTGTCAAAGGTTGCTTTTATCTTTATGGCAACAAAAGCAACAATGGCAACAACAACAATATGACAATGACTTTGGCAGACAGCTTGGCTGCTACGAGGGGCAGACTGGCCGAACAGTCCCTGGCTGAACTGTCAACTGTCAGTCAGTCAGTTGGATTGGTCGACTCCTTGTCTGCTGTGCCTTGTTGCATGGCTCGACGTGCAACTGGACATCAATATGGAACTATGTGGCACTCTTCATGCCCACTCCGTCTCTTTCTAGCTTGCCTTTCGACTGTTGCCTGTAGGTTTGGAGCATGTTACTTTGCCTGCTGATAACTGATATTTGACAACTTTTGATGTGCTGACATTGACAGCGGCAGGCGGCCCTTGGTCTGACTGTGCGCAGATCCCTTTGGTATGCATATGTGTGTGTATTGTCTGTGTGTTGTGTTTGCTTTTCTGTGTATCGGATATTTAAGAAATTGGACAGCTGCTTCGCAGAGCGGCAACTGGATGCCATGCAAAAGAGTTATATGAAGTTTTTTTTATTTATAGCTGATAGCCAACGCTTAGCTCTCAACTGTCGCATACGGATAAACCATCTAGCATTTTAAGTAGACAGCTATAAATCCGTATAATATTTACAGGCAAGCTTAACATACGGTTATTCGCATATTTGTAAAACCCATCAGAAATTCGTCGTATCACGTCAAGCTTCTTATTAGATGCAAAGATCCATGAACTATATTTTATCAAATATTTTTATTAGTAAGTCTTCTGAAAGCTATAGCTTCTATAGCTGTATGCAGTCTCGCGCCTGGTAGGCAGCTCAATGAAATGGGCGACTTAACGTGAAACATAACAATAAACCCAGTTCGCTGTATGATCGTTTCAATAACAAGCTCTTGTTTTTATGCCATCTTCCAGCAGCTGAAGACGCAACAGACTTTCCAGTAATGATTATGGCCAGAGGAGGCAAAGACCGTTAAAAAGCATCTGCGTAATATGAGTGGAAAAAGCGTTTTATTGAAATGAGCAACGATCGAATTGTGGTCCAAATGAACTCGTTCTCATTGAAACAACAACAGCAACAACAACACGGGGGCAACATGCAATTTGGCTGAAACTCAAGTTGGATCTTTGAAAGCACCGCGCCAACATTTAACGAGGTGGTCAAGATTGTGCCAAAAAACGTTGGGTAATTACATGACAGAACTGTGCGTGCTTATACACACACACACACACTCGCAAAGACGCACACACAGATAGCTATAGTTCATATATGATATGAGGCACTTTGGCTTGCCGTTTAAGTTGATGAATATGAATTTTGTGGCAACGTTTTATGGGTCTGCCGTCAAAAGGGGGAGTTAAATCAGCGGCAGGCACTTGATTGCACTTGTCAGCAACAAAGAGTTTCGCCATAATTTAATGTAACGATTTTACTACTAGCTCAACTACTTGGAAAGTTTTCTAATTATAATGAGCCTGGGCACAAGCAACATCATCATGTCAATTGGCGCGTACCCGAATAGTGAAGAGTTTCAACCTAATTACTAATAAACGCCAACGTTGGATGTCATTGTCGAGCAGTTGTTGTAGTAGTAGCAGCAGCTCTCAGCTTGGTCTCTGTACGCGTAGCAGCCGCCGCCGCCTCCCCACCTACTGTGAAGTGGCTGTCATCATTTTAATGCCAACTCGTTACTTTATTTATCATCAACATCATTTCGAGCTCAACGCTGACAAGCAGACAGTAGCCGAGGCAGTAGCTGCAACTACAACTTCACGTAGAACCTAGAGGGAACCAACTGCAAGCGGTCTATAGACCAGAGGGGCGAACAGAGGCAGCCCAGCGCCCGTAACATTGACTACGGCACAGATAAAAGCCTTTCCATGTCGCTTCAAATTTAAGTTTTCAATTAAAAAAGACATAAAATGCTCTACTACCAATGTGTGTGTGTGTGTGTGTGTGTGTGTGTGTGTGTGACTCCGTTTGTGTGTGTGTATCTATGAGTGACGTAGCTGAGGCAGCGATGACTTCGTCAGCGGCACAAATATTGTAAAGTAGTTTGACTTTGACACAGGCGTCATAACTGTTTAAGTGTCGTGCAGGGAACAAACTGGAAAAAGTGGTCAGTAGAAAATTAGAGGAAGGGAAGGGCAATAAGATGGACACTTGCCAGCAAATCTTATGCTCCACAATACGGTAAGTACCTATTCTGTTCGCAATCATCAACTGCATATATATATTAGAAGATAGCTCACGTCTGTATTACCCTCAAATATCAAAGTTTAATATAAGAATTTTCCAAACTTCCAACCATAAGTCAATCAAACAGAAAAGAACAAAAATAAATAAACAAATATTGAATCTTATCTTTATTTTCCTTACATTTTTCCCAGCATAACAGAAACGTATTTTGAAAACTCTAGACGAAAATATTTTAAACAACTTTCAAGGATTCTCTTAGAGAAGCCAAACACTCTTAGAGTAGCGCTCATTTGCATCTCTTTTAAAGCATCCACAGCTCTTCCATACTTTGCCGACAACAAATTTAACATTTTATTATTGTTTCTTCAACTTGGTACCGTTTACATTCCGAAAGCTCTGCCAGGCGTCGCCATCAACATTATCATTTAGAAAAAGTTGAGCAAATGTGTAGCATTTATCAAGTTTTATGACTCCATTCGGTCTGAGTGCTTGAAATTTTGTATTTTTTGGGCGCCCCCAATTTGCTTGATATGCAAATAACTAAATTTTTGTTTTCAACACATATTTTTTTTTATAAATTTTATTGCCCAGCTTTACACGACACAGCACACAAAATTAATGCAAACTGGACACTGAAATGTTTGAACTTTTTTCTCTCCGATAAAAGATCTAAACAGCGGCCCATTGTGCGGGTCTGGGAAAGTGTGGCTAACGGCCAATTGTACAGAATTCATTGTTAGACGACGTTAGACGGCCATTCGAGCTGTCTTGGACTCAACTTGGGGAGTTGAGGCCTTGTGGCTGATTTTGAGCTAAAAAGATAAAGACAATTATTATCGCCATTATCGCCAGCATCTGTTGTTGTGTTTGTTGTATTGAGGTTGCCGTTGCTATTGCCACATCCTACAGTGGAAAATGATATGCTGGTTCTGCTATCCAATGCTGCCGCCGTCGCATACAAATTGGCAATAACCATCAATTGGCAGCCAGAGCAGCAGCAGCTGGAGTCGGCTAAGCCAAAGGTGCCAGTGCCATGTGCCATGGCCATGGCCAGTGCCAGTGCCAGGTCCAGTGTTTGCATTAGAATGAGCTATGCCAAGGCTAGGAGCAGCACTCGCATTGGCGGAATGTCGATTACAGTTTAACGCATCCATTGATTTGCTTTCTTTGGCTCTGTTCTTAAGTCTTTGTATTGCAGATCGTGTTGTGATCAGCGAGCATAATTGTATTTTTGGCATTCGATGCTCGATTCAATGCAATTTGGACAAATGGCACTCGCCATCTGCATCTGCAACTGCATCCGGCCCAGTCGGTGTCCATTGTTCGCCTTCGGTTTGCTGTCGCGGCTTCTGTTGTTGCATGTATAGCATTCCTGGCAGCGCATAATTGTAGACTCTGGTATGATAATTCCCAGCCAGACAAACATTACCTTAATGCGGAGAATGTTTAACTAAATGCTAGATATTTCAAGAGCTTAACTGTGGATAAGCGTTAAGTGCGGATGGCCACAAGGCCAATAGATTGATAAGAAGCTTCATCAACTACTCTCAGATGTTAATTAAAACAATATATGTATATGAGTACATGTGCATTAATAGGCACCTAGTTATTTTTTATTTTAATAAAATAAAATTGTTGTCTATCGTTTTCCTCAATGTCAATAATGAGTTGGAATTTTAGTTGTTCCATTTGGGTTTCCTCTTGCCTGCTTAGAACCTCCAACAATTGCTTGCGAACCTCATCCTTCTCAGAGATCTGCTACTGAAACTCTTCAGCTTGCATTTTCTGTAATTGTGCCTCCATCCATCCGACGGTAAAGGTCGTCCAAGACCTTAGCTCATAGTTTAAATACTCTGCATGTTGCCTTTGTTCTTCAAATTGTTGTATCTGAAGTTGTAGCAGACAGCTTTTAATTTCCTTACCCTCTTCGAAATTTTGACTAGTTTGTATATTTTATACATACATATTGTATATTTTATACATAATATAACCAAAAACCGCATATGCAAAGAAAATACATACATATGTCAGAAAATCTGCAGGCACCTGTTCGCAGTCTGGCAACGCCCGCTCACGAGTGTGTCCACAAATTGTGACAATTAACAACAAGCAAAAAGGCATTTTTATTGCTTATATTGTAATTACCTTGAATTTAGGCACACACATAACCTTATTTGTTAACACTGCTTTTAAACAAGTGTTTTTTATGAGTAACGTTTTCCCGCAAGAAATACATGTAATATAGAAGTCCTCTAATTTTGTTAGACTTTCATTTATTTTCGGAATTTCAATTCAGCAATTTACCAATATTCAATTACTTTCATTTGTTTTGTAATTGACTGTGAATAAGAAACAAAATATATATTTATGTGCCTTTGACATGCCCTCCTCGGTTCACTTTGAAACTGCTTAAGATTACATTTGGATGGCTCAAAGTGGGCGACCATAGAGATAACGTATATAATCCGTTCTGGATGGAGCTCTGCATTGGGGACACTCGTTCAGTTGCTGTAGGCAGCTTCGTATGCATTTGTCACCAAAGAGATGGCCACATTGGAGTGACACCAAACGATGATCACTCGACGAATTCCATGGATCCAGACATATGGAGCAAGAAACGCTGATGTCGTTATGGGTCTTGCAACGCTCTATTTCTTGCTCTAACTCCAAGCATTGTCTATCCTTCGCTTCCAGCTCAGTTTTTAGTTTTAACTTTAGTTGATCCATCTCCTGCATATGGGACTCCTCTTGTCTTTTCAAGTCGGCTAGTAATTGCAGACGCATTTGGTCCTTTTCCAATAATTTTTGATCAAATTCTTGGGATTGCAAGACCTGTATCGTTTTAATGGAAGCGACATGCTCATCCATCTCACGACAATAGTTCTGTAGGGATTGCAGCTGTTCCTGATTCTGAATCAGAACAGGTTGGTTTTGAAATTGAAGATCCTCAACCTTTGCGCACAGCTCACTTAGTTGTTTTTGTAATTCATTTGTGTTTTTTAATATTGTCTTATAAGGATCTAGCTCCTCCGTTTTCTGCTCTGTCTCCAAGTCACATTCTTTTTCAATATTTTCCTCTTGCATTGATAAGAGCTCCTCTTCGCCATTGGAAAGTGCCATTTTTGTTTTTTATAGAAGGTCGGACCTGTAATTATGCATGCACAAAAACAAAGTAGACATGTATTTAAAAACACGGGATTCCCCTTTGAAAATAAGCCTTGTTCTTATGTGTTATTTTGCCTCGACAGTTCAAGGACAACACGCATATGAATTTATACTCGTACATAAAATGTGTGTACAGATAGAGGCAAGCATATATGTATATATGTATGTACTTATTTGCATAAACAGCATACAAACAAGACTCGGATAGAAATGAATAACTATTATTGTAACAATAATTATATTTAATTCTTAAGCATTATTAACCCCACTTCATACCTTTATCACTTTAATTATTTGCATACACTAGTTTTAATCAGCTCCAAACACAATTTGATCGCACTCGATACAATTACCAAAGGTGATGCCATATTAATGAAACGAAGCTAAACTTTGCTTTTAAAAACTTCAAAGGGCTCATCAATGTGGGTACTCACTGGCTGCAAATTATTGTGTGGCAACGCTGACCACTTCTCTTCTCATTTTCGCATCTTGATTTAAGAGAACTTTTATTTGCTCGCACCAATGTGTGCACATAAATATTTGAAAATCGGTAGTTTTTCTTTAAATGAAATAACCAATATTTAATGTAATTATTTATGTAATTTATTCAAACAAATTAGTATGGGTTGCCATAGATAATACGTATGTCCTCCAATGCTGCAGGAGCTCTGCATTGTGGGCATAGTGCACGTTCCTCTAGACTGCGTCGTACGCACTTGTCGCCAAAGAGATGGCCACATTTCAAGGACACCACGCGATGATCACCAGACAAGTTCCATTCATCCATGCATATGGAGCAGTAGACTTTCTGATCCGAGTTGTCCTTTAGCGGCTGTTGAGACTGTATAATCCGCATTAGCTCCAGCCAGTGTTTCTTGATCACCCCGAGCGTACGCGTACTTTGATTTTCCAATACTTGCTTTTCGAACATAATATACACCATCGTCAGAATGGAGGAAAATTCCTTATGCATTTGATGGCTTAATCTATTTAGGTCATTATTGGCATCCCGAAATATTAGTAAGGACTGTTCTTTTTTTCCAGCATAGGGCTCGGGTAGGCCTTGAAAGTACACCCGTTCAACTTTTGAGTGCAGCTCCCGAAAATTTTTTCTAATTTCATCCATTTCAGTTGTAAATATTTGCACAGAATTTGATGATTGTTCTTCCTGGGCTTTTTCGATATGTTCTGATTTCGGCATTTGACACGCTTTGCGTTGCTGTTGTATTTGAACAGCATTTCGCGATTTCGTCATGCGATCTCGAATGGATAAAAGCTCCAATCTCGTGTAAGACGGCATTTTCCAAATTGATTTATTTCGGTTCCCTTTCTGTCACAACTGAGCCTTGGATATGTCACAAACACGACTTTTAACATTTTAGTGATGTAAAAAAACATCGAAAGCGATGTATCGATTTATTTAAACATGGTATAATTTGATTATTTCTTATCGACGAAAACCGGAAAATTACATTCTCCTGGACATCCAACATTACATGCCGTAGTACTCGGGTAAGAAGGCATTTTGAAGTTGTCTTCAATTGCCGTTGACCTTACTGCGCCTTGAGGCTATCAGAAACTTGCTTTTATTTTAAACATACATATGTATATACATACATACATATGTATGATTGGGTAAACATAAGCTTTAATAAGTGTTGCCATTTTGATCAAAACAAAGATGTCTTAAAGCATTTTGTTTTATAAATTTGTGTACACACTGGTAGAGAATGTTTGTGGAGTGGTTACACCGAATTCGAAACCTTCCTTTTAGGTGTCAGCAACTTTTCAGGAGCCTTTTCCAAGTTTTACTAATAAACGGTCCTTGACTACTTTCTTGCTTCAACCTTGCCTACGAGTATGTTAAAGTGTGCTTAATTTGGGAGTTTTTGTAAATCCCTCTTTTTCAGATATGAAACCAAAAAATTCATCGGCTGGTGGTCCTCCTGCAAAACAGCTACGTGGACAAGAGTCGGAGAGTAAGCTTAAGAAGGAACTAGAAACGTTGATTAAAGAACGCAATGAACTCAAATTGAAATTATCTACGACCGTATACGAAGTGGAATTAGTGAAGTCGGCCTCATTGAAATTGGAAGAAGCATATAATGCTTGCATAGCCGGATTACAAACAGGCATGCGAGTCCTAACCGAAATGCTGACGGGTTCAAAATCGCAATTTGGGGGTGGTAAATTAGACAACATAAACCAAAAATTGACCGAGATTCTTCAACAAACCAAAGAATTATGCGTTTCTTTGGATGCGGTGCAGAAGCCACTCCAACCTGAATGTCGTTGTGAAAGAGGTGAAGTTGAGAGCTTGACCATAGCACAAAAACTGTTGGTTGAGGAATTCGAACTGAAGATGTTCGAGAAGGATCAAATAAGACTTAAGCTACAGGCAGATCTAAAACTTCAAGAGGAAACCCATTTGAGGAAAGTGGAGGAACTGAAGTCGGAAATTGAGGGTCAAAATCGCGTTAATCCCAATTATATAACATGCTCGATATGCCTCGATACGTGGACTTCATCCGGTAGCCATCGTGTGGTCTCTTTGGCATGCGGACATGTTTTTGGGGATATGTGTATTCGCGTGCACTTGAACCGTTGCATTGAATGTCCTTTATGTCGAGCTCCAGCTGATTCAAAGGACTTGCGTTATCTATTCCTGGAAGGAGCTCACACTGCATAAAGCAAATGCTTATTATATTGTATCATAGATTTGAATAATAAATTGAACAAACAGACATATATGCCTGACAGGAACTTATAATGGGCTGACAAAATGCTAAATGGACTTCCCTCCTAATAGACAATTCATCAATTCAGCGCCCTTTAACAAACTGTCAACTGCAGTTGTGTGTTGTGGCATGCCCCAGCGTTCCATTAGCCATCAGAATCCCAAGTTCCAACGCATCGCTAGGCCCTCGATAATTGCGCTGTCACTTGGCTGAAGACATGGCAATTTGTGGGCATAAAAGCGCGCAAATTTGTTATGAGTTCTCTCTCCTGCCCCGGCTGGTGCTCGAGGAGTTGGCACTGTTTGCCCATTCTGCTGCCGGTCCTGCTCCGGCTGCTGATGCTGATGGCTGTTGATGAAATGGAAATGCGAGAGACTCGCAAGTTCTTCGCATTGAAATCCATTTAATCGAGCCATCATACAGTTCCATAGTGCCTTCCACTTCCCTCCTCCAGCCACGTGTTCACGTCGCCGTTTGTTGATTTATGAAATACTTGCCGGCTCGCAAATGAAAATCCATTGGCCATCGTACGTTTTGAGTTTGTTTAACAGCGAGTACGAGTGTATTTGTATCTGGTTGCCATCCGCTTTGGTTTGTTGCCGAGTGGCCCGATGCTCAATGCTCAAGAGCTTGCACCGGGGCTGGTCATGCGCTCAGCGCTAAGCAGCCAAGAGGCGTTGCACATAATTTGCTTTGATCTGTTTCGCATTTGGAGAGCTGTCAACTGGGCAACACAGTTGGCAACGGGAGACACAGACGTAGACGAGGACGGCCCGGCCCGGCCTGACAATAGAAGCTCGCCAAGCATTCCGATTAGAGCATGCTGTTAGGCGTAGGCTTTAATGCCAATTGGACAGTTTTTTGCAATCAGCTGGGCCGTCAAAATTAATTTGTTATAATAACAAATTGAAAGTGCCCATAAAACGCTTTGAGCTCACCATCAGAGCAGCTGGAAGTCTTTGGTGTCAGATTGTTGTTTAGCTAACTATGATAAGTGCAAGCTGTGTTAGTATATGGTATCAATAAAGCTCTAGATACAAGTTTCAGAGCTGTGGACCTCTCGTTTGCTCCGCTGAGTGCATCAACAAACTTATGTTAATTTCATTAAGCCCAACGTGACCTTTCCCATTCGCTACAAATATTGTTAGCCCATAATATACGTTTCTTTGTGTACGTATCTTCAATTTGTACTTTAGACCATCGACAAAATCTAAAACAAACACTTCAGGAAATATGAAAGCGCGTCACGTTTTAAAAACTCTTTAAGTGGTTTCAGCCAAATGAATTTTATTTCGGCCTCGGGGCCCACTAAGAAACTGTAACAGACGTTGGATATATGTTAAGAAAATAAAAAAACAAATCTTCAGCTTCAGATGTGTAACAAATTGGAGCTCAGTTCAAGCTGGGCCAAGCCTTCATAGGAAGGCAGAATCATCGATTGTCATTATCAACGTGATAAGCCACTGGGATCAAAATATTGCTATGCTCGTACTCATGTGCCCACCACCAGTTCTGAGCCCCGTCACCTTTTTCTTTTTTTTTTTTTTGGTTTTGTCAGTCCCCCCGCCTTTGAGATCCAGAGATCGCAGCTGTCAGCTGGCGGTCAGGCTACGAAATACTTCGAATGCACTTGAGACATTTCTCTTGAACTTCAACGCCTGCCAGGCCGCTGTCAAAATATTTCAATGAGTTCTCTTTTTTTCGTCGCTTTTATCACTGGCTCTGTGGGTCTGGGGACCTGGGGGTACGGGCTCGGGATCGGGCATGAAGCGCAACTTGTTGTGCGGTCTTTTGATGAGATCTCAATATGACGGCTGTCTGTCCGCTGACATTGCGACGCGTCGTGTGTGTTTGTGGGGAGCAGTTTGTTAGACAAATTAAATCTGTAATTTTCAATTTCCAATACACACACACACACACACACACACAAATACACACAAGCAGACAAACAACGCAACAACGATAAGAAGTGGCTTCTAACTAAGTGAAACTCGTTCTGTGCTCTGTGCTCCAGGGCAGGCGTATGGTTATGGCCATGCCCACAGAGCTGCATTCCCATGTCGCGCGGTAACCACACGTTGATCGGGATCGGCCACGGGATCGGGAGATCGGATGATCGCAACGGCAAACGCTGCCAACATATTCTTGTATTTATAAGGTTTCTGTCATTTCTGTTAAGGATTGAGTTATTTGCTTGCCTGGGCCACAGTCGCCAGTGTCTCACCATGCGCCTTCGGGATGTTGTCACTTTTTTGTTCGCATGCTGAAAATGCGCTTGTTATTGTTGTTGTTGTTGTTGTTCATTGTAAGGTGATACTCTACGCATTGATTGTATACGATAAGCCCAGGTATGCGGTGTACATAATGCAAATATTTGAATAAATCAAAGCTGGTAATTTAAATGATCCGAAATAAATAAAAGAGAAGCCGCACCAGAGTCATAATTGCAAATTTATGTATCCAAAAGCTTTTGGAAATCGAACTAAATAGGAACAAGGACGAATTGCCTTTCGACGTACATACGTATGTATCTACACATGAGCTTTAATTCTCGCATTCAATCAAAATGTTAAATTGGCAATCATAAAACACATATCGATTATGTTCTTAGCCAAATTCTCATTTATCGAATACCATTTTGACCACGTGCTCGGGGCAACAAAGCAATTTCAATCTGATAAATGGCAGCTGCACTCAAATATTACGAATATTATAAAATTTGCACATTGGGAAACTTGAGCAAACAATAAAATGGCAATTAAAGCTGCTGAGTAAACATTTAATTGTTATTACATGGCAATAAGAAAACAAGTCGAGCAATAATAATAACAAACTAAGCCCAGAATTGAGAAAACTTGATAAAATTGCAATTTCAGTTAGTTTCACATCGGCATCTACAGCTGGGACTCTGGACCAGCATTTATTGACACTCGTCTTATCATAACTAAAATCATTTGCATGTATTGCAAACATGGCAGACAACAACAACAAGAACAACAACGGCCAGGACCAAAGGCAATCGGAACAGGATGAGGTACGTGTCGCCTGGTCGCTGGCAAACATGAAAATTCAATAAGCATAAGAATTTCGAATTTACGATGATATTAACAATAATATTGCAGTTGTCGCAATGGGCGCTGAGGGCGCAACACGAGATGCCCAACTGGAGCTGCAACTGGTAACAGTTGGACAGTTGGGGGCACCCCGTTGCTTGAGACTGGGGCAGATTGAAAAGAAGAAGAACGAATAGAAAGGCATGGTGTGAGCGCTAACCACAAATACCCTTCAAAAATATAAGGTATTCCTTCCGATTGAAAGTAGTTTTAGAATAGGGAAATTCGAAGGGAAATTCGCAAGATTGAAATGGAAAATGGCCCAATTAATTAATAATTTTATTTGTATTATCTTAAATATTTATATTTTAATCTTAAACCATCTATTGAGAATGGAAGAGATTGAATAGAAGAACAACAAATAGAAAGGCATGGTGTAATCGTTTTTCCTCAAATACCTATAAGAAATTCCTTCCAAGACGCAAGAAACTGATTTAAATTGGAAATTCGATTTGTAATCCGCAATAAATTAACGAATAGTGCGATCATTTCCCATGTATAATATCTAACTGCGAACGAAGGAAATTCGAAGGGAAATTCGCAAGATGGAATTGCGATAAGGCTCAAATAATAATCTTAAAGCTTCAAATGTAATTAGGGTATGAACGCTTCGGATTGGGCATAAGTTGGCTTTCTTTTCAGTCTTTTTATAGCGTAATGCATTTATTTAATAAATTCATATACAACATATAAAAAAAATGCTGCACAATGCCGCCAGGCACATGTATCTTAGCCTGGGACTTGGGAGTTGAAGTTGGTCTACGACACGCACCAGGAAATTGGCAGTTGAATGGGAATGGGCAGTCGCCTGGGCAGCCGCTAGAGGATTGTAAACAATTTTATGAGCTCGACTGCAATAATCTACGCAATTTTATTGACACTTTGCTTTTTGTTGTAATTCATGCGTTTGTTTGGGTGTTTATCGCACCGCGGGCGATCTTCTGCTGCTTGGCAGCAGCTAGCTTGGTGCCCTTCGGTTGTAGCCCCGACTTTCTCCATGGGCCCCAATCTATCAGCGCCGATAAGCAGCTGGTTTGTCTTGTCTGTTGAGTGGCTGACATGGGAATGCTGCAGGCTGTCCCCATTTCAACTAGGCAGGCGCAGGTGGCACAGCCCAAAGCCCTATCTGATTGTCACCTAACGTTTGACTAATGAACCGTTCGACGGGCTTTACTTGATAGTTGGGAATTATCTTTTTAGTTTTGTTGTTGTTGTCTTCTTTTCGGTTATTTTGTGTGCCAACTGCCATTTTCTTCGTGTGCAGTAGCTGCCTCTGGCCATTTTAGATAACCCTATCTAAATGTCAGTCTTGAGTAAAACAAGCTATCGGTTTATGGCATCTGTGCTACTTAATTGAGCCACTGCCACACTAAAAGCCGAAAGCGGCGACCATATACATATATAAAACGCTTTTGCATAATTAAAACCCCTTGAAATGCAACGAGTTATTGGATACCCCCTTCCATACCCATGTCTCATGCCCCATGCCCCATGCCCCATGCCCCGCGCAGGCTTCAACGCTCGTCGTGTCCGTTCGACTCGCTCATGTTGTCATTTTAAATTTTAATCGCTTGTCATAAACTGCAATCGCATTAATTTCCATGCCTGACATGCAATTATATGTAAATAAATATTTATTTTTAAATTTCCAATTTATTTATTTACAGCTTTTATTGCTGCGTCTACGAATTTATTCTATAAATTAAAAACCATATTGCCGTTTATGACTTGTATTGATTTAGTGCCACATTTTTAAAGCTTCTTCGCCAAGATAATAAACGCTCAAATAAGTGCCGTTAAGGAAATATTTTCAATGAATATTTAAACTTTTAGCTTTATGCACTTTCATAAATATAATAACATTTATTTACTATTTACTCTTTCAACCATTTCAACTGGTTATATTTTTCTATGCTCGCTTCTTAATTCTTCTTAATTAATTGACATTCCTTTTGCGTTTTTTTTTGTTAACACAAATGTTTAAAAATAAACTGTGCTTAATTTATAGCGATTTTTTACACTTTTTATCCCACATTCTCAAATTGAAGAACGTAATTATTAACCTTTAACATTTTCACGCATGAAAGCTATGTGAAGAAAAATGTACAAATTATTCACGAAGTCCGTTCGAAAAGGGAATGTGAATAGGTAAGTAAGCATCTTTATTTTTGAGTTTTATTTTTTCCTTTTGTTTTTCGGTATTTCGATGTTATTTATGAGTGTCTATTTTTCAGGGAATGCTGTACAGTGAAGCGTGACTAATCAGGCCGTGCTTCAGCTACGAAACTTTTGCCGGCTGCTAATTGCCGTGAAGGCGCCGCCACTGTCCATAAGCCCGAATGCATATACCATTTATACACATGGATTGGCTATATGGATTCTGAATCATTAAAGCCAGCGGCAATGCAAATTGCAGCAACAAGTGCAGGATTTTTAGCACTCCTCCTCCCCCTCCACCCCCCGGCCAGGGATCCCAGCTTAATTATCATAGTGCACAAATGCAGCGCTCCGACTGCGCGTATTCCGAGTTGTGTGTACAACCAATCAGCGTATGCAAGGCGCTAAATGAGCAGCCAGTGGACTCCACTGACCAGTCGGCCAGGCTGCCAAGTGTCACCAGCCAGCAGCAGCAGCAGCAGCAGGAGCAGGAACAGGAGCCAGGGGGTTGGCGGCGCGGTTAAAGTGTTGCGCTAATTTTATATGCAAATTATGGCAAAAGCGCGGCTTGTATGCTAATTTGGACCCAACTCAGACTCCGACTCTGGCTCTGGCCTGGCTCTGGTCCACAGCTCGCGATGGAGCTGCAGCAGCAGCCTTGCCTCAATTCACCATCCTGCACTTAACACTCTTTTTAATGATGTGTAGTCCGAATGCATATGCCAAATATTTGGGGAATGCTGCCAGCCGGCAGTTGACTGTTTACTGCTGGTGCTGCTGCTGCAGTTCGTCATCGACTGTTTGGCTTTTATCTTGCGCAAAAGTGTGAAATTTTGACGCAACGTCAAAGCAATTTTTCGCTTCACTTCGCAAGATATGTGGATCAGAGCTGCAGCCTTCTCTGCCGGGCAGCACCTTTCACCAGCCGCTGACTCTGCCCAAGACGGCGTCTGTTAATGATTTTTGAATACATCATGCTGGGCTCTTTTGAACACAGACTCAAAATACACAAGCACAAACTTATGCATTCTACTGTTGCCAACTTGTCAGGCTTATATGTGTGTATATTTTTTATTTTTTTGGGGAACTGCCACATGAAAATCTGTTGCGGTGTCTTAATTAGAACTGCCACGTACAACGGCAGGCTTTTTTTCTTTTTCTTTTAATTTTTATTTTATTTTAATTTGTTTTTTGTTGCCAAAAGAGATATTATATATGGTGTTAAACTTTCACGACATTTTTGGGGCAAGTTTTATGTGCGGATTTTGATATAAATAAATATTTTTTTAATTGGTATACCAATGCTTAAATATATATTTCATAATTAACAAGTTGTCAGAATGAAGTATATCGGAAACTGGGTCAATTCAAAATACCTACGTATAGATGCATAACAAAATTTTTTTTGGTAAAACCACTTTTTCAATCTGCCAACATGCAAATAAAGCTAGATTTTTTCATGCAATATGTATATAACAACAATTTATGAAACTTTATAGAAAACGCCAAACGCAAATCAAGTGTTACTAAATTGTGAATAATGACTCCATTCGGCCAAAAGCAGTGCCACACACACACGCACACATCATACATACACGAGCACACGCACACTGCTGTAGCTGCCCAATTTTATGTTACAAAAGGCCAATACAAACTCTAACGAATCTAATCAAAAGATAAACTCACGCGCAACGACGAGGAAACCCTCCTAACGAGTATTTTAAAGTTTCAATCAAAAATTCGTTACACTTTGCATGCGCTGCAGGGAGTGGGGCACGGGGCACGGGGCATCGGACCAAGGGGCATAGGAGTGAGCTGTTGTGGAGATGGCAGCTCGTGCAGCTAATAAGCCGTGGCTTACATAAATGCGGCAACAATCAACATTTTGGCCAGCGGCCGCAAACATGAAATTATGATTTTTATTGAGGAATTCGCACAGCGGGCGGTGTAATTAATCAGCGGCATGGAACGAGGCGGCCGACAACGTTGCGTCTGCGGCGCGAAACGGGCACAGGTCGAGTGTCAGCCATGGCGGCAACCAAGACCCAATGACCAGAACCCAGAACTGCAACTGAAGCTGGCTGCCGCATTAGCTGCCTGCCTGCCTGCCCAGGTAAGGGGTCAATGCGTTGCGTATGTGTAATTTTCTTGAATTCCTCCGCCCTTGTGAGTGCCCGCCCGCCCGCTGTGAAAGTGAGTTTAACGGTAGTTTGCCTAACAACAATTCCAGGCGATCAACTCTGTTTGATTTAAATTGTTGCTTTTGTTGTTATTGTTACTGTTGTTTAGGTGTTGGCCCACACACACATTCTGACACGCACGCGCACACACACATAACGGCAGCGATATTTTCAATCAAGGTGTCCAGTGTTTTGCGAGTGCCGCCGCTTGTTAGCCTGGCCAAAAGCCACTTAAGCCGTACCTAAATTACGCCAAAATCGATTGCAATTGCGTTGATTATCGCCCGCTGCAGCAGCCATTGCCAAATTTATCGGCCGCAAATGCATTTCACGCGATATTTATGTAGTTTGGCCCAAAATATATGTGTATGTATATTGGTAACAGCAGCCTGATGCTATGGACTATGGCCAGAGCCACCGGTTTTAAGAGGCCGCCGCGCTTATCGCGGCAATTACAACCAGAGATTTATATGAAACCTCGTCGCTGCCGTCGCCAACGCCGCTGCCACCCTCGGCCACAGGCTCCGGCTTGGGGTTTTGGGCCAGCACCCGCACGAGGCGCACAGTTCAAACGCCGCCAGCCGGCAGCCAAAAACGTTCCAGCTAATCGACAACTGTTTTTTCTTTTTTTTTTTTTGTTTCTTCTGTTTTCGGGCCACAAATGTCGAATTAAATGGATTTTTATTGAAATCAAGTTGCGGGCCAATTGGCAAAAGGCTGCAATTGTGGACAAGCCGATTGCAGTCGATAGATTCTAATTAGCTGAGATTGTGATTGAGAAACGGACGAAATGACTTTAAATTGTTACAGTCAGAAATGTTAAGCTTCACATTCTTCATCTAACTCTTATACCGACCATTCACCATGCTCTCTGAAAACGCGACCTTCTGACGTCACATAATTTAGAAGCTTTGGTTATTTTCGCTCAAGTTACTAACCAATAGAGCCATCCGACCAATTTGATGCACTTTTGTCATCCAATATTATTCACGGCCTGGTGCGTTACTAATTGGCAGCCGATCTTTATCTAATCGCGCCATGAATTACAATTCCAACTAATTACAGTACCTTTCTGAGTGGGTTAGAGAGAGGAAGAGAGGAAGCGGGCGCAACCGGGCACAAGTGGATATCGTTGTGGCAGTGGGCTGATTGCGACCAAGGAGCGTACTCAATGATTTATTCGTTTGTAATTTCCATTCGAGCCCACGAGCTGAGCGCCAATGAGCCAAGCTGATCCGCCAAACGAACTATGTGGCCGAGTGTGTGTGTGTGTGTGTGTGTGGGTGTGTGCTCCAGTAAAACATGCGACAGCGAACGCAAACATGGACACTGATCGCACAGCATCGGCCAAAGCAGCCGAATGCAGCCGGCAGCGATTTCTGCGGCCAACTGTCTAAACTGGGCCTAAAAATGATGGCCTAGACTCTTGCGCGGAATGGCCCGTGTGTGTGACATTGGAGCAGCGTCGACTAATGAAGATGCGCGATGCATCATGCGCCTGCTAACATCCACTGCAGCATCCCACCGCCTCTGTGGGTACCTGCACTGCGGACACTCTGGTGCAGCCAAAGCCCAGAAGCAATTTTCGTAATCAGAGAAATTCATAAAAATTAAAAGAGTCATTTGCATGTTGTTGCAGGGAGACTATGGACAACGACGTCGGCAACTGGCGGCTGTCTGCCTCGGATTTGGTCTCGCTCTGGTCACCAAGTATGTGGCAAGTTGTGGCAAGTAATGTAAGAAGGATTTGCCTGGTCTACGGACTGGTTTTGGGGCCGGGAGGCAGCTCTCGGCATTTGGGTGTAAAATAAAGGAATGACTAATTTTTCAACGTTTCGACGAATGATAAATGTGGCATGTGGCGAGCCCGAGAGCAATCATGTTGCACTGTCACTTGGGCACAGTCACAGCACTCGCCCGTCTCCTAAGCTCGCTGCTGTATGCTGCATGCTGCATGCTGGAATTGTTGCAACGTCATAATTATCCATCCACGTCCTCGTCCATGGCCCTGAGAATGAGTAACGACTGCGCCGGTAAATGGACAACGCCAAGCTCAAGCTGAACCTCAACGACGACACAACTTCAGTTGCCAGCCATTCATCCTACATACGCAGTTTATTTCATACAATATCTGTAGTTCTTCTTTGTGGCCCTTCGCATAGAGCGGTGTTTGGAATTTAGCCAAACTCATCACAGGGACTGCAAAAATTTGCATTTCGCAAAGTGACGAACGTCCTTTCCCTACCAGCTTAAGCCATTAAGCAGGGTCATGACAGAAGCTACGATGAAGAAGATTTAAAGCCACCTAAAATGCTAAAAATAATGCTGAAATGCTGTACCTTTGTGCTGTGTGCACTGATTGTAAGAGCTTTTACACATATACAAAGCACAGACATTGCTGGACGAAAGCTTCTGCATGTTTGAAGCACAGAGCTTTGAAAGCTCACTAATACTTGTACAGCTGCTAGCTTACAATCATTTACTCATGCCAAAAAGTATTCATTCCTCTGCAAGGTGGTCTAGCAAAGACATTTCTCATTTTGGATGGCCTCAACATGGAGCGCAACGACTCAAGTGCAAAGTAACAGAAGATGCCCTAAAGGAATCATTTTATAGTCATCATCGGAAGTAGTAGTATGAAGGCGCAGGCTCAACGGAACGTATCGCATCGGACTGGACTGGACTGGACCGGACTAGCAACGGCAACGGCAACGGCAACGGCAAGGTCTGTTGATGCCTGCTTGACTGTTGTACTAGCTGTTGGTTAGTTGGTAAACTAGTTTGGCTTTTTGCCAGGTAGAGCATTTAATGAAGTCATTAAAAGCGGCGCGTGTGGCGCGATCTCAAATTACTTCGCATAACCGAAAATTACATACAAATGAAGGGAGCTGAAGAACTGGTGCCTCTCCAGTAGGGTGAGTGCAACTAGCAACTAGGACGCGCCCAGCAGAGCTTAAAATAAAAATGCGGGAATCGCAAAGAACAAGCGCTTAAGTTGCATCAGGGGCAACTAATGGAGCAGCAGCTCGAGTTTTCGCGACCTGGAGCTGGACATGGAACGGCTGAGCGACTGTCAAACCGGTAGACAACAACAACAGCAAAGCAGAAGAAGAACAACAAGTATGTACAACCTTCAACGCTGACTGCATCCGCGAACTAATGGACTGTGCAAAAATGAGTGACGCAGCATCAGAGATGGAGTCGAGAGACGCTGGCGACGGCATCGGTGAATCCTGCGGCGAGCAGCTGCCCGAACCAATGCGACGACAACAACGTATGGCAAGTCTTTATATGCAATGGCCATATTTAGATAAGGTAACGACAAAATTTTTACAATACAAATGCTGAACCGACAAACGCACACACACGCACATCCAATGGGAGTCAGATGGAGTCTTGGAGTTGTTGCGTCCGGAGTTGCCGCTGCCTTAATAAAAATGATGTAAAACGCACTGGGAATGAAATGAAGTGAGGAGCGAGCACTCAAGCAGCACACGATGAGAGTTAAATTCGTGTTGAAATAAATTAATTGCGCTAACTTGCAACTCATGCGGCACCCAGGACGAGCCCAGCCCAACCGAACGTCCTGCAATAGCTCTGCTGCTGCCTCCAGCCGCCTGGCCCATACCCCCGCCCCCACCCCCTATACTAGGCCAAGGCCTAGCGACACATGTAGCGACAGCGGACAACCCGCAATGCCCGCAACCATGTTGCATTCCCGACTGCAGCAACAGCAGTTGAAATTGTCGTCGTTTGGAGCTTCACTCGCCTGCAGCATCGTGAGTGCCATCGATCAAAGTCTGCGTGCAGTTTGAGTACTCGCAGGAGGCTCTGGCTGAGCTGGAGACGCAGACTGGAACTCAGTATTGGGGACTGGGTACTGGGGACTTGGGCATGGGAGACTGAATCTGAATGGCAAGCGCGGTTTTTGTCTCGCCTCGAGTCAAATGTCCACAAATTAATTTTCTTTATTAAATTTCAGCATGAAAAATGACGCGAAAAACGCTTCCGCATGCGCAAAAACTAAAATTCAACTCAGGTGTCGGCTACCGGCTGCCAGACTAAGACTAAGACTAAGACTACCAGCTCCAACCAGCCAACGGTCAACATCTCTTCTCCAGCTGAGTAAACTTTAATTTGGCTAAGACAATGTGCCGTTTTGAAAGATTCCAACCGGTAGCCTATACTATTTAATTGATGCCCACAGCAGCAGCCAAGTGTATTTCTCATATGCGATGATTAATTCCCCGCATAGAGTTAGCAAGCGGATCTTCTGCTGCATCCTTAACGGCGCTTGCGACACCAACTTAACTACTGATGAGTGCTATTTGGTTAAGAGATAACATAAATGCCATGCCAGAACTTAGTTTTCAACCGTTCTTTCCCCTGGCAGCTATATGATATAGTGGGCCGATCTAGCCAGTTCTGACATACATATGTACTGCTGGAAGAGAAATAGGAACCTATGCAAAGTTTCATTAAGATAGCTTTAAAACTGACAGACCAGTTCGCATAGCCACAGACAGACGGATAGGGATTTATCAACTAGGTTTTTGATGCTGATCTAGAATATTTATACTCTATGGGGTCTAAGATTTGTTTAAGATTTGTTTTATTAAATTTGAAAAAATATATGAAAAACCAAGATTTGAAACAAATTCTTGGTTTAAGGATGCGGTAAATAGGTAGCCAAGGAACCTTGAAAACTGGGATATTACAATATATAAAAATATATATGTATATCTGATAAAGATCTATCAGATCCGTTGATTTCTTCAGCTTGAATTCCAATAAACTTTTATTTACCATATAAATGCTTTACATAATTATCCAGACTCATGCTAAAAACTCCTGAATAAGATTAAGATGATATATTATGCTGGGCGATCTATTGTGAGGGCTCTACGAAGCGCAGGCCAACAATGTATGACAGCTAATCAGACTCCGGCTGGAGCTGAAGCCTAATTAAGAGCCTCTGTTGCTCATAGGGTCTAGTAAATGGTCCCATTTCACAAAGAATGAGATCTAATAGTCGCAGCTACTGCAGAGTTACGGCCACTAATGCCCCAGACAACAAACGAATTGATACCGAATGAACTTTAATGAGCCCCGAACGCAGTGATAGTTGAGAGTAGCTAAGGGCCAGGGTCTGAAAAATCCAAGTCATTTCCACACAACTTCAATTAGGCGGAGTTCAATTCAATTTGGAGAATGTAGGAGCAGACAGCCAAAGGAAATAATAAGGCGTAACTAAATAGGCGCTTTAGTCTATAATCATGACACAATTTCCGCCAGCCACAGCTCCCCGAGTCGCTGGGTCGTTGAGTGTTCGCTTCGGGGTTTTGTCAGGAAGTTCACATGACTTTTGCCTTCTCTGCGATGACTTGGCGAAAACGAACAGTGAGTGTACCGGGTATATGTCGAGCATTAATTCCATTTTCGAAGCTCGCGTCACAGTTGAGAGTTCAACATGAAGGGACCGACGCGGCCACGTCCAGCTCTTCAAATGCTGATGATGATTCGTAATAAATTTGTATATTAACCAGCATTTTGTACGCGCCGCGCATTGTTCGCCAAATTGCCAGCGTTTTCAGTGGAGAATACAAAAAATAACTAAATATGTTAATTCTTATCAGAGGCAAATGGGGCAAGTGTCACTCATTTGCACACTCATTTGTGTGGCAAGCGCAAACGGTGCATATGACAGGTGCACAAAGAACTCACCAGCTCCCTTTCCCTCACCACCCCAAAACAACAGAAAGAAAGCGTGTGTAGCAGTTGGTGTGGCACTCTGGGCCTATAATTAAGATAGCTAAGTGGTGTAAATGCACATTGCTGGGGCGTGCATACACTCATACACAGGGTGTATACGACGACTATCTGGAGGAAGTGTCGGGTTCCTGTATGCCGTGGAATGCGCAAGGCATAATTTGTGAACAATTACGCTTTGTAATAGCATTTAATGACTTCATTTTCCGAAATGTGCAAAGCCCCGACAGCAAACACCGGCGCTTTCCATACTTTGGTGATCTTATCACACAGAATATATGTACCTGGGCATATTCATGTGACAAGCACTGTAAGAGAACTAGATAAATGGGCTTATAAGGCGCGCATATATGATGCTAATATTCATATATTTGTATATTTGATCTTTTCAAGTTGTCAGGATCTTTTATCTGTTAGCGCGACATAAATCTTTCAACACATATTCCTAGCATTCGCCACTTGAAAAGTGTTTTGTTTATCAACCAATTCCAATTACTAGATAAATCACAAGTTTTCCAGATTCCGTGGCATATTCTACCACAGCTCTTATCTCCATCATGTCCCATCATCTTTCAACTCCTTCAGCTCAGCTCAAGTGCTCAGCCCTGCCCAAAAGAAGGCTCGTAAAATCATTTGATTGGCCCATTTTCGGCGCAATTAATGTTCTATTTCCATATGGGTAGGTTGGATGCGTTTGATATCCGCTCCACGTCCTTGGCTAAGTGCAAAATAACTCGCACATGGGCAACAACAATTTGTATGGCAAATTGCAAAAAGCTTTTAACATTATCTGAATGGTAATCTGATCCGATTATCATTGACTGGTCACATAAGCAGAGTATTCCAAGCAAATCCCCAAGCCATGCCGCATGCTAGACGCAACTTATTGCCGCCAAGCTGAGAGCCTGTTTTAAGCCCTAATCCATGGACGGGGATGTCATTAAAAGTATTTAAGAGCCAGACGACTGAGACAATTGGCCAGCCTGTGCTTGTTGACGTTGCATTTGACTCGATCCCGATGCATAATCGTAAACATCACTTTGCATAATAAGAATGCTCCATCAATTCGTATTCGCTTGCGCTGAGCTCCACCTGACCCCGCCTCACACCGCTACACCCCAGCCAGAATCTATCTAAAGTGATATTAATTAAAAGATCATTTATATCAGTGCTCATAAAATAGCAAAATGTTAACCGCCACACGAAAAACTGCTGCTGACATACGATGGCCTCATCAGTGCCACTCGGCATCAACATAAGGATGACGATGAGGTTGGGACCAAGGCTGAGTCTGAGGATGTGGATGGGACAACAACAAGCTTGTGTGTGCCTGGGGCAATGAAAAGAAGTTGTCGCTCAGCGCGCTGATATTTATTGATACTGACAATGAACTCTGCCTTGTGCTTGGGCTGCTCCTTTACTGCTGCCGCTGCCGTTGCTGCTCCTCGTCGGCTGAAGATGACAAGTTATGCAAATCGTGGAGACACCAAGATCAAAATAAACTGTACGCATGCAGCACACACATACACACAGGTGAGTGGGCAGAGGACATGGGGACAAGGTCATGGGCCTGTCCGAAACGAGTGCAAAAGTGAAAGATTGATGGCGAAATTACTTGAAATGTTTGTTCGGCCCGACGGCGAAGACGACCCTCTGGACACAGCAGCAACAGCAGCAGCAGCTGCAGAGCTCATCCATGACGCTGCAAAGCGCAAACGTAAACAAGGCAGCAACTTAGACAAATGTCGCGACGTCTCTGGCCAGCTCTGTTGATCAATCTGCAACGCCTACCCGAAAAGTTAGCCAGCTTAGTGCGAGAGGAAAACCTGTCTGTGCCTCTTGGCAGTCATGGGCCACTTGCCTTTTGCCTACTTTGTAGCTGAAGCACCACCACCAAGACTGGCCACAGCCTGTCCAGGGCTTTGACTATGTGGCCATCAACTTGTCGCTGCGCTGCGCTCGTCGACTGGGTTGGGCCTGCCTTCAATCAGTCGAACGCAATTCGAGTTGACAACATGTCGCAAATGCGTGCGGCGGGTCGGGCCGGGGCGTTGCGGTACGGCTGTGGTGCAAGGCACTGAGGCATTGCCTCTGTGGTTCTTCCCTGGCTATGTTACAACATGCTGCACTCTTATGATTATATAGATTATATTGCGCTCGCCATGCGTCGTCCTACACCCCTGCCCCCAATGTGCGCTCAGTCAGCCGCATGTAATCCGCGTGACTGCATACAACACTTGCCCCTCGTCGACAGTCTTGCAACTTGCTGGAACTGCAGCGCAGAGGACTGGCGTGATTGAAAGATTGAGTGCCAGGCACAATTAAAGTTCTGTATGATGTAGTATATGTACACAGCAATTGTCGCAATCCCAATTTGGCTTGGGGTTTGTCAAAGCAAATGCCTTGGAACAGGTGCCTCGAGTGCTTGAACAGCATTAAGGATGGGCATCGGGCAAGGTGCGATATGGACTGACACTTTGAGTTATCTATGAGTATTGACTAGCTGCTTAAGTAGATCATGATAGATCATTAGCATCAGATCTATAATCGATTACGATTTTTGTTTACATAAAGCTTTAGTTTAACAAATAACTTGTAAGAAAATAAAGAAGATTGTTATATTTAGTATTTATATATATGTAAAACTGCCCAAGCTCCTGAGGTCTACGACGCTGAATTAGCATATGTGATGCATGAGCATATTTGTTTCCACCTGCAACTGTGAAAATAGGGGGAAAACGGTTCTTGCTTAGCATACGATCAATATAAAACTAATTTTAAAATATCTATGCAAGGTACGATGCATTAATATTTAAATTTTCCATAGACGGGAAATAGTTTATAAAGTTATGTCTAAAATTTGATGCCAGAAACCTGACCCAGGCAATGCCGGGTAATGCCCGTTGGCTTATTTATAAAAGAGCTAAATAGTTATTCTTGAATGAATACTGTTATTTTCTTCACTATTCGTCATCATTCTATCTAGTTTATTCCTAAAGACATATAAAACAGGAAGCTGGCTTGTAAGAAAATGGCATGACTTGTCTGCGTATCTTGCAGATATATTTATATACATATATTTAACTTGAAGATAACCCTAAGTATTTGCCCCGCGGCGTTTACATTTCCCCACTTGCGTGTTTGAAGAAACAAATCATAAAATACATCACTCTTGGACGCTATCAAACGCTTTTCAATGGCCTTCAGCGCGCACCTGTCCACACTGTAATCGCAGTGCATTCTGTGGGGCAGGTGCAAGACGTAGGGGAGGTGGATGGTGTGTGGATGTTGCAACAAGTTAAACATGGCGGAAATGCGCTGCGATTCGTTTGCGCGTGTGTGTGTGTGAAAAGCATGAGAGATACATTAGGTGGCATAAAAGACCGGCTTATTGACATGACAATAAAATGCTCAACAATCAAAATAATGCAAGATTTACTGCAAAAATATTGAAAAGCAGAGGAAGACGCCGAAAAGAAAAGCCAAGACCGGCGGCAGGTACAAAAAGTGCATTGGAAATGCACAATAAAATACAAAAACAGAAACAACAAAAACAAAATGCGCATAAAAAAAGGTGAGCAGCGAAAATTTGCAGTAATTTGAGATTACGTTTGGCATTATGAGCGTTGAGGCAGCCACACAGCCCGCCGCATGCCCCAAGGCCCCAAGGCGAAACCGTTGCCAACTTTTACTGTGGCGACAGCAGAAACTCAAAAGAGTCGCCACCAGGCAGAGGCTGGTGGCTGCTGCTGGAGACAGTAGACGCCAGCGTGGCACAAAAGCCGCAGCTGTTAATGAATGGCAATGGCTTTGTTGGTAATGGAGTGTTGGCCATAATGCCACGGCTATGGCTATGGCTATGGCAATGGTTATGGCCATGCCGCTGCCAACATGGTAAAGGCGACGATGATGACGACGACGACGACGACGACGTCGACGTTGACACTGTGCAGATAAGCTAGATAAGAAAAGTCCAAGCTGTCGAACTCATCGGCTCCTTTTGGGGGGATGCAGCTCAGCAGCGAAGCAATTAGCCATGACCAACGTTCGGGCTAATTCAATGCCTAATGCCACGTTATTAAGCGTAATAATATAATAAAAGCTGCTAGTGAAAGGCAGCTGTAAATATATATAGTTTGTTATATAAAAAAGAATAGATGAGCACCCCTTTAGAAAGTTCCAATTGAATTTAAGAGTTTTCAAAAACTAGGAAAAACGAGGACAACAATTATATCTCACATTTATATATGCAATAAATGTTTTTAAAGGAAAAACTTATCTAAAAGAAAACCGAAGACCAAAGTTTTGGAGTTTGAAGTGCAGAAAGATCATTTAAGATCTTGTCCTGCCTTTTCACACATGGATTATGTAGCAGAGAGGGGTGTGTGTGTGTGAGAGGAGAACGTAAGAGCCAAGGGCTAAAACCAAAGCTAATGTTGTCTGCTTGTGGGCAAATATTTGTCTTTGATTTAAGCCGTAGTTGGACTTGGACGGCAACTCCCTTTGAGCAATGGCCATTGTCTTGACCGTTTGGTTATTTTCACCAGCGCATGGTCATCTCTTTTTGTGGCAAGTAAAAGAGGGGGGGGAGGCAATGCCAAAATGACATGCAAGACAGAAATCATGATTTGTTGGCCGACTCGCCGAGTCTCCGGACTTCGGGTCTCGGGTCTCGGATACCGGGTCTCGTTTACAGCTGCGCCTTTAGCGTCAACAATGAAATTGTCAAGTGTTGACAAATAAATTTGAGGATTCGAGAAGATTTACTTATGCTAATGAAAGACACTTGTCACAAATATCCACACATAAATCTCGCCATCTCACTCGCACAGCGTCTCACTCACTCCTTAAGCCCATATCCATGCGGCATCTTCTTTAAGTGCGGGCCGTTTGTCGACAACGTTGCCTTGCATAAATATGCACATCAAAGCCCCGAGTTGAAGCTGAGACTGGTGCTGCAGCTGGAGCTGAAGCTGGAGCTGGAGCTGGAGCCGGAGCTGGAGCTGATACTAGCCTGGAGACGGCCAGTTCTTGTGCAAAATAGCAAAAGTACCGTAACAAATTGCCAAGTTAAAGAATTTGACGAGAGATGCAAAATGAGCGGGAAAGAGTTGTTCGTGGAATGGGCTTGAAAATGGAAATGGGTGTTGGGACAGTCATAGAACATGCGCTACGAATACCCACATAAATATTTATGAATTTTCAGGGATTTAGTTGTTGTAAAATGGAAAATAAAAAGAAGGTACAAATTTGTCTCGAACCTTGGAGTTTGGGATACCGACTTAACTTCCTGTATCTTAGCCATTTAGTTTCGTATATACGTATGTATCTATAGCCTCGGCTAGTTACGCTGCTCTTTAAGATTTCTTAAGATTTCACACGCTCATCAATTGACGCCTATATTGAATTAAAAATCCTTTTACCAGGTAACAACATTGTCTGCAGGTGGCGTGTAATAAAAGCAGCGCCAACATTGTAAAGTACTGAAGAACCTCCATCTGCATGTAGCTGTGAATTCAGCTAGATAAAACAATAAATCTCTAAAATATAACCGCTAAATTGCACTCACTCACTCTCTGTCCCTTACTCGCGCGCTCTCGCTCTCTCACTCGCACGCTAGGGCCGACACTGAGTGTCGGCAGCATAATTGAGTAATTAAGCAAAATGCGCTCGCAACATAACGAAACCTGTTTGCACTCGGCGCACTCAACGCACGGACGGGCAAACAGGTTTTTGAGTGAAATGGAACGGTGTGAATTGAAACCAACACGAAAACCAACCAGACTGGTTGGCTAACAGTTCGGTTCGATTGCAACTGGTTGCATTCGCTTCGGTTGGAGCCGCAACACTTCGGTTGCCCGCTGAGTGACAAACATTCGCTGAGTGCATCAAAATCCAACAGACCGCTTGAGTGAAACAACGCGCTGCGTTTCGAGTCAGTTGATTTTAGGCGCTCGTACGACAAAATTCGGCGCGGCCGCTCGTTTTGTTCTTTCGCCTTTCGTTCGTCTTTCGCACATGACGAGAAATTCGCAAAATTCGCCAAACAACAAATTAAATAATAATACAAATTAAAAACAACAAAAAAAAAAAACGCCAACAACCAAAATTGATCGGAAATTAACAAAAGTAAATTATATTTATATAATATATTAATTTTATGTTGTGTGTTGTGCCTAAAAGTGCCTCTCGCTCTAGCTGCCTCTAGTAACAAATTGCATTTACAGTTAAAATTAAATTACACACACACACTCATAGATTTAGAATTGATAAAGTGCCAAAGCTAAGGTTTGTGCAACAAATTGTTGCACTTCTACATCAGTGCAAATTGATAATACACAACAAAGTGCAAAAAATAAAATTCAATAAAATTAGTATATAAATGCATATTGTTTAAAAATCTTCTCGGCTATAGAAAGTTGTGCACACAGCAAAAAGTTCGCTCAGCTCGCAGTGACGCCTGCGCAGCTGCAAATTCTAATTGGATATTTTTTGCAAGCCGGAAACGGAACCGACTGCACGCCATTTGTAAAAAACTCACGCAAATAGAGGCTAGAACAAGGTAAAATGCCGTTAATTGAATGAAAACTTTGCATACATAAGATTGCTGCATAAATACTTCAACTGTAATTAGCCGCAAAAAGCTGCCAAAAATAATGTCACTCAAAACCAACCAAAAGCAACAACAACAACAACAACAGCTTTGAGCGACACTTTGACATTATTTGCAGTTGAGCTTTGTTTTGTTTGGTTTTGTTTTGCTTTGCTTATCTAGTCATGTATCTGTTGTAGCCTGGTTTTATAATATCCATGATTAAATTTGACAGTTGACAACTTTTCTCGTTGTCTGCTTCCATTTGTCTGTTTGTGTGCGTGTGTGTGTGTGTGCGTGTGTTTGTGCGTGTGTTTGTATTAATGTTTATGTTTCTGTGCATTTTGTATAAATTGACAATTCAACTGGCGTTTTACATGCCGCTCAACACACACAAACACACGCACACCAAGCTATCGACATTGACCCAATGTGCGTGTGTGTGTGCGTGTGTGAACGCTTTACAAGCTACTTAATGTTGGCATAATAATATATACATAATATAATATGTACAATAGCCGAAGCGGCAACAAAATGACAACACATTAGGCCCATTTTACAAGGGCGTGACTTTATAGCTTGGCCTTTCTTTGTTTTTGTTTTATATTATTTTTTGTGCAAACTTTAAAACAGTTGAAAAGTCATAGAAAGTCGACAGTTCGGCATAGTCCGGTGTCAGGTGACTTTTTCTATTTGCTACTTTTTTGTCTTTCTTTAAAAAAGCTAACGAAGTCAACAGTTAACAAAACTTGAGCTCAATATTTTTAGTTATATGTTGTTTAGCATTTTTTTTTATTTTAGTTTGTTTTGTGAGTCCACTTTTTATTAAAGTAGCATGTTTAAGTACAAATGCATAAAGTTGTTCAGCTGGAAATTTACAAAATGTTCTTATTCAAATAGACATGCGTATGTTCTTTATTGTTTTAAGATCGTAAATTGATATATATGATATATGTACATGCAATTTATGATATAGGGGAATTTGTATGAAACCCTTTCTTGTTTTCTAAGATATCTTTCCCAAACCTGCAGCTTAAAGTTTCAGTACGATCTCAAAGTATAGCCACATATCAACATCGGACTACCATATCATATAGCCGATATAAGAACGATCGAAAAGTAGGTTCTTGTATCGAAAATGCAAATCTTATCAATATCGCACTATTGTGTTATAGCTGTTTTTAATGGTCCAATATCCCTTTTTCCAAATGATGTCATCAAATTCAGCATTTTAAGTTCAGAACATTTTTAAGGTTTTATAAATTGATAATTTTTGTTTTTATAAAAAATGATCATTTTCCCATAAAAATTATATATATTTTGTAGTCTGCATATAGTTAGAAGATTTAATTTTTAATTAATGACTGTGAACGCTAGCATTTTAAATTGCCTCAAGTCCAAATATAATTTGATTTGCAAAAAAAAATATAATTTTCCCATTATCGCATGCATTTTATGTTTTTATTAAATACTAATAATACTATTCATAGTAATTAAAAGGCCAATTTCAAGCATTGTTGTTTAAGGGTAATTGAGACTATAATAAAAAAGTGAATTATAATAACATCGAATTTTTAGAAGTTCCCAAATCCGAGCTTTACTAACATGGTATATTTCTGGTAGCTGTCGATTATTTAATTAAAAGATTAGTCAAAACTTTTCGCACAGCTGCGAAATCCAAGCCAGCATCCTATTACGTCTTTAATATAATCGCATCATAATAATAGTGTCATGAAGTGAGCTTGACCGCATATCACATGCATATTAATTAGATACTGTTCTGGCCTTGTTACAGTTCGGCAGAACACATTACAGCCAAACAGCCGATAATAACTGGCAATCAGTGAGACTGAGCCACAGAGCCAGGGGGAGATAGTGTAATGTGGCAATGGACACGTGCCAATTAGCATTAAGCCAAATGTTGCACAAAGTTAAGCAAAGAACTATATGAAATTGACTTTTAGCCAGCTGCAAGCACATTAAGTATACGCAACGTGCCCGACCAAAAGTTTCAATTAGTTGGCAAAACTCGAGTCAATTAACAGCTAGTCAATAGCAATAGCATCGAGAACTTGCCACGTTAATACGAATACAAACAGATATATGTAAATGTATATAAATGAGCCAGCTCAGCAGCAAATAGATAACAAATGCCAATAGAAATCTCTAATTAAAAGCTTGACAATAGTTGCAGCCAGACACAGCAGCAGCAGCAACAGCAGTAGCAGCAACAGTCTCTGTTGCAGCAACCACTAAGCACCCCAATGAGCCAGACATCAAGATCTCTGGCAAAACAAAGGTGTCTGGCTGCAAGAGTGTGTCTGAGTGTGTGTGTGTGTGATTGTCTCTCTAACTGGGAAGCCGGAGTTGAAGTACCTAACAAGGCGACAACGATACGGCTGCTTATCAAAGCCCACCCTTGCCCCCGCTTTGTCTTATTTCATTCATGAATGTTTTGTTTTTTTAAATTCGCTCACATGTGTTTGAGGACTGCACAGAATCCCCCCAGCTCAGACTAAGGGGGGATATACACACAGTGAGGAAAAAAAAAAGAAGGGTGTCTCAAGTTCAAGTGCAGCTTGTGAAGGCTTCCTTCCGTTGCACTGGCCCCGTCTAGACGTGGCAGACACTGCCCCAGACTAAACAGAGTTCAAGACGTCACAAGAAGTGGGAATCAACTTTGTCGCAAAAGCAAAGAGAAAGAAATGTTGGCAATTGCCGTTTGCCGGCCGATTTGAATAAACATTAGACAGCGGGCCCCAGAAAGAGACGACGACAGTCTGTGTGACAGAGCCAGTAAAGAGCCGGCAAAGAGTGAGAATTATAATGGCGTTGTGTTCATAAATTAGCTGAACTCCGGCACCAAAGCAGCACAAGAAAGAGCCGACCCAAAGGCAGTTTTATCATCTAAATAAATAAGAATGTGTATACATACATATATATAGATAGATCTACATATGTGTAAACTATGGCCACAGTCTATAGACAGAGACATCAACGGAGTTCGTTTATAAAGCGGCTAATTTGAATTAAACGAGTCCAATAGCAGACGCAGCCGCAGCCGCAGCCCGTGCCCCCTGCTCAACTTTGTGGCAGCTTAAGAGCTTAACGCTGGCTGCAAAAAATACAAAAAGATAGAAGTAGAAGCAGAATGAGAGGCAGTAACATAGCTGGCTCTATGATTGGGCCCCGTCTGCTCATATGCCGCGTACGTGTTGCAAATAACATTTTGTGAATAATCTAAATCTAAAAATTTGTCAGACGGAAGTCGCCAGCAGCTAACAAAACAGCGCCAAGTTCGTGCGCTTTGGGCATAGGCTTACAAAAGAGCTAAGAGCCATGCTCTAAAGGGCGAATCGGTAGAGATTGTTTTTTACATTATTTCTGGTATAGCATTATCTTATCAAGCTAGCTGCCGCAGCTGGCCTCGTGCTGCTTTTTATGTAATGTTTAATATGTTGCACTTGCTGCCAAAACCAAAAAAACACAATTAGCAAAAGTTTTTGCGGAAAATCAAAGTTGTGCCAAAAGAACAGCTCTGTCTATTAGTTTGTTGATTTGAGCACGTTTTAGCTGTGCCCAAACTAAGATACAATTGCTTTCGCCTTGTGTCATATGCGACATTTATCTGTGTTTGCTTTCCCACAGTCTTTGCAGCTAATCACAGACTATGTAAATTGCTTGCGGAGGGTATTCTAGGTTTTACACGAAGTATGTAACGCATAGAAGAAGGAAAGTAAATACATATTCCTGATCTGAATTGATATAGCCCGATTCTGATACTACGTAAACTAGTCTCACAGTTATAAGGCTACAATCATATAACTTCTTATATGTGCCTCTTTTTGTTGCTGGCAGTATGCCAGAATATCATATAGCTCTCTCTAGGAAGAGGAATGTCTGAAAATGTGCCTTTTTCAAGCTATCTATCTTGACCAAACTCAACCATAAGCTATATACAAGGGCATTTAATCTTCGACATGTCGCCCTTTCTTATTTTTTATCTAATCTAAACTGGGAACGATGCGACACATGTGAGTATAATATAAACTTTACATACATATGTAATTTAGTTATGGCCCAGGCAGCAGGCAGCAGACCATGGCCAAAGCTTTACAGGCTTCAGCAAGAATGAGGGGCAGATAGAAGGAGAGACGCCAACTCCAACGACTTTAATATGGGCTGATGATGAGCTCTAATTTTGAAATTATACCAAATTATTGCCGGCTGTAGAAATAAAAGAACTGAAGAACTTTGGAGCTAGCGAGCTGGATCTCAAGTGGTTGTCAGTTGGGTGTTCAGCTTCAGCTTCAGATTCAGTTTCAGCTTCGTTTTCGGTTTCGGTTTCAGTTGCGTTGTCTTAACTTCAAATTGTCGCTGCCTGTTGTTGCTCTCGTTGTTGTTGCCGCTTGCCATATAACAAGTTAATTTTCATGTAAATTTCTGTTTTGGGCCCGGCTGGCTGGCTGCCTTTGAAGCCAACAACAACAAGAGCAACCGGTTAACATAATCACTTAATTTGCTGATTGTGTGCGTGGCTCGTTTTCGGATCGTAATCGTGGGCGCACGTATGGGAAATGGAAATGGGCAACAGTGAAAAATATTTGAATCTAAATCGGCATCTAAAACGTCTCAGTTCCCAAAAGTGTCAATATTATTAAGTGATGATGTTCAATATGTTCTCAAGTCTGATAAACGAGCTGTGGCTCGATAAAAAGCAACACAAAAAAAATAACAATAATTGATGACAACAAAAGAGCTGCAAACGTAACTTGAGCCAATAGACTGGAAGAAGCAGAAACAATAATAAAAAAATATGAAGTAAGCCAGAATGCGGCACTCTCTAAGCCCAGTTGATAAATTGTGTGTGCGTGTGTGTGTGTGTGTGTGTGTGTTTATATTTATGTAGCTACCAGAAAATAATTTACCAAAAACTAAAAACCAGCAGCAGCCGCAGCCGCAGCAAGGGCAAAAAATGTGTAGAATAAATAACAAACTTGCTAAAAACAAAGAATACAAAATAACAGCGAAGAAAAAAAAAACAGAAAAAAAATTGGCAAACAAACACACACAAAACAAGCGCAACAAAAAAGTCATTCAACAAAGCAACAAATCAACAATAAAAACAAAAAATTAAAACAAATGCTGAGTTATTAGCACGCCAAACGCTGGCAGCGACGCCGACGTCGGCGTGGGCAGCGCCCGTCGCGGCGCGTCAGTTGAGTCGGGGCGGGGGTGTGCGGGCGTGCGGGCGGCGGGCGGTCGGTCGGTTGGTCTTGCGTTTTGTTTTTGCTTGCCTTTTGTTTTTGTTTTTGTTTTCATTTTGTGCTGCTTATTCATGGCAGTCACAACAAAAACAAACATCCAAAACAACAACAACAACAACAACATTAAGTGGAAAGCTTGCAGAAATAGCAACACGTGAAAACCGCAACGAAAAGAAATGTGCAGCAGCAAAAATAAAAAATAAAAACCCAGCACAAAAAAAAATCTTCTGAAAATGACGAAAATAAAAACTAAAATGCAGCCCCACTCACCCAGAACATAAAGTTGCAACAACATTGGCCCACGTTGCGCGGGTCGCTTCAGAAGTTTTGAATAGGAAGGTTAAATGTTATGAACATAAACCAAAAGCTAGCAGGGTGTGGGGAGAAAGTTAAAGCTTGCAGTCCCTGATTTTGGTCAAGACTTCTTGAAGTGAAGAGCTTATAAGCGCTAGAGACACTAAATCTGAAATGTAGGTTCTCGTATGCATAGTATAAGAAAATAAGATTAGATATTATATATAAGTAAATAACAAAGAATGTATTGAGAAATAGTTTGTTTAAAGTTGTTGGAAATGGTTTTCTTTTACTCTGAATGTAATCAAATAGCTTAGAACTTCTCGAATAGCCCTCTGTTTGAATGTCTGGCCGGCTGTCTGCGGCCGTGTTTGTGTAACCATGCATTTATGATGATTTTAAGCTTGCAAGCATCATCAGGCCAAGACCCAAGCAGGCCAGGCAGCCCAAGCAGCCGGGCAGAGCCAGGCAGGCCAAGTGTACGGATCCGGCGAGCATTAAAGCAGCTTTGCCTATAAATAAAACCGAAAGGCAACAATAGCAGGCGGCGGCAACTGGTGGAGAGGGGTGAGGATTGGGCATGTTGCAAGGCACACAGGGAACACACATGCGAATGCATCAAATGTTGCACTGAATCTGAGGCACAGACGAAGACTGTGGCAGCCGAAGCTGCAGCCGCAGCAACAGCAACTGCAACAGACACGCAGCAAAAACAACGCAAAATAATAATACAAATAACTATAGATGCATAGATAGGAGCGATAGTTAGATGGACGAGGAACGAAGGATGTGCATGGGGATACAGCTGGGGCAGCAGCCGTTGGCAACGTCGTCATCATTATCATCTGCGTTGTTGTTGTTGTTGTTGCTTGACCAACGCGAGGCCGTTGCCATAATTGTTTAGTTAGCGTCGAACAGCCAAAGCTCCCGCCCTAGCCTTGGCCCACCTGAGCAGTTGTTGCTGCTGCCGCTGCTGCCGCTGCTGCTGCAGCTCTTTTGTGCAGTCATGTGCAGCCAAGTCAATAAGCGGCTGGCAAACGCCAACGCCAAAGCCGAGCAACTTACTCCCTTTTCAGCCCAGGGCCAGGGCCAGGCTCTGGCTCTAGCTGTGGCTCTGGCTCTGGCTCAGAGCTGCGAGCTGAGCTCTGGCTAAAACCTGATTATGAGTGGCCCCAACTGTTTGTAGGCTACATGTTGTGTATTCTAACACGCTGCGGATGGCGTCCACGTCGTCGACGTCGTCGTCGTCGTCGTCGTCGTCGTCTTCGTCTTCGGATCTGGGCAAACAAAATGCGTCCTTAATGCAAACATGCAGCAGGCAGCAAGCAGCAGCTTCCTTTGAAGTTGCTTATGCTAGGGGGGGAAAAACTGCGAGGCTGTTGCATGTGCGTACAAAACTTTAAACAGGAATTTTAACAACTTGCTTTGTACTTTTGCTTGTTGCTCGAACAACAACGAACAACAACAGCCAGAGCAACAACATCCAACATACAACAGCAACAGCAATAGCAACAACAAAAACAACATTAACTGATTTATAAAGAAAATTTCTATGCGTCGCTGGCAGAGCCCAAAAAGGAAATGCATGTTGAGGCCGCGAACGTAGACGGGCTGAGCCGCTCGAGCTGCCTGCGCGCCGGTTGATCCCAGGTGAGCGCGCTGCTGCTCGCGGCCTCGGCCGTCGCGTCTGCATGCCAAACAACGTGCCAACATTGACGGCGACCAGCGCTGCCAATTAGAAGATTTCATATTTTTTTGTTTTGTTTGCCACAATACAATTCAATTAGACGGCAGCAGTGGCAAACAACACGGTAAGGTCAAAGGTTGTTGTCGCATACGTCACAGCAAAAAAGAATGAGTAATAGACCATGTAGCATTAGCATGGGACAAGTTGCATAGCAAGCAGCTACAAGAATCCTAAGCTGTAATAGCAAGCAGTTCTTTGTAGGCTGTCTCAAAAGTCATTCGTTTCATAGCGTTCAGCTAGACCGTTTCAGAACATTCAATAGACACAAAAGTTACCGTTAATATCTGAAGAAATGTGTGTATATACATATATATACCGCGGATCCTTTGTCAAGTTCATATTTTTAATATTTGCAAGCTCCTAAAACTTACCAGTCATTAACTTTCCTTAATTAAACATAAACAAAGTTTGTTTTGTTTACAAGCTTACACAATATTATCCTAATATCATGATAAAATACAAACTTGTGACCTAGTTAAACATATTTTATAGCTGTCCATAGGGTTTTATAATATTTTAATGCCTCACAGCCGACTGTTGTTATTGCTAATTAAATATTATAGCCTCATTGTCTCATGCTGAGTTTTATAGCTTGCTGCTGCATACACTCTTATATCTCATTAGTTGCATAGCATTGAAGCGCTTTACGAGCCATAATCCATCATGAGGCATCAAATTTTGTCATACTTATCAACGAGTTGAGGTCAAAGTTAAAACTGACGGCACATCAAAGGCCAACGTCAGCTGTTGCTTGTAATACATATATAATGCGATGTATAAACGAACTAAAGACAGCTGGGGCCAGACAGACATGCCACAATGGCAGCGGCAGCATGTTGCATTATCGCGATAATTAACATAAGCTTAAATGCTGCCCCCAGCGATGATGCCGAATTGCCAGCTGGGCCGCAGCTGCCCCGTCGGGTGGTCAGCGTATCAGTTTTTAGCTTAAAAAACAAAAATTTAAAACCTTATATCTGGCCATTAAAATTGCTTCTTGCAGCAAACATTTTAATTATGGATGCGAAATACGCACGCAAGAAAATTATGTATACGAACAACATACATATAACAAGGTCAGGGCTAAAACTTGGCTAAACTGTTGTCTTTTGGTGCTATTAAAATTGCATTACAAGCTACCAATTTGTTGCTTCAGCTTTGAAAAGTTGTTGTTATTGCTTTTAGGTTTGCATTTTTGACAGCTGTTCCACATTTTGTAGCATCTACATCAAAGTCACGTCGCGAATGTTACACATTTCACATAATTGTTGATGTTGAGAGCCGAGTGTCTCGCCAAAAAGTGTTTGCTCAATCGTTTTTGCCATTGAGTTGTTAAGCTATCGAATGCAAAGAGTCTTCTCAAGTGATGACACATCAAGGTGCGTTACCGAATCGTGATTAAAAAAATTGATCATCTTTTACTTGGCAAGTGAAGGTAGCGCATATATAAAATGAAGTAGCTAGCGAGTGCAAAGATATGACAGCTAAGACGTTTGGGAGCCAGATCGGAAGGCTTAAAAACTAGAGCAAGTTTCGGGCAGGGCTTGGAAAGCGTTTTTTCAGTGTAATTGAGCATAGATAGCCGTTAGATCTGATTCCACATTCGGATTGATTTAGTATATGAATCGTTTAAATATTCGGAGTGTTTCAGTATTCGGAGTGGTTTCGTATTCAAAGTGGTAAAATATTCGGTGTTTTTTTATTATTCGGAGTTAGACATTAACCTGGACATTCGGAGTGTTTTAACATTCGGAGGAGTGCGACATCTAAATTCTTTCAATATCCACAATTGCTTCACATATTTATATAGAATGGTTAAACTTTTAAACCTCTGTAAACGATATTCGGAGTGTTAAGACAAAATTACATTTAGTTTCCAAGCAATAAGCATTGTCATTAGCAAAGCAAGCCGCGCTTACATAACAGGCAGCTTTTGTTTACCCACTCGTTACATTCACAATTATCTTACGAGCTGTCACATTCGTGCTTAACTACAACAGTACCAACAATAAATAATAAACAATAAACATACCAATAAATGACATCAGTTTTAGGTCTTAAAAATAAATGGAAAGAACCAACAACAACGACTGCAACCGCTTGACAGGCGACAGCAGCAGTAAAAAAAGCAAAACAATAAAAACAATCAAAAGCAAAAAGGCCAATCGCAGTGCAGTTCGTGGCTGGGCCACTGCCCATTGCCCATTGATCGTAGAGCCCCCAGAGCCCCAAAGCCTCAGCGCCGTTGTCCAAGACACCTGTGCGCTCCAATCTGTGAGCGAAACGTGTTCGCACGCCAGCGACGGCGTCGTCGGCGTGACGCCAACAATAGGCAGACAACATGACCTTTCTATATGGGCGCACACACGCACAAACACACAGACACTCAGATATACATTTATATATATACCTGTACATATCAGACTTTGTTAAGGCTATGACGACGACCCCCAAAGTAACACACACCCACCCAAAAGACTCCACACGAACTGCGCGCATTCGTCAGGCAATGCAGTAGGAAACTATAGGCCGGGCGCGGTTTGGACGGAGGGGAGGGTTACGTACGCTTCTGAGGACAGGGCCCCATTGCCATGCTCATCAAATTCTCGCATGTTGCCTGTCAAACCGCAGTGACAAACACACGCACATAACCAGGCGATGTTGTTGTTGTGGCATCTGCAGCTGCGCCCTGCCTGCCTGGCTGCCTGGCTGCCACATTGGCTGCAATTCCTTTGAAAAATTCCACCAGTTGCAGTTGCAACGTTGGCGCAGCTCTTGTTTGTTTTTGCGCGCCTAGCCATAATGTTTTTATGATGACCCACGGCTCAGCAGCCGCCACAGCTGCGCCCCCTTTTGCCATCCCGCTCTCTCATGACACTGCTCCTTAATCCGCTCTGTGCCGCAAGTTGTCTTTATTTTTACTTACTTGCTACTTGCCGCAATTAGCTGCACTGTCCCACAACTTTAGCTATTCTTGGCGCAGCAATGACTTATGTTGCAGCTTCCCAGAGACCCCGCCAGACACATTGGCATGGCATAAAATTTAATTGAAAAAATAAAAATATGAAAAAGAAAAACAATTTTACTCAGCGAACGCGAAAAAATGCAATGAAATTTGAGCATCGATTGTGGGTCAGCGTCAGCTCATACCCATCGACAGCTGCCCCCAAAAAACAGGCTCTGATGGCCACTTAGCCAAGCAGCCACAGCCGCAGCAGCTGCAGTCGCTTCACCAGGTAGTTCAGCTTAGCCGGAGCGCAATCCATTTCAATTGCCACGACGCGTTTAAGATTACGCAACCGATTAGCCAGGCAGCTGGAAAATGCCGCACGCGTCTGCTGCTGTGCCCCAAGAGGCAGAGCAGCCTCCATGCGCCATGCCGCAAACTTGTTTATTAGATGCTTCTCAGAAAAATAGGAGCAATCAGCAGCACGTGCTCGAAAAAACAATAAAAAGTAGCCTCTCATAGCCTTGTCGCCAATGGTCTTGACTTTGCCAAAAATCCCCCAAAAAGAAAAAAAAGACTAAGCAAGCGAAATTATAAGTCAGATACCAAACAATAATTAAAAATCAATGTTACAAAAATTTGTCATTGCCAACGTTGCGAAATCTTGAAACGCGGCCAACAAAATTTCATTAACTTTTGCGATTTTCAAAGACTCAGCAAGAATATTTGCGCCTCAAAAATTGTTGCAACAAACAAAAAAAAGTGAATTGTAATTTATTAATCAGTGCACAAGACGGGAAGTTGTCAATAGAAATGCATCTGGCAAAAGTAAAGAGAGAGTGCGAGAGGGGGTAGAGGCCTAGCAGGTGAGAGGGAGAGCTAGATAACTTTAGATTCGAGGTGTGGGTGGCAGCTGCTGCAATCAACTCGAGATGCAGACGCAGCGCAAACAAAATGCAAAAGCTAACAAGTAAGAAAATTAGAGTTCAGCAGAGTACACAAGAAAATACCCTACACATTAGGGAATGCAACACAATTCAAATTAAAAGGACGCACAAGAAAAATAAAGTAAGAGAATTATGGATGGAAAACAAAAATAGAGAAAAAGAAACATTTAACGCCATAGATGATTGGACGACTTACTTTACTTCATGAGAATCACATAGAGGGGCAATTTTTAAAAACTATTTTTAAACATCTTCATACATGTTATAAATGTATTTCTCTATAGAAAGTATATGTCCATTGGCTATGAATTCGATTGAACAGAACGTCCTCATAAAGTCTTTGCACTGGGAAATTAAATCGACTTTTTGTGGTGAGGGAAAGTAGATTAAATTTTGCAAAAATTATTTATATTAAAATTCCAGACTCAAATGTAAACATCAGACAAGTTGCCGCGTGAACAAAGCTTAGCGCATCTCCGTAATCCCTTTTTGCATAGGGTATAAAAAGCTAAAACTGCAATTACACACACGCACACATGCACAAATATTTGTTGTGTTTGTGTGTGTGCTGTAGTCAAAGTTGACTCTTGACGCATTTTTAAGCGCTCCCTGGAACTGCCTCAGCTTGCGTCGCGCCGCGTCGCCTATGTGAGTAGTGTGGGAAAAGTGGGCGTGTCCAATGGGCATTAAACGGTATTTCAACTTTTGCTCAAGCTGCTTTTGTATGGCTGTTGCAGTTGCCGTTGCTGTTTCTGTTGCTGTTGCCGTTGATTTCATTTCAGTTTGTTGTTTTTGCTGCAATTAATTGACGAGCGACCCAAAACAGAGAAAAAAGCTTAAATAAAAGAGACGCACAGAATCTAAAAGTAAGACAAACAAACGGCCAACAGATAAACAGAGACGTCATCGCTGTTGCCCGCCAGCAATTGGATGAAGGGGGTAAGGGGGTGGGCGGGGTGTTGCGTTTGGGGCATGGTGCTGTTCGGGGTCGACGTCATCATGTGAACTTGTCTGGACTGCCGAGCGTATCCATATCCTGTGCGCTTGTCATTAATGGGGGCCCCCCTAATCAACTCAACTCAACGGAGCTCGACTCGACTCCAGCCCAGTCATGGCTGCGACGCGCTATGTCCACACACATCTTCATCATTTACTTGGCGGCGTCGGCGGCGGCGGCCTGGCAAATTGATTCATTAGTCAAAGTGACTCTTATTTAGTAAATAAGCCAGAGCGAATGTCTGTTGGCGACTAATGGTTCCATCGAAGGATCGTCATTTGCATTCCCTTATTTTTGCTTTGACCAGCTGCAGTTGCTCTGCAATCTCTCTGTGAGATTTGCGCTTAAGCGTTGCGAGTCATTTATCAAATTGCATTTGATTTGTTAATTAAATTTTCTATTTATGCTTATTAAGGCCGGCTCGAGCATGTCGTGCCCGACTATCAAATGCTAAGCACACGCCCAGTTATGGCTAATACCATGGCAGCAACCGGTTTGTGGCCAATCTGGTTGGGGGCTTTCAGCTTAGGCTTTTTGCCTTTTGGTCTCCCACTGTTATCAACAAATGGGCCGCTTGCCGCTTAGCCGTTTGTGTCACATTCTGTGTTTATTAGCCGGTTCCATTCAGAAACGGCCATATTTATGTTAACAGAAACTATTTTTATTACCTACAACTTTAATGACAAATAAATGTTCATATTAGCGCGTTGCGAATCACGGTTATGGGCTGGCGGGGTGCCGGACCGGCAACAGCTTTTGGCCAGGCCGAAAAACTTGTTAACCCTTTTGCGGTGTCGTCAGCGCCAAATAGGCAAACGCAATCCACAAAAAAATAAACCAAACCTCACACTCCCACGCAACGGGCGTTCATTGGCCACTTGGCTTGGTTTTGTTGGCCAATTCCCAGGCGTTGGTTATGCTTGGCCAACAACATCAGTTAACGGCTGCACCCTACGCATTTATGGTAAAAACGCAAAATATTTGGCCATCTCTTTGCTGAGATTGCGCCGACTGGCGACTAATGACTGCATCGACAGCCAATTGGCAGCAGGAAAAAACTAATTAGCGGACCATGTTTGTGGCATTGTAAGAGAAAGTCTGCGAAATGCGACACGCTATGAGGGGCTGCCTAGCAAATAGATATAAGTATGGTTGATATTTCTGGCGAATAACTGTCTCAGCTAGCTCGTTTTTATAGGTAAGACTGGCAAATAACTCGTTCTCAGGTGTTACTCAAACACATATATCACATTTATTTATAAATACTTATGTGAAACTGCATTTACCCAAAAATTAACAAATTTTCATCCAGTAATACGAGGGAGGAAATACTCTTGTAAAGCGGGTTAGAGTAATAACAGAATAATCAAAGAGTAAAAAATGAAAGAGACAGAAAAAAAGGGCGAAAAAGATAGAAAAAGCATGCAAACTTGGCAGGATTACTTTACATCATGAGAATCGCATAGAAGACAATGCACAAAGATAATTTATATTATTAATTTCGCATTGAACTAATGAGAATCGCATAGAAAGGACCTAATATGCAAAGCTGCCTTCTAGTTAACTCTAGCCTTAACACTTTTACTTTCCACATCCACAACTGTCTCTATCGACGTGCACACTGTTCAGTATCGGCATATGTAATCTATATGCATATATCGACAGTAACAGCAACAAAAACAAATTTAGTTGAGAGGCGGCACCCATCGAGTGTCACCTTTTGCGGTTCTCAGCGTCCGCTGTCAGTTGTAATTTTATACGATCAGCTTTCGATTTGGCGAAGCCTGAGGTTAAAAATTAACATGGCCAACCGGCGATAAGTACAGATTGGTATTGGGGCACAGCCAGCAGCCCCGACTCTCAGCTCTCGGCTCAATGTAATTTTGTGGTTTTGGCACCAAAAAAAAAAAAATAAAATAAAAAGCGGCAACAAAAAAAAATGCGCTTTGAGTGCAATTGATACGCTTGGGCAGAGGACAACGAACGGACGATGAGGTGGACTCCGATTCGAATTTGGATTCGATTGTCAAAGCCAATTGCGAGGCAGCCGTATGGGCCATGTAAATGCCAAGCTGTGTGTGTGCGTGTTGTGTGTGTATGTTGTGTCTTTGCAGTTGCCTGCGGCTGTTTTGCTTCTGCCTCGTGTGCCCTACACTCTTGCGTCTTGCCGCTTTATGCGATATGAATTACACAAGTTTCCTGGCAGCGTTTTATATACGTTTTCCTCTTTATTATTATGCAGCTGTGGTGTGCATGTGTGAGTGTGTGCATGTGTCGTTGTTATAATATAATAATTAAACGAATTGCCAAAGTGTGTGCGCAACAGACGCGCCTCGTTCGTCAAGCCCCTTCAACTGCCTGGTATTATGAGTTAGAGATGGGAGACATATCAAAAACTAGCAGCTAACAAAACTGGAAAAACATTCGTTTTATGCTATGTGGCTTATGGTAGCTCGTCTGGCCATAGATTGAAATTAGATCTTTAAAATGTCCACAGAACATTTCAAAATATATCAACTAGACGTTACATTATAGTCATAAAATTCTTTTGTATTAACTTGGTGAATTCTAACAAGTTTCTAGTCAAATTTCTTGCAATTGATCAGCTTTGTTTGGCATATTTTGGTTATGCCTCACGCTCCCATCTCTAGCGTGAGCTGATATTCCCAGCAGGCAGCATAAAACAGGCCCAGTTTTAATATGTTCCTTCGTTCGTCTGTTGTCGAAAAAAGGGTTTAAATTTTTATTTTTGCTGCTTTTATTTGTTTTTTACACTCGAGGTGTCAATTTCAACGCCCTTCTTTTGTTTGCGACTACAAGTAAACGAGTCTGTAGAATTGCATTGTATATGGCTACGAGTATTCCTATATACGTTTATATATAATACATATATATATGAATATTACCCTCGTTTTTAATTTCTGCCAAATTATGCAAAACACTTTGCCCTGCGATACACTAAGAAGGGTTAGGGCATACACGCATACTATACACTGAGAAAAATGTGTTAGGCTGAATCTGTTTTCCAGCCTCTTTGGTGGGCGTGCAACAAAAAACTCTATAAATATTGTCGGCGTGTTGGGCTGCCACACCCACAAGCGGAGGCATACACACGCACGCACACACACACACACACACACACACACACTTACACACGCCTACAAAATGTTTAACATAAATATTTGCAAATTTTCTCGAACAACGGCGTCGAATTAAAACACATGCATATAAAACCCGATATAAATTGCCTTTGACTTCTGGCAAAGAACCGTTGGTGAGCCAGTGGTAGGAGTGTGGCGCAACCAAGGGGCAGACTGCTCTGTGGGGCGTTGAAAATCATCACCTCATCCTTTAGCTGTGCCAGCTCTCACATGTGTGCGATGGATGCGTCTCTGGGTACACTCCTCGGCGTGGCATAGCCAAGTTCTTTTTTGGGGTGTGTACTTGAAATGGGTTCTGCACAACAGCTAGCGAATTCATGGGCACGGGTAGATGGGGGGCTGCCCACATGGGCGGAGGTGGATGTGGGCGTGGCAGCTGGCATATACACATATATGTATAAATCAAATTTGCATGTGCTTGATGCAGCTGACAACTCAATAAAATGTCGCTATTTTAATTTTTGCCTTGATGTCGTCACACGCATGTGACAAGTTGCAGTTGCATGTTGCATGTTGAATGCTGATGTGTTTATTGCTATTAAGCATTACTTTTTATGAGTTTAATACCAGGAATATGCAACACAAAACATGCCATTATCGGATATAAAAGCGAATATTACGGTTAGCAGTTGTGTTGGCACATTAAAAAAAAAACGAAATGTTTGTGCCAGCGTTTAATTAAGTATAATTAAATATTTTATTTTTATGCTGTGGGGATTTTCAGGAGCTATTTAGGTAACGACAAGGCTCGACCAGAACGTAGAATATGCACATAAAGACATTTAACCATATAGAACCCATGCTTATTAATTTAAACCAATCTCCACCTCAAACAGTTCCCTAAGCGTACAATACTAAAGCTTAAAACCCAATTGTTATCAATTTAACCCTTTTTTTCAGTCAATTCTCTTAAGAGCCTCCTCTTCACAGATACTATCCAAACAGTTCACATACTCATATGACTACGTGTTGACAACAAAATTAATTCAAATTAGCAGGCTACAAGTTGCAAGTTCGAGAGACCCAACCAAGGTTAACTGAATTTCAACAACTTTCGCTTGGCGTGTTGCGTGTTGCAAATTTACCAGCTGCTGCTGCTGCTGCTGCACAGGGCCAACAAAGGAGCGCTCAATTTGCAACTGCAGCAAATTAAACTAGCAACTTGTGGCAACTACTCACTTAGGCTACAAGTAAGTCTTGTACATGCATCTGCACAGGCAGCAGTAATTGCTGTTATCCTGCCCCCACTGGGGCGCCCCAACTTTGTCCAGACACTGCATAATATAATTATCGAATGCGTTTTTTATGAGCTGCCGACATAATTGGTCTGATTGGAAGATGATCTTTGCGTGACTGCCGCTGCTTTCCAGATTCTGGCCCACTACTCTACAACAGTTTTGTAGCTGGTGAGTTGTTTTGGGCGCCGGCAGCTCTCAAAGAGTCAACAAACGCTTCTGTCGACCATTTTGAAGTGAGACATTAATCTCAGTTAGGTTTATCTTTGATGCATAATAAATGAGACGCTTTTAGTTTCAGCGTTTGCCGGCTAAAAGCAGCTATTTATTAATGCTCAAAATGAGCTGGCCACGAGGCCCGGACGCCTGCAACAGCCCGACCACCACGACGGCGATCTTATTAACCCAGTTTCCTCAGAGTTTCCAAAAAAAAAAACAAACAAAAAAAATAAATCAACTCAAGGAAAACACTTTTTTTCCGTGTTTGCGTTTTGTTTTTCCTTTTTTTTTTTTGTTTGTCGCTAAGAAACTTTTGCTTTGTGCCAATAAAAAGAAAATCTGCACAAAGTAAACTCGGGCAAAATTGCAATCACTTTGGTATGGTAACAGAGCAAGGCTACGGGTTCGGGCCCGGGCCCGGGTCTGGGTCTGCGGGGGGAAGCGCTGTGTAAACAGCTGCCAGCATCAATCTTCTAATGCGTTCAAAATTTTGCGCTGTTGCTGCAATTTTATTGCCAACACGAGGGAGAGCAAGATACATCCATGGTGTTTACTTTTGGTGTGCGAACTTCTCTTTTTTTGAATACCCTAACAAAAGTTGTGTTGGGTTTGTAGAAAGAAGTTTTAGATGCCAGAAAAAGCTACTAAAATTATTTATATCTTTGAAAACTACGTAACGGAAGTGGACTAAGATAAAAAGAACATTTAGTCAAAGAGATCATGTATATGAGCCTCTCAATATAATGTACTCAGCTGTAGATACAATATGTATCTGTCAGATACATTTGCTTAGGGCATTTGATATTCGTGTTAGGTTGGCATAATACTTTTTTGTGCTCCGCTTGGACTGCCAAAAAAAACCCCTGCTTTGCCTGTGCCACATTTGAGCCGAATTGACTTGTTGTCACGCCCCCAGATCCGGCGGCGGCCTTTCAGCCCCCCGATGGCAGCGACATGCAAATTTATGAAAGCCGCTTTGGCCTGTGTTTCTTATGATTACTTTTTATTATGATTTTCTTTTTTTTTTCTACTTGTTTTTTGTTTTTCGGTTTCTTGCTCGTATATTAACTTTTGCTGGTTTTTTGTTTTTGGTTTCTGGCTGCCGTCGGCGCTGCTCGGACACGCCACAAAGCCAAGTGGAAGAGCTGGATCTTGTTTTCGTGCGCGGTACGTTGTTAATAATTCGCTCGCATTACGCGCGATCCCGAAGGAAGATGTCGTCTTAATGACTTCATTAATATTGAGTAAAACACAGTGAGACACAGGCTCCGCCGTGTTGCACAAAGTGCAGCCAATGCGAACGCAACGAATTCGCGCTCAATTGCCAAATCCGAGTGGCAGCCACGAAATGCTTCAGTTGCGCCACGTTTTCCGTTCAACGTTCAACGTTCTGCGTCTCTTGTTCTTTCTCTTGTTATACCCTTGTAGAAGGTATTCTAATTTTGTCACGAGATGTGTGCGTCATAAAGAAGGAGTCGTTCAGGGCCCTCTATAAAGTGTATACATTCTTGATGGGCATGAAGAAGTCGAATCGATATAACTATGACCTTGTCATCCCGCCCAGCTGTCTACTTCTAGGCAAACAAGCCTCCGGTTTAAATATATTGTCATGAAACATTGCACATGTCCGATTTACTATTGCACGCAATATGACAGAATCGTAGGGATCGAACAACTTTATTATATAGTTACCATATCAATTATCAGTCGAATATTAAATTCGTGAATGATAAGCTTTTAATTAAAAAAAAACGACTAAACTTGACATCTTATCAGACTTATCATGCCTCTTAAAAATTAGCCAAATCTTTTTAACATCGGAATACTTCATCATATAGAAGAACTTTATGGATGGGTTGCTCGAAAAATGAACGTTTCTATAATATCTTTTTGTCTTTCAATAATCTAGGCACAATAGTTAACAACTAAATCTCTTTAAGGGTATTTAAACTGCATCGAATCGACAATGGAAGTTCTCTCTTGTTAATATTGCTGATGTTGCTCAACAACAGTTGTTGTTGTTGTTGTTATTTCCGCTGCGCAACCGTTTACAGCACACGTTTATGAGCGTATCTTAGCTGCATCTGAGGACCAGCCAACGGGCAAGAGGCAGCAGGCAACGGGCAACAAGCCTCAAGTTGGCGTAATTAAAATTAATTTGAAACCTAAACGGTTAATTTAATAAAAATGCATTAGGCTAGGAAGTGGCTCTTTCAAATTATACACGTAGCCAAAGTTAATGATGTGAGCTGCCAACGTAGCCGTCTTTTATATTAATTATATTAATTAAGGATTGCAATCTGATAAACGCACAGCGTGTTACAAAAGTAACTTAGCGAAAAGCTGAATGTTGAAGGTGGCAAGCACATGTGGGAGAGAGTGGGCGTCAACTAACTGAATAGAGCCAAGAAGGCATTGTGTGTAGCTATAACGTTAAAAATTAACGTGCTAAGGGAACGAAGTTAAGTTAAGCATTATATAAAAATTAAAGAATATATAACAAGTATATAGAAAGTATACTGTAATTATATATATTTAGAGTTATGGGATTTCAAAACCAGTTTTGTATGACTTAAGAAAATCAAATAAAATTGCTCGAACTATAATTCCTCTCATACTTACGTTTACCTTAAAAGCATATCTAGTTAAGTTATAAAATAAAAAGATTTTTATTTTTAATCATCATTATTTTCTACGCCAGCTGTAAATTGGCATAAAGTGAGAATGATCGCGACCATACTTGAAATCACTTTCTCAACCAAGCCACAAATCCCATTAAGCTGTCCCAGATCCAAGCGGTTATCTGAACTGCCAAAACTATTAACAACAGCTCGCCGCTGTGGGCCTGCCAATGTAGGTTGTTCGCACCGCCCCAGAGTTGGGCAGCGGGTCGGCTGAATTAACTGCGGCTCTGGGCGTTAAATACAGGCTGCAGTTTCTATAAATCAGGCATATTTCTCAACACCTTTTTTATATATATATATAGTTTTTTTTCTGCTGAGCGGCGTTTCGAACCGCTCATTAAAAACCATTAAGCAGAATATTCAGCTGTGAAAAATTATGGCGTAAATGATACCCTAGCGCGAATAGAGCGCGACAATAAACGATCGAGCGGGGGCAGGGCTTGCTGTTACGGCGGGGGCAGGGGTACTGTTTGGGGGGAGGCAGGTCTGTGGCTGCGGCCTGGAGGCCGTTGCTGTTGAGGCCCCGAGTTGAGCTCGCAATTTACCTAAACGCGTTTCGAAGTTAACTCGGTTTCTGTGTCATTTTCTTGTCTGCAAGTCGAGTTGAGCGTCAAATAAATTTTCGTCTACGTAAAAACAACAGCGAAATGGAAAACAACAACAACAACTCCGACAACAACTACAACTACAAGAACTGCAAAAATATGTCTAAAACTATTCCCCATGCGGTTGTGTAGACGTTGCGTTCCTTGAGGCTTGTTTGTTGCCAACTTTTTTTTTTTTTGGTTTTTGTTTTCGTTTCTTTTTGCAACGAACATTTGCAACAATTTGTTATTGGCCATTTAAGCCGTTTGTTGTTCTTGTTGTTTGTCGGTTTGCTGCCTGGTGTTGGCCATTGGCGCTGCGCACCAGAAATCTGTTGAGTGTTAATGACATTTTTATGTTTTAACGCTTGAAAAGCTGCACCACCGACTACCATTTGGTGGCCTGGCCCCGTCTTTGGCCTCTGTGCGCTGTGCACTCAAATGGGAATGGGAAAGCAAGTCCAATTGAAATAGCCGCTTCAGCTCCAACTCTGGCTCTATCTCTTTAGGCCAGGGTTCTGGAAATGCTCCGTTTCTGTATGCTCTGACGTTTGAAATGTTGCAAATGTTGCCGACTCGCTTGAGTTATTGACTGCTCGTGAATTGGAGGATGGAGGAAGCTGTATGTGTTTCAAGGGAGAAATGGCAGGTGACTGTGGCTAATATGTGAAAGGTGGGGCAAAGGTTTATTGAGTTTTCGACAAGTGGATTTCGTTAAATAAAAAAAAGTTTTCAGAAAAACTTTTAGAAATTATGGAAAATCAAAGAAAATGTACATCTTGTTACTCAAAGATAGAGAGTTGGAGAGTAAATACCGAGATTGCATTTCTTTCCCCTCTAAGCATCGCCTTTCAATGTTATTACCTTGAATAAGAGTAGAAATAAGATTTCGGGTGAGAATCGCATAGAAGAGCGGTTCACATTTAAAGTGTAAAGAGTATTTTCTGCTAAGGCTTATTTCCTGGTTCCTTAATTCTCGATTAATCTTGCGTTCTTCTCACTCGCTATTCCATTCTCTCTCTCTCTCTCTTTTCTCTTACTCTTTTTTCCCTCTTGCTCCCTGCCTCTTGTCTCTCTCAATTTAATTCAATTCACGGTCGAAACTTGTGTCAACATTAATTAATTTTCTGCGCACATTTGCAAAACTTTTGAGCAGCTAATTGGATTTTGGATGCAACCAACAACAACAAAATCAACTGAAACCCAGCAGCAAAAACCGAACACAAAGAAACTAAAACAAATTCGCGTGCAACCGCGCACTAATAACTACAACTGAGACAACCCCCATTGGAGGACAGCACAAAAAAACAAAAAAAAACATAAACAAAATAAAATAAAATAAAATAAATAATCCACAGCAAGTTTCCTGCAGCTCCTTTACGCCGCGGAGCCAAGTTTTTTAAGCGGCAAAAAAAGGAAATGCTCCTATTAAATGTGTTTTATTTGGTGTGTGCGCAGTGTGTGTGTGTGTATACTGTGTGTGTCTGCTTGTTGCGCACCCGCATTTCTGTTTTTTTTTTTGTTATTGTGCATATTCCTTTGTTTCAGGCTTCACTGGCGCTGAAATTTCGCAAATGTTTTCTTTTGGCCATTTCGTTGGCGGCTTTGGCTGCCATTTTAATGATTTACGTCGCTTAAACGAATTTCATTTCGGGCAGGTGGCCCGGCTGCTGACGGCAGTCGTGGCAGGGGCAGGCGCTGTGGCAGTGGCAATGGCTGTGGCAGCCGCCCGTCAGAACAACTGTTTGTTGACTTGCAGGCTACGCTGGCCCGGCTCGGTGCAGGCTTAAGTGCGTGTGTGGGTGGCCGCAGCCGGCGCACAATTTACCCAAGTGCAACGACTTCTCATGCGCTTCCTGTGTGACGCCACTTCCTGCCTTCCCGCTGCCCTAACAATGCCAAAAAAACCGGGCCCGAACTAATAACACTTAACTGCGCCAAGCCGAAAGCTAAGCGTTAATTATGGCAAACTTTTCCGTGCCGGCTAAAGTGTTTCCCATAAGACACACAAAAGCTGCCAGCTACTGAACTTTGGCTGCACTGCGCCCCCAGCCCCCTCGCTCAGCCGGCGACTTTACAGACTCCTCCGGAGCAAATGCATGTCGCTACATATCAACAAAGGATGCAGTTGCCTAGGCTCGGCTAGACTCCGGCACGGACTACACTCTTGTTGTTTTTTTCGTCGTTCTTTTTTTTTTTTTTGTGCTGTTTTTTGTTGGTTTTGCAGACTTCAGTCAATGCACTCTCTATGACGACGTCGTCTGACTGCACAAAATGAAAAAGTTTCGAAATAAATGCTGAAATCCAAGGCCCAAAAGAAAAACTTGAAAAAAAATAAACTGCAGTGGAAATTAAGCTAAAAATAAACGACTAGCGCATGCTCTGTACTAAAATGCAATAAAAGTGAGAACTAGTTTAAGCTAGTGCTAATAAGAAAATGAAATTAATAGAGAAAGAAGTAAACAAACGTTTAAAAGTTAGGTTGGTTAATTTATTCATTTTCTTAGCGTTCTGCTAAGCCCTATCCTAAACACTGTGTACAGGGTATAAGTGCAGCAGCCCCCTCTTCAAACACAAAAAAAAAATAGAAAAAGAGCTCGTTGCATTTTTGTAGAGGGCAAAAAAAAATTATTAACGCCTGTTGGATATGCCACAGGACGATGTCTGCGCCGACTCCAGCTCCAGCTTCAGCCTCAGCTTCAGCTTCGTTCCTGGCTCTGGCTACTGTGCACACACTTTTCGTCATGTTGTTGTTGTTCTCGTTGCATGTTTTATTTTTTGTTTTTGTTTTTGTTTTTTTTTTTTGGTGCATTTGCCTGCAGCAGAGCTTTGGTTGCAAAATGCATCTAGGCAAAAAACAACAGCAAACATGTCGCAGTCGCAGCCAGCGGCTGGAGGAGTTGGCGGAACGGAGTTCGGAGCTTGGGGTAGTAGGCGTAGCTACATGACTGGCAGTCGACGGGCAGCTGCTGCCCCTGCGCCCCCTGCCTGCCCCCTCCACGGTCATTAGGCGCTGTTGCACTTGGCTCCTGCTTGCACTTCAGCCTGCCAGGCAGTCGGATTTGGGCCTGCATCCTGAGCAGGCTCGTCATTGCCGCCGTCGGCGGACGTTACGTGTCTCAGGCAGTTGCAAATTACGCTCTCAGACTCAATTGTCTTGCGCTTTGGAGACTTGCAGGCCCCCAAAAGCAAAAACAACAACAATGCCTGCATTTAACGCAATCTTTTGCTGGCTAGACAGACAGCCACAGACGGTCACAGACGGTCACAGACTTGGAGACCAGCTCCAACTCCGAATCAAATTGCATTGCAGACGTTCCCTCGAGGTGCTGGGGGCGTGGCGCGGTGCCAGAAGCGTCGCGTCATCGTCGCGACATGCACTTCAAAATTGTTGTATATGTTCATTAGAATGTGTTCGTGATGGTGCTTGAACGCCCTGAAGTAGGCAACACTTTTCGAGTGTTTGATTCCTGCTTTTTATTAATTTAACAAAATTTTCGGTACAGTTGCGTATAAGCGATATTCACAGAGCGCGCAGAAATATGCAAATATATTTGACATTAAAAATTCAGATTATTTTATTTAGGGCTTAAAGTTTAAAGAGAAAGAAACTACCCAAAAAACTGATTTTACGTATAAAATTCTCATGCAAGCTATATTATTTTTGTAAAATTCAACTAATACTTATATATTTCTGTTTTTGCCATTTCAGAACTCGTTCATGTATTTATATTGAGGTACGTAAAAACCAAACCCGTCATTTGAATTTAATGTGGTATGTAAAGAACCAACATTCAAAACTGTTCAGAGCTGAAAGCAGCTTACACTTTATGCCCAGACAAAAACAACCTGCATATGAAATATCCAAAAAATAAATGATAATAAAAAAATCAAATAAAATCATAAATGAATCTATTATGACAAGTGCGTGGGCTAGGCACAGCGTTTCAACTGCTGCTGGCTGTCCAAATTATGTGAAGTGTGTTTAAAGCGGGTTCGGGAACTCATCAAAATCACCATCATCATGTCAAACGGCAGCAGCAACAAACGACAAGAAAATGAAAAGAAAAAAAAGCTAACGATAAAATTAACAACAGACCCAAACAAAAGCGCCAAACATCAGCAAAAAGGGCCGGGCCCGAAGGTAGTTAAAACTACACAATGCTTCCCCAAAAACGGCAGCTCTGTGTCTTATTAGAGAAATAAATGTGGCAGCAACGGCTGTGATTGACAACTATGTTGAAATATCAAATTAAAATTTCATAAATAGAGGGAAAATAAAAGTTAAGCGGCTTTATAATAAGGTAATTGCCATGGCTATTAGGCAGGGGCGTGGATGTATACAAAAAAAAAAGCCGCTAGATCTTTGGCTTAGATTGAAGGTCAATGACAACACGTAATTGATTATTAACCGGCAATATCCATAGACAAACCTCAGCTCGTAATGAAAAATTGAAAAAACATGTTTTAATTTCATGCTTAAGATATCGTATTAGTAGCGGAATTTTAATTGCCACTATCTATATGTATATATCTTAAACCAGCCTTGGCAACACACACAGCACCGACCACAGCTCGTGAACTAGAAAAAAACATAAAACTGCAATATCTTTGGCTGGCCATACGAGTTCCTGCCCATATGACGTATATTGTTATTGGGAGTGCGCGCGCGCCCGCCTTATCGTAGGTGCCACATAAGTAACACTGCCGCATTTGCTGCTGCCGCCTGCAGGCCAAACAATTTTCACACCAATGCAATATAATATATGTTTTGCTTTTCTTTTTGTTTTGTTTCTTTTTTTTACCAATCTACGTTTGGTAAAAACCAATCACTGGCTGCAACTTCCATTGGGTACGAAAAGGTGCTGCTGAGCTGCTGCACTGGGAGCGTCGTTTCAGATCTTACATGTGGTCGAGGAAATTATTTTTTGATAGTCTTCGAAGAACAAGTGTGGTCTTAGACAAGTGTGGGAGTTTAAGATAGAGTCACCATTTGAATACTGCTATGAAATAATTTATCTTGAATCAAAACATATTGCCTAAATCTTATAAATATTGTTCTCATATATTACTGCCATTCTACAAGCTGTGAACTATACATAAAACTGACTTGCCAATTTAAAATATTCGATCTTAGGTGAAAATCACATAAATTATAGAATAAAACGAGAAACTAGGGATATCTTTGGCACACCGAAGATTTAATTCCCTGGTAGACATTTGCAGATATGTGAGAACAGTGAAGCTCGTAAATGATGATTTTGATAAAAATTTATTGAGAACATTGACCATCTAAGAATTAACTCTTCATGCGAAAGTTTCTTTGACAGCTATATGATATAGTGGTCCGATGTTGATAAGATTATGCATATAAACGAAAGGCATAGAAACACTAATAGATGCAGAATTTTGTCAAGATAGATTGATAAACAAAAAAGATTTCCATACAATAACCAACTATTTGACCGATCGTTCCAATGACAGATTTATGATATAGTGAACCGATCCGGCCAGTTCCGACATATGTACTGCTACAAAGTATCAAGACGATAGCTTTAAAGTTGAGAGACTAGTATAGTAGACTAGTAGCATAAAAACAAGCAGACGAACAGAGCGACATGGCTCTATCAACTCGGCTGTTGAAGCTGATCTAGGGAATATATTCTTTATGGGGCCAGAGATGTCTCCTTCTATGCGTTACACATCGCATGTTCAAATTATAATACTCTATACAAGGGCATACAAAATAACCCACACACTTAAAAATGAAAACAAAATCACACTTTTATCAATCTTAACCAATCTTAACTTGTTCTATTCGATCTTGAGATAAAAACACATTCCATTCTGATTCGACTATCTTGTAAATCATAAATCTTAACACATAGACAAACAGTTATAATTAATGTTTCAGCGCACAGAATTCAATAATTAAGTGTCTCTCAGACAGGCGGCAAGTTTCTCAAATTTGTAGCTACACATATGGTCACCACCATTATTAATAGATTTTTTATTCAAATTATTATCTATTTATTTCTTTATTTATTTTTTTTTTTGTATATTTGTTTAGATAAGATGTGTTTGAATAGGCAACTATATTAATGGAGTAGCCCTAGAGCTTAGCTATAATAGCAGCTGAGTTTGTTTATTCTCAAGTTTTCTCTTGCTGACTTTACTTTTATGAAAATCTTTTATTATCTCAAACGTTAATTTGATATTTTTTTATGAGTCATCTTTGAGTCGTACAGGAAATCGCGTGGCCGTAAATCAATAAATGTAGAAAATCTATTTAAAGTGCGATTTCTACAGTTTACACATGTGCATATTCATAAGGCTGCCCGGTTGGGTTGAGGAGGTGCCTGCCCAGCTCGCTAGATGCCAGATAATTATCAGTTCCATTGCCGACCGCAAGCTGTGCAGAATTTTTAGTTTACGAGCATATAAATGTAATTGGATGCGCAAAAATAGTGGTAGATAGCCCAGACGAGTGTGTTTATAAATTTAACAGAGTCTCTCTGTCAGCTTTTGCCTGTCATTTTGTGTGCAGTTCCCCAGCAATTTGCAACGCCAGCAGCAGCAGCAGCAGCAGCAGCGGCTGGAGCAGCGGCTGGAGCAGTGCGCATGGGCAAAGGCAAAACGTGTCATCATCGATTACGCAGAGCCAGAGCAGGCAGCTTCTAGCTGCAGGCAGCAGTCAGGAGCAGTAGCAGTAGGCAGAAGCAGAAGCAGCAGCAGCAGCAGCAGTTGTCGGCTTGGACAAACAAGTTGCTGTTGTTCCTGGTGCTGCTGCTGCTGCTGCTACTATCGCTTTGTATTATCGCTGCAGTAAGGATGATGACGCCGGCAATGGCAATCCCCCGGGCGCGTAACTCAAAGCGACAACACTTGACACTAATTAATACATACGCACCATGCACCATGCACGTTGAACATTGCCGCTGCCGCTGCCGCTGCCTTGCCGTTTCCATGCCCAGCTGCCACCCACTCGGCATGTCGACGCGCTCGTCGCATTTCAATCAAGTCCACGTCAGTCAGTCAGCCAGTTCAGTCAGTCACCGTTGAGATTTAGTCGTGATAAAGTTGTATGAAAGTGTTGCAGCTTGCAACTTGCAGCTCGCCGCTTTAACACACGCACACACACACACTCAGTTGAGTGCCTAACTGGCACAAGAGGGGTTGGCAGGGGAGTAACTACTGTTGTGTGCTATTGTGCCGGTCGCTGTTGATGCTTATCAGTGTGTCGCCTCCGTTAGCTTGGCTTAGTTTCAACACGCAGACAGGTTAGCTGATAATATGCATTTACCGTTGCATTTCCTAGGTACCAAAGTCGGAAAATTTGTCGTACATGTGCAACTTATAAATGCCAATAAAAAGGTGAATCATTTGTCTAGATTTTGCTTGATATTGAGTTGGAATTTCTACGGAATAACATGTTTACATAAAACACTACCGAAATATTTCAATAAATTTCCTTTATGCTATATTTTATCTTACATCTTTTCACTTTGTAATAACTTAAGTTCACAAATGAACTCTCAAATTGCGGAAATTCTATACCCACAGCGGAACTTAATAAATTGACAGGATATTGTGATTGCCAGTCAATAATTAGTTATAGAAATACAACAATAAACTTGCATAAATAATTATAATAAATGCCAATAAAACGCAAATCTGTCATATTATGCGCAAATATGTAAATTTGATTTGGCCGGTTTTGGAATTTTCTCTGTTATTAGGCAGCATGCCGCATATTGTTTGACGCTCATTAAAAGTCAATTAAAAGGGTTCGTGACGTTCAGACGGGTTGAACATTTAGATATGTTCGGCTGGTCTGGTCAATCAGTCATATTCATATCCATATCAAAGCAAGCGAAACGTGGGTTCACACAATGATCGATGAAGTTGCGCTGGTTGGACTTTGACGCTGGTTGCCGAAATCGAAATCGAAAACGTAATCGGAAATGGAAATCGGTAACGAAGTTAAAGTTTTTCAATTGATAACAATGGCAACTGCGGCACAAAATGGCATTAATTTTCGGCTCTTTAAAGACAACTTTGACACCGAATGTTGAATAAACGCTTAATTAACACTCAATAGCGCGGCTAATGCCAATGGGGCCAGCGGGGCAATGGACAGCGGCGGGAGGGACGCGGTAAATTGCGGCAATTGAAGGCGCGACGAATGCAACTCAAAAGACCCCCAACAACAACAACAACAACAACAACAGCAATGGCAACCAAAATAAAAATCAGCAGACAAAAATTAAAGTTTTAAAAGTAAACAACGCAAATTGACATTTTGCCTCTCGACAAGGCAGACAGCCAGAAAATGTTTGTGCAACGTGGGGCAAGCCCAGCAGGTCGCCAATCGAAAATGACAGTTGCAGTTATTTTTCTGCTTTTTTTTTTGTTATTTTATTTTATTTTGTTCGACAATCGGTTTGAAATCACACAAATCTCAGGCAAAGTCACTAAATGACTAACTTTGTTCGACGTTTTGGTGTTGCGGTGTTCGACATGCGGCATTGAATGTTGAATGTTGCATGTTGCATGTTTGACTATTGACTGTTGGACGTTGGCCAATTGGCCAAGGCGGAAAGTGAAAAGCTGCCATAAGCAAACCGTTCGCGCAACACCTGAGGGCAAGGAGTTGCAGTTGCGTCATGCTGCAAGCAAAACAGCCGCTGCGGCAGCAACTGTTGCTGCCGCTGCCGCTGCCACTGCTGCTGCTGCCGAGTGTGTGTGTGTGTGGGTGCACGAGCAATCGATGATCGCGTTGAAATCTGCTCGCATGTAACGTTTAAATTTGTTGAAATCAGCGTTGGAAAGTCTTCAGCTGTGGCAGGGGTAAGGCGAAGAGGTGGGGCGTAGCTGCTAGAGTTGCAAGTTGCCTGTTGCAAGTTGCCTGTTGCTAGTTGCCTGGTGGTGCATTTCGGCTTTTCATGCCTTTTTGAGCAAACAAGAGTTGCACGATTTTCTTGTAATTTTCCGCTGTTTGGCTTTTAAAGCCAGGCTTAAAGCGACAATCCCCCTCCTCCCTAACAGTCCACCCCCTGAACCAAGTGCAGGCCATATAAATCTACAATGTTTGTTTAATTTCGTGTGCTTATTCGGCGCGTTTTTTGTTTTAATTTGTCTGCAAAAAATTGGCTAACCAAAAAAAAGTAAACAACAAAAATAAAAGGAAACAAAACGAAATTTGGCTAATTGTGTGGCGATCATTGCTCATTACGGCTCATTATTGTCTTGTTGTTGTTGCTTGTAAGTTAGCTGTTTGTTGTTGTTGTTGTTGCTGTTGTTGTTGGCGGGGTGGTGCAACTTACAGGTTCTTGTGTTGTGTTGTTTCTTTACCCCCGTTTTATTGTCATTGATCTTGTACCAAGATTAGCATAGATATTGTTTTCTATTTGTGATTAGATGTCTGAGCACGATTTTGTCTTCGCCCAGGCAAAATGGGTATTTGGAATTGAGGATTGGAATGTCTGCTATGTGGCTAGCACTTAAGCAAACGTTAACAAGTTGACAATACCTGTGCATAAAAGATGTTGCTTCTTAAAAGCCTATAAAAAACCTCCTGAGTAGCCACTAACTTTAAAGCGTATCAAATGTATATCAATTGACAAATGACGCCATCAAATTTTATAGATTTATGGCGTTAAGAAACTTATGTTAAGTAAAATTTCGAGTCGTTAATTGATTAATTTATTGCCAAAACGCGCAGACTCTTCCAATAGCTCATCCTAATATGCCCTCATTTCAAATTCGAACCCAGCAACTAGCAACAAGCTGATATTAAATATAAAGGGTATTTAATCTTCGACGCGTCGAGGTGCCCTTTACTTCTTTTTGTTACTTTTTTCAAGCCCTACTATTGTTTTTTCTTCGATTAAGCATTTAAATAATTCGATTACTAATCAATGGCGCTCATAAAGCTGATGATTAAATGCCAAATAGTATAATCAATAAAAATCCCGCTGTTTATTCCTATTAATTTTTTATTTTTGGCAATTCAAAAACTTTTTGGCATATATATTACAGATCGTAAAATTTAAATCCGAGCGAAACTTGATTTGCAGGCAAACCTAACGAATGTGCGACTTTGATCGGAGGCCCAAATGAATGAATGACAAAAGCCCATAAAGATTTCAGCGGTTTTTCGTATGAGTTTTATGATATTAGGGGCTCTGTTCGTATCGTAAGCCATAAAAAAAAGAACTTGAGCTGAGGTTGGGCGCTTTTTGGGATTTTTATGTGGCGCGTTTCAAATGCTTGGCCATTGTTTTGAATGGCCAAAAGTAAATAAAATCAAATTAAGCAGGCAGAGTTGGAAATTTGTTGATTTTGCATATGACAAAGCGCTGGGTAACTTTTTACGACTTTCGCTTTTAATGGCCCCCGGGCCACGTTGGTCTGCTGTAGGTCGTTTCGCCACGAATACAAGCAGCCAATGACTGCGTCTCCGACTCCTTTATGGCCACAGCTATTATGAAATATGAAAACCGCAATGTAAAATGAAGCCGCTGCAAGTTACAAATCTATGCAGCATGCGGCACGGACCAAGGAAAGCGACGACGCCAACCAACTCGATCCAATGAAAACGACGACGACGCCGACGACGACGACGACTGGTGCCACGAAGGCGATACAAATCGAAGCTGGCGATCATCGGAGTGCCAGCAGCTCTGATCATGTTGCACTTTCCTGCTCCAGCATTTCAAATTCAATACTGAGGCTGGCAGCAGGTCTGCGATCCAGCTGATCCAACTGCAGCAACTGCCTGTGGCATAAATGCTCGACATAAAGGGCAAGAGTTCAGCGAGTTGTGACTGTGGCAAATGCTTTGGTATTCGCCACAGTGAAATTGAAGCATCAGCTGAAGCTGTTTGGCATCACGTTGCCTTGCCGGGTTTGGTTTTTAGTGCACAGCTGAACATAATACATACATATAAATATAAATTCAAAAGGCAGCCGGAGTCGGTGTAGTCAAGCAGTTGCTGGAAAATTGAAAGTAATTGTCACCTTTGGAGAGTTTGGCATGGGCATAGAAAGTGTGTGTTGCACACAGAATAAGGTTAAACTGAAGGTAACTCTTGAAAGTGAGGTTAAGCTGATGAAAATTGAGGTTAGAATGTCTAAAATTGAGGTTATCATGAGTGCATGTGTAGGAAATAAAGCAGTTTTATAATTGTTGTATTAATTTTAAAAATAAAAAAAAAAGGTGACAGAGCTTTTGAAAATGGTTTCGCTCACAGCATGTGTACCCACAGATGCTCGCTTGAACATCTTGCGTGATCTCTCTGACAAAGCGTTGCCATGTAGCCGAGTCGATGAGCATGCCACGACCAATTAACTGACTGAAGCCTTATGCAAGTCCCGGCATGCTGCGAATCCAGTTTACGTAGCATTGCTTTCCAAAACGTTGGCCTCTCTAATAAAGACTTAAACAATATCATAGCAGCACCCCCGCAAAGTAGGCCCAGACGCAGAGTCAATCCCTCTTGCCAGTTGCATGCTATCGCATTCGCCTCAAACTCAACATGGCTGTGCACATTTTGCCCAACGGGATGCATGCGAAGCGGCAAGCGTCGTGCATGCAACACTTACAGCAACAAAATTAAACGCAAATCGCAACCAATCACAAAGATTACCCCCACACACACACACACAACACACACACACACAGTCAAAGGAGGCAGCGCCCCCGCTGAAAACTTGTAAATTTACCTTAGGGAGCTGTGTGTATGTGTGTTTGGGGGATGGGGGGCGTCCCGAAGGCGCTTGCATTGGTATTTTAAACACTGGCAAGCGCATAATCAAAACGCTTAAATTATAATAACTTTATTAAGTCTCGACTCTCGGCGAGTGGGCAAAAGTGAATTCGGTGGGAGCAGAGTCAAACACTCACACACACACACTAGCACACACACCCCTCTCGCCTAGGCTAGCTAAACAGGTGTAGTGTAAAGAAAGCAACAACAGCAACAACAACAATTGGCAAGAGCTGGTAACAACTGAAAAGACCCAAACATAAAGGCACAAGGCACAAGCGTTTTGTCTGTTGCCCATTTTTTCGAGTGGTTTTTACTTGGTATACACTACAGCATTGTAGTTGTTCTTGTTTTTGTTATTGTTGTTGTTGTTACCTGCTGCCTGCTGTTTATGATTGTTTTTTCATTTTCTCAAGTGATGAGTAGGATATCTGTCTGTTCGTACAGCTATGGCAACAACTACCACAATAACAACAACAACAATAACAGCAACAAGCTATTTGCGACTCACGACTTTTCATGCAATTTTGAATTTAAAATTCTTCACACACTCTTTTCATTATGTGGCTTCATTCCTGACTACTCTGTGAGCCCCCCCTCCAACCCCTCTACCTTGCCACTCGCCCAATGCCTGTAAAAATGGCCCGCCATCGAAGCCAAGAGGCAGCAAAATAAGATGCTACTCTTGTGGCCATCTTGAAGTGGTTGTTGTAATGGGCAAGCGTATGTTTATATGTGTGCGAGTGTGTGCTAGTTTGTGTGTGTGCATGTGTGTGTGTGGAGGACGCCTCGCAATCACGCGCCATTTACGTTTTTATTGGCGCTGGCGCTGTTAGCAGATCACCGTGGTTAATTGATAAGTTTAGATGGGCTTAAAATCTAGCTAAAACAATTAAAGATATAACTAAAACTGATAATAAACAACAAATAAATAATTAACGTAATTAAAAAATCACTAATTACATATTCGATTTGATCAAATGATATGTGAGCAGATCACAGAAGTCAGTTGGTACGTTGGGATAGGTTTAAACTTTGGTTAGGTTATCATATGATATTTTGACTAATTACGTAATAATAACGTTGAATATATGAATAATATATGAAAAAAATTATATAAGAAATTTGTAATTATTTATTTATTATCATATTTACACAGTAGCATTAGCTCACTTTACAACAATTTATCCCACTGTCGCACACAAATCCATCATTTTATGCCACTGTGCAACAGCGCGCGTGGATTTTGTGTTGGTGTCGTTGGCGATGATGACGATGACGTTGACGATGACTGGGCTGCGTGCCCTGCTCAGTGGCTTAGCCAGCTTGGTACGGATGTGTCTATCTTGGACTGCGATTGCCGCTGCTGCTGCCGCTGCTGCTGCTGCTGCTGCTGATGTTGCTGCCACTACCACTTGGTGGTCCAATTCAACGAATTGACTATAATCAGTCTAGTGGCAAGTACTTTTCGAGTGCCCACTCATGCACTTCTGTGTAGCGTGGCGAGTGCGGAGTAGGTGCAACTGCGGCTGCGGCGTCCAGCTCGGACGGTCGGCGAGTTGCAAGTGGTTTGCTTGCCAGCACCGCTCTCATATGCAAATGTACCTTGCGCCACTCGGTCTAGAAACGTCAGGTACACTCGAAGCGGCTCTCACGAGTGCCGCGACGCACACAAAATTAATTTATTACATACAATGCAACAAATTACACCACTCATTAATATTTAAGCCAAGTTTTGCGTAGCTGGCCCTGTGCGCTGTAACATGTGGAAAGGAGTCTGCTGCCAGCATTCCGCTTGTCCAGGGGCGGTACATGCCCAACGACGTCTCGACTGAGCCACTGCGCTCATACCTAATAAATCTGTAATTTGTAATTAATGTGAAAAATTGCCGCCCGAGACGCCAAACAAGCCTAAATTGTTATTACGGCCACAGTGCAGGTTCAGAGCCCAGTTTCGAGTCCAGTTCCAGTTCCAGTTCATAAAAACCGCACACAACATGTACGCGTGTGTGGTGTGGTGTGTGTGTGTGTGTTTGGTGTGTGTCGCCCTGCCTGTCTGTACGTCGTTTGGTTTGTTGTGGGTCAAAGCCATAACTCTTCGACAAGTTCGGCAGTTCGACAAACACACTGTTGCCTGTGGCCCAAGTCTGGCTTGGCCTGGTCAGCAACTCTTGTTGGCCTACAGGCGGCTCAGATAATGTTCGTGCTGTGTTTCATAAATATAAATTAAGCCACTTGACTAACGCACAGAGCCAACGTATTTAAGACTTGAAAATGTGAAAACTTGGTCAACAGATTTGCCGTATCTCATGTTGCCAAAATATCATTGCGTTAACTATGGCCAACAAAAAAAAAAGCCAACAGAGGCAATCGCTTGGTCGCCTGGCGATGGCATATCGCGCCATTGTCTGCTGAAAGCAACTCATGCGGCGTGATTAATATGGAAGATGGCCAAAACCGATCCATAGCCAACAATTTATGATATATGCGCAGAGCGCTGTGAGCATGTGAAAGAGCAGTGAGAAAACTGTGTGACAACTTAATCAAGAAAACAGCTTAAGAAAAAGCTGCTTGTAATTTAGTACACAATTATTTAGTTGCCAATCTAAGCTGATCTATTAGACATTCGGTTAATAATGCACACATATGGTAATAATTCACATTAATTGGCTAAAGAGAAACACTTAACCTGAATTTGGAAACTGGCTGCCTGTTGTTAACTTGTCCTAATGATTCGGTAATTTGGTCCATTTCTCTGCTTGCTTATAAATATAGCATATGACAAACTTTTGGCCGTAACGAATTCATACAGAAACTGTATCATTCAAATTGATTGTTTTCAGTTTTTCTCCAAGTTTTCATATTTTTATTTTACTTTAACACAATTAACCCATTAAAAACACTTGAAAACGAGCACAAAATGTCTGCATGCATGATTGATAATATTCGAAAGTTAAAAAAAGCACAAGGTATATGTTGCTCTATGGATATTTTGAACAATTGACCGCATTGTAGCCACAAAAAAAAAAATTCGCACTATTGCCCTTTACCCCACCCACCGCTACGATTCGAGGCGGTCAAATTGCTAACCGGTCAGTCACCGAATCAAAACAATTTTTTTTTTTTTTTTTTTTTTTTATCATGCTGGCCAAGAGGTAACGCAGTTGAGTGAGTGATTCAATGGAGCAAAACGTGAGCCAAAGACGTGAGACAACAACAACAATAAGCACCGTTTATATGCCTGATGAGCGGGCGCCTTTGAATACGACCCCAAGATATAACATATTTTTTTGTTCACTTGTGATATTTATTTTTTTTCTCAACGAATCAATCACAATGATTATGATAAATGATTTCGGTTTTTCACTATTTTTCGGCCTGCCATTGTTTGGTAATTTTTTCTGTTTTTTTTTTTTTTGTATTTTATTTTCTTTGATTTTTTGGTATTTTTGCATTATTACGCCGCGTAATGGCCGATCAGCGAGTCGGGTTGTAATTGCCGGCCTATAAATCACAGTGAAAAGATATAATTTCTGTTAGATGATCTCTTCGTCTGACCGTGGTTGATTAGCACATTTGTCCGACTCTGAATGGAGTTTCACTTTTTTTCTATTTACAAGACGTACGAAAATCAAACGAAACGAAAAGCCCCCACGTAATGCTGACCCAATGAACTTTTTAACAGTACTCGCAATTTTTTTTCAAGCTATTTGCTTAACGGTTTCGATTGTGTACTTTTTACAATACTTTGCTTATTTAGTGGGTCTTTGGAGTTTATCGCATTTTTCTAATCTTGTTAAGAAACTTCATTAGTGTCACAAACGGACGCCTTACTTGCATTGATTAATGTGTGTCAGGCGGAAACTTTGGAGCACCAAAACGTGTAACAAGGCGGCTACGGACCACCAGCTCGGTCCCAGCCCCAGCCTCAGCCCAGCCCCAGCCCCAGCCCCAGCCTCAGCCTCAGTTCCAGCAGACCCGGTAGCTTTGGCAGCTGTAGTAGCTGGAAACCTGAACCTGACTCACAAATGCGGCTCTGTTTGCATAGACCACGCCCCTTCCATGTTGGTCGCCTGCAATTTGAGGTCTTTATTGTGCACTTTATTTATAAAGGTGGAAACTGCATCATTAGTTTGCGCTTGGAGCTTAGCATGTGGCTGGGACATGATAACTAAAGAGAGATATATTAAGTTTAATTTGTGAGATAAACTTTAAGAAACGAGAAGCGTTAGAATTAATACTATCTACCACGATTTACTCAATACATATTTTATATTCCGATTCAAAGACTTACAATCTTTAAGATTTAATTGAATAACAAATTATCCACATATTGTTACACAACATTATAAAATATTTACCAAATTAATGGCTCAGCAAAACCCGCCATACAATCCATTTAAAGTCTTCTACAGCCTGAACAATGTCTTTAATGCTATGCAACCCCCCCATACCATATTCATATTTTATGAACTAAACTGCAACTTTTTGTGGAACAACTTTCAAAAAAGTGCTAACAAGCTGCCGGAGTTGGAGCTAAAGTTGTTACTGCTTTTAATTTGACAATATTTGGCAATATTTTAGCTGGTTTTAATAATTTGTGACAAGTTTTTTAATAAATGTGTTCAACTTTGTTTATTTATTTTGTTATTTTCATTTATTTTTATTCGCAGTCTCGACTGCCGGAACACCCAACACGCAATCCATGTGGCTGATGCATTGACACAGCGACGCAGAGACACTTGTCGCCTAGCTGAGTAGCCGCTCGGTGGAGCTGTGAGGAAAATGTTTCCACGGCAGCCGGCTGCAGGCAGCGCGGATATTTATCAGGATGCAACAACAACGCTGCGCTCAGCGTTTCCCAACTCTCGACTGGATTCGCTGGCGGCACATCCAACGCCCGCGAATGAACCTGATCCCAACATGGACAGTCAGCTGGCAGCGCCAGATCCAACTGAATTGGGCGGCGCCAGTGCCGGCTATAATCCGCTGGACGATGACTGGTGGTCCAATGCCATTGAGGTGGACACGTTCGATTCGCCGCTGGCCTTCGATGCCAGCGAGAATGGTCTGTGGAACGGACATTTTGTGCCACCGCCGCCACGTCCACCCTTTCTGGATGAAAGCGTCGCCGCTGACGGCCTGACCACCTGTGATCTATGCACGTGGGCCTGGCAGCGTAATGCCTACTCCCTAGACGGTTCGATAGGTAAGTGCCGATATACCGATATCTTATGCTCTCTCTCTCTCTCGCTCTCTCTCTCTCTCTTAAAGCCCCCCATGAATAATGGGCCCTTTAGCCCCGTATTGTAGTCGCGTTTTTCAATTAAAAACTCAGCCCATCCCCAACTCCTGCAGCAACTCCTCGACAAGACAATACTCGGTATCTGTGCAACGCTAGCCGCGCATCGCCGCACATCGATCGCTGATATCAATTTATCAAACTGATGTTGGGCGTGCGTGGCGCGATTGCTTTTCGGCGCTGTATTTTTCAAGAGCCAAGTCTTTCCGGATCTTGGCCAGGTCTGTGCTGCCTCCTTCTGCTTCACTTGCGTTTGCAAATTTAATTTTGCACATAACTCTTGGTGGCACAGCCTTTGGCTTAGGCGTTCCAAGCCTCGATCCCTGCTGGATTTGCTGCTCTTGCCGCGGCCTATCGCGACCATCGCCAGCTCGAGTCATTTGTCTCTGCGCTTGTAAAATCGCGCAAAAAAAAGTGGGGGGCGAGAAACCTCATTGTAACCTGGCTTAGACGAAACATCATGAAAATATATAAAGCAGTGGGCGTGTGCAGGCGCAGAGCCCGCTGCTGATGATGCAGCTGATGCCGATGATAAAGACTCTGCCTAGACTAGGTTCCATTCGGCTGCTTATAAAGTATTTTCTTTAATTTATTTGAGAAGAAATAAAGTAATAAGCACTGCTGGACTATTTGCAAGGGGTATTGAATTAAAGTTGAAATAGATCTTGTCACAACTAGATAAGTGAAGTGATTTTTATAGGAACGGAAATGCATTTATGGAGGAAAAAAATAAATGAAAGAGACTCTTGGAGAAAATAGACTGAAAGATCCAGCTCTTAAGCTCTAAGCAGCAATGGCAAAGAAAGAACATATTTGAAAATATTGAAATAGTTTAGTTCTAACTAACAAATGTACACATAATTAACATCAGTCACTTTATTTGCCGAATGAATTCATCTGCATAATAATTACACAAAGCACAATCAAAAGTCAACCGTTGAAAACTTGTTAGAATTAACCCGCACATAACCCAAATACCAAATGCACAAAGCGAATACCAAATGACCGTTGGCCAGAGCCACATATGAGAGCATAAGTGGAGTCGAGTTAGGGTTATGGTTGGGAATATGGCATGGCATTTAGCCGTTTGGCGTATTTGATTTCCAGGAATCGCTTTCAGCGCAAATTGAAGTCATTATACAGGAAGGGCTGGGGCTCGAGCCCGACGCAGGAGTAGGAGTAGGAGTAGAAGCCGCTGCAGCTGGCGGCAGAGCCCATTGCCCATTACTCGTGCCCGTTGCCCGGGTTATTAGGCTAATTATAGACTGGGGCAAACATTTCAGTATTTCTCATCATGCGCTCATATGGAACTATATATATGTATATATATTTGTGTGAATATGTATAAATGACTTTATTCATGCCGACTGGGACTGTTTGTCGCGCCGTCGCGTCGTCTGCTGCCGGCGTTTGCCCCAGCCGCAGCCAACGTGTCAACTAATTTGCAACACTCGCCTGGACTGGAGGGGGCAAAACTGGTCAGTTCCCTGGAAATACCTGCGGCGGCGGCGGCGGCTGCTGCTGCTACGTTTGCCTGTGCCATTCGAAGGGAATAATAACAGCAAAAAAAAAAAATTTGACTAATGTCTTAATTTTGTGCCTAGGTGTTTTTGGTAGTTTCGGCCAGAGCAGTCGCTATGCTCCGCTACTCCAAGCCCAGGCCACAGCCACAGCCCGAGTCGTGCCTCGGCTGCAGCGAATGCCATTCACTTCGCTTCATCCGTTGGAGCCCTGGCAAATTGAGTTTTTGCATGTCGTGGCCCATGTCTAGATTTCTGTTTCGTTTTGTTGCCGCTCAAATTGACAGCTGAATAAAATGTTATTATATTTACACCATAATTTGCATGGCAATTAATCAAATGGCATGCAAAATTCTGTCGCTTCGACGGCAACAGCAACGACAACGACAACGACAACAACAACAACAACAGTGCCAAAATGTTTCCCAACAAAATGCTCTTTTTGTTTGCGACACATTTTGGGCGCCCAGGCAATTCCCAGAATTTTTCACAATTCTAACAAAATATCAAAAGGTCGAAACCGCCCGAATGTCTAAATTATGAGCGCAGAGTTTGGAGCCGTAACGAAATTTGCACGGTGCTCGTTAAGCAGTTGGGAACTGGGTTCCATTAGAGATGGGCAAAAAAAAAATAAACGACCAAATAAAAATTTGATTTAAATGTATCCTAACTTGTGCATAGCGTGTAGTATGAAGTATCATAAGATTATAACTTAAGTAAGGCATCATTTGCAGACTAAACCAAGAATTGGGAATCACATTTGAATATATTTTCAACAATCTTTAATAATTTTGAAAGGTTAAACTTTTCTCTGAGCACTCGATACTAATCGGTTAACATACTCATCTCGAAACTCACCTTCACATCTCTCACCTGCAGCGTTACTTGATGGCATATTAAGTTCGCCGCTTGATTATTTGAACGGCATATTTTTGTGTAATTTATGCACCGTCTTGGCTCCTTTTACACCAACCTCTATTAGAATAGGGACTGGGCCTAACAACAGCTTTATGTATATAAAAAAGGGTTAACAATTCGACATTCTGCAAATATTTACAGCAATTTGTAGCACAATAAAAATGTAACAACTTGCCAAAGGAGCCCACAAAAAGGACTCATTTCGGACAACAAATGTTTTACAAAAACAGCAACAAACAATGACAAAGGCAAAAGTCCCGACAGCAGCAGCTGTTAAAGGCAGCTTCGCACCGCCTTTGGCACTTTTGATATTTTTATTGTTGTGGCGAAATACACATAAAATCATATAAATACATTTAAGTTGCTTATAAAGCGCCCACATTTGGGACCAAACTTTGGCTCTGAGCATTGGGGCGTGTGTGGCAAAGACTTAAACAGTTCGTATTTTGTCGACCACCCCCTGGGGTAATAATATCATAAACGGCATAATGCCATTGTCCCGCAAACACCATAAATATTGTAAAGCTATAGACGTAACAATTATTGACAGATTTATGCACACCAAAAGCTATTCAAAGTGCCACTGAATAGCGCTTCAGCCAGATTACCAGTTACAATACTTATGAAAATGGCTAAGCAATTTGGAGAACAGCAGCTGGTGCTCTATTGTATTGGTCGCGTGGTTGGGGTAGTTGCAAGCCGAGACTGTAGGGCAACAATAATAAACGATATTTAAGCATTACCATTATCAGTTTATAGCATACTTTTGAGCTTATCTGCAACGAGCTAAACTTTAAAGCTTTAAAGTACTTTTTATAAAAGATTCACCATTAAGACAAGAATGGAATTTATTCGTTTTTATTTTTCACTTTAAACTAAATCTCAAACCAATCCAAGACACACCAAACCCTAAGGCAAACCATAATTTGACCGAGTTTCATGTACAAATGGTACCCTCAAAGATCCTATATAGACATAGGTCAAAATTTCCCACCCTCATAGCTTGGTCAAAACTCAACCGATTTTTATAAGGTTTGGCCTCTAGCTCAATTTGGCATCTAAATCTGGCAATCTTAGTCTTGTTTTTAGGTTTTGTCCGATTTGCTTCAAACTTATGAGTGTTTTAATTGGCTTACCAATCGGTTTCAATCTCATTTTTACAATCTTCGAGTGAATTCATTTTATAAGTACCAGGGGCAAGGCCCGGGTATACCCGTTAGTATATATGTTTTTTTCAGTAAATTGCAGTTTTCAATTTCAATATATTAATAAAACCGACTCTAAACGAATTAAATCACGGACGAAATAAAATCTCAACTCAAATCTTTCTCTCAGATTCAATTACCGGCATAAATTCGTTCCATTAAAGAAGTATTCAAAATAAATATTATATGGCACATTAAATATAGATATTATATTGGAAACTGTAATTCCTTTGCTGCCCACTTTCGAGAAGCAATTATGATTTTCAACTTTTCCGCATCGTTTATTCCGATACGCCCCATGAACTGCCTGTTCACTGGCAATCGCTCGTTAACGCCTGCCTCTCAGCCAATACTAAGAACAATATAAGACTAATCCGCAGATTATGGAATGTGTACAAAAAACCGCAAGAGCCACAACTTTTTTTCTTGCTGTTATTCTTTTTTTTTTGGTTGCTTTTCTTTCTGGCCAAGTGACGCAACTGTGGAGCCTCTAAAAACGGGCGATGTTTCAAAAGAGAACTATTCAAATTGTAAGCGGAAATGAGTGAATTCTTCTCATGTTTTGTAGCTTTTGCGGATTGTTTTTGTTGCGCTGTGCTCTCACTCGTATAATTGTTGCAACGCACTGCGGCCGGAGGCCATAAAAAAGTAAACATAATACACAGAGTAAACCGAACACAAGGGAGGAACTCCAGGGCAGCCAAGCAGCGAGAAAACTTATTTGCTATTTTCATGGAATTTTCATAATTTCTGCTTCGTTTGTTCATGTTTTTTTTACCACAATTTTTCTTTCTTTTTGTTTTAGCTGTTTTTTTTTTCTATGCGGTATGGTAAAAAGTAAACAAGTTGGGCTCCGAAGATCGAAAAATTATTATTACTGGCAGCGCATTTAGTAAAATATTGCACAGATATTGTTGTTGTTATACGGGGGTGTTGATGCAATGTGCAAGCGAGCGAATGTGTGTGTGCGTGTGTACGTACTGTGAGATGCCAGCATAATATTTTTAACTTTGTTTACATTTTGCATTTTTATTGTGGCGTCGTCAACGTCGACTGCTGCATATTGCGCGCCGCTTTGTTTCTCGTTTAATCAATTAGGGCGAGTCGTGAACGGGCCAGGAAAACGGCGGAGGGAGCAGGGGGAAGTTGCTTGTGGGGCAGCACCAAGGAACCAACTGGACCACACACACACCGAGGCTGCTGCAAAATGCGGGCGCCAGACAGTGCAGAGACAGTGGATAGAGCGTAGGGCCCATTGAATCGGCCAAGGAGGGGTCCCAGTGGCATTTAATAGAATTACTGAAATTGCTGAAATGCTGATTAAAATAGTTTCACTTTTTAATTACAATTTATGCGTTTTTTTTTGCCTGCTCATTTTGTTACCAATTATTGAAGCGATAGGCGCGCTTCTACCCCGCAGGGGCAGCCTACAAAAGACACAAGATCAAAGAGGCATCAAGTAGGAGATGTCAGCAACACGCCACCACAACAACAAATCCGGAGAAACATTGTTTCTCTTTCTCTCTCCGTCTCTCTCTCTCTCTCTCGCTGTCTCTCTGTCGCTGCGGCGGCGACAACATCAAAGGAAATTGTAGACGCAGTTTTCCTGCCCAAACATAAACATACGCTTATAAATGCCGGCTCTATTTGTTTTTGTTATGCCCTTACAGCAGAGGGTATACACAATTTTTCACAAAATATACAATTTAGATCAACATTTAGTTTCGAATAAATAAAATTAGAATTTTCCAATTATACCACAAAAGAAATTGTTTGAAGATTTGTGTTTTTAGAGGGTATACAATCTTCGGCAGCCTGAAGCTTGTTATCATTGCTTAGTTTTCCTTTTTTGTTTTCTGGCACTGGAAAAATTAAAAATCAATTTCTTTCGCTTCTCCCCCAAGCTCATTAGCAGCGCATCAACACAAAAATGTTTTCCGTATTCAAACTTACGAAATTTTGCAGCGAGGCGACAAAATTCTTTGAAATTCTGCCAACGCGCCCCCGATCCATGCGGGAGCTGCTCGAAATTTTAGATAGGGTTGGGGGCGGGCAGTGCGACTGCAAAGTGGGCGTTATTTTTAGTGTTCAAAAATCTAATTTACTAATGAGCCGTGAGCATTCGAAAAATGCACATAAATTTCGCCTAATTGAAAATCCATGCGCGGATAATTATGAGTGTCAGTCAGCATTTAAATCGCGGGCCTGACACAGCCCCTATTTCGTATTTATTTGCTAAGCAAGTTAAAGATATTTTCAATTTACGCCTGAATGTTTGAGATCCGCGCGCCAAGCAGGTGGAAAATAATTCAAGCGGAAAAATGTAAGTGGAAACTGAAAGCACGAGAATGATAACAAGCACTAAGGAAAGATGTTGATTTAAGAATGAATAATTTGAATTTAAATAAAATAACTTAAATGAAGATGAAATACCTGAAGGCAGGTTGTAACCGTAAACCAACTTTTGCCTACCTTGTGCTAAGTACAGTCTCTCATAGGTTCATGCTTTAAAGACCCGACAATCATCCGACAAATAAATTAAAAATTACTATAAAAACTGTCAAGAATTGAAATTCGTAAGCAGTTAACACAAGACTCATGTTGAGTGAAAACGATTAGCGGCTAACCATATATATCTGCGCACAGGCCAAGGAGCAAACAGGTGTCCACTGTGGCATACAGAGTTGTGGTCAGCGCGGTTTAATTTGGGCAGCTGTTCATTCATGGTGCGAGTGCGCCGCATGGCTGAAAGTCATAAAACCCACGTACACACACTGAAGGACTATTGGCCAAAGATCATAAAAAGTTTTTATGAACTGACAACGACAACGACATAACATCAACAAACAAGAAACGAAAAACAAGAAACTAGTATCAACTCCAGCCAGCTCCCGTCGCATGTTTACTCTAACACCTAATGTTCTACTAATTTGAAATATGTTTACGAGTGTTGAGAATGTTACTTGGACTGGCCACTTGGTTAAGTTTCAGTTTCCAGTGGTTTGTTAGTCTACCTGGTCAGCCCCCTATGCACTCAGTGGGGGAGAGAGAGAGTGAGTCAAAGGCCTTTTCATAGGCATTTTTATGATTCGTCGTTCTACTGTTTAAATTTTGATTAGGCGCGATGCGTTCGCCTAGATAAACCTCAATGTAACTGTTGACTTTGGCCCTGCCTTGACGATCGTGGCCCTGATATCAGGGCTGGGGTTTGCCCAGTTACATTTCTTTCGAGTATTTCAGTTTTTTTTTTTATTTAAAGGTCTCGTTTTGCATTTGCATAGAGCGATACGCATCAACAGTTAAATGTGTGCCCTTTTACGACATACCTTGTTGATTTAATTGTCTTTTATTATGCTGCATTTAGATGACTTTTGGTTTATTATTTACCTATTTATGTCAACAGCTAGACAAAAAGATATGGATACAGCCCAGTTAGCTGAAGGCTTATAGCTAGCGCTATATAGATAAAAATTTACCCCACAGAAAAGTAGATGATACAACATTTTATGCTAGTTTATTAAAAATCTAATGAAATCTATTGGAACACTGAGTTGCAACTTAATGTGCCATATAAATTATCAGCCGAAAGAACTTTTAACTGATGCATGCCTTTTCCATTAAATTTTATTCTTTCGGGTGGGTGTGTGTCAAATTTTTATGCGCTTTTCATATGTCTATCCCAAAATATTTCAGCTAAGCACCCTGAACAGTTTTTTTTCTTTGGGCATTCATAAATTAAACTAAAAAGTTCTTCTTTTTTTATATACCACGCACTTTCTGCACCAATTAACAATGCTGTCAAATTTGCTTTGGTTCTGGGCGCATTTAAATTTGATTTTGCGCTTCATTAACACATGCGCTTTGCATTTGTTTATATTGTTCTTCTAGTATTAACATTATCTTTAGCTGGCGCACAACTTTCAGCCTAATTGGCGCTGCCAAGAAGTTTGCGACACAAATTGGGACGTATGCGTGTATGTATGTGTTTGTGTATATTGGGGGCGTGGCTGAACAGAAATTATACAAGATTTATATTTGCGCCAAGTTTTAGCGCAGGAGCAGCAGAGCAGCAGCTCTTGGAACTGTAAAAGCCATATATACTAAACTAATTAAAATTCAACTTGGCAAAAAGTTTGTAGCCTAAGCAATAAATATTGTAAAATATGCACCCGACTTTTCACCCACAGCCCTATAAGAGCTGAGGCCAACGCCTCGATTTTCATTTCCTGGCAAATGGAGAATTTCTTGAATTTCCATGCGGCTCCATTTGTCATTTCACTGCCAAAGTTTTTGTTTGTCTTCCCAAGTTGAACGTGGCAAAGAGCATGGCTTTTAGGCTGTCTGGATTGGAGGGTAGGGAGTACTTGGAATACTTGGCAAATGAGTAACTGGCATTGATAGGTTGCCCCAAAACTTGGCAAATGTTTGGCAAAGAGAGTTTTGCCACCCGAGTATAAATTACAGTTTTGGATTTTGCGTTTCGTTGGAGTGAATCAACTTTTTTTTTGATAAATGCTGCCTAATGCTACAAATAATACGCTACTAATTAGTTAAGAGGGAGCCGAATCAATTTATCTTGCTTTGTACAGCTTATGGTCCCTGCTCTTATATCGAATTTCTTAATTCATTTCTTATTGAGCTGTGCGAGCGTTGCCAACAAGAAACACCTGAGAATTATATAATACAAACATTTATCATGCAGCAACAGGAACTGACTCTATTTACCTGTAGAAAAGCGAAACTACCTGCTCATATGTCTACCGACTCCAACTCTCAGTTTCTTAGCGGGTGCCCAACAAAAAGGACAAAAGGTGAAATGTTTGTGTGATAAACCTAATGAGCAAAGCATTTGGTATACCGCCCGATCCGAAGATAACCATCAGCAACTAAGGTTGCCTAGTGGTAAAGGCAGGGGTTGGAGCTAAATCGTGTGCCGTGTGGCATATAAAACTGTTGTCACTTCATGGCAATGACATTTAAATTTGAATTCGGGCAATCTAAAGACGTTTAGGAGTTAGGAGTTGGAGTTCATAGAGCCCAAAGATAGAAAAAATGCCTAAAAGGTTTTTTCCAGCGAAAGAAACATAAAATTCAATTAAGACATTTTTCAAACTTTAGACGAGCCGCAGAAAGAGCTGAAAGAAAACAAATGAAGTGACCTGAAGAAATATTCTCGAAATATGCATGAGCCGCATAACTTGGCTTCTAAATAATTACACAAATGTTTAGTAGATAATTTGTTGGCATTGTTATGCAAATCCAGTTACTAAGAATGAGAATGGGTATGGGAATGACTATATTCAGATCAACAGCTGGCTCCTCATAATTGAGACATTTGCCAGCACACTCTGATATTTTGGATTATATATGTGTATATATCAACGACTGGTATGCAAATCTCTTAGCCACAGCCAACTATTTTCTTCAATACTGAAAAACTCTTGCATATTAAATGAGCTTTAAGTCTTCTGCTTAACATTGTTGTTCTTGTTGTTGTTCTTCATATTAATAACTTGTATGGAGATTTTGGTGCCGTTCTATGCGCTTCTCGCGCTTTGACATATGACGGCGGCAACATTCTTTTCATTTCTTACTGTTTTACACACTCGATTTTAATTTGCTTTGGTTCTCTTTTCGTGGTCGATCCTTATCAGTTGGTAATGCCTAATTTATGTGGCAACTGTGAGTCTTAATTTATGCATGCGGCTTAAGTGAAATACCCCGCTACGAACTGGAACTGAGCCTCGCTTCAGTTATATAAATATACGTGCTCCTATATCATTTTTTACTGGCTTTGCGTAAGCGTGTTAATGCACTAATTGTTTTTGGCAATTAATCAATGTTTATGTGGGAAATGTTTCATGCCTACTGTAATTTCCTAATTTTCACTTGGAAATAAATTATAATTTATGTTGACAATACCAAAATTCACTCCGTGTGTCTCGGCCAGCTACACAAATGTGTAGCTTTCTCTATATTTTTGCTGTATACACTTCGTAAATGTTTGCTTGACAAAAAGTTAAATTGAATTTCCCCATGCTTTCGCATAATTGAATTTATATTTTGGTTCTGACAGTAAACAGATTTTTGCTTTTACTTGCCAAGATATGCCGCTGATTGGCATTTTGCCAATCTGGGCGTATACAAGCCAAAAGGCCAACAAGAAATGTGCAGAAATGCACAAAAAGCCAGTAATCAAGCCGATAAAACTTGGCAGACATTTCGTTTGCAGCTGAAAATTGAAAATGCGAAATTCAAGGGTGCAAATGCCAAGTTAAAAGATGCGAATTCACTTTACAAAACTTCAATCAAGATTCCAACGGACGCTGCAAGTTGATGGGCCTCAAGACAAATGCTTCTTTAATACAAGCTAGATTTGTTCACTCGATTCATTTATGTGGGAATAACATGGGTTTAACTCACCTGTTATTATAATCTAGTCTTTCCTCTCCTATGTTACCCTTGTGGTCAAATGAAGTCATTAGGAGTACGATAGCACACTTTGGGTTGGAAATATACAACGCTAATGATGTGCACAGTAGCCAGAGGTAGTGGTTGTAGTTGTTGTTTCACCTGCCGAAAAGTAATTTACCAAATAAATAACACAAAAAAACTATAAACAAAATGCACAAAGAAGTAGCCCAAGGGTGGACGTTGCAGCAGCAACGTGTGCTATTGACCACAAATTAACAGTTGCAACATTTCGTCGGCTCTCGGCTAGAACAATTTATGTAAAACGTAAAGTGAGGCCATAAAAAAAAAATGTGGTAGTTGAGGGTGACGCCTCGACGTCGTCTGCAATGCGTAATTACGGCTCACATTACAGACACACATGTGCACACACACACACACACGCGTGCACGCACACGGCTCGCATTTGCACTTAATTGTGGCGCTTAATTAGACCAAAAAGGTGCACAAAGGCCCAGACAACGGCGCAGAGCGACGACTGGAGTAGAGTGGGGCGAGTCGAGAGAGATTCACGTGCACAAAATTCAAATGCATTTAAATGTTGACTCTTTGCTGTCTGCAACGCCACCCGAGCCCCTGGCTGCACCCCTACCCCTGTGACGACTCAATTCGCGTAATTGCCTGTAATGGTTGTTATTGCTGAAACTGTGCTTGGCAAAAGGATTTTAGGTAAAATGCCGCCGCCCGTTAATGATGCGCCCCACACACAAATTACTCACTTGTCAGCGCAACAAATTATAAAACAAGCCAAAAATTAGCCAGTCTCCAATGTAATTAAGTGTGGACCCACAACTGTCGACCCAAAAGGCCCCAAGTTCAACATTGCGAATTTCACGTGAAATTCTGTGCCCAACTTCTGTTGAAATTTTCGGCATACGCAACAACAGCAGCAGAACAGCAGAGCGACAATAACATACGCATTCACATACACTCATTCACATTCACATTCACATTCACATTCGTATCTGTATCTTGTATCTGGTGGCGCCGCCGCTGGGGGTCCTGTCCCAGTCCCTGTCTCAGTTCCTGTCTCAGTCACTTTTCCTGCTTCCCCTGTTCCCATCCCTGTCGCTTGTCTGCGCGCTTGCGCATTCAATTTAATTTTTATTTTTATTTCGCTGACAATTTGCAGCCGCTGCAAAAATTTTGTGCGTTTTTTAACGACTTTCGGCAAGCAAAAAAAACCCCGCACAACAACTGCAGAAGAGCCAAAAATGCCGCTAAAGAATTGACCAACGCATGTTGCACTTTTTTTCTCTTTTGACTGTTCTGTTGTTGTTGTTGTTGTTGTTGTTGTTCATTTGATTATCGCCACTGTCGCCGTGTAATTTATTATATTGACTTTTGGGGACTCACTTGGCCCTTATTTTTATGGCTTTAACCTTTTGCCAACCGCCGCGTTGCTGACATTATTTAATTTGTCATTTAATTCTGTTGCGCGTTGCCTTCTGTTAAGCGAGCAGCAAATTTTGACCATATGTTGCGAATACATACGTAAACGAGTGTGTAATGAATATATGGGGGGTATTCGCAAGTTTATGTTGTTGCTTCTGACTTTTTGGCCTACATATGCTACTTCCTTTTAACTGAAACAAACTGCAAATAATTTTTGCTTTCTTCTTCTTAATTTTTTTGGTATTTTCTGTTCTGAGAATCACAAAGAAAAGCGGCAGCTGGCAGTTTTTATTTATGTGGAATGAATGTTTATGAACTAAGCCCTCAGATCGCATTAACTGAGCAAAAATTGCTTAAATATGATTCAACAAAATATAAAATACTAATTCATAATAATAATACTAATTAGATCATTAAAACATTCACCTTCCTCACAAGTATCATTCACATTGTTAATTAAAACTTATTTATAAAACTACAATAAATAATTCAAGTCAGCTCTGTTAAATAACTTTATACCCAAAACTCCTTTTAATTAATTGCATTTAATCAAATTTTGAGCTGTGTCGCCAAAATAAACGCCCACCAGAGCCAAGATAAGAAAAAAAAATGTGTTCCAATGCCAAAATGGCCGCAAAAAATGTGCTAAATCATTTCTTAATTGCTCAATTTAAAAACAAATGCGAGCATTTAATTTAATTGTGTGGACTGTTAATTGAGTCGTATTTGGCCCGTTTTGGTTGCACGAATACGAATGCCGGCCACGCCCACCGCAAAGGCGAAGGCGCCTCCGATACGTTGTTAGATAAAAGTCAGCTGAACAGCATGTTGTTGCAGCCTGTTGGTGTTGTTGTTGTTGTTGTTGAAGTTGCTGCAGTTGCAGTTCATTGCTGCTGTTCATTTTCGGCATTTTTGTGGGGCAATTAAAAATGCAACTGCGCGACAGTTTGGCAAATGCTCAGCTGCAACGCCGATGGCAAAAACAAGCTGCAACAAGCTGCCGCAACAGCAGCAACGTGTGGGCCAATTTTCGTATGATTTACCACCGCGGCAACAGCAGGTGGGTTTGAGCAGGAGCCAAACGATGTTGAAATTAGCATATAGAAAATGCATTATGCGATAATGCGCCATAAATGTCGCCATATCGAAATTACGTGTCGACTTTTGGGCATTTGAGATACATATGAGCTTGTAGATAAAGCAGACGCATGAGGCTGGCGGCCATAAATCTCCATCGGGGGCTGCTGTGTCGCATCATCAATCATCTTGGCTCAGATCGATTATTACAATTGCTGACAGACGAGCGAAGCAAGTTGGCGGCGGTTACATCTGCGGGCAGCCATTTGTATCTGATGGATGTATCTCGAATACCGCCTGCTGCTGCTGCCGCTGATGCTGCTGCTGTTGTTGTTGTTGTTGTTGGTGTTGCTGCTGTTGAACTGCAACTGCAACTGCAACATGCAAGCCCAGTTTGCATTTCCATGGAAACTTGTGCATTTGCACAGCTGCAACAGTTTTGCCTCTCGGCGGTTGTTGTTGTTGTTGTTGTTGTTGTTGTTTTCGTGTCAAGTCCTAAAAGTTCCAAGAAAACCAAAAGTTTTGCCATGTTCTATGCCAAAAGTGACGAGCCAGTTACAAGCTGCCCATTGTCCGTTGTCCAGCACGAAGTTATTTTAATGAGTTGCCAATTAGACTGGCCCATACTGAACCTAAATAGATCAGCGACTCAGCAACTGCTAATAAATACCTGACCAGGTCGAATGGCTTCCTCTCCAGCTCTTGCCCTTCCTATCTTTCTTTCTCTCTCTCTCTCGCTCTCTTGGGGACTCGCTCATTGCGTGAAGCGGCGCACACCTGTTGCATGTTGCTTGCCGCTTGGGGTCCCTGGCGAGTGGCATAAATAAAGTAAAGGGCTCCCCTCCCAAAACGGGAGTCTTTTTTAAAACCAACCCAGGCCACTTGGCCATAACTTGCGTCAGTCACAAGTGGAACTTTACGATGCTGTTGCCAACTTGCTGTCTGACAGCATCCGACAACAAACTCAGCGGGCCTGAGTTTAATTCTCAACTCACTTGAGAGCTATTCAGCTAGATAGCTTGCCAGTTGCATTAATGTAACTACAGTTCATACCAGTATAAAATCGGAAGTTAACTACAGAGGAGCCGCCTAGGCAACAGCAACTAATTTCGTTGCCTTCGACTTTGCATAAAGAAAAAGTTGTTCCTGATTGTCGAATATTAGACCAGCTAACAAGTTTCTTCAGGTGTTATCGTTACGTTTGTTTCTTTTTATTGGCTTGTATTTTTGTTTTTCTTAACAGCTCGCCTCAATTAACGCGCATTTTTTCCAACACTTTTGTGAGGCGCCGCTTATTAGCCCGTTTCCGCTCTACTGCCACGCCTACATCCTCAATTTACAAGAGAAAAAGAAAGAGAGAGAGAAAGAGGGAGGAGTAAAAGAGAGGGCGAGAAAAAACACACGCAAAAATTACATTTCATTCGTTCTCTTTGTTTGTTATTAATTACGCTTTCCAGAGCGTTCGCCTCTTGGCTGCGTTTTCGGCCAATTGAATTATTACGCTCAAGACAATGGAAAGCCGCGCTTGGAGAGAGCGGCGGGCGGCAAAGAGGAAGCTGGGACAGCGAATATAATGGCGTTTGCTCTTATTATAGCACCGACAGCATAAATATTTAAACAACTGACAAGTGGGATAACGAGATAACTGCCAAACGGTAGCCAAGTGAACTACCTGAAAGCTTCAAGAAATAAAACCCCACATTTTTCAACGAAATTGGGCTAAATTTATAAAAGTTTTCTATGCAAGGGCCCATTAAGAAAGTCATTCCCAGCTTAGTACACGGATCAGCATTGAGTTAATTATATGCTCTATAAATTTTTATACGCGAGTACTTTCAGCTTGTCGTACAGCTTGTCATGTCTATAAAAGCCCAAATAATTAAATCCATAAGCTTATCTTGGCTTATATATTATAGTTACAGCTACAATATATAGTTTAAGGGATATAATTGCCTTAATAAATACAATAAATTTTTATTTAATTCAATTAAACAACACTTTTTAGGGCAAATATCATTCGACTTATTTCAGCAATATTTTTGCCTACTTGTATTTTTTTCTGATCCGACTCATTTCGTCGGCTTTTGTCAAAAGGATATTAAGCGTGGCAACTGCGAGGGCAGGCTGCAATATTTATATGCGTGTTGATTTCTGTTTGCTGAAATTAACCTTTTTGGCCCAGCCCTCCACAGCCCTTGCCCACTGTTAAGCCCTCGCTTGCTTACAGATGCCCGCTGCTAGATAAGGTCTAGGCAAAAGGGTCAAAACGCAGTCGCATGTGTTTCACTACGTTTACTGCCTCCTGACCCTTACGGCCCACACTGTCTTATCCTCCCTCTGCTCTCACCCTACCCAATTCAGTATTCATTGCCTGCCTCATTTAACTGAGGCCATAAATATTCTAAATCACCAGCGGGGCCAATGTCGGCTGGCAGCCTCAAGTTGTTAAGATAATAAACTTTGTAATTAATTTTGCATCGTTAAATGAGTGAGAGTGGGAACGAGAGAGTGGGAGAGAAAGAGATAGCGAGCTGTGCAGTTTTCTCGTTTAATTTCAGTTTTGAGAGCAGTTTTAATCGCCTGCTCATCGCCAACTTCTTTTGATGGCGCCTAATTGACTTCACTCACGAATTTTCATTATTCGTTTGCTTATGTTCTACTTTTTTTTTTTTTACCGCTAGGCGAAACACCTTTCGGATACGTATCTATCTCTCTCATATACTTGCTGTGCAACTTAATATTCATATTCATATTCATATTCATAACTTTTTTTTCATATGAATTTATCATCTTTATCGCCATCGCGCCATAAAAATTGCATAATCATAAAAACATTACACCTGCTTTCGCAGTTGCTCTATAGCTAGATCATCTAGTTTTTTACAAGACTCATCTCATTTGTGTTTTAATTGAAATTTTTTAATGGTTTTCTTACAGATAACGCTGGAGAGCTTGGATGGGTATTCACCCTAATCGTAGTCTCAATCATATCGGGTCTTATAGGTGCTATTGTAATGGTCATATTTCTAAGATGTAGAAGGTATGTATATCGATCAATTTATGATTAAGTGTTACTCGATTTGGTGCATTCCATCACATAGAAGGCATTTGCTAGCTGCATACTAGTTAGAAGGATAATTCCTGTGTTCTTTCACAATTGCTGGAAAAGTGATCAAAATAGCCCATCGATAAGCTATCCATTTTTGATAAGTTCGTTAGCCAAGCTGTTTTTAATTTCAGCTCTAAAGGCAAGCGCATAAATTTGCAATTCAAATTAATTGCCCAAGACAAACAACAAGCAATAAATAAAAATGCTAATAAATAGACACATTTTGGCATTTAGCTAGAAAAATACCGCAATTAGTCATCATAAACATATATCTTTACGCTCATATATACAAAACGTGTACGATATGAGTCGCATAGCCAGCACGGACATTCAACTCAGACCCCAAGACGACCCCAACGATCCGTCATGCAGCGACATTTACAATACCAGACAAATTGAATATGTGCTATGTCCATACATCCAGTGCGAATATATCAGCTGTGGCACAAGTACACATACATGTATGTATGTAACAAAAAGATTTACAATGTATTTGCCCACACAACAGCAAACAGCAATTCAATTAAACGCCCACCGAAGGCAAGAGAAACCTTTAAAGCGCCTTCATGCGGCCAGAATAGCGGCAAAAATAATCGAGGCGCAAAACAAAAGAACATGAAATTGCTTTATTACTTAATTGCTCTTTAAAATAAACACACAACAGCAACAACAACAACTACAATTATTGGAGGCTACATTTTTGCCACAGGCCATTCTTTTGGCGTCTATCAAAGGCGTAGAGTGGGTCAGACGCAAACACACACACATACCCACAGTACACACTCAGTAATCGCGACAAGATACATTTAAATGGACATTCATTTGCTGAAAATGTATTCGGGCAATTGCAGAGTATGGAGGGGCTGGAGGGGTTGCTTTAGCTGCCAAGTGTGCGGGGGCGTTGGCAACACGCGAGCTCAAAATTAACCAAAATTTTTGTTGGCTTTGCGCAGGCGCCGCTGTCGCTGCCGCAGTTAACGTTGCCTTTCAATCGAACGCTGGCCACATGTCGCGTCCAATTAAATTGTCATGTTGTTGTATTTTGGCGGCATGTTTGCATAAAATTAATTTCGCAAATAATTTGCCAAAGCAAAACAAACAAATGAACAAACAAACACAAAGCCGAGACAAGTGAGAAACAATTGGCGTCGGCCAAAGACGACAGGGGAATACCCTTCATGGGGAATTACAAAACATAAAATACAGATTGGTCATTTTGCATTACATATTTATATTTGTTTATCATATCAAAGTATTCAACATCTCAAGCGAATCTAAAGAACCTTAAATCTAAAATAATAATAAATCGTCTTAGATTGAAAAACATCCAAGGATAATATTATAAATACATTCTACCTATAAGCAGCATACCTAATACACACAACTTTGTCTGTGGTTAAAATACATCAATGAAATAATCTTATTATAAACATATTCTCTCTATAAGAAGCACACCTAAAACACCCTACAGCCAAGCAGCTGGGCATATGAGCATAGTCTGTAACTGTGTCTCGTAGGCAGACAGTTTGAGTGGGGTGTTCGATTAGGTTGGTGGGGGACTCTCGTAGCTCGATGCATGTTTGGCTACGCATTCACACGCTGCTTGTCTAGCTTAGATTTGCCATTATTTAAGCTGGAATCTGGACATAAAGAGTAGGCCTCCACGCTGCCCGCACCTCATATAGGTAGACAGCAATCGGATTGTCACGCTGTTCACCTTGCCGTCAGCTTTAGTCAGTCAGTTTGCCAGAGTTGTTTTTGCAACTGTTTCATGTCAGCTGGCGGTCGGTTCGGTGGGTTCGGGCGTCGTGCATGGACGTGTTGGCTGCCAAATTAGCAGCAATTACATGTAATATCGGTTACACTTATTTGCATATTGATGCAATTCTCGATCGCCTAATGGCGCTATAAATTTGCTCGGCACATGTTGCTGCTGCCGCTGCCGCTGCTGCAGCTCACAAGTTTGCCAGTTGCCATTTGCGGTTGTTTTTGTTTTTCGGCTCATGATTTGTTAGTGGACACCTCAGAAGTCGACTTTTAATGGCACCTGCCATTCGGCCTGACAATGTTTGCTCAATGTCTAGACATTGTAATGGCAACACGGTTAACTCCAAATGTCTTTTTTTGCTGAGCCACTTGTCGGAAAAACTCAAAGCACCATTTGATTTGAAATGTTGACTGTCGAATTGATACTGGCTCTTGAATAACTTAGCTTGCCGAGTGAAGAGCGTTAAATAAATGATGTTGTGCTAGTTTGTAGATTGCTAGCATCAACATTTTTAAGCCACTCGAAATGAAAAATCTATTTAAAATTCCTTTGATAAAGAACAGCAAGTAGACTCTTAAATACGTTGGATTAAACGTTTAACAATTCTTTGAAGCGTATGAAAATTAAGTTAATATTTAAAAGATATTTTGCTGCAATTTCGCTGAAGTTCAAGCCATCTCTTTTTTATATAATGTATTACAAAAGGAAACGTCTGTCATTTACCAAAAAGTACTTAAAGTACAGCATGCATTTATTTAAATACTTTTCTTATATTGTTGCTGAAAAATTTCGAGATATTTTATAAATTTAAATATTTATTAATTATATTGAACTGTTTAACCTGAGTATGTTTGCTTTGCTTTCGGTTTTTGATGTAATTATTGAACTTTACGCTTAAGCCCAAATAAACAAAAAAAAAGCAATATCCGCCCACATATACACACACCAAAGCAAGGTCTGCATCTAGCTCACTTTCTGTTTGACAATAACATTGTTAAATTGCACAAAATTGTCGCTTCGTGCACGTATTTCATAGTTTGATAGAAAAACGAATAACGAAATTCAAGTTTAAAGCGTTTAAGGCAGCTGCAACAACGCCGAGCTACATAAAAAGGCGTGTTCAATTAGCATGCTTCAAGCTCGATAGCGAAAAAACAAGAAAAAAAAATCAACTGCTGACGAAAAACAAGCGCAGAAAATTGAACATAACGTTTCAAAGGAAAAACATACAAAAAATTGAAGAAAAAAAAACGCAGAAAATAAAAGAAAAACAGTTGGAAAATTAGCGCAGAGCAAAGGCACGGCCCCCAAGACGGACGACGGCTGGTTGAACGGCGAGCTTGTTCACTTTAATTGAATTGCAAAAAGAGAGAAAAAAAGGCCAAATTAAAAAGAGGCGAATGCGAATCAAAAAGTCGAACTGGCGTCGGTTTAGCTCAGGTTAACATTATAATCGATCAAGGCAAAGCGAGGGGAAAATTTAACCGCATGCCGAGTTGCACTCAATCATACGGACACGGCGTACAATGGACGGACACTAGACGGTTAATTGATACGCACAATCTATATCCATTAGGTTCGTGCTCGATCTGACCCAGAAAGCGGTGGCAAGTGCAAATACTGTGGGGCCAAAGTTAATGGCAATGCGAGAAACTGTTAGAGAAAATTGCAAAAACTTCAAATTGAAAGCAGAATTTGTAGAACAGCAGACAAGAAAAGCAACAACAAACGGCTCAACAAAACGACATCAACATTCAAAGAACAGCCCACAAATCGGGCAGGTAATCCGGTTCAGCCTCTTCAACTCTACGCTTATCCGCAAGATTTTGTGCGCTAATCTAATCTCAACGTTTGTGTTGCAACAAATGGTGAATGCTGCTGCTGCTGTTGTTGTTATTGTTGTTGTTGTTGCTGCTGCTGCTGTTGTAATGCAATTGTGTTGTTTGTGTAAAATTCTTATCTGCTTATACATATATTTTGCAGTAGTTTATCTGCGTGTCACACGCAAAACTTTTATTTGCGTAGACGAAGTTTGTGTCCTAAGTCTTTCGTTTTGACATTTGCCATTTGTCGCCGTTTCTTGGCATTGAACAATTTGACATTTGCTTTGTGCTAATTTATGTTTATTTTACCGCCAATTTCTGTTTATTAATTGCAACATTCTGTACGCTTCTTATCTTTGCAGAATTAAATCAGCGAATGCCAATGGTAAGTGCAAATCAAGTTTCTAAACTTAAAAGGGGTGTACTATCAAGATAATTACTATCTATATTCTGTTGGGCTATTAAAGTATTTAAGATAAATATTTAAATCGCAACAATCGATTCCACTTTGAAGTCTTAGTTTTTTTTATACATTTCTTATAGGTTTCCTATAGACGTTGTCAGCAGCTATTTCCGTCATTCTCCAGCTGCATTTCAAACTTGATCAATTAGTCACTTGCTTTTTGCCTGCCTCGTTTGATTAATTAAGCAAGTCAGCGCTAGGCAGACTCTTTTTTGCATCAACTTCATCTTCTTCTTCGTATTCTTAGCATATTCTACAATCGTTTTTTTTCTACTTTTCCATTTCCATTTTTAATTGCATAATTCTGGCTTTGCATGCAATTCACGGAAATTCGTTTTTGCTTTTGTTGCAGAGCAAATTTGTGGCACAAGTGGCAACAATTTAATTTGTTTTCTCTTGGCTCTTGTGCTGCTGCAAAGCGAACATACAAATTTTTGACGACAATGCATGAAGTTCACGTTCGTGCCACAAATCTTAGATGCTGCTGAAATGGAAACTGATGTACGTGCCCCCACATAGCCCGTGGCAGCATTCGGCTTAAGAAAATTTGTAGACAAATTAAGGCAAAGGCTAACAATTGTCTTGAGTTCCCTAGCCAGCCTTTGCTATTGGCATTGGCCTTTCCTTCAGTTGGCTGGCTTAAACACGTTCGAAAATCGTGCAAAAAACTTTTTTCTTTTTGATTTAGTTGCTTGGCGCGCGGTTCTGTTTCCTTTATACAGTAGGCGAATTATTGACAAACGAGCTGGGGTACACCCCAAGCCCACCATGTGGACCCTTTTTTGGCCAACTCTCTCTTTCCAATTGGCGCCAATTTCACTGTCTGTCTGTTGACTGTCCTGTGCTGACATCGACATGCAGGACAAATTGTTGACGGCATTTAATGTCACAGCAGCCAATTAGCTGTCCCATGAAAATCTTCACTTGCTGTTGTTGTTTTTTCTCTGCTGTTTTTTCGGCTGTAACTTTTTTTGGCTAAAGTTTTTCTTTTGTGTGTGCTTTAGCTCTCGCGCTGTAGCCTGTTTTGTTGTTTTTTCTGCTGCTACGCACGGTTGCATGTTACGAAAACAACAAACAACTGCAAAAACAACAACAACAACAACAGCAGCAGCAAAACAAACAATCACCACAAATCGTTAAACTGTCAGCAGCTTTTAAAGCGCGTGATTATGTCGAAGTCAACGTCAACGTCGACGTTGTGTGGCGACAGGCGCCAGTTGCCCAAAAGCAGTTTTTAAAATGCCGAAGAGAAAACTTATTTTCAATTGCCCAAAAGCTGAGCACATTAAAACAATTCGACTGCAGCTGATTATGTTTGCACCCAAAGTAAATAATTAAGGTGCATAGAAAATACCGTACGACACCTTTAAAAGTTAATTGCCACATCTTGTGGAATTGCCAAAAACTATACAAAATGCCATTGACTAGGTAAATGCTTGGTTTTGTTGCAACACCATTTGCATAGGAAATTCTGTGCTCAATTATCTTGAACGCTGCCAGGCAGACAACGCGGCGTATGAGTAACATTACTTTAATTATGCATACGCGATAAGAACAGCTATGCGACATTTTTTTTTTGCCTAGGTAACAGACACAGAGAAGGCATTCAAGCCAACTCAAGTAGTAAACACGCTGACAGTCATTGGCATTATCTGTGCGACTATTAAGACTTCATTACACATGTCATATGCGCCATTTGGCGACTTGTTGCACAGAAATCCAACGAGACGCAAAACACACATTAAATTCCAAAATGATAGTTAATATTTTTGTTATTTTTTTTTTTTTGGTTATTATTTGTTGTTGTTGCTGTGTTGTAGCCGAGCCAAGTTGAACACAAAGTTTTTAGCCAAAAGCTGCTGCGAAATATTTTGTTAACAAAATATGCCGTTGCTGCCGCTGGCGCTGCACGCAGATAAGCAGCAGCAGATAAGGCCGGCAGCGGTAGCAGTTGCAGCAATGCACACTGGTTGGAAGCTATTTGCATTTGTCGAAAATATTTTGTGAACAAATTGAGGTAGTTGATGGTTTGTTTGTTTGGGAAAGTGAGTGGTACTTGTCTGAGTGTAATATCTGTTTAAAGATCTCAAGGTACAAAATAATAAAAAAATAATAACAAAAATCAATAAAAATAACAATAGCAATAATATTTATAATGATATTAATAATAATAATATCATTAATATTTATCATTTTATTAAAAAAAATAATAATAATAATGAAAATTATAAAGATAATGATGATAATACTGATGATAATGATAATAATATCAAAAATAATGTATATACTAAAGAATCCAAAAGTAAATGAAAAAGTTCTTTAGTTAGTCTGATAAAATAATATTAATTCCTAGGAACATGCAAAAAACCATCAAAATTTACACGGCATACCTACAAATAAATTTTTTAGCCTTAAAAACGAATACTCCTACCACACAATGCTTCGATAAATTCAATGAAAACAGTTTGGCACCACTGTGCAATGGCAGCAATAAGCGTAAGTTCAATACAATTGCTGCGGTAGCAGGCAGCAACATCGTTAACATTGTACAAAAAACAGCTATTAAAGCCAACTAGCCGCAAAGTCCGAATCCAAGTCCAAGTCCGACTCCCAGTCCAAATCCAAGCTGCAGTTGCAGGCAAATATTGCAGCTTGGAGTCGAGTTGCAGTGTCTCTGGCGTCTGTGACATGCACAAAATGCATGTATATGAGCACCTACGTACGATAAGGTTGGGTTAATAATCGCCAGAGAGCAACAGAGCCACAAGTTCCAGGCACAGCCATAGCTACAGCACAGTACGTAAATCATAAGCATTAAAAGCAGGCAACGAGTGGCAACAACCGAAATGGCTGCATTATGCATGTGCATAACTTGGAAAATTGGCGACGTTGCCAGCGGTTGCAAGTGGTTGCGTATGCATTCCGCTAATTAGTTGGATCGCCCCAAGCGGCGGCCAGCTCTGGGCGCAATGAGAGTGAAAGGCGAAGCGGTGCGGCGTTAAAAGCTGAGCACTGGCCAATCATTAGCAGCTAAGCAAAGTGGATGAGCTGGATGAGCTGTGGGCAGTGGTGGGAACAGCGGATGTTGAACAGGTCTTGGTCTGGTTATGAACAGAAATTACTATAACAAGGCTCAAGGAATCTATAAAGATGCTGTTAGCGGATAAGCAGCCTATAAATGATTCACTCTAATGAATAGATATTTTATAGACTTCATATTGGAACACACATATGTGTGAGAATGGCCAAGGTTAATGATCTCTAGCAGAGTCTTATGATATATGCCAAGGATTACTCATGAGGTTAGGCTTCTTGCGCAATGAGATCACACAAGCTGATTAAAAAGGATCTCACAGTATTTTGCACAGTGAGCCAAGGTATTTGACATTTCGGCCCATTCGCCCGTTACTCATGCCACTCGCTTGCAACTGCAACAGTGCAACTGTGCAACTGTGTGGCACACGGTGCTAATGGTGGCTGTTGTTGCCACCTCGCTGCCAGTTGACAGCCGTTTAATTTACGCTTTGTTTGTTTTGCTGTTTGTTTCTCTGTTTGTTGTTTGCTGTTTGCTGCTCTGTCGCGTTCAATGAGGTGAATGTTTGATTTATCGCCCGATTATAGAACAAAATGTCATAGATTTCTGCGTCGCCAGCATCGATTCCGATTTCGATTTAGCTTTAAGCCACCAAGTGTTCAAATACCAAAGCAACTACTCATGTGTCTGCCTGCTGCTCTGCATCTCTTACAGGTGGTCGCCCGCAGCCGTGGTGGTGTCGCAACAATCGCAACGGTGCCGGCCAGAACCGCTCGCCAATTTCCATTAAGCATTCGGCGGACAGCATACGCCGGCCGACCAGCAACTCGGGCGTCTGGACCTGGCTGGGCGGCAGTCGACGCTCGTCGGCGGGACCCGATCAGATTGGTCCGCCATCAACATCGCCAGCCGAGAATCATTATACCCACATGGATGATGCGTACAGTCCGGTCGGTGTCAGCGAAGCTCTCTACGCGGAACTTGATCGCGAATCGGTGCGTTCGGCAAATCCGTCGTATCAGAATACGGCATACAGTCAGTGTGGCGAGGTGAGTTAAGCAATATGGCAAACTTTATCCAATTATCTAACGCCATTCATCTCAATCCTTTACAGAAATACAATTTCCAAGCACACGAGCAAGACATTCCCATGGTCGTCTCGTCAGCGCCGAGCAGCGCCTACTACTCGGATCTCTCCGTAACGGCCATGCCGGGTGGCGCCAGTGGCAGCAACCAGGGCGCCTATGAGATTGTTGGCCTAAATGTCATGTCGCAGCCGCTGCCCAATTGGGAGCATCATGGCGGCGGCGGCGGCGGCAATGGCGTTGGCGGCGTTGCCACTACCGGGCTGGCGACGGGTGATGCTGCCGCAGCGGGCATGACGCAACGCCGCATGCCGCGTCTGGCGGCCATCAATGAGACGAGCACCAGCACAGTGCCCTCGGACTATGTCTAAGGAGTTGAGCAGTTTATTTGTAATTTATATAAGAGATATGTGACTTTAAAAAAGTGAAAAGAGAACAAGAAATGCGAGCTTAACATGTTAATGAATTACGTTACACACAATCTATATACATACATATATAGTCTAATGATATATATACAAATAGTTCTATGGATATATATATATATATATTTATAGCATATGCTAGCTTAGAGTTAGCGTAGTTTTGATTCGTGTCTTTTGTTTATGTCTGAATTGTAATATAAACCGACAGATTTACATACAAGCATGTATTATAAATCTAGTTTTAATATAGTGTTAAACAACGATTTAATCGTGGGTGATATTTAGCCTAAATATGCTATATTCTTATGTTCTATGTACTTTAGCATTTTCTAAAAATGTAAAAACAACAGAAGCGGCAAGAAAAGAGCCCAAAAAACAAGCAAAAGCAAAACAGAAAACCGAATTATAAGCATTTTTTGATCAATTTGGATTAGGTGAGAGTAACGCATTTCAGTCTTAACGAAAACAGCCCAACCATGTACCCAAAATCATATAATGGCATTATACGTATTTATACAGCAACAAACACTCATACACACATTCACACGTACATACATATTTAGAGCAAATGAATTTATGCTTACAGGAAATATACTATATACAATATCTATAAACGAAGCAAAGGAAAACATATTTACAACGATTTTAATGCAAGAAAATAAAAAACAAAAAAAATGTATTTATGACTATTTACGAAACACACACAGAATTATTTATACTGCATACAAATATACAATATAATATACTACACGCAACCCAAAACTGGGCCATGGCCACAGATCACAGCTCTAGCTCTCTCTCAACTCCAAGTAGCACATCATATCATTTACATACTACAGCATTAACTCAATATGAATAACTACATACATACATGTATACAAACAATTTTCCAAGCATATAACTTAGTAGACATATGTATTTTAGACTTAGTAGCAGCAGCTGCCAATGCTGTTTAATTTAATTTTTGTACATTTTGTTTTAGTTGAAAATATAATTAAAAACTATTGCTATTTACATTCTGAATCCCAAAATGGATCTGTGTTTTATTTACCCCCAAAAAAGGTCCTCTAGACTCTTTCAAATTATCGCTCAATTTCTCTGAAAAGAAGAGGACGAGTTAATAACGTGTATATTTATTATTAAATAATGAATGTTTCTGAGCAAAACTCAAACCAAGGCACCGAGCATTTCCTCACAAATTCGGGTACAGTAATATCCCGATTTATTGGACATTTAGCATTCATGCGAGTAATAAGATATACATTTTTTATTTAACAATCACTTTTTAATAACTTTTTAAACACAAGCAATTTATCACTTTTTACATGTTGGACATAGCTGAATAAGTTAAAATTAAAATCTATATATACAATTGATTGTCGGACTGACTCACGGGCCAAACCGTAAGAGCCCGGAAACTGAATCGCACGCTAAGACGGACCATCAGAGAGTGTTGTATACCAATTCGGTACAGGTACAGGGTATGCATTTATCGTTTACCAACAATTCGAAAATTCTGCGGGCCTTTTAACAAAGTCCATCTCTGCTTATATACTAATTTACTCTCCTATGCATATTTCCTTCTGCTGACCTTACTTAAGCTGGTTCTCTACACTTGTGTTAATTAGGTGATATGTGTATAAAAGTCTGTCTCCCTCCTAATAAGAGATTGCAGTAAAATAATGATGTATATAGGAAACAGAGTCCGTTTTCAAAACACCGAACATTAAATGCGAATTAAAATTGTTTGATGTAATCTGATTTGATGCGGTTCTGCAGATATTTGAAGAAAATAATGAATCTTGAATTTGCTGGATCCAAAATATTGTTGAAACATGCAGTGTTTTCTTTTTAAACATTTCAAGGTTTCAACATAATAGAAAGAATAGTTTGCATAGAATTAGACGGACGGACGGGCATGACTATATCCACTCGGGTTTTGATACTCAGTTTAAGTCCTTTCATGACACAATTATAATATTCTTTAGAAGACCTGAGTGTTGGTTATCTCCAATTATAAACGTACACATTTAGATCACCCTGTTGAACGTCAAATTTGTTCATCCAGAATCGCTAAGTTACTCGAAATGCTATGAACCTTTCAATCGTATTCAACATATTCACTTTCTGGCATATCATTGACATCCTCATCACCTACAGTCTCATGTGTGTCAGTTCCTAATTCGGAGTTCGACTCCCTAAGCTGGCGGGTATGAATTTTATAGTGAGCGCGCAGAGCCGCCTTTTGCCTAAAATGTCTGCCGCATTCCACGCACCCATGTGGCTTCTCGCCCGTGTGGATTAGCTCATGTTGGTTACGTGTCTCGGGCTGAATGAAGGCGCGTTCACAATAGCGGCAGGCATAATTCCGAGCACGCTCGTGTATGGTGCGCATATGTTTATTCAGATTACTGGAGCTGTAGCACACCTTAGAGCAGAGCCGGCAGCAATAGGTGCGCTCCAGCGTATGATAGTTCAGGTGAATTTTGAGTTCGGTCCGTGTCGTCTTCTGTACGCCACAGTATGAACATGTGTAATTCTTGATGCCTGCATGGCGCATCATATGTATCTTTAACAGCTGCTTGGTCGCGAAACGTCGCTCACAGTCCGGCTCCTCGCAGGCAAATGGCTGCTCCAACTTGTCCTTGTGCGTAAATCGATGGTTTTTGAGCAGCGCCATGGTGTCAAAGAGCTTGCCACAGAACTCGCAAACATGCGACTTGTGCTCCTTGCCAAGCTTATGACACTTTCGCATATGCAGGGATAACGTATGCTTGTGGCTGTAGCCGCGATCACAGCCTGGTTCGGGGCAGGGGTACGGCATCTGTCCATGTTGCCGACTATGCGCTAGCAGACGCTTCTCATTTAAGAATTGCGCGGCGCATATATCACATTTGAAGACGCTTTTGGGATGCTGTGGCGAGCAACTCTAAAAAGTTAAGCAATGCTTCTGATAAATTTCTCACATAATTTTGTTTTTGGCTTTCTTACTGTTACGGCATCCAATTCTATATCGTTCTCCATGGGCTGTGCAGGTGGTTCCATGTCTTGATTTTCAATTTCCACTTCTATAGAATCCAATTGGTGCTCTTCACATTTTGCTTTGCTTATGTGCAGTTTTCTACGCGGCTTTTCATTGTTCTCTATTAGCTCCTCGACTGCAACTGTAGTCGGTGCCGCCTCCAAGTCGTAAATAGGTTCCTCCTCATCGCAGAATGCCAAAATTTGCATGCGCCATTTTGTATCAGCTGCAATGCACTTTGCACGGAATGCATACAACTGTTCCAACTGGTTATAGCACGACTGGCACAGCTCACTGGGGACTCGCTGCTCCTCAGACACGGACAAATCGGTGCAGGTGACAAACTTGTGTGCTAAGAGGGGCAATTTACGCATATCGTAGCTACCGACAGTTGCATCGAGATCACAAATGCAAACACGGCACTTTGTAAAAGTAGTCATCTAAGCTGCTAATTAGTTTATCACATTTAAATAAATCAATGTTCTCGTCCAGTGTTTTAGAATAAATTACGTTATTATTTTGTTAACGCGATTGCAGCTGACCAGAAGGTATCGATTATCGATAACTTTTTTCAATTACAACACTGTAAACATATGATGGTGGCATCAAACTTGACTAGAAAAATAATACAAATATAATTAAACACTTATTATGCTTCTTTACACAAATATAATAATGCATGTAAATTACTTTTTAATTTAATTTAATTTTTAAAATGTATTCGTTACTTTTGGAATTGTTAGCAGCTGGCACAACTTATTGGTAACAGATACTTAAAAGTACTTGTTAGATGTAGCAGGTCACCCCCGTATTCATTGTTTACGTTTAGGTACAAAGTTCAGTTGTCTTGTTAAAATGTTGAAATTAAATAGTTACGGAACGCGTAAATTAATTTTAGATATTTATAAATATCGATTCTACTCCGCTGCCGTCCCAAAAAGGAAACCCGAAAATGAAGTTAGCAAGGAGCCCAAGAGACCAAATGAATCTTTTATGGCAAACATATTTCGTGGCACTTTGGTCTCGAAGCAAATTTTCCCCTACCCCGATGTCTTGACATTGGAACAAAAGGAAACAACAGATAGTATGCTAGATCCATTTCAAAGATTCTTCTCCGATGTAAACAACGCTGCGCGCAATGACGACAACTCCGTCATCGACGATAATACGCTTAAGAATCTATGGGAGCTCGGTGGCATGGGCATCCAGGTGCCCAGCGAATATGGCGGCCTGGGCATGAACAATACTCAGTACGCAAGGCTGTGCCAAATAGTCGGAGCGAATGATTTGGGACTGGGCATAACCCTGGGCGCGCATCAGAGCATCGGCTTCAAGGGTATTCTGCTGTATGGAACGCCCGAGCAGAAGGCGAAATATTTGCCCAAGGTAGCTTCTGAAGAGGTTTACGCAGCCTTTGCTCTTACCGAGCCAAGCTCTGGATCGGACGCTAACTCTATACGCAGCCGCGCAGTCAAAAGTGCGGACAACAAGTACTATATTCTAAATGGTTCCAAAATATGGATTTCCAACGGCGGACTAGCCGAGGTCATGACAGTGTTTGCCCAAACCGAACAAATTGACAAAAAGACTGGCGAAAAGAAGGATAAGGTGACCGCTTTCATTGTGGAGCGCTCCTTCGGCGGTGTCACCAGCGGTCCACCAGAGAAGAAAATGGGCATTAAGGCTTCAAACACGACCGAAGTTTATTTTGAGGATGTGAAAATTCCCATTGAAAACGTTCTCGGCAAGGAGGGCGAAGGATTCAAGGTGGCCGTCAACATACTGAACAGTGGACGCTTTGGCATGGGTGCCACCATGTCGGGTACCATGAAGAAGTGCATTGAGATTGCAACGGCACATGCCAACAATCGCGTGCAGTTTGGACAGAAAATCAAAGAATTTGGCACCATTCAGGAGAAATTGGCCAAAATGAATATACTACAATATGCCACGGAATCGATGGCGTTTATGATATCGCAAAACATGGACTCGGGCAGTCAGGATTACCATTTGGAGACGGCCATATCGAAGATTTACTCCTCTGAAAGTGCATGGCATGTCTGCGACGAAGCTATACAAATTCTTGGTGGCATGGGATTCATGAAGGAGACTGGCTTGGAGCGTATCATGCGCGACTTGCGCATCTTCCGCATATTCGAGGGCACCAACGAGGTGCTACGCTTGTTTGTGGCCCTCTCCGGAGTGCAATACGCCGGCAACCATTTGAAGGAGCTGCAGCGTGCGCTGAAAAATCCAGCTGCCAATCTAGGCTTCATATTCAAGGAGGCATCCAGACGTGCAACAACGACGATTGGCTTGGGTGGCACCGACTTGAGCGCCTTTGTGGTGCCCGAATTGCAGGAATCTGCGAAGAGAACAGCCGCTTGCATTGACCTATTTGGCCGGACCACGGAGGAGGTTCTAATGAAATACAACAAGAACATCATTAACGAACAGATTATATTGAATCACTTGGCGAATGCCGCCATCGACATTTACGCCATGATCGCAACGCTCTCGCGATCAACTCGAACTGCGAAACTTAATCTGCCTACGGCGGAACATGAACTTAACTTAACCAAAGCCCTGTCAATTCAGGCAACCGAACGAGTAAACCAACATTTGCGAAAGGCGAGTTCAGGCCAACTGCAAGGCGAAAACAAGTTAATATCAGCATTAGCAAGAAAGATTTGTGAACAGGATGGTGTACACTCGACAGGTGTCATTGATTTACATTGAATTTTAAGTTTTAAAACAAAGAGATTGAACAACTAGAGAGAAACTAATCCACATGCCTAATCCAACCATTAGAAAAATATTTTTGTCTCAACCTTTTCTGTACCGAATTTTAAAATAAATTTTTAAGTAAATAACAACCGGATTTAGCTTAATTTTGGCATAATTAATATTGGGCTCATACGTTTAATCATTTTTTTCAGCAATAGGAACTTCGAAATACGAATGATTAAACCCTTACATCTAAGATAGGCACTACATGATTATTTTTGTTCAGCTCAAAGTCCATTTGGCCTCTCACTTGCTGACGTACTATATACCATATGACGACGTACTGCGCCAATCTATAATACAGTAGCCGCTCCCAAGTTAGAACGATTTGTTTCTACAGACGATGCTAATTTGAGAAAAATTATACTTTATTCATTCAATATGATATTGAATAAAGTATACCATGCATTAAATTTAACGAGCGAATTCTAGTCAATTGAGGAATGTAATAAACATAAAACCTCCATTCTAATTTCTCTAAGTTCTAGTGTCCGAGTGATTACTGTACTAAAGAACTTTGGAATTTGAATTATTGAAATGATGATAGGCACAGCACGCAAATTGAGAGTGCAGACCAAAGTCAGACGTTATATATAATAAACTTAGTGTATTATTACCCAATTAAATACACAGTTTATTGCGAAAGTGGTGTAGACAAAAAAATTGTTATCTTTGGTTGGTTTCTTAAAGAGATTCGTTATTCTTATGAATGCAAGTTAATATTATTAACTGACGCCATCCAACTGCACAATGCTAACAGCAGCTGTGTCAGTCGGAGCAGTCATCAATAGCGTATATACAGCCGAGTTGGAGTCCTTGCGCTGTCGCTCATGGATCTTGCGGTGCGTACGTAATGCCGCTGGCTGGGTAAAGCGTTTGCCGCATTCCTCGCACTCGTGCGGCTTTTCGCCGGTGTGTGTCATCTCGTGGTATTTGCGTGTGTCCGCCTTGGCAAAGCTACGCTCACAGTAGCTGCATGCATAATCTCTGGCATGTTCGTGAACGGTGCGCACGTGCATCTTAAGATTGCCGGAGCTGTTGCACACCTTCGAGCAGAAGCGGCAGGGCCAGGTGCGTTCTAGCGTGTGATAGTTCATGTGTATCTTGAGCTCATTCCGTGTTGTCTTGCGCATGCCGCAGTAAGGACAGCTAAAGTTCTTGATTCCCGCATGCCGCATCATGTGCACCTTGAGTTTCTCTCTGCTGGAGAAACGCCGTGAGCAGTCCGGCTCTTGGCACGCGTGCGGCAGCTCCGATTTGTCTTTGTGCGTGTAACGGTGATCATTGAGCACTGCCGTCGAATTAAACACCTTGCCACAAAACTCACACACATGCGACTTGAGCTCCGGGCCCAATTTGTGGCATCTGCGCATATGCATAATAAGCGTGGGCTTGTGCCGGTACATCTTGTGACAACCCTCCTGCTCACAGCTAAACCAGCTACTAGTGCCCGAGTGTTGCTTCCGGTGCTCCGACAGACAGTAGAAACGATTAAATGCTCGATCACAGCCGGCTTCAGTACACGGGTAAGGCATGAGGCCTTCATGTTGACGCTGGTGCGCCTGCAGGCGATGTTCCACCAAGAAGCGCATGTCGCATATATTGCATTGAAAGCTAGGCGCAGCCGGCTTGGCTGGCAAACTCTAAAAGAGCAAAGTTAGCCAAATGTTTTGCGAGTACGAGAAAGATTTACCTGATCCCCTATTGTATCCATAACTGTCTCTTCTGTTTCGGGTAATTCTATTTCAGTCTCTTCATTCGCTAATTGCTGCAATGCCACTTCTGTGCTGAGGTTGTCTCCTCGCCTCTTTCGCACCTTTTTGTCAGTGTAGGCCTCCAGCTCTGAGATTTCCATAGCTGCCGCGTCCAAGCTGCATTTGGGATTCTCAGCATCAGAGGACGCTAAAATTTCTGCGCGCCATTGTGTATCGGCTGCAATGCACTTGGCACGGAATGCATAGAACTGCTCCAACTGATCATGGCACGCCTGGCATAGCTTAGTTGGCAATGGCTCCTCCTCGCCCTCCTCAAACACGATCAAACCTGTACAGGTGATGAATTTGTGTGCCAGTGTGGACAATTTTCGCATATCGTAGCTGCCGACAGCTGCATCGAGGGTACAAATGCAAGCACGGCATTTAAGTCGATTATTTACTGACGTCATAGGCTTAATTTAAGTTTATTAAGTGTCGCTGACCCAGTGTGTAAATGCAACAAACGCTATTTGTTTATTTTATTATTGTTTATTTGCTTGAAACAGCTGAGTCGACAGAAGAGATGCCCGAATCGGTGACTGTAACAGTAGCAGTGACTGAAAAGAGTGACAATTCACGTAACAGTGATTTTCAGTGTTGGAATTGGGAAATAAATTGGGCAAAACCAATTTGGTTTATTTTATCATTTTACTTTTATTACAACAGTATTCAATTAATTTCTGAATACTTAGCCTATGAGAAGTTTGTGTATTAATACATAATGCCTGTAAATGCACCGAATTCGAGCCCAAATAGGTTACTTATAATAATCATGTACCACACGTCCTGGCACATTACCAACTCCCCCACCCACACCCACAGCTATATCGTTTGGAGATTGGATTGGATTTGCATTTGTTTCCATGCTCTCCCGCTCATGAATCTTGCGATGCGTGCGAAGCGCGCCCTTTTGCCTAAAGTGCCTGCCACAATCCGGGCACTCGTGCGGCTTCTCACCGGTGTGGATCAGCTCGTGTTGCTTGCAAAGGAATGGCTGGGTGAAGGTGCGGTCGCAGTAGCTGCAGGCGTAGCTCCGGGCACGGTCACGTTCGTGTACGCTGCGCATATGCAGGTTGAGATTGCTGGAGCTGTTGCACACCTTGGAGCAGATGCGGCAGCAATAGGTGCGCTCCAGCGTATGATAGTTCAGGTGAATCTTGAGCTCAGTCCGTGTCGTCTTCTGTACGCCACAGTAGGTGCAGCTATAGTTTTTAATGCCCGCATGCCGCATCATGTGCACCTTGAGCAGCTGCTTGCTGGAGAAGCGTTGGGCACAGTCTGCCTCTTCGCACACATACGGCAGCTCCGATTTGTCCTTGTGGGTGAAGCGATGGTTTTTGAGCCGCCACAGAGTGTCGAATGTCTTGCCACAGTATTCGCATACGTGCGACTTGTGCTCCTTGCCCAGCTTGTGGCACTTGCGCATATGCACGCTTAGCGTATTCTTGTGGCTGTAGCCGCGGTCGCAGCCCGGCTCCGGGCAGGGATAGGGCATCAGTCCGTGTTGACGCTTGTGTGCTTGTAGGCGATGTTCCTCCAAGAATTGCGTCGCGCAGATATCGCATTTGTAGATCGATTTATGCTGTTGCAGCGGGAGGTTCTAGAATGACCAATGGAATGAAGCTTAAATACATACATTTTTAATGCTTTGCTAACCTGTTCGGCATCCAATTCCGAGTTGACTTCCGTGAGCTGTTGCGGTGGTAAGACTACGCTTGATTCCACTTCCGCTTCTGTATTGGCTGTTTCCTGCAGGTCCTGATGCTGGTTGGTGTCTGCCTCTACCCGGGACTGCTTAAGTTCCACACTTCTGACTTCATCAGGAGTCGTTGTCTGCGCGGCATCGTCTATGGGCTGCTCATCATCGCAAAAGGCTAGTATTTCCATGCGCCATTTCGTATCAGCTGCTATGCACTTGGCCCGAAATGCATACAAACGTTCCAACTGGTCATGGCAGGCGCGGCACAGCTCACTTGGCAGCCGCATCTCATCGGAGACGGATAGATCTGTGCAGGTGACGAACTTGTGCGCCAGCTTGGGCAGTTTTCGCATGTCATAGGATGTAGCATCTGCATCGAGTGTGCAAATGCACACTCGGCACTTGGATGAGATGGACATTTATACTGTACACCAAATCTCAATATTTTCAAGCAATTTTGCTGAACAGTGTGCAAGATATTTATTTTTGTTTATGCGGGAAACAGCTGATTGGAACAGTGTGGAAAGGGGCGTATTGCAAGTTGTTACTGCAAGTTTCGCATTTTCCAACACTATTCCTTAATATGTGGGTGGGAAACTCGTAGAAATTCTTGGACTGCACAACAAAATATTTAAAACAATGGAAAAACCTAATGGAATACACTATATTGAGCTTTCTAACAATTTCATACGTTTTGACGCCGTCAGCCAGCTAACAAATGTCTTCTTTGACGACTCCAACAAGCAGGTAACAGAAAGGCAAGTCACGAGCCAAAATGGGTGCAGCATTGTTTTGTTTTAGATTTTTGCAGTCCGCTCAGGTGGGGCCACGGGCGTGGTGGTTAAAGGCCCCGTGGAGGATACTGTGATAACGTTTTGCATGAGTGATCGTGGAGGCGCTATACGCTCCATCAAATTCTCGCCGGACAATCAAATTCTGGCCGTGCAACGCAAGGAAAACGCGGTGGAGTTTGTTTTCTTTCAGGGCGATCAGCCATTGTTGCAGGACATCGTAACGCATCAGGTCAAAACGCTGATCTATGGCTTCGTTTGGGTGCACAATCGCGAGCTGGCGCTCATATCGAACACAGGCGTGGAAATCTTTCAAATTCTGCCCGAGAAGCGACAGGTGCGCTCAGTAAAGGCGCTGAGCATAAGCATCAAATGGTTTGCCTGGTGCTGTGATGCCAATGTCGCGCTGCTGTGCACCACAGAGGGCAACACATTGGTGCCTGTGCTGGTAAAGCAAAAGGTCATTACCAAGCTGCCCAAAGTGGACTGTGAGTAGCCCAATAGTTAATGAAAGTTTTCGAACCTGTCTTCATTTGCTCCATTTTCTTTCAGTGGGCAATCCAGGTCGCGAGGTGCAGGAGAGCAAAGTAACGTTAGGTAGAGTGTATGGAGTGCTGGCCGTGCTCATACTGCAATCAAACGGCGCCACAGGCATGATGGAGGTCGAAGTGCATCTGTTAAATGGTCCTGGTCTGGCGCCTCGCAAATGCCATGTGCTGCGACTCAGCCTTGTTGGACGTTTTGCCCTCAACACAGTGGACAACCTGATAGTGGTACATCACCAGGCCACGGCCACATCGCTGCTCTTTGACATTGCGCTCAGCGGTGAGGTGATCGATGATGTGACATACCATGCGCCCATTACGCCGGGACGCTCCATTAAACCATTTGGACTCAAACTGCCCTCGCTCTCGCCTGATGGACAAATTCTGCAGTGCGAGCTTTGTATGTTGTTGACTATCGTCGTATCAAATGTATTATTAACGTCCGAAATTTATTGCAGATTCTACCAACTGGGTGCTCTTCCAGCCTAATATTGTGATTGATGCCAAACTGGGCTGCATGTGGTATTTAAATCTATCCATTGAACCACTCTGTAATCTTATCTCGGATCGCATACGTCTTACTGAGTTTCTGCTGCAGCGCAGCAGTGGCAAACAGATGCTGTTGAAGGTGGTGGGACAGCTAATGGACGATCAGTACAAGGGCACGCTGCTGCCCGTGCTGGAGACCATCTTTGATAAGATCAACAAGATTTATTCGTGAGTAAAATGCTCGAAATGTCAAAGACTTAATAATGATTCTCCTCCTCAGCTCCTGGGTGCTGTTAGAATTGCAGAATCAAACGGCGTTGCCCTCCAATGTGAAGAGCACAATAGCTAAGAACTCAACGCCGCCCATTGTGCTCATCGAGCAATCGGACATGGTGCAAATCTTTCAGCCAATTGCCAAGCGAATGTACACGGAAACTGTGCTAATGCTGTACCTGCAATCCTTAAACAAATACAACATTTCCGCCCAGGAGGAGCTGAGCAAGATGGTCATCAGCGAGCTGATACGCAATCGTAGCTTTGATACGCTGCGCCGTCTGGTCAGCTACTCAATGCTGCTGGAGTCCAAGTCTGTTGCTTGCTTTTTGCTAGCGCACTCCGATGTCAACTCGGCCATTTCACAGGTGGCCATTGATATGCTGGGCAAAATTCAGGCGCATGAAGTAATTTAATTTATATATGATGTAAATCCCTTACTAATTTGTTATTTGTAGATCATAATTGAGGTCATGCTGGGCCAGGGCAAGGTCATAGATGCGCTTCGGCTGGCCAAAAACTCGCTGGGCTTAGAAAAGGTGCCGGCGCGCAAGTTCCTCGAGGCGGCCTACAAAACGCAAGATGATTTAATTTTCCACAGCGTCTACAGATTCTTTCAGATGCGCAATTTGCGCATGTACGAGACTCTGGCGTTTCCCAAAGGTGAGTGTGTGTCAGGTTTTTATATACTTAATTAATGTAAACATTTTTTCAGCCGAACAATGCACCGAGTTTATACAGCATTATAATACTACATTTGCCGCGGATAGTGCCAATAAGTTGCAAATTAGCTGAGCCCTTTTTATGGTTTGTTCAGTTTATTTTGTGATTTAGCTAATAATTGGGGTATTCACACTTGAGTCTACAAAATAGCCTAAGCTTGTACATTAAATTAGAATAAATAAAATAGCAAAAGGAAACAATCATATATTTTTTTATAATTTTTACGACTGTGCATTAAGACAAACATGTGATACTTTTATTATGTTGCTTATTAATGTTTTTTGAATCGATATTTTATGTTGAATCATTTAATCAACTATTTAACAACAGTATATCCAAAAGATGAATACACATATCAATAGACTGATTCTTTTACCGATGTTAAACAATTCACAGACACTCTCTGGATGATTACCCATAATACTTGACACAGCATTTGTGTACTTACACAACACAAAATTATTAAGTGGTTACAATAAATACAAAGAATGGCTATTTATATGGAATATACATAAATATATTAAAAAAAAATATACATGCATGCATAGAATGGTTTGCCTAGCAGAATCGTCTGGGCGGCGCCTTAAGCTGCAGCGAGCCGAGCTCCATGCTGTTGGAGCTGCTTAACAAATGCTGACTGGGACATGGCAAGCGTAATGTTGACAAATGCTCAACGGGCACCGCTGCACCACAGCGTGGACATTGCTGCAGTGCTTCTGCTTCGTTCCGACAGTGCTCGTGCAGCGCATGTCCACATGGACCCAACACAAGCACTGGCGTCTGATCATACAAACGCTGCCGGCAGATGAGGCAACGCATGTTCGTTACCCAGAGGCCGCGACGAGCCACACGGCGCTGCTCGGCCAAATCTGTGTGCAGATTCTGACACAGTGTATCGGCGGCAACGCGCAGCGCCTCCGTCTCTTGGCGCGAACTAATCAGCATGCTCATCAGCAAATCCTTGATGTCGCCAAAGCTGGTGGACACATTGTGCGTGTTCATGATGAGCTGCACCAGATTGTGCAGGTCTATGTGCTGCGAGGCCTCGTGCAGCATGGACTTGGTAATGGACTGCAGATCCTGCTGCGGCAGTATATACTGCAGCAGTGTAAACCAGCAGCGCTCCAGCTGCTTCTCAGGTAGTGTCTTGGCCGAGCGAGCCAAGAGTTCTGCAATTTCCTTGGCTTCCTTTGCAGCTGTATCTACAGTGGCTTTACGCAGCACCTCCATGGACAGATCAAAGGCTTTCGCATAGCTCTCCTGCTGCTCGTACAGGTAAATGACAGCGCGCTGCAACTGATGCCGTTCCACAATGTCAATGGCTTTGTCCAGACGGTAGCCCGAGCTGGTGCGCAGAAATTCCAGCACTGCATCGGCCTCTTCCAAATTACAATAAAGTTCGAGGAGCAGCTCCATTAACGGTGGCTGCAATTCGCAATGTCTGTCGTTGAGGCACTGCAGCAGACGAAACAGCAGCAGCTGCTGTCCACTAAGCAGCTCCAGCAGCTCACTAATCTTGTCCGGATAGTGCAAGGCAATCAGACGTGTTGTCTCCGCCGCATTGATCTCCAGCAGCTTTCCAAGGTGGCGACGCAGCTGCTGATAGATGCAGCGCTCGCTGACGCTCACATGGCGCTCCATGTAGGCAAACATGGTCTCATGACGCGCCTGGTTGAGTATGAGGCACTCGAGTATGTTGTCGTAGCAGTGCAGCTTCTCCAGCAGATACTCTACGACATAGTAGCAGCGCGCACGTTGCGCTAGTTCCAATTGCTCCTCATCGCTGCTGATGTCTTCCAGGCAATTGCTCGATAGTAGCTCATGCCAGGCGCTCTCCCGCTCCGAGTGCTGGCGCGCACTCTCATTGGCAATGTTTTCCTGCGCCAGGTAGCTGAGCACACGCTCAAGCAGCTGCTTGTCGCGCGGCAGGCACTGCGTGGATATCTGCTGGGCAATAAAGTTCAGCAAGCAACCAATTTCCGCCCACTGAAAATGAATAAGGGATTAGGCCTTCAGATTAAAAATAAATCCATATTTTCCACTCACCGTTGCGTTCTCGGGCGTCATTATTTCAAGCAGCAGATAGATGATGCGCTTGCGATGGGAATAGCCCAGCTCGTTGCTGAACTCGCGCTCCTGGAATGCCAGCGAGATGACATTTAAAGTTTCTCGCGTATCGAATTTTAGTAGAGCGCGCAGATATGGATAGGGCAGCTCATCCACGGGGCTAGCACTCGAGTGCTGAGAGGTAAGGCAGCGCAATACGTCGTTCTTGACCTGTTGCACCTGGTCCTCTGGTATGTCGCCGCTGGGAAAGCGACGGCCGGCCAAACAGCTGGATATATAGACCAGCAAACAGTTGCCCAGATCCGTTTGGTCTGGCCTTAGTGGCGGCAACAGCTCCGTCAGCGCACTCGTGTAGTCATTCAGGGCGCAAGCATTGAGATAGAGCTGCGCCCGATACAGCTCATGTCGCTTGACCGCCTTCAGTACCTGATTCAAGTCCAGGCACATCCAGTCTAGCTTTAGGATCAGCTGCTCCAACTTGGCAGGCGAATGCTGCAGCCAATAGTCCACGAGAGCCTGCGATATGACTGGATTAACGCTATGTATGGTCTCCTGCTCAATATGCTCTGAGATGTGCTGCAGAAAAAGTTCCGTATTGTTGTGCAGCCGCTCCCAAAGCTGCGTCCACAGCAGATCCAGTTCGCCGACGGTTATCAGACAATTGACAATGGCGCCGAGGCAGTATTCGGGCGCACGTGCTGAATTGGCTATGTACTCCTTGAACAGCATAATGATCCGCTCTTTGGCCTGGGCACGCTTTCGTGGACGCTCTGCAGAGGCTATATAGCCATCCAAGGCCAGTTGACAGGCCTCCTGCCAGCGATGATTCTTTACCTACAAGCGCAGAAGGATTAGTACAATTCATATACAGCCGACAATTTCGATTTACCAAATAGCTAATGCGTTCCGACCAGGTGCGCACGCCAATGATGTGCAGAGAGCGCGCGCCGAGCACATAGAGTTGCGTGCCTCGAGAGACCACCGAGTTGTAGCAGGCATTGGTACCCGCCAAGGCAAAGGCGGGAGAGACGTTGCCGCCTGTGGCCAGGCCCTTGAACTGCGCCGAGCCGTAGACCAGACCTGCATTGGCCATATCCATGCACTCCAACTCCCGACTGGAGCGCACATCCACCAAGTGCAATATCTCCGACGTGTCCACCGATGCCACACACTTGGGGCCCAGCCAGTGCGCGGAAAGCAGGCTGCTGTGCAGCTGGACATGGCGCAGATACAGCAAAGTGATGCGTCCATTGGCCACGAACAACTGGTGAAAGAAGAGCTGATTGCCGCGGCCAACGACAATAACTGGATCGACGGAGCGACTCGTGTCCGCCGCCTGTATAAGCACCAGATGCCACGCCAGCAGCGGCAGGCAGTCGGCCGGTCCTTGCAGCGCATGATACTTGATGACACGCAAACGTGGACGCACCGTGACTATAAAATATTTAGAGAGCGTTGCCAGAGCCACAATGGAGTATTGATCCAATTCGTGCCGCCCCTGGGCGTCCATGATAAGCGGCTCTACGGAGCACACCTCGCCACGAGCGCCCGAAAACAAACAGCGCGAACTGCATCCTCTTATGCCCAGCTTGCGTGTAAAACTCAGCGACCACACAGAGCCGCCGGCATCCGCGCAGAGCGCCAGCGAGGAACGTGATGTCCACTTGACGTGCAGCACTCCTGTGTTGGGTGTTATCACATCAAATAGCTCGCGCAGCACATCGCCAGTTTGGGTGTCCAGCATGGCAACCAAGCCGCGGGCATAGCCCACCAGCAGGCGTGTGGAATCGCCGTTGAAGGCCAGGCTAGATACGGCCCCCTGGCTGTGCTTGTCCTGATGAGCCCAGCGGAGCGTTTGAGTAACATCAAAGTTGAGTATGTGGCCGTGGGAGGTGCCCACAGCAATGTACGCCGCCACGGCACAGGCACTGGCCGCTCCAGCGTTGACGCGCTCGGCGGCCGAGGCCAGTTGGGCCGAGATACCATGCAGAAGCGTGTAGCGCATTATGGAACCAGAACCGCTGCCGCCACGCCCATCGGCGCGCACACCACAATCCTCGCCAATTGAAGGTGTTGGCGTTGCTCGCGGCACCGGCATCCCAAGCTCGGAGGCCACGTCGGAGTCCGCCTCGAATTCGCTGAGCACCGTTTCGAGCGTGGGCAAAACATCGGTGGGTGGTATGGCAAACTCCACATCGTCCAGCTAAGTGTTTTCACGCGTTTTGAAATCAATCAATCAATTTTGCACTTCCATTGTTTTCATTTTAATACTCACGCCTTCGAACTCAAAATCAAGTTGCAAACTGTCCGTGGAGCCGCGATCTGATTCCAGCAGCGATTGCAGTGAAGGTGCCTTCAACTCAGCCATGCTGCACAATGATGTGCTTGCTTTCTACTTTAATTTTGATCTTATTATTATACTAATCTATTAATTTGATCTTAATTTTTATCAATGAACGTCTGTACGCCCACCATTTTATCGATTATTTTCTTATGGTTATTAGAAATATCGCTAAGAACCGGCTGATGTGTGTGTGTGTGTGTCATATATCGATATGTACTCACGCAATTGCAACTCTGACCGCGATAGTTCGCAGTCAGCTGTGAACTAGTTCAGCGTCGTAGTTTTTTTTGTTCGTTTCGTTTCTCTCTTTCATCAGTTTCATTTTATCCTTTATTGTGGCCAGTCGCATTGGCAACCGCGCACGGAATTTTCGTGATTGAACATTAAAGTTAATTAAATGTATAACTTATAATAGAAATGTGCGTAAATCAACAATAATAATTGACGCCCGCGGGCAGCAATAAAGTGTACTGTGCTTGAAGTGCCCACCGGAATATGAAGCAAGAGCGCGCGTTGCGGGCGGCCGTGGAAGTAACGATTTTTGCATGAGTCGCGCTTGGCCAAAAAAAGTAAGAAAAACAAAGAGGCTGCCAAATTAAAATGCAGCGCCTATAACTAATCAGTTTTGTAATTATAAGTGCTGACACGGGTATAAATAAAATAGTTTATTTCGATGCCCGTTTGTGACTGTTTGTAATTCGGTTTTTGCTTTGTTGCTGCGGTTTGTTTGTGTTTTTGCGCTACTCTCTCTCTTTAACGTAAGCGCGTCATTCAATTAATGTGAGTGTGTTAGTGCAGTGACGTAAACAAATGCAAATGAAAAAGCATTTGTGTGCGAATATTTCAAAAATGCCAACAACAAAACAGCCGCATGCCGACGTCGTTTCACGTGCCAAATATACATTGTAACAACAACAAAACGATAACTTTTCGCCTCGTGTGTTTTGTGCATCTCATTCGCTGCAAGGCCAGCTGAGCGCAACACGTTTGTGTTGTTTCTGCTGCATGCGTAGGCGGGCAGAGCAGCAACAACAGCGCAGCAGAATGTGCGAGTGTGTGCGTGCATTGATTGAAACATAAATGCGACAGGTAAGCCGCAGAGCGCAACTCAAGTTATTTCCGTTCTCTTTAGCACGCAAATACAAACATAACAGTAACTTGTATGCCCGTGCTTGTACGTGTGTGTGCATGTGTGATTTTGGCTTTGTTGCGCCGCCTGGCGTCAAAATTTACATAGTTAATTTCTTATAACTAGCGAGCGCAAGAGACTTCCACATAAATACAAACTTATCAATTAGTAAGAGCGGCGCCTTTGCAGGTAATTTTCCAGCCACACTCACGCACACAAGTGCAGACTCGCGCTGTTGCAGTGCCGTTTTACGTTTGTCAAGATAAGACAACAACAACAACTACAAAAAATACAATAACATCAAAGCAAAGCACGTTAATGACATTTCTGGAGCAGTTTCACACACACACACACACACACACTCACACTTACACATCTCTCCCCTGTAACTCTTTAGTCAACATCTTTAACATGTTGTATGCGCTAGTTTTTCCACATTTTTGTACCCTATTTAAATGTTGCATGGCTTGAATTGTATTTTTTATTCGTTAGCAACATTCCTTTAATGATGATAGAAATGATAATTTTTTAAGCGGGGGAATCACAATTTCTGTAAATAAAAGTTGTCAGCAAGATTGTAGATTTTTTTTATATATTAAATGAAACCCCCCTGAATTACCATATACAAAGATATATTTTATTTTAATAACCCCATATGTAGATTACAATTTTGCAAGCGTCGACTAAAAAATATCTTTACGTCATTTAAATGCGGTTATATTAATTGCATAACCTTAATTGATAATGATTTCAAAAGGGCATTTAAAATTCGTTACGATTTAGTTTTTGAGCTTCTTGTTGATTATTGTGCTTTCGCTTTGTGCTCCTTTAGCTGCAGCTTTGCTTTTCATCTGTCTTTCATGGTCACTAAATTTATTGGTCAACATTTTATCTTTTGGTGTTCAGCACCCACGCGGCGACGTCCATGGCGACGGCGACGCTGGCGACGGCGACGCGCGACGGCGACGCTGGCGACGGCAACTCCTTCAACTTGTTTGGGTTTGCGGCGGTCGTGCGTTCAACGCCCACATGGAAATTTAACGCCTCAACGCGCTGGCGACCGGTTCAGATTCTAGATTCTTGATGCCGTTTCCAATTTTTCCCGAACGTGGTCAACAGCCACATAAATATTAGAGAAGGGACCAGGCCATAAAATGAACAACAACAACAACAATAGCAGCAATAGAAAATATATTTTCCGACATGAGTTATGAGCATATTCCCGTTCGTTTTTAGTATCAAAAATTTGTTGCTACACCGCGTTTTGGTTGTGGAAAATATCTTAATTTCAATAAACTTGGCTGCGTCCCCATTCTTCATATAGAACACATACATATATAGAATATTCCCATAAGTTTGTTTTGTTTATCTTTTCATGATTTGTTTATATTGTGAGTGGTTGGATGGGGGTGGAGCGGGGCGTTGCGGGGTCTCTCATATGTGCCTTTGATTCGGCGATTGCAGTCGAACAAATTTGCAATTCAGGCCTTAACCCATTGTTGGCCACATGATAAACGACGGCTTGTTAATAAATCAAAGGCAATCGTGCATTCTGTGTGTCCTCTGTATATTTCCTGTGTGCCCTGTTCCTGTTCCTGCTACTGCCCTTGGGCACGGGGCACGAGCGCAAAGAGTACTCGTTACAATGTCAGAAAGTTTTTGTTTTGCAACTTCTACATGCCGCTTGGTCCTTGGAGCATGCAACATGATTGGCTACTGCACTCAGCACAGGATACTCGTATTTCATACGCCTTGTAGATTTATGAAGTGCCCAGCCGAGCCGCTCTTGACTACGTGGGAGTCTATATGCATGGGTGTGTTTGTGTGTGTGAGTGTGTGTGTGGCTGCAAGCTTCTGCTTGGGGTTAGCATACATACATCCTGTGCATCCTGTGCCACAGGCTGCCATTGGCATTCTAATGATTTTTTATTGTTGTCGCTTAAGTGGCCCATTGTACAGCTGGCAACATATTGTCCCGACATCTCGCCCACTTGATAACCCGACCCCATCCACCCCCCCCGAAAACATAGTTTGTTGAGGCGCCACAGCTGCTGTTTGCGTCCAACTTGTCCAAATTGCTTAACATTCCTTGTCTCTTCGTGCTATGCAATCGATATGATAACATTTCTAATCATGCACGCTGATTAGAGCAGTTGAAATATCAACAGCCCCTTTTAATGTTCTAATTGATTATACAACATTTTCTTCCAAGAAATGTTGCTACATTTTGCACACGGTTCAAATAATCTTTAATAGCTTTCTGATAAGTTAGATCGATGCATATTGAAAAGATATCTTAACTTTCGAGATAGTTTTTCTCAAACGATTTTAAAGCAAAACGTTTCTTTCTTTGTCCAAGTTGTCCTCTTAGTTTAGATAAGTTAAGCATTTAGATAAAAACCCAAATATTCATTAAAATGCTAATAATTTAAAATTGTTTTAAATTTGTCAAAACTTAATCAACTTGAATGTATTATTGTCTATGCCTTGAACTCTTAAACTCTTGTTATCACAATTCATATTAAAATTATACTGAAATGAACAACAATAATTGCATTTAATCCCATAGGCATCAAATAATATTTCCCACTGAATTAAGCTTGGCAAAAACTGGACCATTTTCATAGGAATTGACTTTTTGTTTGCGCTTCGGCTTCTAAATGAATTCTGCTTTTAATTGTAGAAATAAAATTTGTGATAGAATAATGTGAAGCTATATTTGTTTATATGAAAACATTTTTGTCAGAGCTAATATTTGAGACACAAGAGTTTGTTGCAAATGATTTTTGATTTTTATATCATAATTTGTTTTCTTTTGAGTCTTAAGTTAAGATAAAGTTATATAATTGTAAGTCTCCTGATTAAACTGTGTTAAGTTTAACTATAATTTTATTGCACAGGGCCTATTAAAAATGTATTTTCTTTATAGCTGCTTTAATGAAGCTCTTAAGAACAGGTTTTTAATATAATCCTAAGGCTTCTTCAGCTTTTGACAGTCACGATTGCTCAACAGTCAATTTGTACTTGCAGTTTTTATTCTCAATTAATGCTTCAACTGGAAATTTGATGACGAGCTCTTTAGATTTAAGGTTCTTTTCATTTGAAGAGCTGCAGTTATCTGCGATTTCCAGCTGTCTGCCTACTATTCGAAAGTAAATTATCAACTGGAAATTGATTGCGATCTTTGGACTTCACATAATGATCTTTAATAATGCTACCTAGCGCTCGAATACCTTTGTTTCCTTAGTCTGTTATGGCTGCTGCTCTTAGCCTGCCTCTTGCCTGCTTGCCGTCCCTTTTAGAAATCGTCTTTGCTGCGGCTTATGTTGCACGGTAGCTGAGATTGCCTGCTGCTGCGGCTGCCTATGCCACCACAGCATATACATCAGGTTAGTAGAGAATGCATTTGGCTTATTCACTATTTGCCCTGCAGACAATTAAGCTGCAGGAGAAGCAGAGCAGAGGGGCTTTGGTGAGTGGGGTGGGGGGATTTGGCTTAAACTGGTTCGCCGTCGTCTTCTTAATACGAGCACAAATGATGCGCTGCCTGAAGTAGCTGAGCGTTGTTTGAGTTTCAGCCTGCGCTGTTTATTATGATCTGCTGGCAAGAGAAAAGCAAAATGCCAAATAAGCCGCATGAAAAGCAGCGACAGGACATGAACCCGCCACAGGCAGCAGGTCGGCAGGGCAGCAGGGGAGTTGATGTTGTCGGTGAGGTCAGGCGTGCTTGGGGTTGACTGAGCGCCACTGTAGTCTAACTCAAAATACGCTAAAGCTAAAAATATTACACACAAAAACCACCCCCCACTCTCTCTCTATACAAAGTTTTTTCATTTTGCACCCAGCTTAAGCATAGCTTATAAAAGAAGCAGTCCCTATGTACCCTATGTATTCCACAGAGTTGCCTCCTAGTTATGCATGTGGGTGGGCTTTGCACCTTCATCGATTCAAATCGCGTTAAACCTGCTGCTTTTGACCAGCTAATTAGCAGAGCCACCAATTTTCTGTTGTCGCCGCCCTTGGCAGCGGGATGCGGCGGTGTTCGGTGCTAATGACAGCGCTAATAATTGCTTTGTTGTGGCCGTCCTGCTATTGTCCCAGCTGTGATGGGCTGCTCTCATTTCTGATGGCGGCTGCCAGAGCTGTCAAATGAGAAGCGCCCAACAAACGGAGATGGGGGGTGTGAAAAAATGCGTTAGAAACTAATTAGTTTCAAATATATGCTCCAAAATATGTGGAAGTTTAAATATACGAGCTGAAGTACTTTTTGGAAGTACACGATTAGAGGACACCCTGGAACTTCTATAAAATTAAAGAGACTTGATCTGTATAAACTATTCTAGAAGCTACTTGTCAAATTTGGTGACTAGCGCTTAAAATCTGAGAGATTTACTCAAAAAACAACATTTTGACTTTTATCGATTTCTTGTTAAGTTATCAATGATCGGAAACAGACTCGTACTGCGCGGGTACTAGGAGGATCTACGTTCCTAATTCAAGTCCCTAGCTCTCACAGATGGCAAGATTTTACATAGATTGACTCAGCTTGTCGTCCTGATCGAGGATATATATACTTTATGGGGACGGAGGTGCTTTCTACCGCCTCTTACAAACATTTACCCATCTTTAATGTGTTTAGGGTATAAAAAGTACTTCACCATATTATACATTTTTTTAGTAACTTTTTTAGAAGATTTTACCAATTTTTAACAATTTGCAGAGTTGAGAAATAATCGTTTATTGCAAAAAGAAATTCGTTTTAAGTAGCTTAAAAAATTGCGTATTTTTGCAAATGTTTTGCTACTAAATTCATGAAATTTAACATGGATTTAGATAAACCAAATGAGTTTTTTCATTGCTGCAAATTCATAAAAAATTGTAAGTTGTTGCATTTATAAAGCAGACACAAGTTTTAATAGAAATGTATATTTGATTCATATTCTTTTCAGTCTTAAGTTTAAAATAAGTTCTGTAATTCCAAGTTAAGTTTTGCTTTTGATGGCTATCTTATAAATCGCAGACAATTTTAATGATAATTTTATTGCTTAACGTTTATAAAAAATATATTTTACTTACAAATGCTTTTTAAAACAGGTTTTTAATAGTATCTTAAACCTTCTTCAAGCTCTAACAAAATACGATTGCGCAACAATCCATTTGTAGTTGCCGTTTTTATTGTAAGGTTCATAGTTCGAGCCAGACTCAATTTTTGTTTTACATTTCGAACCGATTCAAAATGCGTCTGAAATACCTTCTTTTTCCGAATGAGTTTGTTCAATTGCGAACCGATTCAAAATGTGTTCAGCATACGTTCTTTTCCGATTCTTAACCGGTTCGTGCTGTCCAGCAAATTGCCGCAGTTTATGATTTTTGCTACGTTTTCTTGCCACGTCTTTTCGCTGGACTATTATGTGATTTTATGTTTAGCTCGTAAGCTTCATTCTCAATTACCGCTGCCCGCGTGTAAACTGCCACACTTGGAATACGAGACCGTAACCCCCTGCTCTCTCCCCTGCTCCACTTCGCCTGCCAGCCGGGCGTTCAGTTTGTGTTACATTTAAAATGCTTTCAAGTCTTTAGCAGCGTTTTTGACGATTTTGCCAGCTGCTGCGGCCGCGAACTCTTTTGCTGTGGCTGCAATTGTTGTTATTGTTTGTGTTGTTCCTGTTGTTGTTGTTATTATTTCCGCTGTTGTTGTTGTTGTTGCTGTTTACACACACATACCGCAGCTGGCCACAGGATGCGCCAGTTTGGCCGTTTTTCGCACACATTTTTCACTCGGATTTTTACGCGCTGCGCTTGCCATCGCCCGCCTTCCGTTTAGCCCCTTGTGCCCCTTGTGCCTCTTGTGTCTTTTCACCTAGTTTTCCTTTGCGCGTGCTAAGCCCTCCCCAGCTCCCCTCCCTGCTGCTTCTCTCAAGGCATGTGCATGCCTTTGTGGGTTGTTGTTGTTTGCTGCTGCTGTGGTTGTTTAAAAAATTTGTACACTGCGCTTAAGCAACAAAACGAAATGGCATAAAAATAAAATAAATGTTCACAGCTAAGCCGCCGTTTTGTTTATGTGTGTGCGTGTGTTTGGGGCGTGGTCAAAGTTTTGCCTCAGCGGCTGCTGCTGCTGCTGCTATTGTGCTTTTTGCATAAATACATGCACATATATTTTTTACAATTTTTTGGTACGTTTTTTTTTATATATTTTATATTTTATGCGTTGTTTGCCGCTGTTGTTGCCGCACACAGTAAACGGAGACGCCACGCATGGGGGCTGCTGATTGCTTTGTTCCGGCGCTTAAGCGCCCCAAATCCCCTACATCAGCATTAAGAGCAGCAGCTTCGCTCTCCTTGCCCGCCCGCTGGCATTATGTTTATAAATTTGTGCGGGCTCTTGCAAATTTATTTATTTATGCTCTTTATGCGGCTTGGCTATAAATTAGTGCACAGTTTTGGCGGCACTGCAGCGCTTGCCAAACTGTGCGCACAAAAATCAATTAACGAATGACCAGAAAAAAACGCTGACAAAAGTTTTGTTTGTTTCGCATTCAATTACAACATTAGGGGGGGGGGGGGCGGGAGACGGGTGGAGCGGGCTGGCAAATCAAATTGCAATTTCCAAAGGTGAATGCCTGTTGTTGTTGCTGTTGTTACTTGCTTGAAAAGCCAATGCACCCAACGCACAAAGTGTGCCAAGTGGGGAGCAGCTGGTCCTAGGTTGAGGGGCTGGACTGTGGGCGTGTCAAAGCCCGCTGACATTTCACGCATTTAGTTGTCGCTTGTGTCCGTGTCCGGTATTCCTTCTTCTTTTTTTTTTGCCTTTGACACAACCCAAATGAAATGTTCCGTTCGCGACGTGTGCGCAGAATGAAGGATAAAGTGTGCGTGACGTGCAGACAGCCAAACGGCCCCCTTCGACCCCATTCCCCCTGCCCGCCAATGCATTTTACTGTTCATTTATGTGTCGCCATTTTAGTTGCTGAAAACTTTGCGTTAAGCTGTCGCCCGCGCGGACGAGCGACGCGCGGGGCCAGAGGGCTGTCCGCGGGTGTATGTACGCCATAAAGTCAATTTGTAAAACGCAGCGCCGGGCTGGTTGGCCATCAATGGACTGGAAAGCTGACTGTGCAGCGGATATGCGCAAAAAAAGATATCGCATTATCTGCTGGACGCTCCAAACAGTCGGATATCGTTAGGAAATGAAGGCAACCTACCAAAATGATGGATGGCTGCATGCAGCATGGCGATAGATATTTTTTAATTGTATACGTGTTTGATAGACGTTGAAAAACAGTGGGTTAAATGGACACAACGCCAGTAAAATATACCCCTTAAGCTTTTCAAACGCACATTAGTTGTGGGATCATAATAGATCTGCAGCTTGGGAGTCTTTCAAGCTGATAATCCTGTGTTTTGTATATTTGCATATTTAGACAATACAAGCAGAAAACGAATATAGAATATTTCTGAAGTTTTCCTGCTAAGAAATTGTATACAACGGTAAATCCTAAGTATTTATTGATGTTTTTCGTATTTTTATATGAAGCTCTTATAAATCCAAGTGCATTTTAGATTCAATCCCACTTAACCTGCCCAACATTTATTTATACCTTGATATCGATAACATTATCGATAAATCATAAAATCTATCAAATTACCCTTCGAATATATTTATTACCAATTTTGCGTATTGAATCAAACTCAATTCATTTAATTTGCTATTCAAATCGCCTCTCACTCTAATCTCAGCCCTCTCTTTATTTGTGAATTATTTCCCCGAAATTTCACAAGCATTTATCGTGCCGTTTTTCGTTTGATTTTTATGGGATTTTGCTGTCGCACCTTTTTGCATTTTGTTGTTAATTGCATTCACATTTGAAAGGGCATAGAGATCCCAATCATTCAACATATGTGTTCCTCAATTACGCAATTCCCGGAAGACTCCCTGGCTGTGCCGCGCCCACACCTACCGCTATTATCAGTTTCATGTAATCCCCACACACACACACTCAAACTCAAAAATCCCAATTGGATTCGTTCCCTTTTTAAAACGCATTTTAAGTGTAATAGAGTTGCCCGCCAGGCACAAACCCACACGCACTGACATCCACACGCAAACATACACACACACACATATATATTTAGCTATGCAAATGAGAACAACACAAAACCTATGGCAATCATTGGAAAACAGGCACACACACATGGAAACACACTCCAAAAATGTACAACAATAAAAAGCGATTTAACACACAAACCGTTTGAACCCGAGCCTGCAATGCGACAGGAGAGGCTGAGCCGACTGCAGGCAAAGGCCGCACAGGATATGGACTTGGGCACACGGCAGCATGGCAGCCAGGCGGGACGAGGCACTGGACGAGCCAAATTTGTGCGCTGGCTAGGCTGCAGCTGATAGATTGTAATCCTGCTGCTGCTCTTTGACTGCTTTCAATTGGCTCACACACACAGCTCAGACGCACGTTGGCCGGCATCCTGTTGCCTCGTCAGGGGAACGAATGAGCCAGATAGTGAACGTTAGAGAGGGAGAGGGAGTTGCAGAAAGAGAGATGGCACAGCGATTGGCTGTGTGCGTGTTAATTTAGTTTTGTTGTCAACGGGCAGGCTGCCAAAACAATTGAAACAATAACGAGACAAGTGAGAGCTGAACAGCAGGGCAGGGCTGTCCAGACCAGGCCAGGCCAGGCCAGGATGAGATTACAGGCATCTGACGGCATTAATTTGCTATCAGAAGCAGTAACAACAAGGACATTTAACATGCTTGTAAAACCACAAAATGTGTTTTGGTGTTTAGCGTTTGATTAATTGCCCGCCCAACCCCGCACCTTTCTCCCTCCCCCCCTCGACCACACAATAAAAATGATTATGGCTGCCTTGTTTTTTGGGCAGGTCTGGCAACGCCAGCTGCCGCCGCCGCCTTTGACTTATGCCAAGGACCTGTACGGCCCCGTAGGGCGTCGGCTATTTCGTTAACAATAAATAACGCTTGAGACAGCGCCAAGAGCTTTTGTTTTGCCCAGGCGAACTCTCGAGTGTCTGGTGAGGGCAGACTGGGTGAGAGACTTTGAACGCTTTTGCCTTTGATCTGGCACATGAAACGTGCGAAAACGGTTAGCCCGAGTGCGAGGCAAAGTCAGCCAACAACCTGACAGATTGATGGCCCTGGCGTCTACTTACGTCCTGCTGCCAACCTTCCTGTTTGCCTTTCATAATGAATGCGGCTTGGTGCCACAGCAAAGGCAGCACAAATAAGCCACGTCTAAAGCAGCAGCCAGCCAGGCAGACGAACAAAACAGGATGCACACACACACACAAACACACACACACACAGCAGTAATATACACACATACACATGTCTAGCTGGGAATTGCAACGTATCCACTTTATTATGTTTCCAACCCCCACAAGTCGAAGTCTTCTAACCCCCGCTCTTCCAATCAAGTTATTGATCAAATATCGCATGTCACTCTATAACGTAGATACAGTCTGTGGCTTGGGGGTCATGGGGGGCTTGCTTCGCCATAAAAGCCAACTAAAAATGCCATTTAAATTGCCATTATGTACTGTTTACTGTCCTGTGGTCCACATCCTTGTCGCTCTCAACTGACATTTCAGCTGTCAGTTTGTTTGGCTTTGCTTTATTTTGGCCGTCGCTTTTGATCATCATCTCCATCTCCATCATCATCAGCATCGTCATCGTCATCGTCATTATCCACATCAGTCTTATCACAGCTAAAGTTACACAACTCCCAACCACCTCCTCGTATCGCCATGGCATTAAAAGCAGAAGTCCAAAAATAAATTGGCGTAAATAACACACAAAAAAAAGTCAGGCACAAATTTTTCAACAGTAAATGAGAAATTTGGTATCAGGAGGGTTGCAAAGGTTGATGATGAATCAACTGAAAAATGAAACCAAATACAGCCCACAACGGGCACAGTGGTTCAAAGCGAAAAGATAATTGTGTCTAAAGATTAAAATAAAGAAGAATAAGAATAAAAATAATAAAATGGGCAATGAATAGAAATATATCCACAGTGGAGCATGAAAAGTTGTTTAAATGCGTGTCTGCCCATAACGGTTACAATAAATATAAATGCTCTACACCTAAAGTGTGCTTATAATTCTCAAACGCTTCTCGCTTGTCAACTTGGCAGCAGCGCGCCGCACATTTTTATTGCGCTTCGACCCACTGTGCATTAGAGCGACCCACGTGCCGTCTAAAAATGCATTTAAAAGTTTTATTGTTTTATTTTGTCTGGCCAAGCGTGCGTCGGCCATATTTGTTTGGCTTCCGTTTCCGTTGCTGCTGCTGACGTGGCTTCAGCGTCGCCCGGAACAAGCACTCCTCCCACTACCGTGCCCCTTGCGCCCACTCAGCAGAGGAACGATAGCATTAACGTCATTATCCCCCACAGGCAGCCACGACACAGCTCGGACTCGGCTCCATTCGCATCTGGTGGCGAGGTGCGAAGGACCAACACGTTGCCTCAATGACCCTCATTAACTTAATGGTCAGCCAAGTTTGTGCTGTACGCCATTTTGTTGTTAGCCCCTCCCAGCAGCATTTGCTGTTCGCCAGCCTTTGTCAATTGCTTAAAATTACATTAAGGAGCAATAAGTTTGCACATTTAAATTATTTTAATGGGCTTTTTGCCTTTGTGACACGGCCAATTAGAAAATCAATATGCAGCACTTTGTCAAAAATTAATTCAATTTTCCCATGAAAAACTTATGTTATTAATAGGTCCTGCGGCGGCGGCGGCGGCAACAACAGCAGCTGTCAATTATTTGTTTGAGATTTCGATGGCATGTAAAGTGCCATTAAAATTGCGAAAATTAAATCATATGACAGACATATGACATATAATTAAAGTAGCATTTTAACGACATACATATATATATACATATATATTATTAATAGTTGTGTTTTTTTTTTAGCTCTTCAAGAAGGCAGAGACGAAAGGAGCTGCAGCTAAATTTGGTATGTGGTATCTATATAAAATGAACATAAAATTTATTTATTGCTTTAGTTATTGCCCAAAAGCGATTAGAGTATAGTGTCAATGAATAAAATATTAGCTATAATGCACATAACTCACATATCAAATATATAAATATGCCATTATTATGTTCATGGAGCTATGATTATGTTAAAATCTAAAAGAACTCTCGCATGTGAACAGACATTCAAATGAAGCCAACGACAGCAGCTGTCATTTGTTGGCCATTAAATGGCCTATAAATGTGTCATAAAAGTCTCGTTTGTGAGCCTTGCGCCAAAAATCACAGCTATCCTTGATGGTGATTGTCATTATGTTAAGATGGTTTCACAGTGCGTATGCGTAATATTTGCTAATACTAACCCAAAACTAGCCGCACGCACAGCTGGCATTTTATTTATGGGCTGCCAACTGCAACAACAACAGAAGAAGAAGAACTACAAAATATTCTATGTGCTTTTTATGTGTCTCTCAATGGCTAAAGGAAAAAAGAAAAGCTAGCAAAACATTTCTAATATGTGAGTTTTATTTTATTACATTTTATTACACACAAGTTGGCTTCCAAATGCGTACACACACACACACGCACATACACAGAGACACACACACACACACACACACACTCATAAGGGTAGATAAAGTTGCGAGTTTAGAGCTCGCTTCGTGGGCATGTCCTGGCCACATCCTCAGCACGTACAACGTATCTCCGTTTCCGCAGATAAACACGCGCATCTGTGTGAATAGGCCTTGACTGTCAGACGGGCTCTCTGGCTGCTTCTGTATGTGTGTGTGTGTGTGTGTGTGTGTGTGTGTGTGCGTTTCCTTTTAACAAAATGTTTTGATTCCCATTGAAAGACAGGACTAGTCCGTTGGCCAGCTCAACTAATCTGTTATCCTTGCTGCTGAGCTGCTGCTGCTCTGCATCCTTTTTCTTTCTCTTTCTCTTCACCCATCTCTCTGGAGGCTTCTGTGTTTTTTTTTTGTTTTTTGCTTTTTCAATTCATCTTATTTATTGAAGCATGAATGGCGTATCTACAGCTGTAAACAGATACAGATACATTCCCATTTATCTACACACACACACACACAGACACCCATTCAGCAGCCACAGATACTTGAACAAGAGCTGAAAACCAAGCAACCGATATGAGAAAACTGCCGTCGTTTTTTTTTATTATTGTTATTTTTATTTTGAAAGCCGAAGCACAAAAAGTTAGCTGAGGCGGCAAAAAAGTTTAGATGTGCTACACTGTTCCATAGCTAATTATGGCTTCTGTTTAATCGCAATCGTTTGTCAAAATATCTTTTATCTATTCTATCTTAACTTTAAAGATTGCATTTAAGAAAAGAGAGTGAAATATTTTTAAAAGCTTGAACAAGTTATTCATACTTCTAAGCAAGAGTTGCATATCTTTCCCAATTTAATATGGACACCTTGCGTTCTAATGCTTTCGCCTACCAATTGCCAACTTGACTAGAAAGCCAATGATTCCTTGAGCGTTTGCCAATTGTTGCCATGTGGAGTCCTTAAGGCCTGTTGGCTTTTGTGAAAACCATTTGTAGCATACTTCACTTCAGGCTTTCCTTGCCACCGATGCCTGCATCATGGCGCACATGCGTTTGCATAATTGGTATTCATTTTATGCACAGCTCAGGCAACACTTTTCAGCAATATACAGCCTGGCTCTTCTCGTCTCTGCTTCCTGTGGGGTTTGTTGTTTGGTGTTGCAGCTGCATTCGTGCTAGCATCATTTTCAACTGCTAATTGTAAAATCAAAAGGATTTGGTGCTATTTTTGCCGTATAGAAAATTTGCTCTCAATCTTTACAGCATACTTTTCAGCATACTTTTTCTTTGGTCCAGTCTAACTAATTAGCCGTTTGTTGTTAGCTGCAAATTGAGTTGAAATTCAATTTGCCAAATCATCACAAAATGCTGCAGAAAAAAAAATGGAAAATAAAAAATTTGAAAAGGCCAAGAACAGCAGCAAAGGAGAAACAAAAGCAAAGCAAATGCTGGCCAACAATCAAGTTGCCTCGTTGACTGCCCCGGCGAGTGGCGACAACAACAACAATAACAACAACTACAACAAAATGAAGTGCAATGGACATTGGTTATGTAAGAACAGGATATAGACAGAAAAGGGGTTGCGGACTGAGGCTCAACTTGGCGTGTTAGTGCTGCTTGGTGTCCAAAGAAATCACCAGCTAGAAATGACAACAGCTCCTCGCAACTTTGCCTTGTTATTGTTGTGTAGTCTCATTGTTGTCCTGTTGTCCTGCTATTGTCGCCGCTGTTGTTGTTGTTGTTGTTCGTATCCTGCCACTGGCAATAAAACCGCCTGCATTTTTTTTATTCAGTGCTGCTTTAGATTTTTGCAACTCTCTTGCCGTTCATTTCTCGGTCAGTGACATTCAACGGAATACGCGGCTTTTGTTTGCAAACTGCAACTTGATTTCTTTTACATACATACATTTTGCAACTATGGCCCCGCGGCGTTGGCCTGTGACAAAAATCTGTTTTTCGTTGACTGTCTAACATGGCAAAATGTTCAGCAAACAACAACAACAACAATAACAAAAGTTTTGCCTCTGAGTTGACTTGCCCAGCGATTAGTTGTTGTTGTTGTTTTTCTGCGCTGCCATTAAAAAATACTAAAAATATGCAAGTACAATGGGCATTAGGCATGTAAAAAGCACTCAAAATTCTGTTCAGAACGATCTTTTCTCGATATCAAATAATCGATTAAAGCACATTTGAGGCATACTTAGATATTTTGTTTGTGTGGTTTAACGGTAGACGATTAATTTGTCGAATGTAAAATTCCATTAATAATACCACACAACTGTCCATCTCATAACATTTTCTGAACACCTGCAAATCTCTTTTCGGACTTTGCTTGAAACAAGTGTGATTTGATTTCTGCTGTCTTCGTATATAAGCCAAATAGTTTTCTATTTTTATTTCGCAAATATTTTCACACTGTTCGAATGCTGGCACCTTGAATACTATAAACAAGTAAGTGGTTCTAGTCGGGAGCTCCCGACTAGGGGATACCCTGAACCCTCATATTCCTACACCAAATGCAGCGCGCGCTTATAGATAGAGAGTAGCGGGGAGGTGGCGATAGGTATAAAATGAAAGATAATCGATATATATATACTTTTCTAGAAGCTACATGTCATGTTTGGTAACTCTAGCTCTTATTATTTACCAAAATTGCTTAAAAAACAGGATATCGATATACATTTTTATCGATTACTTGGAAACGGGGCAAGTTATCGATTATCGGAAACAAACTCGATCTGCGTAGGACCTAGGAGCACCTACATCTAAAATTTCAAGTCTCTAGCTCTTATAGGTTCTGAGATCCTTGCGTTCATACATACGGACGGACGGACGGACGGACGGACGGACGGACGGTCGGACAGACAGACGGACATGGCTAGATCGACTCGGCTATTAGTGCTGATCAAGAATATATATACTTTATGGGGTCGGAGATGCTTCCTTCTGCCTGTTACATACATTTGGATTTTGCACAAAAACATAATACCCCTTTTACCCAATTTTAATGGGTTCAGGGTATAAAAAGCATAAAAATTGCAAAGCATATTTACACATGGCCTTTGGCATTGTTTTCACTGACGGCATGCAACATGCAAACGTTGCAAACGTTGTTGTTCTCGCCGTCGCTTTTGGCATCTAAAATAGTTGGTGGCCTTCTGCAGTGGTTACGTATTCTTCCTGCGCTACAATTTTGCACTATTTTTTTTTATTATTATTTTTTTTTTCGTTTTGGCCATGTCGAACACAACAATATGCTGCGATGGGGCAAGCGGGGCGGTGGTTCGTGCAGGCTGGCAGTTGTGCAGTCTAACCATGTTAGCGGTGGAGACAAGTCCAAACCACAGTAAAGTGCCACCAGTGCCACCCACTCAGCCCACCGCAGGCCTTTTGTCGTTCGCCATCTTTTGTAGCAGCTGTCAGTGGTGGTTGTTGTTGCCGCAGCCGCTGCTTTTGTTGCACTTATGAAACTTTTGCAGTCTGTTTGACAGCCAACCAATTCCCAAAGCCTAAACCAATGCTCCCCCCACACAAATGTCAACTGCCTTGACTCATTTTGCAATTTATTTATAGCGAATTTTATTGGTAGTTCAATGCCTGTCATTTGGTTTTGGGCAGTTTCTGCTCTTCTTCTGCAACTATATTTCTGTTTGGGGTCTGCCAAGCGGCAAAGTTAAATAGACAGTACCAAATTTTTCGGAGCAGCAGCTAGCGCGTGGCAAACTTTATGAAAATCCAATTGATTTTGAAGCGAAACTTTCATGGACCCAAATTTGGGGCAAACAACTCGAAACGATTTCCAATGTTGCGACTGACTGCCAAAATAAAATTTCATAAATTTCATTACTCCTGCAGTCCTTCTTCGCTATCAGTCCCAGTACCGTGGCAACCCTTAATGCACAAAACTTTTCCAGTGGCTGGCAAACTTTTAGCACTTGAAAAAAAAAAAAATGTATCAATATATGTCAACGGGGTCGAAAAAAAAAACTTTTGCTATAAAACACAATTTTATTTTTTTTTTCGGTATAGTTTTTTTTTGTTGTTGTTGAACTCAAGTTGGGAGATGTTTAATTTGCTGTATGGAGTTGCTGGGCTCTGGTCAGTTGTCCAAATCTCAGCTTAGAGCTGGCCCAGAGTTCCGTTAGCAATTGGTAAACATTTTCCGGTCAATTTGCCGCAAGTTGGTTCGCCAACTGGCATCGATTAACTTTTCCTGGTCGAGCAAAAGTTTCAGCGTTTTGTAAATAACGCACAGCAAACAAAAATTTCAATTCGGGTTTTTGTGGGCGCGCCATTGGCCTGCCTCAAAACTGTTGGCCAGAGTCCCAGTCTGGCAGGCTGCTCGCCTCTTTATTATCAGTCAGGCAGCACTGGAAATTTTCTAAACTTCAAACTCTAAAACTCCCAAACACAAACTTTGCCAGCACATTTCTTCAGAGACTTTAAATAATATATGTGCGCTAGATATATAAATTGGTAAGGATTCGTCTACTCTTTAAAGACTCGACGCTCATAAAGTCTGTTAGCTGCAGCAATTTTGTTAACCTGGACGAGTGTTTTCTCAGCTCATTCGGTAGTCCATAAAAATATCATGAAAATAATGCTTCACTGACATTGTCGCACAGTGGAATGCTCTGTAAAATAATATAGCGTTAATAAAATGCATTACCTTGCCATAATTAGACAGATATCCATGTGACATTTTTGTTCATGATTTGACATTTGACTATGTTCTGTTGCGCAACTTCGCAACAACGTGGCGCGTGCACAGCCGGGTAATATCAGCTGTTGTCATTACGTATTCAAAATGCGCAGGGTATCTTAGAAATGTATAGTTAAATATAAAAATGATTACCTGACATTACGCATACGCAGCGTTGTCAGTCATAAAATGTTTCACCAGCTCATATAAAAAAGCTGTAACTTTTAATTTGCAGCTTTAACGAGAAATTGTTGAAATAACTTGGAGGCGTGTGTAACGCATCTGCTGGAAGTTAATATCTGATGTCGTTGCTAATTTGATGTGACTGCTTTCTTGGAATTTTGAATTTAATTCTAAAGAATTTTCTTTGCACTTCGTCTGGGTCGCCCATGTCTGCCATCTTTCTCACTCTCTCTCTCTCTCTCTCTCTCTCTCTTATTCCTCTCTCGCCCTGTGACTGCTTATCTTGCGGCAGCAGAGCAAGTCACGGTTTTTATTCAATTTGAACGTAACTTGTACCGGGTCTGGCGATTTATTTATGTCATAAAATTATTAGCAGACAGCCCGAGCAGCTCGAACAACGCGTGGAATGTCCAAACAACTATCATAACTTTTCAGTTTGTCAAAGTTTGCAGCAATTTTTCACGCTTTTGATGCCGGCGACAAAAAATGCGCTTCAATATTTTGCGCCGAGCTAAAAATTGCAGTTAAAAATTGTTTGGCCAGGGTGTCGAAGACAGCGGGGGACAGCGGGGGAGCAACGAATAGCCGGGAGCGCTGGGCGTGCTGGGCGTCTGTAGCCCAGTGTGGCCAGGTCCGGGTTGTTATTTTGAAATATGAAAAAGCTAATGCAGCTGCTGTCAGAAATTATTTGTGCTCCCTTATTGTTGCCGTTACTTTTATTCGGTTGTTTAATTAAGGCACGATTTCTGACATTAGATAAATTAAATAATTATTGTTTATATTTTGCGCAATTGCATGCGCCATGCAAATTTGAACGCGCCGGACAAAGTTTTGTTTGTTTGCTGTTTGCATATTGAAATTGTTGTACCAGTTGCTGTGGCAATGAATAATTACAACCGAGTGGGCGCACTCTCAATTTGGTATTTTAATTAAGCCATAGTTCTGGCCCTAATGTTAAAATATGGAATGCACTAAATCAACATAAACAAACTTGTTCGCAAACTCATGAAATGCCTGAGGTTAGTTGAGTACTGAACTGAAAAAAATTGTTGCATATTGTTGAACACAAAATTGTGCTAAAGTTGTGACTGAATTTGCTTGCAGCTTTCTCTGCGATTCTCAAATGATCATTTTGCAAATTTCGCTGTGGCCACCTAAGCTGAAACTTCTCCCTCAGGCGTTTTGAGTTGCCAAAAAAAAAATTCACTTAACTGTCGCTTGGCTTGGCTTAAAACGTGCACAGTTCGCATCTGGCTGGCTGGCTGGCTGGCTGGCTAGCTGGCTAGCTGGATGGAGTCGTTTCCAGTGGCAACAATCGGGACCACAAAATTGTTTGGTGTTTTGCTTTCATCAACAACATGAGACGCAGTCAAGACCTAAAAATTGTTCGCAGTGCTCTGTCAAATATGCAGAGTGCTCGTCTAGAGAACAACATCATAATGCCAGTGCTCTGGGCACATTAACATAATCGGACGCAGGCAGCTGATGCGATGCCACTGCCAGCAGTAGCAGTAGCAGTAGCAGTAGCAGCAGCAACAGCAACAGCAGCAGCGGCAGCGACAGCTACAACATCATTTTCATTTGCACTTTACGCCCGCTGGCCCCGCGTGCACCCTGCTGCTGGTTGTGGCTGCTGCCGCAGTGTCAACAACGCGGCTGCTTCGCTATTGTTTGGCGTTGGCGGAATAAACAACGCGGCGTGTCCAGTGCAGGCAAAACGAATAGCGTGGGGGCGTGGCAGGAGGAGGTTAGTTGTGGGTGCGCCGGACGGGTAGCGACAGCTGAAACCCGCAAAGTTTTAGCTTAGCCTGCAGTGCAGTTCCCCTCGTTATGCACGCGCATAAATCAAAACAATAAAGTTCAAGCGAAAACAATGACGTTTCGGATGATCATCAGCAGCAACATAATGATGCCGTTGCTGACGTTGATGCCTGGACAAATGTGGATGCCAGGATGGATAGAGCTGCAGCTAGTACTCCGGTATCCTATTGTTGGGTCTGTCCACTCTATTGATGGGTTGCGACAAATTATGTCATTGAACTGCTGCAGCTATATTGCTGCCCCAATTGTTGCTGTTGTTGTTGCTGTCGCTGCGCAAAATGAAAAATTACGAGCTGTGGCACGGAGTGAGAGGAGATGTGGCATTTAGTGAATGATGATGTTCGCATGCTCATGAATAATATTTATTTGATGTATTTGTTTACTTGATTTGCTGTGTGCATGCAATTGATTTGAAAAACTCAAAATGAGGACAGCACAAAGAGGCGATTATTTACAAAAAATACTAGAATTTTTAGTTCAGTTCAGTTTGTTTAGTTAGCAAAATTTGAAGGAATTTAGGTTACGATATAGCTATATAAATTATATATGCTGTATGTTTGTACGAGACTTAATTGTTTTTAAAAGCGAACAATAATTAATTATAGCCAGTGCAGCGCTCAAATAATAAACAAAAATGTACATTCATTAAATGCTGTATAAAGATTTAATTAAAATAAATCCATCATATTTATCACATGCAATTAAAGAGCTCAGTGTTTAAGCCTATATGCTAATGCATTAAGCATACGCCGCATTGTATGGCATGCAAAAACTTTGAACCGTGTACACAGTAAACATAAATTTAATGATTATTAATGGCCATTAAACAAGGCCACAAGCCAACTAAAATGAGACAATGGCTAATGGATAAAATATTTTTATGATAGCTGCGACTCGACGACTCTGTCATGCCTTTTGGCTAGTGTATTTAATGGACGCGTCTCATGGACAGGCTCGACATAAACTGGGCCATTATTTATTGCTTTTACATGAGTAAAAGGCCAAAGGGCGTTAAATATACGCAGTGCGTGCGGTGGGGTAGTATGGGCTGTAGGGAGGCAGACAGGAGCGTCAGACTAACTGACACACACACACACACACACAAAGCAAAGGCATGAAATGCGCCGAAAAAGGAGCTGTAACCGAACGGGACGATGACTATCGCTGGCAGCACATGGCGAACGCTTTGCGGATGGCCCAGGCGCAGGCTTTGTGTATTAATAAAAAGGGGAGGTGCGGTAGAATGGATAGTTCTTGGTCAGAATACGGTCATGCGCTGATTATGCCGTGAACAGAAAGACAGACCACTTAACCAGCCTAGAGCCAGGGCCCAGGGATCTGATCTGTTGGGTGGTTAGGGTGGTTATTTTACCCGCTCTTGCCCAATCGCACACCTCGTGTCATTAAAGTCGCGTCGTTGTCGGCGTTGATGTTGATGTTCATTATGATAATAAGGTTGTTGCTGTCCGGCATTGTTGGGTTAACGTTGCGTGCTGAAATGTCACCAATTGCGTGTATCTCAGCTCTCGCCTTAATGTGCGTGTTGTATATATAGGTGTGTGTATATGCATATATAGCCCCGAGCACAGGTGTGTGTGTGTGTGTAGGCATATGTGGCTATCATAATTATGCAGCTGGCTTAATTATAAAATGTTGCCGTGCAGTTAACCAGGGGAATTAATTTACACACACAGGCAAACAGACACACAGCAACAGCAGCAACAACAACAACAACAACAACAACAACAATCACACGTGCAGTAAACTCGTGCCTGTTCAATCTTTCAATCACAGCTCGCTGTACAGTTGACTCTGCCGGGCCATTTGCCGGGGGCTGTAGGGGATTTTATTATGGCATTCAGCTCGGGTTCATTAACTAATTTTAGCACACATACGCACAAATAACATAATAAATTGATGATATACTACGGGCAAATGCATTTGTGTATAAACGAACGCTGGGAATTGCATGAGCAGCTGAGCTCTGGGAATCCATTGCGCCCCCATCTGGGAATTAGGTGTATATGCTGTGTGTGTGTGTGGGTGGCGCTCTGCTTGGGCTAAATGATGCGAACAATGCTTGGGGCCAATTTGAAAAGCTGTTGCTTTTGGTTAGGATTTGTGATATGTAAGCATCAACTTAAATGCAAGCTGTCCAAAGGGAAACTAAATGATGGAATGTTGTGAGATTTACCAAGACATGTTGAAATTGCAAATATTTCGTATGTTATTTGATTCCGGCGTTAGTTAATGCTCAGTGCATCCATCTAGTTTATCATCATCTGATTTCATTAGAATAAAGCAATTTCAGTTTTGTGTCCGCATAATTGATTTAAAACTCGCATTTCCGAGCAAAAGCTCTTTAAATGACAAATACATTAAATTGTGTGTGTAAATTAAAGTGATTATTTGTGATTGTAGAAATCTTAGGAAAGGCAAACCTAACCATTCTTGCCACAATTTCAATTGATTTCTAGTAAATGCTTAATCATAAAAGGCAAACATTCACTTGCATAAATTCATAAAATCATAAAATCATAAAATCATTTGTGAATACACATGGGAATATTAATTATTGCGCACGGACTCTTTTGAGAATTAACAAACATTTTTGAATTAGATATGAGAAGGCATGTGTAGGCATGTTTATATTTTCAGAGTATTTATAGAAAGTATGAATTTAACTGAGCTCACAATATCTTTAAACACCCAAGCATATTTCCACTTCATCGTTGCATCGGATCATCCTTTTACAGTCAACATAGTGAAAACTTGCTCCTATGAGTACTTTCCATCGGTTTGCTTTTCTGGCAGCTGAGTTGCCCTCAAATATCCACCCAACAACAGCAATATAAACGCTTTGTGGGTCAGATATGAAAGCAACTTTTGCGTTATACCAAACGAATGGCTTGCTGCATTCGCATTGCTCGCCCATAATCCCGCAGCCACATATGCATATTGCTAAACTACTGAGCGCTGCTGGGGCAGCAGGAACAACAATTCAAAACCAGTTACACGCCTAGTCAATTACACAAAGAACCAACACCGAATGCCAACACCAACGCATCGTTAGCAACTGCGGCAGCAACAGCAGCGGCAACAGAATCATGACTGCCTGCCTGCGCTTGCTGCTAAGCCTTCGCCTCCCTCCGAGATTACCCTTGACTGCACGATTGTCTGCAATTTGAGGCTTTACTGTCACTCACCAAGCAAACAACAACGGGGAGAACAACAATGAGCTGTGCGTGGGCTGCCCTCAGCCCAGAGCCAAAGCCCACGCCAAAGTCTTAGCCAAATCGTTGCACTGCACTTGCCCTCTTGTCGGGGAGTGGCATTCGTAGTTGCAAGCCGCAATATGCCAAGAAATCTCCAATGGCAATGGCTTGTGGTCGAAACGCCAAGCGGATCAGCCAACAGCCAGAACCAGATACAAAGCTGCAGCTGCGACATTGACACAGACCGTGGCAGTTGCAGCTGGAGCTGGAGCTGGGAGCTCGGAGCTTTAACTGTAGACGAAGCAGCAGATGGAGGTAAACTGTGGCAATGTGGGCGTCCATTAAAATGAAACGTTGCCCCAATTTGTGCGCCGCTGGAGACTTGACGAGTTGTCTGGCGAATGCTTCCACATGCCTCGACATCCAATATATATATTTATATATATGTAACTTGTGTATTTCCTACATAATTATAAACATTGAATACTCGCTGCGCAATGAACTGGAACAAGATAAGCGCTCATCGGCTTAGAAATAAATTCAATGCCACGTCGTGTCTTTGGAGCAGCAGCTCAGAGCTGTACACCTTGGCCCTGTGACGTCAGGGAGATAGAGATAAAGAGAGCGAGATAGAGACTTTAATTGAATTAGTTGGGGAGCGCAGAGCTGTGCAGTGAAATGCGAGTGGAAAATGTTTTTCCATTGTTAGTACAACACTTAGGGGCTCTTATTAGCCAGCGGCAGCAAATTGCAGACTACAGCTGAAGTGGCTGCCCCCTCTGCTCTGCCCCTCTTTGGTTTTTCCCGCAGTCCCTTCAATTGCTTCGTCACTTGAGGCCAAAATGAAAAAATAAAATCAAAATGATGTAAAATACATTCAAGCACTTTTTGATTTTGCTTTATTGCTCTGCTACAGTATTTTTAGAAACTGGGTCACTTTGACGGCCCAACCCGGGCCACCTGTCCGCCACCTACCACGCCCTCCCCGTCACTTCTCGCCGTCCGGAGATCGACACTAACAATCTACAAATGAACACACTGAAAGTGTCTCCTTGAACAGCTCTGGTCGGAGGAGAGCATTGGCAGACCGTACACGATTTCTGTTTTAAGCACGCTTCGAGCTGGAGAGGCAAATATGGAATGCGCCGAGCGTTGGAGTGGGGCCTAGATCTGTCTGTCTGGTGCATAAAAGTTTTCGTTGAGTGCACAGTCTAATGTTTTAATTAACCAACAAAATAAATAGGGAGCAAATATGTTCTTGCATTTGGCATGTTAATGGAAGTTTTATGGGTGTTATTTCTATATCCACTTGAGAATTTTTCGCAAATTGAGACTGATATAAAACAGTCTACATTAGAACAACATATTCAGCCCCATTATAAAGCCACAATGTATAATTGACGGCAACAACAGGACTGAATGCCTCTGTGACATCTCTTAAGTGATATGTCTCTCATCTATAGAGAAGTTTAGGCTGTTATAACAACAACAACAACACTTAAGAGTCAATTTGTGAGGCACTTTAGAAGACATTTTGTGTTGCATGCGCCCAGGGAATTGTCAAGCAGCTTACCAAAATGTTTTAGAGATATGTAATCCGTAAGTGGCAGAGAAATTTTCTAATGTGCTTGTAATTGTTCCAAATTTGAGTTTTTAACAACTTTTATATAGAGTACTTAATGCTGTAAGTGCACAATTATAGCCCTATAAAATAATTAAGAGCTAAACACGAGATGTGTTGGGATAGTTGGAGATATGTTTTTGCACTTTATCTAAACTTTGCTTCACAGTTGAACTTTTCATTGTAATATACTAGATAAAGCTGAGATATAACAAGGACAAAATTTATTATTTACAAGCTGTAGGGCTGTTTCCTTAACTATAATTAAATTTTGTATTAAACAAAATTCTAAACAGATTCTTTTTTGCAATAGCACCAACTAAATCTAAGGCTCTCATTAATCAAAACCTTTAAGACAATCAGGAAAGCATATAAATATAGCTCAGTATAGACTTCTTTATTTTGTAAATATATTATATACCACAGCTTGAAGAGCTACACACGTTAGAACTTTGGCAGCAATATTTCAACTTCAGTAAATTTAAAACTTTACCTCCTCCAGCATTTGAAATCCAATCACCTGGTTGCTGCCCACGCTGCAACTCTATAAATCGAGACAAACCTCAGCACATGCAGCAATTGATGTCAGTCCCATTGATTTATGACAACATAAAAATTTGAGACACAAACACACGCAATAAGCATTGAGGGGGAATTGGAAACTCGAAAGACAGACGCAGGCGTAAAAGTGTGAAAAGTCATTAAACGCACACAAATTGTTTATAGACGGAACGTTTAACCGATGCGTGCGATGGCAAACGACATGGGAACTGCCGCGATGCCGCCCACGCAAAACAACAAGAAAGAGACACTCGGATTCCATGGAAGCCCATTCTCAAACGCTTAGCATATGGGGCAACTGCATAATGCCCAAGACGCATTCATCAGTCAAATGGGTAGACAGCAGTCCAGACAATCGTCTGGCCAATGAGTCAGTAGCCTCTAGTCGGGGGACTCGGGAGCTGCCTGCCCTGCCCGTCAGTGGGTTAAGTTAGACGTTTTGTGCGAGTCATGAGCGGCGTTTGTGCGGGGAGGGGAAAAACTCACTCAAATGTTGGCGTTGCATTCAATTTACTACAGACAATTGATTGTTTTCCCTTTTTTCCATACATTTTTTTTTTGTTGCCGCAAGCAACAAAATCAACACAAATTGAAAACGATTATCAATATGTCTAGCCTGTCAGGCGGCTCAGGGGGTGGCATCCCATGCATACATATATGTGTGTATATGTTAGCGGTTGGGCTGGGAAGTTCAAGCCGCGAGCGCGCGAAAAGCTAACAAAAAACGCAAAGGGCCCCAGACAAACAAAGCATATAACAATAACAACAACAACAACGCAACAACAACAAATGCCGACTGATAAATGGGCAGCCGAAAACAGCGAAGTTGGAAAAATAGACAACAACAATGTTGAGGGTGGCCCCAGCAGGGCCGTCGGGGGCGTGTAGGTTACTAGGCATCTCTGGGGCACACTTCAATGTTGTTATTGCTGCAATTGTTATTTTTACGCTACAACAATGGGGTACAATCGATTTCTCTCTTTGTTGTCTAAACATTTGTTGTGGGTCAACTCATTGAGAGTCTGTTATTATGCAGGTTTTTTAGAAAAATATTTATATTAATTATTTTTAGGCTTAACAGCAATTATTTTTTGGACAATATGGCTTTACTGTATCGTAAAACATTTTTAAATATATATAAAGCTTTATGACATTTATGACAGACCTAAGCTTTGACAGTATATATAAATTATTTTATAATACAGTTCGCTTTTTGTTTGAATATAATAATCAAAAAAATGTAAAGAATTATATTTTAAATAATGTGAACAATGAATAATGATATTTAAGCAGTTTCAGTTTTCATAGAGTATTTATGCTTCAGCGATTTGTTCAAATTTGTTCCTACTTAATTTTAGAGCTACAGCTCCAGCTGCTTGTTGTTGTTGCACCGTCGGCCACACGCCTCAATGCAATTTGGAGAAATATGTTGAGGGTCCATCCAGGCTGTTTGTAGAGGGTGTGAGCTGTGTGGACTGTGGAGTGTACCGTAGTAAACGATGCCCCAACAGAGCTCAACAATGTAAACAAAATGTTTCGTAAAATAAATAGTTTTCAAAACCATTAAAATCAAGGAAAAGAAAAAAAAAAAGGCCAAGAACAACAAGACCGAACAAATTTTGGAAGCCGTAAAGCTGCGATGAGTGGGTCTGTGGGCCTTAAAGACCCAGGCGCGAAGTTTGCGGCATTAAGTTTTCAACATGCTCAGCAAATTGTTTAATGGCCGTGCACACCCCTTCTTCCGTAGATTCCGCCGTCACCTAGAAACACGATGCCGTAGAAAAATAAATGGTATAAACAGAAATGCCAGAGATGTACTTTTCTTTTTTTTGTCTGTGCAAGCAAATTGAAAACTAGCAAACAGAAATAACTCGACATGAAACTTTAGAGACATGTGTTATTAGCCAGAAAATACACGAGCGTGGTGTGAGGCAAAAGAGATGCCAGCCAGCCCGGGCGACATGCATAAATATTTGATGTAAATTGAAAAGTGCATGCCACATACATTATTTTTCTGGCAACCTTCGGGCAGGCAAATGTATATGAATATATAAAGATACAGACATAAATATATGCTTTTACAGAGGCAGAGGCAAAGTTGTACGACAAGCAAATCAGCAATAACAAACAGACAAACAAACAACAACTAAAGCAAAAGTTTAGCTAAAGTATTTATGCCACACAACGGAAAGCAGTCACAGAGTTTGCTGCGGTCGCTGGCGGGGGTCACATGAACAATTGAGAAGGAAATTAAACAAGTTTGGCTAACGAAGAAAGCAAAGTTTTTTGTGCGCCTTAAAGTATGCAGCAATCCACGCAAACAAACAGCAGCCACAAACCCAAAAAAATAAAAATTCTGCCTAAGCGACATTGCAACCAGCGAGTGGTAAGAGCAGGAGCAGCAGGAGCTGCTGTGGCAAGGGGGTTTAGCATTGTCATGCCATGCCCCCTAGCTAAAGTACGTTGCGGTGCCGCTCGCTGATTCTGAAACTCTCCCGTTCTCTCGCTTTCTCTTGTTCCGAGCAGGCTAAACTTTTTGAATCAATTTAAGTTCTGACATTTTAATGATAAATTTGTAACAGAGACAAAAAACAAGGCCAAGAATGCGCCCAGACATTGTTGTTGGCCTGTCTAACAGCTTTCAGTTACCAGTTGCCAGTTTTCTTTCTAACTGATGCTGTTTATTCTTGCTGGCTACATTGTATTCTGCTGTGGCTGAGTTAGAAAAATGTTCTTTTTGAATTATTGCAAGTCTCTTGAAGTGGTTTCTGATGCCAGCTGTTGCAAAACTTTCACCTACATAAGTGATATATATGGCAAAAATGATAAACTAAGCCCAGCGCTGTCTAAAAAGTGATATAGCTGTAATATTTGTATTTAAATTAATACATTGCCATGGTAGTTTTCAAGCTGAAACCATTACAAATGTAACTGTTTACATAGTTTAGATAATCCGCTTTGTATCCAGACAAAGTTAAAGCTTGCCAAAATAAAAATCTTCCAAACTTTCAGTTCTGTTTTTATGTCCTATTTTATGCTGGCTGCGTTCTTGGCGCACACGTGTTGGCAAATGTTTATAGAGACCACAAGAGCTTGGCAAATATTGTTGCTCATCCAAACCCCATTATTGACTCATTTGGTTGGGCCATAAAACGCCGGAAAGTATGTTGTCATTATTTGGCTGACAGCCGCAGCCATTTGCAATTAAACTAAGCCACATATGCAGTTAATGGCTAAATCTACACACACATAGATGCACACCCAGATACAGATATACACCCCAAATTACAAACTTTGTATCTATAGGCAAACGTTTGCGGCTTCCCTTTATTTGCAGGTTTATCAGCATTTGTTTACTTTACATTCGAGATGCCAACAAAATGAATTGACAACTGTCAACAACTTTATAGATAGCAAAGACTGCTGTTTGTGGCTGTTGGAGGGGGCGTTGGCTAAGTCTTTTCATATAAAATGTAAACTGAGCGTGCCATCAATTAGTTTTGATAGATAAATTAAAATTGAAAATTGAGAAAGCTCCTTTTGATGGCTATTCAATGTTCTTACAAAGAAATGATGAGCTTAAGAGTTTCTGGAATACTGTGATGAAAATATTGATATAGATGAAAATCTTGTTCTCACATGTCATCTCTATTAAGCGCTGTTTCTTGCTCTCTCTAGATCTCTCTCTTCCTCTTAGTTTTATTTTATTAATAAATTGGCCCTTTGCTGAGTTCCACCTGCACTTTCCACATAGCATAACAAACATAATAAAATAGTTTCAGTTGCCTCTTTTATAACAAAGCAATTGCTATTTGTTTACTATTTATAAAAAAATTATTTATTTAATGTGATTCCATTTAATTTTTGCAGATAAGACGGCCCAGTCAATGTCTGATAGTGCAGCAACTGAAAGTGGGTCTCTCATATGACTGATAATGGCAGTCAACGCTGCCTGCTACAGCAACAATAAAAACAACAACAACAACGACAGCAGTAGAAACAACAACAACAAGGGAAACGGCAGCAGCTACGATGGCCAAGCAAAATGAATATTTGAAAATTTGGAAACATATCAAATGGCGAATTGAAAAGTGAAACCAAAATCGAAAAGTGAAAGGAAAAGAGAAATTCCACAAAAGAAAAAGACAGATAACAATTAATACAATTTTTTTACGCCGGGTACTTAAATGCTGTTGAAATTAACAAGTGCCATACGCGAGTGTTGAAATCGAGTTTATATAGATATAGTTCTAGAACCTATTCCAGCTTACGAATAACACATATCCCAAAAGCAACGCTGCCAATTAAAGAGCAATCTATAAATATATATACATATATATATTAATATATATAGACTTGTAGCTAACACCACCGAACGGAAGTCCAACAACAATATGACAATATCAGCAACAGCAGCAGCAGCAGCAAGAACAACAACATCTACACCAGCAACAGGAACAGCATCAACAACAATACACAACATTGCAAATCGCTTGCCTGGCAAATCGCTGAAATATGAAAAACTCATTAAACAGCCGCAAATGCAGTCGGGCACGACGAGCGTGACTGCCACCCAAACGGATGCGGATGCCCATGGTCTTGGGACTGCCGACCCATTCGTCGATTGCGGCCATCTCAATAAGCATTTTGGCAATGGCCATGCCACGCCCCCTGACCTGCATACAGCCAACAACACAACAGATCGCAGCATGCTGCTGCCGCCGGAGCATACGGCCAACGGGTTTCTGGCCAGCGGCATTGTCACGTACAAGGCGAAAACGAATGGCGGCAACTACGACTTCAACTCTACCTCATCAACGACTATTGGCAGTGTGAGCGGTGGTGGTGGCGGCGGTAGTGGTGCTGGTGGTGCCGGCTCATCCATTGCGAGTTCGCTTTGCCATTGTTGTAATTTAATTGCACGTCGCTGCATTGGCATCAATGTGCGACGCTGTGTCCTGGCGCTGTTTGCCATCACCGTGGTCAGCATTTTCTACTACACGCACTACGTGGGCACCGACGTGTTTGATGGGTGAGTAGCCAGTCCAATTTCTAAAAACCGCACAGTCTGACCCAACAATCTCCGTGCCTCCAAAACGAAAACCATTTTTATCGTGCTCGAGTGCCGATGGATGCGGATGAGGATGTGGAAGTGGATATGAATGCACTTCCATCTCCGCATTTGTAGTGTGTTGCCTTGTGTTCACTGTTTGTTGTCTGAGCAATTGCTTTAATTTTATTTTTTTTAATTCTGCAAAAGTGACGCACGGGAATTCTTTTCAATATGCTGCACATTTGATTAACAGGTGAATGCGCGTTGCAAGCACTGCTTGGAGTATTTTCAGTTCGCTTTTTTCTCTTCTCTTCATTTTCATTCCATTCTGTTCATGACGTATTGCCGCATTGTGTTGCGCTTGAAAGTTGCAATTGCACAACAAAGCAAAGAAATTGTGCAAAATTATTCATTGCAAATGTTGTTTGGCTTTGCAATTGCAGGTGAAGTACTGAAACAAAGGAGATTTAAACATCTTAAGACTACCTTCAGAAATGTTTCATCCGCAGTACTTTACTTGCGTTTGCTTGCTAACAAAGCCTTAAGCTTAAACAGGGGGAGCAGGAGAAGATTAACTTGCTGTAATTTCTAAGGAATTCACTTATTCGTGCCAAATTAAGCTGATTATATCTATTTATATATTTTTTCAAATTTCTAATGTTACAGTGAGTTCATTGAGTTGATTTACGAACTACACACAAAACACAATCTTAATACATCATTAAAAAACCTTTGAAGAATAAAAATCTATATGTACATATATATTGTTTTGTAATTCCTGACCACTTTCATCCCTTTTTACTTTTACCGCATCAGCTTTTGTGCGCTGCAGCCTTCTCTGCGCTTCTCATTTCGTCAAAGTGGTCGCTTAGGGATTTAAAACGTTTCACGTTTGTTTTAATCTTTTATAGATAAAACTTGTTAAGGTGTAATTCCACTTGCGTGTATTATTCAGTGCAGCTAAAACTTTTAACTAGTAAGTTTTTCTTTTGTTTCCCAGCAAAATCATCAACGATTTTTATGTGACTTGTTTTTAAAGTTTCACCCTCAACGATCCCCCCCTTCGACACAGTCGACCCACGAAAGTTTACACCTTTGGTTAACTCAGTACTCGAGAACTTATTAAAAGTTCGTGCTGTTTGCAGGCACGTAGCTATTTCGGGATTGGATAAAAATACTCGTATTTCCCATAAATTATAATTGCGCGCATAACTAAGAAAAGAACAGACTGTAAAAAGGTTTTTCGGTCTTTATTTTGCGCACAATTTTTCCCCTTTATTTGTGGCTTGGCGCTTATTTTGTATTTTAATTTGTGAAATTTTTGCACAGCTGGGGGGCGTGGCAGTTGGCCTTACTTGCCCGTTAGCTACTTTCGCGCGCAATTATGGTTAACAAACATTTGGAGGGAAAAGCCCCCGCAGCTCCTGAGTAACAGCAAAGTGCAACACGCCTGCAGTTGCACAAACAACGGACAAAGTTTTGATTACTTTCATCAGTAAGTGAAGCAGCAGTAGGAGCAGCAGCAGCAGTAGCAGTAGAAGTGGCTGCAGGTGCTGCCGAGTCCTTGACTTGGTTTTTAGTGAAATTTTTGCATGCTAACTCTTCGTTCTTGATTCAAAAACTTATTTGTTTTGCCCAAAGCCAGTTGATTATTAAATATTTACTTGGCTAGTGCACTTTAAATTTAATTTACGAGCTTAACTGCGGCAAAGTTCATTAGTTATTCAAGTGGGCGCCATCCATCAGAGAGTTAAAACAGCAAAACTAGCAGACCAGAGCAGCAGGGCAAAGCAGCAGCTGCACAAAGGATGTGGCAATTAAAGAGGCTCAAGTCAAACTACTTGTGTGTAAATTCTAGTAAATTTTAATGAATTCAAATGCTTTCGAATCTTTGCTGTGTGTGTGTGTGTGTGCGTGTGCGTGTGCGTATATCCTGTATGTCCTGTTCATGTCCATGTCCATACGTCCGTTACGTGCAAAAAGCGGAAACATGCGACGTGCCAGCCGCTGCCAATGCCGCCTGCTCTCTGTGGCTGGCCCCCGGCGACAGGCAGCCGCCAGTTACTGATGTTCGTGTTTGTTTATGCTGTCTGTCATTATTTGCACACACACTCACACACACACACACACACACGTCCCACATGCATTTACATATGCAGCAACTTTGTTCTATGCTGTTGTTTTTGTTGCTCATGCAGCTGTCGTTGTAGGTGCAAAACGCATTTTGCCCAAATGCAAACATACGTGATTTGCATGCAGTCATAACACGAACTGACACACACACACACACACATACGCACAGTCGCCTGACAGGCTGCAATAATTGATTTGTAATGCTTACCATGTAAAATAGCCGACAAAAGTGTCAATAACGTTATGTCTATTACGTTTTATCCTTCTTGGAGCAGAAAAAATTTAAGAAACTTAAAAATATGTAATCATTTTTTATTAATATGAACGAATCAATATCATGAATCTGTTTAAATAAATCGAACGGAATAATGAAATGAAAGTTTAACGGAAAGCACAAAATGAATAAGAAATCAAAAATCCTTTTAAAAACTTAAAAAAATTGTTGACATGTGAACGCAAAGGCATTTCGAATACACATCTATACAATTTTGTTGTAGATACCAAACTTTCTGACTACGATAACTATATATAGTATTTATTTGTCGTTTATAAAGAAATATTTTGAATACCTCCACCCAAATTGCATATCCTAATTATACTCAAATTGTGAAAAACTACCACACTCAATTTTTTTATTTAATTGAGTATATTTTCTGTTTTATTTGTCGCCTGTAAACATGGCATATAGTAATCAGTTCACTTGGATATATATATAAAGTTGGATGCGTTATTTGCTTTGCGTGTTAAGTGCGATAAATGCAATTTGATGCACGAGCTTTGCAGCGTTCAAATGAAAGCCCTAAAGGGCGCCTGAGAGTGGGGCATAGAAGGGGTGTCACAGCCTTAAACATTAACTAAATGCAACACTAAATGCGCGTCAGCCTCTTGATAATAAACACATAAATTACTCTGCCAGTTCTGCGAATTGAGCAAATATTTAACTACACAGCCTAACTGCGGTGTGCGCGTGTGTGTGTGCGTGAGTGAGTTGTGTGCAACATGACGTATGCGTCATAAAATCCACGTTGCGTGCATTAATTGACTAAACATTTAAATTGAAAATGTGATTATAAATGACAATTGCCACAGGGCTGCATGTGTGTGTGTATTGAAAAAGTGATTACATATGCCAGGTGTAGGCAGCAACAATAATAACAGCAACAACTGCGCCCCCATTAGCAATCGCTTGCGGATGACTTTCATTAAACCAGAGCCAAAGTGCTGGTCCAGTGGTTCAGCCTCGTGTCAACTGTCGGTGAATTGCAATAAATAATTACGTTTATTTGCTTTAAATGCAATTACAAACAAACAAACAGACGGAGGACTCGATTCGGTCTCGTGTCCTTTTGCTGGCCGTTTTGCATATCCTGACGACGCATCATGCTGGCCGTCGTCGCCACACTGGCCGCCATTTTGCCCAGAACGCGTTTACAGTTCATTTGGTAAACTGCGCTGCCAGCTTGCCCCAGCCAACGGCCTCAGCTGGCATTTTCCCACTCATTTCCGTTGCAATCCAATTGAACTTGGCTTGCTTGATTTATTTAATTAACTTTTTTTTTTTGTTCTCACTTTTCGGCGAATGCCAATAAAATTGGCCGTGTCTGCGCCGCAAACGCTTTTTTATATTTGAGCATTGGTGCTTTATCAATTGCTTGAGCTTCGCCTTTCTTTGTGCTTTCCATTGTGCTTAAGTGGCTGCAGTTTTCCTTTATTGGGCAGAGTAAGGAAGAGTAAAGAGTATAAAGAAGGAAGAAAGAAGAGAATGACTTACTAGCGAAGCCATGGCATATTGAAGTGCCATTAATGCGAATCATGAGCACAACTCAAGTGTCTTTCAGAAGACTTTATTTTACAGAAAAAAAGTTTGAAATTTACATGTCTATAATATTATTTTCTATTCTGTTATCCTTATAAGAAATCTAGGGCAAAGTTATTCAATAACATATGCAAAGGCTTAACTTATTTAAGTTAAAATTCCCAGCTTAATAACTCTTAAATTTCTTTCAAGAATGACATTCGTACCCCATTTCAAATGTGGTTTCAAGCGAAGCGCTTATTGAAATGTCGCCTCTCTTTGCTCTTCTCAATTTATACAAATGCTCGCATTGTCTTTGTATTCTATTCCCATTTTTGCATTTACCGCGCTGCTTTTTGCTTTTTGTATATTTCAGTCATTTTTTCTCAGTTCAAGGGGGCGTATTCTCTGATAGCTATGGCGCACATATCCTTGCGCTAGTTTCCCCCTTTTTATTATGCTACGTTATCCCAGCTGCATTACGTATGCGCTCCGTTGGCCGCGTCGCACTTTGCGGCTGCTGCATTTGCTACTTTGCAAATTTATTACAAATTTTTACATACGATTTATTGTTTGAGCGTGCCGCCCTTTCTCAGAGGGACTGGGGCGGTTTTCTATTATGCTCGAGGCGTGGCTATGGCTGTGGCCTTAAAGCTGGCCGCATAAAATGTTACTGAATTGTGTGCCCTCTGTGCTGTTCTGGGTGGGTGGGTTTATGTGCTCACGGATTTCAATAAAAGCTGCTCGTATGGTGTCTTAAACTTGACTAATAAGCTTTGGCCATGATGATTGCTGCCGCGTGTTATTTCAGTTGCGGCTCCGTTGACAGTGCAACATTTGCGTGTTGCTGCGCTGCCAAGTTTGTTGCACGCTCGCATAAATAACACGTCGCAAATGCATAAACTGACTTTTTCTTGCCTAATTTATGCAACACAAAAGACGAAACTTGCGCCACACCCAACAGCTCTCCCCTGTCTGTTATAGCACACGGCCGAGCGAAAGAAACGGAAACGGAAATTTTGTGCTGTGCACAAATAAATCAGCGAACAGCGTCTGAAAACAGGCCAGGTTGAGCTGACTGTTTGCCCGTTTCGGCCGCATGTCTGCTTGGCTCGCCTGCTGGCATGCCACGCAAATGTTGCACGAAATGCAAACAAGGCAGTGCAACAAGAATTTCTTCATCATTGTGCAGCACGGCACCAAAGAGCCCATAGCCAAAAGGCGCTTAAAAAGTAAAGCTAAGAGGTTTATTTTTCATGTCTAGTGACATATAGAATGCCCTGCAAAACTTTTAGCTGCATCGAATAACAAAAAAAAAACACAATTTGTAGCTGACGAGCACATTTTCGAGTGGTCTGATCTTATTAAAAATAAGTTTTAGGGCAAAAGCTCATTAATTCTCAAAAGCTTTTGAATTTCTCTGAAAAACTTTATTCAGCAAATTCAGTTAAGCAAGCTTTACGCTAAAAGCATTGAAGCTATAGAAATACTTTTTGCTTCACCTACCATTTTTATTTAAATTTTTATTATAACTCATTTTAAAAAAAAGTAGACAAAGTTTGTGCAAACAAAATAGATGCTTTACATGCTCACTTTTGGTAGTCAATTGGTAAAGTTTATTATATCTAACATCTGCTAAAGTCGAGTTCTCCTCAGGCAGTTGCCAAATGCCTGCTTGATTTATAGTTTCTAAAATGTCTTATGTTGCACCTGCACGAGCTCAATTGTGCAACGTGAGATTATAGGGTATTTGAAAACGAAAAGTTTTTGTCAGACATTTTTGGGTGCGCTCTATTTATACATATTTGTACACTCCATGTGGGTGTGTGAGCTGTTCGGTGTGTATGTGTGTGTATGTGAGTATTTGCTATCTAAATATTTTGTTTTGCCAGCGCCAAAGTTTTGCCAGCTTTGCCAGTGGAGGTCCTGCAACGGGGCCATGTTGCTTGCTGCCAGGTTCGTTTTGTCCTTCCACTTTGCCGCATGCTAAAAGTATTTACATTTTTCATTCCGAGAACTAGAAGGCAGGCGGGCCTCTTCTGGCCAAAACGGATGCTTGGCCAAATGCCTTTGCAATGCATTTGGGCTTGGCCTAATAGGTTTTTGTTAATTTTGGGGGATTTCACTTGAAATGGGCTCAAAGGGCTCCAACACATGTTGCCGCTTTTGCTAAGCGCTGCCTGTTGTCGTTTCAGTGTCCGCAGCTTGTGAACTGGCTAGAGCCAAGTTGCAGGATATGTGGAAATTGCATAAGACCCATATAATAAAATGCTTTGCCAAATGGATTAAAAATGAAAAAGAAAAGTTGCCCTGGTCAAAGGTGAGGCCAGAGTTGGACTATGAGTTAGTTGGAAAAGTACTGAATACCTGCAGAAACTTTTGCCTCACAACTCTAACCGAATGGATAAAGTTTAAACTAATGTATGAATGAGCCCACACCAAGTTTTTCCCCTCTTAGACGACAGCTCAGTTTTCAGCTTGTTGTTGGCTTGTTAATGAGCCCCATTGGCGCCTCCAAAGCGCGCAACGCAGCGAAAACAATGCAAATGAAGATATGTACACCACACGGCAACAACAACAATAATAACAACAATAACAATGTTGCCTTATTGTATTGGCAGCAGCTGCTTTTCTTTCTTTGTCTTTGGCTGTCGCAGTTTGCATATTGCGTATACGCAACGTTGCCGCGCCTTTCAATTCGCCTGCCTGCCTGCCTGCAACAGGAAACTTGCCACATATTATTTGTTCAACCAATTTCTCGTTCTTCTTGCTGCTGCTGCTGCTGCTGCTCTTGCATTATATTCTCTCGTTTGCCATGCGGTTTTCCTTAAGCTTTTCAAAGAAGGCTGCTTTAGCATCAACGGAATGTGGCATAAGCTGTGCGGTGGCTTTTGTCTATACATCAGGCAAATTCTGTGGAAAATATGAGATGTAAAATATAGCATACTTAGCAGCATTAACTAATAGATCTTTCTGTCTATTTTTTCAGGCTCATTCAGCGTGATACTCATCCGGCGCCCATCATCAACTGCCGAATGATAAACTCAGCTGGCAAACACATACGTGATGCCTCACCAGCGCCCGATCATCGGTCCGAGGCACGTCTACGCATCGATCCCAAGGTGTTGGTTTTTGTGGAGACAACGTACTCTGGACTGGGTCGGGACATTGCCGAGCTGCTGGTCTACAATCGGATCAAGTAAGTGCCATCAAAGAGGAACCATAGACAATTAGCTACGACAAATTTGCATAATTGCGAAAGGCAACGATGCAATTATTACGCCAAAAGTAACTGCAAGCGGAAGTGCCAGCGTAACCGACACCAGAAATGAATTGTGAATGCAGCTAAGTGCCAAGTGGCCGGAGCACCAGCTGGGGCAGGATGCCAGACGGCTAGCCCAAGCTGCCATCTATCTCAGCTGCCTGCAGCGCTCTCTCTTTGTGTCCGTCTGTCTCTTTCCCTGCGTCCCTGCGTCCCTGGCTATTGTCAATGTTGACCCAATTTGGGCAGCTAGCCATAAAAAGGCAGGTTATGAAATTAATGCCTCTCTCTGTGCACCTCTGTCTGGCAACCGGAGGAGCAAGCAAAGCATTCGAGTTTAATTGGCAACTTATGCTTTTGTGGTCGAGTGGCCCCCAGCCTTCAGCTTTTCGGGCAACCGGAAGCCACAAGCGTCATGTCTCTTTTTTAGTCCTTACGTTCAACCAGCACCTGCTCCAGGTTGCGTTGCCCACTCAGCAGTTTTGGTTGGCAGCTCTTAACTGATGTGTCATACTCTGCCATGCTTGAAGTTCAACCAGCTGCTCCCTGAAGCTGACGTAGCTGAAAACTCAAGATCAGCTCAGCTAGATGTGCCCAATAATTATGGAATCATTCAGAGCATAAGCAGTTTATAATATTTCCACTACTTTTTTATTTTATCGCATTCGCACCAGCTTTTAGTTTGGTTTTAAATAAGCTGCCTGTTGGACGAGTTGTGATTATATGTGAGTACTTGTGGCTGGCACGAGCTAGAAGGAGCGTAGCTTAACTATTTGTAAACCCATTGTTAAGAGCATGTAAGCTTTGTTTTATGCTATTATTCCAATTACGGCAGGCTCCCCTCAACCCACATCTCAGCTGCAGTCTGCCTCTTTTGCCTGACAGGCACAAAAAGCAATTCTTTAGTCCGGGCATGCTTTGTGTATCCTGCTGGCCGCAGTGACCGCAGGCTGCAACCTCCTGCGAAACCGCAATTATAAAACATGCCGGGTAGCTGGGTGAGGTGAGGATGTGTTGAGGATTCGTGGGAGTTGCCATGACGTTGCCATAGCAACTTTTCAATAACGTTTTATTTTATTTTATTTCCTTTTATTTTCACACTTTCGACTTTGAGCACTAGAAATTAAGGGCACGTGTGCAAATTGCGGTTATAAGGCACTAGAGAAGCTAAAAGCTGAAACTGTAGCTGCCGCCTTGCCCTGGGGCGGAGTCACAAGTCAAAAGGCTAAAAAATTTTCAATTTGCTGCTGCCTTTTGTTGATGTTGTCGGTACTTTCTCCCTACAGCTACCCACAGTTCAACAGCTTTGACTTGCTTTGTGTTGTATAATTAAATTTTCGTCGTTATGCCAAACTAGCTTCAAGGATGCCTCTGCAGATGTCAGGCAACTGCTTCAGCTCTAATGAGATTTCAAGTACAAATAGCAAGAGTCAACCCAAAGTCACTCAGTCGGTCGCACCGCCCCTTCGCCCTACCCCATTCCGCCAACAATTGTCTCTCGCCCATTGTCTGAACGCGCTATAACCGAATATGCAACAACGAGTCTTGCTGCTTCAAAAGCTAATCAGTGCGCTCATGTGTGTGTGTGTCTCTGAATTTGTGCGCAAGTGTGTGTGTGTGTGTGTGACTTGTTGTGCGCTTATCAATGACTTCATTAGAGCTCTTGACTTCAGGCAGCGCCAGGACTCGCCTCGGTTTGGTTGCAAAACTTTGCCAAAGCTGGCAACAAATTTCATTAACATTACCATCTCATTACAGTTGATGATTTCTCTGTGTGTGCAGCTGTGTGTGTGTGTGAGTGGGTGGGTGGTTGTGTGTCTGAAGTGCCAGCAGCGTCATATGCATAACAGAAGAAGCTCATACAATGCGGCAGTATAAGTTTCTTGCCAGACACACATGCACATGCACACTCGCAAGCAATCAGCGCTGTGTCCAGGCTGTTGCATTGCCATATTTTATGCGCGCTTGTGTCTGTGTGCGTGTGTGCAGGTGCTGCAATGCTTCTACTTAATTATCAATTATTTATGTGCGCGCCAGCAAATTGCGCCCAAGTTGCCACTCAATTAGCCATGAAAAATTCACTCTCTGACTTTCACGTGTGTGACGCACGCTGTGGTATGCTAGCTGCCATTGGTACTCACCAGCTCGTTTTTAACTATTGCAAATAAAGAGCTGGCTGCGCATCCTGTCCGGCTAATTGTTGCAAGCTCTGTCTCATACCACGCACCTCTGTCACACTTGGATGCCTGGCGCTTTGTGTGCGCTCTCTTCCTCTTTCTCTCCATCTCTCTCTCTGCCTTTTTTGTCGTTCTGTCCTTCTCCCTCTGCCCACTGTTCCAATTAGCTGTAGCCAAAAACCTGACGTTGGCCCAATTGATTGATTGCCAAGTTTTGCCAGACTGCTGGCTGCCTGCCTGCTTTTACCTTCTCGCCCGCTCTCTTTCTCTTTATCCCTCTGTGCCTTTCCCTTCGTCTCATTCATGCTCCCATTCCCAATTTTGTGCTTGAGCAGCGCAGACAAATGGCGTTGCCCCGCAGCAAAATGGCTGCCAGCCTCCCGAAAGTATGCAAAACTTTTGCAAAGTTTTTACGCCCGAAAGGTCCGTCCGTCCAGTAGGGTCTACGCATCGGCCTTTAAGTGCCCCAACAGAATTAACACGCCAAGCTGGCTGCTATTGCTTCTGCTGCTGCTGCCAATGTTGGCATCTAATGCGCCGTGAAATTCTAATGGAATTTCCTAGGTAATTACGCGACTACCAGCCAAAATATAAAAAAAAGGAGGCATCATTGTGCGTTTATTAAATTGCCATTGGCACGCCCACAGTGGCATGCCACACGCTGGCTCAGCATTTTGCGAATAATAGCTACTTAACCTTATTTTCAATTTTTGATTTGGCTTTGTGCTCGCTGCACGCACCCCGCACTCCGTCGCTCTGCTAATAAAATCAGTCAGTGAGCCGACGTAACAGCTGGAACCAAGTCAGCCAGCAGCAGGAGCCAAGTCAGCACACGGAAGTCATCAGCAGCCTTGTTATCATTGGCCTGCCATGCTCCTGCCAGCTCGCCCCGCCATTTGCTCACTCACATGTGCGCCTCTGTGGGCCAGAATAATATAGCGTGCTTTGCGGCGCTGCCAAAGAACCTGCGTTCATCCTTTTGGCTGGTTTCGTTTGGCGCTGATTGCGCCACTGGGAGCGCCTAACTTTTAAAACGCGAAATGGCAAATGGCGAAAGGCAGCAGCAACCAGCCAACAACAGCGACAGCAACAGCAGCACCCGCAGCCGAGTCAGTCCCTTCTTCTATGCGCTGACGTCAATTTACAGACACATGGCAAACGCCATAAACAGCCACCACAATTGGAAGTTTGCCATGGCAACAGCACGCGACTTGGCTGCTTGCTGCCGAGGCTGCTGCTGCCTCCGCCTCCTACCCCTCCGCTGGCCCGTTTCAGATGGCAGCTGCCACAGCTCCTTGGCTCGTCATAATCACACCCTTTTGCGTCAATGTTTACTTTAATAATGTCGCGGAAAATTTTTATTTTCAATTTTTCACAAGTCAATGGAGTTAACCTGCCACATTTGATGGCACAGTGGAGCAAATTCACGAATTAGTGCAGACAAATGTGCGTTGTTTGTAGCTGTGAAAATGGGATTATTATCTGTCTTAAAATTTGAAGCAGACGCGGCAATACAGTGTATCTATGGTATACGTGTTGGTCTGTCTAAATTATATAGTTGTCATGGGATTATATATCTTTCCCTTTCGCTTAACATATCTGCTAAACTCTATTGGATCGGAATACTCTATCATTGCATACTATTACCATTGATCGGAATTAAAGCTTTTGTATAAGGGTCTTCTCTACAAGGGCATTTAATGTATCCACTGGCTGCTCTTTCTTGTTATGCATACACAGGGATACAATTTTCTTTTCCCATTGTCATATTTGCTGCCATATATATAAATATCTGTTCCACTGTGCCTTGTCGCACTGGCAACGACAATGTAGAACTGGAGGTCGACCCCTAGCAAATATGGCTATACAATATAGTCCATATATGTGTGGTGTGGATGTGTGTGTTTCGTATAAATAAAAAATATTTTGCTCTAGTGCTCGGTACGTGGCTGCTGTCGCAGCTATTCTCAGATTGCTGCCTCATCCTTGCCTGTGCCCCTGCCACACGCCCGTCCCCTTCTTGTGTGACAAGTTGGCTTGGCTGACTTTTGTGCGTTGTGTGTTGCCGCTTGTTGTTATTTTGCAACAAATTGGTTATTTTATTGAATTACTCAAGCAGCAGGACGTGTCCCCTGCCTCTCCTGCCTCCCCTTCTTCCCCAACCCCACCTATATGTATACCTATACCCCTATCCAAGCCTAGCGTATCGAAACTGTACCTCTAGCCCTTGCCACCGCCGCTTTCTGTGATTATATTGGCCCAAGCATGTGGCGCTGAGGGAGTCGCAAAGTCGCGACTTTGCCGCGAACCTCGGGATGCCACAATGTCAGGACGTTGCCTTTGCGTGTCCTGGCCTAACTGCACGACTGGCTGACTTTCAGCCTGGCTGCTTGGCTATGCTTTGCTATGGGTTTTGTCGTTCACTTAAGTAGTTTTGCCGCGTATAATAAATTTTGTAGTTTAAACTCATTTATTGCCCACGACTGGCTGAGCTCCTTTCTCGCCTTCTTTCGGTTCGTGTGAAGGCGTCGAGGCGTCGCCCAGCCAAGCATTGCCCATATAATGGCCATTTGTTGTATAATTTTCACATTGTTTAGTGTCCTCGGCAAAAGTAACTCTAGCTGTGTGTAGCTGCTTTGGGGCTGCTTTTATTTATGATATATAGATTGGCAAGAAAGTTGCTTAAGCAACTACCAGTGGATAACAGTGGACTTGAGTTTGGGCAGCGGTTAGTGTAAATGATGCGACTGGGGCACGTACACATAAACCAAGCTCAATAATAAGTGGCGAAATTGTGTGCCATGTTAATGGCCGAAAATGGCTTAATTCGTGCTACGGGCTGTGGCTACAAATTGGCTTAAAGGTGCAAATGCCCTCTACCTGGACTAATACACACAACTTCGCATTGATTTCTGGCTCTTTTTAGTCATTTATATGCAAGCAGCAGGCAGCATAAATATGGTAATATATCTGCCCTCCCTTAACGCCTATTCTTCTTTAACACTTGTTAAACATTACTTAATTACCAGAATTTATTGCCAGCTTCCGATAAAATAATATTATATGGGGTCAGTCTCAATATATGTACAAATCGTGAAGCATGAAAGCTTTGCTCAGCTAACTATGTTTTTCATTGACCCTCAGCCTAATCTACATCAAAAGTAAAAGCAGCAAATATATATAAAAATAGAATAGAAACGAGTAAATAGTCTATTAATAGAATTCTTTGATATTGAATAGCAGAGATAATTGAAAAGGGCTATATTATGGGACAGACAAAGAATCTGAGCTAATGGAATGCTATCTATAGAACATATCGATTTCTTTACCTTTGGCAGCCGCATTTATTTACCCTCCCATTGCAAATGCAGCCACAGAAAAGAAGCTTAGCTAATAGAATAGAAAATATATATCGAGTATATCGATTTCTCCTGCTATTCTCAAAATTGGCTGACTCTCGCTTATTCAACACACACACACACACCTAGGCACGCAGAATTGGCGCACTTATCGGGGTTAAACTTGTGCCTCAACAGCTAACATGTTCACACAGTTATTTGCAACACGTGTCGTGTGGCACCCAAAGTGTGCTGACAATTAGAAAAGTTGCTTGTCCCCCTATGCCATATTTCCCATGGCAACGGCAAAATTTACCACCTAATTGCGACATTTCTCACAGCTAATCAGTTGAACTTTTCGACAAAAGTTTCTTGGCACATTTTCGGCTTATGTTGCATCTGCTTATGCCACAAAGAGCAAATCTGCCACGTTGGCCGCATTGAAGAAACATCAAGGATATCGCTGGGAAGGATACGCCATACGACATTGTGTCAGATAAAGTAAATATTGCGGATTTTTCGATTAGCGAGAAACGTTCCCTATCGCAAGCCCTGCAGCTTAATTTCCTGACGCAAATATCAACATGTCGACGGCGCCGGCGGCGGCGGCAAGCCAAAGAAGATGCCAAACAAGCTTGGCCCTAAAGCGCTCTAATGAAATTACAACCTAGACTGAAAGAGTGTTGGAGTGCGGGGCGGCGGGGAGGCGGCTGGTGGGGGCATGGTGAGCTGCGGTTGTGTGCGGGACACTAGAAAGTGTAAGCCAAAGTGGCAGTGGGAAGTCAAGTAAAACTAAGCTCATTTAATGCGCTGCATAAGCGAGCGAGGAGGCGACTGGCGTGGCGGGGCAGGCGAGGTAGGCGACATTCAAGCACCTACAACGGGAAATAACTGCTGCAGCAACAGCAACAACTACAACGAACAACAAACAAGCAGCTCATGACGGCATTTGCAGTTTTACGTGCATCCTGAGGATAATTTAACGCCTCGTACAAATGCAAACAAATGAGCGCGAGCTGCAACACTCACGCACTCACACACCGACACACACTCACACACCGACACACACACACATACGAGTGCTTAAAAAAACATTTATTTACTTGCAAGTAATACCCGTTAATGGGTTTTTAAAACAAATCCGCTGCGGGCCTGTAAATGAAGCTCCCGGCGCCCGGCCAGGCGGACTCTGCTCCGTTTATCTCGTCTGGCAATTAAATTTCAAATATTAACACAAGCGCATAAGTGCAAAGGAAACAAAACAAAAATGATAGAAAGAGAAGGTACGAGAGTATGCGTGATAGAGCGAGAGAGGGAGAGAGAGAGAGAGAGAGAGATTGAGAGAATGGCATGTGCCATTATATAGTTAATTAAACAAACATTTTGCGCAGATAAAACGTTTTAATTAATGTTCTCCTCGTGGCAACTAACGAGATGCCGTTTAAAGGGCCAGCACCTTTTAAAGTATGCAAGCCAATACACTCACCGCGAGTCTTTTGATTATACCATTAAGCTGAAATTGGTTTAAACAAGCGTTCCAATTAACGCAATATAAGCTGATTTGCTTAAGCTAAACTCGTCCTCCATGTTTACTTTGTTTACATATCTTCAGCGTTTGACGTCGGCTTTCGCTGGAAGGTAATTAATTGCAAATGTTTGCCAAGCTAAACGTTGGACACGGCTTCATTTAAGCATTAAACATAATTTATGCGTTTAACCTTTTATATTACAATAAATGGTTTATGTCGCGCGGCGCATTCATCTAGTGTATTTCCATTGGGTCTATCTGAACCCTGACTCGCTTCAGTTAACATTTCATTATTTTTCTTTGGCCAAGTCGACCGCTCGCTCAGCGTGCGATTTTTCAATATCCCGTCGGACAAACGCCCATTTTGAATGTGCTGCCAGCCCCCCCCGCCCCCTGCTCCTCTAGTCCGGCCGTGTTCGGTTCTCTGCCATGTGACACATGGTCTCGTGTTGAAGCTCCATAAAATATGCAATGCATGCAGTATGTCAGCGCTGCTCGCATTTTTCATTCAGCCATAACCCGCAACCACACCCGCCACCCCGCCCCCATCCTGCTCCTTACGCAACCCTGCGCCAGCGGGTTTGGGTGTTTGCAAGGGCCCAAATGTCATTCCCTTTTCTTTTTCCTCTACATATTTTTTATTTGTCAAGCCCATTGTATGAAAAAACTATCAATAATGTGCCACGCCCACATCACCAACACCGGCATATACATATAGATGAGCATAAAATGTTTTGCCTTATGACTTTTTATGCAGCATCGCGCGCGCATCGTACGGGCCACCTGCAAATATTTTAATATGCTCCGCCGAATGCGCGCTGGGCAACAAAAAATACCACCAACAAACTTTTTATTTGAGGGTTCCCAAAAAAAGGAATACATATTTATTTACCATGTGGGTTCGACCGTTCTCCCAGCCCCTTCGACTTCTGATGTTTTTATGTTTCACTGGGATTTTACGTGGTTTCGCATATTGCATAAAGTAGCCAAGTTTTTAAGCTCTTCTGTTTGGCTGGCTCGCCCTTCTGTTTGTTGTTTAGCCTTAAAGCCCGCTAAATGGTCGAAATCAACCTTATGGCATATCCACATATATATAAATGTATGCATTATAGCTGGTTACTGAATGGCAGGTTCAGCAGGTATCACCATGCCCGGCGTCCTTATTCACACAGCTATTCAATCAATTGGAATTTCCATTTCACTGAAAATATTTGAATATTTACGCATAGCCCAAGCGTTGCCAGGGGCCGTATTGAGCATAAGGTTTGGGGTTTGATTGTGGGTTCCAATTTGGGATCAGCACATTGACCAAACGTGGCGGTTTAGCCGGTTGCAAGTGACATACACACACACATACACACACACACACACACGTTCACGTTCACGGCAGGTGGCTATATAATAATATTGAAAATTCATTTCATTTATATGTTTGCCAAGTATTTGCCCGAAATGTGCAATGCAATTATTGTTGAGGTTTTTTCCATTGAATGCAATATGCAAATGAATTGAAACAAGTGAGAATATTGTAAGCGCGTGTGCTCGACAAGCAGTTAGCCTGACTACACAAATACCCATTACTCTGCAGTTGGCTCGAAATTAAATATACTCTTGATTCATTTTAAGTATTCTAGATCTTTATAATATATTCAAGAAGTCACATACTTAGTTTGCTGGGTGTAGCTTGTATAGTTCTCGAGATCTTCAGCTTCAGTTGAATACCATATTCTCATTCTTAATAGGCATACCCACAGGGTATAAAAATATTTTGGTTTGGTAAAATATTTATGAATAATTATAAGCGAGCACCAGCAAGCAATGCAATAAGACTAAAGTGTTTAATCAAATACTTCGTTTAATATATTAAAAAATTAAAAAAATTACAATGAAATTTACATTTTTAGCTGGAATTCATGTGAGTTTTATTTCTCTTACTGAGTTTCCTCTTGGGTTATTGTTGACTTTCTATTAGTTTACATAGGTCCCCTATGGCTGCCACTGCCAGTGCAGCTCTGCGGGTAACGTGTTGTAGCAAACAGCTTCTGACAACTGGTGTCAAACGCAACGCTGTGCGAAGCCAAGCAACCACTCTCTCCGTCTCTTTGTGAAACCCACTTCTGTCTCGGTATGAGTGTCAAGCTTGACATGCAGTTTGGCACCCTCTTTATGCGTCTCTGCTTTTGACAGCTTCTGACAGAGTTGAACCAAAATTCCAGCAGTTTCAGTTTCCATTTCTTACTCTGATTGTCATGTTAGTCTGGAATGTACGTGCATCAAGTATCTCTTATATTTTCCTTTTTCCTTTCTTTTCCCTTATCTTATTTTTCACTGACATTTTTTTGTTGCTTTTGCTCTTTGCAGATATAAAATCGAAGTAGCCGGCAAAAGTCTTCCTGTGCTGACGAATCTGGACAAGGGTCGCTATGGCGTCATTGTCTTTGAGAATCTGGACAAGTATCTCAACATGGACAAGTGGAATCGTGAATTGCTGGACAAGTATTGCCGCGAGTACTCCGTGGGCATTGTGGGCTTTGTCAGTCCCAGCGAGGAGACCCTTGTCGGTGCCCAGCTGCGCGACTTTCCGCTCTTCGTGCACACAAATCTGCGTCTGCGAGATGCCAGTCTGAATCCCGCTTCATCTGTGCTGCGTCTAACGCGAGCCGGCGAAACGGCGTGGGGCGCCTTGCCGGGCGATGATTGGGCTGTGTTTCAGCATAATCACAGCACCTACGAGCCGGTGGAGTGGGCGCAGCGCAACACACAGGAGTATCCGGCGGACAGTGTGGGTCAGGTGCAGTTGCCACTCACAACGGTGCTGCAGGATCGCGGACAACTGGATGGCATCCAGCGCGTGCTCTTCGGCAGCAGTCTGCGTTTCTGGCTACATCGTTTGGTCTTCCTGGATGCGCTCAGCTATCTCAGTCATGGTCAGCTGAGTCTCAGCCTGGAGCGCATGATCCTGGTGGACATCGATGATATCTTTGTGGGCGAGAAGAGCACACGTCTGCGCCCAGACGATGTGCGCGCTCTGATTGCGACGCAAAAGATAATTGGCGGCATGGTGCCCGGTTTCCGTTTCAATTTGGGCTTCTCCGGCAAAGTATTATCATCACGGCACCAGGGAGGAGAATCTGGGCGATGATTTTCTGCTGCAAAATGTGCAGGAGTTCAATTGGTTCTCGCACATGTGGAAGCACCAGCAGCCGCATCTGTATGACAACCTCACCCTGCTCATGGCCGAGATGCAGCTGAACTATGCGTTCGCCAAGGAGCATAATATACCCACAAATTCAGGCTACTCCATATCGCCGCATCATTCGGGCGTCTATCCAGCACACGAGCTACTCTACCTCGCCTGGAAGCAGGTGTGGAATGTAAAGGTCACCTCCACGGAGGAGTATCCACATTTGCGACCCGCACGCCTGCGTCGTGGTTTCATCCATCGGAATATTATGGTGCTGCCCAGGCAGACTTGTGGCTTGTTTACCCACACCATGTACATAGATCGTTATCCGGGCGGGCGGGACAAGCTGGACGAGTCGATACAGGGCGGTGAGCTGTTCCAGACCATCGTCTACAATCCCATCAACATATTCATGACGCACATGTCCAACTATGGCTCCGATCGCCTGGCTCTCTACACATTCCAATCGGTCATCAAGTTCCTGCAGTGCTGGACCAATCTGAAGCTGGCCTCAGCACCGCCCATACAATTGGCTGAGATGTACTTTCGCCTGCATCCCGAGGAGGTCGATCCTGTGTGGGGCAATCCCTGTGACGATGCGCGTCACAAAAAGATCTGGTCCAAGACCAAAAACTGTGACTCGCTGCCCAAATTCCTGGTCATCGGGCCACAAAAAACGGGCACCACCGCCCTCTACACATTCCTCTCCATGCACGGCAGCGTTGCCAGCAACATACCCAGCCCGGACACCTTCGAGGAGGTGCAGTTCTTCAATGGCAACAACTACTACAGAGGCCTGGACTGGTACATGGACTTCTTCCCCTCGGAAACGCTGCCCAACACCAGCTCCCCCATGCCCACCACACTGGGCACACCCCGTTACATGTTCGAGAAGAGCGCCACCTACTTTGATGGCGAAGCCGTGCCCAAGCGGGCACATGCCCTCCTGCCACATGCGAAAATTGTGACCATACTGATATCGCCAGCGAAGCGTGCCTACTCCTGGTATCAGCATCAGCGCGCCCATGGCGATGTTATAGCCAACAACTACAGTTTCTATCAGGTAAGCGCCCTACTGAACTATATAATCTATATCTAAATCTGGCAACATTGTTACTAGTCAAAATTGATGTGAAAATTATACCCTTAAATATCATATATAGACATAGGTCAAAATTTCCCACCCCTATAGTTTATTAACCTACTATATATGATAGAAATACTCTCATGAAAAATTAGATTCTTTATAAGAAAAAGTTGCTTATCAAATATCATGTCATATATCTTTTCCGAAACTCTTCGAATACTTGCTTCATTAGACTTCTAAAAACATTTCTTAACAGATTACAATATTATATTCTACATACGTCTTATATGGGCAAAGGTATTCAAGATTTCAGCAGTCTGTTAACTGTTTCCAGTTCCTCAAGTTGCATGCACACTTTATATGCCACATGCCACCAACTATAGGATTTCTTTAACCTATTTAAAATATGCAGCATAGTCCATAAATAACTTTTCATTAAAGAAGGCCAACTGCATGGCCAGCTCTGCATTTGGCATGATTGTTTTCGGTTCATTAGTCAACAGCTGTCAGCTGCAAATGCATAGAAATCTAATGAACTATCTATCAATTCAGCATAAGCCAAGCGCATGAAACGCAACCACACACAGAGATCTTTGTGCAGCTTAAGTGCATTTCGGAACTGGTTGTCCAGCGGATACCAGTTGGGTTTGCTTGATGTGGCATTCATTGCAGCTGGAGCCGGGGCAGCTATTCAAAATGAAAATTCATTTGGCGCTCCACAAAATAGCTTTTCAATTTCATTTTCATACGACCGCCCCCTCCATGGAACTGCTTGTCCGGCTTAGAAAAACAACTTGTCGGCATCATTTTTCGATTTGCATGCAGATTCCTTTGTGGCCAGCTGCAATGCCAATTGCAGCATATTTAATTGCACCTGCCACCTGAACATATGTTTGGCCCCGTCTTGCCACCGTTTGCTGCAGCATTTTTTGACATGTGTTTGACCTCTGACTTTGCAAACGTTTCAAATGTCTTGACCAGAGACCGTTTTATTTGGTCAGCGCCTGAACTCGTGAAATCAGTCTCGTTTAACTCTTGCCATTGGTTCTTGGTCTTTGTGTTACATAGGTCATAACTGCCAGCGATTCGGCGCCGCGTGCACTGAAGGATTTGCGGAATCGGTGCCTCAATCCGGGCAAATACGCACAGCATCTGGAGCACTGGCTGGCCTACTATCCCGCCCAGCAGGTGCATATAATCGATGGCGAGCAATTGCGCCTCAATCCCATCGATGTGATGAACGAGCTGCAGCGCTTTTTGAAAATCCAACCGCTCCTCGACTATTCCAATCACCTGCGCTACGATGTGAAAAAGGGCTTCTACTGCCAGGCTGTCAGCGAGAAGCGCAATAAATGCCTCGGCAAGTCCAAGGGGCGCCAATACCCGCAAATGGATGAGCGCAGTGCCAAGCTGTTGCAGCGGTGAGTAAAACTACCTACGAAAAACACCTGAAACTCTACAAAAAATATAGAAACAAAAAAAACAAAAAAAAAAGAGAATGAAAAACGGGTCGTATGAGTGATTTGGGTTGGTTTTGGGGCGACAGACAGATGACGACGACGACGGCGACGACGACGTTGGCAACTATGCTTTGAGTGAAGGATTAATGAACACACACACACACACACCCGTTACATGTGTGTGTGTGTTCATGGTAGATAGCATAGTTGTGTGAATTGTGCCGAGCGTGGGTTACAGCAGGGCAGGCGGGTGGGGGGAGAGTAGGCAGGCCGGCAGGTTTCTGTTTGGCATTTTGCGGCCGTGGAAAGTGCACTTTACTGTTCTACGATTTCGGATGCCAGCTGTCAGTTGAGCCGCGCGGCGTGAGCCCTTTTATATTCAGTGATTCCAGAAGCTAAACGAGGCTGTTTTTTTTTATTAGACATCTCACAATGAACCGAATATGGAGCATCAAATATGAAAAGCAACTCGAAGCACTTGATGCAGCAGCTTAGGCAAGTTCATTAGACTGGCTGACTGACTGATGATGTGGCAGAATACGAGATGCAGCAATTGCAGTTATAGCCTTTCTGTAGAACGTTGGCAGAAAGCAGATTCATTGTATTTAAAATTGAGGTTAGCTTATCAAAATTGGCTGTGATGGTCGATGTGCCTTATCTTGGAAAAGGCTTTGAAAGAGTTTAACTCAGACAAAGAGCTCACATGGCAGTTAAAAAACAAATTCAAAAGTTAGACGCATTATAGAATAAAAAGTTAATAAGAATTGGTTACATTTCCAATTGGCATATTAATAAGAACAAAAAAATAAGCGTTGCCAGACTACAATTTTTAAGCCCAATGTAATGGAAAGGGTTTGAGTGGAACACACATAAATTCCCTAACTTCCAGTTGTATTTACAAAAAAAATATTTGGGCACACTTTACTTTTTTGCTCTTCACTTTTTTTAAAAGGCAGAATAACAAACAAAGCAAAGCAAACTTTTAAATCTTGAAAACGCAGCCGTCGAATTTGAATTTCTAATTTTAAGTCGCCGCATTTTAAAACTTATCTTTTTTCTCGCTGTCTCTCTCTTCCTCTCCCTTGCATCACCGGTACAGCTACTATCTGAATCACAATACGGCTCTGGAGAAGCTGCTGAAGAAGCTCGGCTCACGTCCCATACCGCAATGGCTCAAGGATGATTTGTCCACGGGCACGTGATAGCAGCTATTTGGAGGCGTGGCCATTGGCGCTGTCGAACTTGGAATTGGCTTAGGAATTGGAATCGGTGGCAACAAATATCGCAAATTGCGTGCTAAACTCAGGAAACAGTTGCACTGGCTGCAAATGGCGGCGGCAGCGGCGCCAGCAGCGACGCCTCTAACTATGCAGCATAGTCGAGCAAGCAGCGCAGCAGCAGCAGGCAGCGACAAAAGCAGCAGCAGAGGCGGCAGCAGCAGCAGCAGCAGCGACAGCAACTGGCAGAGCCGCAAAACGAAACAAAAGCAAAAGCAAAAACAAAAACAAAAACAACACAATTAGCCGCTTTGAATATGCATAAATCTTGTTTATTGTTGTTGTTGTTGCAGCTATTTAATGATGTCGCTGCAGTTGTCAGTTGAATATAAAAACAGTTAACTAGCGAGTGTCTGACTGTATGCGTGTGTGTGTGTGTGTGTGTGTATAGGTGTGCGTAATATTGTGTAAATAGTATAATGAAATGTTTGTATGTCTGTGTGTGTGTGTGTTTGTGTGCTTGTATGTGTGTGTGTGTCTGTGCTGTCCGCGCATTGTAATCTATACCAAAAGCATCATGAATAAATGCATAATTGCATTCATGCGCTTTGTTAGTTGTTTAAATGTTAAAAAAAAAACAAATAGAAATGACAAAAAATGTAACAAAAAACAAAAAAGGAATTATTAAATGCAAGAAGTATGTAAAACCCATAAAAATCACAGCCAATTGTAGCGGTAATTATGCGTCCAATTAACTCTGACTTGATTCATTTCGTTATTACCTCAAAACTGTTTATGTAAACTTTAAACAAAGACTCCGAAGACACAACACAATTGCAGAAATAACTGAATAACTAACTATAAATATTTATGTTTTCAACAATTTGTATACTATTTGTTTAACATTTTGATCCATGCCAAAACTGTAAAGCCTGTCTCTGCAGTTGCGAGTGCTATACATATGTTACATATATAGATATACATATATATATAGTATATATAAATAAGGCTGCTATATGTTTTAAGTGTATTATAAATGTTTTTAGCGCAAAAAATGCGAACGCAGCGAACGACAAGAGAAATGCTTAAAGAAACCTTCTAGTTGTATCATTAAAGCACTAAGCAAAGCTCTATATAGTATATATATTGTATAGTTGGATATATATATATATAAACTAGTTCAAGTTTAGATTCGTAATGCGACAATAATAAAAGCGAAAATTTAAATGCAAACCGTAAATATTCTATTTTTTGAAAAGCCGTTGGAAGCTTTCCTAATTGAAGTAATCACCCTGTTCAGCCTGTACGCGCACCAGGTGTGTGTCTTTACTACGATTTCTGTGCGTTGCCACATCGGCCACTATAGAAGTTTTCATATGTCGAAACCGCCTACTTAACGGTAATACTCACTCAACGATTATGTTAGTTAACAGTATGCTCACAAGGAGTTATGTTAACTCCACACTTCTGTTAATATGCAAATTGTTTATTTTATACTTAAATGAGTTTGCGAAAACTAATATTTCAATGGGTGTCTCACGCAATATATTTTAGTTGACTTTTAAGAGATTTTCGAATTTTTGCTGGGCGAGGGCATGCCGAAAACTGTATGTGCATACCAGCCAGCGCCAATGAACAGACCAGACAGATCAGCTGTTGTCGAATTTTCGAACTGGCTGCTTGCGTTTGCGCCAAAAGAGGTCCAACAGCCAGATTGGATTTTAACAGCAGTCTGTTATCAAACTTTAACGCGCGCGGTTCGGCTACGGCGTTGGCGTGTTGCGTCTGCTTTCTTTAGAAATTAAGCATTATATTTAGAATTTCAATTAAATTTATAAATTTGTTGCACAACGTGCAACAAGAGCTTTCGAAAAAGCCGCCGTCATTGCCGCCATCACGTGTGTTCTGTGTCGCCGCTGCCAGTCCAAAGCTCGAGTGCCAGCTGCAGAGCTCGTTGATGAGAAAAGGCACAGCTCAACAGCCTAATTAAATATGAATATCAAATAAAATAACGCAGTTAATATCAATAGCTAAAGCATCTTCGCTTATCGTTCGGTTTTGTGCGAAACATGTGCCGCGTCTAGTTTTCCCGTGATTAGCAAACAAAAAAAAAGAAAAGAAAGAAAAAAACCGGTAAATTATTATACTTTGCGCATTGTCTGATTCTCGTCTTTCCACCTTTTTGGCGCCGCCTTTGTTGTCGTTTTGTGTTGTTGTTGTTGCTGTTGCTGTTGCTGTTACTGTTAATGTTTTTGTGGCACTGTTGCATTTTGTTTAACATACAACTAAATAGTTAGTTCTCAATTTAAAGTCAGTTTGCCATGTGCCTTTGCCTAGCAAACAAATTTAGAAATTACATTTTTTATTTGAAGTTTTCGGATAAACTCGCATAAATTTCGGTTTAATTAAATGCCGTAGCGAATATTTGGCAAATTTAATAATTGACTCTTTTTGGCAACTCCAAATTATAGCATTTTAAAATGAGCTTCGGAATTTCGTGGTTCTAAATGATAAATGAGTGCAGCTAAACAGTTTTTGTTTAGAAGTGAAATTCCAGGCAGAGTTAACTTTGACGCGTTGTAATCAGCTAAATAAAACAACAACAACAACAATAACAACACCACCGACCCCGACGACAGCAAGGTTCTTACTCATTTCCCGGCTTGTACATCCCCCCCATTCGCCTTGCCTATGCTTTTAGCAGTGCATCGTCTATTGTGAATCATAATTAGTGAATCGTTTTGTTGTTACTGCTGTGATCTCGCGCCAGTTCCTGCTTGGCACTAGCCCCAGTTCCAGCTCCAGCTCCAGCCGCCGCACAATGTCCAAACACGGTGCCGTTATTTTGGCCAGCGTTCGCCAGCTCCTGCGCCGCTCCAATGTGCGTCAGTTCGAATGCTGCGGCCTGCGTCTAACGCCGGTGACCACGACTTTCGCAACGTTGGTAAGTGAAACGTCCTATAAATACGCACTTACACACACACACACACACACACACACACACGTGTGTACATGTTGGCATCGCTCGTGGCGCTCCGGGGGAGCAGCTGACGGCCGCCGGCTGCCGGCGACTATCGAAATTTATAAAAATAAAATACACACTTGTTCTTTGACTTCGCCACCGGCAGCGACAAAAGTATATCATGCATATATACATACATAAACATACACATGTATATACACATACATATACATGTATACATTATACAACATGCGTGAGTTCTTAAACGCATGTGGGCACATTTTAAAAATTATTTAAATTTATGCGAAAGCAGAAACATGCAAGCAAAAACAAAATATACTTACACATACTACATACATACATACATACACTTATACATTCTATTATGTTTTTCTGTGCTCTTTTATTGCCTGCCTTTTCTTACATGCTTCCTTTTGTTTTTGCTGTTTGCTTACTTTTTGCACACACCAAAGCCGCGTCGTCAACTTTGATGCTCTCCCGCTCTTCGTGTCTCTTACTCTCTCGCTTTCTCTCTCTAATGTTGTTCAGAACTTCAATTAAAATTCACTCTCATTGAGTCACACAGCACAGGTAATGTTAAGCTACATTTGTGTTTGTGTATATGTATGCATCCTGGCCTGCGTTCGTGTGTGTGTTTGTTGTTGCTGTGCAAGTCATGCACAAGCATTTAATTAAAATTGAGAGCGATCAGTTTTTAAATTGTTGAACTTCCACGCACGCTTGCACTGCTCAGTGACGGCTAAACTGTGCGAACTCGTTGGAATTGTTGCTCTCGGCCTCTCTCTTATCTTCTCGAATTCAAGCACTCGCTTGTGAATCATCTGGTGACCCCTAAAAGACCCTATCGGCATTTGCACATAAATGCTCCGGCTTTTGGGCATGTGACAACTTTATCAGGTGCTCGTCTCAGGTGAGACAATTAACGACCCAAGCAGCGGAAGGCACAGGAAAAGCAAGTGTAGAATAAAATTATTTACGCACACTGTCCAAAACATGTTCTTTTATGGCAAACACGATTTGCATACGAAATGTTAAAATTTGTCGTTATTTGTTTGAGCAGCGAGAGAAAGAACCACAGAGAGAGAGAGAGAGAGAGTGAGAGAGAGCACATGAGTAGCGCCAGCTTTTATTTGTCTTACCAATGTAAATTGGAGCGGGAGCGGCAAATGCAAACAAAACCCAAACAAAACAAAATGTTGACAAAAAGTGTCAGACACAGTGCTGTAAAAAAAAAGTTTTTATCAGCTGGGCGTTTGTGGGTTGAGGGCCGAGGAGATGGTTGGTCGAACGCCACCCTGTCAACGTTATTTGATACTCGCGAGAGATATAACGGCACATTATTTGCATTATAGCGTGTTATTCTTATGCCGTGACACATGTTGTTGTTGTTTCTGTTGTTTTTGGCACTTCATTTGCATGTGTTTTGCGCTCAGAGAAGCTGATTAGAGTCAACAAAGCCAAAGCAATACTAAAAGCAACAACATTGATTGCACTGCACACACACACACACACACACACACAGACATGCGAGTTTGAAAAAAATAAGCACAGGGTGCCGCTAGATTTTTCGCTGGCATCCTCATTCCGGCTGTCATAATTTAGCTTCGGCACGTTCTTGGTCCACTTCTCATCCGCTCTTCCACTCACGTTTTAGTCTCTGTTCCAAATTGTAACTAAAGTTTGTTTTCTTGTTCGTTATTTTTTTTTTCTGTATTTATGTTCGAATAGCATAAAATGTTTTATTGGCGCCATTCGGTCTGCCGCACAACACAAAATGTGTGTTAGAATGGACCCCTCGTACGAGACCCCCCCACCATTCCCCTTTAACACTGCATGGATTTTGTTCAGTGTGTGCATTGTTGCTTGTTATTGGTCCATTTGTTTTCCTATATGTTGTCACTGGGGGAATGTTGTTGTTGGGGCAGATGCGGTTATGGTCTTAGTCTACAATTATTTTCGGCTGTGCCGCAAATAAATTTTGCTACAAAAACCAATGCAATTGATATTTGATTAAGGCACACACTATGCACAGATTGCACTAGTCTGTGCATGTGTGTGTGTGTGATTGTGGATGTCCGGCATGTATCCTTCTGCAAAAATATACAATACAAGTTCAATAACAACAACAACAACAACAACAAAGCAACAAATTTATGCAAATAGCATTCAAACAACTGAACCGATTTATTGTTTAATATTCAGTTGCACTTAATTTTTATGTGCGCCTAACAAATGACACTCGAAAGCTATCAGATCTATAAAAACATGCCGCACATGCCACACAACAATAAGTATACTTAAATACTATAGAGAACAGCCGATATTAATCAGTTAATATAAGTATTAAGCTTCTGTGGAGTACAGATGATAATTATCAGCTAATATAATTATTAAGCTTTTTGGTTTGTAGAGCTTTTCGTGTGTTACTTGAGATATCGAACTTGGGAGCAGCAGCAAAGCTTCAGTTAAAGCCACTAGCAAAAACGTCGCTTACAAGCTCACTTTAATTTTACATAACACTTATATTTATATACCTCAGAGATATATAATCTTAGTTATAATACGCTCTTAGTGTGTGCTCTTAGCGAGAAAGCTATCACAGGCTGACCTTGCAAGTAGGATGATTATGATTATAATGCTTAAGAGACAGGGCATTTTTATGCCCTATACCCATTCAAAGTTATTAAAAGGGGATATCTTGGTTTTATGAATTTGTAAGTCACTGGCAAATGGAAACAAATTCAATTCCATTAAATGCATATATTCTTGCTCAGCATAAATAGCCGAGTCGATCTAGGCATGTCCTTCTCGTCTGTCCGCGGTCTAAGGACTTAAACGTAGATTCTTCTAGTGCACGCGCAGTCAAGTTTCTTTCCGATCATCTTTAACTTGCCTCCTGGAATCGTGTTTAACGTGCATATCTCTGAGCTAGTTTTAGCTCTTAGCTAGGGGCTTAAAGTTTGGGAAGTAGTCTCTCGTAAAGTATACACAAATTCAAATTATTTCACATTATGGATACCTCCTCCCGTTCTCAGCTTAAATAGAATAATTATAACGGGTGCTCAGTTCGTGCTCAGGGTATCACCTAGTCGGGCACTGCCGACAAGCGCACTCTTGCTTGTTTTTTGTAGGGAAAGGAAACCAAAACATGTTAAAATGTTGCTGTCAGCTGCAACCGACTACGCAATACTCTGTTCACAGTGTAAATAAACTAGCTCAAGAAAAGCCGAAAAGAGATTACTTAAATATTGAATCTATACTAAAATTGTTAATATTCTTCTCTAGCTTCAAGACACAATTGCAATAAACTCTCTTTCACTTTGTGCACAGAGTATAAAAAAATATTACTTATTTTCTTTTAAAGGGAAACCAGATAAAAGTTTAGCCACATTTCCCGTTTCTTACTAAATTCTAATTATTGCCGCTTGCAATTGCTTGGTATCTCCGCCTATCGCGCTCTACTTTGAAAACTATTTATCTATGAGATACGCAGCTCTTTTAAATTGCCGTCAGAGAATCGTTTGTCTGCACAAACCACGATTAGATATTTGCAGAGCTATTATCGCCTGCTGGCAAAGTTGAAGTCTGTTTGAACCTGAAAGTCTTTTCTGTGTGCTTCTCAAACATTGCAGCCAGTTGTTGTGGATTGACCAATTGACAAATCCCTCCCTGCAGTTGACTGCAACTTTTCATAATCTAGAGCAAAGCGAGATGTGGCCATTGTTTTGATCTTCAACTTTCTGTTTAATGCCCAAACTTAAAGCTTAACTGTCAGCAGAGGCAAAAGGATAGAGATTCAACCCCTTCACTTGTGAATGCTTTGGCTTAACCCGTTCACAAACAGCTACCGCACGCAAATCTGCATATTATACAAGCTATCTAGTAGTTACCCCACTTCGAATGGTCTCCTGGGTAGCCAACCAGCCTCAAACAGTTTGCTTGGCAGCTTGTGCACGTTTTCCCATCCCACATTTATCGTGAAGCGCAAATCTTGCAGCTAGCTGAAAATACGAGCCCCAAAACCAAAGGCAAATTCTGTGACAGCAGCTGCAAGATATTTGCATATAGTATCTATGTATCTAGAAGGTTGAATATATAGATATATATCCTATATGCTGCACTCCTAATTAACGTTAACCAAACTTATCTGGCCCTCTGCATGGAGGGGCGTAATAGTAAAGTTGTTCGACATTTAAAGGCTCATTAGAGCTTGTCGCTTCATCAGCAAAGTTACATTTGTTGTCAGATGTGGGCAAATATATCTGACAGATACGTGTCCAACTTTGACTATTTGTATAAGAGTGTGTCTAGTTGTCTGTGAGTGTGTCTGCCATTTCAATGTACCTTTCGACCTATTGGTTAAGCTTAGTTTGGCTTAGTTTAGCCTTGCGTGTTATTGCTTTGCACTTGACTTTCGCTGCGCCGGCAAACACCCCAACCCCAACCACATCAAGCACCGCCACAAGTTGTGCGTATATTTGTTTAAACACCCGCATGATAGGGCGCTTAGTTTGCTTGCCCCGCACTCCGACAACTATTGGCTTTGCCACTTGCTTTGTTTGACCTGCCCCTCGTCGCAAATGTTACCCCTGCCGCAGACAGCCATAAAAAGAAATGTTCAACTAACTGCAGCTGTATGTGTATCTGCTAGATACAAGCTCACTGCTTGCTAAACTGTAAATAGTTTTACAGTGGTTTTCATTGGATTCGCTTCGCGTTATCAGCTGCTTCTGATAAGTCCTATCAGCACTTGCTGTCCCAATGGAACTTGTGAATTTTGTTTGCTTAGCAAATGCAAATTATTTAACTTATGAATTCATCGCAATTGAATTTGCGAGCTTTGAGATTGACCAGCGCCATAAAACATTTTAATGCCATGCATAATTTATGCCCATTCACAAATGCCCCTCCATTCACAAATGGGGCTTGCCCGCCCTTTGAGCATTGCGAGCTTTGCCCCACCTTGTTGAGTTTGGGCTCAGATTTAAGTCAATTTATTGGTTCGGTGCTGTTAATGCTTTGGCCAAACAAACAACCCGACAACACAAACACCCGCTCGAGTGGCACTTGAAACTGTCTTTCCTAATTTATATAGCAAATATTTAGATTGTAAGCGTAACGCGAGGGACTCCAAGCTTGTGGCCTTTTGCAGAGCCTTTTGGTCGAAATCTTTGCATAAATTTTCAACCATTTAAAAGGTTCTGCAAAAACCTCAACTTAACAGCATAAAAAGCCTGTTAATAATTCAGGGCGTGTCTTCGACTCCGCCTCAAATATGCTATGTGTTGTGCCTGGCCTGGTCACAGCCCAGCTCCCAGTTGTCAGCCGTGTCAGCTGCTCGGCTTCCCTGTGCCAGGACTGCAAATTTTGCTATTATATGCAAATGTTTCACTCCAAAAGTAACTTGGCGCAAAATGAGCTACATAAATTGTTCTGGCGTTGCTTCAGATTTTTTTCTCATTCTGGTTGAGTACGTAGCAAAAGGTAGTCGACTTGTCTAGACCTTTAATTGGCTGCTAAATAGTTAAATTTGTTTATGTTTTGTGAGTCAGAAAAAAGTTGCTTTATTATTTGCAAGAATTCTTTTTGTTGAGCAAATTTGGTTTGATGAGAATAAACATTATGATTATGTTAAGTTTTTATATTGAATGAAATGATAGGAAATAGTTATACGCTTATATTAAACGGCATTATAGTTATGCAAAGTTCTTCCAATTGACTAATTTGTAGAGCATTTTGGGTGCGTTGCAGTTCTAATTTTGTTGCCTTAGCTTGCTTATTACTGCAAATTCCCTGAATTATGTCGTTTGCATGTCCTTTTAGAAGACAGCGCAGCTTGTGAGCCACTTAACACAGCCACGTCCCATTTTTGTTTTTTATTTTTATTATTTTTATTTTTTGTCTTTGCTGTTAATAATCACGCGCCGTTGGCCCTCTTGCAAAGCTGTAGGGCGTGTCTTTTTTTTGTGTGGCGAGTTCAAGGTTCAAAGTGTGCTTAATGCTACCCTATCTAATTGTAAGAGAATTAAAATCGTTCGTGCCTTCAACGTCGTCGCCTTGCCTGGCCTGGCTTCAAAAATGCGCATGCATGGCCAAGGAAAGGACACACACACACACACATTTAGAAAGTCAAAGGATATGTCTTGATGTGAGACCTACTTTTTCTTGCTTCCTCTTTTTTTGTTTTTGTCGTGCTCGTAAGCTGAACATATTTTTCGTGCAGATTTTCAAGGCGTTGGCAGCTGGCTTTGGTGGTATTTTCTTTCCATTATTTGTTCTTTGACTTTTTTCTTCATATTTTTTTTTTCTTGCTGTGAAAAGTGAATTATTTTATGCGCATAAAAATATTTTTACTCAGTGCGTTTTTTTGTATGCTGCTGTCAGCCCTTTGTGTTGGGAGGGGAGAGTGTTTTTTTTTTTCAAGAATTTATTTAGTATTTGCCGCAGGGAATTGTAGCACATAGTTATAGTTGGTAACAACTTGTAATCAGCAGCTTTATGCCGCGAAATATTGCACTAATGAGCAATTACGGGGAATGTATAATGCAATTACTCAGCTGAGTTTATGATGCTGTTTTAATTGATGCAATTTGTGTTGTTAAACTTTGCGACTTGGCACGCGCATCCTTTATGCTGGTTTGGCTAACGGGCATCAGTTTACGTCCTTTAAATTGTTTGCCCGTTTTAATGCCTCAATTTGTTGATGCGTTCTATACGCCCACTTAGCTGCTTCACATGCCACTTTTTATTGGCGCAGGGCCAGCACTCTGTAAATATATTGCCGCTTTTCACATTTGCCGCGGGGCAATTGCCACTTTTTGAGACACACTCAAGCCCATAACGAGTGCTTTTCAAAGCTGATTTGCCGCAGCTCCTCGTCTCTAATTGAAATTGCAATTTAATTAACTTGCATTTTCAATAAGTTGAATACATTTAATTAAACAACTTTCAGCTGCCAGCTACAGACTTCTCCCCCTCTCTTTCTCTCTCTCTCTCTCTCTCTCTCTCCCTCTGTCACTCTGTATGTGGTCCTCCATACCTGGTTATATAATTTGCTTTTAACTGTAACGCATGTAATTGTTGCGAAAATTGACTAAAACATTAATGTGCCGCGCCACGTGACGTATACGCAATGTGCTTATACATACGTGGTTACACATACGCCCCGCTGGCCAGCTTGGGGCCCATTGTATAAAGACAATAATTCAAATGTGTTTAGCTAAATGCGTCCCACAATTCCCATAACGTGCATTTGGCGCTGCCCGCCGAAACATACCGAAATGGGTCATAAAACATATTCTACAAAGGAGCTGCATAAATAGCATACGGAAGTAGGTAAGCAGGACTGGGGGAATAGACGGGGCTAAAGTTTAGCCACCAGCTTAGTGCGCACTTTACGCATTTTTGCCGCTTGCTACCCGCAAATGGCCACAAATGTTGGCCATGTTTGCAGCTTGTAACGCAGACAGGCAGCTGGCCAGTTTATCTATCCAAAACCACGAGCCCGCAACAGACAGCTGCCTGCCTTATGGCTGGGGCGACAAATTGTCGAAACGTTTTGCACTCTTACATATACGTCTCATTTGATTTGTTCGCAGAAATTCGTTTCGTTTTCTAATACATAACGCTGAACTGTGGTATCTTTATGGAGGTTCGACTGTATGAGTGTATATATTTCGCATACTAATTTTAGTTTGTCTGATTTTATCTGTTTTTTTTTTTGGCTGGCGCAAAACATTTTCCGACATTTTCGTTAATATTTCTGAAAGTCCCTCTCCGTCTGTCTGGCTGTCATTTCTGTTTAGCTTCTGCTTTCTGCGAATCTTCCACAAATTGTTTATCCATTTCATTTACCTGCTCTTTCTCGCATTTCAACTACCTAAATGTTTACACGTTGAAAATATTTTCTTATATTTCTATTTACTCATTGCTGAAAAAAACGACTAAAATAAATGTATATATATGTATCTGTGTGTAAATATATTTATTCCCGTTTGCTCACGCGTTTAATTTATTATTTTTTAGCTGCTCTCTTTTGGCTTTTATATTTATAGAAATTTATCGAGACAGCTTTTATATATATTTATATCACTTTTTACTTAAATGAACACTTTTTTATTGAGCTCTTGTTTTCAGTTTCAAATTCGAGTGTGGTTTGATTTGTTAATCTCATTTATGATACATTGCCCTCAGCATTTGTAGGGGGAGGGAGGGACAGTGATACATCCGTTGTATATACAACAAGCTCAATTTAATGGCAGCTTTTTTTTTTATTATGACGTTTTTATTGCACGTTTTTTTTACGTTGTGTCTATTTTTACGAGTCATTTATACTCGCTTTGAGCTTCAATTATGCTTTGTAAGTGTTGGGCGAATTATGTTTTCCATTTGTTGACTTTAATTACGCTTTCAATGGCAATCAGAGGCGTTAACAGGCTCAAGACCAACAACAGCTGCTTAAGAGGGTATACTCGGTCCGCATGCGACACTTGACACGCGACTTTGTTAACCGTTGCCAAGCAATTGGCACAAAGCCAACTTGTCGGAGACGTGCCAAGTGCAACGGCGTGCGCGGGGGGTTGGACGGGACTTCACAAAAGCGAAGCGGCACAGTAAACATTGTTGTGCAGTTTCGTTCAACCCCTACTTTGAATTTCGTACCCTTGTTGGACATTGTGTTCCACGAATGAAAGTCGCCTTTAGTTTGACAAACTTTTGATGTTTTTTGAAGTAAATAACAACTCAAGCTTATGGCTTTTCAACACTTCAGAATTTGTCTAAAAATGTTTATTTACATAAGCGTCATAAAAGCATTGCATAAATAAAGTTTTTATTTAGCTAACGAGGATTGAACTGAATGAATAAAGTTGAAAATGAATAGATATAAATTAAATCTAGTTAAGTAATTCTATCAAGACACGAATCTGTTTTAATATGCGCCTAAAAGTATGCCATGCCTAGCTTGCGTGCATTCTGTCAAACGTTATATCATTTATTTAGCCTAGTTAAAAGTTTAAATCGTTTTAAGAGCTTAAACTTGTTTGCGTGATTAAACCAGATTGGACCTGGGCAACTTTTGGCTTGTCTGCAATTTATCTGAATTTTGGTGATGGTGTTTTTGGGAACACGTGTTTAACGTTGCTTGTTGACTGCACTTATGCTAGTTATTATTATAGTCGAGGCTGCGTCGCAGCTCAGCTTCTCATCGCCAGTTCGGCCCGCACCCCGCCTTTATGCCTCAACTGGCAGCACCCCTAGGTGGAAGCTCTTTTGTCAGCTCGGTTCAGTTGAGTCGTTTATTCTCAGCCCGCCATTGTTTGATTGTGTGTGTTTCGTGTGTATTTTATCTGCTGTCTGCTGTCTGTTGTTTGTTTTCGCTTGCTTAGGCCTGAATTAGCTCATCTCCGTGCCGCAAGCGGAGCAAGTGGTCGCATTGTTCTGCACATTATGAAGCAATTCCTTCGACTTGTCGCAAAGGCTCAGCAAAGGCAACGCCCATGTGCATATTTGTGCTTTAATCTGTTGGCTTCTGTGACAGCTGGCGATTTTGGACGCCCTTTAAAGTTGCCCCCAAACACAAATTAACTTTCTGCGCGCTACACAAGTTGCGGGTGCTGCCACCAGCTCAGCTCGCCAGGTGTACTTTATGAAATGAAACATTTTCATTTTCATTTCCATTTAAAGCCATAAGCTCAGCAGAGGGCAGCGCTTCAGCATGCCGAGCGCCTGTGATTTCAATTTACTTGGATGATCATAAAAACTTTTGCCATTTTGCCCCAAAATAACAACAACAACAGCAACAACAGGCGGGTGTGGCATACTTTTTGGTTGTGCTGCATCCATACCGGCTCGTCTGCCTGTCGGAGCATGTTAAATTTATGCGCCTCAGATACGTTTCGTTTGTTAACTTCTAATAATGGCTGACAGTTTTGGCCACACTTGCTAACTCAATTTGCCAAGTTTTGAATTTTATTTGATATTCGGGCCTTTTTTTTTTTTTTGCTAACTTTGCTGTCACCTTTGCATTCAATCTATCATTTATAGCATGCGACTCGTTATTGTTGGAACGGGCTGTCAAATTGTTATGGCCCCTCAAGTGCCACAAGCGCCAGAGCAAACACAAATCACAAATCATAAATCCCAGAGCATGAAAAGAGAGAAATATGCAAGAGTTTGATTTATGTTCAACTGCTGCGACTTTTCCCTCATTTATTTACTATTTAAATTTCAATTACTCAGCTGCGCCGACCCCTTGCTGAGCTGGCTGAATAATTGAAGCGCCGGATTGAAGTCGAGCGTAAAATCCAATCAGTACACATATACCTAGACGACCCATGCACATATCGTTAGTCAGCTGCACACGCTCCTAATGCTATGCAATGCCAGTTTTTCTTGAACGTGTACATTGGTATATATATGGAAAATAAATAAAACGAGGGGTGCTCCAAAAGCCAGAAACATGTGTAAAAATAAAATGAACTCGCTTTCTCACATCTATGAACCAAGGTTTTTGGTTCAAACCTTGGTTCTCACATCCAATTACAATTTGCAATAGAATAATTAAATTTATAATAAATTAAATCTGCACATCTCTAATAATTTTATATAATCGTTATTAGTTAATTATACATTTCAAACAAATAATTTTTCGAAATAATAAGGATAAGTTCAGGTTAAAGTTCAAAGCATGTTTTCATTTTTAGTAAAACCAATCTAAAGTTAGTTGTTGAAGAATAGTTTTAACATGCTATGGAAATCATTATTTTTGATTGTTATCATTTTGACAAAATTTCCCCTGACCCCGTATATAATATTTGTCACGTCATGAGTCTATTGTGAGTTCTGTTGGATCGTCTTGCGCTTATTTCGTGTGTACGTGGTAAAATGACAAGGTAAACAGTTTCAGTTTCGATTTTGTTTTGCGTTTTTCCCACTGGAGTTCGAATAAAATAAAAATACTTTCCAGTTGCTTTTTGTGCTGTGTGCGTGAGATTGCTCATACGCAGTGTGGACCGTAGGCATACACAGAGTGTGAGCCCGGGGCGGGTGAACGAGAGAGAGAGAGAGAGAGAGAGCGAAAAAGAGAAAGAGAATGTGCTTGATGAAAAGTGGGCGTGAAATGTGCCCAACCTGATGCAAACATTGTACACTAGCCCCTCCCCTCCCCTAAGGTAGCAATTTACTTCCTTGCCAAACCTGCTGCTCTTGTTAAAATAAGGCATGATGTTGCGTTCAGTTTTGTGGTCTTTGTGCTCTCCCACCTTTGGCTGTTCGTTATGGAAGACACGTGATTTCGCTGGGGAGCATTTTAACTTAATTAGGAACGGTTAAGACATGCAAGGCAGGCACACATGAGATTGGCAGCTAGACAATCGGGATGGTGATGTTATTCACACTTGGCTGTGGCCTTTTATTAATATATACGTTAATGCCATTTGGCAGTCACAAGATCTATGGCCAATTTGAGCCACAATCAATAAGCCGTAATGCATTCATTAAAATTAATATATTCATTTTCTTCTTTTTATCTTTCCATGCCCATGGCGCACAGCACTTTTGGCCTGGCCATGAGCAGCAGCAGCACAGAACCTTCAGCTCGTCATCGCATTCGGATGATGAAAAGGAAAACTTGCGGGAAAAGCTCGACAAGAAAGAAAAACCATCACCGATCAATGGTAAGAGAATCTCTTAAGTGTTTATCCAATGGCAATTACTGTAAATATTTGGCTTTAATATGAAAATTGATTCCGAGTCGAGTGCTCGGCTTGTTAGCATAGTTTGGGGTCAAATTATTTGAGCTGCGTTTTACAGTATGGTTGCAGAGAGCCAACGAATTCAGAGAAAAGAAAGCAATTAAAGCAGCAACCAAATCGGAGCATGGCGAAGCGGATGATTGCTCAAAGAACTCTACAGCCTACAAAATGGAGGCGATGAATTTGGCAAACAGAATGAATGCCTTTAGGGCCAAGCAAAAGGTTAAAGATGAAGAAATCAACCTAAGCAAAGAGTTAAAAAAAAGTAAACATCGCATTCAAAAAATCAAAGTGCGCCTAGGTAAATCAAAAAAGCAGTACGCTGTACTTGAAGAGCAAGAAAGGAAAGAAAATGTGGCCAAGAAACATAAAAAAAATAAGAAACAAGAAGATAGCAAAGGGGTTAGATCTCTCACTGCAAAAGAATTAAGTAAGTATCTGTAGGTAATGATAAACAATCTGTTCTGACTCTTTGCGTATTTGTCGAACAGTAAAGCGTAAACAAGAGAGATATAGGAAAAGCTTAAGACTTGACCAAATTAAGAAGCAAAGGTTTAGCTATGTTCAGAAAGTTATGAACCATCGGAAAAGGGAATTTGGAAAAGAAGCTACGAAGATTCCGCAGCCCAAGAAAAAAACACAACTCAGAACGAGCATCAAGACAGTAAAAAAATCGCGCAGCTCTGATAAGTCGCAAGATATTGAACGCTAGATAGAAAAGTTAGACTCAATTAAGGAAGAATTATAATTGAATAAAAACAAATGCATGACTCAAATGATAAACCTCTTGAAATGATTTCGGTAGCTGCTTGGTTTTTGCAGAATTTCTTGGCATAAGTATATTTAGTTTAAAACTGCAGAAAGCAATTCTATTATTATATAATGGAGAAACTTAGACTTAGCCTACTTTTGGGCGATATCTTTCGACCTATCAACAGGACTTCTAATTAAATTTTCTAATTGATTGTTTATTACAAACATAATTTGTCATAAATTGTTATTTAGTAACAGTTTAGCTAAACTCATGCGTTATTTATGTTTGCAATCATGGTTGCGCCAACCCCCTCTAAACGACCCTAACAATTGCAACCGCAATGTCAGCTATAATTACAAAAGCCACCCGCCTCGCTGCGGGCGGCATTTTTGTAGCTTTTAGTTTATAAATAAATTATAAATAATTTAGTCGGCAGCTGCCGCTGCTCATTATAAATAAATGGTCTATTTATTTGGTCATTGGCTGTAAATCTACAAATAAAAGTTGAGCTTGTATTGAGTAAAATATTGTTTATAATATAGTTTTTGGATAATTCTGTTCTCTCTTTCTTTTTGTTTGTTTTTGCTTTACCTGTAAAGCTATATAATGCTTATATATTGCTAGTTATATAGTTTATCTATATAGTTTATATTTCATATATATTTAGCTTAGGCTTATCGTTTACCCAAACCCCAAAAAGTCGTTGCTTGGTTTCCATTGAGCATTGTCCTACATCCTATCATCCAGGCTGTCATAGAGGTCGCCATCTGTCTGCCGCTTATCCATGGAGTGCTCTGCCTGATCTGTCTGTTCCGCCTGCTCCTGTTGCTGACGCTCTAGCTCTTTGGCTGGATCGTATACCTCGAATTCCTCAAACTCGATTTCATCGTACTTGCGACGCTCGTAGATGCTTTTGTCATTGGCCACATAGTGTCGCACCACGGTCTTGTCCACAATAGACGCACTGCTGCTGGCATTGCTCAGACGACGCTCCTGGCTCACAGCTGTCGTCGTCGCCGTCGCCGCCACCTTCTGATGAATCTCGACCGGCACAATGATTTGCTCACGAGCCATGATTTCCGGCTTTTTGACATTTTTTGGCAATGTTTGCTGCTCATCCAGCGCATTCAATTGCTTGGCCAATTTCTGAGCTTGTGATTGCCGCTGATTGGCAATGGGCGTGCCTGGGTTGACAAGCGCCTTTTCTGCCTGAGGAGGCGCCTGCTGTTTGGCCAGCGTATAGGCCAGATCCACATTTTTATTGCGACATACTTTGCTGTTATTGCTGGGCTTATCAGTGCTGCTGCCACGCCCCGCACTTAAGTCGAGGCGTATGTTCATGGCCTGGCTCTGATAAGTCGTTCCGTTTCCATTCTGCTTATCGTGCACATCTTGGCTTTCACTATGCTCCTGCGTCGACGTCGACGCCTCCCTCAGCACATTGATGTGATTATTTACTGTCACTTGTCGGCGAGCTGTCGCCTCCTGGAGCTGTGTCGTCTTGGCAGCGGTGCTTTGACTGTTAATGGTCAGATTGCCATCGCCCGGTGGCTGGTTGCACTCAAAATGATGAACCATTTTGCGCACCACCTCAGTGTCCGTCAGCATGGAGTCACATTCGTCGGCGCCCGCCAGCTCCAGACGGCTGCTGCAGCTGTTGGACTTGACCAGCTTGAATTTAATGCCTGCCAAAAAGACAATGATGAAGTGCAGCGCAGATAGTGACATACAACTCGAACGCTTACCCTGATAAGAATCCGGTTGCTGTTGCCCCGGCTCGTGCTTACAGCTCTCGCTGGGTGGACACACATGGCACGTCTCGATTTGACGCACTCGAGAGCGTGTGCCACTGCCCGAATTTCCATCAATCAGTTGCGGATTTATCTGCACTGTTGTCGTTGGCGGCGTCTGCCCTTCCAGTACCCTGCCTCCATAGTAGGTAACAGTGGAGCCGCACTCGCGGATTTTGGCCAGCACGTCCTGTCGTAGAGAAAGAGGAAGAGTAAGAGAGTGGGGGATTGTGAGTTGGGTTTGAGTTAAGTATTGGGCTTGGCCAAGGCAGCTTAATGTGCTGCCATCAAAGCGTAATGGTCCATCAAGCTGCACGCAGCCAGACACTGGACATCTCTTACTTACATTGCTGACATAATATGACTCGCACATGTCCGTCTCCACGTCATCGTCGTCCTCCTCATTATCATCATGATTATCATCCTCTGGCTCCTGAGTGTGCGCCTCCAGCTGTGCCTGTCCCACATTATGCTCATAAATTTGCCGGTAACGCGAGTCCCCAGCTCCAGCACCGCCCACGCACCAGGTGCGCCGACTGGCCAGCTTGGCTCTGGCCTTGGCATTCGCCGCATTGCTATTGTGTCGCCGCACCACATCTAGAACGTGCACACCCTTGCAGGCAAGCACTGGCGATTCCTTTGACATGGTCTCTGTCTGATTATGACACTCGCCGCAGGGCGATGACAAATCGCCGCTGGATATGCCGCTCGATAGGCTCGCATTGTCCCAGTGCTTAACTTTGTGCTCCTCCAGCAGCTCCATGCCCTTGGGCTGCTCCTCGGCTACGACAGTGCCTGCCGAGCTGCCGCCATAGCTTGTGTCGATGGTCAGATAGCGATAGCCACGTGCCCGGCGGCTCTTCGGACTTAGCTGGCAAGCGGAGCCGCCGAACTTTTGCTGGGACTGTACCAGTATGCCCTGACCGGGGGTGGGCATCACGTTCTGCTCGAAGAAGCGACGCACATTTCGCACCGTGTCCGGATCGGGCAACTCATCCTCATAGAGTTCCCTATTGACCCTAACGGGCTGATAGAAAAAGTGTCTCTTGGCGCCCGCGCCGCCCACCTGGCGCTGTCTCGATTTTTTGGGCGCAGTGGTCTGCTGTGTGCTTGCCAGCCTGGCAGGCTTTGGTGGTGCTGTCTGCGCTGCACCCACTGTTAAGGGTCGCTCGATTTTGGTTCTAACCGGCTCCACAATTACCACGTTATTGTTGCTCAGCAGTTCCTGAAAACTGTAATCCTGCAGGTATTGTATGAGTCCATCAAACTGCGCCTCCTTCTTGTTGCGTGCGGTCAGTATGTTGCTCCGGATGAGCTGCTGTGACTTAAGCACCTTGTAACGTATATGATCGAACTGTGCCGCATCCTCATCATCCTCGCCATTCGGCTCCTGCGGTGCAGCACTCACAATCGTTGCCTTCTGTGCGCCATCGCCCAGCTCCACAATCTCAATAGAGGGCGGCATGATGCTGCAATAGTCCGCGCTGCTGCCACTTGGAGGCTTCTCATTCTTCGGCGTTACCTTGTCGCCCAGCTGGAAATGCAGCCGTGAGCTGAGCTCCTTTTCGGCCTCTGCATTGGCTGGCTCATTGCCTGCCAGCTTGTTCCAATAGCATTTTACTGCGTCCACTTTTTGCAGATATTCGGTGGCTACTTCGCCGCCGCCATTGCTGACATTGCTGGCAATGCTGCGTGCGCTGCTGCGTCGCCGCAGGCTGGCCGCGCCATTGCCGCTGCTGCTGCTGTCCACAACATGCAAAATCTGCGGTCGTGACATTTTCTGTCGTCCAAATGAATCGCTGCTGGCCGTTGACAGCACCTTAATGGGACGCGCCTTGTAAATGGCTGCACCGGCGCTGAGCACTCGACGTTCCGGTGGTTTTCCACCTGCTGAGCTGCTGGAGCGTCGCAACGAACGCTGGGAACTCGAGTGGACTGAATTTGTAGTTGCTGTCCACGCTTTTTGGCTGCTGTTGACGGCTGTGGTTGAATTGGCTTGCTCCTCTTGAATCGCTTCCGTTTGGATAACGTTGTTTTGCGCGTCGGTGACAATGATGCGAAACGATTGCGGCTGTTCCTGGAACTGCTGCACTGGCTGCTCTTTGGCGCGCTGCCTGATCTCCTGGGCGCGTCGCTCGATTAGTTTGCTAAAATTGGCCACCTCAATGACAGGCGCCTCCTTTGGCTGTTCCAGGTGTGCTAGAGACACTGATAGGTTATCGTTATCGTTTTCGCTCTCGTTATCTATATAGTGCTCGTTTAACTCGTCCTCAGTTATGGGCGGCGGTGGTGGTGGCAGTGGCTCCTCTTCCGCTTCCACACCCTGCTCAACCTCGACTTCCGTTTCAATTGGTGCGGGTAATTCCTGTTTTAAAGTTTCTTCTTTATCCACTTGACTCTGCTCTGGCTCTGCCGCTTCCGCTATCTCAACCTCTACCGCTGCCTCTGCCGCGGCTGGGTCCTGCTTCGTTTCCTTTTCCGCTGCTTGAGTGGACTCTTCCTTTTCGCGTTGCCTTTCGCGCTCCTCGTATTCCTTTTGTCTGGCCTTCTGATGAGCACGTCCGAACCGCCTTATGGAGTCGTAGGTCTCAGCTCGTGTTACCTGCCCGCTGTCGCCTCCGCCCTTTTGTCGCTTTGATTCCTTGCGCTGCTGCTGCCGTTGCAGATTGTAGGATGTCCGTAGCTCCTTGTCAATGTTCTCGCACACTTTAAGGCTTACGCCAATATTTACATCCGGTAAACTGTGATACTGGTTCTCAGTGAGATTCGATTTGTGCGTCGTCCTCACCACAAAGGTGTCAGTTGCCTGGCGCTTGAGTTCCGGTGGCGCGGGTTGCTTTAGTTCCTCCTGTTTCAGTTTCCGTTTTTCGACTACACTCAGGATTCTGGGCTTGCTGGCTGCACTAGAGGTGAGGCCCACATTAATGGTGCTCCCCGGAGCCTGTTCTACTTTTAAAACTTGTGTGAAAATCTGTGCCTCAACCTTAGCGTTGGTCAGCAGGGGTTGTCCCTTCTCTTGTTCCCGCTCTTCTTCCTTCTTGTGTTGCTTGGGTTGCGGCTCATATACCGTATCCTCTATGGAAATGTGCAGCAGGCTGCGTGTTTCCAACTCTCCGCTCTCCAGGCAGCTTGTGAACGTGCGCTGCTCAAAAGACTCACAGCTCTCGCCAATCAATGTGCACTCGGAACTATCCTCAGAGGACAAATAAACTGAATCGTAGGCAATGAGTTTTTCCAGCTGTTCGCTGTGTCCACGCTTCAAAGTGCCATCGCTATCACTGGCTGCTGTCTCAGTGGGCGTAGTTAGGCTCTCCTCAGCTCCAGTCAGATCCTCCTCCTCGCCGTGCTCCTCTTCGCTGGTCTCGAAGCGCGTGCGTGTCGTTGTAGTCAAACTGATAAGCTCGTAGCTCTCCTCTACGTCTACGGAGTCGCACTGCTGGAAGATTTGTTCAATGTGCGATAGATCGTATTCCTGCTCAGAGAGCGAGGGACTGTCCGTTTGATCGTCCGAATTGCTGGTTGTGGTCTCTGGGAACACGCTGCTCTGGCTGTGCTCCGGACAGGACTCGCCGCCAAGATCGATTTGCCGCTGCTGTTGCTGCTGCTGCTGTTGATGGCAGTGATGATGTGCCCGGTGCTGCTGTTGCTGTCTTCGCGATTGATAGATGCGTGGCCTTTCGGTCAGCAGGGTGACCGCCTTTTCGAGTGCCTCAAACTCTAGAGAGGACGGCTGCTGCTGCTGCTCCGAGTGGCTCTGATGCAGTGAGTTCTTAAAATAGTCCGAATTTAAGCTCTCCAAGTCGCTCTTGTCGTTGTGCCACGGATGCAGTTGCTCGCTCAGACCCAATGCCAAGGCGTCCAAGCGTTTGAGATTGTCGTAGTAGACGTCAAAGTCGCGGGCGTCGCGCTGATGTCGCTGCCGCTGTGGGCAATTATGATGTGTATGTTGCAGCGGCTGCTGCTGCTGTTGCTGTTGCGCTTGCTGTTGTTGCTGTTGTTGTTGCTTCTTCAGCAACTGTTGTTGCTGCTGATGAGAATCGCAAGTGGTTGCGCTGCTTGTGTTGCTTTGTGCGTCCTCTGCCTCAGCCGCTGGCTGTTCACTCGCCGAGTTTTGCTGCTGTTTGTTGTGCAGTCTGTTTGTGGAGAGAAGGGGGCGTTAAAATGGGAATGAAGATTATAATGATGCTATTGTTTTGCATTTGTCGGTTGTTATCAAAAGTAAATTACAGCCAAGTTCAACAACAATTGTCTGTGGCCTTGTTTGGGCATCGAGACACAGTTGCCAGCCAAACAATTGCATTGACATTGGCCGCAGCTGTGCACGCAATCAATAGCACAGACCATGTGATTTATCATCAGTCAGTCAAATAAACAAGCTAATGGCGAAAAGTCTAGTGTACTTTTACTACGCTAATTCCAATGGAAAGTTACTGCCGCAGGATAACACTGAAACGAGGGTTGCGTTTAGTCCTAATCGTTTGCTGCTTTAACGAAACAATGTTCGCAGCAACCCAAACTAAACAAACTACTCGAATGGTTCTAGATTTTTATCACAGCTGAACTAAGCTCGCCGTCAAACCAATTGATGCATGTCATGCCCCCAACTAATCTTTTATTACAGCACATTTGGCATATGCTTTGTACTTTACGTGCTCAACCTTCGCTCTTAGCTATGCCCCGCCCTGTCGCAACACTTTGCCCCCCTGTCAGCGACCAGCTCAGTTTACAGCTCACGTTGCACTTAGCCGCTTGTTTACTCAGCCACTTGACGCGACGATTTGCGGCAAATTAAATGAAAGCCAAGGGCAAAGCTACGACTGGGACTGGGACTGGGACTGTCATGAGGACAGGAAGTCAGCAGAAGCAGCAGCTGTCGGAGCTGTCATTGTCAAAACGCGTATGAGCAATAATGGCAGCGCTTAGAGTCCTGACTGAAAGCATCTGACAGCGTCATAAATCAGACAAGGATGCGCACAATAAAATGCCACGCTCCCTGCTGCATGTCCGGCTGCAGCTGCTCGAAGGCAACATTGAGCTTGACGCCAAGGGAACTGAAACTTGAGCACACTTTTTAGCACAATTAACACAATTGGTTATGCAATAGTTTTGCGGTTTTGTAAAAGACAAAACCGCAGCCACTAAGCAGTGCACATAAATTTGCAGCTTTTGGTGGCGGCACGCAAAGTGCAACCGCACGCATACAACAATAACAAAAAGAAACTATTACAAATGCCTATCAGAAGTTGACCGCACAAAACAATTGTCTTGCCAAAAATGAAATTGCGCCAACCTGTTGAGCGGGCCGCGAACGTCGCGTAACAACTGAAAAGATGCTCAGCGAAATGTGTCTTAGCTGCGGCTTACGTGGCGTATGCGTGTTGTGCTGCCAGCTATACACTAGACAGCACAATAATTGAGCATCATTATGCAGTATAATTATGAGCTGCTTCTATTATAGATTTTGGCATATCTAATTAAGCTGTCATGGGCTGCAGTTCACACGTGCCAGTTAACTAAGAGAATATATTTTTTTATAATTTGAGAAATATTTGTGTGAATATTAACTCAGTAAGAAGTATAAAACTATTTTTGAAATATCTTATAAAGGTCATTCATTGAATAAGCTTACCAAATTTTATAACTTAGAGGGAGTAGTTTATAAAAAGGATTCTATAAAATATAAAAAAGAGATTCAAGATTTTTTCTAAGATCTATTAAATCTTCCCTTAAAAGCTTTCCTCAAGTCTATTTTTATTTCTACTTCTACAACGGACAAACATCGTATTTCTTTCCTTAGGTTATCCCCGCCGTACTATGTTGTCTAGTGTGTTAGTTTTGTGACTCACTTACCGTGGCGATTCGCGGAAAAAACCGCGATTAACTAGCCGCGCACGCGGTATTAGCTGCGATCGCCGGCGACTGCTGTTTGCGGATCCAATTTGCAGATCGCTAAACGTCTCCTCACGTATCACGGCCAAGCTGCGCGATCTTCGCAAGCTGCACGACTCGCTGCCAAAGTCAAGGAATGTGGCCGTAACAGTCGCTTCGGCTGTGCCCGCCGCCGTTGTGCCAGCTGGCGCGTCGGCTACTGGCGCTGTGGCCGTGGGTGACGGTGCAGCTGGCTCAAAGTTATCATTAACTGAAAGCAATTCAATTTCGTGTCATGCTTCAGTGCATCAAACTGAAGGCTGGCAACTCAGCCAACTTACCCGCGTAGTTGTCGACCTGCTCAAGCGGCGCTTCCGCATCGAAATGCCAATAGAACTCGGCTATGTCCAAGGCGTTCTCCTCACGCTCCAGCTGCGTGTAGTCCAAAGAGCGAGCGTTTCTCAGCTGGCCCTGTCCGGCAGACTGGCCGCTTGCTGTTGCAATGCCCACGCGGCACTGCGTCCAATGTGGCTGCGCGTGTGGCGTCAGCGGCGGCTGTGGATGATGCGGGTGGTGCGTCTGATGGTGCAGTTGCCTGTGCCTGTGATCTATGCCAGCGCCAGCTGCGCCATGGCAGCTGGTGGCCAAATCGAGATGCGAAACGGATTTGTGCGTGTGTCGCCAGCCGGCGGCGCGCAGCTGCGGACAGCGTGGATCGTGTGTGGTTTTCTGGTGGTGGTGCGCGTAATGCTGCTGATAATGATTACCGCTGCTATCTTCCAGCCGCACGCGATCCACGTAATTATGCTGATAGCTGTAGCTGTCCTTGCCGCTGTGTGGTAAAAAAAGAAATCAAAGATTTAGAGAGAGTCTAGAGGGTCTCAATAGAAGAATTTTCTTTTTATAACAGAATGAGCATTTATTTAATTTCTCTTTAAATTCAACTGCTTGTGCCTTGACCTAGGCTAAAGTTACATAAAATATTTTCACTTTCTTGTCTCTTTAATGCCCACAAGTTCAGACAAATTATCTGTTAACTTGGCTTCCTTCTATTATTTAAGGTTAGGTTTATAAAACGTTTTCACCCTCAAGAAGCACAGTTAAGCTTCCTATTAAGCAGGTAGTGCGCCCTGACCACTAAGTGAATTAGGCCTAAATGCCTGGGCCGATAAACGTAAATTGCATGCATTTATTTGTGTACTTCTACACACACACACACACACACACACACACAGACATTCCATATGTACACTCACGTTAAGCACTCACACAGGAGTCAAACTATTTTACGAATCAGCAGAAACTGGGGCAGAGGCAGGCGCAGAGACAAACACAGCAGAAACACTTTGCTCATCGAAGCATTTAAGCCAAGCAATTGCTTATTGCCTTTTGCCCGCTTCTCCCTTTAGCTTTGCCTAGATTTTCCTCCTCTCTGGTTTTTCCTGCAGCTTTATTTCGACTTAAAAGGTTGCGGCACCTTGACACAGTCCCCCTGCCATGCAGTCGCTGTTAAATGAAGCGTGGAATCTGCGGCAGCTTCGGGGCAACCGTTGCGACAATTGCTCTGTTTTTGTAATGCTTGAATGTGAAGGTGTGGGTGTGACATTGTAGGTAAAAGCCAAAGGTATTTGCCATTTGCAAATGTTGGAAATCTGCTGCGTCGCATTGCATGATTGATTGCATGGCTTGATTGGACGTTTGTTTAACCATAAACTACGAAATTGAAAGCCTCAAGCTTGAAATCCTACTAAGCATTATCTTGCCTCACAAAGTATTAACTAAAGTGGAGCAGTTAAAGTCAACACTATGCAACTCCCTCTTAATATTGGCTTCTCACAATTTTAACAAGAATGCATTCTTTAATTACAATATCAAAGTGTTATATAACCTTACGTTTTCCAACACTATTGAAAAGCTCTTCGTACAGTCCTGCAATTTGACTTCAATGCCAAGCAGTTTTTCCACTCATTTGCATTAAAAGAGATATTTGCAATAAAAACAATCTAAATTGGCATTCAACTGCTCAAGTGCTCAGAACCATCTAATCTCCACTATTTATTTAACTTTTACCTGTATATATAAAATAAATACTTTGAGAAATAGCAACGTTTGCGTTTATGCAACATTTGAATAGTATGTTAATTGCCGGAGCCCACAAAAGTTTAGTTGCCCTGACCTTAATGCCTCAACTGGCAGCTAGTCGAAAAAGCCCAGTAGGTTGATAGATGCAGGAGAATGGGTATGAGGACATAAGAGGATGCTGCCAACTTTGGCGGCGCCCATTACAATTGCAAATGTTGCCATCTAATGCTTAACTATGCGAATGCCAACGTCAGGATTCTGGGGCGCCATTCTGGCGGCCCCTGCTGTTGCCTGTCTCGGTGAAAATGTTGCTGCTGCTGCAGCTGCCACTGCATCAGCTACTGTTGTCCTTGTTTTATGCTAGACTCTCACATTTTACGAGTACTCGTGAGAATGAAAGACGCCGACGCCTGACTAAAGTTTATGAAGCGGCCCCACAAATAGGCCAGCAGCTGCTTGGAGCTCGACTCCACAATGACCTATATAAAAAAAAGTACCATATGTGCTTTAATGTGCATAGGTACATATGTTGCCAGTCAGACAATTAGCATAGAAAGTGAGCCCACAAGTCTACTATGACCTTAACATCTTTGTATTTTATTAGAAGAAGCTCTGTATCGTGAATTCGCCCTGTTGGAATACCTTCTGAGTACTGGGTATTAGAATAGCTTAGCTTATGCACCCAACCTGAATTGCCTTGACTTTACATATCATCTGGCGGTGCTTGTGGAGCAGCAGTAAGGTGGCAGGTGGCTGGTGGCAGGTGGCAGGTGGCAGGGGACAGGGGTCGGAGCATGGGCTAATGTACATATTGTCTTTGGTTTTGTAAGAACTTTGTGTCGCGCTTTTGTTTTGTAATTCAATTAAAAGTTAATTAGGTGACTGTCATTAGCGTTGCCAACCCACACGGTGCCCCGCCCATTTGTCGACTCTTTCACTCTTGGCAAAGTCTTGACAGTTTTGCAAGCCAATTTGTTTTTTTTTTTTGCCCTTTGCGTGTTTTTGCCAAGCGATTATATGTTTATATTGTGATCTTGTGCAGCTTTTACCGTGAAGAAAATTCTGTTCATTTCTTTTTTTTTGCTTTCAAGTTGTATACCCTGTCTGCGTTAAGTAGGCTAATAGATGGTATGCAGAGTAGAGAGATATATGCACATAGCCGGCATATAATATAACTATTTTTAGACTCATCAAGCGGTTATCGTTAATCTTTAAAAGAGATATAAGATATTTGGAGAAAACTTTAGAATGTCGGTTTGGTTATCTCAGAGCGGTAGACGTGGTATCTTCTAGCCGATCAGGCGCGTCTCGAACCATTTTTATTTGTTTTATTGCAATTTTGCGTCTTTAATATCTTCTTTATAGTGTTCTTTGCACTGTTTGCCAGGGGCTTTCAGTTTAATTGCTTTCGAATACAACAACAGCGCGTATACGTATTTTTCAACATTTGCGTACACATGTGTACATGTCTCGTATTTTATTTTTTATTTTTTATAGATATACTATGTAAAGTGCGCGTTAATTACTTTTTATGCCATTTTATGATTGCCGTTGTCAGCATTTTGAGTATTTAGCAGCAATTTAATCGCAAATTTAATTCGGTCTCAAGTCACGTGTTTGTTTTTAGTAGCATTTTATATGCAATTTAACTTATTTGAGACGTGTGCGGCATACTCTCATCATTTTTTGCACGTTTTTAAGAAAGTTTCCGGATTTGTTTTTTGTTCTATTGGCAATGGAATTTTTTGCCAAAAGGTAGATGCCAATAAATGTTGTAAAAGAATATATTAAATTTTGCAAACGACAGCAGCAGGTAATTAAAACGTCATAATTTATGCTGCAGACAGCAGTAAAAAATGTATGAAAAATTAAAAAACAAACATGAAAATCAATAACTTAATTAAATGAGAGAAATGTAAACTGTTTATGCCATTCAACAACTGCTTTAATAAAAACTGCACATAAAAGACACGCGAAGTTATTGCTCATTACTGAAAAGCCAGCTAATTTAATTATATGCAAGAGTAAGCTACACTACAAAAAAAAATATGTACACATGGAAATGTAAAACGAAAAAAAAGAAGATATTCGCGAAAAAGTTTCGTGCCAAAATGAAAACGGGCAACTCGCATGACAGCTTCAAATTAATTAACACAGAAAACTATTGGGCGAATAAAAAAAAAAAAACAGAAAACTATAAGCAACTGCTAACAATTTACATGAAAAGCAGCAACAATAAACGAAGCATAAACTCGAAAAATATATAAAAAACTAGAAAAAAGAACCGTAAAAAAAGATGTATTGCAATGGCGCTTTTCCCACAGCTTATTTTATAATTGCACAACTAGAATAAATATAAAAAAAATATATGTATTAGAGAAAAAGAAGAAGCAAAACTAAACTCGCACACTTGAACAATCAGAGCATACACAGATTGAAGAGCCGATGAGCTGAAGAGCCCAGCCGCAGCAGAGCGCGGGGCAGGGGGTGCCAACAGGGCGGGCCTGTCAAAATGAATTGCCTAGAAGGCAGCTGCCAAAAACCTGATGACAGCACCGCAGGCGAACGGCAACGGCAACAACACGCGACATTTGCAATGACATTTTCGAAAATTTGGCAATTTCCACGATGATTCCATCGACCAGACAACAACAATAACAACAACAGCGACAACAACAACAGCGCAGCGAACGCTGCTAATGGCGCTGCGGGCAACTAACGGCGAGTGCAGAGCGGCAGAGTGGGAGAGAGAAAGATAGCTAGTGCTCACGCTAACCATTGCGATGTCCTCTCCCTAATAAATGCTAAATCAATTTACTTGGCTTCGCCTAGCCACAAATTGCATTTGAGCCATGACACGAACCCAATTGCAAACAAAGTCGAACCTCATCATACATTATATGGAAATTGCAACGGCTGCCAACTATAAGGAACAATTAGTTTGCGACTGTCAAAAGGACAGTGGAATCTGCAGCCCATTTGACCACGATATATGAGCGGAAAAGAGCTTATAGTAAATGTCAGCCTAAAGCAAATTGCCAAAAAGGTAGCGTAACAAATGTCGAATATTTATGAGCTTGGGAATGTTTAATTGTTTTTATGGGTTTATCTTACGCTGCAATAGTTGACTTATAATACCATGAAGGTTATAAAAGCTCATTGCCACACTGAAACTTGTATAAACATATTTCGATTTATTACAACTCTGCATATAGATTAGACAAATAGTTCAATGATCATCTACCACTGTGCAATTACTGCATACAGTCCAGACAGTTCCAAAGTATTTCAAAGCACTTAATGTCGGGATTTCCCGAGTTTTTGCCTGGCAAACGTCAGTAACTTAATTATACGGTAGAAAAACAGGTAAAGTACCTAGCTGCTTGGCTCATAACCAAAAGGTCTTATTCCAGCCTAGACTCAAACAGTTTTGCAAACTGTGCCAACTTCTGGCCTAAAACTATTTAAGCTGACATCAATCATTTTCGCAATATGCCAGGCGTAATTAATGGCCTCAAAGATGGGGCTAATGCTTGTCCACAATTACCTTTATCTATGCGCCAATCCTTAAAGTTACCCTAATGCAAATGGTAATGGCCACATTAATTTAGTCATTGGTGCTGCGGCAAAAGCGGCGACAACGTTGCGAATATTGTTAATGATGCTGCGGCTCTGTTTGCCATAAACGCAAATATTGATAAATTGTTTGTGCGTGTGTGTGTGTGTGTGAGTGTGTGTGTGTGTTTGCCGTCTTGTGTTGTGTATCTTGTGGTTGGCCCACATTGACGCCGGCGCCGTGGCCCAGTGCAAATAAATACAACGGAGCTTCGCTATTTGCACGGTTTTGGCCGAAGCCGCAGCTACACTTGAAGACTACAGAGGGGGGCGCGTAGAGCGGGGCTGGGCTGCAGCTTTCTAATGGCGGCGCCGCCTTTTGCACAGTTTGTTGATTTTTGTGGTTAAGGCTAAAAATGTTTTTATTGCGCATGAAATTGGCCAAAAAGCTATAACAAAAACAACAACACGTTAAGTCCGAACTCTAAAAAAAAAAAACAACGCACGCTTTGTATTTCGTCTCTCTCGCTCTCTTTCTCTCGCGTGCACTTGTTTTTTCGCCGCACTTTTCGACTCGGCTCTCGCGGCTCGTTTGTGTTTGTTTGTGTTGCGCGCACGTTTGCGGCTCGCGAAAGACTGACGGCGTCTGCTGCGCGCAAGCTGCGCGGCCATTTTCGCCGCTGCGGCTGCGCAGCGCTGAGGCTGGCGTTGACGTCGCTTCAGACCACGCTCTGCCGCTGCTTTGTTTTTTTCACTGCCAAGCATTTTAACAGTCTCTCGCCCACCCGTTCCCTTTGGCGCTTGTGCTTAAGGTTAACTAAATTACATGCAACAGTTGCCACAGCAACAGCAACAACAACAGCAACAATGAAGTAATTTTCGTACTTGGGCCTACCAAATTTCTCAAGTCTTACGTTGATTTTGTTTCATTTTGCCACCGCGTGCTTTTAATGCAATTTTTGAACTTTAGCGCGACATTTTTTTATATATTTTAGTTTATGTTTTTTCTCATGTTTTTTTTTGTACTTGGCTTGTAATTGTATTTGTTGCATTAATTGAGTTTCGCTTGCGGGGCACAATTGAAAAGTAAAAGTAATTTAGAGCTCAATTAAACCAGCGCAACTGCTAACTTTTGCCCATTAAACTGAACTCTTAACGCTTTTGGGAATTGGCAGCAACAGCAGCAGCACCAAGTCGCACGTGTTGCCGCAAAGTTGCGATTTTCGAGCACTCAAAACAAATTTTAAGCCGACATGTGACTGACCCCACACCAGTGAAAGGTTGACCAAAACTGTTGCCATTTGCATGGCAAGTGAGAGTACAATTAAGCTGGAAATGATTCAGTTTTTGGAACTCATTTTTGGGTCTTGTAATGCATTAGTGATGTTCTCCTTATAAAAATATCTGAAACTTGTTTTAACTCTTAATTTATCGAAGCAGTTCAGAGATGTTCAAATTGATCATTTTATGGGCGGCTTGTGCGAGTTGACTGTCCCTATACTACAGTAGATCTTGTAAATGGAAGTATAAAGTATTACCAATAGTTATAACAGTTAACTGATATGACTCTAGCCTCATAGTTTTAAAAATATCAATCTGTGATACTTGTAATCACGCTCAAAACTCAAAAGAAAGGTTTAGTTTATGGTTAAATAATATTAGCATAACCTTTTGACTGCTTCTATTTATTTAATTTCGAGCCACTGTAATGTCGTAATGCGACAATTACTTAAAAATGAAATGAAATTAAGCTAAAGTCAACAAAAGTGGGCAATGCCAATGGGTCGCTCTGTTGGCTGGCAAGCAATGAACTCGGCTGAACTGTGGGTACAGCGGCAACAACAGCAACAAGCGCACACGTTAATTGAACTCTTGACGTGTTGCTGGCTGGTGTTTTGTTTAGCCTTTGCTGGTAAGTTGGCTATTTCGTCATCGGCCAAAGCGTCACCTAGTTAACTGTTATCCGTGAGTGTGCGCAAGTGTGTGTGCGAGTGGTTTATGCCTGGCCTGGCGCACAGCAACAATAGCAGCGGAAATGCGTTACTCACACAGCTGCAGTTGCCGGCACATGAAGCACACTCCAAAGCTGGAGCACTGCCGGAAGTGAGCGAGTTACTCATAAAAACATTAGCAACAAAAACCAGCTTGCAACACTTAGAGTGTGTGGCACTTGTCTGAGTGTGCGTGAGTGTGTGTGTGTCTCTCGTGTGTCGCCCGCTGAAAAGAGTTTTGGTCTGCAGTGAAGCGTGAATACATCGAAATGACGTAAAACTGAATTACTAAAAGCAGCCGCGAAGCCAGCCAAACAAAACAGCGCCCAAAAGCCAAACTCCCCTCACAGCTGCCCTTGCTCCCTAGTTTTTTGGTCAGTTTTCCGACTGGAATTCTGCGTGATGTGGGCGAAATGAGTTTAAAATGTTCTGACGTGTGACGATGCATGGAAATGGGATGCAAAGCTTTGGACATGGGTCCAGTGTTGGGGCCAACCCAACAGGTTCGGGTTGGGGTTGGGGTTCCTGTTTTGGTTGCTCCTCTGTTGCCTTTTGCCTTTTGTTTTCTCAATGCTCTCATTCTCTCTGCTCAGCGACCGTAACCAATGAAATATTCTCTCTTTGGCCCTTTCAGTTTTTAATGCTTCCCACTGGCCACACACGCACAATAGAATTTTTTGTTTATAAAAAACATGTAGTTTTTTCCATTCATAGCAAAAAGCGATTATCGTGTCATAAATTAAGTCAACCGCAACGACCGAAGCTTATTTTTCGTGCAAATATTGTTGGCCAGTTCAGCATTTATTTTCATAAGCGTCATAGAGTCTGGCGGTTGGGACAGCGTGGCCATCGCTTCTACTCAGATAAAGAGGTTGTCAAGTTAACTGCCGTGCAGTTTGATAGCCTGCAGGATGCGCCGAGACAGCGTCTGAAGGAGTGCAACAAAAATAGGAAGCGAAACCGCAAAAGGATGAACAGAGCTTGAACGTGTCCGCTGGATGGAGTTTTATGTTTACAAATGAATGAAATGTTGATGCAGAAATAGTATAGAAGTACACAACTTGGCACAACAGCAAGGCCGGCAGCTTGAATATCGGTTAGTTTTTGACAGAGTAATTGAAGTTTTTCCTGCTCAAGCTAAGGAAATTGTGCTGTCGAATCAAGACCAAAATTGTATTCCCAATGGAAATTGGTTTTGTTTTTACAAAATTAAGGCACTGAAAATCGATTCAACGTAACTTAAAACTTGACCAAGAGCTGCAACTGCCTTGGCTGCTTGCCGCTTGCAGTGGCACGTAATGCGTCCAAATGAATATGAATTGTCCAGCGCACAACCAAGACGTACATTTCAACATAAAAGTGTAAACCTGAGCAGCGTTTTGTAGTTTTAGCTCTGGCTATCAAATGAAATTCGCCCCCTGTGGCGCCTAATGTGCGTACGTGTGGAAATATGTTGTGCATCTCGACACTGTCCAGCGGAGACTGTCTGTCTAAGTTGGGGCTATATATAAATGCTAGCTGCAGCATACCTTCTAGCGCTGCAGAAAGCGTTAGTCCATTCTGTGATTTGTGTGCGAATAATGCGAGTGTTGTTTATGTGTCTATGCCAAGTAACTGCAAGTATTTTTATTTAAAAAAGTGCACATTGCGAATGCAACCGTAAGCCGGAAAGTACTTGCAATGCTCTAACGACGCGAATGTTGCGCCAATTTGCATCTGCCATTGCAGCAGTCTCTCTCTCTCTAAGGCTGCCTTTTAAATTTTGAATGCTAAGCGAATCATGCCGCATGCCACGTCAAGGCTCAACTTGACTACATTTGCCTTTATGCCCTAGTCGAATTGTTCCGCCGCTGTGTTGCGCGCTTCGCATGGCGGCGGACTATGGCGCATTGCCTGGGTAATAGAGCCTGAGGTGTACGTAGCTAGTGTCTGGGCAACTCTTGAATTTTTCAGTTTCGACGGGCAACTCAGTTTTGACGGCTTTGTGTGCGCCCGTCTTTAATGTGCCAAGAACGAGACCGAAGTGGAAAAATCCAATATAACGGCAACTTAAACACACACACACACAACAACAACAGCAACAATAATGATAAACACAGCCTCCATTCTATTCTTAACTAGAACAACATCATCAACAACCCTGCTCCCAAACCCTCCTCCCCCCTCCTCCTCCTCGAAACTGCTTACTCTTTGCATATGCATAAGAAATGAAACTTTTTACTTTGGGTTTTTTGTTTCCCTGTGGAGTAAATCAGAAGGACGACCAACTTGTTTACCGGTTTTCTGCCATATTCGTTTGTGGTTATATTGCATATTAACTACATGGGAATATTACATACATTTGGGCCATGCAGCATGGCTTTAAGCCAGCTTCTCAAATTCAAATCTTTGTTTACAAATAACTTCAAGGTGCTTCAAAGTCATCAAGGGCCTCTCAAGAGCCCTATTAGTTAAATTAAATATCTAAATTATTCAACCAAAAGTCGCGTTCAAGTTACAAAAGATTTAAAGAAATACTCTTTAATGCCATTTAAATAGTTCACATAAGCTACTCGCCCACAGCAGCCAATAAAGTTACTCTGTTTATACAAATATTTACTCTGGAATTTGTTCAACAAATGTCGGCTAAGCTAAGTGAAGTTTCTCCTGCGGCAAATATGTTTGCTATTTTTTATATATTTATGTTTTTCATATAAATTCACATATGCACAATGTTGCTTTATTTTTTTTTTGGTCTATCTGCCCGCCAGCAGCTTGTGAATGTAAACAAGACAGACAGCCCAATGGAGCGTGTAAGCTAGAGGTGCGGGAAGGGTTACGAGGAGGGTTACGAAAATGTATGCAAATATTAAACGGAGCGCGTGTGTTAAGCCCCGCCCCTAGCTATCTTTGTGTGAAAGTGAACGAGTGTATGCCATTAAATTAGATAAAGTGCATAAGTTTGAAAAGAAATTGATTTTAACTTTGCTGCCAAATGCATTTATATTGTTTTTCTGTCAATTTGCACAAGATGTATATAACAATTGGGAAAGGAAATCGCAGCAGGATAGTTAGACATTGAATAGGAAATGCTTGACAGAAGGGAAGGCAACCCGACAGGAGACGGGCCATATCCTTTTTGGCCCGACATTGACAATATCGTAGACTAATTACGGGCGCCGCTTGAGCTATGGCTTGCGGCTGTAATTCGTAGCGCCTTTCGCCTCGCGCTTGTGGCATGCAACATAGACTGCCTGCCAATTTGTGTTGTCTGCCTTTAGGCACTGCGAAAATTGCTTTCCCCCATTTTTTTTTTGTTTGTTCTTTGCTGTTGCACGCAGACAATTTGCAACAGCTACTCGTCCTTTTTCCGTTCTTTATTAAAGCATTTTTCCTGTCTATTTTTTCTCGCTTCTCTTATTGTGCAATTAACTATGAAATTTATATGATGCTTGAGAAAATGTGCGCATCATTATAAACTACATGCAAATGTAATTATTTGCTATTTCTAGGCCATTTCATGTACATAAAGTCTACATATATATATATATATATATATATGTAAATTCGAAAAAGTTTTTATCCACAACTAATTGGTAAAGTTTCCCGAGGCCTTTTTAGCTCTTCACAGTTCACTCTGTGTTCGGTTTCGCCTGTGTTAAGGGCCTGTCAACATTTGCTATTTTTAAGCTTCATAATTAAATTTGCAAAGTTTCGTAGTAACCAATTGCAGTTGTTGCTATAGTTGTTGTTGTTGTGATTGTGATTGTTGGCGTTGTTTTGGTTTTTGGCCAAGTACAAACTTTTTAACGAACATCGAAAGTCAAACTTTCGAACATTCACAAGAGTATTTTATGCAAATTCGCTCACACATTGGATAAATTTATTTATACCTTACGACAATTGCCTGTTACAAACATTTCTAAACAACAATTTTCTCACATTTCTTTGCAGGTAAGTTGACACGTAAAACAAAGCTGGGAAAGGTCAAATTGTACACACAATGGGTATGCACACACACTATCTATCTCCCTCTCTCTCTCTCTTTCTCTCACTCACTGTCTTTTTCTATCCCACACACACACACACACACATGTCTCACTTGCACGCACACGTTTAAAGGCATCTCACGACATTTTTATGTCAATTTCAATGAAACTTGTGAAACGTGACTAAATGTCAGGGATCTGTTCCCTTTGAATGCCTCTAACCCAGCCCTACCCACAGCTGAGCCTGTGCCCATCTGTAGTTGTAGATGTATCTGGAATATATGCATAGATCGATTTGTTAATATCGCCCAGCGTCCCGAAAGTAGTCAGAAATTTCTTGTCTCTAACATCTTTATATGCAACACACACAATACACACACTCGACATGCGCACCCCCTGCCCCCCACTCTACCCGAATTCCACGCGTCGTTAACAGTCTGTCAATAAAACAAATTTATTGTTCCATGCATGCAATAGTCTTGCTTCCTGCCGCCATCTCCAGCAATCGCCCACCACCCCAGCTTCCCGCTCTGTGCACATGCAAATGAGGCAACGCCTGTGCGTATGCAACGCAGCGGATAAAAAGTGCCGGCTGTGGGGAACACAACTCAATTTGGGAATCAAAATTCAATTTTTGGTCAAAATGCAAGCCGCCTGTTGGCCAGGCTGTTGACGCGTATTGGAACAACTTTTCCAATCGTTTAAAGTCGCGTGGGTAGTATAACATATAAGAAGCACAAATATAAATTAAAAAAACAAATACCTAAATATTGCAACAAATTTGGCGCTAGGTTCCAAGACTCATTTTAATTTCCCCTGTAATTTCCCAATATTTTAAAACAGCTTAGAATAAAGTTTATTTCTGCACCATCCTAAAAGTATGCAATTATTTTAACAGCGGTATATCGAAATCCAACTGAAAACTCAGTACAGATCAGAAGATTTACCGAACCATGACCAGTTGAGTTTTATTTGGCTACTTAAATTGAAGTAAAACTAGAAATTCTGAATGTTATTAATTTTTGGGAATATTCTAAATATTGTGAAGTGCAACTATTTTCATTAAAATTCATTTAGTATCAACTTAGTCGGACTTCTCAAATCTAATAGCCCACCAGCCTATGATAGACATATAAAGCACCCCCTCGATTTTGTTTAAGCACCAATGTCAACTCAGTTGGCAGCTGCCCCATGTTGGTGTTTGAGCTCCGCCACTGAGTGGCAGCTGGTAAATCGCTTCCATGATATACTCCAACCCGGCAAATAGTTTTTGTTACGGCAACGCCCCGACCATCTGTGTCAGACCACTTTTCTCTTATATGTGGGCGCCGTTAGTAGTTTTTAATTGCTGTTCTTCTTGCAATTGTGCTCCATATTTGAGAGCCGCCTCTTGTGGCGCCCCAGTTTTGCTGGCATTTCATTAATTGGAAAAATGTTTGAAGCATGCAGGCTCATTTAAGACATCTTCGTTCCGGAAATCAGTATCGATTTTAAGGCTTGAGCACCCAAAAAATTGACAGGCGCTAATTGTAAGAAAGGAAAAAGAATTCGGTATCTCAACGCATTTAATTTGCTTGTCTTTTGTTTTAATTTCGCGCTAGTCATGGGCTGGAGGCAATTTAATTATAATGCAGCACGTGTTCTTCAAGAAACCCGTAAAGTTTCCTTTTTGGCCTTTTTCCCCGTCCAGAAGTTGGCCTGGTTATGAACATGTTTGGGACTTTCCTTTAAAACATTGTGCTTCAAACTTTGCCCGACATTCTGATTTTTCTTTGTCTTGGCCTTGTTGCACACATACAAGCTCGTATGTACGACCGTTTTTATATTCTTTGTTATTTTTTTTAGTCGGATGAAAAGATTTAAAGTGATAACAAAGCGAAAGCCAAAGAAGTTTCGACGAAAAAACCTAATAAAATTATTTTTAGATTGCAAATATTTTTGTTTCTCTTTGTTCTTGATGCAGTCAGGCAAAAGAGGTATAAAAACATCTGCGAATTGTCAAAGTTTTAAAGAGTGTGCGAAAGTTTAAAATTTGTAGACACTTACTTATCTCTGAAATTGGGAAATTAAACTTGCGCTTCTAACAGCTGGCCATTGCTTTAAGAGCCCTTCTCTGCGCTTCTCACATAATTGAAGTACCTATTGCCAGTTACTGGCTGACCTCATGATATCAACTCAGCTTTTACAAGGTTTATCGCCTTGTTACCCCTTTTTGAAGCAAGAACACATAAATTGGTTGACCAAATGGCAACCCCGCCATAAATATTGATGCCCAGTTGTAGCTTATTATATGGAGCTGCCTTTTACACGATTTCCGGCATACGTCATTGACTTTTATGGCCCACAACTGTCGGACGGCAAAATGTCCTCTCAAGTGGCAAGCAGCCACTTTAGCCAACCCCCCCTGCAGACATATGTACATGGTTTATTAGCGCCTGCCCTTGGCTGTAATTTAAGAGTTGACCCGGTAGAAGACGTAGTTTGGACTTACCGCTTGTCCCGCTGGCGCGAGGATGTCGACGTTTGTGACGTTCGAAAGTATCCGTTGCCCATCGTGCCGCCATAGCAGAGGCTGTGACTCTGTCCGGAGCCTATTTTGACGCGCAAAATGTGCCGGATTCAGCGTCAAACCAGTTAAAAGCACGCTTCCTCCACGCCGCAGCCAAAGACTTCTTTAGATGTTGATGATGATGTTGAGCAGCGCCTGCAAGTGGCAGATAATATGCTTGAAAATGTTCTTGTCAAAGTTAGCGCAATTAATTTAACTTGAGGCAACTCTCAATGCACATGAGCAGCATACGCGAAGGGTATTCAAGTCTGTGGCTCGTATAATGGGAGCTCAACTGAAGCCACTCAACGCCGCAAGCGGGGCACAACACTTGAGGCAATAGCAAGCTGTAGCGCCCGCTGCCACCAAAGTTCAAAGTGTCCACACCAGCTGAACAGGTAGGTGCTTTTCAAGTTTTCTCGAGTTTACACATCGTTGCCTTGTTTTTCACTGGGTCAGCTTGAAGCAAGATATCCAAATGGGATTACATATTGTGTAATTTCCGCTGTGTGCACAGCCTGAAGGCCAAGCACTGGAGAGCTCGCACTCTACAGAGATCGATTATGGGATGCAGCTGCAGCAATTTTTGTGTTACAAATGGAGTACATTCAAAAGGAAATTTCATAAAATCCGTTACGCCATCTAACACAAAAGAGACTAACATGAAGACGAACAGACTGCACTAGAATGAAGCGAAATAAAAGCAGAATAAAGAAAACATAGCTTATGAGATAAACTGCGATTTATAAGAGAGAAATTCATGGTGCATGATGTTAGATAAACAAGCTAATATAACACTTCTAATAAAAGCATGTAGAATTGTACAGATAATATCAAAGATGTATTGGCACACATATACATATATGTTTTTTGATAGGCCACGTTTATTAGGGTCCATCTAAGTATTTCCATTTATCGGATAACACTTATGTTAGCAAAGAACTACTAAAAGATGTATTGACCCAGCTGCTTTCGCATGCTTAAAAGTCTGAAATCTAAATTGTGTACAAAGCACACACGCAACAAAAAGTTGACCCACACCAAAGTTTTCACACATACAGTGGCAGCATTCCATAATGCGCCCTAAAAGAAGAGCAAAAAGCATTGCCTACTTTTGCGCGCAATGGAGTTTTTTTTTGTTTTGGCTTTGTTTACATTTGTTAGCCCGCATGCGGCTGCTGTTAAGTTTATTGTGCAAACTGCGCAATTGCTTTGACTGTTTGCGCAAACACACGCGAGGCGGCAGCAGCAGCAACAGCAGCCCAAGGTAAAGCCCCTTAACACGCGCCAACCGCATTCCTGGGCGAGCATGAAAAGCCAACGCAACTAAAATATTAAAAGCCTAAGCACAACGGATAACACAATAGCCGCTGCGGTTGCCGCGGTTGCACACACACACACACACACAGAGAGAGAAAGAGACACACGCACACGCATAAAAGAAAAAAGTCGTCGCTCTTGTTAAATTTTCCAAAGTGCATGCAACTTTTTGCCTTTTCTCACCCTGCTCTGTGGCTTACGCAGCCTTTTTTATTAATTAAGTGAACCGAATAGTTTTCTTCTATTCATCGCAATTAAAATTTAAAATTTGGAATTCATTCCCGACTTTAGCCTTGGTTTATGTTGCCACAAACTGATTTGAACTTGAAAGCGTCATAAATTGCGATTTATTCAATGGCCACAGCGTTCAAAATCTGGCAACAAATTTATTGCCCCGCATATCATAAATATACAAAAGGGGGCGATATATATATATGCACACGTATATTTGTTGTTTACAGGCGTGTACAAAGGGCGGCATATAAAAGACGAGCCTGCAATTTCATAAATATTTGATTAGCTTAAAGGCATATTTGGAGTTATGTTTTGCTGTTTTGATGCTTTTCTATTAAGTTTTGTGTTTTTGCTCAACTCTTGAGTTTCTGTTGCAATTTTGTTGTTGCTTTTAAATTGAAAGCATTTTGAGTGTGTTTTCAGCTTGAAATGGGATAACGAAGAGCATCGTATAAAATAACTGCTCTTAAACAGACCAAAGTGGTCAGGATAGGATAGAAAGGGCTGTGGGGAAAGTCGCAGAGCGGAAGCTAAAAGCCAGTCAAAGCTTTATTATCAAAAGGGAAGCGGATTAATGTACTAAATGGGGGGTTAGAGATAAATTGCTTTTCGGGAAATTCTATTAGAGTAAGTGCTTAAGCCATATCCAAAAGAAACTGGCACTTGTCTTACTTTATAACGAAAACAAATGCTTAATAAATTGTTTAATTGCCTTAATTTGTTACCATATTATAGCCCTTGTAATTTACGTGACCTATTCAAAATTAGACAACTTTGCAACTTATCAAGCGGTCTGTGGCTGACAAAAGCATTCAACTGCCTGCCACACGGCTGCCAACTCCGCCCGCATTTCATCACTCTCTGCCTTAATGTCTCGCGCGTTGTGCGTGTCATTTCCTGGTTTTTGATACAAGAAGAAGAAAAAAATAATAATAAAAGAAAGATGTCACAGGCCTTTGGTCCTGCCTACGTCCGGGGCGCGTGTCTTCATCAACATTTTGGGGCCAGTCACAGTTTGTTTTTTTCCGCTGCTTTTTAACACATTTACTCGAGTTTGTTGGTGTTTTTTATGTGCATTTTGCGTGGCGTTAACTGCACGTGCCATCAATTTTAACTGCGCTTTTTTCACTCCTACTGCTGCCTTCCTTCTTCTTTTTTTTTTTTTTATGTGCTGCCCTTTTTTTGTGGGCGCTGTTTGTTTTCTGATTCATTATGCAGAAGAAAAGGTGCCGGCGCAGCAGCTGCTCCTGCACTTTTCGCCTGCCGCTTGCCACTTTCTTCTTTCTTTTCTTTCCACGCCTCTCGCCTAACACCTTTTCATGGAAAATTTTAATTTCATTTTACTTATTTTCTGGCACGCCTATTTTTCTTATTTTTATGTGTTCTTTGTGTTTTTTCTTCGCTGCCCTCCGCTGCCAGGCGAGGATTTTGGGCGCCTCAATTTGAGGGATTTGAAGGCGCTCCTGCGAGCGCGCGGTCAGAGCGTTACGGGCAAAAAGCAAACACTAATTGAACGCTTAAAGAACACAACAACAACAACAACAACAACAACAGCAGCAGCAACAACAACGATAGTATCAGCAGGCGATCCAAAAACAACAACGCCAATTGGTACAACAGGGACAAGCTCCCATTTGTCGTCGCCTGGCTCCTGGGAGCGACCTTCTCAGCCGCTGCCGCTCGTAAATAATACTGCCACCAATGCGTCGTCGTCTTCTTCTTCTTCTTCTTCTTCTGCCTGTGGCAACGCTTCGACTTTGTCGCCACACAATGGTAGGTAGCTGCTGGTCAGGTACAAATAGGAGTCGCAGTCCTAAGTCCTGCTCTCAGCGCTTGGTTGCACAATGGAGCCGCAGCAGACTTTGTCGTCGAATCGCGTAATCTCAGCACAAAGCAGTTATCGTGTTGCAACTGCCGCACGCCTAGCCCCGCCTCATCAACTAACAGAACTTACCCACAAATAGCTCAAGTTGAGTTGTTGTTGCGCGCTTTTCACTTTGTGTGTGTGTTTCCTTTTTTTCTTTTCTTTATGTTTGTGCTCAATTTAAAGTGTACTTTTAAATGCCTTATGCATGCAGTTTTTAAACGCTTCAACTGAGCATTTATAATTTAATTTAAATGCCCAATCGCTACACACGCACCCACGCACAACATGCAACACAGCCCGAGCTGTTGAACATGTATTCAAAATGAAATCGCCGTCAAATTGCAGAGTGCGGAATTCATAATAACACAGCAGAGCAACAAATTTCGCATACTCGCAGAGCAGGGGGGAATGGTAAAGCAAGGACCTGCACAGAAGCCAGAACTCATACAATCATGCAATGCTCATACGCCCCGTGGCAACATTGCAAGGCGCATTGCCGTTAAGTATGCAACACAGTTGCCAAGCTATTCTGATTGCCCGCCACAGATGACAATATTATAGAGCTGCGCGAAAATGCTAGCAATTTGCATATTAGCCGACATGTGACTGAACACGAAGCTGACTACATTATACATATAAGAGGAACAATTGAAATGAAAACTAGAAAATGTGGTTGGTTTTTAAAGCAAGATATTTTTCAAAACGAAACAGCCTCATAACGAGTATTAAGTCTTTCTTCGAAAGTTTCTTCTAAAAATAATTTGCTTAAATAGAAATTTTTAAAAATCCCCATTTATAATCAACACCAATTGAGAAACCTTACTTCTCTGTATTAATTATCTCTGTAATGATAATAGAAATGCTACCTTTCTGAATGTGCACTTATTTTTAAACGTAATGCTATGTAAATAGGTGACCTTTGAATATCCAATTAACTATGTGAAGTTCATGCAAGGTTCAGTTGACCTAAGCTAACAAATGCTCTATACTATGCTCAGCTATTTAACATCGCGTAGTCAACTTAAATAAGAGTTAATTGCAAGTATACTACTGACACACACACGCACACACTCACACACACGTGCAACGACTACAAAAGCTGACTGTTATAAATTTGTAGGCTGATTGCTGCATTGCATTTCCGCTTGCTTCACTTTGACCTCAATTCCTTTGACTGCGTGTGTGTGTGTGAAGTCTGTCTATGTGAATGTGAGACACTTGTTAACCCTGTGCTTGGCCTGCGGAAACTGCCTATTAAGTTTTGATGAGAGCAAAGCACCAAAAGTTGTGGCAAAGACATGACACGCTCCTGCAGGATAACAGGAATTTAATCAATGTTTGCACGCCCCCTGCACGCTCTGCGGTTTTTGAGGTGTGTTGAAAACCTCCATGTTTAGTGTTTACTTTGGCAACAACGATATAACTAGTAACAACAAAATCAGTGACAGGACTCACAACTCGGTTGTGGGTATTTTATGTGTGTGTGTGTGTGTGTGTGTTGTGCATATGTATGCGTCATGCTTCCTGTGGTTAGTTATCTGAGAGCAAATGCCGCTTGCCGCTTGTCAGAGTTTGCAAAATTCAACTTTTTGCGTTGTAGGCTATCTACATACAAATCAAATAGTGTGTGTGTGTGTGTGGGTGTGTGTTGTGGCAGGCAGCAACTTTTGTGGGTGATTGCGGCAACGCAATGTGGCAGCACTTTGACACGACAGCAAAACACGAATCAAGTTCATAGAACTTTTTTTTTCTTTTGGCCATATTCTTTTAATAGTTTAGTTAGTGCTAGTTAGTTGGGCATAGCTTATATCACATATGGTTTATAGCATTCGAGTATATTTTTTTTATAGCTTCTTGCCACGTACACTAAAACAACAAAGCACAGCGCACAGCCACAAAGTCGTTGTGTGTGCGTGTGTGTGTGTGTGTGCGTGAGACTCGACTCGACTCGACTCAGCGATCAACAAACCGAGACACACGTCTGCAAGCGCGAAAATCAGAAAGTTAACTGAAAATTAACACAAAACTCTCAAACTATCAATAATCAAGCAGAAGCCGCAAACAGAAAAAACATATATAGAAAATAACAGAAGAGAAGTAGAAGGAGAAAAAAAAAAGAAAACATAAAACACACATATAAAATGTGTTTAAAATCCCAAAAAATCAAAGTGCATGAAAATAATAATCACAACAACAGCTAGCAATGAGCGATGGACTTGGGCGCAGTTAGCCAAGCAACAAAACCAACAACAACAACAACAGTAATAACAACAACACTAGTTACCCACATTTCAGTGGCGCCGCCGACAACAACAACAATAACAACAACACCTACTGCTTATAGACAGCAAGTACAACTAAGACCCAGTAAATGCGCTTAAACTGAGGCAAATCTCTTATTAGAAGCTATTGGGCTGCTGCTTGCATCGCTGGCCACTTGGCGTGTTGCATGTGCCACAGCGAAGCACATGTACATATAAATTATATGTATTAATTTCTATATATACACAATATATATATATATATATTTATATAGCTTAGGCGCTTGTGTTGTGTGCTACTTCAAAGGCGCAGCCCACACATGCGACAAAGTGAAAACTTCAACACGCACACTCACTATTTTTAGAGGTGTGTGTGTGTGTGTGTGTGTTTATGTGTGTAAGTACAGCAACAGCTAATTGAATTGTTGCCGCTGTCATTTGTGTCTCATCTGCTCATTTTTAGCTATTTGCCCATCTTTGCCACATCGCTTGGGGGCAGGCGTCATATGCGCCATGCCTCAGCGATCAATTCGTACGACTAACTGCATTCAACAACCTTGAGTAGCTCTGCGGGCAATTAATAAAAAAAAAGAAATAGAAACAAAACTGCAACGCAATCTGACACAAATACTATATAACTATAACTGTTTACAATCATAAGCACTGTTGGGCTAGGTTAGAAACGTTGCCACATCATGACTCGTCACTTAAGAGAACTTTGTGCCGCAGCTGGCGTTAAAGTAACTAACTCGCAAGCTTCTAAGAAATTTAGTTAAAGCCAAAAGTCACTCTTTCGCATTTGCTTCGACTAAGATTAATCTCTCTTCTGTATAGTTTTAGGGATCTTCAAGCAGTTTCTTCAAATATTTTACGTAATTTATGTTAGTAGAGTTGGTAGAGTTGAAAAAATAGAATTCAAGCTATTGAGAAAACTTTTTAATGCCTCCCACCTCTCATTTTCTTTCACTCTCTTGCCCCATAGAAGATGTCAGTCTGGAGTATATCAATGGCATGCCCCATTTGACAGTTCGCCTGCCAAGTCGCAATGAGCTGTGCCAGTTCGCCTTGAAGCCCATCTCGCACACAGTTGGACATCTGCTGTCAATGCTCAGGGAGGAGGATCGGGGCATAGATCGTGCTGCGGTTATTAACAAGCATGGCGTGCGCATTGCTTCCTCCTGCACCATTGAACGATTGCTGGACGATGAATTTAGGTAAGTGCCGCAATATATATACCTGCTGCTTATATCTCTGACTGGGCCTACCTTTATGGTGGAAATTAATCCACAATCCGCCTATGTCAAGCTAGCGTTCCAGGCAGTGTCCTTGGGACTGTTCTTACATATAGAACATGGTAGACAAACAATCAATAAATAGTAAGATTAAATGCTTGCCATGAATTTCAAAAGATGTCTCTCAAGCATCACTATAAATCGTTGGGCCATTCCACAAGCCAATAGAGCCAAGTACCAATAAGCTGCTCTGGCTTTTCGAGTCCAGTAGAATGCTACTCGACTCAAATGTACGAATTCATTTCCCTTCTCAGCTATGTATATGGGATGCAACCCGGGGGTGGGCATACAATAAAATTGTATGCACAGTTGCAAACTCGCGAAGGCTTGTGCGCAACCAAACATTGCATAAAGAGCTGGGACTTCTAGCCTTAATGGCACCACTTAACTAATACAGCAGCACAAACAACGATTCCAACATCATCCAGGCATCCCACTGTCATTGTTCAAGACGGTTGCCACTCGTCTGGCGCGTGAGACGCTTAAGTTATATTCAAATTTAAATAGTTACCCTAAGAGCCAGCAAACCAAACTTTGTTTATAAACAAATCTCCATAGATAGCTAAATAGTGTAGAAAAGGTGCCGCAAACAAAAATGAACAACTAACTCGTATATTTTCCATGGCAGTATACAAATAAACAATCGCAATTTGGATGTGAAGCCGCCGGAACGCGAAAAGATCACGACGGAGAAGATTGACAAGATGGACGATGTGCGCAAGATCATAGCACAGGTGCGCGAAACAATAAATAAGCCGAATGAATTTCACATAAATCCGAATTTTTACAGCTCTATGAGGCCTTCAATGTGGGCGAGTATCAGCTGGAGAAGAGAAATCAATTGGCCAAGGAACTGGAAAACCTGCGTTACGAACTGGAGCCGCTAGAAGAGGTTGGTTGACTATTAAACAGATCTTATGGACTAACCCGATTATCACTTGTTTTAAACACCAGAAAAAAATGGAGCTGGCCAAAAAGGCTGAGCGCCGAACCAATATGATGACCTGGGTGGGTCTGGGTCTAATGTCCGTGCAGTTCGGCATACTCGCGCGCTTGACCTGGTGGGAATACTCTTGGGATATTATGGAGCCGGTGACCTATTTTGTCACCTACGGCACGACAATGGCCATGTACGCCTACTATTGTGTAACCAAGCGAGTAAGTGCGAAGATTGTCCTCATTTCATAGAACTATTACGTTCACTAATTACCTCCAATATCCCTGCCAGGAATATATCTTGGAGAATGTATATAATCGCCAGTACTCGCTGAATATTTATAAGGATGCCAAAAAAGTTCAGTTCGATGTGGAACACTATAATCGACTGAAGCGCAGATCTGCGGAATTGGAGTACAATCTGAGACGTCTCAATGATCCCATCAATATCGGTCTGCCAGCTCATTTGGTCCGCACCCAACTGGATTCACCACCTATTGAAGAGAGGAATGGGACGGAAAAGTGTAAAGAGAAAAGTACTTAAGAACCTCGTGGCCAGCTTCCGCAGATCAGAGAGCAAATGTAAGGGATGAAGAGAAGGCAGGGGAACGAAGGAAAAGCTGAAGTAGCCACCTATAAAAGAATGAAACTCAAATCTACATTTAAACACTCGCAAGCTCTCAATCAATCAACTCGTCATTTAGCCAATGTTGTCGTACAGTGATCGAAATTATAGTCAACTTCATATAGATATATTCAGCTATGGTTTTATATGTTTTGCTCTTACTTAATTGTTCATTCGTTTGTTGAGTGTACTATCCTTTTCTGTTAACTGAATGTTTAGTTAGTTATTTTTTAATTTTTAGCCTAAGCCAAAGCTTTAATGGGCCCAGAAAGCGCACAAATTTCACAAATGACGTCATCTGCTTAAGGTGTTTGCTTGATTTTTGTTTAGTTATTTATTTAATGAGTGATTTGTTTTTAAGCATCAACTGTGTGCGTTGTGAAAGTTCTAGTAAAATATATGATTTATTTATTGAATATTATATTTTGAGTATCTTTATTTGATTTTTTTCTGAATATTTGAAAAGTATTTCACGCTCTTAAGATAAACTCTCTTCAGATTTCGAGCTATGAGCAGCTTTTCATAAAATTGTATTTTTTTTTTAAAGATTAAACTTTTCTAAAGAAAATCCGACATACCCCTGAGCCAACTTGCAACATGCTCTTGGGCTGAATTTAATATCTGAACAACCTTTGCATACTTTCAAGCTGAAGAGAGAACGAATATAAGAGTTAATTTCTTTTTGTTTTAAGAGCTGAGGGAATGAGAAATTGACAGCTATAATTCCCAGGCTGAAATTAGAAAACTTAAAACATATTTTAAAAGCTAACTGAAAGAACATCACATACTTATCCACCTATAATAAATATACTTTAATTTGGACAGGGGCGCTCATCAGTGTGAAGAAAACCGTGAAAACTTGCAGTGAAATCTACTAACTTCCTAAGCTTTAATATACCTACTTAGCATATACTAACTGTACTAACTATTTACGATAACAAATACTAGATACATATATATATATATATATATATATATACAAATTGTAAATAAAAACGCACCAACTATTTCATTAAGAGTTTTAGCAACAACAACAACATTTAACACACAAATTATGTAGTTAGTAATGTTTACGAAATTCCTAAACTAAAATGATGATGATGAATTTGAAAATGATGCCATAACATTAGTGACAGCAACTAATTTGATAGGTACTTATAAATTATAAAAATGTATATGTAAATATATAAACTGCTGTGTTTCATGACAACGTAAACGATATTTAAGATCCGAAAATTGTTTTGCAAAATGGCAACAAAGTTACAAATGGAAATAGCTGCAAATAAAGCCTAAAATGAATTTAGTATAAGCAACTGGGCTTTGATAATTGGCCACTAGTTTTACCGTTTTACGCTTTCGCTCTAAAGCTCTAAACCTAGAATCGCGAAAAAGGTTGTGTTAAAAACTTTATGCCTATATCTACCATGTACTATATTAAATCAAAACCCTGCAACCAATCACTAACATCCACACTCGGAAGCTTATAAGCCACACTCTAGCATAGCTTTTCAATGCGCTCACCACACTTAAAACAAATACGCACATTTTAAATACACAACTAACCAACCTGCAGATCTTAATAACACACACTAACATTAGCCTAAGTATTGTTCATACATACAACAAATATTTTAAAAAAACATTTGTGATTCAATTTGAAATTATAAAGGAAACAATGTTTTTTATTTGAATAAAAAACAACAAACAAATAATATACTAAAATTCACTTATAAATTAAACTTTCCTAAAAAACTTTTGAAGTAATTGTCTAAAGTTCCCTAAAATTCATTTAATTTACTTAAATTTACTAAGAGTATTCCCGTACTTATATTGTTGTAATCAGCGCCAAAAGACTTATTAAAAAACTAAAAAAAAAAATTATACCCAGCCTTCTTTAAAAGTTTTGAAATTAAAAAAGAAATCTATGATGCTCGTTAAAATACTTATATATTAAAACCAAACTATTGTTAACCGTACTTATAAAACAACATCAAAACTGGACTAATCCCCAAATGGTGTTTAACTGCTCTTAAGATACTTAATATTTATGATTCTGAAGTACCTTTTTTTCGAAAAGAAACCAATCTTAAATCTTTTTAACGAATTTATATTTAAAAAAAAAAAAACTAAACCAAACCAAAAAAAAAAGGAAAAAAAAACAGAAATTATGATAAGTGCTTTAAGTATTCAATTGTTTAAATTTTGACTAAACAAGAAAAACATGCGATTTTTTACATTTATAAAAACATAAATTTGTTTGTTAAACATAATCAAGTTCAGGAACCCAGCTTCAAAAATACTTAAAATTCTAAAAACAAACGGAAATGAAAATGATTAAATAAATAAAAAATGAATAAACACAAAACATAAAATTATGCGGCAACTAGACAACTGATTAAAAATAATAAATAAATAAAAAATTGAAACATAAATTAAAAGAAAAAATAAAATAAAAACATTTTAGTATTTAGTAAAGAATGTTAGGAGTCCCGTTTTTATTTGCTACTAAAACGTACAAAAATACAATCACGAGATTTAGTTAGGTTTTGGAAATAAATATTCAGACACAGCGTATTTCCAGCCTGAAACAGCGATTCGAATCCGTTGTATTCCATCTAACCAGCTCAGCAATGGGCCGGCTGGGCTTGAGGAACAGCGTTAGCTGTTCGTTAAGCTGCAGCGGCGAAAATTTGCTGACGATCAGCGCCTTCGTGGAGTCGCGATATTTGCCAACCAATGTGTCATTGCCGAAAGCACGTCCTCGTCTGTCAGCTACCTCAAAGGTGTGCTTGGCCTCATTGGTGGTATCGTCTATGAGGCGATAGCTGGGAAATCGATCCGGATTGTAGCCCAGCTTTTTGCAGATATCCCGCACTTCGGATATGCTGGGTGGCGAAGTCTTGGGAAAGCATTTGGTGTGCCAAATGCCATATGATTGTTCAATCACTTGGCCATACTGTGATACTAACTTCTTGTGACTATATTCACTATGCGCCCAGTAATCCTGCTGCTGCTCCTGCAGCGGGTGCTCAATACCAAAGCAGAAGCGCTCGTCCTCGCCGTTGGGACAATCAGGATGCTTGTCGCACACAAAATCACGTGGTATGCAATCCTCAGGAGAGCTAAAGATAAAATGAGTTCAAGGCGAGGCCCCAAGTGTTGTTTGTAGTTGACTTACGAGCTGCATTGAAAGTGATCCGCGGTACAGTTGCAAAGCGCCGAGCTCTCGTCGCTCTTGTCCCAGCAATTGCGCTTGCCATCGCATATCTTGGAAGGGTCTGTGGCCCTAAAGGGAATCAATGTCAGTAGTATTTACTTTATCAATATCAAGCTGTATATATCTCACTGCAAATAAGTAAAGCAGCTGCATATTGTAGGCTCATCCGTCATATCCTCACAGTCTGGCACATGATCACAAAACTTGCTTTTGGGCACACACTTGGCGCTTGTACGGCACTTCATTTCGCCCGGTGCACAGCGCTGTTTTAGCTCACGGCATTTGGACGCCTCCTCATCGCTGCCATCGTGACAGTCGCTGCGGCCATCGCAGAGCGCCGACTTCGGCAGACAGACGCCCAGGGGACAGCGATGTGTTTCACATGGAGGCGATGACTGCACATTGCTGCAATGCGGTTGATCTGTGGAGAATACATCGCAGTTAAATAATCTACTAGAATTGAAGACAACTATAAAGTATATACCTATAATTTCCTGCAGTGATTTGTAGGCCTCGTTCAGTGTCCTAATGCCAAAAGGCGCTCTGAAGCTTTGGCAGTCGGTATTATTATAGCTAAAGATTGCCGAAGGATACCAGCCGGTGTGCGAATCCCGGCACACAAGCACGCCCTGATCGCTGGGCTGGACTTGAACGTCACTCAGGTTCCTTTGTCCAAACTGCGTGCAGCTGGTGAACTTGGTGAGTGCAGGCATCGTCCTGGCCGTAACACCGCTAACCAGTTCCACTTCGTCCGATATGGATGCTATATCCTCGGCGCTTAAATTTAGCATGCGCATCAAATTACCCGAGGGCTGACGCTCCTGCATTTGATAGCAGGAGTTGCAGCTGGTATCATTGCTGACTCTTGTAACGGCCACCGTCTTGATACGTCCAGTAAAATCATCATGCAGCACGCTGATGCATTCATGCGGGGCGCTCTCTTGTTCATCCGAACTGTGGAATAAACGGACTCTCAGTAAGCTTTATTTTTGGACAAGTCCACGTGCTTACTTATCAGGCAGAAAAGTGGGCAGGACGTAGTGTGTTAATCTTGCCGGCTGCTCTAGATGATACAGCAGTACATTGGATCTGGGCACCGCTTCAAAGCAGTCCACACGACGTATCTGCTCGTGGGTGCTGCGGTGCAGAGAGCGCTTGGTCTTGCCACCGCCCAGCAAGGCGCTGATGTAGTGTGTATCAAAGCTGCAAAAGATTAAAGTGGTTCAGAAGTTAGCATAGACTGATAGAAGATGCACGCAACAAACCTTATGCCAGAGAGGCAGCTCTCGTGCACCAGCAGCCAGTGCCGGTCCAGGAGGACTCCCAGACACCAGAGTTCACCATTCACATAGACATCAGCCAGCCAGGGCCAGTGCAGCTCCTCAATGGCCTCATGCAGCTGCTCCTGCACCAGCAGCGTTTTGTTGTTCTTGCTATGGATCAGCATGTCCAGGCGATCCATAATTTCATCCTTTTTGTTGACCAGTTGCGCCGGCTGTTGCGGCTTAAAGTGCACATTCGGCTTCTTGTGCGTGCCAATGGTGGGCAGCAGCTCCGGCAGATTCCCAGCGGGACGCTGCTTTATCGCCTGTCCAGCGCTAAAGGTTTTCAGCGGCAATGTAATATTAGAACGGGCATTGCATTCCACATAGATGTCCAGACACTTGTTGGGCACGATACGCGCCTTTTGTCGCCCGGGCGGCATTTGGTGTGCGTGCTTCGGCAGAACCATCTCCGTGCTGGTCAGCTGGACATTGTCCCGCATCAGCGCTCGCAGCTGGCTACTAGAATGTGACGTGATTAGCTCTGGGGTAATGGGATGCATCTCCTGCTGGCTGACAAACTCCGTGCTGTTGTAGTAGTGGGCGCCCCTGAAGCCCAGCAAGGCGCAGACTGTATCCGCCGTCTTAGCCTGGTGCTCATGGAAGCCTGTCTCATGGGCGCAAACCACGCGCCACGAACCATGCGTATTCTTCGAGAAGACGCCAACGCTGCTGAACTTGGGCTGCTGATGTGCATCGAAGTGCACATCGTGGCCATTGGTTAAGGCAACTGTGAAATAAGAGTTAACATGTTAATTGTGACCCTGGAGCTGGACGAAATAACATACAGCAATCCTTTTCGTCCTCACTGAACTTGCAATCCACAACCTTGTCACAGCGCTTGGTCAGCGGCAGGCAGCTCTTGGACAGCGCGCAGTGGTACTCGTGCTCCTGGCAGCCACCTGCAGTTGAATAAATTTCACTTTAAATGCTGCAGTGGCTCTTTGGGATTGCCTTAAGCTTACCACAGTTCTTCTCATCACTCAGATCGTCACAGTCGGCTTTGCCGTCGCAAATGAGCGCACTGAGGCCGCCCTTGAGATAGTCACGACAGCTGCAGTCTAGTTCGTCAGTGCCATCCTCGCAGTCCACTTGGCGATCACAGCGATGCAGCAGATCCACAATTTGAGGCATTCTGGACAGTTAATATTTAAAATTTTTAAAAACCACTTGACAGTCAGTTGGGAATAGGACTTACTTCTGGCAGATGAACTTATTGGGCAGCTGCTTTTCCGCTGCGTTGACTATGCTGCGCTCTGTTGTGCTTGGCTTGGTGGTTGCGGCTGACGCAGTTGTTGTTCGTGGTGAAGTTGATGTTGCAGTTTGCTGTGATGCGGGTGGAGTCGATGTTGTTGGTGTTGTTACTGTTGTTGCCAGAGTTGTAGTTGTCTCTGTTGTTGCCATAGTTGTAGTTGTCTCTGTTGTTGTGGGCTGTGTCATAGCTTCTGTTGTGCTGTTGTCGGCGGCTGTGGTAGCCGCCAAAGTTGTGCTCTCAGCGTCAGTTGTTGTTGCAACTGTTGTTCCAAGTGTAGCACTTGTTGTTGTGCCCATTTTGGGCGCATCTGTCGTGAACCCGAACAGCGTTGTGTTTGCCAACTGCTCTTCAGTTGTTGACTCTTCGAGCAGTTGGCTCATCAGATCCGTCAATTTCATCAAATCCTCGGTCGGAGTGGGCCAAGCTGTCGTTGTAGGGGGCGGTAAAGTTGTGGGCAAAGTGCTGTTTGGCAATGTTGTTGGTGCTGTTGGTGTCGTTTCCAATATGGTTTTCGAAGTGGCTGAAGTCGCGCTGTCAAGCTCCGCTTCATTCTCTGCTGTAGGCGTGCTGCTCCCATCAGTTATTGTCCAGGTAGCACTCTGCGCTGTTGCTGGTGTTGTGCCGAGCTGTCTGGTTTCATTTTCAGCTGGTGGCGCTGTCAGCATTTGAGCAATTAAATCCGCATCTTCTAAAGAAATATCCTGACGCTGCTTGTGCTCCGTCTGCTGTGCTTCCTGGTCGTGTGCTGCCGCTTGTTTCTGTGGATAATAGTCGCTTTCTGTGGTGCTGCTTACAGTTTGCTGGCTGCCCACCATATCGGGAATAAAGTTGTAGGCACAGCCCACCTCATCCTCGCCGCCCAGGCAGTCCACGTTGCGGTCGCAGCGCAAACGCTGGGAAATGCAACGCTTGCCGCCCCAGACGCATATGAATCCCGGACAGTTCTGCAGCGGCTGACGTGCTGGAAGCAGGCCTGGCGTCACGGCTAGCTCAAGCCAGTCCAGATAGAGGGCAACACGTGTATAGACGCCGAACTCCTTGGGTCGCGCACAACCATTGCCGTGGCTGACGACGCCCGCCAAATACCATTGTTCCGGCTGGCTGACGCTGCGGCAGAAGAGCGGTCCACCCGAATCCCCTTGGCAGGCATCGCGACCACCACCCGGGTCACCGGCACAAACGTCCTCAGAAGCCCGATCCTCGGGATCCGTGCAGCCCTTGCGTATGGGCACAATGACCTGGCGCATGGCATCACCTGTAGCAGATCCAAAATTTAGTGTGATTCATCAAATACGATCCCACAATCACCTACTGCTTGGACCCTTCTCCCTTACGGCGCCCCAGCCAATAACTGTGCAAAGCGTGTGCTCCTCTGGACCCCAGATCCAGTCCTGCCCAAAGGTGGTTCGTCCCATATCTGGCAAGCAAATGGGCTTCACCCAGCGATTGAACTGCAGCGGCGCCGCAACTCGCAACAGGGAGAGATCGTTGCGCATGCTGCGACGCTCGTAAGCCTGATGCACCACCACATGGGAAACGCTTTGTATCTGTGTAGCCGGCGAGTAGCTGGTGCGGCGCAAGAGTCCAGCGCGCACCTCATAGTAATACTTGACATAGTTAATTACACAGTGTGCAGCGCTGATGATCTATGAGTTGGTGGAAGATGCTGCTAAGTGGAGGTGGCTTCTAAATGACCCAACTTACCCAATGCTCCGAGTAGATGGTGCCGCCACAGTGGAACTTGCCATCCCGGTAGATGGCCACCACGAAGGGCCACTGCAAGGGACTTGCATAGCTGCCGCCCACGATCCGACCTTTATCCGACTCCAGGCGATCCTGAATGGGTGCCCTCTTAGTGCGCTTTGCTCGTCCACTGTCGCTAGGCTTACTGGGCAGGCCACACTGCGGAGGCGGGCACTTGACGTAGGCAACGTGATCGACCAGCGTGTCCTGGCCATTACGTCCATGGCAGCCCTGGGCAAAGTGTATGCCCGCATGCAACGAGGGCTCTATAAACGGACCCGGCAGCGTAAGCTGCTTGAAGGTAAGGTTTGCGGATTGATTGAGGTTCTCCAACTCGCAGGCGGCGGCTGCCCACCCAGCGCCATTGTTGCACACAGGATACCAATCGCCGCGATGGTTGTGATACAGATAACCCTCCGAAGCAGAAGCCGCATGTGACTGAGAAGCAACAGGGAAGTTAACTAAAATTAATCTCTATTGGAGTACTGCCAGAGCTTACCATATGATGGCCAACATTTGTGAGCAGCATGCTGCATTGAAGTTCATCGCGTCCATTGAAGCAGTTGTGGAAGCCATCGCAGCGCTCGTGGCGACTGTAACACATGGACAAGGTGGAGCGATTGTGTCGCGCATATTCCTCGGCATTCTCGTAGCAGGAGTGCGCCAGAGACTCACAGCCAAAGCAGCCCAGCTCATCCTCGCCCATGGGACAGTCCGCATAGCCATCACACAGACGCTCCTCATCCAAGCGATCGGCACAGGTGCAGGCCGACTCATCGCTGCCATCAGGACAGTCGATGACGTTGTCACACCAGCGCGAGGCGGCAATGCACTCCTGCTGCCCATAGCAGGCCACCTGATCCGCTTCCGGGCACTTGAAACGCTGCTGCGGCTGTTCCGGCAAACCCTGATAGGAGGCGTAGATAATCTGGCTCTGATGGGCCATGCCCGTCTGATTGGCATGCCGCATCTTGAAATTGGCATTGGAGAAGCCCGCCTGGCTGCCAGCCGACAAATTATTTTGCATCGTTTGTCCCTGTCCGGCCTGTCCCTGCTGGTTTTGCATATAGGTGCAGTAGACCTGCTGCTGTCCGTTGGCCTGCTTTTGTGGTGATGCGTTCTTCGAGAAGATGTTGGGCAGCTGATTCTGTGCACCGCCCGCCGTGCCGCCGCTGCCGCCAAAGAAATTGCCTGACGGCCCAAACTGCTGCGGCACAAAGAATATGCCGCCGGCATTGGACGAGCCACCAAAGTGGGCGCCCTGCATGCCCATAAACGAGGGCGTGGGCGACCACATCGGCATGCGGAAATTGGCGGGTGTCATATAGAAGCACACAGGTATGCTGGGCATGCCAAAGTTCGGATTGAACATGAACTGGGCGGAGGCTTTCATTGTTTCGCCAGAGACCGGAAAGCCGCCAGGTCCGCGGCTAGTAAACTGCACGCTTGGCGAGGCAGTAAATGGTTCCAGCTCACCAGAGCCACCCTCTGCGGCCGCCTTTTGTCGCAGTTTTCGGGTTAAGTGCGCACACATCGACATAAGCTGTGCATCGGCGGCTGGAAGGAAATAGTATATATCAGAGCTGGGAACAGGACAAGCTAGTTGCAATCGTTTTACCATTTGGCACCTTGCCACTGATAGGGTTTATTTTAGGCCCCATTTGCTGCAGACTCTTGGCATCCAGCTCCGTGCCAAACGTGTCGATAAGCTCGTCCTGTGGCAGCACTGCATCCTGCTCGAACTTCAGCAGCCAATGATTGCGATCATAGACATTCGGATTCGTGGATTCTTCATGGTTTGCGGTCTCATTGCTGGGCTGCACTTGGATAATAGGCTTCTCTTGCGCATCGCTAGGCAGAACTTTGAGAAGCGGCTTCTCATGCTCGTTGCTGGGCAGCACTTTGAGTAAAGGCTTCTCCTGCCTATGGCGCTCAAAGCTGTCCAGCATGTTTTCTATGCTGCTGGGATCATCCAACGGATGCACCGCACGAGCACCTTCAGTGGTGGACTCGGTGGTGGTGCTTTCAATGACGGTTCCAGTCGTTGTTGCAGTTGCTGCAGCTTGGGTTGTGCTATTCACTTCATTGCTGCTGGCGTCGCTGTCAATAATCCAACTGATCTTCATTGGCTTGGGCTTGGTCGGAAATGCGGTGCGATTGAACCCATCGACAGCTTCGGTCGTTGTGGTTGGGCTGAGCGTAGTAATGGGCACTGTGGTTGTACTGACTGTACTAATGGGCATTGTGGTTGGACTTAATGTAGTGGAGGCCGGTTGCATATCTGTATCTTCTACGTCCGTCGCGTTCAGTTCTGTGGTTGTTTTTGTGAATGGTTCGGGTGCATCTGTTGTAGGCGCTGAGGTTGTATTGGCGCTGGGCTGGGTCCTATGGTCATCGGAGTGCAATGGACCCGGCTGATTTTCAAAGCTTGGTAAGCTGGTTGTCTCTTGCAGCACAACCTGAGGCGAAATAGTTTTCTCTTTGGTGCCTATGGTTGTTTTCTCATTGGTACCCTCTGTGGTGTGTACAATCTCTTTGGCCTTATCGAAGCGGTCCAGAATCCAAGTGATTTGATCGGTAATATTGTCCGAGTCTAGTCCTTCAGTGGTAAGAATTGACGAAGGCTGGTTCGTGGTGATCGTGAAGGAGCTGCTGCTGCTGCTACCACTTGATGTGGTCACATCTATTGATGTTGTAGCCGTCGTGTTCTCCTCTGTGGTGGCGGAGGAGCTACTGCGGCTGTTAGTTGATGTGGTACTCTCTATTGTTGTTGTTGGCGTTGTGCTCTCCATCGTTGTTGTAACCAACGTTGTGGTCATGTTGATCTGATCCATAGCTCTCGGCGTATTTTCAACATATGCCTCCTGCTCGTCGTGTCCAGGTCCATCGATGATCCAACTGATTTGTGCTGGCTTTATCTTAACTCTATTGGGTTTCAGCGTTGTCTCCTCGTTGTCTCCGTTGCCAGCCACGCTGACATTTGTGAGTGGAGTTGTCACCTCCTGTTGCTGCTCCACTGTTGTTCTGGTCGTCTTGGCTGGTGCATATGTATGAAACTCTTGCGACTCAATGCTATGGGATCCTAGGTGATCCTTAATAATTTCCTTCATCTTGTCCATTTTCTCAGTAACCTCTTTGGCCATCTGGTACATGCGCATAAAGGCGGACATGCAGTCCTCTGGAGTCTGTTTCTTGCATCGCACATACTCGCTCTCCAGCTGACTGAGCGCAGCCCTGGCACGCTTGCTGCGCATCCTTGTATACAGATGCTGCATGTTGGCCTCCAGCTGAAGAGGATCAATCAGATCAACAGAGTGCAAACTACGACGTGGTCGAAGCTTTCGCTTCATTCGAAACTTGAAGCGCATGTGTTTTAAGCGCAATGACTGCTCCTCACTCTTGGTAGCTATTCCCTCGGGATCATGTTTCTTTAGCGGAATCGGAAAAGGTTGCAGGTGTGGCCTATTAACAAAGACATTTTCATCGATGGGTTGCAAGTTCTGCGCGTGTTTTTCATTAAGCGCCATTATTTGACGCAGGTGATCTGCAGAGGGTAATCATATTTTAGTGTTATGATGAGGCTGCTCCTGCATCTGTGCTTACCCATGCGCTCGAGTACAATGCCATGATATATCAATGAGATCATTAACGTAATAAGTACCAATGTTGATATGATCAGTATACGTGTGCAGGGCAGACGAAAAAGACAGCAGCGACGAGGAACTCGCTGCGTACGCTTAGCCTCCAGCTCTGAGAAAGTGTATAAGATCATGGTCAAATATTTTATTAAGCTAAGACGCCCTCAAAGATTCTTCTCTATCGCTACCTTTCTCTAGCTTTTGCTCACATTGCAAACTAATTTTACCCACACACAAACCAAGTAACGTGTTCTTTAAATACTGCCTCTCTTTGCGATTCTCATGAATTTCACTGTTGCTTTTACAAGGTATGTTGTTCATAAACTATCTGCTCATACTCTCATTCTAATCTTTTTCTCTTTCTCGATAGTTCAAAATTATACATTTTGGTAAGTGCAATTCAGACAGGGTATCACTTAGTCGACTCTCATCCTATCTCTTTATATTGTAGGTGTTTAAATAAAATATTTTAGTGTAGCCGTGCAAAAATTTGTGTTTACAAGTTATTAATTTTAACATAATTCAACCAATTTTTATCATCATATTCTTTTTTTTTTTTGTTCAGCGAGTTCTTTACAGGCCAATTTCGCAATTTGCAGAATTGCTGATGCCCCTAATTGTCAAACTGAACAAAATGGAAGCATAAGCTTAAAAATCTCACAAATACTTGTGGCAAAGAAGCTACATTTCAATCAAAAAAAAGTAATTAAAACGTTGATTTGTTTTTATTCTAAGAATGTTATGCAATATCCGAGATCACCTACCATCCACACTTTGTTTCATTTTACTAAATATTGATTAACTTGCTTGCACTTTATTTCAAAATAAATATTATAAGCATGTCTGAAGGATATATTTTAATTCACTTAACACAATTTGACACAGTTTTTATTTGAGTTATTAATTTATTTTCTTAGATTCACTTTTAGCACTTGTTTATTATACAACTGGCTACCAAAAGGAGCATCCGATTACAGCGATTCACTCAAACAAAAAACGAAAGCAATCAGCAGCAACAAGTGCTGGGTAATCCAAAGGGCTGACCGGGTAAACGGTATCAGACGACACGATAACACGACGATTTCCAATGCGAGCGACTTCCGCGCGTTTCAACCGGCTCCACACGGCAACTGAAGACATTGTCGACGCTGGACGCGCTTATGAAGCTTTCGGAAAGTGGATCAGCTTATGCTCGACGACGACGTCGACCCAGTTTTGAGGTGCAATTTGCTGTGCTGTGTACAAAATGTTTTGAACTTTACAATTTTTTGGTTAATGAAAATGGCAAACGAATTGCGAGCGATGCAGAAAAATGCGTCAAGAGTGCAAGTTGAAGGGAATCGCAGAGCAACGAACCGCCCACCCATGCGACCAGCTTACCGATATCAATTGGAATGGGTGGCAATGCCCTTTGTTGGGGTCGAGCAAGCCTTGACTTATAAGGTTTTAGTCGTCATTTTACAAATTTTGTACACTAAAAACGTACATCAAAAATATTTTTTTAGTTAAAGACCTAGAAAACAGACACGCAAATAAATATACCCGTTGATAAAAAAAGCTCCATGAAAACTTCCGAGGAAATAGTCCGAATCAAAATTTTATTATCAGATTTAATGTAAGTAAATAGCACAAGTGACTAAGTATATAAATTATATTCCATTTAAATATTAGTAACTGTTCTATCACACAGAAATCACTCACAAAAAATTGATGCAAAATTCAGTAAAGTGTCTGCTTTATCAACTACTGCGATTAGTTCACCTCACACAACGGGTGAGCAAGATGTGCGGTACGATTCTATATTCCCAGCCGAGCCAGAACGAATGGTGAGTACGTCAGAAAGATACATACTATATCTTAAGAATAGCTCTAGGGTTTAGAACAGAAAGATGCAGATTTATAATTTTACAAAGTTAAGAAACAAAAAATCTTTTTATTCGTTTGAATTGTTTTTAGTTCAAGATTAAAGTAAAGTAAAGATTCGATAATTCGTTCATATCGAGATATTAAATATTAAATGAAATTCTCGTCTTTCGTGACAAGAGTAATATAGCAGATAATGATTGGAATCATTTGTAAATATATGATTTATGATGAGGTCCATACTTAGGGGCTGTCCACACCACGCGAAATTGACTTGCTGGTGGGACACTTCTCCTCCTCCAGCAGTTCCATCAACTGGCAAAAAAGTTCACGGCTTATATTGTTGCTCACGCGCATTAACATAAACCAATCGGCGCAGCTAAAGCCGCGCAAGGCACACTTCAACGAAGATTGTTGCATGAACCGGGACTGCGTGCGCAGCAGCTGAAAGCGCAGTCCACGATGGAAAAGGATGAACAGACGATAGATAAGCTTTAGGCCGGCCAATAAAGCCATCATCATGAACCAGACCCACAGAAAGACAAAGATTTTCTCATTCAAATTGTTGAGTGGCAGTAGGCACAGATTATCAACTGATTCCAAGGTGCCGCTGGCGCCAAATTTTAAAATCTCGCATTTGGCAATCTTTGGAAATATGTGGGCGGTAATGCGATTCCACTCATCCCAGTTATACTGAGGCACTGCGGCCAATGCCTTTACATAGCGCGCCCAGAAGCCATCCAAAAACACATTCAGCAGCAGCATGTTGACAATCTAAAGTGAAAGTATGATTTAATTAAGCTTTTAATTGGGAAGGTGGTGTAGCTTACGCTAATGCCAAAGTTGCACACTTCACAGAATATGTAGGAGACAAAGTAGCGCAGATGCGAATCCTTGTAGTCGCTAGCAAAGTATTTGGCCACCTTACGCAGTTGCGTGGTGGTCTTTTCGCGCGATACTAGCACATCGTCCAGATTGGCACAGAGATTTTTTAGTCGCCCGCCTTCCCATATCTTCCAGAGAAACGCAGGCAGGTAGAAGATAAACGACTGCAGCAGCAGCACCGGCACCACCCACTGGTAGTAGCGCAGAAAGACGCGCTCCTGTCCCTTAGCAGACTGCATCAGCGGTGCCGTATTGTATAGTAGATTGCTATCCATTGTTGGCTTAAATTCTTCAGTTTCAAAGCTGTGCTTGTACTGAAACTCAACTGTTTTTTCCCGGTCAGCTGCTAGGGCGTCGTCGTCGTAGTTCATTATGTACATTCCCATAGTCCAGCAGTGGGAGTTAACGAAATCCATGGACTTCATGTTGGATATGCAGATCAAAGGATCACCAAAGTATTGCTTCGCGGATAGCAGAATCGTAAATGCTAACAATAGAGCGCATGTAACTTTTGCGTGCAACGTGAATACTCCATCGTAAATGCGAACTGACTTCAGTTGCAAGTATTTCGAAAGAGGCTTAACTGCAGTATACATTTTTTTTTACAATTTAGTTGAGATGAACAGTCAAACGCTCAATTTTTATGTATTTAAAGTTCATTTGCAATATTTCTTAAAAACACGCGGGAAGTTAACGGTTAATGTGGTCTGATCAGCAGTTTCGTATTTTTTATCTATCGCTGAGCAGTTCTGTTAAGTGAGGAGTGATTCTGTAAAGTGTTATCGGCAACTTTAGCTTCTGACACACTACCTCTTAAATTAAAATTGGGTGCCGCTAAAGATATAATTTTAAATATTTATAATTAACGTAATGTCTAAAAAGGTTTTTGATAAAGAAGTAACTTCAAATAGTATGCTGTTAATAACAGTCGAGCAAAAGTTAACAGCGCAATCGAACTATGTGAACATCAATGGTTCGTTCAATCGAACTTGTTCCATACGATTCGGTACAACTATAAAACTCACATGTGTTTTCATTTTCCTTGCGTTGTGCAGTTTAACCAACAGGCGAATGAAGATGAAAGAGCAACAATCATCCAAGCAGCACGAGCGCAATGAGAAAAAGAAGAAAAAATTGGCCGCGCTGGCAAATCTAATACAGATGAACGACAGGGATCGCATTCATGAGTCTGAGCAGAAGCACCGTGACACCGAAAACAATGAGGAGGAGGATGATGGTTTTGTCACAGTGCGCAGCAAGCGAAAGACACGGAATCGTCTAACCATTGTGGCAGACAGCAACAGTGACACAATCACCGCTAATCCTGCCAATGGTGGCGAGGTGGACTCCGGAGAGCCCGAAATAAAACGCAGCCGCAACAATTCAGCTGGCGGTGACAATACACTTGACAGTTTACCGGCCACACTAACCCAGGAACAATACAGGTCTCTGTCCACGGATCTGCGACGCCGTAAGCGCGAGCTGGAGAGCGTGCCTGGTGTCCATTTACGTGATATGGGCAGACGTGCGCTTCTAGAAATACCGCAGCAGGAGCGTACGCCTATCTTTTTGACAGATATACAGCATCTGCTGATGTCGGCGCTCATTGGTAAGAAGAGTCCTTGCGCGCCCGACCGCTGGTGCTGTGCTGATAAGTTTCAAAGCCTGTCGCATAGCGTGGTCCTTATACTGGATGGCTTGTCGCTCTATCACTATATATCGAATGAGAGCCGATTTGAAGCTACCAATAAAATATTCGATACCAAGTTGGAGGTGGTGCTTCCGCCGCATGATGAAGGCAGGATCATTGATGCAATTGCTCAGGTCAGTTGTGAACATTACTCAAACATACAGCTTCCACTGAGGCCAACTGATCTCTTTTTTAGATTCCACTTACCAATGTACAGGCTCAGATGTTAATAAACGAACATGGCTCTCTGGAATCTGCCGTGGAGTTGAACAAGGATCCTACACTTTTTGTTAAGACAATTTTTCCCATTGAGAAGCAGTCGCCTTCCGCGCTAACAGAGCCGACAATTTTGCACCCAGATGACAAGTTTCCGCGCACCAAGCTGCTGCTTTCGGCATTGCAATTGGTCGACGAGGGCTATCCCATACCGCTTCAAGGCGAGCTGCACGCCCGTTTCAAGTCCTTTATGTTCACAAAGAAATCATATGCGCCTGTAACGGATTGCAGTCCTATGTATGGTGTGGATTGTGAGATGTGTCGCACCATATCTGGGGCGAACGAATTGACGCGTATTTCCATTGTGGACGAAAAATATCAGACCGTTTACGAGACGTTGGTTCGTCCCGTCAACAAAATCACCGACTACCTCACACAGTACTCGGGCATAACGGCTGATATTATGGAATCTGTTACGAAAACGCTGGCAGATGTGCAACGTGAAGTCTCGGAGCTTCTACCAGCGGACGCGATACTTGTTGGTCAATCGCTAAACTCTGATCTGAATGCCATGCGTATGATGCATCCGTACGTGATAGACACCAGTGTATGCTTCAATATCAGCGGCGTGCGCAAGCGCAAAAGTAAACTAAAGCATTTGGCAAAGAGATTCCTGCAGGAGAGTATACAGGAGAATGAGGATGGCCATGACTCCATTGAGGACTCGCGCGCCACACTCAAGCTGGTCAAGATGAAGCTGGCCAACAGCATTGAGTTTGGTGACGAGATTCTCACGCAACGGAAGCGCATTCACGACGTAATACGTGCCACCAGCGGCGATGGCCTCAGAAATAATTTGTTTGCTCATGCCGCCAAGCGGGACAAGCGCACGGCCATTGTGACTGTTGGTGATCTGCAGCCGCGCCTCAAGGAGGTTATTAGGAAGGCGGAACAGGCTGCTTCAAAGGACAGTTGCAAATCGGTTTATGTGCACGAGGTCTCCACAACTAAAGAGGCGGTGCGTAAAGTTAACGAAATAGCGCTGGAGAATGCGCTGACCATTGCCAATCTTTTTGTGCCCGAGCAGGATTTTGTGCTAGAGAGCGCTGAGCGCACAGCTGCTAAATTGGATCATTTTATTGAACGAGTATGGAACACGATGGCACACAATGGCCTATTCATGGTGTTGATGGGCGGCTCTGCCGAGTGTCATAAAGGCGTGGCCAAGATTGCCATAAAGCGTCGTAACGGCAGCATCCCAAAAAGTGCCCTCATAACCACTGGTGTATCGGCGGACCCATGAACATTATAAGCACACACACACACACAATTTACCCTTAATTCACCCACACACGTAGATTGTGCACGGTATGTACATATGCACACACATACATACATACATACAAATAGAATTAGGAATTCTAGAAAGTAGCATTAATCCCTATGAAAGAATCAAATAGTACAATGATTGATAAATTCGCGTCCACTTTTCGCAACAACTTTTGGTACTTGTAGCGGCACATCAGAGTGAGCAATGTGCAACGGAAAATTTGCTGTAATTTTCCATCTGATGTAATGCAAAAAAAACTTTTAGCCTTTAAATATTTTCAATAGCTAGAAAAAAAAGTATCAAAGTACGACTAAATTTTCCAACAAAAAAAGCAAAAAAAAAATCAAAAAAAAAAAACAAAAAAATTTAAACTTAAACTTTTTCGAAGAAAGCTAATAAATCCATGTTGTTTGTAAATCAAATTAAGAATCTAATGTTGGTTCCGGAAACCAGAACAATGACAAGTTTTCTAATCAAATCCTGAAATAAAGAAAAACACGATTGTTATTTAAAATGCTTTCTATATATTTCTATACAGATATAAAATATTGTTGCTTTTTAAGTTAAAGTAAGCAATGGGTAAGTCGAAAGAAACATTTTGGGAAATATAGACAATCTGAAGAACATAAAACATGTTACAAAATGCCTTTAAATAATAATTTTTCACAGTCTTGTAATTTAAAAGAAATGCATTACGAAATTAGAGCCTACAATTGCATGGAGCCACCTTGCTGGCTGCTGTGGGTGGTTTGGGTGCTGGCTGGGATTTGACCTAGTTTTCGTTAGTTGCCGTTGCCCGATTTTTGTTTGCTTTGCCTTTCCCGCGGGCCGACTAGCTGCCTGGCTGCCTGCGTGTGTGTCTGTGTCTATGAGTGTGCGTGTGGCTGATAACAGCAATAAATTTCCTACCTCACTCAACGCAGCGCTCAGTTGTCTAGGGCCAGAAAGACCTACCTCCTCCCTACAAATATGCCTCGGCATCCATCCACGCACGTTCTTTCTCTCTTTCGTTTTGTTACTTTTTGCCTCTCCCTCTCGTTTTTGGGGAAAGTGAAAGTATGGAGTTGTGCGTAGGCCCGTTGTCGTCATCGTTAGTGTGTCTTATCACACTCTCGAAAATGTTGCGCCTCACACTGGGCAACTGTCGATTACTCATACGACGTGTGGCTCGGTGCAGAGGGAAAATTTGTTGCGCTTAATGCGCATGCCTTTGGCGGAAAAGCTGCGAGAGTTTTCCCCCGCACAATGTTGCCAGATGCTCATTTAAATATACGTCAAATAGATTCTTTTCTTTTTTTAGTTAACAAAAACAAACTGTAATTCAAAAACATTTCTCACTATCAATTAATTTAAATATATATATATATATATATATACGAACATCCAATTAAATCGAATATAGTTGGAAAACATATGTAGTGTTGGGCATGGAGGAAAACAGTGGCAACGCCAATTTGGGAAATTTGGTATGTTTTTCATCTGATTGTTTTTGGCCGCGGATTGCTCAACTCTTGAAATGTGTGCATGTATGCTTGTGTGTGTGTGTGTGTCTGTGTGTGTAATCCTCACAAAGGCACACCAAATATTTTGTTGTATATACGCTTTTCGGCTCTCGAGCAGCGACGTTGTCGTAGCTGCCTTTCAATTTGCTTGGCACGTCGCGCGCAAAAAACCTGCTCGATAAATACGCCAGGCAGCATTTTCAATATTCATACTAAGATATATATATATATATATTTATAAATATATGTGTGTAGATCGTATGTGTTGGCATGAAATTCGTGTAAACAAATGCGGCTTGTGATTTGTTTAAACATTAATCGTGCATATTGCAAATCGATTCGGGCGGAAATTGGCGGTTCAAGTTAATAAGTTTATAAATTTTCAAAGGTATCCAAAGGCATTGTGTTCATATATATATCACAAAATTGTTGCCATAAACTGGGGTAAGTTTCTCTCACCGTACAATTGGCAGCCGCAATCATAATAAAAGCGTTAAATATAAACATAAGCGAGCAATTGGCAAGCATAAATTGTGTATCCATAAGATACACAGACACACACGCGCCTGCAAAAAGGAAGCAAACGAGAGTTTCTTCTGTATGTGACTGGCTCGGGGTGTGCGTGTGTGTGTGTGTGTGTGTGTGTTGTAATGGTGTGTGCACAAAAACTCGTTCAGTGTGTCAGTGTTTCAGGCAGTTGTGGCAAGAGCAACATCAGCTGAGGCAGCGCAACGTCTCGCCACGCGCATCGCGCATACGCCGCGTTGTCAACTGTTACTTTTTGCCCATTGTTGGTCGCGTCCATTGGGCTGTGCATCGCCCTTGGCACCAGTTGCCCGCACTCACATCATCCGCCAGTTGCTGCCAGTTGCGACCCCAATCCCCTTGCAAATCCTAACGGCCATCGTTGCGCACTTGATATTGGCTATTGGCCTAGCCGAGCACCCGCATCAGTCAGTCAGTCAGTCAGTCTCACACATGCACACCCACAGATCTCCACACACAAACACACACACACACCGTACACGCTGAAATGCGTTCGCAGCTGCCGCTGACTTTTCGCGCCGCTGCAAATGAAAATTTGTTCGTTTGGTTTATTTCCCTTATTGTTTGTCGCCGCTGTGAAGAGAGCGTGCTCCAGTTTCAGCCCCAACCCCCGCACAGAGGCCTCCCCCACCCTTCAGTTTGGCTGCCTGTGGCACATTGAACATGGAACATGTTGCGTAGGGCTTGCTTTGCTTAGGGTGAGTTTCGCTTTTCGTTTTCCATGTTTTCGCTTTTCCTTTTCGTGTTTTGTTTGTCTTTTCCTGATTTTCATTCAGGTGAAAGTTTTTTGCCCAAAATTAGATTCATGCTATTCCTTTGGCTGAAAGTTTCGTCTTAAATTTATTTTCAATTCTTGAATCTATTATAATATATATTATATAAGTTCTTATTGATTTGTCTTATATTTTGGCCGTTTCAATTGGGGCTAATTTGGCTAATGACTCAGCTGTGCCCCCCCGGAGTGCATAGACTCTTGACTGATTGGACTGACACATTGCTCTGGCATATTTTGCGCTTTGTTATGGATGCCTTTGTTTTGGTCGTTCACAGGCCTATGGCTGGCTTTATAATTTTTGTTGGACGTCTGCTGTTACATTTGGCTTACGGCCAAAAAACAGAATATCATAACAACTTCTGCCTGAATTTGCGACTCGTCATTTTTGTTGCCGTTGCCGAAGACGGTGCAAAATTCTATATCTATGAGCCGATTACTCACCGTTGCGCTGCTCAAAAGCGCAGCAAACAATTATTGTTGTTATTATTATTAATATTATTACAAGTAGAGCTGCCGGCTCTCGAGTGCGCGGACTGGGCAGAGTGTATGGTGTGCTTTGCGAAGACTCAATTAAAACGGAGCTGCATGATGTCATTGGCACATTGTGAAATCCTGCCGTAGCCGGCCCGCCCGCCCACTGCAACGGGCTCTTATCTGTTATGACTCAGTCGCAGTTACTTTGTGTGTGCCACAAAATCTCTGTTGTGGCAAATGTTGCAAATCAAATTACCGCACTCTGCACCAACATTTGGCAGGCTTCGAAATATTCGTCATGCACACGGGCCATGCAAGTTCAGTCTCATTTTCTACGCATAGAGCCATTTAAATATAATATATCTAGTGTATACTCAATGCTAATAACAAGGCAATTTAAGCTTAAGTATTTAGAATATATACTAGTTCGAAGAGCAGCCACAATTGTTGTTGTTGTTGTTGTTGTTGTTCACGTCGAGCTTTTTAGTATTTCAAGATACTTTTGCTGTGAATACCATATTTAAATGCCATAACAGTTTAAAGACCCCGTCATTAAACTTTCATTAGTTCTTACATTTGGCTGTCATTTCTATTTTCCCTTTCGTTTCTTTTTTTTGGCAAATTTTGAATGCATCGCTTTATAAATAGAGCTCTGGGCCATCGCACTCGGCCAGAAAAGTTCAGCGCTTTTCTGGCCGGCCAAGTGTTTTATTTTTGGGGCCTGTTGGACGCCAAATTCTTGGCTCCCTGTGTGTGGCTACAGGTACATAAACGCTCCCATTGATCATTAGGCACATTTTCGAAATTAGCTACGCATATTTTCCAGTTTTTTTTTTACTATTTGTATTGTTTCAATGTTTTGGTTGTGTTTCGCTTTGTTTGTTTGTTTGTTTGTTTGCCAAGTGGCGGCTGCCACTTGGGAATACTTGAGAATTTGTTTACGCCGCCTTGTGCATAATTATGTTTAATTAAACTAATTAAATGGCTTTTCATCTTTGGCAGCTGTTGCTGCTGCTTCTTGTTGTTGCTTTTCGCGCTTTGCTAATTAATTTTCCTTATGAATACAAATATTTGATCTGTTACTACGTGTTCACGATAATGACGATATTGTAAGCATTTTGCGATCGTAAACTAGTTTTAATGCTCAACATCTGCTCGAATTTGCCAAGCGGGGCAGGGCAGGCTGCTGCCCACAAAGCCTGCCACTCAGCTGAGCCGCAGTCGGCCGGGCCCAATGTCAAGGTAGTGCGTGAGCTTAACAGTGCGACATTTTACTGTTAACTGCTCCCGGCTTCCGCGACTCGAGTCGGCGTCGACTCATTAGCAGGCCGCACCGCTTCTCAACCCCATCATCATCGTCATATGTAAACCTGTCAATAACTAGAGGCGGCTGCTCCTAAAGTATGCCCTGTGAGTCATTCTTAATACAGAATACGGATTACAGAATACATTTTTTATAAAATAGTTTGCTGAGCTACATTTCGACCGATCGTTCCGGCCAGTTTCATTATATTTATAGTAGCAACAGAAACGGATTTATGCAAAGTTTCAAGGTGATTGCTTTGTTAGCTCGCAAAACTCAAAAACCCGGGCACTTGGTTCTTCATAATACATGTACTTTTTGGGGTTACGTTATTATTATTAAAAAGTATTAAAAACGATGGCTGGAATTTTGCAAATTGGTTTAAGTGGTTCTACTCTATAGATACATATATCTGCTCCGTTGCTGGTCCATATACCTTGCATTTTGATTATTAAACATACTTATTTTTATAGAATTCACAAGTATTCCAAATTGACTTTATATAGTTACAATTACAAGTTGCCAACTTTTGGAGTAGCCCTCGTTTGTAAACATTGAAACTTAAGCAGCTGCAGCTTTCGCTACGGCCTTGGCTGCCATATTTATGCCCTTTTGGCTGCCTCCTCTGTTGTTGTTCTTGTTGCTGTTGTTGTTGTTGTTGTTGCACTAGTTTTTCCAGCTTAAACTACGCTTAAGTTTGCTCTGTCTATTTATATTTCTTATCTATAAAATGCTTATGCACGTAATTCGTGCGCAAATAAAACGCCTCGACAACAATTACAGTTGTTAAATATCGCAGACCGAAGAGGCAGCAACACCCACAATCAAATCCACACCCAAGCCCAAGCCCAATCCCAAAACCAAACGCAATTCCACACCCAACAGCAATGCTTGGGCCCAGAGCCCTATTTGTAGGCGCCTGCCCTGCAATCGTTTTGTTAATTTGAAAATCAAACATTGATTGTGGCTGCTTTTTTTTTTTGGCACAAGATTATTTATTTATTTGGCGTTTGTTGTTTGTTGAATAAATTAAATTGATAATTGAGTCGTCGATTGCCAAGGCGAAGTACTCGAGTCCATTTCCGCTGCGTCTCCGCCTGCTGCATGCATTTATCTGGTGGCTCTTGTAATATCATGAATGTTCAAATGGGTTTTGCTTTTTGCAACCTCTGAGAGTTGCCGCGAAATGCGGGCTTATCTCACACGCTCTTCATCTTTCGTTCCGAATATTGAAGTCAAATATAAAAAGCATTTGCAATTGAATTATATGAGGGCCGGACTGCAGGGAAAAGTAAAACAAATTTTGTATGTCCAGAATTAAAGCTTCATTTTGTTAATTTGCTGTTTAACGGCGAATTTCCAAGAAGAATTAGTTACACGAAATATTCTTGGCATAGCAAAAGTTGAGTCGAGGTCTATACTTTGGTATATTATGGATTAGTCATATGTATAATATAATATGTAATAATACCTAAAAGCATACACGATTTATCAGACATAATGCAGAGTTATGTACTCCCTCCTCAGTAGGTCGTAACACACAGATTTACCTATGCGTTCACGTCGCAGTCGACGCTGGCGTCGACGTCTGCGTCGCCGGCGTCGTGTGCGTTTTGCCCAGGGACAAACAGTCGACGTTCTAAGCTCGCGGCGTGCAGTTCGCACCCTCAAAATTAGTGCGGAAATAATCGACTTTAATAAATACATAAATACAATATTACAATAACATAAATTAATATTGAATTTGTGAAACAGATACATGTACATACACACACACACACACACACACACACACAATCTAAAGTTCAGCTGAAAGCGAAAATAAATCGCATTTGATTGATTGATGGAAAGAGCCTTCAGTGATAAGAGGCAGCCCCAACAAACACATAACTATAAAATGTAAGAAGTGCATGGCCAGACCCTGATACGAATATCAGCCATATACCTAGATACCAAGATATCTAGCCACACAGGCACATGTGTGTGCTGTGAAGTTCAAGTGCGTGCCTCGAAAACAGTTTTCGAATAGTTTTGGATAGACTTCACCCACGACCCCAGCGCGCAGCACCTTCCAAGAACCGGGCAGCCTGTCCAGGCTGACGCTTGGCGGATTGAGTTGTGTTAAACAAAGGCAGCGGCGGCGACTTCGGATTATGACTACGTGGTGTTAATTCATGCATTGTGATCCACATAAAAATAGTCTGTGGTCAGCTACTGGGCGGCCGTAGGGCGGACGTAGGGCGTGGGGGGCGAGGCAGCTGCTGTGCAGATAACAGCGCGGCGTGAAAACATCGCTCGACATCATAAATTTATTTGCATACGATAATTTCTTTATTGCACCCACCCGACAGACGTGACGACTTCAGTTGTATTTGCTGCGGAACAAATATTTAAAAAATAGAGCGTTGGGCTGCGGCTGCTCGAGTTAGTCACAAGCCATGCGCCGCAGGGGGAGGGCGGTAGGGTGAGCGGGGCGAACAGCACGTTGTCTTGCCGATGTCGATGTCGACACCCGGCATCAGCTTTAGCCGTCGACATTTTGTCTTCCTTACAACTGTTCAAATATTGTGGTACATATAGCATATACATTTATTTTTTTATTTAATAATATTTGAACTTTATTTATTTTTTGCGCTTTTGCGAACTTCTTGGCAATCATGGCGTGCCATAATTAATTTTGTTTGCACAGTACTTAAAGCAATAATAACAACAACAACAGCAGGCACACATGAATCAAACGGTGATAAAACTGTGTGGTCTTATAAAACTCGTTGGGCTTCGGCTTGGGATACCCATTTCTAAAGAATTGTCGTCGATTTATTGGGGAGCAATCGGTGAGCGTCTACTGATATACAGCTCGAGTGTCCAGCTCTTTAAAAACGAGACATCACAGTCCAAATATGTGTGGAGTGCTATTGCACTTTATTTACACGGTTAAAGCTAAAGTTTTTTAGAAAACATATGTATATAACTCCCTATCTACTTGGTTTGTATTTTAGTATACAACGAATCTAGAGCTCTGAGAATTTTCTATACAAATTTTAGAATAAAGAAAGTAAGACATTTTAGATAAGTTTCTTTCGAACCGAAGTTTAGTTTCTTAGTGTTTGTTTAGTTCTCATATAGACCTGGAATTCTATTGGTAAGATGCTGCTATTTATTACTTCACCTTAAGTGCTTATCGGGTGCATATATGTACATATATGTTTTATATGGCACCAGCCAATAAATCGATTTGCAGTTATGGCATGGTCAATTGTTATTATATTTTGACTACTTACATAAGTCATATCGGGCCGATTCGGTAGCTCAGGAGTTATGACTGGTTGACGTGATAATTAGGCTGTCTTAACGTTTTGGGCCCTGCTTTTTGTTGGGTGTCTTCAGATGGGTCTGTTTTTATCATTGGTCCGTTGGAGGGGCCCTATACAATTTATAGGCTGTCACGCGCTTGTGTATCTGACGTCTAGCGCTTTGATATGGCCCCGATTGTGGGCCACACGATTTATGGGCAGTTGATGATGAATAGTAACCAAGTTCTCGGCAATAAAACGATTGTATGTGTTAAAATCGATTGACCTCTGTGTCCAAAAATTGTGGGCGCAGCGCCTGAGGCGCCCGCTTTGAATTACTTAATTTACAGTCGCGTGGAAAAATCAGCGATTAGACTCATAACTGGACATTAAACGATTTATGTGCTCAAGTGCGGCAATTGAAAGATAAAGCCACAGCGATAAAGTAAAAGTGGGTAAAGCACTTGTCATTAGTTGTACTTTATATGGCCAATATATATCGGTCCCGATGTGGCTTACCAATGTGGCGAAATATGGATAGCTATAGCTGACTAATGTTTTATCGGTTCAACTTTGTGATTCCCTCAATTACCGCGAAGGAGCCGAAAACTTGCACAAGTTTGGCTTATCTGTAACGTAAATAAACGCTATTCAGGGAGCTACAACCAATTTGGCTAAAAAATATTGGTAGAAGATAAGCGCGGCAGTCTTTAGAATTGTCAAGCATAGCTACTTAACATTAGATAAGATGCAATAATGATGATGAGTATTTGATGAGTAGTAGCAATGTTCTTATTAATAAAATATTGATAAGCAGCTCTGGACACGCTCTTCTGGTATTATAGATCTATTATAATCATTGCTGAGTTGTCATTCGCTCTTGGTAAACATCTGTTAACTAATTGTTTTTCGTTTCGTTTCCAGTTGGCCAAGAAGCGACCTGGCAACAAGAATCGCCAGCGAAGCTCACCCAGCCACTTGGAGCAACAGCTGACGAAAAAGGAGCGCACCACCAAGTTGCCGCTTGTTGGGGCTTTGGTGCACAAGGCGCTGCAAGCACGGGACACTAAACCGGACGAACTAGCTGACACAGTGCCACGGCAACCAGCGCAGCCGGAACAGTCAGTGCAGCCAGAGCAGCCAGAAGAGCCAGAGCAGCCCAACAAAAACAACATAAACAACACCACCAACAACAACAACCACAGAAACGACGACAACAACAACAACCAAAACAACAACAACGAGCCCACAAACTTTGACAGCAGCTCGGACCCCAAAGCAGATACAAGCTGTAGCATGGTCTTGCCTTTCAATCTTGGCCCCGACGGCCACAATGTCGATGCCATACAGAGCGCACCGGCGGCAAGTGCACCGCCCGCCCACCTGGTGCTGCCGCCGGCGTATGCACGCGGCCAGACGAACATTTACACAGGTGTGCCGATCATTGTGAATCCTTACATCGATTTCATTGTGGTCAATGGCGACGATCGCTATATGATACGCTGCGAGCGAAAGTCGGTGCTGGAGCGCAGCGTCGAGCTGGCCAAGTTGATACACGCCGGCCCGAACAGCGGGCGCAAGAGCGATAATCATTTTCAAATATCCAATGTGGACAAAAACGATTTTGAGCTGATTGTGCGCTATATGGAAAAGCATTTTATACCCTATCGGGATCATAAGCATCTGCTGAAGATACTCGAACTGGCGGATCGTTTCAATGTGCCCGATTTGGTAAGTTTAAAGGAAAAGTTAAAAAGAATGACAATATACTATAAAGGGGAAGCAGAATGAAATGAGACTTGGTCTATATTTACTATTTATTATTGCTCTTTGCCAAAAGTTTTTCATGGAAGAACCTTATAAGAAAAAAGTTTTTCATACAAGAACCTACTTTTTGTCTGCTTGTTGCTCTGCAGCTTATGATAATGTTCTCCGATCCAGCTGATTCCGACATATGTACTGCCTACAACATAAAGACGAGCCTAGCTAGCTTTATGTCTGAGGGACTAGTTCGCATAGAAACATTTAGACGGACAGACAGACATGGCTATAACAACTCGGGTGTCAATTCTGATTAAGAACATTTAAACTAATGACATCATCTACAAGGGTATAAAAACCGAGAAGAAAGTAAAGAATTTTAATATAAATTAGATACTGATGAGGATACATAATAGTAATTATAAGTTTCATTAAATTATGTTAAATAGAAAGGCTTAAGATATAGTACTAGGAAAGTTCTGCGGTTGAAGTTTTTCAGCCTGATCTGAAAACTATATGAAAGTCCCAAATGCTAATCTTTGTCGCTTCTACTATTGCCGCACAGATAATTTATTGTATTCGGGAACTTGATCTCAGCATTTCGAGTGCGACCGCGTTGGACATATTCAAGGCGCTCTGGTTCTACCAAGGCATTGCGCTGACCAACCAACGCCAGACGGTGATCACCACACAAGAGACTGCACAACAGCTGGCCCGCAGGCAGTCCAAGGCGAAAGCGGCGGCCAAGCAGCTGGCCGCGCAGGCGGCCCAGGCGAACGAGAATGGCGCCGACGGGGATGGGGCACAGGCTAATCTTATACCCAATCCAAATCCGTTTACCACCGAGGACTACGGCGTGGCGTTGCTGCACAACACACTCCAGCTGATCGATATGCATGCCGAGCTGCTGCTCTCGATGAAGGCCATTGCGGATCTGCGTTTCGAGGAGCTGGAGACGCTGGCCAGGCGCGACACCCTGCAGCTGCGCTCCGAGGTGACGCTGTTCGAGTGCCTGGTCAACTGGAGTCTGGCGGAGTGTGCGCGCAGGAATCTCGATGCCACGCTGGACAATCGCCGCATGGTGCTCGGTCCGCTCTGCCTAACTCCCCGCTATCTGCGGATGAGCGCCTCAGAATTTCGTCGCTGCTGCGAGCGCATTGAGCTGCTGCCGCAGCTGGAGACGTCCCTGATCCTTGAAGCGCTTGAAGGTGAGCAAATCAAAGTAATAATATAATAGATGTATAAATATTTCAACGGATCTTCTGATGCAGGCAAAAAGCTGAAGAACCTCACGGCCCAGCAATCGGAGCTGATGGAGAAGTTTCGCACACCACGCGCCGAATACGCCCTCATGCCGGTGCATCTGAGCGATCGCAGCAGCCCGAAGAACTATCCAAAGAAGATGCGTCTGGCCAGCGAGGGTCGACCCACCGAGGAGGGCTGCTGGGAGAAGGTGGGCATCAACTGCCTGCGCGTGTTTGTATGCATTTTCGATTGATCCGACAGGGCTGAACCCAAATAGACTTTTTTTCATTAACGAATATTAGCGCTTATGAATATGTGTGTATGTATATATGTATATACACTTATACATATATATGTATACATGTCTATAGTATAGAGTGTTGATTATGATTGTAGTCTTATGGGCAATACGTTTACACAGTTACCAAAATGCTGGCCAAGGCTGGCAGTGATTTTATAGCATCTGTTTCTAACATACTATATACCATATAGAATATATAATATATACAGTATATATTATATCGTGTTATTAATATATATATATACATATATATATATATATATTATAGTGAATGTAGGTATAATTGTCGTCGCCAACCGATTGATAGGGTTTTTGTATTTGCTAGTCAAGAATATATGAGAAAAACAAAACAAAATCTAACTAAACAGAAAAACAAAATGAACAACTTTTATACAAACTTTATGCAACGTTTTGTAGCTGGACTCAAAAGAAAACAAAAAAACACAAACACAAATTATAAAATACAAACAAATTACTTACCTATAGGTATAAAAATACAACATACTGATAAGCATTTATCACTGATCTATAAACAGAAAAAGAAAAAGAAACAACACAAATTATATACCTATATTTATAGTTAATCAATCATCAATTGATAAATCGTAAAAATAGTGCAAATTACGAGTATTGAGCCGTTCATCGGGCCCGGCCATAGCTAAAATTCTTTATTATGAGTGTGTATGTGTGCGTGTGTGGGTGCGCGAGTGTGATTTTAATTGTTGTGCACGTATGTGAAATGGAATTTATTAGGAACTTTGTTGCTGTTGTTCGGTTCTGGGCTTTAACTCCTGTTACGAAGTGCTATAGAAAAAAAATCGCATAGATAACAATAACAATCAGATTAACATTAATCTTAGTCGAATACTTATGTCAATATAAGCACATGTAGCCAATGCGCAAATTGTTAACAGAATTATGCATTTTATTGGTTCAAATATAGGAACACTCGAATGCATATGGTTCGCTATATCTTAAGATCCGTTGATTCCAAATAATTATTTAAGCCTCTGTTGCGTATGATTTTCAATTTTATTGGCCTAACATCCACAGAGTACATTAAACCAAAATTAGTTAAATAAAGTATGTACACAATTTTGTAAAAAAAATCTATTTGATGTTTTCTTCTGACTTATTGATAACCATTTGAGTAATGAAATAGGTATACTTACCACGGCTGCAAACATAACATGAAGAAATGGTTCGGCTTACGACTAAAACCAGCTTGCTGCTCAGATTTTGGTTCAATTCTCTGCTTGGCGTGTAGGGTAAGAATTTGAGTATAACACAAAATTGGTATCTGCTGATTATGATTAGATTAGTGAAATGGTTTGGAGCCTGGGTCTCCCACAAAAGTACTTTTTTTGTGAGCCAAACCAAAAATATCCCAAAAAAAACTGGTTCGGTTCATGTTAAAAATATGGTGAGTTCCATTTCAAACCGGTTCGGCTCAAAATCGGTTTGCGGCCTCGCTTACTCAATGCTAAATAGAGCGTTACTCCACTGTTAAACTTAACAGAAAGCTCTGCTGCCGCACGCTGTTAACTAAAGTTACCCAAGCTGCAAACCATTCGAAGGTACAAAAAAGCTTTCGGGAAAGCTATTAGCGGTGTTCAACGCTTTGCTATTTTTGTTCCTTTTATATCCGAGTAATGATTTCCATGCGGATTATTTTAAAAGGTCTTGGGTCTGTATATAGATTGAATATATATATTTAAATTATATTTATGAAAAACATCCGTTTGGACTTTTTGTTGAGAAATTAAACTTTATTACTCGATGTCTTCATTGAATCTGTGATTGAGCTTTATTTATTTATGAAAAATAATAATTTGAGGTATTTTTTGTATGTTCCATCCTTCACAAAAACCTTTAATTGTTTATAAGTTATTTAAATATATTTTGTGTTATTTTAAGCCTTATAATTGTAGACCTCAAACTTAGTTATAAATAATGTTACCGGACTGTGTCCAAATTGAAAGAATGGGTCTTGGAAACTTTCGGGTGGTCTGATATGAACATGAAATCGATAAATGTTAGAAGATATATTTCGTTACTTTTAGTTTCCCTCGCTTGGCCCTAATACAAAACGACTTGGCCAATTCTCAAGCTCCTGATGCAGCACAAGCTAAGCAGCATCAACATGACTTCTCACTTGTTCCGTCCATTGCCCAGAGCAGATGTTTGCGAGCACTTTTGTATCCGCTGTACCTTCTAAGTTGGGAAAATCTAAACATCCCGCACCAACACTCACACACACACTTAGTTACACACTAAGCTGACCACTGCTGGCCATGTGTAGTCTAGATGCCGGGCTGTGTTGCCAGTTAATGTCGAGTCGCACACACACACACACACACACACACACACACACTGACACTGACACCCACACATGCACACACTTACACAGATCGTTCCACTCTCAGCATTAATGTGGCATACATTTGGGGGCACACCGCAAATGCACTTGTCCAAGCACAAGTCTGTCCAAGCTTTTTTTACTCACACGCATACAAATGGAAAACAAAAATAACATAGACACACACACCACACAAGCACACACACTTGAAAACTGCCATTTTCCACTGGTTGTCGTGCAAGCGCTGCAAAATTTATGATTTTATTTCACGCTTGCTTTTCATTAACGTTCCCCTTTGTAGTTGCCGTTGTTGTTGTTGCCTTAGTTGTAGTTGTTGATGTTGTTGTTGTTGTTGTTGCAGTTGCCTGCCAAAAATTATAACTTCTTTTTGTTGTTGGGCTTTTCCCTGTGCTGCGCTGCCGCTTGTTAACCTTTTTCAAGTTGCTTTTACCAAACATTTTTTCTCCATGCTTCTTCTTTTCTACTAATTTTTGCGCACAGACGCTGACAGCGGCCAGAACTGGCTTGGGCTTGGGTTATGGAGGCGTGGCTGCTGCGCCCTAGAGTCAAATTTCCGCAAAAGTTATGCAGCAGTCGCCACGGAACACGGGATACGGAACATGTAGCAACAGCACATTTTCTACCCATTTCTTTTCTTTTTTTTTCTTCTTGCAACATTTTTATTTAATTTGTGTGTGTGAGTGTGTGTGTGTGCCATTGGCTAAGCGAAAAGCAAATTGCACAGGGATGAAGGGGACACTGGCGATAGGGTTGGCGGCAGAGGGGCGGGCTCGGCAGGTCAGGCTGATGCTGCACTGCCTGCAGGCAGGCGGATGGCTAGCTGACCGCATATATAATTATTTCATATGAAACATGTATGAAAAGCCGCCAGTGCCACATACCTCGACCCAGGCGCCGCGCCACCCTTTAACTCGTTTACCAAGGCTTCAACTCAAGGCAGCATTCGCATATTTTGTACAAAAATCAGCAAAAGTGAATTAGTGCACGGCGTGAGGAGGCTGCCGCATACAGCAGGGGCTGGCGGAGGGGACAAACCTGCAATGCAGTTGGTCGCCTAATGAAAATTGTTGTGAAATAAATCATTTTAAATAATTTTCAGTTCTACATGTGGCTTCACACAGCCACACACACACACACACACACACACACAGACACTCACACTAGTGTGTTGGCTTTTTAAAGTTTAAATTGAAATGAAAGCCAAGTAGCTGCAATGGACTTTGCACTTTGCCTGTTACTTCAGCCGTGTCTAACTTTTTTGCAGCTTGCTAAATTGCGCTAACTGACCAAAGCGGAAGTTTCAATTACACACACACACACACACTCTCACACACCCGCACGCGCGCACTCAGTTTTAGTGAGTGTAAGGGTCATAGAAAGAGAGTTCTGCTTTCTTTTCTTTTTTTGTTTGGGGTCGGGGTAGATCTCCATCAGCATTGACCTACACTGCGTATGCGTGCTGTGATATGACGCATACGCCCCATGTGCCGCCTGTGGCGGGCGCAAGGCCACAAATCTGCGTTAGACCAACAACAAAAAGCTGTGACCAAATTATAGCATAAAGTTTGGCACATTATTTGCAGCACCCAAAATGAATTTCATACCCTATAATTTATGCGCTCACTTTGCATTCATGGGCCACACGAACTGCGGCCATCAAAACTGAAACTTAATTCGATAAAAACGCGCTGTCAGCCGCTGCACTTGTTAATAAATGCACGCGCTACAGGGTATCAAATAGGCAGGAGCAGGTCTTGTTAGTATACCTAAAACGGATATTACTTTATCAAGCGGCATAAAAAATGAGGCAGTCGGCCGAATCGGAGTCGAGGTTAGACTCCTAGTCGAGGGCGGAAGCAATCAGCGAAATTTATTGCAGAGTCTCCTTTTTGGCGTAACTGATGAAGTGAGAAACTGAAAGACAGTCGAGGCTAAGTCACAGCAGCAGCAGCAGCGGCAGGCAATACAAATGTGTTGGTGGGGGGGAGGGGAGGCTGGGTTGGACGGAAACGACAGCTGCTCGTAACTGTGCCCGTGCCCGCCCCTTCAGGAGGGACCCTCGTTGCGGCAGCTACTTCTCCTGTTACATTTCTTGTGGCGTGCTGCTTTTTATTGCTTTATTTTTGTGCTTTTAGCTGCGCGCCGCTTAAATCTAAAAAGCAGTGGGAAATGTGCTTATATACCGCTTACAAGCACACACACACACACACACACACACACACACACACACGCGCACAATTTGAATGCAAATGCAACAACCGGAAATGAAACCGACAATGCCACTTATTTATCTTTGTACTTGCGGCTCTGATTTTGTTGCGGCTTCAAGCAATATCAGTTTGTTGTTCCTGCCTCTTGTTCTTGTTGTTGTTGTTGTTGTTTTTGCTGTAACTATTGTTGATTTGGTTGTTTCATTTGTTGGCTCGCGGCTTTTTAATTAAACGATTTAGTTTGTTGATTTAGGCAGCCGCATAAATTTTAATTGTAAATAATTAGCGCAAACCCCCCACCCCCCATCCACCCCGCTTCCCTAGGGAAGTGCTCAAAAAAGACGCACATTTCAATTTACATATTTATGAAAAAGAGCAATTAAAATTTTATTGGAGTTTGCATTAAATAATTGCACAGAAAAAAATTCTTTTGATTTTTGTTTTTATTTTGTGAGTTTTTGTTTTTTTGCTGCAAATTGCAAGGTCCCAGCTGGCTGGGCAAGTATGAAATGGGAGACAAATTTAATTATGATATGAAAGTGTATTTGTTTGCTCATTTATTTATTTATTTGCTTTGTTGTTGATAGTTAGTTTGCTTGTTTATTTGTTCTTTGTTAACGCCAACAAGTTAAAGAGTGCCTCTGATTTTATGCATAGATATTGAATGCCGCAATTTTGCAGCTAACAATGATATATTTCATTACTGTACTTATTAATAAAAAAAAAAAGTAATAATTCAATACATTTTGAACAGATTTTGTTTCCCAAGCTCACAAAGCAGAAACTTTATGGAGATCCTCGGCCAACAGGCCATTTGAACATCAGACTCTGTTCATCATTAATATAAAATATATACTAAATATAATACCTTGCTTCTGTGTTTACCCAACACCAAAACTAACCTGGTCAAGCGACCTAACCTAAGCTTACCTACTAGCTCATGGAATGTGACTGTGATAAGGGCAAATCAATGCGACTGCTCTATACTCTACCTTTGTTGAGATAGATACCCAATATATTCTCCAGTTGAATCTAAGACACTTTTCAGCACTTCCCTTTGCAAATAATCTACAAATAGACAGCTATATCTAATGAAAATTTGTGCAGCCTTGCTTAATTTGAACCTTTATTAACCTTTATATATCAACTTTAATAATAATACCATACTTTTGGAAAATGTGCTTAACAAAAACTTAAAGCTCTACATAATGAACTCAAATTAAGTTACACTTAAAAAAATAAACATATTTTTTAATATACTTTGACAATAAGGAGAGATTATAGGAAATAATAATCATAAAAGTAACCAAGAGTTACATTAGTTTTTAAGCTCTCTCTCTCACTATCTCTCTCTCTCTCTCTCTCTCTCTCTCACTCTCTCTCACTCTCGCGCTGTCGCTCCTTATTGCTCGCTTTCTATATCACTTATGTGTTACAAAATGCATATTAAAGTTGTTAAAACCCATTAACGAGCATTAAAATCGCTGGCCATAAAGAAGGCAAATGAAAGAAGCTGAAAAAGGGAGAAGCGATGGCCATAATGTTTAAATGAAATAATGAAGAGCAAAAAAAAAATATATATATTCATTGATTTTCTTAATTAAAAAATTTTGCCATCAACTTTTATGTTTATTGGCTTGAGTTTGGCCATTTGTTGTTGCCAAGACGCCGAACCAGGCCGCGCCCTCTGATGCCCATTATTTCTGTTTTGTTTTCTTATTTCTTATTGTTTTTGTTGTAGTTAAGAGCCGTTTGCTGTAGGTTAAGCTGAAATGTTCGTCGCACGGCATTGTCCTGGCTAGCTGGCTGGCACTTTGGGCTCTTCCTGCTTTCTGCCAGCGCTTCCTGTGCGCATTATAAACTAATTACAGATTATGATGGAATCGTACGCCATGCCATGCCATGCCAGGCCAGGCCACGCCACGACCTCGACAATATGCAAGGCGTGGCGCACTTGCCTCGCACTTACAGTTTGTTTGCGAAATTAAAGTCGATTAATGAGATTTCATTACACTGCAAACTAACGGCAATCGCACGTAATTGACAGCCTAATGAGATTTGTTAAAAGGATTGTCACGGCATCGCTAGTAATGACCAAAAAGAGAAAAAAACACCAAATTGGGGGAAAAAGCTGCGAAAAAGTGTGCCCGTTAGGCTGCGTTGAGGGAAACGATTTGTACGCAATCGAGCTGCAGTTGTTGCCTTTCTTGTTGCCGTTGTCCGTATCAATTATGCAGCCAAAAATGCAAGGCAGAACGTAAACAAACATCAACAGCAGCGGCAGCAGCAACAACACCAACAACAACAACAACAACGACAACAACAATTCGGAACTTATGTTGTCCTAAACGTAGTAGGTCAGTAATTGGCGCTGCCGAAGCACTTTGCAGACAAGAGAGAGCGCCAACGAGAGCGTGCGAGTGCGTGTGCTCATTTTTAGTACAAAGAGCGCAGCAGCCAGCATCCAGTATTCGTGAACGATTGGGAGAGAGAGAGAGCGTTGTAATGGGGCGACAAAGCAACAAAGTTGCTTTGTGGTCGTACATTGATGCTGGGTCTCGTGTTACTGGGCAGCTTAGGCGTTTTTAGTGCTGATTACAACGCGTTGCCGTTTGGTTCATGTGCGCGGATAAAAGAAGTGACTGCAGAGCAGACTTCAGCCGAAGCAGCTCCTGTTCCTGTGCGTGTGCCAGTGTGCTTGTGTGCTAGTGTGTGTGCGCGAGTGTGCGGCCCGTGGGTGAGTGTGGGTGAGTGTGCGTGAGGGCAACGAATGACTCGCTCGAGGGTTGAGGGCAGCGCGTGCTTCCAGTTAAAGTCAAGCGTGCTCAAGTTTTAAAGTGCGCCACAAGAAACTTACTCAAAGGACTCCTAGAGCGACATAGCTAGATTTAATTGAATTAACCGAAATTAACTAAAACATATTAATCTAAGCAGTTAGTTAAACGTTAAAAAATACATAAAGTTACACATTAATATACTTAAAAATTAAATTAAAATTAAATAAAAGCTCAACGTATCAGCTAATTATTAATTAAGTTAATTAGCGCAAAAAAGTCTCGCTTAAGCAATAAACAATCAACTCTTTCTACACAACGCGCTCGTAAGTAGGCAACGAATTCTTGCACGCTGCCACGCGCTCAGCAAAGAACAACAACAACAAGTTCGGGTTGTTGCAACAAATTAAGGTAACAAATACCCGAAAGTTAAAGGGAAAGAATAAAAAAAACACGCACATTCAATAAAAATACGAAAGAAGCAACAACAGGAACAAGTTACAAGTGGAAAATTCTCACCGAATTTGTAGCAAAAGCAAATAGCAATACAAAATGCATTCGAGGCTAAAATTCTTGGCATATTTACATTTAATGTGCGCTGGCAGCATTTGCTGGCTGGAATTTAGCGCAGCTCAGCAGCAGCAGCAGCAGCAGCAACAACAACAACAACAACAGTCTGCATCGTTAACCGAGAAAATACCATTAGGTGAGTATCAAAAGCAACGCCCCAGGCATAGCCAGCAGTAGCAGAAAGCAGGCAAAAGGACTCGCTGCAGTTGTCGCTAGAATTTTGCTACAATGTGTAATGGCAATGGTTATGGGTGTGATTGTATTTCTGTGACTTCAGCCAGGCATGCTGCATGTTGCATGCTGCATACTGCACATGCGGCATTCATGCATGCTGGCATATATGGATTGTGTTCCTACAATCCATTTCGGGTTCCAATTAGATTTTTCTGTTTTTCAATATACGATCATCAGAATGTGATTGGGATATTATTTGGATTGGCTGATTATAACAAAGGGTTCAAATGTTGAAAAGCTATTTTTAAGTTTTATATCTTTGAGAGCTGCGATCTGTAGCTTATTTTAAAATATATATCTGTATATCCCTGTCAGATCAAAATATATGGAAAACTTGAAACTGGGCTTCCAATTCTTTGAACCCACATGTTGGTTCAAACCTTGGGCAGTTTTGCATTGGCATCTACTAAATATGGGGCTTAAGTTATTTATATTTTCAACCAAATCAATTATGGGTTCGTCTGTTTTTTTGAGCAAGGTTCAAAGTTCAGTTCATAGTTAAAAAAAATTGGCATTCCGGGCTGGAATTGGTTCGGTTCAAAGCCGATTTACAGGCTTGCCTACTACGCATTTTGATTGACCAATATGTTCTTTATTTCATTTGACTTACATTTTTGGGCAGCTTTTAACTATTCATCAATTTTATAGATGAATTCCAATCAATTTTGCAATTTCCATATTTTACATATGCCATATAAAAATAATTGGAATTGCGGCGATATAACTGGCAGGAACACAAGCAGCAATACAATTTAATGTTATTTTCTGCATTTTTTCAAATACTTATTTTTTTTGTGCTCTGCTGTTTTATTTTTTATTACGCTGTGGCACCTCAGTCACAGCGCCTGCAGTCATTTTGGCTGTGCATGTGCGCAGTGGTGTGAGTGTGTGTGTGTGTGTGTGTGTGTGTGAGCGTGTGTGAGTTTGTTTCGCTGTGCTGCTCGCTGTGCTAATGTGACAGTCATGCTGACTGGCTTTGGCTTTGGCACACGAAGCTGTTCACCTGCTCCTGTTACAGGACTCTAGCAGCAGCAGCAGCAGCAGCTCCGGTTGCGATTTCTGTGGCAGAAGGTCCTTTGTGGGGCCGGGTGGCTGGCGCCTGCCATCTCCTGCCATGTGCCTTCTGCCAGCCAGGCAAAAGCGCAGCGTGCAAAATTGCAGCATCAACACTTCGTTTGGCATTAGAGTGCCTGCCTGCTATTCTGTGTGTGTGCGAGTGTGTGTGAGTGTGTGTGTGTGTGTTATACTATCATTTGTGTAAATATTTATTCAGTGCGCTTTCGTTTAATATTTAGAGGACTGTGTCAAAAGCCGCCTAAATATTTAACGAAGCAAAAATATTCTATATGCTCTAACTATGTCACATCTCTCCCTCTCACTCTCCCTCTCACTCTCTCTCTCTCTCTTCTTTCTCTGCCCACAGGCGCCATCTTCGAGCAGGGCACGGACGATGTGCAATCAGCCTTTAAATATGCAATGCTCAATCACAATCTGAATGTCAGTGCGCGTCGCTTTGAGCTGCAGGCGTACGTTGATGTCATCAATACGGCGGATGCATTCAAATTATCGCGCTTGAGTAGGTGTTGCCACGCCCCTGCAGACAGCAGACTCCCTACCCCCTGACCCGCCCACATCCTGCCACAGAGCCAAACACGCGCACACAAAAGAAAGCAAAACAAATACAATAAAGTGAAACCACTCAACTGTTGCCCATGTGCCCCGCCAAATCCCCGCCCACAGCACTTGTCTGCATTAATTATGCGCATTTTTATTGAAAATTGCAAACAGCTCCCCAACAACCCGCAGCCTCAGCAGCCGCTTAATTGCGCACATTCATTTACATCACGACCTAGACACTGCTCCCGCACTCACACACACTGACACACACACACACACACACACTCGCACACTCGCAGAGACAGAACATACTCTATGTGACCTACCCCAATCCCAGCCCGACTTCATTGTTACCCCGACGCGTTTTCCCCTCTCTCGTTTTCGTATTTTCTCACGTTGCCGAAATACAAAGAAAAAAAGAAACTAAAATTTATTGCTTTAACCTGCAGTTTGCAATCAATTCTCGCGCGGAGTCTACTCAATGCTGGGCGCCGTATCGCCGGACTCCTTTGACACATTGCACTCCTATTCGAATACGTTCCAAATGCCATTCGTGACGCCCTGGTTTCCGGAAAAGGTAAGTTACAAACAGACCCAGCCTCACCCCCAATAAAAAAAGAATGTCATACGTAATTGATTTTGTGTGCAGTTATTTACATTTGATGTGGTTTGTTGCCAGTCAGTCAGAGAGACAGAGAAGGATATGATATGAGCCTGAACAGAGGAGAGTCAATAAACTAAGTACCACACACACACACACACATGTTTAAATATATATGTATATGTGTGTGTGTGTGTTGATGAGTAATGAAGTTGCCGGAGGGCTCGGAAAAAAGGGCAGAGTTCGTAATGAAACAAAGAGAATATGTGGAATGCGTGTGTGTGGAATTCTGTGGTGCGTAGGATAAATTATAATTAAAGCTCTCCATCAGTTTTGCGAGCCTCTAGAGAAATAAAAAATAAATAAATAATTTACCAGTATTGCCAAAGAATGTTCCGAAAGTCTATTAACAAATATTTCAACTAATCTCGTGTCACGGAATGTTTAAGAAAAGTTTGTTTGTCTCACAAAGTTATTATTTAATTTATCTAGGGACTGCTTCCGAAGTTGCATATAGCAAAGAGGAATATAGAGGAAAACACACACAACAATAATTCTGACAGCCTGATGGCCGAAAAAATTAACCCATCAAGGCTTAAATGGGAAATAGCTCAAGGAAATTATAATTAAAACTCTTCAAAAGCTTTGCAAATCTCTAGAGAAATTTTTCAAATATTTCAAAACAGATTTTCCAAAGCAATATATATAATTCCTTAACTGTCCGTGTGTGTGTGTGTTAGCATAAAAGTCAATTAAGAAATATTTCCGCAACTGTCAACAGAATATTAAATTAAGTTCATTGTGTAGTTCAGCTTGGGAACTAGCTCAGCTGAGCGATGCGTGAGCTGACCTAGCTCAAACTGTTAAATGTTAAATAGAAAATTGAAACAAATTTAGCCGCAAGCAAATTGACATTTGCATATTTCAAATAAATAAAAAAAAGGGGAAAAACGTTGAAAAAAAAAAACAACTAAAACCGACTGATAGCAATCAAAGTGGCAACCCCCAAAACAATTATTCTGGCAGCTCTCTACAATGCCAGCTAAATGCCAAATGCAAATAAAACGAGTTCCATTTCAGCCGACAACAGATTAAACAACTTTTCCGTCAACACATTTTCTGTGGGCAGTCTGTAGTGTGTATGTCCGTGTGTGTGTGTGCGTGTTTCTGGCAACAGACTGTGAAATTTCAAACCATTTAATTTGGGTCAATAGGCTGCTGGTTTATGGTAGTATAGCAATTATGGCTGACACACCCAAAAACATGAAACACTTCAATCGACCAATTGAAAAGGCTCCGATTGAGCCATAAAACTTGAAGTGCATTTTCTGCGTACAGCTTGAACATTTTTCTTAGCTGCTGGCCATAACTTTTCATTCAGCTCACTAAACAGCTTAAGCTGCAGTTTATGGTGTGCATTGAATGGCTGGCGGTCGAGAGGGCTGGCCGGGTAGAGCTCTTGCCACATTTCTAATTTAAACATCAAGCTGCAGTTCAAGTGGCGACACACACACACACACACACACTCACACTCACGCACACGGAGCTAGAGTTTATAAAAATGAAGCCATCGCACAAAGTGGCTATAAGCACAAACACACACACACACACACACATACAGAAACGCACAGAGAGCTGTTGTTGTGACTGCCAGACGCTGCACTAAATCAAAAGCAAAGCACAAATCATAATAATTGTAATTTGAAGAAAATTTACTACCAACAACACAGGCGACTTGTTGTTGCTGCCACTGTTGTCGTTGTTGCTGGGGCACTGTTGTTGTCACTGTGCCTGGCACTTCACAAAACAAAAAGCCAAAGAGCCCAAAGTGCCGCAGCCGGAAGACAATGCCAAACGAGCGCCCCCGATGCGCGCTCCATACAGCTCTACAGTGAGCGCAAAAAAATTTATGATGCGCTCTTGGCCTCTTTTATTTCAATCACTATAAATCAAGATATGGCGTCGGCAAGCAGCAACAACAACAATAAAAGCAGCGGCGGCTCTCTCTGTGCCACACACACGCACACACACACACACACACACATCAGACTGCGCATTTGCGTGCGCCTTCAGGCAGCTGTATGTATGCGTGTGTATACAGCTAAACGGAAACGGGTCTCTGTGTACATATCTCTTGTTGTACCATATACATATCGTGTATATACTCGTACTAACTTACTTGGCTGCCAGGCAAAAGGCAGGACTTACATGTCCTTCGCCCTCACACTCACCCCCAACCACGCCCTCTTGCCTTTGCTCGCACACAACCCACTGCCAGTCGCTGGCAGCGTCAAAGCGGAAACGCGTTTCATTTTATTATTGCTTCATGTAGCGTACACATTACATTGTTAGGCTCTAGGGGCGGGTGGCAGCCCCCTTTAAGCCTGCCCCAACTGAGAGCTGTTGTTCCACTCATGGATCGCTTTGTTTTGCATACTTTTAGGTGCTTACCCCGTCATCAGGCCTGTTGGATTTTGCAATCAGCATGCGTCCGGATTATCATCAGGCAATTATTGATACCATACAATACTACGGTTGGCAAAGCATTATTTATCTATACGATTCGCATGATGGTGAGTATGAGATAATCAGAGGGCGGGCGAGGGCGGCCCGTCGGGCTAAATGTGCGCCACATTATCCCATTGTTTACTGCGTGTATTTTGATTTCATTTCATTTTCGCTTTCGTTAGCGCTAAGCAAATGGGGCGCCAATGGACGGGCGGTTGGCTCCTGTTCGTCGTTGTTGTTGCTTTGTTATTACTTTTTTTGTTGTTTCACTGAGTGTTTGACATTTTAGTTGTATTTGTGTCTGTGTGTGGCATAACGAAGCCAATGCCACGACGAGGGCTGCAACAAAACAATGCCAATTAATTGAGATTTATTTGTAAATTTAGCTAAGTTTTTGAAGCACAACTTTATCGAAAGTTGACAGCTCACAAACAAATTGATTTAGGCAACATCAATGACGATGGACACTTAAAACTTTACCTTAAAATAGAAACTCAAAAATACTTGTGTAATTAATACGCCTGTCTTTAATAGAGAAAAAGATTATTACGATGGCAAATCATTTAAAATTATCCCACTGCTAGACATAAGATCTTGTTCTTAGCCCTGTTTATGTAAACACATCTTCAGCTAAATTGATTGGTATGTGCACATTTAATATGCGGCCCTAAGGAAAAAAGGGCTTTTAATGCATTGAACTCAATGTTAAGCAACCAACGAATTTCGGATTAAGTTTTACGGACAGCAAAACAAATTGCATATACTAGAATTTGAAAGCGCTTACTTAAAATAATTCCCAGAAAAAGCAAATTGCATAAACTTGGCTCAGTTATTTCTATGCCACTCTAACTGGCTGTCTAACACTTTCTTTTTCTTTTGCTGTGCATTAACCCGCACGCAAGTAAATAGAAATCAAACATCAAACACATGTCTATAATATCTTCTGCTTGTGCCACTTAACAGGGCCTCCTCAGCTGCCCCTTCGGTCGGTGCCTGCCCTTTTTGCTACTGTTTTTCAGCTGCTGCTTCTACATATATATACATTTAGGTTTTTTTTTTTTTGCTAATATGTAATTAAATGAGCGGCACAAAGAGGCAGTGCTACAAGTAAAAGTAAGAGTACGCGCCGCCAGCCAGCCAGCCAGCCAGCAAGACAGACAGACAGACAGACAGACAGACAGGCAGACAGACTGAGGCTGAGGCTTGAGTGCTCTCGAGCGCTTAGAAGTGCTCCGGCTGCTTGAGCAGGGACAAGCAGACAGAGGCTGGTGGACGGACTGTGCACATATGGCTGAGACTTGCCACATAATGTTTTTTTTTTGTTTCTGTTGTCTTAGGCTGCTTTCGGTATTGTTGTTGTATTGAAATTTATTTCAAAGCAATTTCCTGCAGTCTACGTGCGACGCCGACAACGACGACAGCAATTACGGCCAAAGATGAAGACATCAAGCCAAGCACCAGAGACATCTCACACACACACACACATACGCACACTCGCACACACGAAATACACATGTGTATTCTTTAACATACAATGGTAAAAATTTCATATGATATTACGTATACGCCGCAGTGATTTCTGCGTGTGTTATTTGAACATTTTTATGCCGACGCCTTTTTTTTGCGCCCTTTGTAATGAGTTCACAGGCTGTCGTTATGGAGCCGCTGCCATTGTGTGTCTGTGTTAGTGTGCGAGTGTGTGTGTGTGTGTGTGTGTCATGTGTTAATGACTCTGTGTGAAATAAAATTTATGACTTTATGCAACTGCTGGCAGCGCTTGGCCCTTTTTGCTGCCACTGCTGCTGCTGCTGCTGCTGCTTGCTGCCTGCTTGAATATTTTTTTTGGCCGTTTTTTAATATTTGCGCCGTTTGCCAAAAAGTAGGCCGACATTGTTGCCGCTGGCATACGGCGCAGGAAAAGGAAATGCCGCAGCAGCTTGGGCGCTGCCACTCTTACTGCCTGCTGCTGCTGCCTGCTGCTGCTGCTGCTGCTATTGTTGTTATTGCTGGGTTTTGGCATTTTGGCCGACTTCAGCTCAATACACGTTGCCAGGCATCGTTTACATTGTTAACGAAAGGCACCACAGTGAGACTTTATATTTTAATGCCGCTGTCAGCAGTTTGTTGTTATTGCTTTGTTCTTCTCTCTAGACCCGGGCTCTGTCGCTGTTATCGCCAGCCTTTTTTTTTTTTTTTTGGCTTTTTTGCTGTTCGGTAAACGAACATCGCACACGGCGACAAATTGGTAGCATATTTTTTGGCGCATTCATGAATACAAAAGTTGCAGAAAAAGCAATACGCGACTACATAGGAAGCATTCAATAAAACATCATCGCGCACACAACCAACAACAGCAACAACAGCAACAACAGCAACAACAGCGGCAGCGGTAACCAAATGGTTGAACAAACAGCACGCACCCAATTTTATTATTATTTTCTTCTCTTTTTTTCGACTGGAGCTGAGTGGAGAGGGAAGTTGCGCTATTTATTGAAATGTTACCAACGTGCCACAAAAAAGTACTTCAATTGTCTGTGCACTTCCGTTTCCTCTTTGGTTTGAGTGAGTGTTGTTCCCGTTGTTGTTGTTGTTATTTTTGTTTTGTGGCCAATGCCAACAAATCATGCAGCCCGAAATCAAAGCCAATAACAACAACAACAACAAGAAAGACATCTGTGACAACAACGCCGTGCAACAAATGGCGTGTGAAAATGTTTTTTGCGGCCTGGCAATGAGAGATTGGGGTAGTGATTGAGTGTGACTGAGTGACTGAGTGTGTATATAAAGTATTCATAAGCAGACAGAGCTACACTCTTCCCACATTCCCTTAAAAAAAAAAAAAAGAAGAAAAATATGCCAAGCAATATGGGCCAATAGCAAATAGCCGTAAGAGATAAATAAACATTTTATAGTGTTTGGCTTTTTTTCCCCCTAGAAACATGGCCAAAATCATGAAATCATATTCAAACGCTGTAAAATGAGATTCATATGCAACAGTTAAATCAAACTTTTATGGTTATCTGCAGTGCTAGACTTTTCGAATGGGGAGAGGGACAAATGCTAGAAATAAGTATAAGCATGGTTCTATTTAGTTTTGATAAACTTACTGGAAAACTTGCACACAATTTGCTTTAAGAAATTTTCCTTATATCATAAGTCGAACAGAATCCTTAAAGCAGGCATTTCGAATATTTCCTTCTTTAATAACATTTTTGATGGGCCTCTTTGTTGTGGGGCGAAGTCTTCAGTTGAATTCATCTCTGAAATCGCGTTTATCTGGCGTTTTACTTTTGATTGCCATCCATCTCGTCCACACACACCAGCTGACACGCGCGCGCACCCGACGAACCTTACTACATATATATGGTTTATATGGCACTCAATATTACTCATACGCCACCGGGCGCTGCTGTTTGTTTGTTTGTTTGTATTGTATATCTTTTTTTTGGGCCCCACCCATTTGGCTGCCGTAGGCTTACTGCGCCTGCAGCAAATCTATCAAGAACTGAAGCCCGGAAATGAAACATTTCGTGTGCAAATGGTCAAACGCATCGCCAACGTAACGATGGCCATTGAATTTTTGCACACGATGGAGGATTTGGGGCGTTTCAGCAAAAAGCGCATCGTGCTCGACTGCCCGGCGGAAATGGCCAAAGAGATCATCATACAGCATGTGCGGGATGTAAAGCTCGGCAGGCGCACCTATCATTACCTGCTCAGCGGCCTGGTGAGTGCAAAATACCAGACAACAAATTCCGTGGCAACTTACCAGCTTTTTATTCCACCTACCGCCCACTGTGTGCGCCTTTAATAAGCAATTATTACCAGCATCCGTTGGCCTTTTGTTATCCTTTCTCATTCTCTTTCTTTTTTCGCTCTCGTTTTCGCTCTTTTTTTGTTTTTTGTGCGTAGGTCATGGACAACCACTGGCCCAGCGATGTCGTGGAGTTTGGAGCTATCAACATCACTGGCTTTCGCATTGTGGACACTAATCGGCGCGCCTTGCGTGATTTTCATGACAGCCGGAAGCGCTTGGAGCAGGCGAGTGGTCCCAGCGCAGCGGGCGGCGGCAGCTTGCCAGCCATTTCGGTAAATTTTCACACAGTCCAAAGTTGTTAAAGCCAGTAGATTAAACGCACCTTCCCTGTTCACTTGCCACGCCCACCTAACCACAACACCCGTTTGCACTGCAGGCACAGGCGGCGCTCATGTACGATGCGGTATTTGTGCTTGTCGAGGCCTTCAATCGCATTCTGCGCAAGAAACCGGATCAGTTTCGTGCCAATCATCTGCAGCGACGAAGTCATGCGGGCGGCTCCGGCAACACCAACTCATTGAACGAATCCAGCGCATTGCTGGACTGCAGCACCTCCAAGGGCTGGGTCACGCCCTGGGAGCAGGGGGAGAAAATCTCACGAGTCCTGCGCAAGGTAAGATTAAACATTTCCCATGCGGGCGCAACAATTTTTTGATGAGAATTTTTCCACGCAAAAGTTGAAGTATTCGGTGGAAGTTATTTTTAAATCTTAAATTTCGAGGCAAAATTGTTTGAGATTATTTCTTTGGGTTTAGGTGAACACACATGAGGGACTAGAAAATACTCTGTAATCAGGTCAAGAAAACTTAAGTAACATTCTTATGGGTTAGCAAATATTGATTAAGGAATCGGGTATTCCCCTTTTGGGGTTCGAATAAATAAAAATACCATGGAATTAAATTTGATCAACATACATGATCTAACGAATAATCATTTTGGAATTTATTAAGCGCTATTCGGCTTCATACCACCCATCACCTAAGCTGAATACATACAGGGTATACAAAATAAAGAACAGCGAACTCTGATAATTGCATAAGTATATTTATGAAACTTTTGCTTTGAGAGTAGGTGTCTGATAGACTGAAATTATAAAAGTTTCTGATTGCAAATATTTGTCTATAAAAATGAACGAAGAAGTTGGGCTTCAACAGGCGCGGAATACTTCCTATGCAATATTTTTGTTTCACTTGCTCCAAAGTCTTGTTTTCTATTATTTTTTGTGGGTATTTTTAAAGCGATTCCCAATTCCCATTGCTAATCTCATTGTTTACATTTGCTTTGCAGGTGGAAATCGATGGCTTAACTGGCGCTGTGCGCTTTGATGACGATGGCCGACGCGTCAACTACACCTTACAGGTGGTGGAAATGTCCGTGAATAGCACACTGCAACAGGTGGCCGAATGGCGAGATGATGCTGGCTTCATGCCGCTCCATGGCCAACGCAATCATGGCCCAAGCTTGCGTACATCGGCCGCCAGCAATGGGGATTATACACGCAATCACACCTACATTGTGACCAGTGTGCTGGAGGAACCATATCTAATGCACAGGGCTGGCTACGGCCAGCAGCTGGTTGGCAACGAACGCTTTGAGGGATATTGCAAGGATATGGCTGAGCTGATTGCCACCAGGCTGGGCATTAAATGTAAGTTCAGATTTCCACTTGTGAATCTGTGCAAGTCCATGAATGGTTCTCCTTTCATTTCTTGCACGGCCAGTTGAGCTGCGTCTGGTGCAGGATGGCAGCTATGGAGCCGAGAATCAGTTTGCCCCTGGCGGCTGGGATGGCATGGTGGGTGAGCTGGTGCGCAAGGTGAGATACAGACACAGCCGGCAACACTTGTCAACACTTTGTAACTGCTTCATTCTCATTGCGATTAAAGGAGGCGGACATTGCGATTGCTGCCATGACGATAACCGCGGAGCGGGAACGCGTCATCGACTTTACCAAGCCCTTTATGTCCCTGGGCATCTCCATAATGATTAAAAAGCCGGTGAAGCAAACTCCAGGTGTCTTCAGCTTTCTGAATCCGCTCTCGCAGGAGATTTGGGTAGGTCAAACAAGTCTTTCAAACACTTGCCAGTGCTCAAGATTTTCCCTCTCTCTCTCTCTCTTTCCCTCTCTTTGCTCTGCAGATGAGCGTCATCCTGAGCTACGTGGGCGTTAGCATTGTTCTCTATTTTGTCACCCGTTTGCCGCCCCACGAGTGGCGTATCGTGCGTCGCTCGGCAAACGATACCAATGCCCAGCAGCCACCGGGCATCATTGGCGGCGAGCCACCGGAGCAGCATCAGCCAGCAGCGGTGCCCATGAATGAGTTTAGTTTGCTCAACTCCTTTTGGTATTCGCTGGCCGCCTTTATGCAGCAGGGCTGCGATTTGACACCCCCTTCGATAGCTGGGCGCATTGCAGCCGCCGTGTGGTGGTTCTTCACCATCATATTGATCTCATCCTATACAGCTAATTTGGCTGCATTTCTCACCGTAGAGCGCATGGTGGCGCCCATCAAGTCGCCCGAGGATCTGGCCATGCAAACCGATGTACAGTATGGCACACTGCTGCAAGGCTCCACCTGGGATTTCTTTCGTGTAAGTTGCTTACATATCTAATGCAGGCCCCATTTTATTGCTGCTTCCATATAGCGCTCGAAGATTGGTTTGCATACCAAAATGTGGGAGTACATGAACGCCAATCCGCATCTGTCCGTGCACACCTACGACGAGGGCATCAGACGTGTGCGCACCTCCAAGGGCAAGTATGCGCTCCTTGTAGAGTCGCCCAAGAATGAATATGTCAACGCGAGGGCGCCGTGTGACACCATGAAAGTGGGTCGCAACATAGACACCAAGGGTTTTGGCATAGCCACGCCCATTGGCTCACCATTGCGGTAAGTGATTGATGAAATAGGTTAGTTGGTGGGGTAGCGTCCATATTCTTTACCCTTGGCCCCTTTAGAAACCGTCTCAATTTGGCGGTGCTGTCGCTCAAAGAAAACGGCGAACTGCTGAAGCTGCGCAACAAATGGTGGTTTGACAAAACCGAGTGTAATCCCAATTCGGACAGCCAGGAGACCTCCACACCCAACGAGCTCTCCCTAAGCAATGTGGCCGGCATCTATTATATATTAATTGGCGGTTTGCTGCTCTCGGTTTTGGTGGCCATTCTCGAGTTCTTTTGCCGCAGCAAGACGGCGCGCCTGAAGGTTCCAGCCAACGGCGCCACTAGCGGCATGCTGGGCTCCTCTACATATCAGCGGGATTCACTCTCGGATGCCATCATGCAATCCCAGGCCAAGCTGGCCATGCAAGCGGGCAGCGACTATGATGAGCGTTTGGTCGGCGTTGAGGTGGGTGATTGCAAAAGTAAACGAAATGAACAAAGGATTTATTTATTTTATCATCATTATACACATCGTATAGCTGGCCTCCAATGTGCGCTATCAGTACAGCATGTAAATGCGATTGAGCCCCGATCTAACTTGTATATAGCATTAAAACGCATTCGAAACGCATTAACTAAACGACGCTGGCAATCAACGTGCAGGGGAAGGACAGATGAGGATGACGATGAGGATGTGAATGTGAATGAGCAGCGGCGTTCTAAAACTGTACAGCATAATTATTTGTATTTTTGATAAATGTATACAACGTGGGATTGCATTATAATAATAATAAAACAAGAAAAAAAAAACTGTAGCTATAATTAGCGCTTAAGTGAAAAATTATTCAAAATAATAAAGCATACATTTTAAGCAAAGCGCATCATTTACATACGAACTGTGGATTCAGTTGACTTTGGGCCACGCGGCGTATGAGTTATACAGTGTACGCACCTGTGCGTGGATGTGTGTCGGTTTGTTTGTGTGTGTGCGTGTGTGTGTGTGTGTGTGTGTGTACAGGGTAAGCCGCTTAGCTGACTTAAAGTTTTAACAAAGCAACCACCTCGACTGCACAACCTAAGCGGCTTTCAATGTAAACTTTGCGTTTAGCTACGCGCGGGCGCCAGGCGGCAGGAGGTTAGCAGTGGGCGTGGCACGGCGTGGCTTGGCGTGGCTGTAAATTATGCATGCGCGCCAAGTTAACACAAACACGTCAACAAAGCTAGCGCTGCTCCTGTAAAACTATAGTTGGCTGAAAGAATTTATTTTGTTCTTAAATATTTTTTACATTTTTCAGTTGTGCCTAGCTTCAATTTGTAATTGATCCAAATAAATACAAATAACAAATTGTAATGTGCCCTCGATAATTGTTATCAGCCTGTTTGCATGTTTATGTGTGCGAATGTGTGCATTTGCGGTTGAGTACATTTAATTAGATATTGGCTATCAATTCAATTGGAATTCGAATTGAGTTTCATGTACATTTATGGCCTTGCAAATTATTTTTACAGCTGCCTTTCAATTATATTAAATTGTGGCAAATCAGCTTTTGTGAGAATTAGCCAGATTTTCAGTTTGATGGTTAAATCGAAAGTTTTATATTCCATTTTCTGTGTTTTCCTTTTTGCCGCTTAACTTTTTGTTTTTGTTAAATTGAAAAACAATATTTGCGAACAAATTTAATTGCATAGCTGTTGATTTTACATGCACAAATTATAAAACTAATCTATGAACTAATTAATATGATACATTTACAACATTTTGGTTATATTTAGAATTTCAAACAAATCGATTATTACAGGCCCAGACTATTAGGCCAACAAATTGACATGGCATTTATGATAATGATGGCCACCATTATTATTAACAATACTTTTCAATAAATAGCCACTAAATATTTAAAATTTGTCGGCTTACTGTTCGAACCAAATCCCTGCCCTGTGGTCTTGCACAACCATAAGCCCGGGATATTGATCGCTATAGACTTTCAAACTTTGTATTTTAAAACAAGTAAGAGGTTCTAGTCGGGAGCTCCCGACTAGGGGATACCCTGAACCCTCATACTCCAACACCAAATGCAGCGCGCGCTTATAGATAGAGAGTAGCGGGGAGGTGGCGATAGGTATAAAATGAAAGATAATCGATATATATATACTTTTCTAGAAGCTACATGTCAAGTTTGGTAACTCTAGCTCTTATTATTTACCAAAATTGCTTAAAAAACAGGATATCGATATACATTTTTATCGATTACTTGGAAACGGGGCAAGTTATCGATTATCGGAAACAAACTCGATCTGCGTAGGACCTAGGAGCACCTACATCTAAAATTTCAAGTCTCTAGCTCTTATAGGTTCTGAGATCCTTGCGTTCATACATACGGACGGACGGACGGACGGACGGACGGACGGACGGACGGACGGATGGACAGACAGACGGACATGGCTAGATCGACTCGGCTATTAATGCTGATCAAGAATATATATACTTTATGGGGTCGGAGATGCTTCCTTCTGCCTGTTACATACATTTGGATTTTGCACAAAAACATAATACCCCTTTTACCCATTTTTAATGGGTTCAGGGTATAAAAAGAGTTTGATTCAAAACGATAAGTTGGGAGTCAGGCCTCGAGCTGGTTATACTTAGCTTACAGCCCAGATTTAAAAATATTTGTTATATGTATTTTTTGAATTATTTCGGATAGTATTTCTTTTTTATTATGTTTGAAAAGTTTTTATCAGCACTAATCGTGCTTCCAACAGTTTTGAATTACTTAAAGGAGCACAAGACACCCTTCGAACTAATGCCCAAATGCGCTGACAGTTTTTCGTGAATAGACGACAAATCGCCTGCTACCCGGAGCCATTTGGAGCAGCCAACAGGAAACTTATCTCATTCGCACTGGCTCGTTCTACAATACTTCTACATCACGCTCTGGCACTTTGGTAACCCAAGACAAACTCAAAGTTTCACCTTTAACCCTTAACAAGTAGCAACCCCAGCTTACGAGTCTCAATTTTTGGGCCATTCTCGAGCGTTGAGAAAAACTAGCAGCAGCTTTGGCTTTACTTAAAGTAACTCGCAGCGCTTTGCATAAATTTTTACATTTTTCTTGGGGTTTATTCTTGGTTTCCATTTTTTTTTTCTGGTTTTTTTTTTATATTTTTTGTTGGTTCTTTAGGGCAGCAAAGTTCGACAGAGTCACGCGCTGAGTTGCGAGCTGCTGCTGCAGATTGGGTTGGAGGTAGAAGGAGGTGCTTCTCCAGCAGCTTCTCCAGCAGCTTTTGCTGCTGCTGACGCTGGATCCAGGCAACGGGTGCTTCAAGCCGTGTTGATTTGCTGAAAAGCCGCAGGATTTGTGGGACTGTAAGCAGGCTGACTTTTTGCCGGGACGCATTTAATGCTTAAAAATCGATTTTTCAATAAATTGCGAAACAGCAGCAGCGGCAGCGGCAGCATCAGACGAACGAGCGGCAAAAGTTCAAAGCCGTTGTTGCCCAGAACAACTCCCCACTCAAAACAGTTTTAAGTGAACTGCCAAAATACAAAAAAGTTTTGCCGTAAATTTTCATATTTATTTATTTTGTCAATCCGCCATGCTTTGCATTTTGCGTAATATGGCGTATGTGGTTGAAACTTTCGCAGGACCAAAAATGAGAACGACGACGAGCGCACAGTCAGAGCCGGAATCAGGAGTTGGGCAAGGGAAGCTGGGAGCTAGTGAGAAAGCATGAGGAATGCGTTTGAGAAATGAATGTGTGTCGCAGATCTCTGTCGTGCGATATGTGCATAGATATAGCTTCATATGTACCATGTGTATTCCATGCGAATTCCATGTATTCTATGCTTTGTTGCCAGAGATAAGCGTGGCTGCCTGGTAATGGCTAAAAATCACAGCGGATTCGCTTTTTTTTACTTTTTCTTTCCTTTTTTTTTTTTTGTGTAACTCGTGCAAAATGACACACAGATCAAGTGGCGCAACGGGAGAGCGTGCGACACAGCGCTGGGAGGGTGGGGCAAGGGGGGGCTTGGAGCGTGTCGGCGTGTGAGACACGCATTTGCAATAAAAAATATGATGCTACCCATATGCATGCTCAACACTCTAACAAATTCTAGAGTTTGGGTCTCACGAAATCTCATAATATTTGCAAATGACGAACGTGAAAGTTTTTGATAAGTTGGCGCCCATGCGGGGGGCATTTTAGCAAGAACTTTTGTCATAGAGTTATCAAAAAGCGGGCAAGAAAAAACAAAACCATAATTTCATTATTCGAAAAGCGCTCGAAAATTTATGAGCTGAAGCTTAAAAATGCTGAACAGGTACGAAAAATGCATATAAATATGTGCATATACATATGTATATAGAAAATGCCATTGCAAGAGATTTATACGTAACGCCTGGATTTGTTTGGTCAACTATGCAGTCAAAACAATGCTCTCTGCTCCATGTGTACGAATACATATATGTGAACTTTTTAATCGTTTTGTGTTATGAAATATGACAAAACATGCAACTAAAAGTAATTAAGCATTGGGAATTTCTGTTGGGAATGCTTTTCGGGCACATGTGGCGTATGCGCAATAATTGTTTTGAATGGTTTTCTTTCGCATTTTTATGATTATGATAATAATTAATTTCTATTGATTTTTATGCTATGCTTTTGCTTTTGCTTTTGCTTTTGCTTTTGCTAAATTTCATTAATTAGTTGCCCATGATTTTGACAGTTTCAATTAGTTCGGAAGTTTTTTTGCTTTGCTCTTTTCTATTTGCCAACTTGTCAAATTGGCATATTAATTAATTGAAAAGAAAAATGCCAAAAATAACAAATTAAGTATATATGCAAAATCCCATCAAGGGGGCACAAATTTCAATGCCTCCGAGCGCAGCAGATGGCAATGTGTAACAATTTGTGAATACTTGCTGTATGTACATATATGTCGTATATGTATATATATTTGCCAATTGCAACCACATAAATGTAATCCACAGTCAGCGAACCCGGCCCAAACCCAAAGGCTGGCAATCCCTGGCATGTCAAACCCACCCACTCTAACCGCAAACATTTGCCCACATGTAGGCAGCACTTTGAAGAGCCATTTTTAATACTTTTTTTTTTTTTTTTTTTGGGCTCCCTACTGTTCCACATTTGTGCTCCCCACACAAAATGAAATTCATGCATCGTTGCATACAATTCGCCATAAATGTTATTGAAACTTGCTACCAACTGCCATTACCTGGCTTATACGCTAGAATGTATCTATGTACATACATACATATAAATGCGTACATATATATCAAGGCGATGGCTACATAAATTACTAACAGCATGTTTATATTCGCTTTTTATGGATTTTTCTTAGCACACTCCGAAAACCTATTGGGCAATCAATGTAAATGATAAATGTCACGGCTCCCCATTGTGCGTGTGTCAATAGAGACGTTTGAACTTTAGCATATAAGGTTTTTCAATTTTCCAATTTTCCAATGATTTTATCATATTTACATTGTAAAATTTGCCTTTTCATGACTTTATTGCAATGCATTTTTGGCAATTCCTTTATTTCTTTTTATCTGCCCAATAAATTACAAATAAGTTTTGGACGGCGGGCGGGTTTGGGGACGAGTGCAACATTTTATGTAATCTGCAGACTTTTGCATACATAAGCGGCTTTTGCTTGGCCTACATAAAATACAGCAAACAATGTGTGTTATATAAATCTTTGCGAAAAATCAACAAATCAAAACCAAAATATCGCTCGGGGCCATGCAGCAAAGTTGATTGCCAAGAAATAAGAACAATTGGATTTTCATATACGCCCTAATAGCTGGGCCATTAAAGTGCACTTTAATGATGGATTTTTGACCATTTTGCATAGCACTCAACGTCTCTTTAATTTCACAGACAGAAACACACACACACACACACACACACATGCCAAGGATAGCTAAAGGGTGTTAAGTAAATAGCAAATTAAATGTAAACATCTAATGTTTCATTAGCAGCATAAAATGTGTGTTTAATTATTAGGAGTCAGACGGAGTCGCTTTGGGGTCGTGTTTAATGTTTTCTACCCATAAACTTGCCTAAATAAAAAGTTTAGTTTTCAGACACACACACACACACACACACGCTGGCACGCACACTCAGCCACATACGCAATTAACTTTTACTATGTGTGCAGTTTTCTATGGTCAACTTTTGTTGTGCATTTTGCCTGAACTTTTTCGGAAATAAAAAGGGAAAAATAAGAAAAGACCGCTGGGTTTTCGCTGACGAAGATTATACACTCTTGCAGTAATTTTAAAGTTGTATATTTTATAATTCAATTATTTGCTTTCTATATAACTGATTAATTACTTAACGTACAACCAAACACCTTGAGAGCTAAGGATATGCATATTTTACAATTGTTACTTTGTATGTAGTTATGTATGTATGTATGTGTGCATGTATGTATGTATGTATGTGTCATGTATGTATGTGTTTATGTGTCTGTGTCTGCATATATGTATGTGTATTTCTGTGTATGTATGAATGCAATGTTTGCTTGTATGTAAACATGTACATCCATGAATATATGTGTGTATTTTTGTGTGTATGTCAGTGTAAATGTGAGGAGCAGGAAGCATTTACAATGATGAGTGGAATGCGATGGAGTAAACTGGTGCAGCTGAAAGAGATCACTTCGATACTCATCTTTATTTTTGATCATGTGAGTAAACGCCTTAACTATTCGAAAATGCCTGTTTTAAAACCTGTACATATCATATCAAAAGAAGGGTACACATAGAACTGAGGGCATAAAACAAAAAAAAATAAATATAGAAAAAGTAAAGTAAAATACTTTTACATATTTTTAACTATTTCCAGGTTCCGACACCCCTCGTCGCTCTGGTATTGAGTGAGAACTTTATCTGCGGAAATGTGCAACGCTTTGTTTGCCAGCTAACCGCATTGAAAAGTAGCTGCTAATGGTGAATGCGGATTGAAAAGTTGGGACTGGGTAAGTGCGCAGAGTGGGGTATTGGGTGCTGGGGATAGAACTACGCCCAAGTTGTAGTAAACTTTGTAAATTGCCAAAGGCAACTTTTACAAAATAAGCCCTATTATACGGCTGACCAGGGGGCATCGCGCAGCAGAGGCACCAGGGGTGTGAGAGGAAAAATAAAATGAATTAGTTGGCAGAGTTACAATCCGACATATGAGTGACTGTCGGATTGGATTTGAATGCAGAACGAAACTTATCAGCAATATTGAAGATAAATTGATAAATGAAGATAGATTTTGATTAGTTCGTTTGGATCAGTGAGCACTTTAATGATTGATAGGCACAGCTGGGCAAATATTAAATTGAAGAGCTGCAATTGCCATGCGAGCGATTACTTTTATGTGTTTTAACAGCTTTTGGCCTGTTGCGAGCGTTTAAATGCGTTTTATGTTCAACGTTTTTAATATGAATGACTCCATAAATATGCATGAAGTTTTAACACTATGCAGAAACAGCTGCAGCCAACTGCAGCGACGTCCACGTTCTCGTCCATGTCCACATTCACGTTCACGTTCACGTTCACGTCCTTGTCGTTCGTTTGCGTTCGCGCTAAACGAGAAACTGCCCTTTTAAATAACCGAAACAGAATCCAATTCGTGAAACTGAACAACTGAGCCAACTCCAACAACTCCGCCAACTGTACCAGGGCCAGGACCAGCGTCAGCGTCAGCGCCAGCAAACAGCAATTCCAATGGCCATTTCTCGCAATATTTATGCGTATGCCGCTCTTCTTCTTGTTATTGCTGTTGCTTTTGGTGCTGGTGCTGCCTGTGTGCCCATTTCATTACAACATTGTTCATACGCCGCGTTGCACATAATTGAAATGGCAAACAGTGAAACGCAACGATTTTAACCAAATATGCAGACGCGAGCTCGAGTTTTGTTTCGTTTCGTTTCATTTTCGTTTTTGTTTTTGTTTTTGTGTGTTGCGTTGTTTTGTTTTGTTTTGTTTCGTTTCGCTTTGTTTTGTTGACGACAACGAAACCAATTGAATTTTCATAAATGCAACAGCCAGCGCGGGTATCAACAATAACAACAACAACTACAACAACTACAACAACAGCAGCCAAACAAAGCGCTGCATTTAAACAAAACGCTGCAATATGAAACGAATTAAAAGGCAACGCTCACATGTGCGAGCGAGAGCGCAACAGCGCTGGAGGAAACGAGAGCGCATACGCAAAGATTTAATGCCAACACAAAAGATTTGCACATGGCAAACAATTCTCTTTATGCCCCCAATTTCAATGGCCATCACCAAGCCAAGCTTATCAGCTGGCTGCAACAGTTTGCGAATGTCAGATAAGGCTAAGCATTTGAGCAATGAGCTTTGGAAGCACATTAAAGCTTTAACGTTTGAACAATAAGCTTTTAAAGCTTCATCATGATTAATTGCCGGTAATTTAAGACTAAGTGAGTGCAGTGGTATTCCTAATTTGAATAGTCTGATAAGTTACGCTTTACATAAGTTAAGTGCTCCATTTATAAACATTTTTTGATTTGACCTTAAAATTTCAGCTGAGATTATTAAAAATTAGAGGAACAGAGAAAATTGTTAAATGTAAAAGCTGTAAATCAAAAGCATTTGAAAGCTCTAAGCTAGCATTATTTTATAAACGTCTTTTGTTATTTAAGTTCTTAAGCTTCTTGTCTACAGTTGGACTTCATTTTCCTTTTTTAAAAGTCATACTTTCAGCGTCCATAAATGGACTTGTATATTCTCTTTCTATTAATTCATAACACATAGACTGAAAGTATCTCCGTTTTCTATTTTGGCAGAGCATTTCCTCCGCCGTACAAGCTTCGGCAGCATGCTCGACGTCATTTTTAAATAATTGCGCATACGCCGCGTTGGCTTTTGTGTGTCTGCGCCCCAATGCATTTCAGTGCAAGTTTCATAGCTGCAATTTTACATTGAAATTATGCAAGGCGACGACGTCGAAGAACCGAAAAAAGAAAAGAAACAGCTATGAGAAAAAACACAGAAGAAGAAGAGTAATAGCTCCCCCGCTGGACGTCTTTTGCTTTTGTTGCGCAAACAGACAAAACCTCAATAAAAATGTTGCTACAATATTTGCAGCTGGCGCTGAGAAAATCTTGTACAATGCAAGTACATCTAAAGATATATGTACAGAGTATGCATATACACACATATATATATATATATATTTATACTTATTCATGCACTCGTTTATATATGTATGTGGCTGGTCGTATTTTATTATATTTCTCTGCGCTTTATGCAATTTTTCTGTGCATTTCTTTGGTTTATTATTTTTTTATTTTATTTTTTTCTACTTTCGCCAGCTTCTTTTCGTAGCTGGCAGCCAAAAACCTGAGCCATCGTTTTCGCATTAACAGCCAAAGCGAAACGTATGCACTTGCCAAGACGACTGCTTCTGCAGTCGTATTCGTCCTGCTGCGCTGCGTGTCCTTGCACACACAGTGTATGTGTGGGTGTATGTGTGTGTGTGTGTGTGTGTGTGTGTGAGGCATTCTGTGCAGCGATGCCGCGCGGCGATGAGAGAGCTCGCGAAATTTCCCAGCAGGCAAATATATTTTTCAATAGCGTCGCCGGCGACGTGATTAATGCAAATAAAATAAAATAAAATGCCAGCCAGCGTCCAGGACTCTTGCATCCTGGCAGCTGCATAAATTTTAACTGCACACAGCCCCCCACAAAATGTTACACTTGAGACGAGGCCCAGCTCTGGCAGCGCATGGCGACGGGCATTGGGGGCCCGGTGCAATCGGCCGTATGCGTGATAAGCGCAAACTCGGGCCACGTTTGCTATTAAAATGCCGCACGTAGCTCATAAAGTTAATCAGAGTGCAGCTTCCCATACCATAATCCGTTTTACTTCCCCACTATTTAGCTGAGCTCTCGTAGTTAGCTGCACAGGCAGCCGCAACTACAAAGGACACACGCCCACAGAGCGCTCATATTTGTGGCAAAGTTGAATGCGGTCGCGGCGCTGGGTCTGCCGATGTCTGCGTCTACGTCTACGTCTCTGCTTAGCTCCCCATGCGTGGAAATCTATGCGCGGTATGCTCAAATTTATCACTGGCATTCACCAGGCAACCTTCACCCAAATGCGGCTGTTGGTGCCTGCCGGGTCGGCCAATATGCTGGCCAGCATGATGGCCAGGATGTGTACGTGGTTTCCTCTGCATGCATGTGTTTGATGCTGTATTTGTGTGTGCGTGTTTGTATATGTGTGCTTGTGTGTGTTGGCGTATTCGCTTTTTGATGTTTTGGGGTTTGGCGCTAAAAAATGCTTTGCCCAGCGGCAGTGCCAGCAGCAACCAGCAAAAAACTATTGGAAATTTTTCGCTTTTTATATATTTTCTTTTTTTTTATTTCCTTCTTTTTTTTTTTTTTTGACTCTGCAGTGGCATCTATGGCATGCAAAGCCATAGACCAAGGGGCAAGTGAAGGGCTGTGGCGGGCAGCTGAGAAGCGCCCTCACATATGCAGCACTGACTGCTGCTGGTTGTTTTTAGGGGTCGGCATTGATTGGCGCACAAAGTGAAATATTGAGCGAAATTTGTAGCAGTTGGGGCAAAGGCCATGAGCCCAAAAAAACAAGCTGCAAGTACATGAAAAGCTAATTAGCTAGTTAAAAGCCAAAATGTTGCCTAATTGGTTTTCGGGGCTAACAAGTTGTATAAAGTTAGCTGTGGGGTCTTAAATGCTATGCCACATACGCATTCTGCACCACAATGCGCAATCCTTTAACAAGTATAAGCTGCATTATTTTTCATTTTAAAGGACTCTCGAGTGGAGCACAAAGTTACAATCCCCCAAGAAGTTGGCCCCTCCACCAAAAACAATTGACACTTGCGAACAATCTGCAGCAGCATCAACATTACCAAAGTCATTGCCATTCTTATAAGCGTATCCCCTTGCTACGACCGTTACTCCCCTCCCGCCCACTCCCTGACTCCATGCTGTTGTCATTCCCTTCTTGCGAACGCTGTCATCGTCTGCATTTTCTGCTGTCTTTGAGCAAACAGTTGAGCAAAAACTGAGCAGCGGCACACACACAGAGAAACAGAGAGAAAAAAAAATTGCACTCGAAATCTGCGGAAAAGTCGTGATTGCAGCCAAAACGCTTAGCAAGAAGACAAAAAACAAACAATAAAAGACTAAAAAGACAAAAAAAAAAAGGAAAGAAAATCAAATACTAAGAGGAAACACACGAACTAAAAGCGAGCCATAAGAAAATAAAGCAAAATGACAACGCAAAGAAAAACACACGCGCTCAAAGTGAAGTCAACTTGACAGGCCCGACGAGTCCTTTGCGGGGAACGGTAGGATAACTGGTATTGCGGCTCGCCTGCATAGGCTGCGCAAATAATAGTGTCATGTGTAGACGCGGCCTGGAGAGTCATGGATCACTGGCGCTTTCCAGTCGGCTGGATGACACAAGCTTTAGCTGCAGATTTACGTGGCAGCCACCAGCTTAATATTGCAGGCCCTTACCCGCCCACCTCCATAGCCTGACCCCTTATCTCGCCATGTCTCGTGGTCCTTGCTTGCCATTCAATGCGCGTTCCACTTGAGGTCTGAGGGTCGCCTTTTGTATATATTTATTGTGTAAATTACAAGAGAGCGCAGCATAGCGCACAAATAACTGTAATGGCTTTGTTTTGGTCATGGCTCAGGTGCCAAGGCACAAAGCAAAGGACGCAGCACGGCGTTGACATTGTTATGCCCCCGCCTCAACCCTCCGGCTTCTATCCACCCACACGGCCAGAGCCTGGACCTTGCTACAAATAAAAAACAAAAAGCAGTTAGATAAAAAAATCTTTATAATAGCGTGAGCAACAAAATAAAAAAATGTAAAATGAACAAAAAAAAGTTTGAAAAAAACAGCGTCAAGGCTGCGTGTGACAACAACAAATAGGAAAACAACAACAACATCAACAGCAACAACAACAACAAATGAAAAGCATTTGGCATGCGGCTCTAGGAATAGCTGAATAGCCGCCTAGACCTAAGCAGCGCGGAGGATTTCCTTGTCCAGATCACACAGTGCGGTGGTCGCCAAGGCGCATCATAAAAATGTTAATGAAGTTGACAGGCAGCGAGCCAAGACCCAGCTCCACGACCCACACGCTGAATGTGCCTTTTGTGGCACGGGGCAACAACAACAACAACAACAACAACAGCAGCAGCAGCCGCAGCAGCAAAAAAAAAGGCCAACCAATAGCAAGAAATATTTGCTGAAAATAAAATAAAAATTAAGTGTGACCTAGAAAACGGCCAAAAACATTTGTAAATTTGTCAACGCGTAGGCCAAGTAAAAAAAGATGAAGAAAACATCATAGAGAGAAACGTTGAGGCCGCAAACGTTCGACTGCGAAGTACACTGCTTGGAAAAGTGGAAAAGCAGCTTGGAAAAGCTGGGAACAGTTGACTTGTCTGTTAAAAGTAAGAAATTAAAACTATGTCAAATCTATAAAGAAAAAGTTGTAAATATGCTGTCTATCGAATAAGAAGAACATCTTACGCAACAAATATGCCCGATTTTACATTAAGAGCCATGAAATCAAAAAATTATAATAAAAATAAAATGAAATGTAAGCCAATTTTTTTTTGCTTTTGCCAACTTGTCGCATTTTGTTGCTGAAAAGCGCCAAGGAAATATGCTTTTTTTTCTGTTGTATTTTTAAATTTGTGCTTTCATTAGCTAATGTGTGCCAGATAACTATCATACATGGCTTATAGTATATTTGGGGCGAGGCCCCAAAAAGTGTGCTACGAAAATAAATCGCGTAATTGCCAAGAAATGGGTTTTCGGGCGCGCAGCTTTTAAAATGTATTTGGGAATTAAGCAAAAATGCGGCGCAAAACTGTGCAGGTTACAAAAGCTCATATCTATGTGTGTGTGTGTGTGTGTGTGTGTTAGTGTGTGTTAGTTAACGAATGTGTGTGTGTGTGTGCTGCTGTGATTGCTGCTGCTGTCGTTGTACCGAAAAATATGATAAATGACATTTTGCACTTGTTTTCCATGATGATAATTTATACTCCGTTCGTAACGCATCGCACGAATTAGTTGCCAGACCGCGCCCGGCTGCCGAAAAGGCTGTAAAATTGCCAACGGCTGCCATTTTCATTTTCATTTAACTTTATTTCTTTTCATTTTATTTTTTGTTGCTGATTTTTCTTTTTGTTCTTCCCTGTGTGCGTTTTTTTTTTTCAACATTTTTTACTTGCACATTTGCGTGCCAAAAAAAAAAGAGAAAATTTGCAACGTTGATGGATGATGAGTAATGATTGAAGCCATCTTGCCAGCCCTTGCAACGCCCATTGCCCAATTCGCCCCTGCTCCAACAATCTCCATCCCCCCTACCCTCGCGGCACTCCAAGCCCTGCCGCATCAAGTTGATTGTCATTTATGTCTGTTGGCGGTTTTTACGTTTGCTTATGTCAATTTGGCTCCAGGGAAATTACATACATTTCGTTTGTATCAGAAAATTAGTAGGTAGCTGCCAGCGTAAAGCATAAAAAATGGAAAATTTTTAAACACAACAACAACAACAACAAGAACCAGAACGAAAACAACAATATAATTTAAAGCTTAGCTGCAAATGACCCGAAGGCTGAGTTACAACAACAAAAACAACAATTCTTTACGCCAGCTGCCAACACATGAATTTTGTTCGAGCTGCTTCAGTCCTGGCCCAGAAGATTGTCACGAAAATTGGCATAGTTGGTTGGAAAAGCTGCGCAGCTGTTAACGCTCTCATATTTGTTTATCAGTTTCAGAAATGAAACTCGCTTCATTAAGGCAAAATAAATACCACGGCCAAGTGGTTTTGGGCCCGCGTCAGATAAAAGCGTAGAGCGCAAGCAGGACCCCAATTAAATATTGTTTTATGCACATGGGCAATAATTTAATGTGTGCTTTCACAAGCGTTTAAGGCTGTAAATAATCAAAACTTTAATTCAAATTGACAGTGGCAGACAATTTATAATGAGAGCTTTTTGAGTTCAGTGTTAAATATCAATAAATTTAATTATTCGCTTGCAACCAGAGTGAAATAAATTGTTGCAAGTTTAAAAGAATTATTTTAATTTGTGCACTCATATATCAATTTCACAATGGCAACAATAAGTTTCTGTAAAATTGTCTGCCAGTGTTGGTAATCGGTTTAAAGTAACTAAAGCAAGTGAAGGACACCCTTTGAAGGTGATTATAGAATGTTTCACGCTCGTACATTCCACTCACTATATTTCTACAATTCTTATTATTATTATTTTTATTGCATTTCGAGTGCAGCTCGATAGGTAAAAGCAACGGCAGCGCCAGTGCCAGTGCCAGTGTTGGGTATTTGTTTAAAAGTCACTTCAGGCTGCCTTTTTAAGTGGCTTTCTTATTTATACCCATTTGGGTGAATTGCAATAAAAATGGCCAAAAATGGAATAAAATGTAAAAGTGGAAAACCCAATGAGCATTGAGCAAACACAAATCGAAATTGTTGGCGCTGGCGGCTTTTCCACGTTGCCACCTTGTTTGCAAGTTTAAAAGCTGCCCTTTTCGAGCAGCTTAAGCAACACACTCAGCTGTAAATGTACCCGCGCGTGTGTGTGCCTTTCCGGTTTTGCGCTTTGCCGGCGACGACGTCGCCATCAACAGGGGAGTTCACTGGCAAACTTAAAATGCAAAAATAAATGCCACGCATGGACCAAACGCACACATCACAACACACATCACACACAAACACACGCACACACAAAGCTCACTTGTGCACCAGTTTTTCACTACCCGATGCCCCTTTTTACCTTTACACGTTGCTCGCTTTTGAGCTCAAGCTTATATTACGCTTGGCCTGTTAACCGCAACTGCAATGGCTGCCATGTGTGTGTGTGTGTGTGAGTGTGTGTGTGTGTGTGCCAGGCTACCTGCTAAGCACTGCTGATTGAATTCTTTTGTGTTGTGATTTTGTAGCACTTTGGTTCCTGCCCCGTCCCTTGGCCAACATTTAAAGTAGCAAATTTTTACACGCTACACTCCAGATGTGTGACTGTGTGTTTGTGTGTGTGTGTGTGTGTGTTTGTGTGCCACGTGATGCTGCAGGTGTGAAATGCGCACATAAAATTTGCACCTGTGTGTGCTGCTCTGTTGTTGTCGTTGTATTTCTTGTTGCTTTTTTTCGTAAGCTTTCACTTTCACCCAAGTTGGCAACAAAAAATGAAAAAAAAAAAAGAAGACGAATGCAAAGCACCAGCTGCAAAAATGTCGTGCGGCGCATAAAATTCACTTGAGCGCGAACGAGGCGAGGCAAGTGTTTACCCAAGACATAAAACATTTTCGCAGTGAGTGAAATTAAATGCCAGCATGACACTGAAATGCAACAAACCACCCGAAGCATCATGCACCACATGCTCCAGCTCAGCCAAGCCGCGCCCACTTTATGCTCACCTGGTAGGCACGTGGGCAGGTGGGCAGGTGGACGCGGCTGGCAGGCAGCTGGCAAGACAAAAGCCATTAAAATGCGCTTACGTCGCGTTTCGGTCGTCGGAAGTGTGGCCCATATACGCGTTTGCAGTAGATACAGCGGTCCACGGTATCTGAGAATCTGTTCTAAAGTATGGTTTTGGCCGAAATTCGAGAATTACTGCAGAGAATACGCCTAACAGGCAGCGAAAGAAGTATTTACTATGCAGCGAATACAAAAGTTTGAATTTTAATGCAATTAGAAATCAGTTTGGGCTCATTCAGTTTTCTCAGCTGAATTTCAAAAGCTTGTAATCAGATGTATTAATATTTAGATTAAAACTGATTCCATTTATGCAGCACGAAACTTTTTTTCTCAGACAATGGATCTGGTTCAATCAACACTTTCGCCCGCAAATCGCCAACATTAAGAGATTTGCTTAAAATGCAAATGTTCTCGCCAATTACTTAGTATGTATCTTTGGCTACTGAGCTGCAGCTTGTGGCACATGCAAATTGCTGATACATCAATATGTATCTTAAAGCTCATCTGAGCCTCAGTTTCGTCAATTCCTTTTGTGAACCATCAAGATACTTATAAAAACTATTTCGCCTGGTATTCGCCTAGGCTCTCTTTATTTCAAGAGAATTGGTTTTTGAGAGTGTGCTCGAGTGGAAGTGGAGGCAGAAATAGGTAAAGATAAAGCAGAAGAACAAGCAGCTGTTAGCTGCACCGATTTGCAGTGCGTAATTAAAAATGCAGGCCAAGCACGCCGAGCATTGCATACTTTGGGGCGTCGTTTAACTTTGCACTTAAGCAGAAGAAGAAGCTCAAGCTAAAAACGTAAATATCATTTGCATTTTTAAGTGCGTTTGGAATCGGGCTGCCGAGCTGTTAGCTGCTGGCTGCTAGCTGACTTTAGTGCTGTATCGCCTTTAAGCTGTTGGAGCCAACTTGAGGCCATAAACTGGCCCCTGGGCTGTATAGACCGCAGCAAATCAACGCCAGCACCGCAGCAGCGGACGCCTCTTAAGGCCATAAAATCAGCTAAAAGCAGCCACAAAACACGAAGCGGCAAGTGCCACGAGCAGAGCCGCAGCCAAAGCCACGACCCACTGCGAGCGCCGGCAACTTGAAGTGGGCACGGAATTTATTTCAATAAAATGTGCATTAGCAGACCAAAAGGCAGCAACAAATAACTTGAGGCTTTTAGTGCGCACAAAAGTATGCAACGGCAAATGCAAAACAAAACGAGACGAAACGAAACGAAACGAAATGGAATCGAAACGTAGCCCGAACACGAACAATAACAACAAGAACAACAAAAACAAAGCACATCTGCGTCGCATAGCAAAGTCACATATTAATATGAAAAGTCACTTCGTCCTCGTCGTCGTCGTCGTCGTCGTCGTCAACAACTTGCAGATTTGCTAATACCCCAAAGTATGAAACATTTTACCCATGAGTAACTCTATTTGAAATCCATTACTGCCAACGAGTCCGCAACAATAAAACTGAAAAGTTTCAAATTTATGTCAAAAAAAAAAGAAAATATAGAAATAAATAGAACAAGAAGAAGATGAAGCTGTAGAAAAAGAATAAGAGTGCGCCAGCCAAAAGAAGCAGCAGCAGCAGCAGCAGCCGCAACAACAAAACTGAAACACTGAAAAGAAGCCAACATTGAGCAAGTCAAAAGTAGGTTAGGGCATGGGTGGGCTGGCAGGGGGTGCAGGAAATGTGTGAGAGGGTGGGGGGTGGCGGGGAATCAAACTTGAACAATAGCAAAATGCGTGGCGGGCAATGGCAGAGCGCAGACACTGGGGACAGCCGCATGTGGGGTATAAAAAGAAATGTGTGTACGCCAACAGGCAACAGGAAAAAACATTCTAAACGTTTTTGATGGAAAACTTTGGGGAGCTTTTTGGCTCGCCAAACTCCTTGAAGCTACAGGCCACTCAAATTATGGAAAAAATTTTGTGGCTGCCAAAAAAAAATGAAGAAAAAAATGAAATGAAATGAAAGAAACGAATGCCAGCAAGAAGAAAATATGCTGGCTGGCTGCCACTTGAAGTCAATAATTTGTGCCGCGTTTTTACAGCAATTCAATTAAAGCCACACACACACAAAGACAGAGAGAGAGAGAGATAGAGAGAGAGAGGGCGCACAAATACAACAACAATAGCAGACAAAAGATGCAATTGAGTTGGTGAAGGGTTGGCCAAGAGTCCATTGCATGGCCGGAAGTGGTTGCAGCAACTTTTGCCGAGTGCCATTTGGCACACAAAAGATGGATGACGCTGAATGAAACAGACAAAGAGTAAGACAGAGAGAGAGAGAGAGCGAGAGCGAGAGAGAGAGAAAGAGCACTCAAGTCTTTTGGGTTCTGCGGAATATGTGGCAACGCCGCCGCCAGTCGGAAGCTGATAATCAATGGATTGCTTTAAGCTACACCTTTTCCAACCAGAAACGGGCCAGACTGCAACCCGACTGACTAACTGGCTGGCTGCAAAGGCAACTGCTAATGAGCTTACGCATGCTTATGGCTAACTGGCACTTAAATATTCGTATAATCTGGCAAAAGAGTTGAACGCTAAAAGCCGTATGCATAAAACAATAGGAATAACATAGTAGCTTAAAGCTTAAATTCTATTTAAAATCCAGCCAACAGCTTCTATGTGCTTTTCAAGCTGCTTAGATGCTCTGTTCAAGAAATACGCATGGAGCTAAAAGCCTTTGCCCTAAAAGATTGTTGTGAATACCAAGGCTGCAAATCCAACAAACATTTTCGGGTCGATGCCTTAAGGTTCAACCGACAAGCCGGCTTCTCGTATCTTTGCATCCAGGTGTGTGCCTGAAACTTGCCTCACCACAGTTTTAAACAACTTCAATTCAATTTATGATAACTATAAAAAATTTATTTCGTTCATATTTGGAACAATTGTTAGTAAAATATTAAACAGCCCAACATGTTGTGCTTATTTTTAAATATAACAAAATGAAACCAATCCATAAAACTTGGTTCGGTTCAGGCTTAGCTTCATCTGTCCTTTAATCAACTTATCCAGTTGAGGGTTCAATTCATACAGTTCGCGATATAGCTTACTTTGAGTACTCTTCCAAGTGCCGTTGACCTTCGAGCTGGCCACTTATTAGAGGTTAGCCTAGGTAGCCTTGGCAACTGCCGGTTTCTCTTTATCTGGTCGGTTCTTTTCTTCGTGATTATTTGCATTATGTTTTCTGTTTGGCTAACATTTTAAATGCCTTTTGTTGGTGTATTTGGTTTAGTTGACATAAATCTTGCTCACTTTACAACAGACCCCACCCTGCCGCCCGCCTACGCCACGCCCTTAAATGGCGTTCTCGTTGACATTTTATTTAACATGCATATTTTTATTTCATTTTGCCAGAGCGACTGTCAGCGCTGTGCAGAGAGATTTGAGACAGTCCGACAGGCAGACAGGCAGACAGACAGGAGCGACATTCAGCCAGCGATTTTTGCATTTGGCGCTCTTAAAAAGCTTATACAAATTACAAGGGAAACGGGCGGGCTGGCAAGCTGACGGGCTGCTTGGCATATTTTTTTATTTTTTAGGGGCGTGTCAGCTTGGAGAAAGCAAGAAAACTTGGAAATTAGATTTTTTAATATTTTATGCAGTCATCACAGCATTTTGTGGCCTTAAAACGCAGACATACATAATATAAAATTCATGCAAAAATTTCTATATATAAGCATCTGCGTATATAAATTCTGTATATTATGTACGTCTGGTATATACGATATACAAATATTTCTTTGAGCATTTTCATTTGCATATTGGAGCATGTTTAAATGCTTTGCGCTTTTCTAATTTCATGTCAAGTTGACAATTTGGGCAGTCAAATGCATGAAATGGATATGTGACAGCAATTTCTGGGGAGGGGGGTGGGGGAGGGGCGATTTTCTACAGCCTGCCAGACATACCATAAATATAAATGTCGTATGTCTTGCCTGAATGCCTAACTTACTGCTATATTCGAGAGTTGAGCTTAAATTTAACGCATAAATTCAAATAAAAATTGCAGAAATTTGTATTTATGGGCTGGCGATGAGCGCTTGTTGGTTTCACAGAAAGACACAAACCTTTCCTTTCCTTTTCTTTTTAATATTTGTTTCTTCTTTGCAGCTGCCCTGGTTAGATCGTGTTTATTTCTCAAAAAGACACGAGCTACAAATTTACGCATGCTACAAAGACATGCATTTTCTTGCACAAAATTGTTTGTTATTGAACAAAATATAATAATTGTCTTCTCCGACTGTGTTGGCTAATTCGTCCTGTGTCTTGTTAGTTCGTGTGGATTACATGACTCGTGTTGTGCTGTGTTGTATTTGCAATGCAATGAAATCGTGAAACAAATAACATATTTTCTCGGTTAAGTCGTGCTGAGTCGTGTTAATTCAGCTGACTCGTGTTTAGCCGTGTGTTTCGTGTGCAGTCGTGTTTAACGTCGTATAGAGTCGTGTTGGGACTTGCATTTAACAAGCTCAGCGTCGAGTATTCTTTTCGTCGTCTGCAGCAATGTCTTCATCGTCATCGTCATCTTCATCTTCGACCTCTTTCGGCAGATCACCTATCGACTTAGTATGGGCCAAATCACTTTGTGGTTGTTCATTTAAGTCATTGAGCAAATGGGGTGGTAGCTCATTATTGAATTCAAGTATGGTGACATCAATTGATAGAGTTTGTGATTCACGCTGACGTTCAGCGTTCGCCCTGTTGTAGGCCAACATCTCCTGGCCACCAGCTAATTGGCGAAACCATTTGGACTTACCGCGGAGCCAATAGTCAACTTTTTTGCCCAGAAAATATATATCTGCCGTTGTTCTGGCCAGGCTATCAAGCTCTTCGTTGGTCATTTTCTGAAACGAATCATCCCAAACGGGTGGCTCTGTTACAATTTGAATGGGGTGCATGTCTGCATTGGGCGTCAACTTGACAATCAAATCGAGCACCAGTATGGATTGCAGCAGATATAAGGCTCCAGTTACAATACATGCCACACTCTGCCGCTTGCAGTAGCCGAAGAAAACATGATCCAGCTCCTCTTTCGGTCCCATATATTTCAAATGAAAATCATTTTCTGCATAGTTCATGGCCTGCAACGCACAGATGAAATGCAAGAGCATGCCAGAAAGGCTTATAAACATGGCCGGATGCAGCAGAGTGGGCTGCCCGCTTATGAGCCGTACCCAACGGATGAACGCAAGAAGCATGTAGCCGCAAAAGGTGCCACAAAAGAGTAGACAATGCGGCATCGGCTCCGCAAAGTGCAACGAGCCCGCGATGTGAATAGTCATGCAGATCAATGCTAAAATCATCTCCAGAACCCTGAAGAGCATCCAAACTTGATTCATTTTTAGCAGAGAAAGACGACAGCTGACGGCAAAATCAAAGGCAACAGTTGTGGTTCCGACTGTTGTTTTTGTTATTGTTTTGTGGCTGCCTCGAAAACCAATTCAATTTCGAGACTGTGTCGCCCACGTGTACGCCCTCCAATAGAAAATGTGATTAGCAGGACATTGAGGACTTCATAGGCGTTTTCAGATGTGCCATTTAATGCCTGGAAAACTCAATGTCAAGTCGGGTAATTTTCTTTAATGGCTTTTCATTTTGTCGATAGTGACACTTTCAGTTGTTATCACTGGGCCGTAAAAAAAGGCCCAAAGACAATTACGGTCTTACTTGCCTAGGGGAAGGGGGTTTCAGGGGGGGGGGGGCACATTGAGTGCTAAACAGGAAATGATTTTCTGTGCTGCTCTAAGAACTCTAAGAACGGAAAATGGGCGCGCCCTACTTGGTAATGAAATCATGAATTAGATTTGAGCTCGAAAATTGTTATTGTTTTCGGCCACATCTCACTCTCTCGCTCTCGCTCTCTCGCTCTCGCTCTTGCCCTCTTGCTCTAGCACTCTGTGGCTTAATGACTTTTGTGGCTGGCTTGTATAGTACTTGGTCGGGTCTGAAAGCAGCCACTGTGTGGCGTCTGTCCAGCTGTCTGGCATATTCCCCAAATGTCTATAAATCCCTTTTAAATGTTTTTAAGCTTTTGTTGGACATTTTCAGCAAAATAGCAGTAGCTGACTGCAGCAGCAGCAGCAGTAGCAGCAGCAGCTGTAATGTGCGCCTGGTCTGTGCCACACACACACAGATACACACTCGCACTCAACAAAACCAAAAGGGAACAATATTAACGTGTCAACGAGAATTTATGTTTACCGCAACTGGACAACTTTCAAAAGCAGCTCCATAGATCCAACATCCTCGCCTGCTGCTGCTGCTGCTGCTGCTCCGGCTGCAGCTCTTTGCGGAAGTGGCAGCAAATGCTTTACTGTCTCGCCAGTTAACATTTTTTGCCCCATTGTTGCTGCTGGCCAAGCGTGGCAGGAAAGAAAGCTGCCTGCCCCTTCAGCATTGGCACACATATGCAAATGATCCATAAATATCAACACTTTGCACACACACACACACACACACAGAGGGCACGCCAGTGAGCGAAAGAGAAAGATAGAGAATGAGTGGGGTAGAGTGTGGCCAACGCCGTTGAGAAAACGGTCAGCTAAAAGTGGCCAGCGATTTACACAGCATTTCTCGCACTATCTATCTCGCTCTATCTGACCCGTGTGTGTGCGTATATGTGTGTGTGTGTGTGTGCTGCTTATGGTAATTGTGCTGAAAACTTGAAGCATTTTGCGGACTGAAACTGAGGCAAAGGCCTCAAGAGTGGACGCCATAAATAAATTACATTTGTTGCTCATTAAACGTTGAGTGGCCAAATGGCCGCAATTTAAAGTGTGGGTGGCGTGACCGGGCGGTGGGCGTTGGGCGGTGGGTGGTGGGCTGGGCAGAGCTTGGCGCTGGTACGAGCTGTGGACTGCGAACTGGGCTCTGCTGGGCTTAAGCGCAAAGGGTTGCAAGTTTGTTAGCCCGCAGCGAGGATTTTAATGTGTGTGTTTATCCATGTGTGTGCGTGTGTTCGTGTGTGTGTGTGTGTGTGTTTGAAATGGCATTGATTTAAAGCAGAAATTCACTTAAGTCCTGTCAGTCGCTCACATGTAATTAAGCCTGGGCATGAGTAATGAGACTTAATCATTGGTTAATAATTAAACTTTACTGTTGCTGCAAGTGCGGCTGCGGGTGAACAACAATTGCCACATATTGATTCCACAAAACATATGCTCATTTATTATCACACAATATCCTGTAAAATTCGAATTAACAATCTATCTCTTTTTCAGATAAAAACTAACATGCCCAAACATAAAGTCTCAAAACCTTCTTAATTATTAGAAAACAATTTGAAAATTGTATTCAACTTGAATTATAAGCTAGATTTAAATTTGTAAATCCCAATAATTATTATTATATTTTAAAATGTTGCTCCTTATGAATGTTCGCATAAGTTTAGCAAGTTTTGGGCTTAGGTTGAAAAGTTGAGATTCAAGAATGAAGTTTTTCTGGCAGAAACAAGTTTTTAATGCTTGCAAGAAAAGTTGGTCTAATTATGGCTAAAGAAACTGCAAACTACGCATCGCTTGGCTGCTGAAATCAACACCTCAGCACACACACACACACACACACACGCACACACACACACACACACACACACACACACACACACACACACACACCGACACACACGCACACTCCAGCCGTAAATTATGCCAAAAGTCTAGCAAACACAGGAGTAGAGTAGAGTAGAGTAGCAAGGCCAGGCTAAGATGTGGCTCATCAGGTGCTGGCATAAGCCGCTGATATAATGCCTTATTATCATTTAATTGAGCAGCCAAGACCTTCAAACAGTAAACTGCTAAACAGTTTACACAATTCTGTAAAAAGGCCACCCCCCCAACCTCTAAAAAGTAGCAGCAGCAACAACCCCTAGACGGAAGAAAGGAGGTGGAAGAAGCGAGAGAGAGAGTATTTCACGGCTTTATGACAGGCAGGCAATGATTATAAACCGGCATAAATTTAAATTGAGTGTCACTAACTGGGCCCAGAGATGGGCCCTGCGGGCAACTGGGTGGCATTGTAGGCACGCCCACTGCGTAAACAAGCCGCACAATGACCAGAAAATAACCGAAGCAGCAACAAGACTTGCGACAAGATGTGGCAAAGCGGAGCGCCCGAAAAAACGGAAGCCCAAAGCAAACACAATAACAGTAAGTGGAGCCATTTTTGGGGCAGTGGCAGCGATAAAGAGACATGCCCAAAGCCGAGTGGCACTGGCACAAGGGTAGAGGGAGGGGGAGAGGGGGGAGGGGGTGTGGGCGGTGACAGGGGCGGGCTGGATAGCTGGCTGGCAAGCTGGCAAGCTGGCAATGATGCTGGCAGGTCAAGCAGCGTATAAAATTCATAAAATATCCGCACTTAAAAACGCTGCTGGCCAAAAAACTAAAAACTTAAAACTAAACCAAAACGTACCGAAAAAATTTCTTGATTTTATTTTATTTTTCATAGTTCTTCTTTTATTTATGTTATGTTTTTTTTTTTTTTATATTTTTGGGCAGAGCAAACAATTTGTGCGCTGCCGCAGCTGATGTTGGTAGCTGCTCCTTGGGCAACGAATTTGTGTGCTCTTGGTGCTTTTGTCAGTTGCACATGCTAGCCAGGCTGGACAGTGGGCGTGACCGCACTCACACACACACACACACCCAGGAACACACACACACACAGTTCATTATGCTTCATGTATATTTTATGTGCTGCCTCTCGAATGCATTTGAACGAAATGTGACAAAAATGCAGCCATTATCAAGTGTTAATATTTATGAGCTAGTTGTTGCTGTTGTTGTTGTTGTTGTTGTTATTGGAGTTATTATTTGTTGCATGTTATTTAAATATTGTTGACATATTGCACTTGGCAACAAAAATATCAATAACAAAGCACCAAGTGCCGCGCCGCACCAACAAATCAAACAATTGGCAAATAATTTGGTTTCATTTTACATGATGGTCACTCAATTCTCGTACACACACACACACACATCCGAGTGTCCAGTGGGGGTATCAATACACACACACACACACACACACACATACGCGCACTCAACAACCTGGCAAACAGCTCGGGCAAGCACTTGATATGGGGTTTCTGGGGTAAGCTATCAAAATGCTGTCATTGTTTCAAATGCAAATCATTGGAAACAGGCCACTAAACACGGCAGTGCCAAGTGGCAAGTGGGCAGCGGGGCGTGGCTCAACGGGGGGTTTAGGGGCTAGGCTGCGCTTGTTTGATTTATGCCCGTTGTGCGTGTGCATTTAAGTGCAAATTGCAGCATTGTTGCAGTTGTTGTTGCTGTTCTTGTTGCTATTGTTGTTGTTGTTGTTGTTATTGTTGTTGCTGCGCTTCTTGTTTTGGCTGTAGCTGCTGCTCGTGTATTTGTATATTGCATTTTGTAAACATTTAATATTCCAATTATGCTGCACAATTCAATTGACAATTTGCTCAATGCTAATGTCGCCACAATGCGCCGAACAACAACCGGAATTGCGTGCGTGTGTGTGCGCAGAGATACAATAATTTGTAGCATACCTTTGGGTGCTGTTCGAAAATCACATGACTGCGGGGCGAAGTGCCAACTGCTGCTGCTGCTGCCTCTGCCGGTTCCCGGTTCCCGGCGGCTGCAAAGGACATTCATCACATAACGGCATTTATGTGCGAAATTCACTTAGCCAACGTCCAATTGCCATTAAACATGCAAATTGAATTCGCTTAATTAAAATGCGTTCATAAAATCCACTGCGCTCCACACAGAGCTGACAACAGCTGTGGACCGCAAGTTAACAAAATGTTAATGTTAGAGCCTAACAGCTGCCCCTTCTGATTGGCTAACGTTAAAATGATGTTATGTGGCAGCTGTTAGGCCAATTTATGGCAACTTAACATATGTTGTGTGAAATTTATAGCAACTTTACAGCTGTAACAATAACATTTCAGTTATGTGTTATTTAACAGCGCTGCTTAGGCCCTACCCCTGCTTGTGGAACGAATGTTAGCTAAACTGTTCCCAGTTAAGGGGGTTGGTTAGCAGCAAATGTTCAGGCACTGTTAATTGTCAGCCTGAGCAGTTAGAATAAATATTTAATCAATAATAAAACTTAAATTAAACAAATTGGAATTAAAATACAAACAAAAAATAGATTTCGAGTAGAAATTTACGCAATGATTTAATTAATTTGAAAATTAGGATTAAATTAGCACAAAGTTGTGACATGTTTTAAACCAAGAAATAATGAAATTGCCGGCTAATTTAAACTATGAAGGAAGGAAAGAAAAGTTGAGATTGAAAATAAGAAAAAATTCAAAATAAAGAGGAAGAAAAGATATCATATGTAACCAGAACTCAAGTTGGAGTTCGTGCGTTGGTAAGAGCTGCTGCTGCTGCTGCTGCAGTCAGTTGTCAGTCGTCAATTACTGCGCACATTTGTTGACAAAGTCATTAGAAAAACTTGTTTAGCTTAAGCTAGACCAAAGTCACGCGCATGCCACGCCCACCAGCCACCAGCCAGCAGTCAGCAGCCAGCAGCCATAATTGCAAAAAGTATTCAAGCAAGCGGCTGCAGAAGCAGCAGACAGCAGCAGCAGCAGCAGAAGGATGCCCAGGATACCTTTTCGAGAGACGGTACGGGCGCCAGGCTCAGGCTGACTGCATTTCGAAAATATTTGCTTAAATGCCGCAAACCAAAACTCACATAGTTCAAGAATGAAATACGAAATATGCGCCGCACACCAACACACACACACACACACACACGCACACCCACACACAGACCAACGCACACAGCTGCGCTCAGCTCACGTACAAGCCAACCAGCCGGCTTTAACCCTGCCCAACCCGCCTTCCCCCCTTCCTATACCCTTCCACAAACCCTGTCAGAGCGGTAACCGCACCACAAAACGCGCTGCCAATGCGCCCGCGGGCCTTGGCAACTTGGGATTGATATAGAGCTTGGGTGCGGGTGCGGGGGCGGGCTTGAGGCCGTTGCGGACGCTGCCAACTAGTACGCGATATATTGATGTGCACAAAATATGCCAAATATCAGTGAGAGGGGGAAGCGGGGAGTATGCGGTCGCGTAGCTGTGCAGCAATTGCAACAAGGATGCCCGCCCATGCACTTTACATGTGTATGAATTGTGCCCTGTGTGCACGAGTGTGTGTGTGTGTGTGTATTTGTGTGTGTGCAAGTTGCCAAATCAAGCGCAAGCCCAAAAGTAGCAACAAATAAAATTTTATGCGCTCTGCAAAAAAGTTTTTCTTTTGCATAATGCCAGCAACAACAACAATAACAATAACAACAAAAACAACCAACAGCAATGGCAATTTTCATGCACAATGCAAAAGTTTCGATTTTATTGTTAGAGTGCGAGTAGCTAAACGAGTGCCTGCCGAGGGGCTGGGTCTGTATGTGTGTGTGTGTTTGTGTGTGTGCTTGAGTGTGTGTGGCTGGTGGGTTAAAGGGCGCTGCTTAAGGGGGCGGGGACTTGGTTACGCTGTCTGTTTTCTGTTTGTTTTACATTTGACAGCAGCAGCCGTTGTTGCTGCCGTTGCCCGTGCCTCATGGAGAGCCAAAATGTGTGTTTTGTGTACTTTGCGATAATGCAATGCGACGCCAGTGTCAACGTCTACGTCAACTTCAACGTCAGCGTCAGCGTAAGCGCGTCCAAAAGTCAAAAATTGTTGCAAATACCATTTATTGTATTTACAGCGCGCGCAATGTGCATAAATGTGGCACAGCAGCGCAGACCCAGCTGACGGTCGCGTTACGCATACGCCGCGTTGTGCGCCGCCAAACCAACCAAAGGGCTCACAAATTTTGATGGCTGCTGATGGCGCACTTTGCAGGCTCAAGATGACATTTCTATATGTCTCTAACGATCTTCCAACTAATGCATTGTCAGAAAATCAAACTCTACTTTAAAGTATTATAGAAATCCTTGATAAACTCTTTAGCTCAACTGGCTTTATACATAAATTGAAATACTTATTAAAAATGCATAACAATAAATCTATTCCATAGACAAATCAAATGCTTCCGATATGCACACGTTTTGGTCTATTTGTTCAAGACACAAATTGGTTAGATTCAACTGCAAGCTGTAATGCGATACACTCCGATGATCAATAATCATCTGCGAGTCTTTTGGCAAATTACGTTTGCGCCGTAATCACATTAGATAAGACAATTGTGGGCGGCCTTTGCTTAGCAGAGTGAATTAGAATACAATCACCGACAAAGAGAGGGGGAGAGAGAGAGAGGGGGAGAGCGAGAGAAGTGCTATCTATCTATAGACCAATTTATATTAAAGTTAACTTAACTCATTTGTTTGCCAGCCACGACCCCAACACCAGCCCAATGCGCAATGCGTTCCGGGCAAACAAATCGCTAGCAATTTAAAGCGTGCTGCCAAGCAACCAACTTGCTACTTATGCAGAGCAGCTGTGCGAGAGGGAGGGGGCAGTGGCATGAAGTGGGGGGGCATGAAGGCGGTGCGGGAGTTTGGGGAATGTGTGCTAATGTAGTTTATGCCCACAATTTAGCATTTCGAACGCACGCAGCTGCAGTGAATCGCATAGGTTCGCCTAATTTGCATATTATCGGATGCAATTGCATTACAGAGCGTACAGAGCGAGGGGAGGGGGGGTGTCAGGCGGCGGCTGGGGATGTGGGGACGTTGGAGGTGGCGCTATCTAATCAATTGGCTGTTGTTGTGCGTTAATGAAATGAACCGTTTCATCTGGCCAAAGAGCAGCTGGCTGAACACACATAGCATATCTATAAAAAGGAAGTGACTGGACGAAAGTCTAGACTTTTGCCATAGTGCAAACAGCTCACTAATTACTCTGCATATGAAAATGTAATTATGTATGTTGAATATATGTAAACATGTGGCAAGCAGCCACAAAGAGCTGCAGAGTCGAGGTTAGACCACTGACAGCAACAGCAACAGCAGCAGCAGCAGCAGCAGCAGCAGTGGGAACAGCAACAAGGCAGGCAGGCAGCAGGCGAGGCACAAGCTTCCAAGCTGTCCAAGGTGGCAATTATTTAAGAACCTGAAACGGCACACTGTGCAACATAATTAAATACATGCTTAACGTGCCCTGTCTTGCCGAAACTCTAACGCCAACTCTGCACTCAGCCTGCCCCGATCAGCTGCACCTGCTCAGCAGCTGGACGTGTTAATTTTTAAATTAAATGCTCAAAATTTAAACAAAATTATGAAATATTTCAATGGGTAGCATAAAATGTCGAAAATGTTATGTACTGACTAAAGCTGAGCTAAAAACAAGCGGAAATTTGTATTTTAAACTTGAATTCCTTGCCTTAAATATGTTAAAACTCAAACGTAAGCGTTTATTAAAAAAAGTAGAAAAATATTAAATAAATTTTCACTTCACTAAAATCCAATCAAGTTTAATAATTTAATGGCATTTTATTTTATTTACAGATTTTAGCAAGAGATAAGAATATTTTATCACTTTTATTAAGCTCAGATTAGAAATCTTCCAATCTAGCAAGAAATATTGAATATTTAAAATTTATTTTACTAAAAACTGAATTTCTTTTCCCAAGTAGAGCAAAAGCAGCTTTGGCTCTTGCGTTGCAGAGTGAAGTCCATAAGTGCCACGCCCCGCACAGCCTTCGGGTTGCCAACGTTGGAACTTAAGTATTAGCAGACCTTGTGACAGTTTAAATTTGCAAAGCGACATTCCCTGTAGTTGTTGCGGTTGCATATTTCTCATAATTTTCATTTTTTATTTTCTGCTTTTGTTTTTTTTTTGTTTTATTTTTTTTTTTTGTGCTGGCTGGCGGAAACACAACGAACTGCCAAATGGCTAGCGCAAAGCGGAAGAAAAACTAAAACAAATGTCAGTCGTAGTTGACGCGTAGCCACCGACCAACCGAGCAGAGCGCCACTTGGTGCACCAGCCGGTAGCTCGCACCCAACCCGCTCGGGCGGCAGCTTCAGGCAGCCAGCGAAATGCAAATGTCATTTGCAGTTGACACTTGACTCAGCACTTCGCACTGTCCTAGGGCACTTTGGGGTTTTCACCTGCGACGGCTGCAGCTCCAGCGCCAGCTACAGCATCCAGTTGTTGGCACAATGGTCGCTACACACCCGCACCACATAAAGAGGTTAAATAAAAAAGGAGCAGAGGTGGATAAAAAACAAAAAAAAAAAAAAAACGGCTACTAAAGTCAGCTGAACAGGAACAAAGTCGTGGCCCCGTTGGGGAAAGCGGCAGCTGGCGCGTCCACGTTGTCGTCTTTATGGAGCGTTCTCGTGGTCGTCATTAGGAGGGCATGCGTCAAAGTATGCGCTTTGTTCTTGCTGCCATTGCTGCGTGTTAATAGCCCCCCAACCGTGGTAGACGCCGACATTTGCATGACTTGACACACGGGGCGGCGACAGTAGGGCGTGGCAAGTCAAGTGTTGCGTCTGACGTGCGAGGCGAAAGTGAGTGAGAGTTTGTGCATGAATTGGTTGCAGTTGCATTTAAAGAGAAACAGAGCCGGGCAACCTAAAGCTGATCAAGAATTCGCTTATGAGCCTGATTTATATAATATGAATATTTAATTAAATTATTTGAAATTCAAATATGCCAATTTTCAGGGTTTTTTTTTTAATTTTCTTCATTTTACTTTACATAGCAACACATTTTAATTGTTTGACGCGGCGTATGATTAATAAATACGCGCTTCTCATAAAACGACGCGTTGGCCATTTTTTGAACTAGCGAAAGCTTTCTTCACAGCTTTTGCATATGCCTGATTAATTCAGACAATAGATGGCGCATTTGTTGCCAATTATGAATAACAATAAAAGTTGATAGCTGCTTTCTCTTGTTACAAAATTATTTTAAATTGCCACAAAAAGTGAAAAACCAAAAAATGAATAATAATAAATAAAAAAATAACATCTAAAATCGGATAACAAATATCAATTTAAAAGGAATTCCCACTACCGCAAATAAAAAAATTCCTTTAAAATTCATTTACATTTCTTATCTTATCTCAAAAAAATACACAAATATCTAAAACTTCAGCATTCGCCTTCCTAATTTGCAGTAACAATAGAAATATAATAACAAGATTCACAATAAATACTCAAATACTATAATACTTTTTGTCAGCCCCAGCCCAAAGGTCAGTCCAGATGGTATGCATCCAGCTGTAATAATATATGTACATATGTTTCGACTTACAACTGTTTTAGCCGCTGGCCGTAGCCAACAAAACAGTTCAAATTGGCTGAGATTTATATATTCAAGTGAGGCCCTAGTTCCGATACAAATACATTTGCCAACTAATCTGAGAGAGCGCACTCGCAGCGGACACTTTTTTCTATACATATTATATACTGCACCAGCGGATCTGTCGAGTTCAACTTCGGGCAGTCGCTGTTTGGCTTGACAATTGAACGGCACGCAGCTCGCAACTGACTCCGGAAACAGATAAGCTTCGCTTTTGGCTAAACTACGGCGACATGTACACACCGCAGAGCGCACAGGATCAGACCTCTGGAGAGACAGCGCTGTGGACAGGGCACGGACGTCAAGGCGGCACCGGCAGCCAGGGCCTGAACAATCATACTTTTACTGCATCCTCCACTTCTACGATGACCATGCCGCAGAATATCTTCACAAATCCAGCCATCCAGCCCTCCAGCGTGATCAACCTATCCAATTCCACGGACGTGGTCATTGGGCCCATGACACAGTATCAGGGACCGGTCAGCATATATTACATGGATGCCAGCATGCAGACAGCTGCAGGTGAGTTGCCAAAAGGTGAGCCGAGCTTAAAAGCAAGTTGGTTATTGTCAGAATATGCCAAATACTTTTGGATTTCCTCAAGCAAAGCTTCGGTACTAAGTTTACAATAAAATTCATCGAGAATTTATTTGAATACTATAAATACCTTTATTGTGGAAAGTACAAAAAAGCTTTTTTTATTGTACATATGCAACAATTTGCATAGCTTAACAGACCTTTATGCATTTTAAGTGCCCGTTCAAAATTGTGGGAGGAACGCAACGAAACAGTTCACATAGGTGAATGGCTTAAGGGAGAGCTTTATTTCATACCCTTAGATGGGGGAATATAATTTTTAAGCAAAAGTTGTAACGCATAATGTTTGAATAGAGCGAAAAGCCAAATATAATTGTTTATAAACAAAAGTTAAGTATATGTAGAAAAACGTCTGTCAAAAATTGCTCTATTGTATAAATTATTAGTTTTTTGTTAGCTTATTAATTATATTTATAAATAATTCAACTATATCCGATTGCTATGCTCATATGTGTTTGTATATATTCGCTAGAAGAGCGATTTCTGCCTGGGTTTTTTTTTTCTCATATCTTGTGCACCCTATGGGCAGCTATTCATTCTTGTTGTTATAGAGTCGCATGAAAAGATCCATTTATCTAAGTGGAAAGTCAACTTTAAACAGCGCCAAGTAGTTGATATGTGCTAACACCCGGTTCCAGGTAATACAGCTGTACAAATACATGCAGAGCACCTTCACAAACACTCTGATATGACCCATAACACGAGCTAATACCCAGATATTCCCAATACAAACACATTGTGTGAGCGGCCCAACAGAAGCGCATTTCGAATGCGAAGCGCCGTGCAGTGCGCATACGTCATGTTGTCTGGCGACGCGCGCCGCAATTAAAAACAGACTCGCAAAAATTAAAAACAAAAGAGGCAAAAAAAGAAACAAAGAAAACGTACAGAGAACGAGCAATGAGCAATGAGAAACAAAAGTGCAAAAACAAAAAACAAACAAAATAGGTAGCTGAAAGCACAAGAGTGTAAACGATATGGCAAATCCGGCAAACAACAACAAAGCCCGGCAAAGCATGACGCAGCCAGCGAAGTCGCACTTAAACATGTCAACCCAAGCGCTTGTAGGGCAGCGCAGGGCAAGAAGTGTCCACTTGGCGAGCTGTCCGATTGCCAGCAAAGCGTCGCGTCGCGACGTCGTCGTCGTCGTTGCCAGTTGTTTCAGTCGTTCCAGTGACGGGTTCAGGTGCGGCAGTTGCGCGCGCCAATCGTCCAGCGCTCGTTTATCGGTCAAAGGCGTCTACGTGCCACTGTGGCAACAAGTTCCCCGAGTATTCTATTCGCGGCATTTGCAGCTATTTCAACAACAGTTGCCGCGAGCATTGATTAAGTTAATTTCCCCATTTCAATCCACCGCATTAGTCACATATTTGACGCAAAAAACACAAATTAGACTTAATTTACTTATGCGTAAGCAAAAAGTTTCTAAAAGCAACAAATTTAAAGTGTATTTGTGTGTGTCGATAAGCGCGCATGTGTGCGCGTGTGTGTGTGTGTGAGTGAGAGTGTGCTTCTGTTATACAAACACTAACCGTTATAATATAGCGTAATTGCCCGCCCGCCCCGCATCATGAAGCTGTTGCTTAAAGTACATTCCGAGCGCACCGCGCGCAATCGTCGCACGCCCGAGCGCACCTTCACAGCGTCGCCAGCGCCAAGTATGTAGTGTATAAGTCAGACTTAGAGCTGCACACTGCCCGCCTTTAGCTCTGTAATAAATCAATCATCATCATCGTCATTATCCACAGGAATCAACAGCAACAGCGGGAGCAGCAGCAACAGCAGCACAAGCAGCGACGCGGGCATCGGCGGCAAGCGCAGTCGCGGCAGCTCCAGGTCGAGGCGTTTAACGCGCAACACGTTGCTGCTGAGCATGCTCGTCCTCTTGGTCCTTATGACCGCCATTGTCATTGTTTATGTAGAGCTGAGCCGAACGCGTGGCGAGCTGCCGAACAAGTCCATTTACTTTGGCAATACCTATGAGGATGGCACGTGTAAGTGGGCAACAAATGCGACCGCCATAGCCTATTCACATGTTATGCAGTTCCAAATCTAGGAAATGGTCATCTGGTCATCGAGCGTGTACAGTGGGGCGCCTCGGATCGCAGCAGGCAGCTGACGATGCCGCTGCAGCGGCCCATACCCTATGTGCTAATCACGCACATTGGGGTGCAGTCGATACCCTGCGTCAATCTCTACAAATGCTCCATCAAAATGCGCACCATACAGGATTCGGCGATTGCGGAGAAGAACCTACCGGATATACAGTCCAATTTTTATGTAAGCAGCCGACATGCACAATTCCCTGCACGTTCCGGCGACTAACACTTTTGGACATTTCGTTTTCCGCTTGCTGCTTACGCAAATTGTGTTGATATTTCGACCAGGTTTCCGATGAGGGCAACATTTATGTGGGTCGCGGCTGGGACTGGGCCAACACGTATGCGAATCACACACTGGCCATCACCTTTATGGGCGACTATGGCCGCTATCAGCCCACCGCCAAGCAGCTGGAGGGCGTGCAATTCCTTTTGGCCCATGCAGTGGCCAATCACAAATTGGATTTGGACTACAAGCTGGTCGCACAAAATCAGGTGAGCACTCTACACCCCCATCCATCCTACCTGTTTTACCCAGCCAAACAGCCCAAGAAACTCTAGGAAATATATTACAGCCAGGCATTTCCTGATTTGATTCTGATTTCGACTAACTATCAAAGCTTAACAAGACATTTGAGAAGAGAGTAATTTAAACTAAAAAAAACTAAAACTTAATTTTTTATTTATTTATTTCATGTCTTAAGGCATATGTCTTTTTAAAAATATATTAAAAACATAATTGCCACAGGAAAACAGGTCTAAAATATTTAAAGAATGATGCTTTATAGTATCAAGATTATATTGCTTAAGCTTTCAAATCTCTTGAATAGGTGGCCAACTCCCAAGCGTTTCTTACAATATTTTCTAGATTGTGTTTAAAGTTTGTCCTTCAACGAAAATTATATACACACTAAGTAACTATTGCTCTTCCTTATAGACCAAAAGCAGCAAGAGTCCCGGCATCAATGTATATCGTGAGATTAGCAAATGGCCGCACTTTTATGGCTGCAACATGGAGCAGGCGCCCAAATGTGGCAGCGAGCTGGGCATGACGGCTGCCTCCTGGAACGGTGGGCAATAACCACAGACTTTAAGAGAACTCTTAGCTTTAAAACCAATACACACAACACACACTCGCACACATACATAACTGCATCTTTATACAAGTAAACCAAATAAAAAAACAACGTAAGTTTTCGCTTCTTGTTAAATATTCAGTTATATTTGTTCGGCTTAAACCGGTTCGAAGGTGTGTGCCTTACAGGTGTTTTATTTATAGAGCACGTCTCCTCAATCTCTGCTCAGACAAAGCTCTCTCCCCTCTCCATCTCTCCCTCTCTCTCTCTCTCTCTCACTCTGTCAGTCTCGCTCTTAAATCTCAAAAGCTGTTTTGTTTATATTGCGCTGCGCTCGAAAGCTGGAAATTCCCAAGCGGGAAACAAAAACCTATCAGCATATAGAGACGGGTTGTATGTAAGTCTATATACGTATACATGTGCATGCGGTTAGTACAACATCATTATCGACACAACTTGTAGTCAGTTTTTTAGTCAGTTTTTTATACATACACACACACACACACTTGCACTATATTGATGCTGTTTCAGTTGTTGTTGTTGTTTTTTGTTGTGTTTGTGAGTTAATTAAAAGCTGTATATCATTTGGAACCATTAAATTTCCACTGATAACTAAAAAGCACAGCAAAAAACAAAAACAAATAGCAACCCATTATTGCTGGGTAAAACTCAAACTAAATAACGGAAGCCTGGTAGTTTTTAAAGTGAGTCAGATTGAAAAGCTTTTTCAATTGATCTGCTTATCTGATTAACTAATGACCTATGTTAACAAATGCTCAACTACTCAACAACTTATCAGAGGATTTCCTACTTCAAAATCAATGCAATGACACAGAGATTAAATCCCAATCTTAATAGGAATCACTTTACTTTACATTCGGGTACAAGCAAACCTTAACCATTTTCCTAGCCATGTGCTAAGACTTTGTTTAATATTTTATAGATCGTCAATGCTAATTGATAAAGATCACTTTCTTTCGCACAAATGTTAGCTGTCTAGTCGAATATATTAACAAATTGCTCACCGAAAACAAACAAAACAATTCGTAGAATTCTTTAGCCCACACTCCGCATAGCATCTGTCGTTGTGCATTTTTGCCGTGTATTTGTGTTTTTTTGTTGTTTATAAGTTGTGCAAACAGCGGAGAGAAAAAAACGTCTAAATATAATCATAAAAGTAGAGACTTAAGCGGGCTGGAGAAAGAGCAAAATCTAGCCGCAAAAAATCATTAAAATTTGAGAAATAACTTAAAAAATTCAAAAAACCCGAAATCAAAAGCAAAGCAACTCCCGCTAAATAACTAAGATGAAGAACAGGTTCGCACAGGAAACTCAGATCTATAATGAACAGAACCCAACTCATCTGGCTCTCTAAATATTTAGGGTTTTTCTTTTGGCCAAGAACCTGTTTGAATGTGGAACAGATGCCAACCAAATGGAAAATCAACTAGGCATAACTTGTTATTGGGCATTACATGCTAATTAAACTAGCCAAGCAAGGTTTAACTAAGCATTTAGAAATTTTCCCAAAAAAAAAGAATCGTTTAGCGTTAACTCAGAAAATATTTTGGAAAATCCAGCACAGGAAAATAAGCGAATACGCGTTTATATATTCAGCTATGGGCGTTTCGAACAAATTTCCAATGTCTTGCCGCCTCTCTCGATCGGGCGCTCTCTTGCCTGCACGCTATCTCACTCTCTCCCACTCGCTCTTACTCTGTTTACTCTCTGACTAACAGCAGCCGCCAACGCTCTGGGGTCTTCGGCTCAGTGACTCGCATCGCGATTTGATCGCCGCTCAGTTGATTGGAGCCTCTCGAACGCGTCGCTGCTCGGTGAATTTAATGTGGCATGCGCTTACCTTAAAAAATATATAAAAACCATATATATAGTATTTATACGTATAGTATACAACCTTTGTTTAAAAACATCAACCAAAATATAACGTCGCTAACGTTTTGTAATAGTTGTTGATAAGTTGGTTATTGAAAACGCGCACTAAATTTGACTTCTGTGCACATTTATACCCCGCTATTCCGTCGGAAATCGGCGCACGGATGCCTTAAATTGACGGTAATCAAGCGTATAAAATGAAGTTAGTAGCGCAAGCACGATAAATTAAGCGCATTATATTTTACGAAAGCAACGAACATGTTGTAGAGAGTGTGGAGAAAAAATTATGAATTGAAAATAACTATAACAAAAAGAATTGTAAAAGAAAAAGTAAAAAAACTGGAAAGAAAAAGTGCATTAAAACAAACAAAGCTCAAAGCTGAAATAAACTAGTGTTGGAAAGTGTCAAAAAGAAAAGGATTATACGTATGAATATATAAAAATGATAAAATAAATAATTAACCATAACTGAAGCAGTGTGCATAAAAATTATCAAGACGAAAGAGGGGCAAATAAACCAAGTCATACAGAAAATAAAAAAATAAATAAAAGAAATAAAAAACTCGATTCATTTGCGCCAAGCAATTCCCATTCAATGATAATTGTTAACACACATGAAACAGTCAAGCAAAACTTGGTAATTGCAGTGTTGTTGTTGTTGATTTTTTTTTTTTCGTTGTTGTCTAACACAGACACACCCAGAGAACAGTTGCTGCACGTGTATAAGTGACAATGGCCGCCGCTTAAATGCCGGTTTGCGTGTATTGGTGCGCTCAGAGACGCAACGCGATGTCTCCGTGTGCTCGTTATTCTTGTTGTTGTTGCTGTTATTGTTGTTCTTCTTGTTGTTGTTTTAGTCGTGTAGTTGTTATCTGAAAAGTGCGCTCAGTGCGAATTATACGGCAGCGACTACGACTGCCTTATCGCACGCTGCCCGAAGGCCCAGCTGAGCCCTCATTTTATTGCTTCATTCTGGGAATGCTTCGATTCCGCAATGAAAGAATTTGATTGTTGGTCCCACTCCAGCTGGAGTGTGGGGATCAGACCAAATGCTCCAAATCAATCAATGACTTGATGACCTTGGTTTACGATGGTCTCATAGTGCTAAGATATCAACTAGTACTTGCTCAATCAATTTGAGCTTTGCTCTTCGCATTAAATTATTGCCAAAGCCTTTTAAGTGGGCAGCTAAATTCTCAGAATGCATTTTACAAGCTCAAAGCGTAAATGATTATAATTAGCATAAGTCATGCGCAATAACAGCGCCTACCGTCTGGACTGATCGCTAAGTCACCGAAAGCCAACCAGCGGACTGCAAATATACCCTTTCATTCATGTGACGCGTGACTTTGCAAAAGTCAAACATTTATAAGAACACATTTTTAATTATATATTTATTAATATTAATTAAAAGGTGCAGTTAATTTTGTAGGGCAAACTAATTACAGTTTTTAACTTAAAGATTAGGATAAATGTTAGGAATTGTCTTTGAGAATGCATTTGATGACGAATAATTGAACTGGAGAATTATCTTGGGACTTATAACAATATGTGAATCAGCTGCTAATCAAGAAATATAAAATGCTCAATTCATAATAAGTTCGAGTTTTAATTGCTCATAACCTGAAGCCGGTTTCTTGAGCATTCTATTTGAATTGTAAGCATTTGCTGCTTACCAGACAATATAAATCAAACAAGCCTGTCTGTTTATTAATTTTATAACCACAAATTACGCACTGAGACTGAATTTCATCTGCATATTATTTACATATTGATATATTACATATATACACATATATATATTCTCACCTGACCTCATTTGCTTATCAATAATACAAACAAATTAAAGCAACCCTCAAAACTTTTACAAGCTGTAACAATAAAGGAAGTGAAAATAAAACAATAATCAAACCAAAAGTCAATTAATAAATGAAAAATTTGTCTGACAGACATTTTTTATGAAATAAAACTGCAAAAGTTGGAAACATTTTAAAATAATTAAAAAATGCATTAAACCTAGCAAAACTCTGCAAAGGCAAAATGAAGAGATAAAAAAATAAAACACTGACTGTTGAATTTTATCATTTGGCGCAGTCATTATCAACATTTCAAGTGAAAAAGTATATTTACTTTCAGATGCTCATGATGTGATATTTGCCTAGAGAGCAGGCCGGGCCACCAAAAACATTAAAACGTTGCGAGCAAGTTATTCAGTCAAAATGTTTCGACAGCGATGCAACTGGTACTGAAAGTAGCACCCAGGGTTCCTAAAGAGGAAACGTGAGAAAACGAAAGCAATCACAAATAGCAGAAATCAAACAGTGCGAAAAATGTATTGCGACAATGGAACGGAGTTAGGCACGAGCACAAATTCAAATACACACATCATAAATCGAAGCAGCGGCAAGAATTGCAGCACATCCTCAACAGATTCGGGCGTCGGTTTGGTTGATAATGCAGTTACATTCAAGGCGGGGCCAACGACCAAAGATAACAATAGCACGACAAGCAGAAAATGTGAGGAGACAAAGGAGAAGTCCGAACCGCAGGCGGAGGCGGAAGCAAGTCCACATCGTATCAGCATTGAGGTTGAGGCAACAGTAAGCCTCAACAAGCCAGCAGCCAGTCGGCCGAAGAAATCATCACCCACAGTCTCAATACGCAGTACGACAATCTCCATCGTATCTATCGATGAAAATGCCATCGATTCCAGCTGCATTGACAGCGACTCCGAGGCGGAAGCAGACGAGAGCTGCACAGTGCAAAAACTGGGCCAACAGATCACCTACCCGCCACACAGTGCCGAGCTGACGCAGCTCAACAAAGGACTAACGGTGATTAGTCGACAGGTGGTGCCCAGCACTGGTGAGGTGCCATCGCCGCCCACAGCACCCGATGTCGTGGCGAAGCAGCTGCTTAATGGAAATCTAAGTCTGGCAACGCCACCAACCCCAGCCTCGCCGCAGCAAATCGGCAGCATTGCGTTAACCAACACTACAGACGTTACTTTTGGTGATAAACACTACTATGAGGGACCTGTCACGATACAACAGATCCTGATCGATAATCGCGAAAAGTGGAAAACGGTCGATGGTGAATCGGGTGGTCAGGATAATCCCGGCTTTAATCCACAGTCAACGTCAAATGGCAACGCTGCAGGTGAGTTTAGTTGAGAGAGTACTTAAAGTTGGAGAGAGTATTTTATATTGTATATGTTACTTTGTTGTCGGTCTGTCTGGTTTTATTTATACTTCGCATTCACCTTGGTTCACTTATTTGTTTTGTTTGGCGGTCTGTGGCTAATGCTCAACGCGTGCAAATAATATTTTTTTTGTTTACTGAGAGCGTTAACAATATCGCCATAGGGCAGACATTTTGAAAAATGTATTGGCAGCAGAGAATTCGGGTATACACACTTTCCGAAAAATTTATTAAATGCCAGTGAACGGAAAATTAATATTATTCTTATATAGTATTTTATAGCTGTGCTTAAGAGGTTCACACTCGATTAGAAACGAATATAAAAATTGATTTTATTAGAAATGTTGCTATACGAATACTATAACGTAAAATATTATTTACAGCTATAGTTTTTATAAAGAAAGTCAAGGTCATTGCCAAAATGATTGTGATTGCGCATACGCATCGTGTACTGAAGATATTGCGCATACGACCGGTTGCCGTAAATCAGTCAAACGAACGGCATACACAGCCCACTCATGAACAAACAAAAACAATGGCACCTGGCAATTGTTTACTCGAATGCTTCTCACAATTCCCATAATTAAAGATCGAACCAAAGCAACAACTGCAAATACAATTGAATATGAATTCTAGCTAATTAATTGGCGCAGTCTTGCAAGCCGCAAGGTGCAACTAGTTAATGCCACTAAGCTAGTCGGTGTTTCCCCTAACCTAGGGTATAGAACTCGGATCAGACTCACGTGCCCTGCCTAGCAGGGGGACTTTTTTTTTTTTAATATTATACAATGTTCATTAATTACTTTCTCCAACATGAAAAACAAGTGCAAGTTCTAGCACGCACTTGTTGTATTTACCATATACTATATAGAGCAAAAAAAAAAAAAAGAACCGAGCTATAAGGAATGGCATTTTTATTTTGCTGCGACTTTTGCAGTAGCTGATGCTCCGTGGTCGCAGAAATGTCGGGGAACGCGTTGAATTACTGTCTTAAGTGTCGCGGGCTTGTCAAGCGTGATCTAATCACATGCGATGCTGCATGTGGGCGTGTCTGTCACGCCCATTGCAGTGGTTTAAGCCAGCAGCAGCTGCAGATTATTCAAATTTTGCCCAATATCGTCTGGCGTTGTGATAGCTGCCTTAAACAAGCCCAAAACAATCAGCAGCTAAGTGAGAAGCTGGAACAGTGTCTCAAGCAGCATGAGAAACGTTTGCAAATATTAGAACAGAGCTTAGCCAGGCGTGAGTGTCCGATATATTTATACATAAGTTATATTTTGTTTTGAATAAGTGGCAAGAAGCCTATGCAACAAGTTGCGAGTGTAATAAGATTATATTTATTTTAATATTTTTTTTTCAGGCGTCAAATTAAATGAGTCCTGCAAGGAGCCTGTGATTTGCCCGTTTCTGCCACATACAATCGGCCGCAAAGCCGTTGTTATAACGTCAGCCTTTGCAATTTTAACCTTAGTGTTGATCGTTATACTGGCAACCACCACAAATCTCTTTGGCAAGACGTTAAATAAAAGTAAGCTTGGTGATGGCGACGATTCCAGACAAAATATTCCAATCAATTCAACAATAGGTACAGTTTTGTCGCTTTTCTATGTGTTCGAAAACGCTTTCAATTTAAAATTTGGTGCTTGAAATTGGCAGACTTCCCCTCACATTTTTCTCTTCTATTCTATTCTACTCTATTATTTTATTATTTTATATTTCTGTTTAACAAACGCAAATGCGTACAATATCATGTTGATGCTATATAACAAACTACTTAAAAAACGCGCCTTATATTTAAACGCATCTCCAAAATATCGGTGAATACGGGGAACTGTACTGTGTTTAACAGTGTTGAAAAGTGCTTCGAACCTAAAGTGTGACCTTAGTTTGATTGAATGGAATATGAAAGTAAATAGTTCTTAGTGTTTGAAATAATAACTAATAATCGTGCCGCAGCTACCCTGGAGGTGCTCAGCGTTGAAGAATGGGGTGGACGGCAGCCGAGAAAAGCGCTCACGAACCTTACGTTGCCCGTACATCGTGTCATCATATCACATACCGCAGCCGAGGGTTGTGAGTCACGGGTAAGCTTAACAGCTCCTCCTCAACCTACTGGCCGATTCAATTTCAACAATGTTCCGTTCGATTTAAGGACGTATGTGAGGCTCGCGTGCGTGTTGTACAAAACTTCCACATGGACGGATGGAATTGGGATCATATTGGCTACAATTTTCTCGTTGGGGGCGATGGAACGGTCTACGAGGGCCGTGGCTGGGATTCGCAGGGGGCACACACGCTGGGCTATAATAGCGACAGCATTGGCATCTCCTTTATTGGCACCTTCATCAAGATACACCCGACGGAAGAACAGCTTCAGGCGTGTAAGCTGTTACTAGAGGAGGGTGTGCGCTTGAAGAAGCTGGTGCCCGATTACAAGCTCTACGGGCATCGGCAACTGAGCGCCACCGAGAGTCCTGGTGAAATTCTATATAGTATCATACAGACTTGGCCGCATTGGACAAAAAAAATACCCACATAGTTGATATATAGAATAATGTGATGATAATAATAATTTGTATGTTAAGTAATTGAATAAAGTTGGTAGCTTAATAAATAAAGTTGTTTGTCTTGAGAATCAGTTTATTTTCATGTATTAATTCTTTCATAATCACTTTCTCACACTAAAACTCATTGTCACATAAATTTATATCGCGTCTTTCATATCTGTGCCGTTAAAAAAGTGTTGTGCAGTGTTGAACAATCAATTGGCCATAGCCATGTTGAGTTGAATGGAATATGAAAATATATAGATATACTCGTAAATATCAATATATACTTATGATGCACGTATGTACTTACATATATATACCTTCTCTATGCACGCTTCTATATACTATTTACTCACATGTGTGTGTCAGTATATGTGTTGTACAATCACATTCCCTGCCAACTGACCTACTAACCAAGGCCTCTTTGTGCAGCTATCGATGGCAGCGAACTAGTGTTGGTCAGCATTGATGAGTGGGATGGCAGAATGTCGCGTCCGACTCTCGAGCCCCTAAAACTGCCCGTGGATCGTGTTATTATAGCACACACCGTAACTGAGGGCTGTGATACGCTGGTGAGTGCATCTGAATGGGGATTCGGTAAAGGAAACCTTTTTTAACCTGAAATTTATGCCAGGATGTGTGCTCTTATCGCGTACGAGTCATGCAAGCGTATCACATGGACATATTGGACTGGGAACAGGTTGGCTACAATTTCATGGTGGGCGGCGATGGACGGGTCTATGCGGGTCGCGGCTGGGATTACATTGGAGCGCACACCATCAAATACAACAGGGACAGCATTGGCATAGCCTTCATTGGAAGCTTCGATAAGATAAATGCAACAGAGCTGCAGCTGCGGGCCTGCCAGTTGCTGCTTGCGGAGGGAGTGCGCCTTAAGAAGCTAACGCCGGATTATAAGATCTACGGACATAGGCAGCTGCTGGCCACCCAAAGTCCTGGCGACAAGCTTTACAATATTATCAAGACCTGGCCACACTTTGCAAAGACAACTTAGAATTCCTGTGTTATTGTTAACAAAGTGTATTATAATGGTATTTTATTTGAATAAACAAAATAAAAAACAACTCAAGTAAGAGGCGGTTTGTTTTGCCATGCCTTCTACATTGCTTCACCCACTTTATCCTTCTACATACACTACATATATTTATATATACGACTAATCATTTCATCTTGCACTTATTTTACAGATCAGGACAATATTGGTGGTGGCTTGGTCTTGAGATTTGTACCGCGCGCTGCTTGGCTGGCCCAGCCACCGCAGAAACAACTACCCGACCTGGCTCTGCCTGTGCCCATGGTCATATTATTGCCGACAAACTCGGAGAACTGCAGCACCCAGGCGCAGTGCGTTTTCCGCGTACGCTTCCTGCAGACCTTTGACATTGAGTCGCAGCAGAGGGATGACATAAGCTTCAATTTTCTCATTGGCGGCGATGGCAATGTGTATGTGGGCCGAGGCTGGGATGTGGTCGGCGCCCACATGCACGGCTACAATACGCGCAGCCTGAGCCTCGCCTACATTGGCTCCTTTCGGCATCAGCGACCATCGTCGAAGCAGCTCAGCGTCACCCATTTGCTGCTCGAGCGCGGCGTCGAGCTGGGAAAAATTGCGTCAAACTATAAGCTGGTGGGTGCCAGCACTTTGGAGCCAACAATTACCGAATACAACGCGGAGCTGTTGTACCAAAGCTTCGCCAATTTTACACACTGGACAACAGCAGCCTAAGCTATCCAAAAATAATTGAAGTCATGACTGGTTTTTTTTCTCGATTTGATTATGTGGCATATTTCCCTAAGCTAGTAGACGTAAGCTTTCAATACAAAATTGTGATATTATAAAAAAAAAATAACAAAAAACAAAAAATAATTATGAAATTATTAATGATGAATTATACTCTCTTATTTTTAACTCACCCTAATCGTCAGTTTTGTTCGCTTATATGACGGACGGGTCCGAAATACGTGACTTAGTTCGAAATATTGTTTAGCGCTTGGTTTATAGATCACAGACACAAATGCGCTACAGAATATTATAAGTTAGGCTCCACCTACCAGAGAGTCGTGAGAGTAAAAAACACATAGCAATACATACAAATGTATATGCTAGTCAGTGAATATGAGCTCTATGAATACCCTAAGCATAGCTAGTAATTATATTTAAATTCAAACAATGTTATATTGTGCTCTGCCATGAATTCTTGTCCGCTGCCCATATTTGGTATGACTCTTTCTTATATATCACTATCACAAGAAACACCCTTCTTGGTGCAAAAATACAGGGTATAGCCGTGAACTTTCAAAACGAAACCCACAATTAAACACGCGCCTTGACAAAAGCTCACTGGCACGCAGCAGCTGCTGTTGCTGCGCACTTCCATGCGGGGATTTTTCTGCAGACAGCGGAAAAAAAACAACAACATAAAAAATAACAAACAGCACTCGTAATTTGCGGTTGATCATCAACTCGCTTTGCTCGGATTCAGTTCACAACGGGCAACCGGCTTGACAAGACAACAACGCTGCGATCTCTGGAAATTTTTGGGCGATTGTCGAAATGAAGATCCAACAATCTGCGCCGGGCATCGAAGATCAAGCGCCGAATACAAATGTGAAACAGCTGCGGGGTCTAATATGGATGTGCGCCATTCTCTTGATATTGGTTGCCACATCTGCCGCCTACTTTGTGTGGCTGATGAGTAAGTATTTCTATCTATCCAACAATAATCCAAGCTTATACGATCCCCAATTGTGTGTACTCCGCAGGCCAAAACAACGAACTGGCTAGCAATTCTTTACGTATACTCGATCGCAGCGAGTGGCTCGGGGAACCACCGACCGGATTCACGCTACTAAGAACCCCCGTATCTAATGTAATAATACATCATACAGCCACAGAGGGATGCGATACAGAGGTAGGTGCCTTCGAAATTCTTAAAAAAATATCACATATTTCATATCCGGGCTTAAAGCAGATATGAATAACTTATATAAAATTAACATATATTATACAATTTGTTTACTCGCATTGCGACTTAAATTTATTTAATAAATTCCTTGCAGGACGTGTGCATCTATCGTATGCGCATGATACAGTCCTTCCATATGGGCTCCCTTGGCTTTACGGATATTGGATACAATTTTCTGATCGGTGGCGATGGAAAAGTATACGTGGGCCGCGGCTGGCACGCCCAGGGCCAGCACATCAATGGATATGGCCCCGTTTCACTAAGCATTGCTTTTATTGGCACCTTTGGTAATGAGGCGCCACCGGATCACCAAGTGCGTGCTGCCAAACGACTGATGGATGAGGGCGTACGCTTGCATAAGCTGCACCCGGATTATCACATCTATGCACACAGGCAATTGAGGCCTACTGAGAGTCCCGGACAGAAACTGTTTGAGCTGATGCAGCACTGGCCACGCTGGAGCGAAGACGTGACCGCGCGTAAGCTCCACCTATTACTTGTCTAAGCCGTAAAGCCAACGATTTGTTTCAGTACGCAGACTCAACAACGCGCCGCTTAGGCTTGTGACACGTGCTGCTTGGCTAGCTCAGCCAGCTTTGGAAGCGCTGCCCCCTTTGGCCCTGCCTGCCAAAAACGTGCGCTTTGTGACCACCTCAACAGAGTCCTGCAACACGCAAGCATCATGCACCTTTAGAATGCGCTACCTGCAAACTCTGCACATTGAGAGTCTGGACAAACAGGACATCAACTTCAACTTTGTGGTGGGCGGCGATGGCAGCGTGTATGTGGCCAGAGGCTGGGACGCCAGCTGTGGGGCGGCCTCCACAGATGAGCTGCCATTTGATGGACTCGTTGTGGGCTTTCTGGGCATGTCCAAGCCCAGTGCAAGTCAAACGAAAGTCGCTCAAGAACTGCTGGCTCAGGGCATCAAATTGGGCAAACTGGCGGAGGATTATCAACTGATAGATGAATTGAAATAGACAAAAAACTGTACAAACACTCTATTATTTGCCAGTGCCATAGAGCTGGGTATTCATTCTGTGTAGTCAACCAAATATTATTTTACATTAATTTATAAATATTTTACGTTTGCTGCGCATATCTCGATAAATTAAAACTTTTCTTTAGATATATAAATATGCCTTTATTAAATTTTTTAACAGCTTTGCAATATTTAAATTAATTTTGAAAGCACATGGCCAATTACGTAAAATTCTTGATCTTCCAACTTAACTATGTACAATTATATATGATGCGGCTTCACTAGATGACACTTTGTGCTTACAACAATTGGCTAAATGAAACTCGTAATTTGGAACTTTGAACATGGCTACTACATAAACTTAGTTAATTATGCTACAGAGATAACGACAGATTCTGGCATATCACATATGAATTATTGATCCATTAATGATCCAAGATGCGCATATTGCCAGACACAATTTTGTTCTCCAGTATGGCGCCAGCGGGTATATCGATACGATCACCATGATTGGCAATAATAATCACAGTGCCCTGCAAAGCAAGTGGATAAATGGAGTCAGAAGGAGTAGATGCTTGAAGCTGAATGTCTGATAACTTACGCGCAAGGAGACGCCGCGACCAAAGGTCACATCGCCGCTGACCGTCAAATGATCCAGTTCAATAATGTCGGGTATATTGGCAAAGCGGCCCAAGAACTCCTTGACCTTGGAGAAATGATTCTCGCCCAGTTTCACAAGCGGCGTGGTGGGGAACATGCGTTGTGGCGACATCACCAGACTGCCATTCTTAAGCGTATACAAATTCGACATGACAAGCAACAGATCAGACGATTTCTTCACGGGCAAGAAACGCGACCGGGGCACATTGATGCCGATGGCGCCATCGAAACACTTCATGGCCGCACCCACCGCCGTCTCCAGCTGAACGACGCGCAGTCCATTCTCCAGTGTCTTGTTGTTTACAATAATCTCCATGTTGAGCGTGCGTTCGCGCAGCACACGATCGATAGCTAAGGAAAAGAAGCAGCATTTTAGGCACCTTTTTGTTTGGTGGACAGCTTAAAAGTAGGCCAGTGTACACACTTACCCGACAGATTGGCCCAAATGTTGTTGGTATTGAAAAACTTGAAGGTCTTCACAGACTTGAAGTCATCCACATGCTCTGGGGGCACCTGGGCGATTTCCAGCAGGCGCAACTTGTTCTCCATTTGTATAAGCGTGCCACCCTACAAAGAAGAGAATATGTATTCACACACTCAAGAGCTTTGCAGCACTGTAGCTACCTTGACATCAGCACGGGTCTTGTCAGTGACCTCCATGACGAACTCGAAGGGCGTGCTGGCGCGTTCCTCGCCCACCAGCTTGTTGAGTATGTTCAGATCGACGGTGGCGCCTAGATTGTCAATGTTGGAGAGGAAACAGTATTCCCGGCCCTCGCCAATGAACTTCTTCAGCAGGCCCGAGTTGCGGAAGGTATCGTAGAAGTCACCGTGGCCAGGTGGATACCAGCTAAAAGTGGAAGGCATTAGAGAGCATTAAATTTGGTCAATAAAACACTCACGCCTCCATGTCCTTTTCCACATCGAAATCCTTGGCAACAGGCAGGAAATGCTCGCGACTGATGCGTGGAAAGCAGCTCTGGTTGAAGGTGTGTATCTGCACGCGGAAGCCCTTGTACTTGCGCACAATCTTCTCCGTGTCCTCATCCGTATTAAAGGAGTTCATCAGCACCAGCGGCACATTGGCATCGTATGTCTTATTCAGATGCTCGATTTGCTGCACCGTCAGATCCAAGAATGTCAAATCGGATCGTACAGGTATAACACTCTTGGGTCCATGGCAACCCATGGAGGTGCCCAGTCCACCATTCAGCTTTATGACCACCAGTTTGTCCAACATATTGCGTATCTGCATTATGCATTAGTTACAAAATATTAATAGAAGCTCTTTTAAAGATTTCTGTTGGGTTAGCACAAAAGGATTTGTTAAGCTGCATTTGGAATTAAGTACATAGCTAGTGCTAAAAGAACCAAAGCAATAACTAGTTAAACAAACAACAAAATAAAGCGTTCCAATAGCCCATATAGATTAGAAATTGAGCAGAGAGCGAGAATAAGTAAGTTCAACACGTAAGCGCCAGAGAGAAGCGTAGAAGTTGAGTAGAGAAAACGCTTTTACCTCATTCTATTCATGATATGTATATATAGGCAGACATTAGCCATAGGACAGCCATTGCAACAAAACAACGGCAACAATGAGTACAATTCAGTGTTCAAATCAAAGTACACGAAATATGAAAAGATTAAAAAAATATATATATATAATATGTCTATGTACATAAGAAAATTATCATTAGGTTAAGTTGGATTGTTGAGGTAGGCGCGCGTTTTTTATTTGTGTGACTTTTTTTTTTGGAGGAATATACCAGGGCCAGTAAACCTTTAAAGGTCACTCGAGTTTAGAAATCATAAAATACCTGCTCGTTTTTGGGCGACTTGAGATTGGAGTAGTTCATAACCGCATTTTCGGGCAGCTTTTGGATTTTGTTCCAATCCAGTGCTGGTCCCTCTGCAATGATATCCCTAAGTGAGCTATAAGTAAAATTTGATAAGTTAAAAACTTACCCTCTTGCAGGAAGCGACCGAATAGATCCGCAAATCGACCCATTTCAGCTTGGAGCGCTGGTCGACGAGCCGGTTCCGTGGTCTGCAGCAGACGATCCACGTCATTTTCCAGCAGACGCAGTGCATCGCGCTTGGTTACCTCATGGAACTCCTTCGAATCGGATGGGGCGCGCTGATGGCCGCGTATCTGCAAACAACAAAAATAACAACCGTTCAAATACACTGTAAGAAATTGCGGCAAGTAAACGATTAAACTGCCTACCAAAGCGCAACAAGCTAAAAGCACTCAAGTGACAAAAGTTGCAACAACAACAGCAGCAACAATGACGAATACTAGACGTGAGAGTGCTAGACCGAGAGATAGCCTATACCTAGCTCTGAATTGTCGAATTTACTTATCCCTACACAAAACCCATTTTGTCATTATGAGAATCGCATGGAGAGGAGATATATCTAAGTAAAATACGAATGATAGAGTGAGAAAAAGAAATAGCTGAAAATACAGAAGGAGAGGAAATGAGGAGTAAGCAGACAAAAGGAGAGTGGGTGAGTAAAAGAGAGAGAGAGAGAGAGAGAGCACGAGACGGCGGCAATGTGAGCGAGACAGAGTGAGCACAAGCTTGTAATAATTAAGAGTCAAACATGAAAAATGAGTCAAAATATGAGATTCGCATAGAAAGGCATTAGCACAACTTTGTTATACCCATTCAAAAATTGTTAATGGGTATTGGTTATAATAAGACAAATTGTTGTTGCTCGCGTAATGCGTGCCTGGGGCAATTACAAGCTTCGCCTGGCAGCCAGACGAGCGCATCTTCGGCGCTTTTGGCGACAGTTTTCCTTAGACAGCTATGGCAAGACGTTGGCAGCTATTTGTGGGTCTGCTGCTGCTCAGCCTGAACCAGCAGGCGTCAGCTGGTGTTATGGACAATGTGAATGATGGCCTGAAGATGGCAGGAGAAATGTTTGGCATTAACACAGCAGCTGACGTGGCCAACTTGGTGGCCAAGGCCTTTTCCAGAGTGACAACGCGCAAGAAACCCGATCTTATGAGCGTTCTGCAGCAGGGCTTCGAAACACATCGGAACCAGCAGCAGGAAGAGGAGGAAGGTGATCAAGAGGAGCAGGAGAATGCACAGGAGTCGCCGCCCGTTGATGGAGACACACGTCGCCGACCCTTGCAGTTCAGCAGCGTCCAAATGCTGACCAACATGATGCGCATGATTGGCTTCGATCCGCGCAAGCTGGGCGCACTGGCTCTCAATGCAATTGTGATGATTGCACAGGCGGTACGTGTCTTAACCGCACAATTCGCAAATTCTCCTCACTAATGCTCACTCTATTTCTCTCCCACAGATTGGCAGCACAATTATGCAGGCGACACGTGGCGGCGGCGAAAACAACGCCGACACCGGACCCGAGGCGTTCTTCGAGCCAAGCGAGCATCAGCCGCGTGATTTGACACCCGGAAGCCCTATAGATTGGTTCCTGAAGCGTCCCGGCGCACATACGCAGCGCATGGTGCGCCGCATCATGGATCGCCAGCTGCCCGAGTACGTTGTGGACATGATTGAGTCCAAGGAGACACCCGATGGCAATGAAGCCGCCTGCCTGAAGCTGCTCATGTGCAAGAGCTCGCCCATCATTTGGGGCATGCAGAACTCGCTAAAGAAGCGCTTGGCCGGCGAACCCGAGGAGTTCGACGAGGAAAGCTACATGAATGCAAATGCATTCTTCAAATATATGCCCAGTTTGGATGAGTTTAAGGAGCATGGCGCGGGCTGTGAGTCCCGCTTTGCCAAGTACTGTCCACGCAATGCAACATTGGACAAACCCTAAATATTGCATTGCAATATCAACCCAAAGAAGCAATTTTTATTTTTACATTTAGTTTAAGTTCTATATAGTTTCATCAATAAATCAATAAATTGTTTTGTAATTAGCCTGACATTCGCAACAAGCGATAAGCCGGACCTAATGTTCCATGAAACGACCTCTAAGCTACTATAGAATATAATCTATATGATTATATGATCTGTTTACTCTCCATGTAACACCTAACTATGCCTGGCTGGCATTTTGTCAACCCCCGACTTTGTTTTGGATTATACGCTATCATCATGATAAGCAGCCTCTAGCACGCTTTCGGGTTGTACTCATGCTGACTATCTAGATCATCGACGCCATGACGCGGACACGTTCTTGAGTGTTAAGCACCCAATATTGAAATAGCGCTCCCTAATGATGAAATCGATACTAAAGGTATGCTATAAATACTTAACATAAACGCCATCAATTAAGAGATTAGTGTTGAATTCGCAAGATGGCAGCTAATAGTTAAACATATATATACAAAGGACAAGTTAATATATTTCGCAATAAGAAAACATACATTATTTTCAGATTTTTCCTAAAAAAAGGGCTCTTCAATTATGTATTAAATCTGCCAGCTAGTTTTACAGTTGATATTTTTCTCATACCCTATTGATTAACCCGTTTGCCAGTCCTTCAAAAACATAGAGACTGAATTCTATTGTAATTTCACAATCAAGCCAACATTGAGAATCATTAGATAAACATAAGCTAAACTATTATTAGTCAGGCAAATGAAAGAGTTCGGAACGTTTAACAATACCATTTGCTTATCAAAGCTGGTTATCAATAAGGTTTATGGCCATATATTAATGATTCGTTAAATATGCAATGACAAAAACTTTAATTTTGTTGTGTAATTATTTGCCAACTGTGCATTGACATTCAGCAAGGTCGCAAAGCCCTCAACAGATGACGGAGTCGATGCTGGCTAGCTGACAGCGACAACGCAAATCAATCAGGCTAAAATACATCTAAATATTTGCAGCAAATGTTTTCTCAAGCTTCAACTTTGGCTATTCCAATGACACTGCTCGCTGGCGCCATCTAGCGTTCGGAATCGCGTGCACGCATCAATTAAAATTGACAATTTATGGAAAGATGTATATATATATATACATATGTATACGAACGTATAATTGCCATAATCGTTTTTCCAACTGATGGCGCACAAAAACCAATAAAGTTCGCAGTTATTAAATGAAAAAGCATCAGACACGCCTTCTGAGACGATTATATGTTGGTTTATTTATAAACAACGCCTAGCCGAGTGATAAGGCAAGTGTCAGAGGGCAGGTGTTTGAACTTCAGGAAGGTCAACTGTCCAGATAAGTAATATGCCGACGATTTCTGGCTGCTTGTTTATATAAATAAGCATGCATACATAATATGGCATACATATGCATATATTTTTAGAAGGCTTGCAACGCAATGTGTTTGGCATATTTATTAACCTGGAGTAGCTGCCCGTATGCCCCACACCTGTGCGCTACAGCATATTAGATAATGAAAACAACTCGTAGGCACACTCCCTTTTATTTATTTGTTTAATTGTCTGGCAAGATGGGTTTTTAATTGGGCCTTTTTGGGAAGATAATAAACAGATGATCACGCTTAATGGAAAGGTGACAGACCTTTGCCGACATATTTATATTTTAGCAATTGTAATGATATGGTATCTGTCTGGCGCGTGCGATCTAAACTCTTTGAACTTGGCTTTTTGGGCTGCAAGCATTATCAAATAACCTGGATGCGGTAATTAAAGTAATTTCAAGGTTTTTTGCCTGACAACTGATGCAAAATTGTCGTTTAGATAAGATTGTTACGAAGAAACAGGAGTGTACGGTCGTTGCTAGTCAGAGAAAATTACCAGCTGTTAGTTTTTTATTTAAAATTCTTGGAAATGGAAAAGAAAAAAACAATGAGAAAAGAAATCATGTTGAAGTTTAAAACTAAAAGGCGCTGAATTCTGAAGCTACATCGCTGATAATGATAACACGCTACATAGATAAAAATTTCCCCTTGAAGAGATATCTAATGCCATGTAATGCGCCTAAGTAACTTAATAAGTATTTTCTTTATTGTGGTAGAACTCTCGAACTGCACTTGGCCCAAATATCGCATAACGCGGACTCTCCAGAACCTTTGAAAACTTACACCGGCGCGTTGCAGCAACACATCAATGGGTCGTATGCCTGACGTCATGGTTAAAACGTAAGCAACTCTATTTAATTAATTCTGTTTTGTTTTTAGTCACTTAAAACAGCTGTTTTTGCTTTTGTTTGATTTGTGTTTTTAACTGCTTGTTTCGTCTTTTTTTTGTTTTTGTTTTTTAATTTAGCAACACAAAAGCGCGCTTGAACGGACGAAGACTATTCCGACGCTGCCGACAGCTCTGTTGGCGAACTTTGCGCGACGACTGTGCAATTGGAAATACGGCTAGAATTCAATATGAATTTGAATTTCAATACAATTTTTCAACGCGAGTACACAGAGAGCCTCAACAGCGGCTGCGACTGCGACGTCGCAGCTGACGTCGACGGCGACGCCGGCTGAGCGACAAGTGAAACAGCAACAAGTGATAGCGCGCCTCCGAACGCCACTGTTAACGTGTGTGTGTGTGTGCGTGTGTGTGTAAGTGTTCTTGGGACAGCAGTAAAAATTAACTAAAAACAAGCAAAAACAAATTTTTAAGAATTGCGTACAAAGACATGAACATATCAAGTAGTAAACGAGCAGCACAGCGAGCACTTAATGAGCGGAGTAGAAAAGTGTAGAAGCAGCAACAAAAATGAGATAAGATTTCGTGTTCAACATGAATGTTAAATGCCCTTTACCACTTTTTAGCACATAAGAGCGCAGCGTATTTAAGAACTTAAAAGCACATTTCCCTAAACGTTCAACGAACTGATGTTCAATCAATTATGAACTGGTTTTCGAAGCTACCAAATACATTCCCAATTTCCACAGCTTAAACACATACATACATACTTCCTGAATCATCTAGAGATAATGCGTTACAAACTCTGTCGCACAGTTGCAATGCCCTACGCAGTGAGAAAAGGGAATAGGAAGGTTCAGTAAACGCGGGAAGTGGAAAATATGCGGGGGCAGCGCTGTTTATTAGCCGAGCGGCCAAGACACTTGGGCACTTGCCACGCCCACATTCAATTGTGTCATGAATTGTCAGCAATTGCAGAGATTACCGAACTAGTTCTTATCAGCTAAAGAACGCTGCTAGCATACGCTCATGGTACCGATAGGAATATGTTATTGGATTTTTATTATGGTAGATTCTGATTTCTAAAACATTTGAATTTTTGGCAAGCCGTTCCATACACAAATATATGACATATATAACGCACACGACAAATTCAACCAATAACAAATTTGGGCAAAGACCCCCAAAAACTCTCACACACACACACACACACACACATATGCACACCCTCAAACGGCTGTGCACATAGTATGTAGAGACATTTGTGTGTACTTGGCGGCTAGGTCACTTGAAGGTTAACCTTAGCCGTGCAGCGCAGTGGGAAAACCCAAGCTGAAGTGCAACAACCGCCATCAAATGTCCGGCTATAAATAGAGAGTAAAAACCGGCAACAGTTGTTGCATTTGCTGGAGAATTAACGCTGCATTTTTGCTGAACCGAACTGCACTCAATGAGAGAGACGGAAAGAGAGGGACTGATAATCGTGTGCGAAGTGAGGGAGAAAGAGAGCGATTGGGTTAAAAACAAAACTTACCTTGGCTTCTTGTGGCACATCCAACATTTTGCTTTAGGTAATTGTTTTAAAAAAAAGCACCCTTAACACAAATTTCCAATTTTAATTTTAAACGTTTTTACTTAATTAAACTACAAGCAGAGTGCAATATAAAATTAACCGAACAACAAGACCACACAACGCAAAGAATTTGAATAAACTGACAATAACAACACAACAAGAGGAGCAAGAAAGATATAAAAGTGATGCCGCCGTTTGATTCTCTTATTGGAGAATGCTTTGAGCATAATAATAGAGATGGGCCGCAAAAGAGTAACCGTTTCTGAGTCACTGCGACTGCCGCACGAAATGATATAGCAAAACACATGTTAATGCTTCACAAATTGTATTGTAAGCCATCGAAATGCCCAAATTTCCTTATTTAAATTAAATTGCGAACGCAATGCTTGATTTATATCTATAATTGTGACACTTGGCATATCGGAGAGCCTGTTTGGAAAATGCCAGATTGATTACTCATCTCTATGAAGTTAAACAGCTGATTGCGTGCTAGCGATGGCACTTTGAACCTCACATCAGCTGACAAGTATGACAGACCAAAACAAAAGGTTAGACAAGTAATGCGAAGTAAACAGGGCAAAACCATTCAAAGAGAAGCCTTATTAACTTAAACTTTGTTGCACACGCAAAGAAAAAAAAACAATAACATGGGAGCTTGTTTGCCATGTTGTGGAAACAGCGTCGAAGAGACTAATCTAATGCCACCTGCGGTAGGGAGTTGTTATTTTTGACTGAATACATTTAAGCATTTGCCTTTCCAGGAGGAGCGTCGCAAGCAGCAACTAGAGGCAGCGGAGCGTCGTCGTCTGGAAAACGAATCACGAGGAGTTAAAAATCTGGACAAGGTACGTCGTCAGCAGCAGCGTGCCGCCGAGATGGAACGTAGAGAGGATGAGGCAGCACGCCAAGGTGACAACGGCCCCACTTTGCGGGTGAGTTTAGCTAACTGAGTTTAATTGAGTCAGAAATTTTGATGTGTATTTAACCTGCTGACGGGTGAAATATCTAAATTGGATGTGTATATTCTTCATTTGATTATTAAATGAACACATACATTTTTATTCCGTTTTCTTACAGTGGCAAGCAAGTTAAGGACTTGGGAGAAACTCAACCGCAGCTGCCTTTACGGGTGTTCTTGTGCCCAATTGTTGACTGTGTATCAAGGCATTTGTATTTATTTGTTTTAAAATTTGTCTAAATATGTACCACCAAAACAATATTTGTGATTAAGCCCAATCCCACACATACCAAATTTTCAACCAAAAATAAAAGATTCTAAATCGGGCAAACGACCAGTGTTGGGCAACACAGCTTAACGTTAAAACAGCTGTTTTTTGTTCGTTGCGTCAACTGCGCAATCGGATTTGTTCTTATACACCTGTTGCAAGCTTTTTTTTATGATTTTTATTAAATTAAAATGCTTTTCGACCCGAATCGCTTTGTTGTTTTGTGCCTGATCTGTGCCACACAATTCGCTTGCCATGCAAAAACCATAAAGAAAGCAGGAGCCAGCCTGCTGCAGCCACTGGATGAGTTAAGCCCCTGGCAGGGTAAATGGTTTCCCCATGCGCCAGGCGAGCCGCCCACAGAAGAAGTGCAACGTGTGCAACTGCAATCAAATACAATACCTAAATCAAAAGATGCATGGCAAGGCAAGTGGTTTCCTCAAGCTCCTGGAGAGCCACACATCTCAAGAAATGAGCTACAGGCTAGCTCTGAAACGAATACGTCTGCGGAAACCACAGATAGCTGGCAGGGTCGATGGTTTCCCCACGCTCCAGGTAAGGCTCACAATTTAAAGGACGCTGCTCACCACGTACACAAAACAGTGGAGGAGCCGCAGATCTTCATCTGCGATGATGGAGAGGTAAGCAGGCTAAACGGGGGTTTTTCCGACATTTTGGATTACTCATCACACTTTTATTTAATTATGCAGCACAACCTGAAGGTTGATTACGAGCCGGAAGATATACGTCAGAACTACAATTATCTGTGCCTTGAAAGCAACCGAAGCCGCTTTAATCCCAATTTGAACAATGAGGCCTTGCTGACGAAACACTTTTTGCCCAGTGCCTACGTGCCACCCGCAAAGTGCCTGAATGAGTCCATTGGCTACTCGCACCAGCCAGCCACAAGGTTAGTTAGCGACCCGATAATCTGTTTTAATCGAATTTTTAACCACATTTTTGCTCCACAGCGGCGCCTTCCGTCCATTGCCTGCCGTCTATGGCAGCTACAAGTACATACCCCCTCAGCGATATATGCGAAATCTTGCCGAAGGCGCCATCGTCATGCTATACCATCCGTGCGCCTACCATGGCCAGGTGGCGCAGCTGCAGAATATTGTGGGCGGCTGTCTCTATAGGCATCTTATATCGCCCTCGCAGCTGCTGACGCCGGAGCGACCACTGGCATTGCTGGCCTGGCGGCATAGTCTGACCATGTCGGTGGTGGACAAGCAACTGGTGGGCCAGTTCATAAGAAACTATGCCAAGCTGGGGCCACTGGCGCTGCCAAATCTCTCACGCGTTGTGGAGAAGCGCGAAACCTACAAAGCTGCGCTGCTGACTGAAGCTCGACTTGTCACCGATTTGGATGACAGCGAGCTGTGCGGCTACTTGGATTTGCACATGTGAAACCTGTTATCTGATTACTGCACTCGAATATTCCTTTATAAATGTATATTATTTAATATTTAATGGCCACTTATAACTTAATAATTAGAATTTGTTTGAATTCTGTAATCGATACAGATTGAAATCGCATTGCCGCCTATCGATGTGATATCGAAAGAGCGATAGTTTTGTGGTGGCCGGCAGATAGACGCACGGCAATTTGTTGTTTTTTTTCCACTCTACCATAAATACCTTTTGTTTTGCGGCACTCACGCATTCAGTTCGTTTCTCTTCTACAGCTTAAAACAACTAATAAGCGATACGCGTTACTCCCATTATTCCGCCGATTGTGTTTGATTTTTTATTGCACGCCAGCTGGAAGCGTAAAGAAGAAGCAGGGCCAGCAACAACAGCGGAGAGGTGAAACAAAGGAGACGGCGACGGCGCAGCGCACACAAAAACACAATTAATATTTTTTTATATAAATTGTCGCTGTTGGATGAGCACGGGACCGCGAAAGTAACGAAGCTGCCAGTAGAAAAGTGATCGCACATCACGTGATTATTACGTGAATACGTGATATTCCTGCTCCTGCCAAACGACCCAAGCAAATTAACCAACACACATCCTGTAACGCGTCTTTTACATAACAAGCGGCAAATCATGAACAATCTGGCGGACTCTGTGGTGATCGATCCGGGCTTTGGTGGAGGCGACAAACAGCAACAGGCGGTGGCCACACAGCCGCAGGATGCCAGCGTTGTGGTTCCCCCACCCGCCACCAAGCAATCCTCAGCCCTGAAGAAGACAAGCCGGTATCGTAGTCGCTCCCTGAGCGCCTCCTCCACGGACTCCTTCAGCTCGGCCTCGTACACGGGCAGCAGTGAGGACGGCGACGATGTGCCGCCGCGCGAAAAGGTGCAAAAGAACTCCAAGGGTAGCTCCGACTTCTGCGTGCGCAACCTTGGCGCCCAGCATGCGTTCGGTCGCCGTGAAATCGAGATTGCTGAGCAGGAGATGCCGGGCATTATGGCGCTACGCAAACGTGCCGCGGAGGACAAGCCGCTGAAGGATGCCAAAATCGTTGGCTGCACCCACATCAATGCCCAAACGGCGGTCCTGATTGAAACCCTGGCCGAGCTGGGCGCCAGCGTTCGCTGGGCCGCTTGCAACATTTACTCCACCCAAGTGAGTAGCAATAGTTTGTGTGGGTGGAACACTCTTTAATTAGTATATGCCAAGGCATGACAATATACCCTACTGTTGAGCTCTAAAGGGGAATATCTAGTCCAAAGTGCTAAAGTACAGATCTTAACATAAGCAAAACATTCTGTATGGGGGGGATCTTGTGGCAACTGTTTTGTGCTGCCTGCGCCATTTGCTTCACGCAAGTCACTTGAGCCAATTTGTTGTCACGCACACACACGCACACACACACAGATAGAAAGACAAACAAATCATCAATCAAATGACGCGGGCAAAGTTAAAGGGGTCGCGGGCGGCTCAAGTGGCTTGGTTTGGCAATCAAAGAAGCGAGACGCTGATAATTGATATGTGTGTGTCTCTGTGTGCGCGCCCGATATTTGGGTCTGGCCCCCTCTGGGCGCTATTGTATTCTCCGGGCCTGCAAGGGAAACTGGTTTCTGGCGCCCAGCTCCGGCTACAGACGACCGAGCTTGCAGAGCAACTACCCCTCATCTAGCCCAGGCAGCGGGACTATATCGAATGCAATTAGCATTGACAGTCCAAAGCTGTTTGCACTTTTTTATGTGCCGTCTAATTAATCGCTACACCCACACGGGCACAGACCGGACGGACGGGGCAGCGCCCTTATCGTCTTCTTATTGACACACTGAATCACACAGTAAGCGCTGCGTAGCTTTCAGCTTATCAGCCAAGTGCTGTGCTTAGGCGGAGTCACCTGTACTAGCAGTCGCCCGCACGCCTTTCCCTCTAACGCCCCTTGCGTTTACTCTTTGCAGAACGAAGTGGCCGCTGCACTGGCCGAATCGGGTATACCGATTTTTGCCTGGCGCGGAGAGACGGAGGAGGATTTTTGGTGGTGCATTGATCGTTGCGTCAACGCCGAGAACTGGCAGCCCAACATGATACTGGACGATGGCGGAGATGCCACCCATCTGATGCTCAAGAAGTATCCAACCATGTTCAAGCTGGTCAAGGGCATTGTCGAGGAGAGCGTCACGGGTGTGCATCGCCTTTATCAGCTGTCCAAGGCGGGCAAACTGACGGTGCCAGCGATGAATGTCAACGATTCGGTGACCAAGACCAAATTTGATAACTTGTACAGCTGCAAAGAGTCCATTTTGGACAGTCTGAAGCGCTCCACAGATGTCATGTTTGGTGGCAAGCAGGTCGTTGTCTGTGGCTATGGCGATGTCGGCAAGGGCTGTGCCCAGGCGCTCAAGGGTCAGGTAAGAGATGCCTAGCAATTGTTCGTGAGAGCCCGCTTATAGCCACATCCTCAACCTTTCCACCCTAGGGCTGCATTGTGTACATCACCGAAATCGATCCGATTTGTGCGCTGCAAGCCAGCATGGATGGCTTCCGTGTGGTCAAGCTGAACGAGGTAATCCGCAATGTGGACATTGTGGTGACGGCGACGGGCAACAAGAATGTGGTGGTGCGCGAGCACATGGATAAAATGAAGAGTGGCTGCATTGTGTGCAACATGGGCCATTCCAATACGGAGATCGATGTGAATGGGCTGCGCACACCGGATCTCACCTGGGAGAAGGTGCGCTCACAGGTGGATCACATCATTTGGCCGGAGGGCAAGTATATCATCTTGCTCGCCGAGGGACGACTGGTCAACTTGAGCTGCTCCAGCATACCCTCATTCGCGGTGTCCATTACATCCGCCACGCAGGCGCTGGCGCTGATTGAGCTCTTCAATGCTCCACCCGGTCGCTACAAGTCCGATGTCTATCTGCTACCCAAGAAGATGGACGAGTATGTGGCCAGCTTGCATCTGCCCACGTTCGATGCGCACCTGACGGAGCTGAGCGACGAGCAGGCCAAGTACATGGGCCTCAACAAGGCCGGTCCTTTCAAGCCCAACTATTATCGCTATTAAAGCGGCGACGACGGGACAATAAATGAACGCAAACAACAACAATTAGAAGAACAACGCCAACGAAAGTATTTCCAATGCAAGATTTAAACTATTTACGCGAGAGATGAGCTTCTCACAAATTGTTGACATAAATGAAGAAAACAAGAAAAACAAAACAAAACACGACAACACAAAGTTACTATAAAATTGTATTGCTTAGTAAGCGAGACACGAGACACCAAAACAAAGCAAAACAAAAAAAAAAACAAAACAAAACAAAACAAAAGAAAACAAATCACAGAAGAAACAAGAACAACTGACGCTTTTTAGTTGCTAGCATTTAACTAATAACTAATGTATTTTTTGGCAGTTATTTAATAGCCGCAAAAGTATTTAATTTTTCGTCACATTTTGTCATTTGCCAACACTACACACACCCACACCCACCCACACACACTCACACGCGACTAACGGTTTCTGTAGCTAACCAAACTTTCGCTTTGCTAACAAACACCCGCAGTCCCCCTGCCACACCCCCCTCGCCGCCCACATTTGGTGTACTTAACTAGCGGCATTTGAATTTATAATATAAATGTAATTATATTGAAAACGTTTTGTTGCCGTTGCATGGAATTTACTTAAATATTTACACCTATTTGTATTTGTTTAATCGTATTCTATTTGTATTCGTTTATTTGCTTACGTTTTTTTTTATTGAATACTAAAAGCATGTTTCATGTTTCCCCTTTTTATTGCAATCTTTGTATCCTTAATCCTCGACGAGCGTCGTTCACGATGACAGTTAATTGAAATGCAGTGCAAATAATTCCATTTATTCAATTATTGAGGTACTTACGTACACGCAGGCATATATCAGATAAAGAATTCTATATATACACGCATATACATACATATTATTAGAGAACTTTATGTATAAAAAAAAACAAAAAAAACCCAAAACAATTGAACAAAAACATGTTTGTAAAAAACAAAAAAACAACAACTGAACTTTAAGCGAAAATTGTGAAAGTATAAACAATAAAAAAGTTTTATTGAGCAACTTGTTTGGTTTTCCTCTCAGCCCCGAGAGCCCAGTTCAAAGAAGAATAGAATTCGGTTTATTTTATCAGATGCATCACTCGTCTATTTTTATTTGATATTATGCCTTAAAAATTTTATGTTTCTTTGATATTTTTTTTTTGTTTTTTTACCATAATTTGTAAATTACACATTACAAAAAATTATACATTCTTGATTTTTGTTTTGTTTCGTTTTTCGTTACTTAAAATGCCGTAGACTACATGAAAGTATTGTAGATTCGTCTTAATTAGGTTTAATCCTAACATATTGGTGGGGTGGACCCCTTTGCCGAGCCCAAAATAAGTCATCGACGACGTCGTCTACACCGTGTGCAAATAATTCTTAAAAAAAAAAAAGCGAGAAATGGAACAAACAAATGTCGCTGAGCCGAAAATTTGCATTCAAAGGAATCAAAGGGACTAAAGAACTAAATGTTAAGCGATGTGTATATGCGTTTGCTTATATATGTGTGTGTGTTTGTGTGCTCGTGGGTGTATGTGTGTGTGTGTGTGCGTGTGCCTGTTGTTGTTGGTGCTTGCTGACCAATTGCATCTGGATGGGACTGGGCATGTGGCTGCGCAGGAGGCAGCAGCTTAGTCAAGGAAGTGCGGCTTCAGGTGCTTGAGCATGCCGAAGGTGCGGAAGCGTTTCACCTTCATGACCTTCATTAGCTCATCGTCGCATATGGCGAACTGCTTGTTCTTCGGATCGTACAAGTCGCGCTCCTTGATGATGGCCCACACCTTCTTGACCACCTCGTGGCGCGGCAACGAGTCGGCGCCCATGAGGGCCGACAGCTCCGGCGACAGATTGTAGGCGCGTGTGAATCCGGTGCTCTTGCGACCAGTGCCGGATCCGCTGCCAGCGGCTTTGGCCGCCTTCTTTTTGGGCGCTGGTTTCTTCACCACCTCGTAGTCGGAATCGGAGCCGGCATCGCTTTCGGTGCCCGAATCATCGGCATTGAGGCTCTTGCGCTTCTTCTTGGAGGACAACTTGTGCTTGGTCGGCTGTGGCCGTTTCTTGGGTGCCGGCTTCTTCTTTTTCTCCTCCTCGCTGCTGCTGGCTACCTCGTCCTCCTCGCTGGGCTCGCTATCGTCCTGCGGCTCGGCGTCGGGATCCTTGCCATCATCCTCATCATCATCGTCCTCCTCCTCCTGCTGTTCGTTGATAACCTCCATCACGATCTTGTCGAACTCCTTCTTACGGCTCAGCAGCGAGCAATTCAATTTGCTTTCCACCTGCTCTCGCACCCTCTTGGCCGAAATGGTCGATAGATCCGCATCCTTGAGCACAGACTGGATTTCGCTCCTCAGCTGAGTGCTGGAGATGTCCGACATTTTGTTCTCGTTGTTTTCTCGTTTTGTTGTACGACCGACGCAGACTCAGAAGCCAGACACGTTTCGTCAGCACTGAAATACGAGAAAAGTACACGTGAGTTCACGTTTTTATTGTTTTTATTTAATACTTATAAATACACATTTCACTGTTGCTTACCCTGTAATATGTTTATAATATTTTTTTCTCGCTGCCTGTGCGTTTTTTCGGTCCAAGAGTTAAGCGGCTCGTTTTCCTTTTTCTTTATACCCTCTCCGGCGTCTTAATAGGGTTGCAACTTACAAGCCTGGATACACTACGTTCAAGCTGCATGATGGCGTCTTTAGCGTTGCAATGCATGTCTATCGCGCTTGTCTCCAATGCAACTCTGCATGCTGCAGGGCTGCCAACTGTTTGCAAATGAGCTGATTGTTAGTTCATGCGAACAGCTGCAGGCGGCGCTAGTGTGCAATGCAAGTGTTTTTGTGAATTCCGCGACGTCTGTGCATAAAATTCGAAATTAAAGTAACATTAATGCGTTAAATTAATTAAATTGTGTGTTCCCAATTGAACTCAGTGCTCAAAGTTGTCAATGCACACTCCACAGCAAGTGTCAGACGCATAGTGCCAACTGGCGACAGACACAGCCAACAATAACAATCGCCCCAGAGACGCCTTCACAGCAAACGGGAACGGAATCCAACAACAATCGCAGCAGCAGCAGCAGCAGCAGCAGCGGCAGAAGCAGCGCTGAGGTAATTTTGCTATTTTTTATGTGGCTTTTGTTTATTTTTATTGTTGCCCCGCTTACACATGTGTATGCGTGCGTGTGTCTGTGCGTGCAAGTGTAGTTGCTCTATTTCTAAATTTGCTTCTGGGTGCAACCTGGAGATGGCTACGTGTAAATTGTTGTTGTGCTCTGCAGCTAGTTATTTTCTTTATTTGCGTTGTTGTTTAGTTTTGGCAAACAAATTGTGTATGTAAAATAAATGCAAAAGCTTGCAATGCTTTTTTTCTTTTCTTATTGGCAGCGCTTTTGCCTTGTCGCTTTTGTGTCATATTCGCGTCTTTGTTTTGCCGGCTTCGCTGCGACGCCCTTTTCCAATATGAAGTCGCATGTGCAGCTGGTCTCATTGGTTCTGTGTGCGCGCGCGTGTGTGTGTGTGTGTGTGAGTCTCTGTATGGGTGTCGCTCGTTGCGTACGTGAGTAAAACACATCGCTTACAATTGATATATGAACTTGTATTTGAACAATAAGATTCTATCGCAAAGCTCATAAAGCATATCTCATCACAGTACATAAAAACCACACATTATTTGCTCGCGAATTGGAACTTTGTCAATTGGGATTCCAATTAGAAAATACTACAACTTTGGAAAGTCCCTAGCTTAAAAGTCAAAATGGGAATGGAAAATGTGTATGTTTTACATTATATTATACAACAATCAATGTTAATTATTTTAAGAACATTTTAATAAGTTTCAGAGCAACAACATTTAATGAGAGCTGTCTATAATATACCTCATCAGTTTCTTACAGTACCTTCTGTCGAGGGACTACTGTAATAAATAGCTAGGTACTCGTTTATTTATAAGTAGCTGATTGTGGTTTATTGGAGGGTGTGTGTGTGTGTGTGTGCCACTTGTTTGCCTCGGTGCAAGATTGTAACACGAAAAGCTCTCCACCCACCCACCATGCCTAACCCTATGCAACCCTGTCGCAGTTGTTGTAGGCGGCGGTTTTTGATGTCGTCTTCGGGCCATTACGATTTTATGGCTTTTGTGTTTTCCCTTGGCAGTGCTTGAAAAAAACAGCTGTAAACCGCAGCTACAACAATTATTAAAACAACAACAGTTCACGAATTCCGCATACACTTCCCAAAACATAAAGCTTTTTAATGTTTCATTCCAACCTGTTGCGGGCAAGAAATTCCTATAAGATTCTGGTACGTGCCACTAAATCGTATTGGAGCCTTTGCTAATAGTTTTTTATGTGAAAAGAGCATTCAAATGTTGACATTGCTTCACGTATATAAATAATATGAATTTTGTGTAATATTATTGATTGATTTTGGTATTTATTGCGTTGAACGTAGCGCTAGCATCAGTGATGAGCAAAATATCACTGAATTGCGAAAGATCACTGCATAAAATAACTATCGGCTATCGCTGAAGTGTATACAGATTATCGAAAATCTGGCAGTTATCGAAGCTGTGGCTCAGGTTCAGCTCGAAAGGAAGTCTTGGGTCCAGTTATCGAAGCACTGCAGTTGTGACGCAGCAATTATTAAAGTTATCGAAGCTTTGTCTCAGGCTCAGCTCTAGACGAAGTTCTAGTTCAAGTTATCGAAAACACCGAAGTTATCGTGAAGCAATTAACAAAGTTATCGAAGCTGAGCTCTCAAAACTCCTCTTTACCGCTAACAAGCTCCATATTAGATTAGTTTACTGCACGTTTGTGTAAAATTGTAAGAATATTAAATAATGGTATTTTCAAGAATATTTAAGCACAATATTCCTAAAAAAATAAAATATTCGTGGTTTTAATGAAAAAGTTCGGCTATCATCAGCAGTTTTATTTGCCACAATTAATGAGTTGTTGTCGTGTTTTGTTAATGTTGCTAGTTTGTGGCGTGTTGTCGCGTTGTTAAAGCGCACAGTGGCCGTTAAAAGTTGATATACAACAGTTGCTGGCACCTGTTGCAGCTGCTACACCCACACACATGTGCACATACTTTTGGCTTGCACTGTGCCATGCCTTCATATTTCTTTTTGGATTTCTTTGTTGTGTGCACCAATTAGTTGTTCTTGGCATAGTTTTATTTTGTTTCGTTTCTTCGCATAACATTGCTCATTTAAGTAATCACATAAATTATCGTCGATTATGAAATCACAGCAAAGTTGAGAATTTCCATCAGCTATTTTCCCGCTGGGCACAAAGGCAACTGTTGAGGATTGTCATTCGGTTTGGGCCAAGAGATGTGACAGCTGAAAAGAAGTTAGCTTAATTCTTGAAATTGTTGTTATTCGAAAATCTTTCCTTGAAAGAGTTGCCACTCTTTTAGGTAGTGTTGACTGCAGTCGCAAAAAGAGTTGCCAGTTGTTCTCATTAAAGAATAGGCCAAATCAAAAGCTATTCAGCACACGAACTAGTTCCGCGGAACCGCTTGGATTTTGCCGTGGCTCAAGAGTTTTCAACTGCTTGCTAGAAGAGTTGCCACCTGACTTCTTGAACGAATAGAGCTAATCTAAAGGCATTCTATAGTTTCTAAAAGAGTTGCCACCTAATCTTAAAAATAATAAATTAGTAAATGTTTCCACATTTCGTGGTTAACTGCAGATTTATTTAAAATTTGGCAAATCTCTTTAAAAAAAATCCCTGCTATGCACTGCCATTTACTGTTTGTTTATGGCTTTTCCAAACTAAATGCTCGCCATTTCGTCATTATAAACGACGTCAAAGTGAGCAGCCCCAAAAGTCGAGCAACTTTCGCATGGTGAAAAATGTTTTTCAATTTCTTCGCCCACGCCGCAAGAATTCTGACGCGCTCGATTTCAGTTTCTCTGGCCGATCTTTTATTTTATTTTCTTCTTTTTTTTTTTTTTGTTTTTCATTCCTTCTATATGTTTTTTTTTTTTTTATGCTACCCGCTTTATAATTTATATGCGAAAGAAAATTGGAAGGCAAATAAATAAATAAATAGGAAAATGTTCTTTCTCCTCCTGCAACGAAAAAGACATTTGAAAACGAATTGCCAAAGCTGCGGCCAAGTGTGCGTGCACAGTGGGCCATAAACTTTGCCGGCCCACTCATAATTCATACAAAAAAAAAAAAAAACAAAAACCCAAAAAACTATTTGCAAATTTCTACTGACCCTGGGCGAGGTGCTTGACAGCAGCAACAACATCGGGGGCCATTATTATGGTTGCAAAATGTCATTGCACATATATTTTTATGTTTTCAAACATGTGCACAATAAATTTGTGCAACCACGCCCACCCGCTACGCAGTCAAAAATTGTGCAATAAATTCCCTTACTTTTTCTCTCTCGCTCTCTCTCTCTCTCTCTCTCTCTCTCTCTGGCTTGACCCTGACATTGGAGCATGGAGGAAAATGTGTGGAAATTGTGCACATTGTTTGCGACAATTTGCCAGACAGCGCGAATAGTTTTGGCTAAATGTGCATTATGAGTAATTAGTTCGAAGTCTAGGCGCTTGCCCACGTAAAACCGTCACATAAACAACCACGCCCACTGTTCTGGGGGGGCAGGAAGAAGGGGTGGAGAGGGGGGGGGGGTGCGGTGCATAAGGCACAGTTGTTGACGTTCGTCTCTTGACTTGCGCCCAATTTGGCAATAAATTTGAAAAATTATTTCTAAAAATTTTGTTCGTGCACAAAAATGTTGTCGCTAAATAGCAACAACAACAGCAACAACAAGCAACAACAACAACAACATACAACAACAATAAAAGCCAAAGCTGAGTCAATTTTCTTATTTTTAGTTGCTATTTTTCTTAGCCGCGCGGCGCGGAGCGGCAAATTCGGTTGATTGCGATTTATTTTTGCCAACGCTGCGCTCGAAATCTATTTTATAAGTATATATGCATACACATATATATATATATTTATATATATATATATTCCACACATTTTATTGAACACTATACTAAAGAAATTTCAAATAGAAATCATATTTATGCTAAATTTAAAAATATTATTTGGCTGGCGGCTAAATTTAAACATGCCATTTACTTCGTGAAGTGACAGAGCAGCAGAAGGCGTCAGAAGGGGAAGGAAGGGGAAGGGGAGGTGGTTGCGGGGGCGATTAGTCATGCAGGTGTTTTGCTGCACACAGAAACGATTTCGCTTTTTGTTTAAAAAAAACACTCGTGCCCACAATTTGATCAATGTTTAGATCATTTCTGCAAATCATATAAATTATATTTTAGATATTGGTAATTGGCGCTCGCCAATTTGTGAATTTGTTTATGCGAATTTATGCTACGATCTGGCGAAAGTTGTTAAGAAAATTGTTGTTTGTTTTCTGTATTTTTTTTCATTCTATTTTTCAAGGTCGTTCTGTGTTTTGTTATTGTTGCCTAGCAAGGATTTTCGTTATTGTGTATTTGCCGTGTGTAGTTAAGATTCGTTGGCCCATTGCCAAATAATTAATACATACTATTATAAATCTTCAAACTGTTTAGTTAAGTAACAGTGCTCCGTTAAGTATACGCATTCATATCATATAAAATGATCATATTAATAATATTTCAAATTCTTAAGCGAAAACTTTTTATGGTTTTATCAAAAATAATGTAGCTCCTACCAGATTTTTCTGGACTGCTTGTCTGCTCGGCTGTATATTTTTCATTTTTTTTTTTTGTTAAACCAAATTGTTATTTTTGAACATTTAAAACTGTTTTTAAAAGAGATGTTTATAGTTTTATAGCACACAAAGCGAAAGGATTGCCACCCTGTTCGTAAACAGTGCTGAAAACTTTTAAAATTGCTGCCAGTGTTGTGAGCTGCATTTGAACACAAAAAATACTCAAATTTTAACTTTTCAAATGGGAAACTTGAGGCGTTGCCTTGGCTAAACTTGCGTCAAGGCACCTGAAACGAGGTTCGAAATGTCAGCTGCCTCCTGTCTTCCTCAGAAAAAAAGAAATCCAATTTACTTGAGAAATTTGCTAATTGCTCGCACCTTGACCCAGAAACCCACTTAGCGTACGAACCGTGTGTTAGTTCCCGTATGCTTCGCCTAGAACTTGGCGTGTAGGGTGCAAAATACAAACGAAAATGCGGAGCGTAGAAAATAGAAAAACTTTTGAAAACTTTTCGAAAATGTGGCGTTGTGTGCAGTTTTTCGAAATGCTGAGCGCAATGCCGCTGGCAGGCAACTGTTGTTGTTCAGCCTGTTCGAAATGTGAAAGTTCATTGTTTCATTGAGGAAAATGGTGAAAAACTTTTTGGCCGCGCCGCCGCCAAATTATCTAACAGTTGCTGACGATGCTCGTTGAGAATTTTCGTCGGTTTTTTCGGCATTTTTCGAACATCAGGGAGACTCGCACTCGCTGTCGTAGATTTCTGAGTTCGAAATCTCTGGCGATCCGTTGCACGCCTGGCCGTGCCGTGTGTGTCTGCTCAGTGGTCTCTGCGGAGGTTTCACGTTTGAACGTCTCGTACAATTTTCACGGAAAAGCGCAATGTGAAAGCCAGAGACTAGAAATAGCCACGGCGTGACGTCCCCAAACAGACTAGACACTGACAGTAGCAAACCGAAGCGAACCCAGTTCAGATCAAATCAGATCAGATCCGATCAGATCAGATCAGATAAGATCATTATCGCAGATCATTGATCCTGTAAAACTGTCGCGCCTGACAAATGGCCAGCCAAGTGTGAGAGAACGAACAACTGTGCAGAAAATGCTGTTAACATTCCAAAAACAAAATAAACGAAAGTGTTGAAACGATTTTGCAAAGTTAATATTGATTTGCAACAACTAGCGATTTATTCGATCGGCAGGTGGTTTCCTCTAGTTTCTCATAAAGAAACTCCCAACCCACAGCCATTGCAGGCGCGTCTCGCGTGTGTGAGTGCGTGCGTGCGTGTGTGTGTGTGTGTGAGTGCATTTGTGCTTGTGTGCTCGTTCCTTGTCAGTGCGTCAAAGCGTGTGTGTCAGTGTGTTGTGCTTAACCAAATGTTGTGCCAGCTGACATTGTGTTGGTCGTGAGGTTGTCGTCGCCGTCGCCGTCGTCGTCGTCGTCGAGTCCAACACACGTAACGCGACGTGGACAGCGCTAGCGATTAAAGTTGGCCAGTTGGAAATTGGAGCGCTGCTGGAACCGGGACCGGGACCGGGACCATGCCGATCATTGCCGATGCCACCAACGATGAGCCACCAGCAAAATGTTGCAAATATTGTGAGGGTATGCCTAGAATTTATATACCTGTAGTCTCTATGAAATATATATATATCAAAATATAATAATATATGCAGTAGTTCGCTTTGCCGCCGGCGAGTTCACTAACCCAACAACATATATCCCTGGATGCCACGCACTTTTGGTATCTATTAGCTGCGGTAATTAGCTGGGAGGCAAATCCAAACACTAGACGCTCGGACTCGGACTCTAGACGAAAGTGTTTCGATTTGATTTTACGCTTGCTTCAATTGATAGATTTATGCGTAATTTGCCTCAGCCTCTCGCTCTCACCAACGATCTCTCTCTCTCTCTGCTGTCTTTCTCACGCTCGCCCTCTCTCTCTCTCTCTCTCGGTCGGCACTTGATTGTCTTGACTGGCATTAACTTTGTGCCCCCGAGTTTTGACTCTTAGTTTTGTTTGTTTTAATTTTCAATTTTTCAGCTGTTCTTGTTGTTGTTGGAAAAGGAACGCCAGCAATTGTTGGGGGGCACTTTGTTTTTCCTGCTTTGTTGCCACTAAAAAGCCGCTGACGTGTCTACTTAAAATTTTCAAAATCATGACAGCCATACTAGCCGGCCTCTAGGCCCACAAATTAGCCGTAAAACAAAACACTCTTTTTTTATTTATACAAAATATACTTTATTTTTTCAAAAAACAAATACTTTTTGCATGTTTTCACACTGCCGGAAATGTCAAAACAATATAGGCAAAATTAATTATATTACCTTAAAAATAGCTTAAAACAAGACTAGACTTTAACATGTATATAAGGATATATACATATATATAGAGAGAGATGTGTCTCAAGCTTTTATCACCACTCAGCTGATATGTGGCTAGATTAACCGAATTTTCTATTTGAAAAGCAGATTTAGTTTTAGTCGTTCTTTTGTTTATGTTAATTAGAAAACTTGTGTTGCCACAAATGAGGCAGCTTGTGGCTGCCTCGGCTGCAGCCGGTCTCGGTAGGGTTTCTAGCTGCTTCTGTGGGTCTGCTCTGACAGCCGTGCGTTGGCACGCGATCAATGTCAATTTAAAGGCTGCTGGCCATTGGCCTCCCACTTAATACCCAGCCCCTGACCGCCCACCCACTCCTGTTTCTGCTAACGAACTGTCAAAAATACCTGCAACAATGTCAATTTTGTCAACTAATGCACATAATATAGCCAGGGTGCAAGGCCAAAAGAATTGGTTTCTGTTTCGGCTCACGCTTCGAATCAACTTTCTGACTTAAGGTTCAATTCTAGAAGCTTGTTTTCCATATTCATAAAGCTAAAACCTTGGTCTTTTCAAAATTGGCAAACTTCTTTGTTTTCCATTCCCAATAACTAAAACTCTTTTTAAAATAGTGCAAACTTATTGTAAAACAATTCGATTTTACATTTATAATTGCCCGTTGTACCGAGAATATTGCAAGCCGGGCTAAATTTGACCTAAACTTTATATTTATCAAATATGGTCAAGTAAATGCAATGATATATAAAGCTATATATACCTTGATGCTGGGTCTCACTCAAAAGTTTTATATTTTGAGGGTTATCCAAAAACAAAATCGTTTTGATTTTAATGCAAAACATTTTTTTTATGGATTAGATTAAGTTCAGCTCAGGGAAAACGTATCTGGTAATCCAGATTCTAGCTAAGCGTGGAACTAAAAAGAAGCTTTAAAAATGCTTCAAATGCATAAAAGATTTAAAGTAAATGAATGCATATAAATGTTTGAAATTTGTAGAAAACTAAATCAACTTGCGTTATCAGATTTATTATTAACTTTTTGATATGCTTAATGCTGAACATATTTAAAAAAGAAAGTTCAAAATGCCTTTAAGATACGCATCTATTACATAAAAGACGTGTAAGATATGTTCGCATATAAAAAAATATTATAAATAAATTTAAATTACATAAAAATGCCTTAAATAAGATACGCCATTTATTAAAGTTAAATATCGCGCGAGAAACTAATTCATTATCAATAAGTGGTATTTTATGCCCTTTAGTTAGCAAGTTTTTAGGCACTTTTGATGAACATTTCTGATTGTTGCAGACAAACAAATGAAATGTTGTAAAGTTGTAATTTTCCATCTTTTGGGGCCGGCTGCGAAATCAAACGCATTTAAAAATAAATAAATTATTGTAATACCCAGAATTTATCAAACTAAAAAGCGGGCAAAAACAACAGCATGCATTGAGGATCAACAGACATTAGCCATATAAATGACTTGTTTACAACAAAGCGCAGTGTTTACAAATAGTCGGATAACCCGCAAGAAAAACTCATTTCTGTGGGCCAGGCCAACGTCGAATTGCCACCGAGCCTTGACACTCTTTTCACAATGTTGTTGTGATTTTTATACAGTTTGTTAGATATACATATATATATATTTTGGCTATAACAATTTGATTAGCCTGATCGCGATGCTGCTCTGGCCGCGTGGGCGTGGCACTTATATGCAGTTCTGTCTCATATATGTATGTATACTAAACGGAAAATTTTCATTATGCCGTCTTCTTTTTATGACTTTTCTTATTTACATGCAAAGCGCGCGCAGCCTGCGCTCAGAATTAGCTGCCGTGCGACAATCGACAGCAGCAACAACAACAACAACAACAACAATAAAATCAAATTTAATGAAAGCCAAATGAGATATACATATACATATAAGCAAAAGGGCCGCAGTCGCTGCGCGTTGTTTTTGTGGCATTTGCTGCCTTTTTTATGGCCATTTTCAATGTAATTTTTAGTGCTGAGGTGTTCTTTTTGCTTGTTTGTCCCCATGTGTGTGTGTGTGCGTGTGTGTGCTTGTTTGTATTTGTGCTCTTAAACACTTTAGGTAAGTGTCGCCGTTGCTGCTATTTTTAGTATTGCCTCCAACGTTCGCCACGTTCCCTGTCCAGCCGCACGTTGGCAGCTCGACAATTTTGATTCAAACGAAATGGGATGAAATCTTTTGTTGTTGTTGTGTGCGCAGAAAACACTGGAATATGTGGCATAATCTAGTTAAGCAGTTTTTGTAAACATGTTACAGAACATTTATGAATTCACACTAGCTTAGCAATGTAAAATGTATCCCGCCACAAAATCTAACGACAATAACAGACAGAATATTCATATTGTATTAAACAAACAAAGTATATGCAAACATTGTAAAAAGTTGCATGTAATTTAACACTATTTTATCTTCGCTATAACCTTTCCTTTGTCATATAACTTCATGGAATTTTATATTCTGATTATTTAGATATTTATATTCCATTTTTGGAATTTCCGACAGTTGTATTTTTAACACATATCAGATCTCGAATGCAATTAAAACATCTGTTTACTTAGTTGCATTAGAAGCCGCTTAACTAAATAAGTTTTTTCTCACACATAAAGACCTTTAATTCAATAAAGTTAGTTGTTGCATTTGATGCTGCTTAGTTTCATTTAACCAGAAATATCTTATAGTCATAGAATCTTTATGCTAAATATATTCCATAAACACAAAGCTGCCTCATGGACAAAGTATTTGTATAATAATTTCCTTATTGTAAATCGTTGTACTCAGATTATCTGCGCATTATATGATAAGGCTAATTAAATTTAAGCTATCTGAAACTTGAACGTAAAATGCCAAAATGCAAATCAATCGAATCCTTTTTGGCTGATCAGTCAACAAAACATATTTGAAATTCATGCTGGACGCGCTACAAAGTGGCAAATTAATTTGCACTTGCATCATCAACAGCAGCAACAACAACAACAATAACGACAACAACAATTTGATATCCATGGCAGCCAGGGCGTCGTGTTCAATTGTTTTTTGCTTAGCTGCGCGCCAAAGTGTGAAAAACATGCCGCAAAATTGCCGAAAAAGCCACACGCACTCACACACACACACACACACACACACACACAGCCACATACACACTCACATACACAAACGGTTGTTTCTGTTTTGTATTTTGCCCATTTTTGTAGTCAAATTTCGTTGCTGCCGCTGTCTGAATCAGCCGCGTTGCGCTGACGTCTTTCGCCGTGCCAAGCGGCTGCGGTACAACGTGGCGTATGAATAATTTTGTTGTTTTCGGTTTTGCGCAATGTTTACACACACACACACACGCTCACACACGCACACACACTTATATATTGGCAACGCACGGCGCGCCAAAGTCAAAATTCATGTAAAACACTGTACAGTATGATGGGGGGCATGGCCTTTGGGGGTGGTCATTGCTGGACAGTGGGCTGGGGCGGGGCTGGGGGGGGCGGGTTTTTTGGGGCTTACGGTTATTACGAGTATTCTGCCATTGTCGGAGCTTGTGCATTACTTTTGCATATTGCAGACATGTGTTCGACAGAGAGCAACAGGCCGCGTTTTTGCTTATATCTTTTTTGTTTTCCAGCCACTGCCACAAATTTTTGTGTGTGTAGCATCCACATTTGATTAGCGTTGAATACTGCTGTTCGGAATTCGCCGGAAAACTGAAATGAAAGCTTACGCGTTTGTGCAAATAAACAAATGGAATAAAAAAAATTTCAGCAATGCTGTGAAATAGTTGGAGTATGGCTGCTGCATTCCAGTTTTATTGGGATTAACCAGAGATTTTGATAGACAGAAAGAGAGAGAGCGAGAGAGAGCGGGGGGAGAGTGAGTGTGTGCATGTGGAGATATTGTTTAGAGAGTTGAGATCTTTGGCAATTTCCAGGTATGCTTTTACCGCTTGCCCTCTCAATTGTTGTTGTTCCTTTTGTTTTTATGTATTTTTAAATTCTTTTCATTTCGCTTTCTGTGCTGCTGCTTATTGAAAAATATTTTTCTTGGCAATTACCGTTGAAGTTCTCAGCCACGTTGCCGTGCAACATGTGTGTGCCACCCCAACCCCAACCCCAACCCCAGCCCCAGACCCCACTCATGTCCACTCTAAGGTCGTTCTCCATGTTGTACATTGCTTTATATTTAATAAGCTTCTACTGTTTTTTTTTTCCATTGCATTTGGCTGTTGCGACGTTCTATTGAAATGGAATGCCATGAATTTGTTGTTGTTGTTGTTCCTGTTTGTTGTATTTTCCTTTTATTTTTTATTTTATTGTGGAAAATGCAACAATTTGTATTCATGGCATCGCATGGTCTTCGCTTTGAGACATGGCTGATGTAGCATGAACGCTTTTTTTTTTTTTCGTTTTGCCCGTCTCGCATCTAGCCCCTTGGGGCGACCTTGATTTTGAACTCATTTAATGAGGATTGCAGCATTTAAATTGAGGCCGATGGCTGAGTTATTTTTTGGTCCGCCCCATTTGCGGGAGTTGTACAGGTGCTTGTATTTCATATAGATGGCCATTTAACTGGGCTAGAGCCTGGGCTGGGTTAGTCAATATAATTTAATTAATGCTTGTTTTAGGGTTTCCAAATGGGCTTTTAAGTCGTTCACGATTTATGGCTTGCATCTTCAAAGATGAATCGTCACTAGAAGCTTTAAAAGTAATGAAAGGCTCTCGACCTTCATTGTTTCATTGTTTGAAGTTTTCATTTACTTAAAGCTGCCTTAAATTATTGATTTGTTATTTTAGAATAGAACACGCAACTTTGCAATCTGTTAAAAGATTTAAATGCTAATATTTGCATTATTTAACGACATTATATGCCTCTCGCTCTTTAAGCTCTTTATTAATCGTAAAAAAAATAGTCTTGTTAAACTAATTCAATTATTACTCATAGTTTATGCTTCAACACATTTGTTTCTTGTGCATAAAGATCTCACTCATGCCACAGTTATTCAAGCAACCCACATCACATTCACACCCACACACGCACACACACACACACACACACGTACGCATACAGTGAAGACTCCGGCGCACGCCTCATTAGAACACCTTTCAGTTTGCTGTGTAATTTTCGCAACATTTTTAATGGCGTGCGGGGACATTTTGGCACTCGAGTGACCGTGTGTCAGTCCGGCCCCCCTCTCTCTGTGTGTGCTCCGCAATGCAGCCCCCGTCTTGCCACAGATTGCACTTGCTCTCGCATTGCGTCGCACGCAAAACTATTTAGAGAAGTGTCGAGAAATGTCTGCATTGGCGTCGCCGCTGCAGTTGCACACAGTTTGCAACAATTTTGTCGTCGTCGTCGTCGTTGTCGTCGTGCGTTTGCCCACAGCTGTATTAGCAGTCACACGCCTGCCACGCCCCACATTACGTCGCGTCGCATTGGCCGGCCGTCGTCCCGTTGCCCCCCTGTCCCGCTGTCCCGCTCTTCCGCTGCCACATTATGCGGGCGGTCGTTGATAAATTACAAAACATTGCGCCGGCTATTTTAAATGTGGCATAAAATTTGCATTTTATATTTTTGATATATTTTGATATTTTTAACAGCAACATTTTCTACTGCCGCCGCTGTCATCGAATCGAGGTTGAGTCTCTTCGCTAAAAAACAGCCTAATCTACCCAAACGTGGGCGTACCACTGTAAAAAAAACTGTGTCACATTGCTCATTAGCTCGGTTGCATGAAGCATTTCTCTCTCTTTATTCTAAGCGAAAGCGCCAAAAAATAAACAGACTGCAAAAAAAGTCAGAAAACAATTGCCAAAAAGCTTAAGAAAATTTGTCATTTTGCGTTGCGTTTGTTTATTTAGCGTCCTTTTTTTTTTTGTGTTTTTGTTGTTTCTACTTCTGTTTTCTGATTTATTTTCAGTTTGACAAATGCACAAAAATTTGACCATGGCACGTCAAGAAGTGTGGTCATTGTATTTTTAATGCCACTTCGATATAGATAAATTGCCAACAGGCGCTGCAGTCCCCCGCGAGTGTATTCACAATGCCCCCTCCTCCATAAGAAAAAACTCGTCTAGAAATGTACAATTCCAGAGTAGAACTCGTGCCATGACTGTCCAATTAGCTATAATCAGAAATCTCACGTAATTCTGAAATATGATTCGGGCTTACGGTTGCGTTCGATACAAGATTTATGTGGGTTTTATGTGCTTCGAGTAATTATAATTATTATTAGAAGAGCTTACGAAATGCGCATTAAATTATGAATGTGAGAAAGATATCTTTATATAACTACATATCGATGACAATGATATAAGCATCTGCTGATAACTAATTTATAAAAACACCTAACTGTCATTGTTGCTCGAATTGCAAATTGAATTTTCTGAAATTACTCAAATTACAAATTAGTTTTCCTGGAACTCCCGTGCGTCACAGATGAAGTCCTCCCCTACAGTTTTACGCAACAAGTTTTGATAGCAAAACTTTATACCTACAATGCGTCTTTTCTTTCGCAATTACATAGAGTATTAGCCGGTCTGTGTACCAATTAGGTTGTTAATTAAGAGCAGCCTGATAACGTTATTTCCAGTGAAGGCAGAGGCACAGTTGTCTAGAGTTGGAATCTGGTCTCCTCCGGCTGCCTTGGCTGCCTTGGCTGCATGCACTTATTAATAACTAGAAATTGTCAGGCACTTGATGTGGGTCAAACATGGCAAATAGTAGGCAGCCGGCGCTGCACTCGGCTATAAATAAAGCAGTTTCAACTGAAGTTAAAACAGGTGCATGTCGCATGCTGATGCCGAGCGGCGTGTGGCAATAAAGTTTGCAGTTTTCATATGCCTGGCCATGTTATTTGCTGTTGACTTGCGTACATGTTTTTGGCTGGCATTAACTTTGAAGTGGATATGTGGTAGCAATTTCTATCTGGGCACCACTTGCCACTTGATTCTTTGAACTCTAAACTTTTCCCATTGCAGTTGGTAATAGTTGCTTGCACTTTTTGCATATGTCAGGGCACTGAATTGCATTTCACACACACTCGCACATAAGCTAAAGGGCGTCCAAGTCAGAGTAAATCTGCAGGCACGTGGCATCAACTTTTCAATTTCTCGCACAAATCCCACTTCACACACGCACACACTCACACACTCACTCGCTGTCCATACACATGCCAGTTACTTGGCCCGACAATGCAATCAACATAAATACAAATCCCCAAACTATTTTAATGTGGTCTCGAACCAACCTACAAAGGTCGGCCTCAGCCAGTTGTTGTCTTAATGGAAAAGTTGAAAAATATGTGGGGAAAGCAAAAAACAGAAAGGACTCAACAACAAAAAAAAGACACAAAACCAACTTAAAAGCGCATAAAAAGTCATTTTTGGCTGCTGGCCAAGCGGCCAACCGGGCGTATGCGAAATGCGAACTGTTGCTGTCACTCGTGCGCTCTGTGGCGCCATCTAGCGCTGAAGCGCTTAAGTTGTATTAAGCCCTTGCAGTGTGCGGTCCAGCGCAGCGCTGAGCTGCCTTTGGGACCTGTTAACTGGAATTACTCACGTTTAATGTTCTGAAGGGAGGATCAAATCTCCGCAAATGAGTTTTACTTTGAGCTGGGTTTAAAAAACTGACGCTTTAATTAAAAAATGTTTACAAAAAGCAGGTGCAACACAACTCTTCAGGCAAAACTAGTTGAATCTGCTATTTCATTTATTAATACTGTACAAGACGTGCTTATTTCGTGCGAACTTTAAACAGCGTAAGTACTGTGATTGTTCCAGCTTATCGAATTGCTAAATGCATTTCTTTAATTAATTAGCCACTGTAAGTTAATTATTTAAATGGCGGCTACGTGCTTAAATGCTTGTTGGACTATGATTATTATTATAATTAAGTTTGTTGCCGTGTAATCTGTTTTCCCATCAATTCATTATTCCATTATTAAATATTATGAGTTTTTTCTGCTGTTTGATTAAATGCCAAACCCAAAGCTGGTTACAGACCTTTGGCCTCTGTCAACAGCTTCTGGTTGCCTGATTGAGCCATTGTTGTGACAACTGTCTTCACAATCTTGCTAAAAAGCAAAGTTTATCCAAAGCCTTGCCCTCTGCAAGGTAAACACACAGGCCAAGTGCTGCCCCTCTGCTCCCTGCTTTCAAGCCAAGAACTTGGACAAACACACGCGCCAAGTCGATCAACAATGTGAACGCCCCCCAAAGTTGCACAGTCCATGCTTAGGGGCAGCTGTTGTTGTTGTTGTTGTTGCTATCATTTGTTGATTTTGTCGGGCTGCAAGTATTTGGCCAAATCTCTTGGAAAATAAATATGCTGTGGCAGAATTGTTGTTTGGCAGGCGTGCAGGCGGCTAATTGAAAATCGTTTCCTGACAATCTGCTTTTTGCGAAAGCGTTGAACTTTGTGCTCGATATTAACAGGCAGTTTTGCCGCTTGCCCGGCCGGACTCCCGGACACCCCCTTTCTCTCCTTCCCGCTGGCCATATGCAGACACTTTGGTTCATTGACATTTTGGCAATTTGCTGCCATTAGCAGGCGGCGGCTCGCCGTTTGTGTCCTCATTTCAAAGCAAACAAATAAATATGGAAATTATGGCACGCAGCATAATGAAAATGTAACTCAGCAGCGATCCCCTCCCCCTTTATGAGGCCATGTTTATGAGGCGAGGCGCCACAGTATTTTCATTTTCTTTTTTTTTTTTTTTGGTATAGAATTTTTAGCGACTTTGCGTACATTTTTGGACTGGGCCAAGTAACAGCCCAATTAAATGAATTTGTGGAAATTGGGATTCACATGATGCCCATTTGCGATCAATTTCGATTTTTGCCACCTTGCGCCTAATTGATGGCCAGCCGCATTTGAGCCATGTTACTTGGCCATGTTATGTGGAAATTTTGTTGATTTTGCATAAATTGTTTGGTTTTTTTTTTTTTTTTTTGTTTATATCATTTCAACGCGCTGCGTACTTATTTTGTTTTGCTGTCTGTTTTGGTATTTGACTTTTTTATTGGTTTTCAGTTGCGCATTTCCCATTTCCCATTTGTCTGTGTTTTGTTTACAAGCTGTTATTGTTAAATTAAACATTTCGTGATACATTTAGTCATGCACTAACTGCTTAAACTGTGCTCAAGTGCCTTAATCGCTTCCAATTGATTTTTAGGTAAAGCGCTTGCGATATTATCATCATAAATTTGGATATGTCTTGCATTTATTTTTAAACCAATTTCCGACGCGTCTTCGCGTTCATAGTTTTTATATCAACTTTATTTTATTATTTAATTTTCTTGTGTGTGTGTGTGTGTGTGTGTGTGTGTGTGTGTATGTGCGTGCTGGCTGCCATTTTTATGTGTGTATTTGCTTGTCAGGCTTTTAGAATTTATGTTATGTTTTTCACATACATTCTTTGGTTTGTCTGCTGCCGGTTTTCATTCGCTTTTCATTATTTAAGTTTTTTTTTTCTTCTTGTCTTCCTATATAAAAATCTTTTTTGCTGCCTTTGGTTAGGCGCTGAATGTCGCCCAGCACCAATTCCCATACCCATTGCCGTGTAGCCCGTCGCAGTCCCAGCCAATCCCAGCCAATCCCAGCCAGTCCCAGTCCCAGTCCCAGTCGCAGTCGCAGTGGCAGTGGCAGTCGCAGGCCAGCATGGCGCAACAGATTTCTTTGCCTCCATCACGCATTTGACTTTCAAATGAAGGACAAATATTGAATGGTCGAGCCAAGCAACAAACAAACAAGAACAACAGCAACAGCAACAAAAACAACAATAAAGTTGTCGACGTGGCAATTGGTAGCAGGCGAGGCAAACGTAATGTTGAGGGCGGACTATAAAAGTTTTGCAGTCGATTTTGGTTTTAGCTACGAATATGTGTGTTCCATGTAGTGGGTGTGCGTGGTGTGTGCGTATGTGGATTGTTGTGTGCCTTTCGTTTTATTTCGTCTTTGTTCTTGTTTAGGGCTTTGAATATAAATTATGTGCGTAATTTGATTTTAAACTGTCGCTTATTGCCAGCTTTTTTTTTTAAACATATTCCCAATGGCCAGATTATTGAGAAATTTGTCATTCATAGTTAGGCTAAAAGCAGCTAGTTGAGGCCATAAAAAAAGCTATGCAGCCTGCTTATGCAAGGCCATAATGAAATCAAATTAAAAAATCATATCTTCTGAATGCCGAAAAAATAAATTAATGACTAATTTTGCACCTAAAATATTAGTTTATACTGTTTGCATATGATTTGTCATAGCTAATTGGGTTTGTTTTTCAAGAATGGAAAATTTCTATAATTTAAGTTTTCTTTTTTAATTGTTTTAATTTATTTGAGTGTTTTTTGTGCATTTCTAAATGCTTTTGTTGTTGCTTAAAGGTTTTTTATGCCAAGTAAAAAGCAATTTTTGAGTTGCTTCATTTAGTTTTTATTTATGCTGCACACACACACACACACACACAGAGAGACTCAGACAAAGATCAAGAACTGCTGCTGGCCCGGCCGCATCGGCCAGCATTATAAATAGATGGAAGCAACGTCGCCACTTAAGCCAGCTCGGGGCAGCAACAAATTTTATCGACACGGGCCAACTGTCAGCCCCAAAAGGCTGGCAGGGAAACATCTTGCATGGGAATCAGCATGCAAATCCGCACTGGGCGCGCCGGGCTCTAAGCATTGTGTCAGCCATGTTGAGCCCAACGGCAATGTTTTTTAGCCCAAATAAGCGCAAAAATACGCACGCCACGCACTTGTATCTGTAAGATACGCAGCAACAGCAGCAACAACAGCAGCAGCAGCATCAGCAGCTAGCAATGCAAATAACTTGGCACACAGTCGCAACAGCGGACAGGGCGACAGACGTGGGACGCTGTGGCCATGCATGAGCAAAGATTCTAATGCAATTTCACTTGTGTCTTGGCTGAGCGATAAGTTGAGTTGGGTCAGCGTAGCGGGGCTGTGTGGAGGGGCTAAATGTGTTTTAGTCGACTTCGAATTCGTATCCGTGCAGTTTTTGGTCTTGTTTATTTAGGACTCGGTTGCTGCTGCATTTGGACTGCATAAAAAATGCACAGCATTTTGTTGTTTCTTATACCCTGCTAAAAGCTAAAAAGGGTATAAAGCTGGCGCATATGTTTGTGACATGCAACATGTAGAATGTAGAGGAGTCATGCTAGCTAGTAATATATCCAATTGGGTGGAATACACAGAATTTATGTAATAAGTTTTAACTATCGGATCAAGTAAGGGGTATCTTCAAGTCGGGCACTCTCGACTGCTTCCCTGTTATTATGTATTTTTGTGACTTTCTTTCTTGTTTTCTTACTTTTACGGGCTGGCCAACTCGCCTGTGAGTTTTATTTGGCTGCCGTAATTAATTTGCCAGCCACAAAATGTGGCAAGCAAAACAAAACAAAATCCTTCCCTTTTTGGCTGCATTGTTCAACTTGATGTGGCTTGTTTATTTGTACGCTGGTCAGCCGCGCTCCGATCTCCCCGCCACTCTGCTCTGCCCTGCTGTGTACGGTTTAGTTCAGTTCGGTTCTGTGCTGTGCTGTTCAGATCTAGACGAGATGCACATCAAACGACAAGGCGCATTTTTTGCGTACTTGAAAGCACTTTCGAAAATAGCGCCGTATTTAGGTTTTAGGTCGTTCTACCAAACGCATTCAATGCGCATCACTTTGACGTTTGCCAAGCTCTAGAAAGTCGCTGCAAAATGCCCAGACCAACGGACGGACACACAGTCAGACAGTCAGTCAGTTGGTCTCTTGGTCTCGACTCTTGTTGTTTTTACTAGTGCGTTTGCACAGTAGCCGCAAATAGCAGCAAGTAGCGGTGTCATCACAACTATTTCATATCTATACCACAAATATCTGCTACACTTTGACAATCGGTGTTGCCATCAGGCGCCGTAAACAAACCCGAAACGCAAACACGTTTGTAACAACGACAACTGAAAGCCGCGCCAAGTCAAGCAGAACCATTCGCATGTGTGTGTGTGTGTGTGTGAGTGACACACAAATGCAAACATCGCACACGCAAGCTCATAAAAACAAAATGGCGTTACACAAAACTAAACTGTAAGCTCGTTAGAGTTGATTTCAGACAATTTGGCTGGAATATATAGCTAAAGAGTCAAAAACATTTGGCAGAAAGGCGGTAATTGTTGACTCAAAACGTTTATTCAATTTTTAGTTTATAACCGTTTTACGATTTGCAAATAAAATAAACTTTAAAGCACATAAAAGCTCCAAGCAACATTATATAGTATCTTATAACTTTACATTACATTGGGTGTGGGATCAAGCCTTAAAAGCAAATTTAACCATGAGAACTATTCATTTTGAATGTTTAGCGCTGAAGCTTTAAAAACACATTAAAGCTTCCAGCTAAATATATTTAAAAACTTACAAAACTTCCCTCGCATAATAATAAGTGACATCAAGCTTTGAAAGCACATTAAAGCTTTCGGTAGTTAAAATGCTTTAAATTACTCTCAACTCTTACTTGTAAGTTTGATTTACGATTCAAATAATTCCGTATTTTAATCAATTACTAATATAGCTGGCGGGAAAGCCGCTAAAATGGTCGCACTGTTCGCAGCATAAAAATCATTGTGGTTGAAATTCTCTACATCGTCAGCGCAATCGAACACACCTGAGAAATCAATCAATCGATTTGTTCAACTGTAACAGGCAAGAGAGACGGCAAGAGTGTGTGTTTGTCAGTGGGTGAGAAAGGGCGAGAGGGAGACAGCACGAGAAATGGCAATGAGTTTAACAATCAGCCGCAACATGTTGTCAACAAATTTCAACGCTTGATATAAAACGCTGACTAGCTGACTGCGTCAAAAACCCGCTGGCATTTTATACATTTTCTCCTTTGTTTTTCGTTTTTATTGGGCTCAAAAGTTTTCTGTTCTGGATCTGTGGAGTGGATTTGCGGTAGGGCAAAGCTGACAATTGTCAGCCAACTGCAGCACATGTAAATAGCTTAAAAAAAAAACAAAAATAATAAAGCGCCCAGCCTGTGGCCAAAAGTCATTGTGTATGTACGTGATGTGTGTTGATTTCGCTTTAAAAACTTTTCAAAATATAACTTTGACGTTGGGTTAAATTTAACCAAAGCGAAAAGCTTGAAGGTAGTCAAGAATGTACATTAGGGAGTGAGTAGCATAGCTCCTCAAGTTGGGTGGAGGAGGAGGAGGAGTAGCCGACAATGGCCGAACATAGCTGGAAAGTCTTGTCAAATGCCTTTGACAGTTGCCCTCAAAGCACAAATGTGCAGCAGCGCCCTCTCATTTGATTTACGTACGGCTAAAAGAAAATCGTGGAAAATTTTCACGGCGCACACACATATACACAAGTGTCCACATACCATGAAAATATTTGGTGCAAAGACGTAAAGGGCAGCATTAGAGGGGTGGGGTGGCGGCGGCAGCTGACAACTGTTGCCCATTTCCGTTTGGCCTTGTGCAATAGACTCGCAACGCGAAAGTTCTAAAGGCATCTGTTCCTGCTCCAGTTCCAGTGCCAGTTGCAGCTTCTCTTCCCATGCATATTCAAAATCAGCTTAAATACTTACTTACAATGCGTAAACAAGTTCTGCAAGCAACTTTGGCACCCAAACGCACCGCTGGCTGCCACAAAAGTCAACAAGCTGAAGCTGCCCCAATGCTGTCGTCTATTTTTGGACAAGATTTGTTGCGTTCCATTTTCACAGTCCTCCCTCTCTCTTTCTCGTTCTTCCTCCCTCCCTGCATGACAAGCAAACTTTTTACCTTTGACGCGCTGCCTTAAGGTAGCACAACATAATTAGAGACACATATAGATATACATGCATATATACAAAGAGTATATACTATATATACATGTGTACATGTATATGTGCAGCAAAACTTTGTGTGGGCGTCTCTGTGTGTTCCAATTTGTGTCAGTAATAGCTTTGATATTATAATACTGCTTTTAAAACTTTGCTGCAAAGTTTCAATAGCTGCATGGCTATTGAAAAAGGGGTTCTCTCAATTGGGTTCAGCTAAAGCTTTTTGAAAAAAAAAAATTAAATTCATTGAACTTAAGTTCGCTAATAACATAAATGTTCAGTTGACAATGATTGAGCAATGGGTGTTAATTAAAAGTTATGTGAATAAATAATGCCGTCTTGTCTACAGATATTAAAAATAAATTGAGAGCTAATAAATTGCAAATAAAATAGAAAATTTCTACTTATAATTAAATACATACATCATTTTCACTGGGCATCAACAATGATGATTAATGTGCATGTATTAAACAAAGGCAAAGTGCGCGTCTGAAAAAACAAGAACAATTGGCAAAATGTCGCACACACATCCATCATAATCTTTTCGATCTCCTGAGTCAGGCAGTCAGGCAGTCTGTCAGTCAGCTAGTCGGGGTGGAAGGGAGCAGGGGTGCAGGATATTTGACAACTTTATTGCGCAGCCCGAGAATGTCATAAATGTTTTGCACTCGCCGTGCAGATTTACAGGCTTTTAATTAATTTCATTCAATTCAAATGTATCAAACGCTTGCGACGAAGACGGCGACGGCGCTGACTGACTGACAGACTGTCGCCGGACTTTTCACTTTCCTCCAGATTTCCATTTGCTGCCATTTGCATTCAAAGACGTGGGCAGCTTGACGTTGTCTAAATATATGCCCATTTGATTGGATATTCTTTTATTTTGCTTTTGCATATATTTATGCTCTTAATTTGCCTCATGTGTTAAATGGCGCTGCACTTTGGCTGCCTCCCGTCGCGGGCCTGTCAAATTTTCTAGCGTCATTTGCCATTTTCATATATTAATTTTATATATTTTTTTTCAGTTGTATTTTGTTTATTTATTGCATTTTTGTGTTGCAGACATTTTTGTGCATGTTTCACATTTTGAGCGCTGCGTCGCATCTTAATTGAGTATTTTATGTGATGTTTATAATTTATGTTTTTGATGGCTGGTAAAATGAACTTTGTTTTGGCTTAATGGAAAATTAGCTGATTTAATGGCTGCTTTCATGTTGGCAGCAATGGCCAAAAAGTGTGCCCAGATATTCATTTTCCGCTAAGAAAAACAAGACCAAAAAAAAAAAATAAAAAAAAAAAAAAAAAAAAAATTACAAATAAAAAAAAATTTTAAACAATTATTACTTCCCTTCTTCGGTATAAAAACTGGAGCGCACTCTCATTTCAATAATACTCTGCCTTAAGCTGAACATTTAGTTCACCGACCTCCATGATTTACTAAATATACTATTAAGATTTATTTGATGTGCTTAACATTTATAAAATATATATAAATTTAAAAATTTATTTGAAAATGAATAAGTTTTTCAATTATACTTAGGTTACATTCGTTTCGCCTAGCTGAGACACACTTGAAATGTCACATTTTGTTAGTGTTCTTCTTACCAATTTATAGTTTTTAGTGGCTCTATTGTCAAAACATTAATTATAATACAGCTAAATACATATAAGTAGGCAGGCGGCAGCTGTTTATACATATTTGTTTTTATACTAAAAGCGCTAAAATTTATTAATCATTATCAGCACAAATGTTTCGCTGTGTTAAGTATTTAGTTATTTCTTAAGTGTCTAAAATTTGAGGTTTATATTCGTATCCATCTTGCCCACTTACATATGTATGTACATTCGTCTGTATGTATTGTGCTGGGATACTTGCCGGCCGGTATTTAGCAAAAAAAAAAAATGAAAGATATATTGAGAAATTAGTTTATGAGGCCAGCAAAACTTTACTGTGGGCGTCAATAGACGAATCTCATTGAAACATTGCGTTTCAAGGTTAAGTGATATAAAAAAAAAAATAATAATAATAAAAAAGCTTAGCAGACGACCAAAGAGCAAAAGCCAACAAAGTATAAAAAGAAAAGTTTATTGTATGATTTTGTTTTTTTTTATTAAATTTCTTTGTGCAAAATTGTACCCCACCTGTAGGCCACAAATAACAATAGGAATTCTTGCGTCTAAGCCCAAGTGTGACAACGCGTAAAAAAAAAGAACCATAATATATGGATGCATACTTAAGACTTAAGGCTATACTCGATATATTTTAATGACCCTCATTTTTGTCAGCGCAAAGTTGTTGTTGAGCAGCAGCAGAAGAAAAGAAATGAAGAAATCCAAAGCCAAGTTGCCAAGAAAAATAGCATAAAAATCGCCAGAAAATATTTCTAAATATTTGTATTTAGCGCAAGTTAAATAATCAGACAGATTATGCATACGTTATAAAAATAACAAAAAGCCAAAACGAAAAACGTTTTTCAAACCGACTCAAGCGAATAAAGAAAAGCGACAGCCAGCAACAAAAGCAGCAACAAAAGTGTCGACAAAATGGCCAAAAATAAAAGCTGCAAAACCGTTGGGAAATATTTAAACGCCATCGTTGCAAGAGTCTCTGCACTCGCTACCTCGCTCCCTCTCTGCCTCTCTGCCTCTCTGCCTCTCTCGCCCTCTCTTTTCCTTTGTCTCTGTGTAAACACCTGTAGCTGATAAATACGTAAGAGTCGCATCTTGCTGTGCTTTCCAATCGCATCCACCAATCGTGTCCACCTTTTCATATTATACGCAAATACCTGAGACACCCACGTGCAACATGTGTTGCAACATTGTTGCACTTCTTCTTGCTTTTGGCTGGGTTAAGCGAACTGAATCGTCGGCTGGCGCTGCTCGCTTGATGGCCTGCCTCTCATCTGTTACACTGTGCGCTGCTTAACGGCCAAAACGACGCTATATTTTTTTGTCAGCTTTGAATCGTGTCCCAAATTGCAGACAAAACTGTTGCCTTATTTTAACTATAAAATATCTATATTTTCTTTTTACTTTAACCAACTGTTTTTACTTAATACTGTGTATAACAAGGACCTCGTATTTCAAATTCCATAACAATCGTATAACCCTTTGCCTTTTCAAAAAGCTTTATGCCTTTAACATAGTTTTCAGGGCCCAAAAATGTCAATGGATCGTTATGTTATGAAATACAATAGTATTGTTTTCGACTGCTTTTAGGCAACTTTAAAGTTCGGTTCATAGTTAAAAATGAATTGAAATTCCGAGCTCGTACACTTTCAGCCCAATATAAATTATATTGTTGCATTTACCAAACTTGGTTTGTCCATTATGCACAAAACGTTTGACGCACAGCGCGAAAATTGTTGCATTAAAATCCCATCTAATTAATTGCATTAAGTGGAAATGTTGTCATGGAAAACATGCGACCAAGGTTGTCGCTCAGGCACTGAGCCCCTTTACATGCTCACCTCGTCTCACCTGTCTGCGTTGTGGTACATTTTGGCCAAAGCTTTTTTGCAGTTGCGATGCCACTTAATTACTTTGGCATTTGTCACACAGTTTTTGGCCGCATAGTTTACGTTAGAAATCCCTGCGATTTGGGACAAGGAGTATTCGAAAATAGGGAATATTTTTAAATATGCCATGTTTGTTAAAGGCAGGAGCTTTGCTCCACTTGAGAATAGTTGTTTGTCGAGGCACGCCCACAGCGGGGAGTCTGTGTGACAAATTGGCACAGACACATTGAAAATAATAATCGTAACTAAATTTCATATTTGCATTCAAAACCTTGTTTGAGTGTCTGGTTATTGTCTTAGCTATTAGCTTAATGCCGCTGCTTGGCAACCGACATTAAGTTATCAACGCATAAATAAATCATCTGAATGTTCTTTTATTATAATTATTTTGTTCTTTTTGCTTATTTTGGATTGGTGTTTTACATATATAATTGTTTTCTTTTTTTCCTTCTTGCTTGTGTTGTGGGCGTCACATACGCCCCGTTGTACGTTTTGGCTCATGTTGTGTGCAATTAATAAATTTAATTAAGAAATAACGTGCGCTGCCGCTATCGTCGCGCTTTCAAGTGTGAAAATTATGAAAATCTTTACGTTCTTGCATTAAGCGAAATTTAGCATGCAAAATTTCAGGCAACGGAATTAGCGCACAAAAATGATGTTCGCCCAACAAAACCCATAAATCAGTGTGGCTTTTGTTGGCGCTGGCTAGTTTTTAATTAAATCTGGCGTGGAATGCAGATGCGCTGCATTTAAGTCTGACTGCCCCCACACACCACACACAAGTGTGGCCAAATCAAATGGCGCCCGATTCAAGGCCAGCCAGCCCCACGAATCCTCAAATTCAGCGAATGCTTCTTCAACCAATATAAATAATTGAAAATCGAATTTCACGTAATTCCATTCGTACAAATTTCACGTCGGCCGTGAGCCGCATAAATTCAATCGAAATGACCCACACAACACAGCACATAACCATTGCAATCAAAAGGGGAATGGGCTGGGTTGTGGGTTGGCTGCCAAGAAACGAGCGACCACAACTGCAGTTTTCTTGTACTTCGTTTGTTGTGTTTGCATTGGTCATAAAGTTTACACACCTGTGCGTGTGGGTGTCAGGGAGTATGTATGTGTTGGTGACGTGCGGTTGCGGCCAAGATTGCGGCTGCTTTTGGCTTGCATGCAATCAGGGGCGGATGCAGCAGAATTACGCTTGACAACTGCTTGTTGCATGGCACACGGCAAAAACGCCCCAAAAGCCAGCTGAACAAATACTCAACAACAATTGGCTGCTTACCTGGCGCCTGGCTGCTGTCGAAGGACTTGTTTTCTATTGAAGTGCAGCATCATTTGAGAGCTTCGCAGCAAATATTATTAGCAATGCAATTGTGGAAATAATAGTTTTGGCTGGCGTTGGATTATATCTGTGGTTGTCGACGGTAAAAGTACAAGCTGGATAAATAAAATGGATAGAATGAAGAGGATCTAATGTTTCTTCAATTTAAATAAGGAAAATTTTTTATTTACTTAATATAGATCAGTGGAAATAAATAAACTGGAAAATAAGCTTAAAGCAGGATTCGCGTTTGAACTGACAATTCGAAAAAAGTTGGATATACTCAAACAGTCGAACCTCTTTTAACAATTGTACGAACTCATGATATTGTAGTTGAATAATAAGTATATATCAAAATTTTAAGCACCCTTATTATTTGTGCTAAAAGTGTTTTATGGTTTAAAATCGAAAAAGTTTTGAGTCGGTTCATAGCTTAAACCAAGTCCTGGCCTTTCGGTTCAGTTCGTAAAAACTGTTGTTTTCCACCTGCTTGAACCCAGACTTAGGTTAAAATGTTGAGTTGTTATATATTTAAAAATGTTTGAGATACTCAATGTATGATATATTCTATTTATGATCTGGGTCCGAGTCTTTCTCAAAAGCTTTTTATTTAAAGCAAAATCAATTAATTTTCGTTTAAACTTAAGTCTTAGTCCAATATTTTTTGGGTCTTGAGCTATAAGAATAAAATCGTTCCTTTAATTTTTCCACTCTTTCTTTGTCTTTTGCATTATACTACGGGCACGAGTAATATATAATTTTTATGGTTCTAATTTTCAATTTGCATTTTGACTCATCGCAAAATTATTGCGAAACTATGCGCGCCGAATTTTTCGTTAGCTATTTTTGTTGTTATTGTGATTGTTATTGTTGTAGTCGTGTTGTAGTTGCTGCTGCCATTTGGCATGTGCTCTGAGTGCCCAATAATATTTGCAATTATTTATTTCATTTTGCTAGCGTCGTGCACAACGCCGGCTTCGCAGTCGGCCAGCTCAGTTATTGCCAAACCATCAAAGTATGCGCCATGAATAATATTCTCTATCCCTGCCCCACCACTCCTGCTGTGTTTGCCTGTGTGTGAGTGTGTGTATGTGTGTGTGTGTGTGTGTCCCGCACCCGTTGCCAACGAATCGATACGATGCTCAAAACGTGCGAAAAACTTTTATGTTCTAAAGATTTTTGCAACTTTGAACTTTTGTGAGCTGCAATAGCTGCCGCCTATGGCCGAGACTTGGGATGTTGCACTCGTCTGAGGGGGGGCGGGTAGTTGTTAGCGTGTGGCAGCGACATGACGACATCACAACATTAGAATCATTCGCAACACACACGCGCAACATTTGCTGGCAATTAATAAATTTTTAGTGCTTGCTGGCTGCGGCTTTTGTAATGTTTTATGAATGAAATTTTCGTCTCAATTGATGTCCGATAAATTGCAATCACACTCTGGCGCACATTAATTAATTTGTAGATCAAAAATTATGATTAGCGACATGCTTGCAGCTGCTTTCGCCGCCTCAGCCTGCTGTTAGCCTTGAAGGTGCGTTGACCAACATGGCGCAGCGCAACGCGTCGTATACGCAATGTGGGCGCCTAATTAGGTGAAATATGTTTGCTGCTGCTGTTTCTTGTAGTTATTAGTATTATTTGTACGTTTTTCTTTATATAACTGATGTCTAACCATCGCTATTTCTCCCTTTCTCATTGCAGGTGAGTTATTGCTGTTGTTCTTGGCGCTGGCCGCAGTTGTTATTGATGCCTTTTCGGTATAGCAAACAAATTGTTAGCAGCGAAGCCTACAAATGTATCTCGTAAGTGTATGTGTCTGTAGCGATGTAAACACATGTGCGTGCATAACAAAAACATAAAGGTAGACACGAGCTGACCAAGCCGAATCGGAAATTCTCTTGATTCTTTGATAACTAGAACATTAAGAAAGAGAGCTAGACGCATACTTAACTATATTAGAAACCAAACAATATAATTTGTTTACCGATATGAGGGGTATTTGCTTTTATATGATTTCCTCTAAATTTCCTTATTGTTTACTTAACTGACGTTACAGATTTGTTATACTCCACGGTAAGGGTATGCTAGGCCATAATTTCAATACCACAACAAACTTGACCGATGCTGTCAAAATGTGCAAAGGAATATGTTGCTGTTGCTATTGTCGTTGTTGCACAAATTGCAAATGAAATGTTGGCCAGGCCAAAAAAGTTGTTGTTGTTGTTGTTGGCGTCTGGAAAGGCGCGTCAACGTCGACGTCATTAGGCACACAAATTATTTGCTGCTAATGCTTGGCTCTAGGCTAGTAGTTGTTGTTGTTGTTGTGTGCACAGTGTGCCGTGTTGTGTTTGTTTGTTTGTTTAACAAACGCGCGCGCTATACAATCAAAACGCTGGCGCTCACACACAGACACACAGCGAGCGTAAGAGTGAGAGAAGGGAGCGAAAGCGAGAGGGGCCGAGAGAGAGCGGCAAACCGATCAACATACGCTACGCCTGCTGTTGGTTAAATTAATTATTCAGTTTCTTGCGTGTCTGTGCGTGTGTGTGTGTGTGAGTGTGCGTGTGTGTGTCTGTCTTTCTTTTTCAATGTTTCATGCATAATTAAGCATTTTTGCAATTAGATATATGTGCGTGCAGGCACCTTTACCTTCCCACAAAACCCCAAAAGCAAATCCAGCCCCAGCTCAAAGCAAATAAAATAAACTTCAAACTTAACTAACTTAGTTTGCTTTCGTTTTTTTGGGCGTGAAAAAGTATTTAATTGAATGGGAGTTTTCATTCAGATTTACGCAAATAAAAGGTTTTCATTTGAGGCTGCAAAATATTTACTAACAAATATCTATGGCTTGAGTCGGGGTAAATTTACTTTGTGAATCAAACTTAAATTGCTTTAAAACTTGGGCGTCCGCTTTAAGTATTATTTGTTTTTATGGTGCAATAGCGAATGCAGTTTATTATTCAAAGAGCTTAGACCTTATGTCGTGCTTAACACTCTGCAAAATTGGCAGTTAGCTTCAGTTTTGTCAGCAACAAGATTCTATATAAATATTCTAATCTAATCTAAACTTGTGTCGGATGAGGAATCATTACTTCCGTGTGAAAGTCTAATTTTAGCCTGCAATAAACGATTAGTTTCTGTCTTGTTTGCCATTTAAAAGGACGTCAAAGCATTGGCAAATTGAAAATAAAACAGACTCTTAAGCAATACGCGTGCGAGCAACTTTGTGCATTAGGTAAATATTTATACGCACTCGAGAGTTTATGGCCAGCTCTTATAATCTGCATATTTCTCTAATCAGGTGATGCCGGCCGCCCACTACAAATGCCAGCTAAGCTGTTGAAGCTATGTATATGTGTGTGCCAACAGAGCATCTGATTTGATCAGTGTGCAGATTTTGCAATTTTTAACTTGAAATTTTGTTGTTGTTTTATACAACTTTTAATGCTGTTCAGTGCTGGCGTGTGTGATAAAAACATATAAACAAAATATTTAGCCCTGAATTGTTTGCCAAAAAATGTTGATTCTTGTTGTTGTTGCTGATGCTGTTGCTTATTATGCTTCTTTCTGTTGTTTTTTTTTTATTGTTTAGCCGGCAAGAGCAACAAGAACAACAACAACAACAACAACAACAACAACAGGAGCCAAAGCCAACAACAATGCCAAATTAAATGTACAAAAACTAAACACAAGACGCTGCCTGCCCGGCTGGCTAGCCGCAGTACGTCTGCTCTCTAGTATTTCCACTTTTTTCTTTTCTTTCATTTTCTTTTTTGCTTTTCTTTTCGCACAATAAATAAATGTGTAGAGCGGCAACAACAATAATAACAACAACCACAACGGTTGATACGTACTCATGTTGAAAAACTTGCGAAATATTTTCCACTTGGCACGCAACATGGCCGAAGTAGAGGCAAGAAGAGGATCACAGAGCCAACAAGTTGAATTTTACACTTTTGATTTTTATTTTTTTTTCTTTTCTTTTCCCCAATTTATTTTTAATTTGTATTTTCTCGCCTGATCTGATAAAAACTAAATGCAGAACATATTCCGGCCAAGTGTTTATTGTTCTATTCGTACCGCCCACTTGAGACATACTTTGGAGAGCGGAGAGCTTGTTAGCTGTAAAGGGCGGCCAGTTGCTTGTTGGCCTGGTCACGCCCACAGCATCCGGTCGATAGCAGCCCACAAAATATATGGTATGCTGTGCGTGTGTGCGTGTGTGCTTGTGTGCTTGTGTGTGGCTTGCAGCAGTTGCCAAAAGCAACCGACGTGTGCACTTGATTAAAAATAGTTTTGCCAAAATTCTCGTGCGGGTGGCTAGCAACAACAACCAGACGGGATGACATCGTCATATAGTGTTTGTTCTTCTCTATCATTGAAAATTCAATTTCAATTATTTGAGCTGCAGTATGTGTGCCCATGTGTCTGTGTGCGTTGGTGTGTAGGTGTGTGTGTGTGTGTGTGTGTGTGTTACATAGCACTTAAATGTCAAATTTTGTCTATGTGGCTCATTTTCTTGACTCATATTTTTGCAAATTAAATTTTTATTGAGCGTATCGTTTGGGCATAATTAATTTTAATTGAGGACATGCTCACACACACACACACACACACACACACATACCCACCCAATCGGCCTGCCAGCCTATTTATAAGGCGCTCGAGAGCCGGAACAGTAGCCGCCAGGCCATGAAACGAGCAACCGAGCACCGTCCGCAGACAATTACCACATTGTGACAAGCTTCGAGCCTTGTTTCCACTGTCGTTTCCACAGGCGTTTCCACTGTTCAGCAGCAGCATCAGTTGTAAAACAAGCGTATTTATGCATTTCATGGAAATCAAATCAACTCGTATGAAATGATTTTGTTTTATGTTTGTCTGTTTTGATTTGTTATTGGCAAAGCAAGAACTAATTGATAAATTTTGATTTGTTTATGTAGTGCAAATGTTGTTTACCAGCTGTCAAACATTTTCTGGCAAATAAATGTATTAACTATGTATATTTAAATGTGCAGTTTTCGACGAGGGAAGTAGAACAAAACATTTACGCTCGATCAAAGTTCATTTTAGCTAAATCTAGGCTGTAAAATATATGTACATATGTACATAATTGATGGCATATTAAATTATTTTCTTATTATTAATCAACACTTGGCTTATAAGATTTAGATCCATTCAAAACACATTAAAGCTACAGTATGTGTTGAATAAATAAACGTTCAGTTAAAAACGAACTTCAGTCTACCTTGCTGCTAATGCCTGTGGCTGCTGGCCAGTGAAAACTTATCAGACAAGTGCCTGCATACTGCACAGACATACACACACACTACACTACCTACACACACAATACGCATTGTGCCCGAAGTGCTACACTAAGGCATCACATCCTGGACAGGCAATGAAGGCAGTCGGCGTCATTACAGGCGCTGCTTTGTATGCAAAACATGTTGCCAGACTGGCAGTCGGTAGTCCAGAGAGTGCGTGTGCGTGTGTTGGAATTTGTGTGTGTGCCCGTCCAATTGACTTTTGTTGTGCTGCAATTGTTTGGTCAGGTAGCACAAAGGGAGAGAGACTCAGCAGCGGCCAACAACTGGCCGACCGCAGGCGTTGACGTTGACGTTGCCCACAACTCATTTGCATGCAGCAAACGCAGAGAAACAGCTTTAATTCAATTTCGGCTGCAGTGTGCAACAGTGCAGGCAGCTTTTTGCGTACTTTGTTCGCTTATTAACCAGCCATTGTTGTGCTGTATTCTGCAATTCTCCGATTCTCTGTTTCTACTGTTTGTTCAGCCGTATGCCATCAATCAGCGCAAATATGTCAACAGCATAAAATGCTGTTTAAACTAAGAGTGAGTGAATGAGAGAGAGACAGAGAGAGAGCAAGAGAAGCGCGCATAATGCCAGTTAAGTCTACGACTATCGAGTGTCGATAGTCGACGCCCACCTCAGGCATCTCAGACACCTTAGACACCTCAAACACTCAGTCAGTCAGTCAGTCAGTCAGTCAGTCACTCAGTCAGTTGGTCAGTCTCAGTACCCGTCATCGGCTCTGTTCCACAAACGTGTTGCTTGACTCTCGGCGCTCGATTCAATTTGACTTAGTTTGCCGGTGCGCGCTCTTCACGTTGGACAACAACATTTTCACGCTCCGCGTTCCGCTTTGACAATCAACTGATAAAGCGCTTCCATGACTCATTTGCCAAGTCTCAACTTAATCTCTTACTTAAAAAGTGATATGCTTAAAAGAAATACAAAACAAAAAAAATGAGCTGCAGCTCGAAAGTGTATTGATAAGATAAAGCTAGCTGCAGAGAGTGCCCAAAAGTAAACAAATAATAGAATAGTAAAATATAAATAATGTATATAAATAATATTCTCAAAAAGTTATTGCTTTTGTTATTGGCCTGAAGTAAGTCCAACTCTAAAAACATATTACTTTAATCCATTTATATATATGACTCATAAAGTCTGATAAGCTTAACCGAGACAAAAATCAGATAGAAAAACGTTTTTCAATGCTGTTTTTATGAAATTTTGTTTGTTTGTTTTTTTAGTACGTGTCCATAACTAACACGTTTTGTCAAATTGTTAGTTTTTGCCGCTGCTCTTAATATATTTTTGCTTTGCTTTTTACAATAAATATCCCGCCGTGTGCCCCCCTTTGGCGTATATCGCTGACACTTGTCATGTTGCGATAACATGCGAAATTTCTGCCCGCACCAAAAAGGCAAAAACGACTCGCTGCATATTAAAACTATAAAAAAAAAAGAGAAACAAGAAGAAATCAAATGTTCGCAATAAATTGTTATTAAATATATTATAGTATTATACACATTTTGAACTTGTTGCCGTTGTTGTGCCTGTAGTAAAACAAGTTTTCAGCGCTATGACCAAAAACAACAAAAAATAGCGAGTGGAAAAAAATAGCTGCTGAACTGTGCGCTTCTTGGCTCTGTACTTTTTTCTAATTTTTATTGTTTTTCATATTTAATATATATAAGTTGTTGTGTTGTGTTGAAGCTGTCGTTGCTGTTATTGTTCTTGTTGGTTTTCTCCCTCATTTAAATGAGTTTTGTCTATGACGTCTGCATATTGTTTACAAATACACGTTTCAATTTGCAGCATATTCATAGTACATATTGTATCTAAAGAAACACCCACATAGCCAAACACAGCGACACATGGCGTGCGTTGTTTAGCTGTTGTTGTTGTTATTGTTGTTACATTCCATATATTTGATTTTTAGTTTGTCGAATTCTGTTCACGAGCTGTGGCGCTTGCATAATCCTCGCTTGTCGAAGCTGTCAGCAGCTTTGCTGCTGCTGTTGCTGCATCTGCTATTGGCATTCAAATGAATATGTAAACGTCGCGTAGATTGTTTTACAGAAATGCCAAAATGTTTAAAAAAAAAAATCATAAACAACGCAAAAGAATAAAAAGCAAAACATCGATTCGCCACATCACGCTGTTATAAAGGTCAGCGTTTAGCACGTTTTGCATTTTTTAATCAATTTTTTTTTGTTCCGCTGCTGTTTTATTATTTGTTGCCTTCAATTTAATTGTGCCATAAAGTTGGTCTAGCCATTAAAGTTGCCATTGCTTGATTTATGGCTGCCAGCAGTGGCAGGCGACAAGCGGGTCGTGTGTGAGAGATGTGGGCCATGTAACGTGCAGATAAACTGCAAATAAAACTTAATGTTTATGCAGCCGACAAATTGCCAGGTTAAATGCGAGTCTCGTACGACAAGCATCGATTATGTCGTATTGTAACATTAACAGCATCCTGTTTCCTGTTGCCGAGAGGAAGTGCCAGCCACAGAAACAGACAGAGACACGAACGCACACACAAACACACACGCAGGCAGCGCCAAGAAAACCAACAACAAAAGCAACAACAACGAAAACAACACGAACAACTGTGCCGCGCTCTGTAGCATACTTTGCGGGCGCGTTGGCTCGTGTATAGCTGCTGGCATATACCGGAGCATACATAATTGATGTTTACACCGCAGCAGCAAAGGCGACTACACCCGAGCAGACACAGACACACACACACGCACACGGGGCGGCACTAACAGCTGCTACAACTTCCGCCGCAACTTCCGCTGCGTTTTGAATGATTAGTTTTGTGCATGGACACTCAAAAGATGTTGGCTAAAAGGACTGTTGCTTTTGGGCCATAAAATTTACGACTTAGCTGCCAATGGGCTACCACTTTGGCTTGGCATATACGCGATTATCTGGTGCAGTTATACTTCTTCAGACCCTATGCCCATAAAATTGGTGAAAGGCACAAATTTATGTTGCAAATAGAACGCAGGTTAGCCAATCATAAATCAGCAACAAACAGCCAAGTTATTCTGTTCATCCCATGTCTGTTTGTGAGACTAGCTGGAGATATAAATTTTGCATTTATTAAACCTTCCCCGGATGTATATCTGGACACAGTTTGTTTCCTAATTGTTATTATAAGACTTTATTTTTATCATTTTGTACGAGCTTCGAAACCAACATATATTTGATGTAAATTGAATATATAAGTGAGACTGATGCATACTTCTTGGTTTGCCCCATTTCTCAATCATAATATATATAAAAAACTGTGCATACTGCAAAAAACGTGGGCGTCTCAATGGTGTAGTTGACGTAACCATCCTTTTCGGCATCCCATAAAAAGTTGGCCATCGAGTAGAGGCCCTGCATGAGATATTCGCCAACTGTGATCAACACTATGTAACGATATCTATCGAAACTCAATAATTTGATGCGGGACTTGATATCCTCGGTGACCTGAGCAGCCATATGCAAAGAGTACTTCGGATGGAAGCTATAATCCGCGCCATAGTTCTTATTCATTTCGGCCTTAACGATTAACTCCAGACGTTCCTGCTTCAAAGGATTCTTTGGCTCGAGGCGATACGTGGGCGCATATCGTGCCACCGCCAGCTTAGCTTGTGCAGCTATGCCCGCTGCCGTTATACCTGATGGGCGGCCAGCTTTATCATCTTCCTTAGCTTTCTTCTCCTTGTCTTTGCCCTTTGCTGGTTTCTCCTTAACCGCCTGCTCTGGACTGGCCTCCTTGCCAGCCGTATCCGCTACATTTTCCCTGCTTGTGCGGTCTGGTGTATCGCCCATAACTGTTCGTTTGTTTTTTTATTCTTAATAGTTTGTTTTTGGATGTGTTTTGTAAATTTTAAATAACAGAAGAAACCGATAATACGGGCTTCCGGATTTATTAATAAAATAGACTTCCTTGACAGTGAACGACAAACTGACTTCTCTTATTTGGTTTTTATTATAGAATATGTTTAAATTTGTAACCATGTAGAGAATTTATATTACCTCATACTTAAATAGTAGAGATACAAGCTCTTCATATTAAATAGTAGCTGCATTTGTACACAATCAAATTTCTTGATTTAAATTTATTTAGCATCGGATTGGCGTCAACGTTGAGCATACGCCCCATTGGCAAAAATGTTAATGGGCAAGGTGTTGTCAGCTGCATCCGCGTCTCGTTCGTCCGCGTCTGTTGGATGGGACTTGGAGCGATTTTAGACCAAAAACCACTTGCATTTTGGCTAGTGGCTGGCTGGCTGATCAAAAATAGAATTGGCAATGGCTTCGTGTTGGCTGCGTGTGGACAACATGTCGCGCCAATGAGCGAGCGAGCATCAAAGCTATGCTGCAGCATCACCACACATCTGGGGTAACAGGGGTCTAGCAGAAGGCTCACGCAGAGGCAGGGACAGCGGCAGCTGATGGCGACATTGATGCCTGCCAAGCGGAAACAGGCGTCGCGTGGTGCAGCGCTTGTGGCAAGTGGCTATTGTTGTTTGTTCGCTTTCTTTTGCTCTGCTACAGTTGCTACCTTGGCGCCCCACATTAATTAAAATACATGTGGCAACAACGTTATGCCATGTCTGTGCTATGTCTTAAAGTTTTGGAATTTACTGAAAAACAAACTTGAGCAGCTGCTAGTTGTCGCCTAAAGCTAGCTATTAATAGGTCCATTCAACAACAAAGTAAATAAACCTTTAAACAAATTCAACTATAAATAGAAATAACAAAAAATAAGTTGAAAAAAATAAAACATTTGCCAAAAATAACAAGAGCTCAGCCAAAACGGTACATTTGACAAGTGCATGTCAGTCTAATGCACAGCTCGTTGGCAAAGGGTATAAAAAGGTTTTTATTTTTCACGGTTTCTATTTGCGGACAGAGCTAAAAATGTTGACAAACTGTTGCATAACTTGAGGCGCGTCTGGGAATGTCGCGCTCGCCTGATGCAATAACGGTCAGTGCCAAAAAATTTCAACGCATTTACAGCTATTACAATTACTTGCATAGTTAGCAAACAACACATTCACACTCGTTTAGATATGCCAAAAATATTAAACAATTTGCGTATAGGCAAAACCATTGACAAGTTCGTAAATAAACACAAGGCAACAAACGACAAAGAAAGCTTCAAAAAAAGAAATGAAATTACGAAGAAAAACACAAAAAGAAAAATAAAGTAAAAGAAAAACCAAGTACGCGCGTTGCTAGGTTTTCACCGAGGGGCTGGGCGTGAGGAGTGAGGCGTGGTCAGCATTAAGTAGGTTACTTGGCAGTGCTTAGCACAAATAACTAGCACACGGGCAGCTGCGTCATTGGCTTTGCCGTCAAAGGGTGGAGATTAAAATAAATAAGTGCGCAACAGCTTGACTAAATAAATAAATATTATATATTTCCGTCTATATGCCAGCTAAACAAAATTTCCTTGCTTAGCAGTTGACGGGGTCAAGTGACTGGGCGTCGTTTTGAATTTAGTTTTTATTGAGCTGCGCACTTGTTGCACGCATTAAGGCAAACTGTAAATGGAAGGATCAGGTCAACAAACAGTCCAAAATGAATGCAGAATAATATAAAATAAGATTCAAACAATTCAATTAAAATAAAATTATTCAGCGTTTAGAAAGGCCTACCCGATTTGGTATATCATTTGGCATATTAAGTATACGCGGCGTATCGTGTAATCAATTTAATTAATATGTCTTGCCATGCTTTCTCTTTGCAGAGTCTACGCACAGCGTGGACGGCGGCCCTGCATCGTGGCGTTTAACGCTCGATCAGGATCTAATTGATACGCTTAAGGGCAACTTTCCCAGTTGGTTTCAAAGCACATCAGGCGCCACAGCAGCAGCAGCAGCCGCCACCGGGACAACAAACAAGCCACAAACGCCACAACAGCAGCAACGACAGCAGAAGCAGGTGGCCGCCAGCATCATACCCATAAGCATTGATACCAAATCAGCCAACAGCAGCAACAATACACTCCAGCAACAGCAGCAGCAACAACAACAACAACAACAACAGCAGCAGCAATCGGCCATACTGAGCAGCTGCTCCTCATCAGCATCGCCCGCTTCATCCATAAGCTCAAACTGTTCCAAAAAATCCAACAGCAGCTGCAGCAGCAGCAGCGTTAGCAGCGTGAGTAGCTGCAGCAGCAACAGTTCCAGCTCCAGCTCCAAATCAGTTAGTGCAGCAACGGCGCAACGTCTGCTCAACAAGTCGACATCGACGTCGCCCAATAAGAGCCTGACACGCACACTCAAGGCCACCCAAAAGACGCACAATAACAGCCCAAAGGTTGGCCAACTGGTCAAGTCCGCATCGCTGCACAGCCTGAGCAGCGGCAGCGGTAGCAGCGCCAGCGGCAGCGGCGGCTCCTCGCTGCTGGCCACCTTCTCCACATCGCCGTTGACCACCGTCGAGCTCATCTCGAGCGACAGCTGCAACGGCCTGCTGGCCACACGGCTCAGCGGCAAGGCCTTGGAGCATAATTTTCAGAATATAATACTGCTGCAAGAGGCCTACGACGATATGTCGGAGGGTGAGTATTGCCTTACATCTAAATTGACTGGTTGGTTCAATTAACTCATGGACTACTTTCTATCTTTGCAGCCGAACAGCGTCTGCATGCGACGTTCCTGGGCAGCAGCGATGATGGCAACAATTCCGATTGCTATGATGCCCGTCAATCACCGCCAAAGGCCATTGTCGACTCTAGTCCGCTGCAGCCGGCCATGGATAAGAATAAAGAATGTGAGTAAAAGATTGCTTTTGTCTGCTAACTGCTGATTGAAGATGGATCTTTAAAGTTGAGTCGCTGAGACATAAGAGTCGTTAACGATGATTGCCAAGACATTTTGCCTGGAATTGAAGAACTTTTGCCTTGTTGAGAATCTGTTTTTATTTCATTAATATATCCCTTTTGTCCCTGTTCAAAAATGAGAACTCAGGATTCAAATCGATTCGCCTCAAAGCTGAAGCTGAACTTTAAGATTTATCTGCTGCTAGAAGCACTTGTGTCAGACACATCTTCAATTTTCAAATTCAAAACTTGTATATTACAAAATTATACATGCTCAGCTCTAGCGCTTCACGTTTGGCCCTTCGTTTTCTTTTATTCGCTTTGTTGTTGGTTCATGTTTACATATTTGGTGCAAACGCCCACCTTTTTGGCCATCTCGCGGCTGTTTGACATTTGTCAACTTGTTTCGTTTATTTATTTATTTTTTTTTGTCTTAGCTTTGTTTAGTCATACGCTTGGCGACACTCGACGCTGTCCAACAGTAGCCGCCGTTGCCGCCTCATCATTAACAGCGGCAGCGTCATCGAGATCTTTGCTCATTATCGACTTGGAGGCATTTTGCAAGCGCGCAAAAGTCTTAATGAAGCTGTCAGTGCGCCGCGGGCACTTAAGGCGTGCACATGTTTTGCCACGCCCACCCTCCAAGTCGCCCACTGCAGCAGCGGCAGCAGAACTCATTCATGGTCCGAGCAGACACACAGAAATTGTCAACAGTGTTTCGTTTTTGGCTTTTTGCTGTTTGGCCTACATATTTGCTTGGCATTTTGAGTGAAGAGAAATAATCTTATTCATTTTGAATGGCCTGAATATGTGCAAATGTATGTGTGTAAATTTGTGTCCCATAGCTGCTAATAGTTTTGACAGCTCTTGTCGCCTGCGCTTGGCTGGCATTCTGACATTTTTGTCGGTCTTTAGTGGCTGCCAAAATGGCAGCCCCAACCCCAACAAAAGTTCACAACACCCTGACCCTGACAAAAGGCGCCAATTATTTGCATGCATTTCGCAATGTGCTCTTCGTTTTTCGCGTTTCTTTATTTTATTTATTTCTGTTTTTTTCTTCTTTTCTTTTGCAATATTAAAAGTCATATAAACTGCCAAAAGGCAAACCAATGGGCAGCCCAAATTTCCGGCAGGCACACACTAATGCAAACGCGCACATACATGCGCCCAAAAACCGTTATCTAACAAATAAACATGAACTGCATATTAGCGTTGAAAAAAGGCTGCTGTTGCCGCTGCTTCTTCTGCCTCTTCTTGTTCTGCCTGGCCCCACTGTAAACATTTTGCAATTTGCAACTAAAATTTATTATAAACAGATGGCAACCAGGCGCAGGCGGCGAAGGCGTTGCAAAAATGTTTTGACAAATAAACACGCTGCACGCGACTTTCAAACGCTCGGCCCGAGCAGAGGTCGAAACGGAAGGCGGGCGGACTGGTGCAGGGTATAGGGCGCGGGATGCTAACTGCGGGCTGCGGGCAGCGGGCTGCGGGGCACCTATGTAAAGCGAGTGGTTGCTGTATATTCTGTGGCTGCTGCAGGCGCGCAAACGCCAAGGCGGAAATAGCAGCCGCAACGGCAGTCGGCAGGCATGTAAAATGCCATTGCACAGTGGTTCAAGGTAGTGCATAAACAAAAATAATGCTGGCTAGGAAATGTTTGTTTTAGGATACTTCTGAAAGTTGTTTGAACTTGGCAAACAGTGTACATTTCATTCGTAAAATGCATTTCGAGCATCTGCTTATCTGTAATTTAAATAGATTTAGTTAGACATGCCTTAAGCGATATTTATAATAATAAATTTCGCCAAAGTGCTTAAGAGTTGTGTATTTGCTAGTTTAACGGGCATTATAAGAATGATATAATATATGGTTGTGACTAAATTTAGACATAGTATTTCATAGCGGGCCCCACTGTACCTCCTGCTGCTGCTAATGTTTTGGTTTACTTGGCTGCCTGCTCAATGATTTGGCCCACGCTGATGGCGTCTTAGCTGAGGCGCTGCCGCTGATCACGTAATCGATTTTATAATACTATATACATGTATATATCTGTATATATATATATATACATACATATATTCCTCTATATATTCGTGTTATATGTATTTGCGGTCAGCCAGCTGTTGCCGCTCTCATCTCGCTCTCTTGGTTTTGGCTTTGTTTACCTGACCTTCGCCCGTGGAACTGGGCCTCCAAGCAGAAGGGCAACCACCCACCCAGCCACCTACTCACCCACCGTAGTAATAAGAAGAAGCATAGCGGCAGCAGCAACAACAATATTAAGAACGATTTAGCTACGTCTACACTTTTATTGCTATCGCATAAAAACTTTTATGTGTTTAATTTGGAATTTTGTTATTGTTTTTATCAATCGCGTGTGTAGGTGTAAAATCGACACGTAAACAGAGCAGCACCCATTTAGAAATTGAGAAGAAGAACGAAAAAAATAAAAATGCAATAACAAGAGGAAGATGAAAACCCAAGAATAAATTGCTAGCGTAATTAATTTGGCAGACGGCGCAGTCGTTGGCTTCGTCACCAAGATTGTTTTAGCCGTGTTACATGCCCAAATATTTGCCATAATGAGCAAAACAACAACAAATCAGATAGAAGGAGAGTGAGGGAGAGAGGTATAGTGAGTGCGAGCGAGATGGTAAAGTGAATTTTTTATACATTTCTGCGCGCTGTGCACACTTCAATCATAAAATGGGCGACAGCTGCCAGCGCCAACCCGCGAGACAATTACGCGCCTCTTGGCAGAGCTCTGGTCGCCGATATTTTTCTTTTTCGTTTTAAATTTTGTTTGTTGTTTTTTATGATGATTTTCCAAGAGCCCAAATTACTTTAATAACGTCATCGTCAGCATCTCACTTTGATGTCGTCGCCGTTTTCACTTATGCGACTTTGTTGTGGCGTCAAGTGTTGATGCTGTCTGCCGTCTGGTGGGCCACACAACTCTTGTCGTTTTGCATGCAAATAAATGTATGCATATGTGTAACCGCGTTAACCAAATGCTAAAATAAAACAAAACGAAAAAAGCAAAATTAAATAAAATAAACTCTGCACTGCATTTGGCATTTCATGCGGTTGGCCTTGGCAGCAAAGCTGTAACCACAGCAGCAACAACCACCATCAACATCAACAACAACAACAACAACAACCACCACAGCCGCGGTGCAGTGCCCCCTGCTGGAGCCATAAGATTTGTGTTTTCATTTCATTTGTGGTTTTTGGCTTTCATTTTTGGCTCTAGTCTCCTGACTTAATGTGATTTATTTCCATTTTAATTACATGCCTCGTCCCACATTTTGTGCAATGGTCTCGCTAATGTCCACAGCCTAATTGATGCTAATCAGCTTGAGACAACAGGTCGTATGCTTAACAAGCTAACTGAGCTACTCATGTATGTTTTTTAGGATGCTGATCATACATTTCTATTAAAGATATGCTCTTCAATTTCTTTTTAGTTTCTTGTTTAAAATTTGTTAAGTCACTCTTAAAAGTTACAAGTTTGACTCAACTATTTTCTTAGCTAGAGTATCTTTTGTAGCTGTTGAGTGTAAATTTTAACAAAGCAATTTGTATGGATTTATTCCATTCCCACCCATACTCCACGTCCATTGTGTGACGCTGTTATCGCAACAGAGAGTTTGGTGACTTTATGTCAAGTTAATTGACATCAATCTGTCATTTGGTAGCAGTCGCCATATAATCATATTATTACGCATACGCCCCATGGCGTCCGGGCAGCATGTGGGTAGGCGCCGTTCTTGGTGCCCGGCTTAAATATTTAATTTTTTGGGGGCGCCAACTTTACACTCGATGGTGTTAAGCAGAAGAAGACAGAAAAAATGAATAAAGTACAAGTTATATACACCCACAGAGGAACGAGAGCAACAACAAAGGCAGACCGCACATAAAGATATTAAAAGTTTTCCTTTTTTTCTGCTCTTTTACTTTGCTTTGCTTAGCGGTAATATTTTTGTGCGTTGAGTTGCCTTGTTTTTCCATTTGCAGCTGTTTGTATTTTTTTCTTTTCCTATTCGTGTGCTGGGCTCGACATTTATTGCTTTGGGTTGTCAAGAAATACGAAAACCCGCTGAAAACTTGGACGTTCGCATTTTGGCCAGCTGTTTAACGAATTTTTTATGAGCTATGTTTTTGTTTTGATCTGTGCCCGGGGTCCTCCTCTGCACTAGCTAAACTCAATAATTTATGTGCGTCCAATTTTGTGGTATTTGATTTGTAGCCGCAACTTGTTGAGCTGTCATTTAGCGCGCGATGCTTTTGATTCGCAATTTTATAATAATTGTATTTATTTTTCTCCTTGCAGCGCTCAAAGTGAAGCTGATGGTGCGACGGCCGCACTCGCAACTTGTCGAGCAGGGCATAATACCATGTAAGTAAACCAGCAGGCAGCACACGGTGCGTATACTTGTTTCTCACAATATAACTCCGGCTTTTGCCTAGCCAAATCGATAAATAGTATTGAAGAGCCGCCGCAGAAAGTACACATTAGCCCCACTTATGTGCTTCACAGCCACGTCCTGGCAGACGTGAAAGCCTGGCAAAAAGGATATGCAAATATCTGCGCATTTCCAATGGCCTCCTTACCAAATTTATGCGCGGCGCCACAAAAAGTTGAGCGAACGCAAACGGAAGAAAGCCAGAAAAGAATCAACAAAATACGCGAATTTACAAACCAATTGAATGTGCAGAGCGCAGCCGAAAGTGAATTTGAATTTGAATTTAAATGACAAATTTTCGACATCGCCGAAAAAAATAAGAAAATAATAATAAAAGAAAAATAAATGAAAAAAAAATAATAATATTTAGCTGCCTTGCTGGCGCCACTTTAAAATATTTAAATTACAATTCGATATTCTAAATGTTGCAGATTGTCTGAGTTTTGTTTAAAATAGAGCGAAGAATTTTTGTGTACATTTCCTAGTGCGGTCTACAACTACTTCTCAGCTTTCTAATACATTAATATTTTATTATTTATAAAAGAATTACGAACTAAATATTGTATTTGAACATATTTTGATATATTAAGTATCTAATTTATCTCTCTCTGCCAGCGCTCAAAACCTCGCCCGCCATCCACGAACAATGCAAGCAACTGGAACGCGCCAAGACCAGCGATTTGCTGAAGGCCAAAATCCAACAGCGGCCGAATCGCGAAGATCTAGAGCGATTGCATATACTGGAGGAGGATGAGTGCCACATCGATCCGAGTCTGGCGGAGAAGCAGCGCATGCTGAAGAAGGCGCGCCTGGCCGATCAGCTCAACTCACAGATCCAGCATCGACCGGGACCGCTGGAGCTCATCAAGAAGAACATTCTGCATACGGAGAAGCCCATCGAGAAGATTGTCAAGGAGGGCTTAGTGCCATTCAAGGCAACCAGTGAGGGTCTGTTGACGCGCCCACAGCATCCGCATAGCTATGTCACCTACGAGGAGGATTCACAGAGCTCCGAGAGCGACACACGGCAGACGCCGCCGCGCCTGGATGAGCTCATGCCAGCGGGCACAGCGCCCACAACGGCAAGCGGCGGTGCAGTGGTGCCAGCCGAGCCGCTCACATCGACGCCCAAGGACATGCTACAGGCAGCTGCCGCCTCAGCGGGCATTGTAACTGTTGCGCTGACCACGCCAACGTCAACGACCAGCAACTGTGGGCAGTTGATGCTTAGCATGGTGCCCTCCATACAGCTGTTGAATACGACAGATTGTCACATGGGCGGAACACATATTGTGAGTGTACCGCCGCCACCTCCGCCGCCCATGCCAGTTGCCAGTGCCATCAAGGTAAAGCAGGAGACGGCCAATCTGTTTGAGGAGCTGTGCCAGAGTGTGGCCGGGCCAACGTCCAGTCCAGCCAGCAATCATATGCTGCCGATGCTCGCATCACCTTGCTCCTTGGGCTCCAGCACATCCACATTGAGTCCATTGTCTTCCATTGCATCGCCGCCGCCGCCGCCGACTCGGCTGCAGCTGCATCCGGTGTCCATTAAGTCGGATGCGCCCGGCAAGGACAAGAATCGCAAGAAGTCCAAGTCGAAGCCTGTGTCCAAGGCGCGCACCATTAAATTCCACGAATATAAGGGACCACCCAGCGCCGCTGGCCAAGCACAGGATCAAGCGCAGTCGGATCAAACAACCTCCTATCAGCTGCTTCTCGAGCAGCAGAACTATTTGCTCAAGTTTCTGGAGAACCTCAACAAGAACCAATCCATACTGCCCCCAGCCAGCGCCGCCACAGCCACACCCAGCAGCTCTATCAGCACTACAGCGAACAGCATCACGGTGACAACTAAGACGGTGCCGGCGCTGGCCCCATCTATCACAACGGCGGCAACACCGGCGCCCATTGCGCTGCCCAACACCATTTCCATAACCAGCAGCACGGGTGGTGCGCCGTTGAATTTTGGAGATGCGGCATTATTGGCGGCCACGCCCGCATCTACGCCCGTGCCCACACCCCCGACGTTGTCGCTAATAGCCACACAACAGACACAAGCAACAGTTGCCACTGCCGCGATGCAGCATCCGCAGCAACATCCTCCGCCGCTGCCATCGCCAGCGCTCTCAGTGAGCTCCTCTATACCGGCCAGTCCAGCCAACAGCTATGCTGAGTCCACCAGCTCCATAACAGATTTGACGCGGCTGGAGAAAATGAAAGTATCCGACTTGAAGCAGCATCTCAAACGTCGCAATTTGCCCGTCTCGGGACCTAAGCCGCAGTTGATTGAACGACTGAAACCCTATCTGCCACTGGAGCCCATCGAATGTGCCACGCCGGCCAGCACGCCCGCAAATGTCAGCGAGGTCATCACCATTAGCGATGCCATGGATACCAGCAATTGCGGTGCTACGGATGTGCAGCCGCCGCCAGGGGCCATGCTGGTGGCTGAGTCGCCCGCCAGCGCCTTGGAGCACGAGCAAATGGATGTGGTGCAGCAGCTGGACAGCAACCATGCGATGACGCTGCAAACAATTTTGCCACCGCAGCCCCAAACGGCGACCATCATACAAAACGAGGAGCTATTGCGCCGGCAGCAGCGTAAAATCGACGAGCTGCAGCGGCAGCTGCAACGCTCCCAACAGGAGCTGCAGCAAATACGGCGACAGCAGCAGCAGCAGACGGTTACAGCTCAGGTGGTAAATGCGCTGCCCTCGCAGCAGATAACGCTGATAACCACCACGGCGAACGGCCCGCAGCAAACGCTGACGGTGCTGCCGCAGCTGGAGAAGACTATACCCGCCAAGATGACCGTCAAGCCGGCACCAACAGCGCCAGCCGGCAAGCTGAATGGTATGCACAACAACAGCAGCAGTCAAGCCAAGAAGCCCGCCAACAACCTCAGCAGCAGCATCAACGGGATTCAAGCCAACGGCAATGGGCAACAGGCACCGCCGATCAATCAAAAAATGGTGGTCAAGCAACAGCTGGAAGCCAAGATACAAAAGCAAAAGGCGGCCGCTGCCGCAGCGGCATTGCAACAGCAGCAACTACAACAGCAGCAGCAGGCACAACAGCAGCAACAGCAGCAGATGCGTTTGCTTACGCAAAAGACACAAACTGTACTCATTCCATCCAACAACAATAACAATACAAATAGCGTGCACAAGCAGCCAGCCACGCCCACAAAGCAGTCAAATGCGGTTAATGCTACTGCCAACACGGCAGCAATATTGCATGCAGCCAAGCCAGTTACAGCAGCAACAGCCACCGTGCCGCATCCAAACAACGTGGGTCTCGTCTGGAATGAGGGCAACCAGACCATATTTTTGCTGGGCCTCAATGATCAGCAGATGACGGCGCACACGCTGGGCAACATAAGCCTCACAGCGACAACAACAACAACAGCAACACCGCCGCAGCCGCCAGCGGCTGTAGCAGGAGCAACAACTGCCACAAAAAAGCTGCTCAATGGACACCAGCGCACAAATTCGTTGCCCAGCATTGTGTTTCCCATTGATGCCAAGCCCATCATCACACAACAGCAGCTACAGCAATTGCAACTACAACAGCAGCAGCAGCAACATTTTCAGCCTGGCCAGCAAATCATACAACTAGACATAAAGCCCACAACAGCGCCGCCACCCCAGTACGAGGAGGCGACGAAGCAGTTGGCGGCCAGCAAAGCAGCCGCTGCCATGGGCAACAGCATGCCGCTAATGAAGATCAAAGAGGAGCCGGCAGCATCACCCGCGCCACCAGCAGCAACAGCAACGGCAACCGGCAATTGTCAGATACAGCGCAAGCCAACGGGCATCAAGTCGGAGCAGGTCAGCGATGTGCTGGACATACTAATCAAGCAGGGTGAGCTGCCGGAGAGCGCTGCCCTGGAGCCCATAACGCCACTGACGCCGCTGCCCGAGCTGGCCATGTTCAATGGTGTGACTCCAAGAACAGCAGCTGGCGGTGCCAGCATTGTGCCGCTGGTGCCCAAATTGGAGGCGCCGCCCACACCACAATCGCTGCCCAACCTGGACATGGCCATGGACACCAACGACAGCCACGTCAGCTATGCGTCCAGCAATCCGCAAGCCACAACGCATGGTTACATTGAGAATATTGATATGGCCTCGCCGCTGCAGCCAGATGTCTCGGCGATTGATGCGGAGAGCGTGGCCAAAACCTTGGACATATTCCTGGAGCAGCATCATGCCACGCCACCGCCCAGCACGCCGCCCAAATGCAGCAGTAATAGCGTCAGTGGCAGTGCCAGCGACAAACCGAACAGTCCGGATGCCAAGCTCAATCATTTTGATGAGTATGAGCTGCTGGAGCTGATGTCGCAGCAGCTGGAAATGGACATTGGCGACGACTCGAACAACTACTGTGCCGGCAAGAACAGCGCCAACAACAACAGCATGCGACGCGATCTCAATCCCAGCCTGCAACCCAGCATCAATGAGCTGCTCGATGCCAGCAGTCCGGACAGCGTGCTCTTGAATAACAATCACGGCGCCGATGTTGACTTCGATGCGGACAGCTTTGTGGCGCAGCTTAGCCAGCATGTTGCCACCACCGCCAGCAGCAACACCACCAACAACAATAGCAACAATTCCGCCGCTGTAGAGTGTGGCACGGCTAATGGTCACTACAGCAGCACCCCGATGGATGTGTGCGATGACTTCGAGAGCACATTGAACTCCATAATGCAGGCAGTCACCCAACCGCAGCCGGGCGGCCATGGTGACTATGCCACGGCGACAACGGGCATGGCCAATGGCATGGGCAATGCCATGGACGGCAGCGGTGGTGGGGCTGTGGATGCATTCAATGCTAGTGGCGATATATTTGACTTGTTCAACATTGATGACTACAAGATGAGCTGGGCGGCAGGTGATTTTACCGTATAATAAAAGGCAGCACACACACATACATACACACACACAGAAAATGTACATTGAAATGGGCCAATAATTTGGACAAACTTGTTGCTTTGCCCATTTAAACGATCCTTATGCAATACACCCTATCGTGTGGCTCATATTTTCAAAAATTCCTGAAAATTCGTTACGAAAAATACAAAGATGAAAAACACAACTAAAAAAAGAAATCCTATTTATTTTCGAAATGCATTTAAAACATTTGAACGATATAGTTGAAATTTCAAAACTTTACTATTTCCAATTTAAAAAAAATATATATAAAACAAAACAACAAAACACATACACAACTAAAGCCAAAATTGCCGGGAGAGTTAGTCCAAAAACACTCCACAATATTTCAGCACCCTTTCCTATAAGCAGCAGCAACAACAAAAAAAAAAGAGAAAAAAATAACAGCCAAAACGTTTAGAAATGAGTGAAAATACATAATAAAAAAAAAAAGATATACATATATAGAAAAACATAAGCAAAAAAGTTGTAAAGCTCGAGAAAAAAAAAAGTACATGTTTCTAATTAAGGTCATTCCAATTTGAAAATATCGCGAGTGAAATCTAACTAAAAGTCTATCAGAGAGAAAGAGAGTACGAAAGAGCGAGCGCAGAGAGTTCGAGAGCATGAATGAGATGATTGAAGGATGATAATTAAAAATTGATGATGATATTGTTAATCAGCAATTTAATTTTGGTTGAGCCTGTTCTGGTGAGTGAGCAAAAGAACATTAAAAAACATATGTCTTGTCATTGCGAAAAAAACAATTAAAACACATTCAAGAATTTTGTTTTAAGTTCTATTTAAAATGAAATTAAGTTTAAAGATTAGCAATAAACAGCCTAAAAATCATTAAAAAAGAAAGAAAAGAAACACTTGCAAACTTTAATTTAACATCAAATTAAAATTAATGTAAACAATTTGAGAAGTATTTCCTACAAGGAAAGAAAAAGCCTTTAAAGTAGTCGAAACAAAAATTAAATTTAATTAAATCAATTAAAATAATTCATTTAATGCCTTTTGAGCCAATTATTTAAACGCAAAGGGCACATTTTTGCATTCAATTAACTTTGGGGCAAATAGAAAAAAGAGCAAATTCCGTTACTTAAAATAATTAAAACATATACTAAAAATTTCTTTAAGGCGGTATGTACTTCACAGCATATTCTAACTTGTTATATGAAATTAAAAAAGTAAACCTTATGTTTATAATTAAGTCATTTTTGTTTAATACACTTTTCTTAAATGTAAGTGAACATTTAGAGCATGCTTAGCATTCGGACATATTTTTAGTGTTTTACACACTCGCAAAATGAAAAAAAAACCAAATTGAAAAAATGAAAACTGAACAATATATGTAGATTAATCGACACATTTCAACAATTTGAATGAAAGAAAAAAACTGAAAAACAGAAAAACTGAAAAATGAAAAACATAAAAACGTAAAAAAAAAATAATAATCAACGCATAAATACACCTTAATATATACATATATTTTTATATAAGTAAATTACTTTATTTAATTATAGCCTAAGTCCAGAAGCGTAAAAATGCGCCCAAAAACTTCGACGACAATTAAATTAACACTTGTTTACATTTGCAATAATCTATTTAGATATTCATGAAATTGCAACTGATTTAAAGTGCATCGAAGATTCAATTGTACGCTAAATATAAATCACATTATCATCAATGCGCTTGAAAAAATGTTTCCATTATTATCAATTCATTAATTAATTTAAACAAAACACCACAAAAAATGAAAATAAAAACGAAAAAAAAAAGAGTTTGCTAAAAGTTTACTTATTGTTAAGCGCCTGACAGGCGCACAGAATTTAATTACCAATAACTAAATTTATTGTTTTTTTTTTTTTTTTAAATGCTTAATTCAATTACACAATATATATTATAAATACATACATATATTTACTTTAATGTTGGCTTAAACATTTTATGTGTTGCGTTTAAAATTTAATTTAAATACAATACAAATACAATCAATAAAATGCAGTGCATCAATTCTATGACTTCATAAAAGTTGTGTATTTTTTTGGCAAACAAAAGTTTTATAAAATTAATTATAACAAGTGATATACATATACTTATATATCTATGTATACTACATACATATATATATATATATAGATATTCATATATATAGCTGTGCAAGAAATCATTGCGTAAATAAAACTTTATTCATTTTTCCAAAACGCATTTTGTGAACTCAATGCACTTGTGTACTTTCAGCTAGTGTCGAGTAAGTAAAGCTAAACACTTAAATAATAAGTTTTGTTAATTCTTTTTGTGGCATTTTAAGGCTTAAAGTTGTGGCCCATTAAAGTCAGCTCATTAAAACCAGAATCAATGGCAAAATAATGCGCTCTCATAATTATTTTATGGCAATCCCAGCCACAAGCAGCAGCATCAACAATAATAATAATAATGGCTACAAAACAAGGCTTATCATTAGCAAAACCGGCCATTGCCTGATTGGTGGGCGGCACTGTTTTGGGGGCGGGGCGTTTCAACTGGCATTAGCAGTTGTTGTGTTTTGTTTATTTTTAGACCCGAAACGAAATACGCAAACAATATAAAGCAAAATTGCAGCAGCACAATTTGCAGATATAACCAGCAGCAACAACAATGCCGAACAGTTGGAGAGCTGCCAAGCAGCGCACAGGCTGGGCTCCAACACACACACACACACACACACACACACATACACAGAAATATATATATGTGAGGGTGGACAGTGCCTGGCACAATATGCTTTCATAATGAAGCTCAGTGCTAGCAACGCCAGCAGGAGCTGAATCCTTTTAAGCCAACGGCAATCATCGCGTGAACATTTCTGTTGCAATGCTTGTTATTTCATTTAAGAAACTTCTTTCAATAACATTAAAGCATAAGTTAGTTAAGTGTTGTCATAAGAAAATTAAAATAAGCATAAAAAAATATTGGTACGGACTCAAAACCACGGATGTTCCTTCAACTTATCAATCAACTCACCACTTGCGCGCAAAAGTATGCTTTACATTTTTTTATTACTATTTAATGGAGAGTATTGTGTAGTCTAGCATATGCTTTTGCTTGTAAATTAGCCTATACATATATAATTACTAACCATTATTTCTTTTGCAGCATCAGTGTTGTTTTTGCTGCTGGTGATGAAAGCAACAGCAGCCACAATATGTGCCAGCAACAGTTGCCACGGCAATGCGCACACGCCCCGACATCGCCTTCAACTAAACTTATACGGCTGACTGTAATTTGGGCTATCATAAATGGCGTCAGTTGTTTACTAGCAAAAAGTTGCCCCCTTATAACCTGCCCGTTCCGTGACAACATTAAATCTTGACGTCTGCGTCTTGGTTTCTTAATCTCTCACAGACAAAGGATTTGCTGCTTGATCTAACGTTGCATTTCAAGAAAAGCCCCACTTAATTGCATTACAAATTTATTTGATTTTCAGATTCATAGCGTAAAACACTTATTTTTACATTGCTAGTAGATCTACCAATACATATTCCAAATCTTGGCCCGCGACGACTTTTAAACAGTTGTTTGTACAACAGAACAACAGATAAATTTATATCGCTGGCTCTTACGACTTGTTGTCGAGCTTCGGATTGCTAGTGATGAACGGATAGACGTACAGATCCTTCCTAAAAGCAGCTATATCCGTTATGTGGGAGGGATCATTGCTTACGCCAATGAACTCCAGTTTGATGCGATCGCCGATCTGTTCGAACAGCAACTGCTCCTCGGATATGTTACGCTGCACCTCTTCGAGCATCATTGCCAGCGAACCGGTTCGTCTGCCCAGGCCACTCATAGAGCTTTGCCTGGCGGCAACGGCATCGGAAATAGATTGGGTTATCGAATGCCTGCTCACGTTAGAAGCGCCAATCACCTGAACAGAGAGCTTACGTAAATGGAACTTGTCGTAGTCTAAAAGAAATGTGACCACATCCTCCTTTGTGAGGCTGGTCAGAGTTTGTATTTGCATGTCAGTACGATTGAAAAAATAGTCCATGCTGACTATTTCGCTCCAGTTGCGCATTACCTCATCGTCTAGGCTGTAATCGGCCAGTTTCTTCCCATTGATGAGCGTTTCGCGCACTCCATCGAACTCCTGATCTGTCAGCTGAGCGACCAGCTCCGGCATGCGGCTGCGAAATGCTTCCAAGCGCGCCTCCACATGCTCGGCGCTGTGCTTGTTCTCTTGAGTGTTTATATTCAGTATATAGGCAAGAATGCCATAGCCAATGCGCTGGTAGACGCCCAGACTGTAGCCGAGCTGTTCCTTTGTACGCAGCTGATTGAAGAACGGTTCCTCCACAACCAGATCGACCAGATCCATCAGACATTCCATTTTTAGAGTGCAAGGTCCAATTTGATAATAGTTGCTGACAATGGTATTGGGATCATCCTCATTTAGGGTTTTTACGCGCAGAAAATGCTCGCCCAGCGGCAGCTGAACCAATCGATTGTGCTGATCCACCAAATTGTCCACTTTTTCGCTTTGGTAGGTGGCGTGCACCTTTTGCATCACGTCGTGCGCCTGCTGCTCTGTGAAGTTGCCTTGGATCAGGCCCTGTACGTACATCTTCTTGTAGAAGTTATCCTTGAAATTTTGTACGTTATCCACGGTGATGGTTTCCAAGGCATGGTACTTTTGCAGCAGGGTGAAGCGCATATGTTCAAGTACTGTGAGACGCAGATCAAGATTTAGGGATCTGCCAGTGATTAACGCATTGAAAATCTGTCGCTTTTTAAGCTCCTTGAAGGACACCACCTGAGCGGGATCTATTGTCACCGATTGCATCACGTTCATGACGATCTCTAGCAGCAATGGTAGCTTCTGATTGTAACCACTGACGCGTAGCACTAAGCCCTTATCCGCCGTGTCCAGGCCATAGGTCAGACCTGCGACCAGCGCCGGATATAACTGTTCGGCGATGCTGAATTCCACCAAATAGGTGTACAGCACCGCCGACATGTAATCGTGTGGGCTTCTGCGCATTATTGGCGTTATGAAGTATAGATTTACGAAGCCATCAGGCAGCAGGAAGGTATCATCTGGTCTATACCAGAGCTCGCATAAATCATTTTTGATAAGAACCTTGGGGCGACGCGGCACATGCGGCTTGCCTGCCTCTATCCAATGCACGGTGAAGTCGGTGGTTATAAACGGATTCTGCTCAGGCATTTTTAATTCCGGATTCGGCTCGGGTTTTGACCACATGGCCTGCCATTTAGCGGGCATATCGGTGGTTGTGTAGTGTGTGCCAAACCAAGGTTCCACCTGATCATAATCCAGCTGTTCGTACGGTATATGCGACGAGATCATGATATTAAATCGAAACTCGTTTAGGTGTTGTTTGAGCATCGACATCGCCTCGTCATCGTACTCAAAGTATAGCTGCGGCCCGGTGAGCACATCTTTGGGCGGCAGAAATCTCAGGGCCTCTACTATGCTTTGCACATTGTCCATGGAGGGTAGTTCGATTTGAAAGCGGAAATTTGTGGCTGCAATTTGCTGCATTTCCTTGTAGGTGGAATGCAGCGTGTTGCACTCGTTAAGCATGCGTATCCAGGCGAAGGTGGCGGCCATCACCTCATCCAGATGCTCGAAGCCTTCGTCGGTTAAGTAAATGGACATCGTGAAGAGCGAGTAAATCGAATTCGTCTCAAAGCTGCTGCCCCCGACGCCGGCTATGACGCTCATGCACCACAGCCGGCGGCGCAAGTAGGAGCATAAGCTGCCGACACCTTCGTAACCCAGCAGCTGCGAGAAAAAGGCGTCCGGCTTGCACCTGTAGAACTGGCGCATGGCGGGCAGCACCCAGGTGATTTCTACCTTGCACACATCCTCTACAGGCTGCACTAGCAGCAGCTGGCGAAAGAACTGCTCCCGAAACGCCTGCCTGTAGTTGAACTTGGAGACATCCAGCGGCGACTGCTTGCTTTGGGGTATGCTCGAGCAGTGGCCCACAAGCAGCTTTTCCAGCTCGTCCAGCGATAGTTGAGCCTGCAGGCAAACCGTCATGCGATTGGCTCCATAATGATTGCGTCGAAACTCATGCAGAGTTTTATGCAGGTCATCATCATCGACGTTCTCTTGCAGGGACTTGAGATTGCCCCAACTGAATGTGGCATGTGGATAACCATCGCTCGCCATGCTGGCCAGGATCTGATCGCGTCGCACCTCATCGATCATGTGAGTCTGCTCGAACTCGGACTGCAGTGCGGAGCGTTCGCGTGCCATAGCATCGATGGACATAAGTGGCTCTTTCATCAGATGCATAAACATGTCCAGTGTCTTGTCTAGATGCTGCTCCTCCACCTCAAAATAGAAACAGGTGTCCTCGTTTTCTGTGTGCGCATTGCTGAAGCCCCCGCTTTTCGTTACAAACGAATCAAAGGCATTTTCAATTGGATATTTTTCCGAGCCCATAAATATCATGTGCTCCAAAAAATGCGCCAGTCCCTGATACTGAGGTGGTTCGTAGAAGGAGCCCACGCTCATCAACACTGCACAGGCCGCCAACTTGCCTTGATAGTGTCCCAGCGAAGAATCGGAGGAACCAGTTTTAGACGACGCTGACTTCGCCACCGACGTATGCGAAGCTGTATTCGATTCGCCCATGCCGGGATCCGAAATAAGCATAGCGCGCATGCCATTTGATAGGCTTAAGGCACGATAGATCTTCCGATCCCCCTCGGACTTGTCGGGTAAGTCCATTTGGGTGACGCTAAGGCCCTTTGAGTGCCGAAACCTCAACTTCTGCAATAGCTTAAAGAAGTGGCGTATGTCAATACGTTGCTTTAATGGCATCCTTAGCAACATAACACTTCTGTTAACAATATGATTTTACCTTTGGCAGCCCACAAAGAAGCTAACTGCCGCATTGCCTAATAATTTATGTGCCACTTGACAGCAATTTCCATGCGCATTATTCCGACTTAATTATGATGTCACATAAAGCATTAAGAGCCAGTTGACAAACTTCTGCAGCACCCCACTCCAACTCAGGCACAATAGCCACAGGCAAGGCGGCCGCTTTTTGGCGTGAAAATTCAATTAACTTTGCTAAAAGCCAAAAAAAATATATGAAAAAAAAAAAACAAATCGTCTTTTGCAGCTCTGCATTTGCTGCAAAGCCCCTGTCTCTGCCATGCCCAACTATTCACAGTGAGCAATCAACAAAATTTCGACTTGTCGCCAGTCTTAAACGCAGTCTAGCAGCAAGGCTTAGGCTAAGCAGACACTTGTCCTGCCTCGCAAATTGTACTAATTAAGCTCTGTCAGCCTCGCGGCAGCTAAAGTGCCAAGTTAAAATTGTAATGAAGCGCTGTTCCTTGTTGTTTTCTCTATTACAGCTAACACCCAGACAGAGAGTTGTCCAGTGAGTGCAGAGTAGGACGAGTACATTTAGGTATTACGCTATTTAGTTAACAAAGCATTTAGGCATATATCTGAGCTGGGCTATCATCGAGAAGGGGTTAAATCAGTGCTTAACGGGATTCGCCGTTTGATAAACTTAATCAAGTTCAAGCAAATTTATTCCGTTTTACTAAAGTATCTCAATTTGATGTTTACCTAATTAATCTGCTGATTTATCATATCTAACAAGACGCTAGTTTTGTATTGTATTAAAGCCGTTTAATTCTGCTTCTTTCTCCCCATTATTGCCTTTTAGTGCAACAGTCGCTTTCAGAACTCAGCAGTATTCCGTTTTAAATGCTTTCATTAGCGCATCTATCTTTGTGGGATCTTTAAATTGCAGTTGTTGGTTTTTTTGCCATTGAAAGGCTTCAAAGGATTAGGCACCTCGCACCGCTTCCCTCGGTTGGGGCTGCACTAATTGAGTGTCATGGCAAATGCAAAATTAGCTTAAGCCTTTAGTCGAACGAACCTCGGGCAAATGGCAGCCGTTTGACCATTTGTGCACTGAACTCGACGACAGTTTCAATTGCATTCGCCATGGCTGACAGCTTAATAGACTTTTAATCCAATTTGATGACAGGCAATTAGCAACCAATACCAGTTGAGAATGCAATCGAAATTTTGATCCATTTTCTGAGAAAAAGTAAATATCCAGAATTATACTTCTGTGTGTGTGTGTGTAGTGGTAGTAGTATTAGTAGTACTGCTAAGAGAGTAAACATGCCAACCGCTTTGGAAGAGTATATAAAAGCAAGAAACTGGTTGAACAGCCATTGATAGAAATATGACCCTATTACAAATAGGAAAGTGTTTCTATTCGCACACTCAGACTGAGTCAATATGAAGCCGAAGAGATATTTCTGGTGTCTATTAGAGTTAAACGTCGTTGATTTTTGTCAATAAGATTCAATGAACTTTTAAAATATCGCAACTTATTATATTATTAAAATATGCTTAAAGTTGAAGTAGACTATACGAAATATGGTTATATAGAGATGTAAAAAAAATCCACAATGCTATTTACGAGTCGTCTGATAGGAATGAAAGGGACTTCAATCCGAGCACGTCACCGACAGCGCACACTGGCGCTGCGTCCAGCTGCAATTCTACGTTCGCTAGGCTGATCTCGGCCAGCAAATCGTTGTTTCGTTTCTCCAATGACTTCTCGGAGCTCGAGAAGCTGCATGAAGCAGCAAGAACAGTGGGGTGGCAACTTTGACCTGGAGGCGGCACCCAGTTCGACGCCACCCATAACCCAGAAACGACGCTTCGATGATAAAGGTATTGCAGTTCGCTTATGCCGCTTTCGAGGATAACTTTGACAATGCCTTCTTCAACTTCACATGGGGTACTATCACTTGGGATTAAAAGAATGAAAATCTAAATTTTGAGGGGTTACATCACGTTTTTTTTTTTTTGCTTACAATGTATCCCATTTCAATCGAATACAGTTGGGCCGTTGTTGATCTGTTGCATGTTCCTAGTTTATTGTTGGACACTTTGCGGCGCGACAAGCTTACTACCTGATGAACGTATTGCTCTGCGCTGTTATTTGCTGCTGCTATATCCACTTAGCATGCTACATTTATGGCTGAAGCAATTGTCCATACATTCACATACTCATATAAAGGTATAGAGTTGAATGCACATAGCCAAATATTTGCGTACTTTGTTTCGCTCGGTTTGATTTTGTTTGCTCGAAGCTGCGAGTAGTAAAAACGTTTGCCCCAGGATTCTCACGTGCGCCTGTATCGGTGCCTGCCTATGTGTGTGTGTGTGTGTGTTTGGGAGAGAGCGTGTGTGTTGAATGCTGAAAATATTTCGTGGTTAAACAAAAACATTTGCATGGAAATGTTTTACTTTTACTTTGAGTTTTCGGTTTGCTGGCCGTGCGGGAATATTTGGGGGCAGGAACTGGTTTTCTGTTTGCATGTGGGTTATGGTTTTTGCTGGCACTACTTGCACTGCTAATTGAAGCAGAAGTTGGCTTAAAACAACGCCCAACTCAACTGGACTAATATTTCATTAGGCCTGACCCTGAAAAGTAGGCAACCGTTTTTTTATGAGCGACTTGAAGCAGCCAGATAAATGCCAAAGAGAGCGCCACAGAAAGTAAGCGAAATAAACCTAATCTGGAAAAATCAATCTGCAATAAAAATAAAATTAAGAAAGAACCCTACAAAATAGCAGACGAGCGCAAGATACGCCAAAGAAACCGGCAAAGGCAAAAGACACACAGAAAGATAGAGAGTGAGTGGGAAAGAATACGGTTAAATGGACGCACGGACCCTCAGGTATGCGTCAGGATTACGCGGCATTTCGTTGCGAGTGGCGGCCATAAGGGCGTGAGGACTGCCCCGCACGCAACAGCTAGCGGTTAAGCATCCAAAGGATATTCATAAATAAATATCTGCAAGCATACAAATTGATAAGCTGGCAGTCAGAGCTATAGAGCTTTAGCTCTTCACCCGGCTGCTGGGCTCGGGTACGAGTCCGGCTCAAGCTTCTCGCTGTCTGTCACGACCCAAAAGCAATCCCAACAACAACAGCAACAATAAGGGCTCTGCATCTTAATCGACACATGCTGCGTACCTTTGCTGTGTCCTTCGAACAGGACCAAGACAAATACACCCTTGCTGGCTGCTGCCTGCTGGCTACCTGTAAACATTGCCAACGTTCGTGCGTTCGCTTTTGCAGCTTTCTAATGGTCGCTCGTCCTTCAAAAGGCGCTGCTCCTTTCACACGCAACATTTCTTCTTATTTTTTATACGTTGGCACATTTTTCTGCTGCCTCCTCGCTTTTTTCCCTTTTGCTGTATTGTTGTTGCCGTTGTTGCTTTCGTCCTTTCTTTGTGCCCATTCAATTTTATTGTGCGCTCTCAAATTGTTTTGGTATTGAGGCTTTAAGCACGCGACTGCTTGTAGGCCCAACCAACCCGTCCTGCTATCCTGCCAAGCAGCCTGCGGTTCTGTCGACCCAACCAGCCAGTCAGCCAGTCAACTTGCCTGCCCCTTAACATTGTTCTTGTTGCTGTTGTTGTTGTTATTATTGTGTTTTGCCTTGTGTGCGATGTTTTTGTGCTCTTCGATGTTTTTGCAGGTTTCCAACATATCCTGTTGCTTGCAAAAACGCAACCAGTTGAACATTTCCAGTCGCGCTCTCTGGGCTTCGGCACTGCTCGGGACTCGTTTAAGGCTCTCTCACTCTATTGCTTTCCCTGTCACTGTCTCTCACTCTCACTCTCTCTCTCTCTCTCTCTCTCTCTCTGTCGCTCCTCGAACGCTTGGCACATGTTTAACGCGCAATTATTTTGGTCCTGTTGCGCTTTTTTCAGTGTCTGTGTGTGTGTTTCTTGGTCCCACTGTGTCCTTTAGTTTGTGTACAGCATGAACACAAAGCCAATGTGGAAGTTGTCAAACGCATTTCCCTCGCATTGAAATTGGCCAGTTACAGAAATTAAAATGTAATTATAGCTTTACAAAAGTTTGAAAAAAACAGAAAATTAAATTTTTTCTGACTGAAAACAATTCATGTGCATGTTTTTCATTAATAAATATTAGTCTAATGACTACTAACTAATTTCTTTTTAAACTCTTTATTTATGAGACCAATTTTAATACAAGCCATTATGCCTTCACTCTCTTCATTAATATATAGAACTTAAATTAATATTATATGCATTTTTTTAAAATAAGTTTTATTAATAAAATTCTGCTCTTAGTCGCAAAACTTTCGCATAATTAAAAGAATGATAAAACCAGTTGTGTGCCATAAGTTAAAATTTTATTTATTTATATTTTTCTTTTACAACTTCTGCTACAACTGCATTCAAATCGCGTTGTTCACCTTGGCGTATACGCGACATTGACAACATCCTAGCGTGCAACAATTATTAAAAGAAAAACTCTCCACAGCGTGCTGTCTTGTGTAGAAAAACCGGAACGTGCAGAGCACGCGCACCTAACGCAAATGCGTGGGCGACAGGAGGCGGGGCCCCAGTGCATGGACAGACGAACGCTGCTGCATCCTGGGAAATCGCTTAGCTGTTGCTTTCGCGTTTCGACGCTGTTTGCAAGGTGGAAATTGATATTACTTTTTAATGCTGCGCCAGCTGGTTTTACGCCGAGCCGAACCACACACTCATACAAACAAATACAAGCACAAACGCGGGGCGCTTTCCAGTGGCACGAAGGTGCGTGGGAGAGCGAACGCCATTAAGAGAGAACGAAGCTTATGCGAAGGACCTGACTGGCTGCGGCCGCAGCAGCTGAGCTTCGTTACAGTTCGAGTTGAGCCGTTTCGTGAACAGGACACAAAACGCGGAAGCTGCCTCCAGTCTAAAGCAGTTTGTCAAGCCAAGCAGCGTTGAAGGCGCCGCGTTCTGCAATGTTTTCTAACGCTCCAGCGTCAAGGTGTGTGGTGTGACTGTGTGTGTGAGTGTGGGGACTGTGAAACGGTGAGCTTGCTTCGAAGTATGCGTGTGAGTGCGAACGCTATGCCTGTGTACGCGTGTGTGTGCGTATGAATGTGTTTCTGACCAAACAAAAATCCAGCAGCAGCAACTAAGCTTACACAAAAAAGGAACACAGTAACTTTCAAGTGGCAGCTAAGTGTTGACAATTATACGCCATTAAAAAAATATTTTAACAAGCGCCCGCCCATATAAACCCTCAAGTGCAAAAAATATAAAAACATATATATATATATATATATATATATATCTGTATATTGAAATACAATAATACACATGCCTATTAAGAAGCCAGGCAAGTCACTGCGCTGAAAGCCTGATCGAAATTGGTAAAAAACCAGGTAAGATTTTAGCAGCAATTGTATTCTTTTCTTTTATATTATTCCTTTGCGATTTTTGTTATAATTTATTTTGGTCTTGTCAGCAATTGTTGTGAATATAAGCAGTGCTTGTGGGCCAGTCTCGCTAACAAATAGTTTAATTTCCGCTATGGTCGTCATCGGGCGCACGTCCGGTTTCAGTTTTTATTTCCGCCTGTGTTCAATGCTCAGTGCTCGCTGGCATGTGCCGCATATAAATCTATTTAATGTTATACGCGCATTCAATTCCTCTCAACTGACATAACTCATTTCATGTTTTCGATTGTTAAGCGATCGTCACGAAGTATTGCGCATTGGCTATTGATTTTCGGGCCAAAAAAAAAGGAAAAAATCTATTAAGCAGGCTTAGCGAAGCTGCTGCTGCTACATCTACTTCTGCTCCGACTGCTGTCTCCCGCAGGACACCTACTCGCAGGGATTAACAAAACAAAAGCCTGAGGCTCTTGGTAGGAACGCCTTGAAGGACCAAATAAAACCAGCTAATGAAGCAAGAAATTGAAAACATTACCGAGGCGATTAATTATTGATACTTTGATGTTTGGCACCGCCTCGTCTGGCATTCCATGCTTTGTTAGATAATTAATTTATAATTAAGTTAGTAATTTGCCAGGCACCAGGCACCAGACGCCAGTCGACAGGCGCCAGGAGCTTAACTCAAACGCCGCTGCCACTTCAAAAACTGTTTTTGCCTCAAAATTAATGGGCTTTAAGTTGTGTCCAGCAGCTGTGCGGTCTTCGATTAAGACTTTCTGAACGTGACTGGCCTGGCATATTGATGCCAATCAGCAGTATCGTGCACGGTGCGCGGGGTCTGTGAGTTTTGCTTAATGCCACAATAGATACGGCTACGCTTCAACTAACCCAAAGACCGGGGCCCCCAGAGCAACATTTAGCTGGGTTGGCGGCAGGGGAAGCAGTAGTGGCACTGTGAAACTGTCATTACTCTTGGCCACCCTTATCCGCCCAGCGATTTTGTACGCGTCTGCACCTGTCCTGGCCAAAAGTCTGGGGCCAAAGTGTTTTTATGGATGCCATTTTAATTTAGATTCTTATCAATCCGTAATAAGCGTTTTGTGCGCCCCACATTTGGGTCAGAGTCATTATAAAATATAATTGTTATGATTAGGGGCTAATTTAATTTTAGGAATGGCCACAACAACAATTATATTTGAAACAATTATTTTACAAAAATATTTCTGTGCTATTTCACAACTTTATTGCATTATATTTTTGGATTATATTTGATGGTAAGCAAAATTGTTTTTGATTTTTAGCTGCTTTATAGCATACGTTAACAAAAAATAATTCTTGCCCAGCCTTTTGGGCCACAAATTTGCATAAATTTCCGCCTCATTTTGTTAGCAATTTGTATGCGCAAGCGGGTGACACGTGCGTTTTAATTGAATGCAAATAAAATACGCCATAATACATAATATGACAAGCCATAATCCTGACAGCAACAGTTATATATGCTGACAGCTCGTTCGCCTCTTCCCCCACCCACCACACACACACACACACAAACATTCAGAAGGAGGAGTAGCTGCCAGAAGACATGTCACCAGCCTGACAGGCTGCCCATCTCTCAGCATTTAATGGCATTTTAAACTACTGTCTCTACGCTGTGTCTCTCTTCCCTGGTCATTCGTTCATTATTTGCCCCACTGTCTGTCTGTCTGTCTGTCTGTTTATATGTTCAAGTTTGTCTGACATATATCAAAATAGTATATATACGATTGTGTACATATATACACGTTTGTTAATGTCTGCCAAGTCAAAGTGTTTAAAATGTTGTACACGCTCGGGGCATATCCTTGTGCTCCTGCTGGATTAGGCCGCAGAGAAACATGTGTGTGGGTGGGCCGCTAAAGCCTGTTTTGCTGTGAGACGCCTTACTGCTGCGCCGTATTTTAGATTTATATATTAGGCAGCAGCAAAAATTAATTAATTTTTGGCGGAAGCGCCAAGCCAATTGTTCCGTCTCCCAGCGCTTATTTAGCTTAATGCCCCGCGTTGATATATGTGTGTGTATTATGTGTGTCAAGCATATTCAAATTAAAAATATAAAAAAGCAGAATAATAAAACTCTCCGGTGGCAACTGATGCCTTGTGCAATTGCACAATGTAAATTGCCACTTCATTTGCACAAATTTTTAATAAACCAACGTCGCTCGGCAATTTTTTATAGCACAGTTTTGGGGGCGGGCGAACAGCAGCGACGACCAAAAAAATTCATTTGCCATTGGCAACGCTTTTTCGACTGTTGCCGCAGACACAAACATTTATTTTAATTTTTTAAATAACTCACATATTTGTCTCTGTTTTTTTTTTTTGTCAGAATTTACACAAATTGTTTGGCTGTCGAACACACACACGGAACACGCATAAGAGAGCGGAATTTAATTAATTTAATTTCGTTTGGCTTGCCCACTCGTTGTGGGCAGGGCGCACAGCTGCCTTTTCAGTTTATTATTCATGTGAATGGGGTGCAGAGTGGAGGCTTATATGCAAAAATCAAACGACTCCAAATGCAAGGTAGGCACATACACGCACACACACACACACACACACACTCACACCTCACACACAAGCAGGGACCCACCCCTAGCAATATGCGCACACACATAACTCAGTCATGCAATCAGTTGTCAACTTGTCGTTTGCAGTTGCTGTCGCTCCTATTTACTTGCTGCGCCCTGCAATTTTCAATTAAAATATTTACTCAAAAAAACGCAGAGTGAAGCAGCTTTCTAGCAGCATTTGCATATGCAGTTATTACTTACGTTTCAGGCGACGCATTCACTGGGCAAATCGTTGTAAATTCCCGAAATCAACGTCCATTGCCATGTAAAGCAACAAATTGTTGGCTTAAATTATTAAGACATCTCCTCCTGTTAGTTGTTGCTGTTTAAGATATTCTTTTGCTTAGCATAATAACATAATTTCCATATAAATGCTACAGTAAGTCCCGGGCCACAGCTCAGGCCGAAAGAAAATGTAACAAATTTTACAAATTTCGTACGCAATTTTCTGTGTGTTTGGCTGGATTTGCTTGGCCGCCGGCTGTTGGCATTGCCGGCTGTTGGCATTGCCATTATCGGACTAAACCTAATATCCGCCAAACACAAGCTCGCACACACACACACACACACACACATACCAATGGAGGAGCGCAGACAAAGGTGGTTAACTAAGGCGCTGCCTGGCCTAGCTGGCTGTTTACATTTTTGTTAAACGTATCCCTGACCCATGTCCAACTCTGCCTGCCCGCCCATCTCGCTCCGTTCTCTTCCAGCTGTGACTATAATCTCTCCAAAGCAGCTGATAATGGTTTATGTTAGCTAATGCACCCCCCGCACTCACCCATCACCCTCGGCAAACACAATTTTGCCGCATTGTTTGACTGGCCCGCAGTGGCTCTGCAGCAAAAATTGTCATTTTTTCCGACCTTCTCATAGTTTGAGTGGATTTTGGGATTAGATTTTACACTGCAGGTCTAATGAAATATTTGAGTTCAGGCTTTGGTCTCATGCTTTGATTAATGTAATTGGCACCCAGGGGCACAATTTGGCATTTTGATCCCATAACGCCCGTGCACTCGAAATGATTAATGTATGCACCATGAGCTACGCAAAACTTAAAAAGCATAAAACAAATATAAATAATAAATTGTGAAAAATCTAAAGAATTTTTCCTAAATGTAAAGTTAAGCATGCACAACAACAATATAATAAAGACTGAGATGGATGGCAACCCAGCGAAGTTTTGACAGCTTCTCAGCTCTCGGCTCTCGGCTCCGCCAGCTAGTTGCCCCTATTGCCAACTGGTAGCCGCGGCACATAGGCGAAATCTGGAATGGCCAAGGCCAGGCCAGCCCTGGGCGGCTTGTTTGCTTAAAGTTTTACGCAAATTTCTACGTTTTTTTCTCCGTGCACAGCTCGTGTTTTTTTTTCCCGACCACGAAGCTGAGGTTCGCTGATATCGCTTGGTTACAAAGCTTGGAAAATTGAAACTGGGAACTGAGCTAAGCTGAGAGCAACAGTTTGGCGAAAAGTTGAAGCAAGCATTTATCAAACGAGCTGTGCAAAAAGTTTTGCCACAAGCACGGAGCAAAAAAACAGAAGAAATAGCAAAACAAGCTTTAATACAACGACATTTTAATACCCTTGCAAAGCTTTATTTGTAAGCATAGCTAACTATTCAATTTATAACTTTACCTTATAAGATACTCAAGCTTTGAATTGAACCACTTTTTTAAAGAACTTTAATTTCCAAGTCGAAAAATATCGGAAAACATTCTAGAATATAAGTATACATATATATATTTACTTCATATGAGTAGTGACTAATGTTCTACAGCAAATTTAAACATTGTCTCACTGAGTTTTTATGGCTGTTGTCAAAAATTGTAATACTTCGCGCAGTTGCTGTTGTTGTTGCGGTTGAGGCTCATATGCTATACGCAAATTACGAGCGGTTTTGTCAGTTTGGCAACTGCCGCGCCCAAAAGCCAAAGGATTGACAGTTATTAAAAATGAAACGAGGCAATTACGAGTACATTCTGTTGTTGTTGCTCCTCTCCTCGGTTTTGTTCGCGGTTAGCTGGGTGTGTTTTAGCTGGCGTGTTTAACGGCGCTTTGTTGCCAGCAGACACAGTTGACTGTTTATTCGACTGTGCCCGCCTGTGTGTGGGCGTGTATCAGAGGGGGTGGCAAAACGAGGCCACGCATATGCTGATTGCCAAGGTCTTGCCTTATCGTTGGCTTTAAAAAATTGGCATAACCCGAAAAGCGAGCATTATGCTTTTTTCAGACTGAACGCTGCTTTGTGCTCCTGCTCCCATAAATCATATATATTTTCGTTATATTTTTTTTGGGTAGACGCAACAGCGCTCGACATGCCCAGCAACTCATTTTTCATGGCGTGGTAAGCGTGAGCGCATTAAGCTTCTTTTTTTTTTGTAGCAGATTTGGTTGATTTTTTGCGCTTCCGAAATTGAATTTTATATTTTATGCGACTGCAAAATAAATGTTATATGCAGTAATTTTTATCTGCTGCAGGACAAAATCAAAATCCCTTAAGTGTGCTTGCCAAATGAAATATTAAACGGGGCCAGCCGCCTCATATATCATTTTATAGGGTCTCCTATTCCGCTTACTGTTGGCCACAGTATGCCAATTATGCCATATGGAGCAGGAGGTTTTAGAGGCGGGGTAACAGGCTGTTGCTTTTGGTTGCCCGGACTTGAAGCTCTCGTTCATCTTCCGGCCGAGCAGATAACGCCAAGAAGGAAAACTTTGCATAATAATGAGCAGTTTATTTAGCTCCATATGTGAGTGTGTGTGCATGTGTCTGTGTGTGTGTGTGTATGTGTGTGGCTTCCGTTTCCAAGGCTCGCCATGTGTGTGCGGCAGCTGGCTGCTCGGTTGGGCCACAACAGCCACAGCAAACGACGGCGGCGGCCAAAAGTTTGCACAAATTTCGTGTTGTTCTTTCATTTGGCGCAAAATTGTTGCGTTGTTTTCGTAGCTGCCGCACTTTGATCAGATTAACACGCCCAGAATCGTTTTGCTTTCCGGGTGCGGGTGCCTTGCTAAAAGAAAAACAGAAGAAAAACAACAACTGGCTTATAAATAGGAAGGCTTAAATAAAATGTTATTTCTTGCTTAATATCGTATACAAGGAAAGTAATAAAACGCAGAGATAAGCAAATATTTTTTAAATATTCTACAAAGGCTAATAAAAATAGATGAGAAAACTAAAGAATTCGCTTAGCTATGTGCATAAATATAGTTCGCAATTTATAGTTATACAAATTAATTAAAATATTGCCTTTTCATAAATGCTTGCAACATTCTAGCCTGCTACCACTATAAGAAATTGTATTGTTGGCAAATTTAAGTTAAAGCTTTTTGTGGCTCAGCTAACAAGTTGGCATAACTTTAAGGGGTATAAAAAAATATTTGTTAGACAACTTTTGATGCATGTTGTTTGTTTTACCTATTTTTAACAGCTCTGTTTGCTTTGCACTTTGCTTGCTGTCCGAACAAACTCGCACAAACTAAGCTCCGACCAGAAGGGCGAGTGCCGTTTGCTCAGCGCTTGGGATGCGGTGCAGCCAACACACACAGAGAAACAGACACAGACACGCACACGGGCCAAGAGAACAGCGAGGGAGCAAACGCATTTCTCATGCTCACATAACGCACATCAAATTTGCATAATTTTGCGCAAAGCAACATTTTGCACAAACAAATGGCCACCTACCAGGCACACGCAACAGGCAGTCCAAATGTGGTCTGCTCCGCATGGGTTGGGTGGCTGTGGGGGGTCATGTCATTGCTGTCATTGCTGTCATGGCTGCGCATTAGTTAGTAGATTTTATGAGCTGTGTTATTGCGTAAAACAATGGAATCTGTTTGCATTTAACTGCCAGCTAAACGCTGAAATCAAAAATTTGACAGTTCGAGTGAAGTTTTAAATGCTAATTAAAGGCGCAGCTGCCAACGGTGGCGTATACGTAATGAGGCCAATTTTTCAAATTGGCCAAGAATATGAGACCTGGCAGCGAAAAAGTTTACAACATGTGCGTGTGGCAGCAAAATCAACATATGAAACATGAGAGAATTGTTAGGAGAACGAGCCTTGGCAGCCAGTAGCACTAGGCAAACAACGTGACCGTGAGCGTGAGTAAGTGTACATATTTGCGCGTGGGTGTAAGCGTGGCGCTGACTGACTGCTGCTGTCTGCTGTCAACTTATTAAGTCAATGTGAATACACTCTCTGCGAAGGCAGCTTCGTGAATTATAAGCATGGCTAAAAATACTTCACCATGCCCAAGTATCAGAAGATGGCCCAAACAGGCAAGGGGCCGGAAACAGTGCAAAGAGGGACTGCTAACTGAACGAATAGACAATGCGCAATATATGATATTCAGTCTCTCTTAACAGTGATAAGTAATCCATAGTAAAATCAAATATATACTGGACATTTTGATTGAATCAAAGCACTTATTTAAATAATTTTCCGTTTTTGGTGGTTTACTATTAATTTCTACTATAGAAATGCATATAACCGACTTTAAAGTAAACTTAAAGCATGCCTAGCAACCGTTTATCATGCTCTGTTGCTACGCCTAAGGCAACGCGCGTCATTGCAACATTTCGCGTAATTGCTGCCACACGCATGAGAGCCGGCAAACAGACATGTGCATAACCATTATAAGTATATAACTAGCACCTGAGATAACTGGGCATACAGTTGGCTCGGTTGCCTTGACATTGAGTGTGCGGCCAAATGTTAATGATGTGGCCTTAACTGCACTTGTTGAGCATTACTTTGTGACGCCACATGACGTGCCGCAAAACGTCAATCTCAGTTAGAGTCGCACGTTTCGCATTTACAGTCTCCATTGGCAGTATGTGCACTCAGTGGAGGCAGCGTAAGCTCCGGCAAATCTCTATTGATTATTGCGTTTATGTGTTTGGATTTGGTGGCATAAAGGCAAGGCATGTGCCACATTGCAGTGGGTGTGGCACATACAAATTCAACGTGTCGCAGCTGTCTTTGATAGCAGGTAAATCAATATTTTCCAATATAAACGCATGAACAGCCATACATATTCTTGTTTTTTTTTTTCTTCTTTTGTTTTTGTTGTACGCTCTTCAGCAAGCAAATCCTTTGCCAAACAAAGGATCCAGGACTTTGCTGGCAGCATGCGTGCCAAATGCGCTAGGTTTCGATGTAGGGACTAGAAAAGAAATGGTTGCTGCTTTGTTTCGCTTAGTCCCTCTACATGTGTCGTATTTACTTTTATTTGGTTTATTTGGCCATCGCCTTGTTGTATGTATAAGTAATGCCCTACCAGGACATGGCAGCAATGAGCAATGCACATTACGTGTGCGCAAGGTTAACGAGACCGAACTTAAAGTAAGAGAAATCCTGAGATCTATTGACTCTGGCAGCATTTTAGATTGCCTTGGCTATGCTCAACAAAAGGGTTGCCCGGAAACCGGAACAGGAACTGGCAAAGGAAGCGCCCCATTGCAGTCGGCATAGCTCATGGCTCTTGGCTGCCAGGCAGGCAGTTCGTGGCAGGCCACTTAATCCGCTCATTAGGCAACAGCTGCAGCTTAGAAATGATATTTATATAAATTTTAGAAAGGTTTATTATGACTTTTGGACGCACAGCACTAGCAGCAGCCCAAGCCTAAGCTAGTGCTATAAATTATGGTTTTCATAGCCACAGCAGCAGCGATTGCCATGACAAAAGCTGAGAGAAGAAAGCAGCGGACATTTGCAGATGCCGCATGCTTTGTCCTGTGTAAAGTGTCACTCTGGGTTGCATTTCATGGGTGCATTTTGAAGGCAGTTTGTTGAGCTGGTGCCATTTACTATATACAATATAAGCAGCTGCCATTTGGCATGCCTCGCTGCACATCAGGTTGCAATCCCTTGTCTAGCCCGCATAAGTATGCTATACTTGCTTTGTGGCGCCTTTGTGCTACACTTGGCTGCTGCTGACTGCTGCCTTATTTATTTACACACACATGCACAGGCTAGGCTGCTGCGCCTTAAGTAAACATTATTAAAATTGCCAACGCCGTTGCCAGGCAATCCTAAAATAACTAAGGAACCCACGCAGCCATGAAGACCGGCAGATATAGAGTGAGATAGATATAATGATAGCAAGAAAGAGTGGGAGGGAGAGTTGTCGCCCTTCCACCAAGCCCTGTAGCTGAGAAAGTGCCTTTGTAGTGGCAATGGAAATTGCCATTTTCATATATGAGAAAAGTCTCGTTTTTCCAAGCTCTTGAAGAGCCACATTGAAAAATACGAGGCGTCATGGCAGCCAAGGTTATTATTATTATTGCTAAGCTAAAGTGGACGCCACACAAACACCCACACATAGGGATGTCTACACCCACCCGCGAACACACACACAGTCGTACACGTAGAGATACACATCTACTTGTTGATTATGCTGGGGCCTGTATGATTATCCTTTTTTCACTGGGTTTATTAGAAAGCTGTCAACAACTCTCAGCGCGCCTCGACGCACACTTGACATTTATTTATGCAAAAATGTGAAATCATTTGTGAAACTTGCTTTCAGCGCACAGCAGTTGCGCCCACACCCGGCGGCAAAAAGGACCAGGCAAAAAAAGGATGCACGCCTCGCTGCCTGGAATATGTGTGCCACAAAAACTGGCCAAGGCTCATGGTCAAAAAAAAGGGTTCGCGAATCGAGCTTTTTCGCAGGCAATCAAATCGTAAAGGCTTAAAAAGAGGCAAAAAAAAATGCGGGTGGCAGTCAAATTCGCTTTTGTGCAACACTTAATGGCACACTCGGCGGCATATCGCTTGCTGCAGCTGCAGCAGGCTCTTTACCCCGCACCCTCTCTGCTAATAACTCATCATTAGATTAAAAACTTTTGTGCCATCACGCGCTTTTTCAGTTGTGGCTGGAAGAGCGTAAAATTTTCAAGCATTTTATAACTTTGTCTCGCCGAAAAAATCAGACTTTTTTATTGTGCTGCCGGGGTGCGCATTAATTTGACAGCAGGAAGCATGAAATTTTCATATTAAAATATTCAGGCACATAAATAGATCACTCGTGCCTAGCGATTCACAGCTTCCTCTTGTCATATATCTCTCTCGTAACATGCTTTTGTTATTTTTTGATGAATCTCAGTGCGCACGTGTCTCCGGGTTACTTCCGCTTCCAGGAAACAGGAGGCACTGCCAAGGCAGGCATTAGAGGCAGCTCATTAGGCGAAATGCAAAACAAATACATGTATTGTTTGTGTAATTCAAAAGGTTGTGCTTCGGTTATTACTCTATTAGTGCAAAGTAATCGCATAGTCTACATAAGTGATACAGCCATAGTCAAGTATATAAGCACAGGCACAGCCACGTACACACACAAAGCCTCAACGAAGGCTCAACCCGAATCGCTGTGACGCATATCAGGCGCAAATATCTTGGGCACACTTCGCTGAGCTTAGGCAAACAACTGAGTGACAACAGCAACTACAACAACGAACAATACACTGCTATAGATACATTTGGCTATAGCTATAGCTATAGCTATATAGCTTTATTGTTGATTGAACAAAAACAAGTTCATGTAGAAGTAAAGTGCCTACGTGGACTCTGGACTGAGTTAACTTTAACTCTTGTCTCTGACTGGCACGTACAGGGAGTCTCTCCGGCTGTCTGGCCAGCCTGCCATCTGACTGTCTGTCGGGCGGTGCTTCATAATTTTTGGGCCTGGCTATGCATACGTTTAGACATGTTGGCCAAAGTTCCAACTTATGTGCTTCAACGACTTTGATGCTGTTGAAAACGGACTTGGACTTGGAGCGTCTTCGACATGATGAAACTTCAGACTTTGGCAAAAAACTTTCCATTGCCTTTGTGTAATTTATGCTCTTGTTTTTGTGTGTGCAATTTGGCAAGGACCAAAACGTTCAAACTGCTGTTGTTGCTGTTGCTGCTGTTTCTGCTGCTGCTTCTGCTGCTATTGACATTGACGACAACTTCCGCCAACGTCAAGTGACTTTACATTGTGGCTGGTGACGCGCAGCTGTTAGGCTTTTTCTAATTTACTAATTTAAATCAACTTTTGCAGCGCTGCCGAAAAACTTTTGCGGCACAACTTGGGGAACGGCACTTGGCACAATTATGAGCATGTCCTGGGCTCAAAATTATGCCAACACTATCATTAGTTGCCTCGCACAATACAAACTGGAAACCCTCGCTTAGTAATTGAAGTGCATACTTGAAGGCATTGTGGGCGGACGCTTCATTGTCATCGCTTATGCCCAATGGGGCTCGACCGCAGCCCCAGCAGCTCCAAAGCTGCCCCAGAGCAGCCCAGTTGACCAACTTTGATAATTATGAGAGTAACGGCAACAGCCGCAAATGCCAAGGCACCGAAAACTTTTCCCAGTCAGCCAAGAAATTAACGATGCAAATATATTTTCCTTGTTGAATATGACTTAGTGCGAACTTTTGGGGGACTTAGTAGACACTTAGACTGATATGCTGATAATTTGTGCCAACTGAAAGCATATTTAAATTGCTTTTCACAGTTTCGCAGCGCTTAAACACAATTCAAGGCATTTAATATATATAAAGCCAATAATATTTAAGCTTTGAGCTTAATAATTGGTTCAAATATTTTACGGACACAAATATATTTATAAATTTGTAAAGTTAATTTCTTTCACATATTTCAGTTGGAAAATATGCATTAAAGTTTTGGCAATCAAGTGCTCCCATCATGTTATATGTGCCTTTAGTTTGAATTCAACTGCGAGCCTGAAATATTTCTGTAAATATTTAGATATGCTTCAAACTATTTCAATTAAAACGTAATGCATTTGGTTTAATTAAAGTAATTTCTCCTTTGCTGAATTCTTGCAATTCTCTCGCTCGGCGGCTGACTTTGAAATGCTTAAATATTGGTTATGTTGTTGTAACATTTCAACAATGCAGCAAATGAATTTTGGTTTAAGTGATTTATGCTTCATCGCACCTTTTATTTGATTTATATGCCACATTATAAATTCGACAGCTGTCGAATACCAAGCCATGCTCAGCTCATACTCAATCAGCTCTATACACATTTTTCATCTGCAGTGCGTCTCGAAGAAACCACGAAAATATAATACCCGAAGCCAAATCAGGCCAACAAATAAACGAAACAAATCGAGCAGCTAGATAATGGCAGCAGCTCCCACAAAAAGGAAATGAAATCAAATCGCACAGGTAATTTGTACGCACAATCTTATGGGGAGTACAAGGTAAATCCCAGCCTCCATAACTGATTATATACTAAAACCTACTTATATACATATATATATATATTTATATATATACATATATTTACATATGTATTGTGTGTGAATGTGCTGCTGTGTATGTATACATTATACATGTTGGGATTAGGCTGGGTTCAGCTTGCGAAGCCTTGAACAACATGAATTGCCTGCTGCGGGGCTGTTAGGAAGCCACAAGCCGATATGCCAGCCCGTCTAAAGACAGCCAGTAAGTTGCTTACCAAGGCAAATGCGGTTGAGTAATGGCATCATCTATGTGGCTGCTGCCAAGGCAAACCACAACAATTATTGCTTCTCCATTGCCAATGCCTGCGGATCCATTCAAATTGCCGGATTCAATAACAGAATGACTTCGGTTCTACGCTGTGCGTATATCTGCGTCTGATTGTATGTTTGCAGAGTGTGTTTTTGTGTGTGTGTGTGTGCTTGATTAATAACCATGTTAAATGCACTAACAAGAAAAATGATTTGCCAAAGTCACTTGAAGCCGTCACATGCGGCGTATGCGCAACATGTGTGTAGCTTCACATATTGCGTATACGCCATGCTGTGAAGCAACAACATCAAAAGCAATCTGTACTATGCATGCTTTTGTCTGTTAATAAAATTATGAATTATGATGATAGATGTTGATTTTAATGGCGTCACAACATCAACACAATTAGCAAGGCGCTCGGAAATATCCATCCATTTGTATACATAAAATTTAATATATGCAAAACTGATGTAAATTTGCTCAGCAATTACATTAGCTGCAATTGAATGCATTTCAACATCATTTTTAATTTAAATGTAACTTCTTGTCGCTTGTCTAAACCGACAATCAGTTGGTCACAGAGCAATTAATTTTATTCACAACACACAACAATGAAAATAAGTGGCATAAATGTTCAATTCTGCTCGCATTATTTATGAGAGCACTGTGGATTACATGTATTTAATGATTAAATCAGAGAGAAACTGACAGCTGGAAAACGGCAGCGGGCAAAAAAATAATGTAAAGGATTTCAAGGCAATGGCCCGAGGGTAATGCGCGTGTAAATAGCACAAGTCAAAATCTGCGGCCAACACAATAAAACCTATAAGCATTTAGCTGACTGGCTGTCTGTTAGTTTGTGTGTCTGTCAAGCTGTCTGTCAGGCAGCTGCATATGGCATTTGACCTTCGGATACTTTCACCCAGGCGGCAAATAAATAGTGCAAACAATACAAGCCCTTGTTAAATATTGCATGAGTAACAATAAATAACAAGTGACAAATCCTAGCAAGCAAGTATTCGACTTAGGATACCCTTGGAGACCATCTGTTATGCATTTCTGTCGCGAATATATAATGTCAAATGTTCTCAGCTGTTTCGTAAATATATGATTGTATAAATTTCATAGATTCATAGGCAAGATCTTATGCCTGTTACATAGCTAAGCACAAGTTTTTACTACCGCATAATTGTTGGTTACAGGGTATAAGCAGAAAAAATGCAACACAAATAAAATGCAATTTATACGCTCGAGCATTTACTGTGGCAAATGCTTAAAAAAAGTTGCACCAAGAGACTGCGAGTGGAGACACACACACACACGCACTCATGCACACAGATAGTCAGACGACATGCCAGACGATGCATGTGTGGCGTTCCAATGTGTGCGATAAGTAAGCAGAGCAAAACAGTTTTAACAACAACAATGAAATTGTAATAACAATAATGACAACAGCGACTGAGGCCAAAGGCGGAAGACAGAAGACAGCCAAGGATGCGACTTCGTCCGTCACAAGGGAGACAAAAAGTCACGCCACGAGAATTGAGGGCAAGTGAAAGTATGTGTTCATACACACACACGCACACACACACACACCGAAAGCAATTGTGTGCATACGAGAATAGACAGATGTCTAGATAGTACCACAGGCATGTGGATTGCTCTGCAAGTTAATGTAGTGCTGCATTCTGCTTGTCTATGAAACGCGATTAAACAATTTGCAATTTTATAAACATTTTTCCAAACATTGCATTTGAGAAATATTAAAGCAAATAAGTAATATATATTACATTAAAAATAATGAGATTTCGAAGTCTTAAAATAACTAGGATTTAGCATAAATAATTAAACATTGCATTTGAGAAATGTTAAAGCAAATAAGTAATATATATTACATTAAAAATAATGAGATTTCGAAGTCTTAAAATAACTAGGATTTAGCATAAATAATTAAATGCCACTTTTATAGCTGATGCGCATTTTGATGCCCGTCAACGTTCAGATATTAATTAAGCTACCTAAAATACACACTCTGCAAGAAGCTAAACTGCAGCGTCCTTCATTTGCATATATATCAGCTCTTCTGCATATTAATGCAAAATTTATTTAGTTGTCTCTCATCGTTTTAATTGACTTTGGTTTTGAAAGCTGACGAACTGACGCAACTGACTTTTAGAAGGTCGACCTTACCCGAGGAATTTGACATTGAATTCACATTAGTTGCGCTGCAAAAGTTCATGCGGCCGTTGAGCTACCAAACGCCAGCCTGCCTGCTAACTCTGTTAGCTTGTTTCATTGGACGACAGTTTGACATTGACATTGAGATTGACATTGACATTGACACTGACATTGGCAATCGTCGCTTGCAAATATGAAACCACAATAAAAATCCAAAGGCTTCAATATTTAATGCGCTTTTCATTCAAAAGCCTAGACATTGCGGTATTGCTCTCAATTATATATTAAAATCCACAAATGAATGCATTTTGATGCATGCAAACATGTTTCCTCTTCTCTTTCCAGAGTTCCGCAACAAGCTTTTATTTTTTCCAACTCTTTCGTAGCATTATCATTATTTTTATTGCCGACGCCACAAGCTTCCATCTTCTTGTGTCTAATTAATTGCGGTCACTTTGTTTTCGCTGAAATTCCAGCACTTGGCTGCTATTAAACCCTTTCCGGCTGTACTTACGAGATTTTCTGGGCCCCTGTTTTCTGTTTTTTGTCCTAGGTCTTTAGCAATTTGATTTAATTTGCTAGGTCAGACGTGCTTTATTTATGCGGCATCAGTTTTACTTAATTAAATCAAATAAATCTAAATTTATGCATTTCGTCGCACTTCTGAATTTGGCCTGATAAAATGCCAAAACTAATTTCTGTCCAGCAGCCCAAAATTACCTCAGTGTGTTGAGTTTCACGCATTGCTAATGTGCGTTCATGGCGCGACTTCATAAATGCGAGACTACCACGCACACACCCTCACACACATGAGGAAGTCCTTGAGGACAACAGCTGAGTTCGCTTGGTTTGTTGCGTGCCGTCATGGAGGCAAATGGCCAATCGCATTGCACATTCTGCGCCGGCCTTAATGAGCTCCACTCCTTTTTATATTGCCCATATTCAGTTGATTTCGTTTTATGGCGTCGCGACGCGTGACTTCAAATGTCTTATGTGCCACGCTGCGTATGCGTAATTGGTGTACCCAGCCGTAAACGTTGCGCATATATTATGTGTGCTAAATGAAGTTTCGCCTCATGCTGCAGTTTTGCTACGTGGTAACGGTGCGAATAAGTGATGCAGAACTCACAACTCTCTTATGCTACGTCATACATAAGATTGTAAGTAATAATAAAAATATAAGGACTGCTCTGCAATATACTTACAGTAGACGTAATCAATTTAATCTAATAAGCACACATAACCCAGTTGCAAGTGAACTGTAAGCACAATTCCCTCGTGCATGTGACAACAAATACCATTTTCCGAATAAATAATTCAACATACAATAAGCCATGAAAAACAACAGCACAGCACAGCACAGCAGGGCGCAAACAAACAGAATACAAGTAAATTTAGTGTAAAATTGGAAATTTATATATGGTCCACAAGGAACAATAGGAAATCATTAGTAGACCGACTGACAAATCCGACCAAAAAATGTAAGCCAATAAATTACGAGAATGGCAACAACAGTAAGGATCGAAATTGCGGAAAACAAAAGCACGCAGCAAGCCACACAATTACATTCTGAGAGTGAAATCACTTTGATTTGATTTCAATTAAGATGAAAGCGACAACAGCAGCAACAACAACAACAACAACAACAGTACGACGAGCAACCGAGCACAACAAGTGACAACTGTTGGGCCAGACCGCAGCAAACACATGAACTTGTGGCACAAAACCCATGATTCTCAATGGAGCACGTTGCCAGAATAGCTTTCGGGCTGAGTATTTGCTGTGTCTGAGCATGTTGATTAAATGCCAAATTGCGGGTATCAGCGCGTGGCCGCAGTACATGTGCCACGCCTACGCAGTTACAGCACTCGCATCATGGCATTTGAATAATTGAGTTTGAGTTCGAGTTTGAGTTTAGGCAAATGCCTTGGCCAACCCCCGCTTAACAAAAACCAGTTTAAATGTTTGTTTGCTACAGTCTCAGCCAAAAATGTTGTTGTCAACAGTCACCTACTGCCCTGACTTCCGCAGCCGACGTCCCCTGTGGGGCGTAGTTCCATTTCATTTGGATGGCATCTACGTGCCTCGCATGACCAATGCCAAGTGCCAGCTGCTGCGACTCAAACATCAATCTGTAAGCCCAATCCATTGCTACCCTAATGCTCCTGCCGCAGCATTGTTGTTGACTTTGTGCAATTAAATGTTTAATTTCAGCTGTTTAAATTCGTGCTTAGATTCAAGCTATAAGTGCTGACTGCTGCCTGCTGCCAGTTGCCAGTTGCCAGTTGATGCTGCATTATGTAGCCGCCACGTGTACGCCGGCCGCTGTCAATTAGGCAAACGGCGTTGACAATGAGTCCAGCTTACGCTTCACTAGCTAAAAGCAAATGCCTTGCCTCGTTCCATCCCACCTTGCTACACTTTCAGGTTCATTAAAAATCCTGTTAGGCAATAATGGCCGTGTCGCTTGCCTGTGTGTGTGTGTGTGTGTGTATGTAAGAGTGCTAAAAGCTTCAACACTGATCCTGGCTGCGCATATGTGTGGCTGTGCGTAATGCTGTGGACTGCAAATTGATGGTTATTATGTGCGCTTGTTCACTTGTTAGGCAATCTATTTAAAGCTCTTTATATAATGGCAAAACTAATCTATATTCCTTTTAATTACTTTTTATTAGAAAGTTTATTGTTATTATAAGTTGAGCGGATTAGGTGAATTTATGTTTGTAATTTACATTGGGAAACAGTTAGGTAATATTCAATCTAAATTAATACTTCGAAATATGCCGGAAAAGCAGAATTAAGCCTTAACATATTCTTCGCTCCCATATTAGCAAAAAAATAACTTAATATAAATAACGTTTATATTATACCCTTGTTTCGAAATGAATTAGATGCCATTTGGTAGAAGGATAGAAGGTCTTTTGAGGCAAGTAAGCTAGCAATGCAAGTGACCTCATTTTACTGATACCCATATCAGCCTGACAACAATTTGACGACAGTCGAATATAACATATAACAAGGATCGCGACTTCAATGCCAAAGCAAATGCAACTGAGTACGTTAACGCGTTATAGTAAGTGGCCAATCTTCATGCGTAATAAAGCATACAATTTGTCTAACGTAATAATATATTTATGGCAAAGGAAAATGTGCTCTTCAATCAATTCTTTATTTATGGACTAAGTTTAGTTGATCAGCTTTCAACGGTCACATTATTTGATTTACTGCAAGCCAGCTACTCTCTCTCTCTCTCTCTCTCATAGTTACCACTGTTCATAAAACTTGACTGAGATGTGGTGCAAATTTAACATTTATCTTATCATGTTGCTGGCCAAAGTCCTGACCGCAACAACTTCCACGCAGCAGTATTCGCAGCGCTAACAAGCCAAACAACAGGCAACTAGTTGCAGTTGCAATCCCCAATCTCTCCGTTCTCTATCTCAATTGTGTACGCAGTCCCCCTCTAGTTGCTTGGCATTGTTGACAGCGCTTCATTCATGGCATTCATGAGGCTGTGGCTGCTTCCCAGCCCTCGCACCCGCTGCTTGGCACTTGCACCCTGCTGCTGGCCACTTTATTTATGAACTACGCTGCGATTTCTCAACTGCAATTTGAGCTGCTGCTGATGCTGCCGTTCGACTCCTGACGAGGTGCTGTGGCTGGTGGCTGCTCTGTTCCATTTGAGTTTTTCTTCATGCTTCATTTGGTCCAATACAATTTCATCTGGACTGCGTGCTGGCCATTTATTATGGCATGCTGCTGAACAGTTAATTTGTGTCACATGCACGTTCCGGAATTCTGAATTACAATTCACTTTCTACACTCCATTGACGTGTGGCACGCACAAACCCAACAACAACAACAGCAACAACAATAAAAAAAATAACCTGTTTGCTTGTATTTATTTATCGAACGTTTCAATTTCCATTTGGTTCGCCTGTGCGTGACACTTTCAGGACTATGTCCGTCTGCGTTTTGTGTGTGTGATAAATCTTGTTTAATTTTGCCTAATGCACGCATTATTGCCACATACATATTGACCTTTAACGCTATTGGCTGTCCTGATCAGTTACCGATTAGCATGCAAAGGACGAAACTGGCGAAGGTTGTGTTGGTGATGGTGTTGATGTTGATGTTGCTGGTGGGTCTGAAGGCCTCCAGCGAGAACAGCTGCCGGCTCGTTTGGCCAATTTCGCGCTAATTAACTATGTGCCAACCATACCAGCTGGAACTTTGCCAGACCTCGTCCTGTGTGTATGTGTGTTCATGTGATTTCATGCTTGTTGCCTACAGCCAGCAGCAACAGCCAAAGTTACAATTTATGAGCACATCCTGGCGCGCCAAGCTCGTGTAAGCAGCAGCGGGGGCAGGCGGGTCAGCGCCTTCTCCAACATCCTCATCCTCATCGACGTCGTTGTCGTCGTGATGGGCGTGGCATGCAAACACTTGTAACTTGTAACAGTTTGCTTTACATTCTGGAGGCAAACGCCCACGAAAAACGTCCGAATCTCGCATATTGCAGCGAGTCCTGATTTATATTTATCTTCCTCAGTCTCTTTGCCGTGGCATGCAGCTCCGTCCTGTTGCTGGCATGTTGACAGCCTTCAGCTCCAACTAATTTTACTGCATTTCTTATTTGCCAAATGCCATTTATAAAGTTAAGCAAACTCAACTCATTTAGCAAGTCAAAAATTTCATTTAGCGTAAATATTTTCAATGTCAGGCCCCAACCAATTCCCACGAATATCTCAGCGCCATCTCTGGCTGTCCGACAGTTGCCGGCCAACTTTCCAAACTGCGCTTCGATGGCTTTTTATGAACTTTTGTAATGTGCACACAAATGTCAAGAAGAACCCAATGATAAAAATAACCCAACAATGAACAAACCATTGAAATGAAATTTCTTTTGCCAATTTCTTTTTACGCAAAGTTCGAAAACTTTCGGACCATGTGAAATAGTTGAGCACTGTCTTTAATTTTTGTAGCAGCAACTAGATATGGGAATTGCAAATGTTGCAAGTGCTCGCACAGATCGTATATTGACTGCAAATCGAGCGATTCAATTGCTATGTGGGTCATTTGATTTAATAATGCTGCAGCCAAGCCAAAGCCGGAGCCAGAACAAGAAAAAACGCTATACTCAACAGTGATTGACTAGAAGATACCTTGTAGGAAGCTTAGAAGTAGCCTACCATATGAATAACAAACAGTTGTGTACTTATTACCTGATCCTTTACCAATTTTGAAGTATATGAAATCTAAATGTCTTTATATACAAAAAAATAACAGTCTAATAAATTAATCGAGGGTGCAAACCAGTTCTAACCGGAATTAAGGTTTTTTTAACTTTGAATTAAGCCTAAAACCAAATTTCCCAAGAAATCAGTCAAACCATTTTGGTTCTAAATGAATAACATTGAAGGGAGATCCTCACCAACAAATATAGCCCGCTATTTCTATATGAAAATATTTGTGGCTTACAATATTATCATTTGAACGGGCAGTTATGCATTTAACATTGAATTTAATTATTTAAATTAAAATAATTGTAAATATGTGCATATAAAAACATTGCATTCTAAATTGATTTCCTCAACTTTTTTTTTTATGTATGCCCAATTGTAATGTATACAGGGTATAAAAAGGGGGGACGGCGCTGATAAGTGCGGCTACTATTCCTTAGTCAAAGGAAGGCAAAAGAAGGGCAACAAGATTTGCTGTGAATGTACCATAAGCTGTACAAAGCGCAAGAGTTGCGAATGGCTATGAGCAGCTTACGAGTACACCCAAGGATTTGCGCCAACAGAGAAAACTGATGACAATGACTGACATAAGCAAAATAAGAGACACAACTTAAAGTAGAAGGCTTTAAGGCGACTGTGTGGGAGGGTTGGCAAGGTGGCAGGTGCAAAGTAAGTAAAGCAACTCGATACTAGCCGATGCTTTTAAGCACCTAAGTGCTGTGCACGAAAGCACGTATTCAGGCATTTATTTTTAAGGTAAAACAAAGAAATAAATGCCTTAAGCTTTCTACTTGCTAAAAGTAGGGAGACGAAATACAATTTTGTTTTCTTAGAATGTTGCTATTTGCGTACCTATTTATTTTGTTTTATTATAGCTAACATATAAGTTTATTTTTACACGCGACTTAAAGGGACTGCCTAACCTAGTTGTAAGCTCTAGCGGCAGGCATTATAATGGTCAGTTTATCGCGCAGCCACCACGCCCACAATTCACAGTGCCCTTAAGCACTTTGCATGCAGCGCAACACATTATTTTCCGCCTTATAAACTTTTGCCGCTCGACTTTTCAGCGCCATCTCAGGCAAGAGGGTGTGTGTGTGTGTGTGTGTAAGCGTGTATGTGAGTGCGTGTGTGTGAGGGCAACCCAAATGCTGTTGATGCTTATCGCTGGCAAAAATTATGGCGGGCCAAAAACTTAAGTACGGTGTAAGCCCTGCGGGGATTTGGGCATGACTTGCACTTAAAACGATGCCTGCAACTTTTCAGCCTATATTAAATAACTAATTATAACCCCTAACCATTTTTCCCATTATTGCAGTCGCTGTAAATTAAAACCAATGTTAATTAAAGGCGAGAGGCAACAACAACGTTGAGTTGGCTTTAAAACCCATTTATGCCATGGGGCTATAAGCGCTGTACTACACATAAATCAACAACGCGAAGCTGAGAAGCAACATGTAGTTCGTGAAACCATGTTGCACACGCTATAAGAACGATTTCGATATACAATGTCAATGGCTATTTACATGGCGCATGAAAAATGGCCATTTGTTTTCAATCAAATTGAAGCGCACACAGAATGGACAGCAACAACAACAACAGCAGCAACTACTACTACAACAGCAATGCAGCAAAAACAAAAATGACTTAAAGCCGCTTAAGAGCGCAAAACAAACGAAAAAGGCAACATAAAACGAAACTCACGCGCGCAAACAAAACAAAAGCCGCAGCAGCATAAATTCCAGCAGGCATACGACCAACACGGCGTATGCGTGATTAATTGCACTTTAAATACAAACAAGAAGGACCCGCAAGGACGTCAACACTGACAAAATGTTGCCCACAAATGTGATGACGTTCATGAAAAAGGTAAGCGAGACCGAAACTGACAACATTTTCAATATTACACTAACCATAGTTCGCTTTCCACTTCTTATTTATTGTTATGCGTTAACCACAAAGGGTCAGCGTATATTTCCTCTGTACAGTGTCTGTCTATTTTAATAAAATGGTTAAGATCTTTCTCAAATAATGGTACCAAACTTTCTGTTAACACTAGAACAACGGAATATTCAGTGATAAAATTTCAGATGAACATTTTCACACTCCCATCCGCGTCTTTAAGGTAACAGCCTTTGGTGCTTTCAGTTGACAGTTGCTAACGTAATTTATGCCTTAATTTCTTTTTCACTCTCGCAAAGTGTATTGATTTTTAATTATTTTTTTTTCGTTGTCACTGAAAACTTAATGAGCATTTGCTGTTTGGAATGCAGTGAAAACAAATGAATTGATAATTAAATTAAAATTCACAAGCCAACTGCACTTTTTTAAAGGTATATCAGCTTTCACTGCGTGTGCACCCAATGATTTTAAGCCTTTTTTTCAAACGGGGATCAACAAAGACAAACAACGCTAAATCGCAAGGGGAGAGAGGGAAATAGGGCAAATGAGAAAAAAACAATATACAAACAAAACTTTTTAATTAAAAAGTCCGGTAAATGCTTTGGACGCTTGACTGCATTTATTTTGTTATTTATATTTTTTTTAGCTAGCTAGAAAAACACGGAAAATATCAAAAATAAATAAATGAAAGGGGCAGCAATCAAAGCGATTCAATTGTACTTAGGCACCTGCCTGAAGGGTGCGTCGTTGCCTTTTTTTGGCATAAAATTAGACATAAGCTCAGCCAAAAATAATACTCTAAAAACACACACAAGGGACATGCAAAAAAAAGCCAAGAAACCCAACCAAAGTGAAAGTGTAAATTCCGCTGAAATTGTTTAGCCCCAAAATTCTTTGGAAAAGTTTATGAGAAGCAGAATGTAAAAGAAAATTAAAGTAAAAGTAAACGGAAACAAGCAAATGTCTCAGGTTGTGCGTGATGAAATGTTTCTTCAGGTTGCCTGAGCAGAAAAACTTTGATTATACCAAATGAAGCACAAAATCAAAGCAGAAAACCACCCAACTCAGGAAAATATGATGTGCCGATGACAGTTAAGCAATGTCACTGTCGGCAGATCCTTAACAAAATAGAAATAAATATAAATGAAAGGATTGCTCAAAGTTTTGCTATTTATTTTGCCCATTAAATGCCTTACATAATTTCATGCTACTCTTTTTCTCCTTTTCCTAAGACAATGAAAGAAACGCTCAAAAAACAGCCACAAACTTCAAAGGCAATCAGTGGGGCGTAAATGAGTTGCAAACAGAGAGCAGAAGTGAGAGAGAGTAAGAGGGAGAGTGGGAGATTAAAAGTGCGAGAAAAGATTAAATGCAGGCAAGCGCCTGTTGTAAATTATGTGCTGTAATTTTCTTAATAGTTTTCCTGAACTTTATCAACTAGCAAACACACACACGGACACATACATATGTACGATATCAGACCAGAATTTAAGTAGCTGCCTGCAGTTTGTGGCTGACAGTTGTTTGTGGTTTTTCACTGCAATGAACACACCCACACTCACATTCGGTTAAATGTGAGTGTTGCCTGTAAGCCACATGATGTCTAAAATTTGGCTCTGTTATTTACATTTACTCGTGTGCTGCAAGCAAATCAGCCGCCCCTAAAAGCATGCTATGCTCTTTGAAGCTTTTGCATATTTACCCAAAGCAACATCTTTATTTTACTGACAGCAATGCCAATCAGCAGCCGACTTTATGTCTAGTTCAATTTGTTAGTGTATTGCATGGTCGTTGTACGTTCTGATAGATGCTTTCGTTTTGCTTTTTATTGATTTTCATGTGCAGTCAGCTGCAATTCGTGCGCTTTCAATCACAACGCGAAAAAGCCATTGCTCTGTCTGCACCCACCTCCACCCTGCTGCTGCTCTCTTATTACATATTGACTTGCATTTTATGTAGCGTACTTTACGGTCATAAAGGACGCACATATGGCTTGTGTGGATTATGGCTATCCTCGGCTGCATCAGCCGCACTTAAATGTCTATACAGCAGCCCATAATTTTTGGGCACTAAAAACGAAACTATTTTGAGACAGGGCTCGCCTCTAAAAAAACCTCATAATAAATGACGAAATTAACACGGCCATAATTACACGTGCTAAGCGGCAGCACCAGACGCTGACAGAGACGATGGCGGAGTAGTTTTTGCCACATCCAGTACATAAATTATACGGAGCGCCAGGGCAAAGGCATGGATATACGAGTATGCAGTAGACCAAGATTGGTTTTCAGCTAGTTAGCTGGGGCAGACAGAAAAGCATATACATAAATCCGGAGCAACATGAATATTGCCTTGAGGCTGACTTCGAAATGACATCATCAAAAATGTAGCACAAGCTGAGCACAAAGCGACCATAATCTGACACTAGGCAGCGCTTAGCCGAGTCTGAGTACAGAGCAGGTGCTTCCCTCTTCCCAAGGTGCTCCGCCAAAGGTAGGCAACGAAAAACGTTGCAGCCAAAAGCACTTAGCGTAATTTGCGCCATATCTGAATGAGAGAGACAGGGAGTGAGATAGTGTGTGTGTGTGTGTGTTTGTGTGTGTGTGGGTGTGGGTGTGTGTGTGCTGGACTGTGTATAGCCCACATAGGCGGCTGTTTGTTCCGGTTTCGTCGCCGCCATCGCTTTGGCAAATAGAAAATTTCCACTTCATAAAACGCTGACAACGCAGAGCACTTATGTTACGGCGGGAGATGGAGGGACTGCTCGCTTGGTCGCCTTGCCAGCCAACCAGCTAACATTTTGTTGTTGTTTTTCTCAATTTTAGTGTTACACTCTCTCCCCTCTCCCATTGTCTTGCCCACGCTCACGCACTCTAGAGTGTATGTGTGCATTAAAAAGAATGACGGCAATTTTCGAAAGCCGCTCACTCGGTCGTTTTTTTTTAGTTTAAACAAAAATTGCTTGCCGCATTTTACGATTTCTTGGCAATTTGTTGCGCCTGAGCCGCGGCCGGTCCAGCAGGTACAACAACAACAACGAGAAGAAGCAGCACAAAAACAAATAAAACGCAACGCATTTTTTCACCTGCCTGCCTTTTTGGTGTTTATCAGAATGACGATGCTCGAAATGAGCATGAGCTGGCAAGACGTTATAAAAATATGCGGAGAACCAAAGGCTGGGGTGAAGGCATGAGAAGTGAAATGAAAAGAAAATTCAAATAAAATTAACAAATACATTGGCCCAACTGAGCAACAGCTGGCGCGCAGTTAAATGAACAGTCATAAAGCTGTTCCGGAATTCAATTTCGATTCAACTTGAACAAGAAATTGCATTTAAAATCGTACAGATTCAATACCCCCGGCTTGGTCTTAAGTGTGTGCACATAACTATAAATATTTTGTTGCTGCCACAAATGAAACTTTCAGCTCAATATGCCGTTAATATTTACAACTCCCTTCTTGAATCGTTTTTTCTTTTTTCATCTTACGCAGATGGTGGCCACCGATGAACAGGCCAACCAGGGGCATCAGCATGCAACCGATTCTGGTAGTGGCGCCTCAAACACGGGCGCTTTAAACAAGATGAAGGCAACGCTCTCCTCATCGCTGCTAACCGTGACAGACAAAGGTGAGTCCAAGTTTGGGGTTTGTGTTTTGGGATTGGGATTGGCGTACGCGTTTCGTAAGTGCATGCGAATTTATGGCATGAATTTTTATGCAAGTGCTCATAAAGCTGCTCGCAAAACTTTCACAAAACTTTGCCCTTGCAATGCCAAAGCCAGCTGACGGTTGCCTGAAAAAATATTACGTATACGCAGCGTAAGCGCAAACAAAAGGCCAAAGCTAAGTAAGCGCTCAAAGTGCACGCAAGTTATAACAATGAGCCAAAACAGGAGATGTGCCAAGCTAGCACAATCCTAACCAACCCGCTCCTGATTTTCACCCATTAGCTCACGGCGTTTTAACCTTGCACAAAGCAACAAACGTTGCGTATTCGCGATATTTTCTTTTAGCTTTATACGCTCGCTGTACACCTTTAAATTATGCAAAGGTCAGTGTCAGCCAAATGCATTAGCCAGTCATTGGCATTGCCATTATTATAGTCATTGTTATGGCTGCCATAAACAACGAGAGCTGTACATTTTTTACTAGTGTCCATAGCACAAATCCAATGTCAATAAATGGCTAACAGCAGCTCTAGCAACCGCACACACATGAAGACGACTGTTGACTTGTGCGTTATTATACTCTAGCAGCGGGTATTCATGTGGTATGCTTTCCAGAAGGCAAGACCGATTGCATAATATTGATATGGTTATATATTTTCTTTGACACACAAAACAATAATGATTAAGATCCGCTTCTCCTTTTGAACGTTTACTCTGTGTTAGAGTATTTAAAGTTCGTTAAGCCACATTAAAGAGTTCCTTCTTGATTTTATTGCATTTTAGTTGGCTGTGCGGTGGCTTCCTACTTTTATTGCGTCCACAGCAGATTTATTAGTTCGAAATGAAATGTTATTTTATGATGTTTATTTAACCAACTCTCCTTGACTTCGCCTCCCGCTGATTCCCCCCAACCCTACCATAAAGACAAGTCCACAGCTTCAAGTGTTTGTGCTGTTATTGCTATTGTGTGCATAATTTGTGCAAATATTTTGCCCAATGTACTTGTGCACGACCTCGACTCACGATTCCAATTGCCACATAATTGACTGTGCTTAAGAGCACATTTGGGCGCACTTTATAGCTGCATTTTTTGGCCGTGTTAACCAGTGAATTGGCCAGCCTTTGAGCAGCTTGTTAAATTATTTATGTGTTGTTTGTAGACATTTTTGACTGGTCCCCTTAAAACCAATTTTACTTGGTCACAACAACGGTAGCTTTTTTCTAATTTCTCTTACAGATTTAAATCCTTCGTTCATTTTTAAGCAAAATTAACAATTTATATAGTGGTCGCAAAAATGTTGATTCACCTTTTGCCATTGTTCCAGTTGGCCCAAAAAAAAAGATTTGTTTCCTCAGGCAAAAAGAAAGTCTTCACGTGCAACTGAGCGTATACGCAACATGCCAAACAAAGCAAGCTTTGTGCTTGCCTCTCGACTGTATCTAATGCAAAGCAAACTTGTCCATGTCATGACTGCCTAAGTGGCGAACACTGAAAGCTTTTTGCCAACCAAACGACAAATATTACAATACAACATTTTTTATTTATTAAAAAATAATTTCCTAAATTGTATATATTAATACATTTGTGTTTTTGTAGGCAAGCACACATTAATGTACATAAATCATTGCTTTTGCCGTTTGGCTTTCAACCGCCTTCGCCTTCGCCTTCGCCTACGCTTGCCTCAATTAATTGGCAATTTAGAGCCACGCCCACTTGTCGCTACGATGTCGGCAATTTCCGCTTTGACTATCGCTAATCGCAGTCATTTATTTTATTTATCGCCCTTTTTCGTCTGCGCCTGTCACGTTACCAGTTTTCAAATGAATTAATTATGAAATCAGGTCACATTTAGCCGAGCAACAAGTAAATTATTAAATCTGCTTGCAGAAGGCGCCAACCACGCCCGTTTGGAAGGGTGGGGTCGAGGTTTTCAATGCATTTGTGGTGACTTCATTGAGCGCAATTTTCTCTCGTTGCAGTTAATAAAATGTCGCCACGCCCCTCGCTGGTGCCAACGGATGCGGACACCAGCGGCAGCTATGGCTCGCCCAGCTATCAGCAGCAGCAACAGCAGCAGCAGCAGGAGGCCAGCAGCAATCTGAACAACAACAATAACAGTACCGGCGGCAGTAGCAGTGGTGGCGCCGCGGCCAAACAGGAGCCCGGACGCCGAGCGGGGGCGTGTCGGGTGTGCCTCAAGTCTTTCAAGCCGGACGACTACCACAAGACGTGCTTCGAGTGCCAGCAGCGTGTGTGCGAGGATTGCGCCAGCTACAGCAAGCTGGACGATCATGAGGACGCGGTAAGTTTTGTTCTATGTGGCAGGGTGGGGGAATAGACAGCGATGTTGTTGTTGTTGGGAACTGCAGCGAAATCAGGGGGACAACACGTTTCCAAGCCACTAGGCAATGTCCATTTGTGGGCGTGGTAAAAATAAACACATTATCCCGCGGCTCTTAATTAATAAGAGAAACAACAGCTGTGTAAGTGTATGTGTGCGCTCGCGAGTGTGTGTGTGTGCGCCCCACAATGCGTTGTGCTACAGTTTTCGTTGAGTATGGCGAAACTAAAGCGCTGTTGGCATCTGGCTGTGACAATGATTGCGTGGGCGTGGCAGCAAGGGCGTGGCAGTGGCATACATTAACCGCTGCCTGCACACAAATTAGATTACATTTAGGGGCTGCCAGCAACAGCAACAACATCTGCGACAGCGACAGCGGCGCCAATAACAATAGCTCTGCCTTTGCTCTGCCTCGTGGCATTAACAAGATAAAAGCCAGATTAACGAGATTAAATGACAGCTACAAAAGCCAAAGAGTGCTGGTGCCAGTTGCACTTGGCCTGTTGCTCGGCTGGTTGCCTAGTTGCCTGCCCAGTGGGGCATTAATAGGGCGGCAACGCCCACAAGTAAGCAGCTCTGCCCGCTTCACTCCTGCTAAAACCTATTCAATCAAACACTCGCCACATGTATCAATATCACACAAAGTGACCATGGACAGGGCAACCATAAGAAGCATAACATACTCATATATACTCATATATATATGCGTATCCATAGAGAGAAGGAGAGAGAGAGTGAGTCTCGTATCTGTTGAATCAGCAAGAATGCCCGTACGGCTGCAACTTTGTCTTGAATTTGTGGTAATTTGGCGGCTTTCGCCATGTCGACAGCCCAGTGAAGTGTCCGGCAACGCCCTGCGCATAAAATTTAACGTTTGTCCGTCAACTGGCCACTTTGGTTAATTGAAATTGATGTTTGTGGGCGAGCTCTAACACACACATAGCTACAGTTACTCAGCAACGATTACACTCGCACAATCACACACACATAGATGTGCATATGTATTTATGGCCACAGGAGCGTAATTATGGCCCACGTTTGCACAATGAACGCATGCGACGTTTCAGGCAGCTGTTGGCTTGACCACAACCTGACCCAAGCCGCTGTCATCATTTGCAATGAGTTGGCAATTTGAGGTTGTGGCAGAAGCATATCATGATATGCCTGCGTACTGATATGCAGCAGCTATTGCATACCCACAGGGGCGCAGCAGCAATTAATAATTATCTGGGTTATTCCAATTTAAATGTGTTTGTTGTAATTTTCAGCATAGTTATGGAGCTAATATTATATTTATTGCAGCTAGCTAATGCTGCAGTATGTCGATTAAACAAGGCTATGCGGCGTATAATCCAATAAAACAATCGGATTAGATAGGAGTAGAGGAAGAGATAACAATACACCGGTTTTCATCATATAGAATAGTCAGTTAGTGCAGTTAGTTATATCCAATCGAAATTGATTTATTGATCAAGTCTCTATTTGTTAATTTAAAATACCGCTTCGCATCCTATGGTAGCTCTCTAGTCTGTAGTGAGCTTTTCCTTCTAAAATCAACAACAGTCTACTATTTAATGCACTCAACGTTCAGGATTTCCTGCTCTGCTTCCTTTCTCGCTTGCATCTCGAATCGATTTCCTGCTTATGCATACGAAATTGGCTTTCAGAAGCCTTCAATTGAAATGCCTTCAATTTGCAACAGCGCTTAAAACGTTGACTGAGAATCGCAGCTGAGTTTGTTGTGCGACAAGCTTTAAAACAACAGTTGCAATTGATTTCTCGCCGGGATCACGAGCCGGAGCGACAGCATCTGTAATTATGATGCAACCAGCTGGGGAAAACAAAAGCAATAAAAGCCGTGGCTGTGAGTGGCTGTTGCGTTGTGGTTGAGCACAGCCTTAGCACGGGGACAATACGACACGAGCCATGATTATGGACGCACTTGATGCACACATACACATAGATACACACACACTTGTATGTATAAAAGCACGCTCTGCTGCACCTTAATTAAAATGGCGGCAACTTCCGGTGCAGCATTCACACACGTGAGTTTACCGTCGACTGCCGCTGGGTCAAATGAATCAACGACCAGGTGGAAGTGTAGCGGGCATTGTTGGAGCTTAGTGCAGGCTGTGGTGCACGTGCAGGCGGGGTCGGGTTGAAGTGCCAGGCAGTCATTTGCGCCCACTCGTGGTTGAGAACGTGGCAACTGCTGCCCACTCTTCTTCTCCCTTTTCACGTGCGCGGAAATAGATTCATTTTTCGCACAGCTCGCGGCTGCACGGTGGAACTTTTGTTCAAAAAGTAATTAATATTTATTTCCAACCAACACTAAAACAACAGCAATAACAACAACGCTAGCAGCAGCCGCAGAGCCGAGCATAATGTGGCCTTTTCTTCAACTTTAACGAACTAATAAATATTATCCCGCTGTTTTCTGCAGCCACAAATAGAATTTTGCGCTAAGCTATGAAATTTAATTAACGCTGCTTATACGCAATGTTGCTTTGCACTGATTTCCCCTCACTTTCTTTCTCTCTCTCTCTCACTTCATCCATCCCTTGGCCCTTTTGCAGAATATGTGGCGCTGCAGCGTTTGCCGCCGCAAGATGGCCTCTCGCGTCTGTATACCACAGGACTCGACAGATTCCACGCTGGACGTGCCCGTGCTGGAGGCACTGCAGCGACGACACTCGGACGCCAAGCTGGGCAGCAGCACACAGACGCTGGCGCCGAGCAATGGCGCCGCCTTGGCACCGCCGCGCAGTCCAGAGTTGCGTCGCCATTCAGATGTTTCACCTGCATCACTGAAAGAGCTGGAGCGCGTAAGTTAATCCCAGCACGCACATTCACACACAGCAGCTACTGCCCACCGCCATTTGTTTGATGTAATTAATGTAATTTCAGCAGCTAAAAGGTGGCCGCAGCATGGCGCCCAGCCGTTCGAATAGCCCGCCGCGCGGCAGCGAATTGGAACCCGCATTTGGCGCACCTCTCTCGCGGATGCAGTCGCGGCGCGGCTCACGTGTCTCGCGCCAGCACAGCTACGATGATGACATGAAGACGGGCGGTGTGGGCGGCAGCATGGGTGGTGGCGGGCCCGCGTTGGGCGTGGGCCCTGATGGTGCTGGCCTAGGCATACCAGCCATGCCGCGCAGGTAAGCCAAAGGGCTAACGAGCAAGACTACTGCTAACGGTAAATTTCCAACAGGAAATCAGCCTACGATGTGTTTGCACCGGGACTGATGCAGGGCGCGGCAACAGCAGCCACACAACTACAGCGTTCACCGTGTGATGGCGGCGGTGGCATAATGCCGCCCGTGCAGCTGCCGGGCTCGCGCCGTCCCTCGTTTCGTGTGCCGCATCCCTCGGAGGATATGCAGAATGATGAATCGCCCGGCTCGCCGGATAAGGGCAGCCCAGTGCTCACCGTGGATGATGATCGACGCATGCGGCGACGCGGCTCACAGCTGTAAGTGGACACCAGTTTTGGGGCTGGCAGCTCAGCACATATTAACACCATGTTTTTCTGTGTCCCCTTTTCAGGCCGGACATTGCGGCGCTGCAGAACCGCGGCGCGTTGCCAACGGGTCTGACCTGCGCGATTCCGGCGCCAATGGCCTCGTTTACGGGCCCCAATTTGGAGGATTTGGAGGCACCACGACGGCAAACTTCCATGGATGGCGAGGCCATACGTATTGTCATACACGATGTTGATTCCGGTCCGATATGTGCATCAAAGCGTCGCATTGTCCTGCGCCGGGACCCCACGGACAAGGCACATCGCAGTAAGTAAAGCCTTCAGAGAGCACACAAAGTGCCTCCACCTTAATGTGTGCATAAGCATGTGTGTGCGTGTGTGTATAGCAAATTTCATTTGATGAAAGCACGCTGGGGCCGTGTTCCCTTCTGGCCACACCGGAAATGGCCAAGTAAATAAGACTCATTACAACGTTTGGCTATGCTAATTCATCAGAGCGACCTACCGACCAGAGACTCACTAAAAGGACTCGACCAAGCCGCTAACATTTCCTGTCCGCTCGGCGCTTTCCCCAATTCCCAAGCAAACTGCACGGCGATACGATACGACCGTAAAGGATAATGTGGTCGGGGTCCCGTGGGCCCTAATGAAACCCAAAGCGGAAGCAAACTGGTAGCAGATTAAGCAACTGAGCGGATTTTATCGACATAAAGGACTGCAGGCACTACAACGACTGAACCACAGACCCAACACAACAAGGTTTATACGTGCATATACATATATCTCTGCTAGTTTACATATACGACACATATATAATGGCAGCTAGCTGCTGGTGTTGCTTCTCCGCTTTCTCCCAACTGCCATCATCAACTTAAAGTGTGTGTGTGTGTGAGTACGTATTTTAATTATATGCATTTTTGTTGCATTCCTCCGTGGGCAGCTGTGGCTGCGATGGCGCTTGACAAACGATGCGCATGAAATGACCGTGCAAATGAATTTTTAATTATCAGCACAGCAAAAAATCAATAGCAAAAAACGTGCCAGAGCATTAGAATTAAAAAGAAATTGCATCAAATGAGCTTGAAGAAGAAATGAAAACTTATTAAAACAAAATGAGCAAAGCGAAACTCCAGAGCTGTTAAAAAAGGCAAAAGCTGACGTCTAACTATTAATTATTCCTAAACATAATAAGCTGAATGGAAACTTTGAAAAATATTATTTTACTTATCTTCGCTTATCAACTTATGAAATAAAAGTTTTTATATCGCAAGTCCTTGTGGATATCGGCTTAGTTTTGACAAAGTTATAAAAGTGAAAAAACAAGATGTTATACCTGTTGTACTGCCCATAACTTCTGTCGCGCATAATATAAAAATTAAAATAAATTAACTAACAACTAGTTCAGCTTTCTTTCGCGTTCTGAGAAGCCACCTTTAAGCGCTGACACGCTCAGTTATGTTCCTTAAAAATTACCTAATCGCATAACAAAATTTTAAAGTACATGCAAAACTGTCACGAATGGCTCGGAAATGTGAAAAGTTACAACCGAGGAAAGCAGAACGATGGAAAAGATTGAAAAAGCAGCGAAGCAGGCAAAAGAAGTTGAGTGGAAAGTTTATGCAAATATGTAAGAGCGCAAATTGAAAATCGATTTGCCAGTTAGTCGCTAACAATTAAAACTAAAATCGCTTATTCGTCCATTTCACTGAATTCACCTTATATATGGATAGATTTGACAGATATATATTGACTATTATGGGCAGGACTGAAAGACAGATTTTCACTTTAAGTCGAAACAAAAGATACTCAGCTCCAAAGCATAAATAACTTTTTGGTAGATGCCAATTTTGGTTGAAGATCTAGTTTAGCCCGCAATTTCTGCATGAAAATATCTACGGCATGCAATCTTTTCAGTAGAAGGGGCAGTTACAAATTGAAAATGAATTCTTGCATCAAAATGTCGAGAACATATGACAAGCCAAGGTTCGAAACAAAAACTGGATTAATGGATGTGAAAATCCAGCTGCACGAATCGAAACCCAGGTCAGGTAGTTGGCTTGTTACTGACAGCTCATGTTGCTACTGTATTCACTGGCCGGAACACGTTAAATTAGATGAAAAGCAAACCTAATTGGCTTAAAGTGCTTGGTAGTCAGGCTTAAAGTCACGAACGCAAATAATTTTAATCAAATAACTAGCCGCTGGCTTGTTGGCTACCTGTCTGCCACTCACCTGTGCCACAGGCGTGCGCCTGACTGGCTTATTTTCCCATATACGTATAACTCTATATAGTAAAATTTCAATTTGCATATCATAAAAAAATGTCAATACCCAACAAATACGCGTAAGCGCAGCCTGCAATGATAAAAATGTGTGCGTGTGAATGTCCGTCTGTGTGTTTGTGTGTCTCTGTGCTCGTATCAAGAGTTAAGCAGGCTCTCCTGACTGGTTGGTTGGATCGTCTCTATGCCGTCGCCTGCCTTGACTGCCTGCTTACCCGGCATATTTGATATGCAACGAAGCAAGTGGAATTTTAATGTGCTAAACCATTTTCTTGCCTGACGCTGGCGCTCCACTGCTGGCATTTGTTGTGGCTGTCATCCTTATACATATACAATATATATATATACATACATACATAAATTTAGCTATATCCTTGCTTTAGCTATTTGCCCTGCGGCTTAACCGCAAGCGCACGCCTGACACACGCTGTGACTGTGGCTGTGGCACCTGCTTGCCTTGAGAGAGATATTGACTTGCATGCGATGCAACGGTTGTGTGTGTATGTGTGTGTGTGTGCTATACGAGTGCCTTGTAATTTTAAAGCAGCTCTGCACATTTGTTAGAGCAGTTGCGCAATTAGCAGCTGCTTTGAAAGGGCGCTCAATTAAACCGAAAAGCACATCAAATGCAGCTACAAAGCAATCGATGGCAAATGTAATGTAATTCTAAATGACCAAATGCGCTTTCAATTATGCAGTCCGTCCAAGTGTTTTATTGGCTGCTAAAGTAACACACACACACACACACATGCACTCACACAAGCAATAATGAACGCCACTGGGCGACTGTGTTAGTGGCCCGAATGGCGTCTTAACACGCCTAATGAAATTTTATGCAGCCTCATGAGCTACGCATTTATTACTGCAAATCACGTAAAACCCGCACACACACACGCGCACACACACTAATAGGAGTTTGCGTGCGATTGGCTCGTTTGGTTTTGTTCGGGGCAACAGGTAGCCGGAGTACTCCCCGTCCTGCCCGCAGCAGCAAGCGTGGCTGCCATTCATAGTTTTAGTGCTCTTAAGCACACTGCTTACTTGCGGGTATTTTCCAGGCACGCTCTACTTAGCAGCAGCCCCTTTGAGTCGCTTCTCTCCTTCAGCTGCTGGCCCGCTCAGCTGTTGACATAAACGAGCGATTGGCTGTCTTGTAGCTGTTCCAGGTGTTCCAAAGTAGCACTCGGATGCACACGTGCGGAGCACTTGTTTATTAGTTTTGTCTCAAAGTTGATAACCTGGCTAAGGTCTGTCTCCTAGCGGCAACTACGCTCTTGCTAGTTTAATTAAGAATCAATTTTTATGGCTGCTGATAGCAGCCACTAAAACGCTTAGTCATGCCCTGGCAGCAGCTGCGTGTGTGTGGGTGTGGATGTGAGTGTGTGCATCGATTAAGTCCTTTGCCCAGGCAACTAAAAGTTTGCACTGCTAATGCCATTAGATGCAGGGCAAGCTTTGGCATGCCACACGAGCAATTGCCAGGAGAGAGGCTTAAAAGTTTCTCAGCACAAATTTCAAACAGGTGAAACTTAAAGCAACTTAAACAACCACAACTGCCGCCGCACACATAGATCACTTTTTAAGCGTGCCCAAAATTAGTGGGTGACCCCAAAGGACAGGCGAGGGAGACATAAGAGGGAGAAGAGAGACTCAATAAAAAGTTGGCAAATTCTGGGCATAAACATGCACATAGCTACCAGCAACAATGCTCAGTATTTGGCTTATTAAAATCCTAATGATACCCACATAAAAATAAAAATACAAAATACAAAAGAAAATAAAAATAAAAGATCAACAAATTGTATCATAAAACGTAGCTGAATGACACATGCACACGAAAGCAGCAGCTAGCACACAACCGACAACCGACAGCCGGCAGCAGGACAGCACAGGACAAACAATGAGGAACGGGCTGCCAAAATAGCCAAGGCAAACAGCGAGTAACGGAACCCAACCTCCCGCATCGGAACCCAAAACCCAACCTCACCTTAGTGCTGTCCATTCAGGGGTAGTCTCATGATTTTAATGTGGCGGGTTTTATGACCAAGTCTAAGCATATCGAGTATTCACTCAGCACGCACATTTCATGCATGTTAAGTGCGGCCAAGGGATAACTTATACAAAGTAGTAGTCGCGTATGCACGACTCATAGTTACCCTGCAGACAGTTAAGTTTCCGCTGGCTCATAAATCAGTTCTAATGATTTCTAAATGGCAGCAGCAAATCGCGACTTTCAAAACTGCCACGTCACGGACTACCTTTATATCCCGGTCAGCTTGTGAATAATCTACGCAATTTTACATCCTTTTCTTTGGCATTCGCTTTTGTGCTGTCACTAGGACGCAGGCAGCGCTGACAGCAAAGGATTTGTGTTTTATTTATTTCATTTTTATGGCCGTGTTTAGCGAGCAAACGAAAAGATGAGAAACAAAAAGAGAAAGTGAAGCGAAAGAAAACTTTTGATTAAAACACTCAAAGAGAAAATGTCGCGTTATCCTAATTGGGTATCAATGTGCCCCAAATCAACAGCAGCAACGAGGCGTATGCGCAACATTTTATTGCATACTTCTGAGGGCGCGGCGACAGTTTGTTGGCATTTCCTGCGCAAAACTTTTCCAAAAAAAACGGAAGGCACCTGCTCTGAATAATTCTGCTGTGGAAATCCACGCAAACGCAAAGGCAAAAATGTCACCGAAAACCTTGCACGAACAAAATTTCATTGTCAATGTCTCGTTACCCCACATACCCCACATACTAGTCCCCCTCGCCACTTGGCTCTCCTCCTCCTTGGCTCTCGGCAAGTCGCTAGTTAACTTTCTTGGCAATTGTCTGCAGCAAGCATTCAACTGTCTGGCCGCGAGCAGAGCATTTCTTGGTTGAGTTGCTAAGAAGAAGATGGGGCAGGGGCGGAAATCCGCTTTCGTAAGTTTTCGTGCACAAATTGTTGAAATTAGTTTTCTGCGCCCAATGATAAGTACTTGAAACTGAGCTGCACATTCGCAGCGCACTTGGCCAACAACAAACTGAAATTGCAATTAAATTAATTAAATCGTTTGGATTCTTGCAACGAAATCTTGAGAGTGCAGCTGCAGACTGGCCCTAAGGTAAAATTTGCTTGTTTTCAAATTTAATTCGTACAGGTGGCAAACGAAATTTCTCGAGCTGTTCTGCTTTAGAAATGTTTTTAAAAGTATACAGAAGACTAAACAATTTTGGCTTATAGCATGTCAGACAAGGCAAAGGCACAGGCCAAAAGAAGTCGAGTTCGGCTCTATATAAATCCAGCACGCGCACAGCTCTAGCTCGAAGCTAATATGAAACTAAGCATCCCTTTCAAATAAAAGTCGACTAAGCACAAAACTTGTGCAGACAGTCAGCTAGAAAAGTAAATAGTCGAGTTGTTTGCCGAGTCGAGTGCTTTTGTCTATAGCATATACGCAGTGTGTTCGTAGGGTGTCAGACAAACACGCAAACAACGAGGCGTATACGCAATGTACTTTGGGTGTCAGACAAGCAGTGCAAACTGCAAATGAAATCAACACAAATTGCTTGCCACATGCCCCAAATTTGTTGCTACGTGCTGCGTCTGTGTGGACTCGAAGATTTAATATTGATTTTCCTTTTTGTTTTTCGCTACCCATAATCAGTCAGCATATTTTCTTATTAAATTTGTTGCTGTCTTCTTTTCGTTTTGCAGCACGAGGCTTTGGCATGCGCGTGGTTGGCGGCAAAACCGGCACCGATGGACGGCTCTTTGCCTACATTGTCTGGACAGTGCCCGGCGGTCCGGCTGAGAAAAATGGCCTACAGCAGGGCGACAAGGTGAGTTAACTCCTAAGAATCGTATTACATGAGCAATTCAAATAATTAATGAACTTCGAAGACAAGACAAAGATGATTAGAAATTTGGAAAACTAATGTTTTAGTCTGGTCAGGGGCTATATACAGATATTTAAGCAAACAGTTCAAGTGCAGTAGCTACATAACCCGGCGGGTACACTAGATTATATAAACCGTTTCTTAACAAAAGAATATAATATCAAGTGCCTGAATATAAAGCCGAAAGCAATAACCGTTCATGTGTACAGACAAACGGACATCAAGACAAAAGAAATATGCAACAACCAAACAATTAAAATAATTTCTCTAGAAAATATATCATTGGCAACTTACACGTTTATTTCACTTGCGTCGATCGTCATTGCACTTCTCCGCTTAGTTGACCATACATACACGTTTGCACTCTCCAAGCGACCCTCACACACTGCGCAGTAAACAGCGCTGCTGCTAACAAAGCATTGCATGCTCCTTTTCTCTCACGACGTCGACGCTCTGTTAAGTCTGCGACGCAAGCCTATAGAACGCGTCTCTTTGTCGGTGTCGCTGTCGCTGCTAAGCCTGCGCCTAATTGCTGTTAGAAGTCGGCGTCTCGCTCAGCGTCACTGTTAAATCTCCAGAGAATCCGTTTTGATACAGCTGAGTATGCTCCGTTTGGTCCGTCACTTTGTACTGTATGTGTGTGTGTTCGCTGTCCGTTCTCTTTAGTGACAAGCTGGCAAGCTTACCGGCGACTATAAGACCTTCTAACTAACACAATAAACAAAAGATAAAAATATAAAATAACTGCAACAAATAAAGTTTTATGTTTTTAAGCGACGCAGCCCAATGTATGTATGTACAGACCAAGCGGCATTTGAGGGTAACAGTGGGGCACTAATTTTTAAAAATGTATAGCTGCGTGTCAGCTATTTTAGTTAAGGCAAACATTTACTGACAAATGATAGCTAAAATGATTATATTATTTCAAACATAACAGATACTCGAGTGGAACGGCATGTCGCTAATCGATCGCAGCTTTGAAGAGGTCTGCTCTATTATGGATCGCACAGGTGACATTGTCGAGCTGCTGGTGGAACATGCCACAGATTTTCGCATGTGCGATCTGTTCGATGAGAATCTGCCGCCCGGCAATAGTGGCGGTCAGAGCGGACCAAGGCGCTCCGGCGATGGTCCTGTAGGACTGGGACTTATAGCGGGTAAGTTTCAGGCGCTCATTCATGTAGCTAGTCCCACTGTCCAACACTGTTGTTACCAGTATTGTATATAAATACATGTGCATAACTTATTTATTGATGTACCCTGAATACAAACATTTACATAATTTTCATTTGTTGTTCTCCTTTCTTGTTACTTCTTTTTCAAAAAAAAAATAATTGAAATAAAAAAAAAAAACAGACCCCGAAACCAACACAGACAAATCACCAGCATCGCCAACTAGACGGAAATTACCAAAAACTCCGGTATAAAAACAATTTCGTAATATTTATTTCAATTTGAGATTTGCGATTTGCGATTTGAGATAAAAGAGAACATGAACTCTGGCAGTGAACATACAAATATAAAAAGGAAAATACCTTTATATACTAAACTTATAATACACAATGGGCTATAATGCAATAATTAGCTATAAAAACAATATGCAGCTTAAGCATACGCAGTTTTCTCCACACGAACTTTTCAGCTTTTCCTAAAAGTGCTCACAGTATATGAAATCATTTGGCATATTTCAGTGCAGCTTCAGTGCTATAAAAAAAACTCACCCTTATTTCAATCCACTTTACCAAACGGTTTTTATGATTTTTCGATATTTTTGATTATGTTTCAAATACGAGATTTGTATTTGTAGTAGCTAATATTGATTAAAATATACAATTATATTCTGAGTTGGTTTCTATGTGTTTTTCGTTTCGATTGAATCTTAATATTACTTACTACCACTAACTAACCATAAACAAATGGCTATGGCTAAATGTGTTCTTTGCTATTTTGTCATAAATATATTTTACAATAATTACATTATATTTATTTTTCGGTGTTGGTAGAAATGACTGTTAGTGAACTAAAAACCAAAACAAAACAAAAAATCAAATACAAATACTACGTATATAATATAGTATATGTCAACTACTTAACTAGAAATAGAAGTGACTACGTTTAAGGTTACTATAAACTAAACAAAGGAATTAGCTTAGCTACGAATGCTCAATACTAATACTATACTAACGATTTCGATATGCGTTATATAGCACCTTATAGTATCCATTACTCGACATACATATATTTTGTGTTAGTTGAACCTTCTCTTGGGCAATCGAATTGCCCGAAAAAACACAGTAAGAACAAAGCACCAACAATAGATTTATAAGCTGAACATAAAGTTTTACATAATTGTTAGTCGTGTCTACACTGAGTAATTGTCTGCAGCCGAAGACCCATTCGATAAGACGATAACGAATTTTTAAACATTTTCCTATATACGCAGCTTGTGTAGTACCATTAAATTAGGCTCTACAAATCGATACAATAAATGAACAACTACTAAGAATTATGAAACAGCTGTGCAGGGTTTTGGGCCAGGCTAACTGAAAACAGTTGCCCAAAACCCAGTGAACAGATATTAAAAACTATTTATATAGAAACCAAACAACAAGAAAAACTTTATAAATGTTATTAGTGCAAATTGTAGCAGAGTTTAACTATATATTTATGTGTGTTTTAAATGTTATTAACTTTATATAAGTAGCAAAGAAAATGTGCAAAAAGTTTGAAAAAAACAAAAAAAACAATCCAAAAACCAAAACAAATAAGTAGCTTGTTGTTGAAATGTTTAAATGTTTTTTAACCGAAACAAAAAAATGAAACAAAATTGAACCCAACTTCCTTAAATGGTACATATGCATATACGACAAATTTACGCATTTTTTGGACCCAATCATAAGTAATTGATGCATATGTATTTTGCATACATATACATATAGTACATACGCCTATATCTACACCTATACACATTTGTATTTGTGTGTAATGTCATTGTTAGTGCTGTGTTTGTAAATGTTTAACATAAATAATATTTTGGAGAAAGCGCGATTATATGTATCCAATAGATCGTGAAGCCCACCTACTGATAATTACATATATGATGAACCCACAATAACAAAGTGCTAAATGAAATATAAATCATTTCTTGAAAGAAACAGAAAAATAATAAAACTACGTTTTAGACTCTTACTAAAATACCTTTAACTAAAGCTGCTGCTTAGCTGTGTAACTCCTGTCAGATGGGTGATAAAATTGAACTTTGATTTTGTAACGTACACTTTGTATAGCCTACACACACACACACACACACTCACACAAACATACTTATAACTGTACTTGTACCTATGTATTTATAGTCCTTATACAACTCGTTGAACTACACACAAGTATACATGTACATACGTACTCATATGTACTTATTACTATGTACTACTTCCCCCAGCTATTGACTTAAGTACAATCCAAAATGAAAACTATATAAAATGATTATATAAGAAACATGAAAACTGATGACTGTAATTGTATTTTTGGCGCAAGTTGTTGCATTGACATTTTTTTGTATGTATATGTTTAATTAAAAGTGAAAGGGTGAAAATAGAAGAGCTCCAGTACGAGCTATATAAATGGAGCCGCTGGCAGGAAATTTAATCACATTTTTTGAAAGTCAGTCGCTTATCTTTATACCTATATATATATATATATATATATAATATACCCATGTATACATAACTTTACAATTCTATACGATATCTATATACACCCAGTTATTTTGAAAATTTAACGCATACCGATGTGCTAATAATTTAAAAGTAAAAGAAACGTGAACAAATAAAGTCTCTCTATATTAACTGCAAAAAGAATATCAAATATGAAATGCCTGAAAATTGGATTTATAACTTTTGTATGCAGCCAGTTTCAAGATTCCAGCCTCGACACAAACGCACCCCATTTCGATGCCCACCAAATGGTAAATGAACAAAAAACAACTCTATCAATACCCAATATGTAAATGAAGCATCCCATACAAAATATATACCTAAAGCCAACTATTTATATCTTAATAACTTGTACAGTTCTAGCACTCCCAAAACAAAAACGAAAGTAAAGCCCGCTAGCAAAAAATCCTTTCAATAATATCTAACCAGTGTAATATAGCTAGGTTCTATAAGTTGTACTTACATATTGTAATGCCCACAAAAATATCAAAAGAAATGTGTGCGCTTTTCTTTATTTTTTGTTTTCTTTGAACTTTTCTTTCTTGTGCTTTATTTTTTACATATCTAAATATATATATGAAAATACATTTTTCTTTGTTACTGTTACGTATACGCCCCGTTTTTTTGCTGCGCTGTGTCCTTGTGAACAATTTTCCATTTCTCTGTCAATTTATGAGCTTTTGTTTACGTTTCGCTTAGCAAATGTTTACCTATCCTTACCCAACGTTTCATTTCGTTTCGGTTTATGCATATTTCTTGACTCTTCAATGATGCCCCCTCTCTTTACCTCTCTCTCCCTCTCCAAACTTGTACTCGTACATAGTGTTGCATAACGTTTTACACTTTTTCTAGTTGTCTAAACAAAGTGAAGCCTTGTAATATACTTACTATTCACACACCTTGCAGTAAATACTACCTACTATTCCAGTTCAATCTAATCTATTTTTTGTTTGTATATAAAAAAAAAGAAGTAATTTATTTGTATACAAGGAACATTAATTGTAATGTACTAGCTTAATGAGGGCAGCTTTAAGATCTGTATTAGTGTTAGCTGCTTATGTGAAGGGTCGATTGGCAGATTTACAAAGAACAACAAAGAACACATACAAAAACAACTTGAAATTTTGAGTTTTGGTATCTTTTGGAATATTTTCATATTAATTTTGATATATTTGATTTGTCTTTCAATTTTACCAACTATTTCTTTAACTTGATTGCATTTTGCTTAATTTGCATAACATGTACCGCAAAGCCTACCAATACAATTTGTTTGACTAGCATTTAGTGGCTCTTTAATCTAAAACCGATTAGCATTTCTTTAAACAACTTGCAACTAATACAAATGCATTTAACTATAAAACTTTATATTAAACATATATATATATATATATACTTAATAAACAAAACCCTACTACCGATTGTACATGAACTAAATTTTCATTTCCACCTGTACAAGAATTGTAACCCCAGCTGGCACGAGTTATGGCAATGAATATTACAAATAATCTTAACCAAAATAAAACTGCAGCAAATTGCAGCAACTTAAAAAAAACGCTAAATAGATCACTTGATTTTTGCCACAAAAAATACATGCAGTTTATAAAATACCGATGACAAAAATAATATCAACAAAAAAATAAAAAAATAAGCACAGCTGAACAAGCTGCGGAAGCAGTAGGAGAAAATTAGTGACATCAATGCGATTGATTGATTGATGAGCAATGCTGTTTCGCGTACTGACTTTATGATTGATTGATTCTTTTATTGAATATAATAATTTCATTGACATATGCATATATGTAGCGGACCCTTAGACATAATGAATTGAAATTTAAAATACATTGACTTATCTATAAATACTATACATATATGTGTGTGTGTGTATATATATATATCAAGGGGATTGAGTCGCCCAAACGTATGAGTACCTAATTATATATCTATGTAATTTTTTATTTATATAAATGTATATTCTTTTGCACGCTTCAAACTCATATAACATTGTATTTAACCGTATATTCGTAAACTTAATCTTGTGTCTGCAGAATGTCTTGCGTTGCGATTGTCTGCACTGCATTTATTATTCATACGCACCGTAGACGCAAAGTTTACTATCAATTTTAGTTACTTCTGCCACACGCACAAGCAAGCAGTCGGGGTGTAGGGAGTAGAGGGCAGGGGGCAAGCAACCACAGGCCTTCGCCTAGCTGCGGTTAAAGCGCCACAACTTTGAGACACTGTCTCTGCGTACCTGTGTGTGTGTGTGAGTGTGTGTGTCTGGGGGTGTGTGTCTGGGGCAGGTGTCAAGTTAGCGTGCGAGTTTTTCATTACGCCCAAAGAGCAGGCAACAGTTGACTCCTGCCACAGCGCTCAGGGGCTGTGCGGTGGGTGGTCTGGGACCTTGTTTTAGACCCTAGCGGCTGTCAGCAACAGGTGCTGTCGCCTTTAATTGACAGCTGGCAGGCATAAAATGTTTGAAATGTCGAAAATTAGAAAACTTTTAACAACAATTCAGGCAGCGACGTCGTCATTATTATCGGCATTGCCTTTGAAAGGCAACAACCCCCTCCGGTGCCCTTGTCTTGTGTTAGCCTTCCGCTGCAAAGTTTCTCAAGTGTTTGGGCACTTATCGCTGCCTGCCAGCCAGCCATTTTGATCAACTTCAATAATCCTGGCCCTGTGCATGTGTATTTATGTGCGCGCACTCGTGTGCGTGTGTGTGGATGTGTGTGCTGTTTACCTTTAGATAAGTGCGCGCTTCTGCCTCATAAACGCGTCGCACGAATTCGATTTCGTGTGGCCCGCTACCCACTCAACAGATGAGAAATGTGTCTTGTAATGTAATAAACTTTTTGGCACTCCCATAAAGAGTTGCTATACACACACAGACACGCGCACGCCGAGCAACAGTTCCTTAAATACATTTGGATATGTGTGTGTGTGTGGTCCATTTCCGTTTTGACACACGTTATTGCAATATGGCGGCTTCCGTTGCCATTGCAGTGCTCTCTGTACGCCAGACAGTTCGACATTCGTTTCAGCTGTTGTTGTTGTTGTTGTTGTTGTTGTTATTACTGTGCGCATATACACGCTATGAATATTTTATGAGGCTGCGCTATATTCAACACACCCAAGTATAATAAACACAACACTATGCCAACAACAACATCAGCAGCAACAATGACTCTTATGCGCAACTGCGCAGCAATGACTTCCGTTTGAGTGGGATGTGCCAACAGGGGGAAGGGGAGGAGGAGGTGAAGTACAAATAAAAAAACACTAGTCAGCGCCCACAGCAGATTGCATTTGCGGTTCTCCGTGTGGTCAATGTAAATACAAATATATCTGTGTGTCTGTACGTGTGAGTGTGCTCATATGTGTGCTATAACGTGCGCTTATTCAAGCATCATTTACATGTAACTATGCATGCGCTATGTATGAGTATGTGTCTGTGTAGCGCCTGTGGCTATGCACTGCATTTTCGCATGCTTTTCATTTCCTTTACTTTCACTCTATGTCTCTGCCCTTGCTCGCTCTCTCCCTTTCTCTCTCTCTCTCTGTCTGTGTGTGTGTGTCTCTGCCTTTATTTTCAGCCGTTTAATTAGTTTTATTTATGTTTATATTGCTTTAATTTGTTGTTCAGTTATGTACACAACAACAACAAGAACAACTACAGCAACACAATCAAGCAACTGTAAATATGCGAGTTGAATAATAAACTAAAGAGTAAAGATTCAATGCGTTACATATGTAGGCAATAGGCTAATATAACCCACTAACTAAATATTAAGCTAAAACTTGTACAGCGCAGCCTTTTTTACATGCTTCGAGCTGTTGTCCAGCCGTATTTGGATCTATGTACTAATACTTCTCTCAACCGCAGGAGCAAATTGCACGGGAGAAAATGGTCAGCGGCCGTGTCCAAATACAGGTTTGGTATCATGCGGAGCGCAGCGAATTGGTCGTATCCCTAATGGCTGGCGATGATCTAGCATTGCGCGATGAGGCATACGGGCATGGCAATCTGCCGGAAGCTTATGCCAAAGTTCGCATATTGCCCAAGTGGTAAGTTTACTGTTGAAATTTTAGCCAATCTATTATAGCCTCTTTATCAAGCTATTAAAGCTCTTATGCAGCAAACATCAATAATCTATAATTGTAACTACTTTACTTATTTAAAAATATACCAAAGCCTTACTCTACAGCATATTCTTTTGGTTTTTTCTATTGATGCTGTATAATATTTTTATTAACTCTCGATTATCCTCTTGCTACTGCAGCGGTGACGGCAGCGTGCAGCAAACGGAGGTCAGTCGGCCCACTCAGAATCCCATTTGGAATGCAACCTTGACCTTTGCCCATGTGAAGGCCGACAGCTTGATGGATCGCTATATAGACATACAATTGTGGGATCTGGTGCCGCATACAGAGTCCATATTTCTGGGGGAATGCAATATTGAGCTGCAGCAGGCCTTTCTCGATGACCAGGCCATCTGGTGTCGTCTGGAGGATCCAAAGGGACTGCGTGGCATTAGCATTAGCAAGTCGCCAAGCGTCTCGCCGCGAGGCTCCATTGCTGCAGGTGCTGGCCATTGTGGCGATATGGCACGTTTGCTGCGACGGGATTACAATATGCAGCGCTCCATATCGGATGATGTCGATTCGATAGGGGACGGTGCATCATTGCTACATCCGGATCATGCTTGGATTGCGGGCTCGCGACGCGGCTCATCGCAATCAGAGACATTGGAAGTCGAGGTATATCAGTTGGGTAAGGACTTCTCGCGCTCATTGCCGGGCTCGCGTCGTTCAAGTTTTCAGGATGCCGAAAAGAATCGGCTGGAGGAGGATGCTTTGGCCACGCCACCCACATCTTATCTTGTGGGCCGGCGTCGCTCCTCAGTTGCACGACGCGATCCGGATGAGATCTTGAAGTCCTTAAAAGCTGTACGCGGCGAGCTGGGACGCACCATGAGCCTGGGCACCGAGCAGAACAAGCGCATGGGTTCGAGACGTAAGTATCGATACCAAAAGGCTAAGGTTAATTCTTTACTTTTCAGCTGGGTTCGGGAAGCAGCTGTTATAATTTCGTAAAGATAAAGGAGACCTTTCTCCAAAGTGTGCTCCTAACTAAACAAACTCTCTAGAGCTGTCATGATACCCCACCACTGTCTTTCTACCACCTTCTCTTTCTCTCTTTTCACACTCTCTGAACCTGCCTTGCTGTGTGCCTGGTACTACTTTCTGCCTCACTCTAGCAACTATATACTAACTATATATACATAACATATATATTGCATTGGCCTCTATTTACAACTGTCTATCTAATTTCTTTGCTCTCCCATATCTTTCTCACTATTAGCCACAATATCGGTGTCGCATTATCAAAGCTTTGACACACCCTACACTAACTGGACAAACACTAAATGATAAACCATATCACACAATATTCAATTAACTAAGCAATAAACAATAAATCCCGTTAACTTTCAATGATTATAAATAATGCAAGCAAATATTAAATAACTCTCTCAGCACCCGACACCTAAACTTCGTTGCCAAACCTAATCAAAAGCTCTTAACTACACAAATTCTAATATTCAATTTAAATACCACTCTTTGCACGGCAATAATTAAATTAAATAACTAAGCCAGAAACCACAACAGCAACTATGTAATCGAAAAAAGATACAAAAAAAAAAACATTTTAAAAACACCAAAAATCCCAAAAATCTTTTTTGTAAATTATACGAGACACATTGCAAAAACCACACTGCAAATTGAGCTTGGCAGCATAATTGTTTATGTTATTGCAAAAGAAAAAAGAATATATATATATGTATACATTTATAAAACAATACAAACAACAACAGCAATGCAAAGCAAAAGTATTTAAACACACAAAAACCACGAACTCACCCACTGGTAAGAATGCAAAATGAACTTTCGTTTTGAGTTTGAGTTTTGTGTTTCAGTTCTGCCCGACTAGTGCTTCACTTTGGCTTATTTCAATCTCTTAAGGCTTATAAAGAATTGTTAGTACAAAATTCTAGCTGCATGCCACTTAATTAACACACACTGAGACACACACAATTTACCTGTGCACGCTGCCTGAGCTTAAGAACTCCGTTTGTCACTCACACTGTATAGCTTCTGGTATATTATTAAAGCCCACACACACACCCTCAGAAACACAACCAAGCCTTTACATACACACACATGAAAGGCCTGGGTTGCGCGTGCACAAAAAAGAGCGGATAAGTCAAGTCCCAGGACTCGTGAAAACTTTTGATGCCATCATTTGGTTGAGCTTAATTCAGCTTATTGCTGTTATTTGCGCCAAGCAACAAAGCAGCCTCAACAAATTTTATTTAAAATGCAAAGCCACACACACACACACACACACTCACGCCCATCCAGCGAGCTGCCACGCCCTATTACCTGTTGGCTGACAACTCCTTGACGCCTGCCATGAACCCTTCCGCAGAACCGAAAAATAGCTCAGCCTTGAAATTAACTTTTAAAAGCAAGCGACACGCAAAATATGAAAAGCCGCATAAGGCACAAGCAAAAGAAAAATCAAGTAGAAGAAGAAGCACACAAAGTTAAGCAAATATTAAAGAAAAAGGGAAAACAACAGCCAAATGGGACGTCCCCTTGATGAGCCACAAACAAGCCGTTAAATATGGAAATCAGCCGCGGCCCCAACTCCGACTCCAATTTCAACTACCCACAAATTGGGAGCTATAGCAAATGTTTGCGTGTTGATGTCACGAAAGAAAAACACGGCAAGAAAACCTAGAAGAAACTAAAGAAAATGGAATATTTTGTTTGAAAGCAAAATAAAATGTACGAAAGACGAAGAAATTGAAGAAATTAATTTCATTCATACGAAAACAATCCAAGAGTCAAGAAAATTAGAAAATTAGAATTAAAAGACGCGTTACTCAACACTTAAAAATCGCCGACACGAGTCTATCCTTAGATGCTGCGGCAGTTCGGCAGTTTGGGCTTTCAGTTTCGGCCCTGCTTTTCAGTACGTTTGAACTCACTCTTCGTTAGATTCCACTGAAAACACACAAAAACACACCCACAAATACACACGCAGCTCTGGGACAAGTTTGAAATTTATTTTATTTTTAGTTAAAAGGGCGTTGGTAACAAAAATCTTTGAACTCTCGCCATAAACCCTTTGGCCACATTCTGTGCTATGCGCTCAATTTGAATTGAATGATTGATTGACTGTTTGAACCATTTGATAATGTAGCTCGACGCTCTCAAGAACTATAATATAAATATGCATATCACGTCACAGGCACCGCCTTAGTACTACAAATATATAAATTAAAAATGTGATTTAGTTGGTAAAAACAATATGACAACGGCGCCCGCTGCAATCGTATCAAGAACAAATTAAGTATACGCACCCAGTACAACTTACCGCTAGCAACAAGTACAAAGCAATTGAATAATATCAAGCTATCAGTCCAATCGTGTACGTCTTGTAGCCCATATAGTGCGAGGACAGTATGGGAACGAAAAGGGCAGCACTAGAGCACAGGCAATGGATAGGGACACTGAATTGAGTTTTTATTTATACCCTGTTTTAAATTTATAGACAAAATCAAACCAAAACCCAAACAAGTACAATCCAACTAAGCAAAGCCTGAGCGACTTAGTTGCCAATTGCCTTCCTTGGTAAAAAATAGATGAGCAAAATGGTAACTGCATAAAAGGGACTTTTACAATATTAAGCATACGAACTATATGCATCGGCCACTTACTTAACATGCCCGCAACGAACACATTGAATGTTACCAAGCAGCAGCAATTCAGCGTATAGCCCATAAATAAACTGCCCAACAGAACGCCAAAGCGACCACACATCAAAGACAGGGCGACAGCTTTGCTTCTGCAGGGAAAAAGGGTGTTGGGAATCTCATTGAAATCGGCGCCAAACTCTTACCTCAAATGCGTGGCTATCACATCGATGATCACAGACAACGTCAATCGCATACTACACAAAGGCAGCACAACGAACAGGACAAATGCCGCAATGACCAGATTATCGCGGGTGGCAAAGTTCAGCATAAAACCTGACAAAGTGGAGAGAATCGAGAAGCCCAACAGAATTGTCTTACGGTTAAGACAAATTAACAAGACACTGATAAGCATGAACCCAACCAAACAGGCGCTGCCATGATAAATGGTAGCGAGCAGATTAGCTGTACCCAAATGGCACTAGAAATTGGCTGTCTTAAGTTCTGGTCTAGCGCATTGATGAAACAACGAACCTTGGAAACGACTGTACTCGTATTCTGAGCGCCAGATGACGATATCATATCACAGAGTATCATACTTTCTTCGATTTCGTCTTTAACTTTGAAAACGCGCGGCATCCAAACCGTCAGGACAGCGCCGCTATAAATATACATATTGATTAAAAAAACATAATAAATATATTTATATCTATAAATATAGATCTGAGAATGCTCTACTGGAAGCAACTCTGAACCCAGGGACAAGCAGCCATTACAAACATTCCAACTTTCTTCCCTTAGAATCGAATATGTGGTTATAATCTTACGGAAACGGTGCGAAATTTCGTAAATAGATAGACTCATGTAGCGTATGGTACGCGAGATGATGTCTATTCTTCTTACTTATTGTATAACCCGAGATCACGCGTCAATCTCGAACTCTCGGAAATACAATAACTCAGCAGACGAACAGACAGGCAGACATAACTAACTCAACTCAGCTTGTCGTACTGATCAAGAATTTATATACTTTATGGGATTAAAGTCAGCCTTGTCAGCCAAATAAGCACCCACTATGAATAGCATGGCAAACCATTGAACTTTCACTGAATATATATAATAACATCTGTGTACAACATAAATTTGCAGAATATCGATATACCCTATTTTTAACTGAGTTCAGGGCTTGGCCCAATATTTAACAGGCAAAAAACTCAGCTAATTCTGATCGAAGAAAATATATTCAATATGTGCGGAATATCCTCTTCGAAGACACTAAAACCAGATACTCACGTGGCAAACATAACAAACATTATTCCAATAACGAGGAGCATGTAGCGCGCATTTTTTCCTTGCAGCAGGGGCTTCGCGTCGTGCCAGACACGTCGGAAAAAGCTGTGGAATAGTTAGTTAGAGCACAAGGTGCACAGCTGCTTGTTAGCCTTATCCCTACTTACTTCTTATCAGGTGTCAGGGGATCAGCGCGTAGATTTGACTGCGTTACAGACATGATGCCCAGACTCTCCAGTGTTGCATTCTTGCCCTTGTTGTAACGACAGCACATCTCTAGGGCGTCGAGAGCCTCTTTCGTCTTCTGGACGGACAGATAGTACTTGGGACTTTCGGGCATGGGCCAGAGCATAAGCAGGGAAATTATGCCCGGCAGCAGATTGGTCATACAGAGCACACGCCAGCTGGTAATCGCATAGTCGCCGGATATCTTCAAGTTTATTTCAAGCGGCAATATCACCATCGCAGAAGCTGAGTGTAGAGCCCGAACAGTGGGTATCTCTCGATACAATCAGAGCGCTTACCTGGCACATACACCATGCTCATACCAACGGAATAGCACAGAAAATTAAGCACCGTGGGCCGCAGCTTGATCTTCGTGAACTCCCCCATGTACGTGAGAAGCGCCATGCCAGGACCTGTAAAACTACCGAGAACAAATGCAAGAAATATTAGCAAGAGTCGCCAGACTTACAAGCAGCCCACGACGAAACGCATCGCAAGAAACGACCAGAATTCTGGCATCAGCGACGATATAAACGAGGTCAATATGGTCAGCGTTGAGGTAATGAACAGCAGCTTGCGTCGACCGATCTCATCCGACTTGTAACCCATATAGTGGCTGGTGCAGACCTGAGCCATCAGCCCCGCGCTCATAAGCCAGGACAAGTGATGATCGCCGATGTTAAGTTCGCACCTTGCTGCCACAGTTATCACCGAGATGCCGAACTGCTCGTTGGTCAAATACATCTGTTGCAGTAAACAGCCAAAAAATATAATCAGTTGCATGCGGCCAAAGCCTGTGAATGCAACGGAAAACAGAACTAAGCAATTGCAGGCGCATATCGAAATGCTGCACATGCTTACCAAGTGTATCGAACACATCGTCAATGTCCACATCGGCCATATTTCACGTATGAACGTATTTGAAAAGCCTTTTCCAAATCTGAAGCCTAAGAGAAAGTAATCAAAATTTAGGAGAATTTAACTTTTCATGGGACAACGCCAAACAATTGAGAATTTGGCTTAATATGTGTCTCAATGTATTATTGAATAGTGCAAATGGTTTGAATTGAAATAATCGGCAATAAACCACATTCTGTAGACTAGATGACAAATACAGTTTAATTTATATACATTAGTTTATATAAGTGGGTTTGAGTTTTTAATGCTTTAAAGTTCAAATAGAAAAAAAAAACAAAATGTCGTGTGGAAAGAAAAATTGTAGTGTCAATAATGAACACCCAACACTTACACATACACATACATATATGAAAATTACATTAAAATAACACACATACGCACTGTGCATTTCTTAGCTGTTTGCATGTTTGTTTTGTATAGCTTAAAGCATTTCTTCCCTTAGACCTTAGACTTGGTCTTAGACCATGCAACACTCTCTTCATATTTCGCCCAGTAAACCTTGAATACATTGAGTTGGAGTTGGAGTTTCATTCAGTTGAGCCACCTGCAGTCCATGGCAATGCCGAGTTATATTAATTTAATTTGTGTTTGCCGCATCCCTTGCTACTGCAGGTGCCAGCCGTGCTGGCCTGCCCAGTGGTCCCAACAGTCGCAAGAGCTCCATACTGGATCTGACGCAGCAGCAGCAGCAACACCAGCAACTGCAACAACTGCAGCTGCAAAACTTGCAGCTGCAACAACAACAACATCTTCCGATTGGCATTGGCACAACGGAGACCAGTCCCCCGTCCGATGATGAGGACAAGCGCTATCGTCCACGCTGGAAGGGCTCGGGCACACAGCTGCCACCGCAGAGCGCCAAGCAGGCATTGTCCAGGCTAAAGCAAGCCGCCTCCGTCTCGAATGTGGGCCAGGAAAAGCAGAGCCAGCTGTTGGGCAGTGGCCTGGGCGACAGCAGCCAGCAGCAGACGCTGCGCAAGGGCAGCATGGTCAATTTGCGTGGACAGGATACGCTCAACGCAGGCGGACAGCTGCAGCAGCAGCGCAAGGGCAGCATGTTTCACTTGGGCGAGGGGCACCCCCCGCAATCGCAGTCGCCATTGCAGTCACATTCGCTGCAGCGCAAGGGCAGCGTCTATGTGCCCTCCGCCAGCGATACGCCCCCCATGGGCACGCCCACACGCAAAGGCAGCATCTATCAGCGGACCAGCACGGAGAGCGGCGACAGTCCACAAAGAAAGGGCAGCATCTATCAACGCACCAGCACGGACAGCGGCGACAGCCCACAGAGGAAGCAGAGCGTGGTGAAAACCCTCAGTGGCAGCTATGTCAACGTCTCGGCCATCACTGGCAGCGAGTCCAGCTATGGGCTCAAGTTGGGCCCCTCCCAGATACATCCCAAGGGATATCGCCTGACCACGGCGCGTTATGGCGAGCTCAAAATGGGATTTGTGAAAATAAAAGGCAACGTCGAGGTGGAGGTAAGAGAAAATGAATGCCTCGGTTTAGAAAACTGTTGCGCTTTAATTAAAGAACTGGAAAATATCTACCTACTCTAAGGCGAATAAACGGGACATCAACTAATCAATGGCCTTGTACATTATTACAGCTGATTTGTGCGCGAAACATTGTCAACGCGGACTGCGAGACGCCGCCAGACACCTATGTCAAATGCTACATCAAAGATGGCGAACGCTTGCGGCACAAGAAGAAGACGCGCGTGGTGCGGCATGCCGCAGAGCCAATCTACAAGCAGACCATCAAGTACCAGGTGAGCAAATGGGCCATCAATAAAGGTGGAAAACTCGCCGATGATGACTCAAATGGCGATAAGCACCGCTGGCCGTCAGGTCAATGTTGTTGCAGTTGTTGGTTGCATTTTAATGCGATTAATGGCGGCCAATTTGCAGCAGTCTGTGCAGTGCGTGTGTCTCCAGCTCGGTGAATACAATGAAAATAGGTCGGCCGAATGCGGTCGGGTGCCAGCGACTAAGCGACACTCTGTTCACACTTGAACTAAAGGCTGAGTTAGCTGAAACAAATCTTAATGCCTCGCAGCTACAATAGGCTTTTTATTAAATGAACACTAGACTAGACTATAGACTAAAATGCACGGACAAACTGTGCCTTGAGGAAATATCTTTGGAGGAGATGGGCCAGAAGCTAGAGACGGTGCCTGACGACTCTGGGCTGCTCTTGCTCTATGAAGGTAGATACTAATGGACTTTAATAACAGACAGACAGATATACAAACGGGCAGTGCACAAAACTGATATACTCTTTTGACCAGTGAACAGTGTATAAGAAGCATGTAAGCACTGTCTGCTTCTGCTGCATATTTATTTATATGTATATTTCCCAGTAATTACATAGAGTGACATTAATGTAATTTGTATGCAAATAAACTTTACTTTTAAACACGCACACCCACACACGTATACACACATACACGCTCACGCACACTTACACGCACAGAGTGCAGATGTCTTTGGCCGGAACATTGTCATAATGGTGTGGCAACGATGTGTGGGCTTCGAGCACAACCAGGGCCTGGGCGGCACGGAGGTGAATCTGGACAAAGTGAACATTGGACAGCACATCAGCGGCTGGTATCCGCTGTTCCCCATGCACAGCTACGGCGGCTCGGATTCGGATAATTCCCCTTGACCGAACACGCGAGAGCGCGCGACAACCGAAACAATAAAATTGAAATGCATAACACCAATATTTAATGATATGCTATTGCTTAAAGTAAACGCTCAATTTGTTAGTACTTAAGCTGGGCCATCCGAACATTTGTTGTTTAATCGAAGTTTTAATCCCAAATCAAGCACCAACAATTCCCACATAAGCATATATACATACATATATATATATCTATGTATGTCCCCCAAATAGTTTTAGTAGTTAAATGAGCTTGACAGCGTTTTGGATGTGTTAAAACTTTATGGTGAGAGAGCTTTGTAGGTACAGTAAGGCAACACTACGGCAAACAATTGCAGGCACAATAATTGAGAAAACAGAGTACCAGATCGAACCGACAAACATATAGAAATACATATTATACAAAAAATTAAAACAAAACAAAACAAAAAAAAAAGAAATATATATATTTTTGCTTGTTGTTGTTGTGTTTGTGAGTGTTTAATGCATGTTGTGTTTGTGCCACGCGCAGGGAAAGGCAAAAATTCAATTATACAAATCGAAAATCAACAATAAAGTCGTAAAATGCAAGGCAACGAAAAGGCAAGAAAATCGAAAGCATACGCTACAGGAAACCTAAAGTACACTAACTTATATTAACAAATATATTCAACTAAATGTTTGCTAAATGTTGCGCTAATTAATCACATTTCAAACTCAGAATGGCGAAACAATTCAAATAGTTAAAACCAGAGCTAAGTAAACCCGCGAAGGTTTCAAACTGCAAGACACACAAATCGAATGCAAAACTAAAAGCTAAACTTTCTCAGTGTATAAACAATATCAAGTGAAAAACATATACAACTAAATTAATATGACAATCTTCTTGTGTATGTGTGTGCGTGAGAGTGAGTGTGTGTGTGTGTGTGTGTGCGTGAGCGACTAAAGCGTGATTAAGACGAATTTACTGTAGTCATTTTTTCGGTAGTCAGTGTGGTAGGCGCAACACAGCACTTAAAACATTTTGCTTAAACGGAATCCTCAACTTCCTTTCTGCCCCGCTTGGCAGCCCAAATTTGTATCTTCCCAGAACTAGCAGCTTTACATTCGACTTTCGACAGGACAATCTCTTGTAATGAAATACTAGGAAACAAAAAAGGTTGAACAAAACAAAACACTTCTTTTTGTGGACATGCAAACGAAACCAACGTTCACCTTATCGACTTGGAGTTTCAAACTTGGCAAAAATTATATAAAAAACAAAAGGAAAATTGTCTAAAAAATATTTACTATCTAGCATACACTGGTGTCATATTATAAATACTAAACTAGAGTACATTTAAGCTTTGAAAAATCTTCAACTTTTTACTCTCTACTAACTGAAAGCCTCTAGCAAAAATAAAAAAAAAAAACACTCGACTATTTCTACAAATGCGACAACTTTTTACCGTTAGTTAGCAAAAGGACTTCAAACAATTTCACATGGTACTAAAGAAAAAACTATCAAAATTCTATATACTCTACTACTCCTAAGTATTAGTTATATATTGTTTTTGTTTTCGAAACCCCCTAATTGTTAAGATTAAGAAATAATCTATTTGTCATTGTGCAACTGCTTAAGTAACATGTGCATATATAATATATAAATATGTCATTTGTCCAGGTAGTCAGGGTAAAACCTTCGAGTGGTATCGGAAATAAAAAACATTTCAGTTCAAATAAATATTAAATACTCTTTACATTTTGGCTGTTGACCTTAGCTCGAGAATCTGTTCAAAAATATTGTTGTAGAACGAAAGAGCGTCAAAACGAAATGAAATGAAACGAAATGAAATGAAACGAAATGAAATGAAACGAAATGAAATGAAACGAAAACTAAAAATTGGTTGTGCTTTGAGAAATCTATTGTAATCATTGTTGAAACTCTATTTTCTATAATGGCTGTAAAAGCTTTAAGATATTTTCAGCTAAACTTAGGTATCTTAATACTAACTATTGCTGTAACTGAAACTTAAGTCTATTTGATCAACTTTGTACGATCTGTACTTTAACTATATAAGCCTATTATACCTATTACTTCTTGTTAATTGTAATTGAAAGTACTCTGAAAAGAAAAACACTGTAAAAATAACACCATATCAACGTGTAGCGTTGAGGACAAGGATTAGCAAGGATTAAGGACAGCGCTTTAAAAGTGCAGAGTGTGTGTAGCATGGCTTACGATTATATGAAAAGGAAAACTTAACTTTAACAATTTGTTAAACATTAGTATTACTTGCATTAAACTATTAAATACAATATATATTGACAGATGTGAACAATATGAACGTACATATATACGGATATATACAAATATTAAAATTAAATGTAGCAAAACCAAAAACACCCACAACAATATGTATATCAAATTGAGTTTCAATAAACATACAATATTTATTTGAACAGCGCTGTGCTCCTTTTATAAGCGTAGAAATTAGAAATTGGTTCAATCTTGATGGAATTTCTGGTAATTTGAATATTTGGAACAGCATTTAATGGATCTCTTATAACTAGATTTGCAATCAAAAATCCGTTGAATTTATTCTTAGAGACGTGTTCGTGCTATAGCAATAACCTTTCTGTGCAAACTACCAGAGACAAGCACCGTGCTAAGTTTCAGAGGCGCACTCCTCAATAATTGGGGCACAAGCCATGTCAAAATGACCAGCACTGTAAATAGAAAGGAAATTATGTGCATATTACGTACACAGTATATGTATGCATTACTTGCTTCATGCTATAGCAATCAGCTTTCAATGGGACTTTCCAGAGACAAGCACCATAATAAGTTTTAGGGGCACAAGATTTTTGACAGTCACGCTCTCGTTGACTTTTCTTCATATCTTCGGCAGGAGCCACGTGAAAATCGCCACCACTGTAAATATAAAGGAAATGCTGTACATATCCCGTATACGACCCGAGTGCACCACTTACCCAAAGCGAATAGCACAAAGATATTGAAGGTTAGCAGTCAGTAAGGGACCATGCAGCTGCCAATTAAAGCGCTGGCTATCATATTGATAGCCATGCGCCTATAAATATATAAGCCCGAAAGCAAAAGCGAAACACATTATGTTGACTACAACCGACTGAAATTTGACTTTGGTATATTCCGATATATATGTGATATTATCGACGCTGCCACCAGAGATTCTGTGGGAATGAGTAGCTAACGGTAGCGTAAAAGCCAGCTGAAAAACTTAGCCGTACCCACAATAGGCCCGTCATAAATCTCCAAAATAGAAAAAAGTAGAAACTTGGCATTCATATTGAAATGATAGATGATGCCATAGCCAAGACCATGGAATATATCATTATTTTACGCCGTCCAATCGTATCCGTCAAATAGCAAGTATAATAAATATAGTACACAAATTTAAATTTGACATTTAATACCTATCATGTAATTCCTGGAAACTTAGCTAAAAATCATTGGGACGACGGTTAGTAGCGCGTTGTTAGCTACAGATGACGCCAGCTATTTCTCAATGCATGTCATATCATGCAGCTTTCTGTAAGTTTAAGCCAAGACAAACACCCCAAGCAACGCTGAAGCTTTTAAAATCAAATTCTTAGTTTAAATTCATTTTAATTTCTTTATTGTTAATTATGTTACATATGTTGTCATGTGTTCGCCCACATGTCGAACCACTCCCACATATGACACCATTTGCCACATTCATTTTGCTCAGCTCTCAATTCATGTCCACACACTTTCTCATTTCATCATCAAGTGTATAAATTATATTAAGTTAAGAATTTTGGAATTGTTTTCATTGCGCACGCACTTATTTTAGTTTTTCTTTTAGCTAATTGAATCAAGTAATCACACAAATTTTCCTCAGCTTATGCACACTTATATGCTAAAGCATCAGAAATTATAGAGCAAATACTTGATTTAAGGTTGGGAAAAAATAAAGAATTACGATAGGACAAATGCTCCGACATATTTACAACCTGCTTAGGTTTCTAGACTGCAGACGAACGGACAAGGCGTGGAAAACTAAAAAAAACAAGTACAGTAGAGACTAACTAACTAAGAATCTAATTCACTTGCCAGGCCTCTAAAAAACGTTCACTATGCCGCAGACTTTTAACTTTTGATTAAGGTTATTAATATATATGCTTGTTTTCGTTTTTCCATATAATATATATATATATATATAGTATATATTATGTAAAGTATAAATAAATGTATTGCAAAGTGGCGTCCAACATAACAAAAGGTAGCGCCGCCCGGCTTTGCATTTGACTTAAGCCTGAAAGTAGTCAACTTAAATAACTAAAGGGGCCCTAAAACAATATTAATTTCGTATTTAATGAAATCTTGTGTTTTCTCATTTTCGTCGTCTCATAGTCTTAACATATATGTGTGTGTTTATATGTAGTTGTGTGTGTATGTGTGTGAAAATGTACAAGGCAAAAGCAATACAAAAATTATTTAGGTATAAAATTATAATTATGTTTTTGTTTTTTGTTTTATGCATAATGCATAATGCGTAAAGTAAAATGTACAATTGTTGCTATTCCATATATAACAAGCTAGCTCGCTCTTTGCTTTCAAATTCACATATGCCTCATGCATAATGCAAAATTGTCATAACTTTTGCTATAAGTAAATCGTTAAGGAGACTTTCTTCGTATGTGGTCCATGGAAGCTTTTCTCTCCTATATTAATGCATTTCTTTATAGATATATCAATGATTGAAGGTGCGTTTTTGTGTGTTTTCTTTTTTTTATCTAATAGCCACAATTACTGTTGCTTTTCTTGGTCAGCTCGAAAAGTAGCAGGTGCCATTAAATATGAAATGTGATTATAAAAAATAAATCTAGTAAGCATATTGCTAGGTGCGTTTCAATTTTAATGCTTTCAATCAATATGTTTACCAGCTTATTTTTCATGACGAATGTGAAAAATGTGTGCCATATAAATTACATTTTATATATATGTGTATATAAATAGTTAATACATGATTGTTATACTTGTAGTTCTGTTGTGAAAAGGGAAACGTTTCATTGCGTTCGCTTACATTAGGTGAGGTCTTTTCGTGGGGTGCACATATGTATATTTTTGTTATATGTATATATATATATGTGTGTAGCTATGATTAGTGACCGTATTTTATATAATATGTTGTTCTCTACTTTATAATCAATGCGATTTTAAATCATAGTAAATATACAGAAAAGAAAATTTTCAGCTTATCTTAAAACGAATGTACATGGTTGTGCGTAAGATGTGTATGTGTGATAGTTGGTATGGTATTCATGTTTTATGGCTGTCCAGAATAACGCAAAGTTATGACAAAAGTACACAAATGTATGGAACATATGCAAATGCTGTTAAGTAGTTAACATTTTAAACTGCCTGCCTTCTCCCTAATAGAACGAATCTAAGCAAAGAGTGTGCACTCAATGTAACTCGTGGGCACAAAGCCCTCGTCCCAGCCATTTGAGTTGTTCGCTCGCCGCACACGCGTCCAGCCATCACCCTGATCATTTTCAATCACTTGCAGCTCCTCGCCCTCGTTCATGGGTATGCTGCCTTCGCTGGTAGCTGATTGGAGGCAAGATAGATTCGTTGGATTAAAAGAGTTACTTGATTAACACATTTGAGGACTCACCTTCAAAGGGATACAGCGCTCGACATGTGCCTAGGGGCTGTAGCAGTTCCACTTCGGTTTCGTAGGACGTCTCCTCGCCGGCGGCATTTTCATTGGCGCTGCCCTGTCCGGAGCCGGGCAGTGACGTGTGCGAGGTGCCTAGGCCGCTCTCGGGACTTGCCGAACTGCTGGATTTCACCATGGAAAGGCAAAATGAAACGAAATATTTGAAGAAGTTGCGATTTGGACATTATTATGTGTTATATGTATGATGTAAGCAACTAAAATTCAATAAGAACTAAAAGTTATTTAGATAATTGAATACAAATTAGATGAATAAATATCAATTTTGTTTCTTTGGCATATTGTGGACTTTCTTTTTTAGTGGGCACTTGTTCCTATTACTTAAAAGTTTCGCTGATGACAAATCATTCGTGTAAAATATGAACAAACGGAACCAACACCATAAAATGCCACCAAAATAAAATGAACAACAAACCATGTACAATGGAAATTATACAAATATGAGTAAATAAACGAGCCAAATCATAAGCGATATACGACATACAAAAATGTATGAATGTGTATGTGTGTGTACTGCGTGTGTGTGTGTATCTGTATTAATGTGTATCTGAGTGAATATATAAACATTGAACGTAGACTTATGAGTGTACCCGTTATTGTTATTATTATGCCCATTTTGAATTTGCGCCACATTATCCTCAGAATCTGACCTGCTTAAGCTGCCAGCATCATCGGGCTGATCATCGCCATCATGATGATCATCAGCGCTGGCGCTGCCATTGGAATGTCTGCAAGAGAAAACATTGAGAAATGTCACGTTAAATGGGCATAATTAGTTGGGATGCTTATTGATGTACTCACCTGGATGTTCGGTGTCCGTTTTGCAATTGATTACGATTCGATTGCGGACTATTGTTGGCCACCTGCAGCTGATTAGCCTTGTCCAAAAAGCCTTGATATTTTTTCAAATTCACTTTCAGTTTTTCCAATTCATGTTCGGATTCGTTCAGTTGTCCCTCAACAGTCATCGGATTGCCCAGCGATGAGTTCGCCTCATAAACGATTTTCATTTTCATCAGGCCATCACGTGTGTTCGTCTCCTGATCGACCTTATGCTGCAGCTCGGCAATTTTCGCCTGCAGCTTTTTGCGCTGCTGATTCGGTGGCAGATCGCTAAAGTCCTCCTTTTGGCCGTCCGCAGTTAGTGAATTCTAGATATGAATTTCAAATGCATTAGTTGTTGGGCTCAATAAAATCTATACATACATTTGTTATATATATGGTATGTAGAAGTGCAATGAGTACTATACAAGACAGACAAATGACGGAACAACAATTTTAACAAACACATTCACAACGTTTAGCAGACGCCAGTTGTTTACATAGATAGGGTATACAAAATAAATAAAAACCTTAACAGAAATTGAATAGAATTTCAAGAAATGTAATGAATTGGAAATAATTAGTAAAAACAATGTCGAAATAAGCAAACTGCATGTCGCAAGAAAAATAAGAACAAAAAACATGCTTGAATTTGTAATAAATTATTAATAAATTTAAACGAAAGTTAATTAGATTTTCTGCAGTGTGTGAGTGTGCTGCTGTGGCATGTTGCTAACTAACCAACTATTTAATTAATGTTTGAAAATCGCAAATATAATATTAATTATTATACTTCATTTAATAAGTTTTAGTTTAAATGTTGTTCTTAAGGTTAGGTGTTCAAAGTGAATGTGACTCAATGAAGAGGCTAAATAAATTTGCTAGTGTTTGTTGATAATGTTTAGCAGTTGTGATTAGTAGTTAAATGCTTATTAGTAATTGGTGTTAAGAGCAGTTAGTTAGTTAGAAGAGCTGGAATTTACATCATACCTTCATCGTGATACAAGCTTCAATTATCTGCCGTTGCTATTGGCAGCGAATTGATTTTTTTTTTGTTATTGATTTATTTAACATTTATTTTGTTTACATTGAAAACGTATCACATTTTGTTTTCGTTTTAGTTTTTCCGAGTGTGGGTGTGGGTGTGTATGTATGTGTAAGTAAAAGCATGTTTTTTGTGTTAGAAAATTGTTTGAGAGCAACAAATATGCATAAAAAAACAAATAAAAGAATTAAATACAATTATCATTTGTGAACTGTTCTTTATGGTTGTGTCTGTGGCGAGTTTTAAATAAGAATGGAAAGCGTGTGAAAAGCGTAGGCAGCCAATTGTTGCATAACTAATGTAAAATTTGTTTTAATAATTGTCAAACAGAGACATAAAATATACAAATTCGTATGCAATTGTTAAATGTATGTTTATAAGGTGTTGAGTATGGTATATATATATATGAAAGACTGCAACAATCATTGTTTGGTTTAGTCGACATGTAAGACATGAGATGGGAGGACACGAAACGAAACGGCGCTGAGCTGCCTGGGGTAGGTTGGACAGGCAGCTGGACACTTGGTACTTACAGCAAGATGGAACCAACGTCCATAAGTTTCGTGACATAAATTAAAGAAATGGCATAACGATTTTTGTTTTTGTTTTCGATAAATGAAATAAGAACAGAAAAATAGAGACGGCATGAGTAAAACTATAAGAAGAAGACACAAAACCTACGACTTAAGAATTAACTTAAAACTAATCAAGAAGCATCTGAAACACAAGAGGCAATTGTGCTGACTGGTGGAATCTCTCGCAACAAACAGACACAGCGAGAGAGTGAGAGAGAGAGATAGAGAGACAGTGTGTGCCAGGCAATGATAGAGATAGGATAGAGACATGAACATAACAGAGGATCACTTTGAAAGAAATAAAATAAAACGGCTTGAAGAGCTTGCAGTTAAATTGTAAACCTGAACCAGAAGCGGGAATCGCCAACGACTGCTCTCACCTTGTTGCTGCCAAAGATGCTGTTCAAGATGCCGCCACGGGCCTTCTTTAGCTTGGCGGCGGTTAGCGTGCCGCTCTTAATGGTCAAGTGATTGTAGGGAACATTGCTGTAGTTGGATTGCGGCACTGCGCTGGGGTCCATCTTTGACAGATCCTCAAATGGTATGTCCGTTGGTGGTGTGAAGCCCGACTGATATCTGAAATGTTGTAAACGTTTAGCTATGCCCGCACAGAAGTAAATTGAGCTTTTTATGCAAACCTTTCGATGACTTTTAACGAGTCTTCCGTCTCGTTGATGGATTCGCCGGCCTTGACAATGCCTTCCATGCAGCGCGCAATAATAGGTGCCACCGAGGACTCAACATCCGCGGCACCAATAATGAACTCGCGTATGCCACGCGTACGCTTCTCGTCCAGCTCCTGCAGCCGATTAAAAACGGCGGGCAATAGTATACCATAGTGTTGCTGCTGGAGATTATTTGTCTTCTGCAGCTGATTGGCGTATTCGTTCTTTGCATCATCCGACTGCTGTATTTTGGACGTCATAATGTTCTTGTAACGCTCCACTTCGGCGCGACTCAGATTGAAATCCATGTCAGCCTTCTTATAATTCTCAACAGCCTTCTCCGAATCCCGATAGGCCTTGTCATAGTTTCGCTTGGCGCGCTCCAATGACGAGAGCTGTGCGCTGAGGGCCTGTTGCAGCATTGTGCCATCGTTAAGGCATTTCTATAGAAAGATGAGAGATGAGAGTATGATTAACAACAAATATAAATGTGCAAAGTTCAATAGACATTACCTTGCGGTCCTCTCGCAGTGTTTTCGATAGCAACGTCACACCCTGGATTATCTGTAGCTGCAGGGACTCGGACACCACCTCACGCTGCCCCGCCAAATCGCCCACCTCCTTGAGCAGATTGCGGAACGCTTGCCTCGATGTAAATCTGTAAATAGCAAGCCAGGCAATCAGTTAGTTAACTGGGTTTACAGTCGACCCACGCCTTTTCGCGCCTTGGGCTACAAACTACTTCCAATGTCTGTCTCTAAGCACAAAGACCAAGACCAAGACCCAAGCAATGGCTATGGCGATTTATGGCCCTCTTATTGGACACGCGCTTTGTGACGCGCACTGAACACCCACGCGACGCTGTCGTCGCCGTAGTCTGTCTGCCAGTCTGTCCGCCAGTTTGTCAATCCGCATATGGTATAGTTCCAGGCCGAGCGGCAATCATGAATAAATATATGGATTTTACAACTGTATAAGGCGAAACGTCAACTGCTCGAGAGAGCTGCCTGGCATTTCATTACCAACTCTTCAACTTGGACGCAACGGCTTCATTGTCATATTACAAATGCCAGTAAAGATTTGCGACGAGCTATTTGCGAGCCATGATGTCAGGCGGCCGCAAATTGTATGGAATGAATGTAATTAAAACTGAGTGGCAGGCCGCACAATATTCTCAGACCACACATGGAACATGTGGACCCTAAAGTGGCTACAATCATGCTACCCATACGAGTCTCTCTCACAAATGAAATGCCACAGACACGCAATTGGTTATATGAGAGTCATCGCTAGCGTTGGCCAAAATTAACACTTAACACGTTGCTAACATGTATGCCAAACAGCAAATCGCTCAAATTATGGATAATTTTCCAAAAGATTTAACAAACTTTTGCGCAATCGTATTAAAGAAAACCATTAACAATTTTGGGAATACCCTGCACAAAGTATAGCAAATCGCCTAGACATTTCCATAGACTGCAAAAAGTATGAAAGTTTGGATTCCATTTCTGGAATGGAAGAAGCCCTCTTACAGAAATCAAGCTCGCCCCAGTCTTTACTCTGATTTCAATTACAGGGTATACTCAACGCTGAGCAGCTGCAATTAACAGCTGTCTTACTTGTCTTTTTCTATAGACATTGTTGTTGCTTACAACTATATTTAATTTTTATATTTTTTGTGCTTACTCATTGTCTTCCTCCTCCTTCTTTTTGGGCTGATAATTTTTCACTAAGCGCCTGTAAAAAGAAAATCAAAAGAGCATGGCATTAGTGAAACTTTGTTTATGCATAGAAAGAAATAACAATAACAACCACTATGTATAACTATTATTACAATAATAATAATAACAACAGCGCCAAGTTAAAACATTTGCATTAACACGAGACTTTTCATTTCGGCATTGCGGGACACGCGAAGCACTCTTCAAATTTCAGTCTACCAGACCACAGATTTCAGATTTCACTAACTACAATATGGATATATATATGTATATATATATATCTAATACACAGAGAGTGTTTTTCATTCAATGCGGCCGCATTTGTGGTCTAGTTGGGCGCCTGGGAAGAGACGCCAACGCTGCGTCGCAATGATAATGTCATTATAAAGGGCTCAGACCGTACAGTAGCTGCAGGCATATCAGGCATATCAGGCACAGTTCAGCCGGTTCAGCTCAGTTCAGTTCAGTTCAGTCAGTCATCAAGCCAACTCTCGACTCATTTTGCGCCATTCAAATTGTGGGAACAGACGCCACCGCATTGAGAAATACAGTTTTGAAAAGAAGAGCCAGCTAACGATAGCCACGTTGCGAACCAGCGTTCCCAAGTGCTCCAACAACTTGGCCCAAAGCAGCAGCCGTAACAGCAGCAATAGCGGCGACGTCGGCGGCTTGAATCCTCCAGCAAATTATACAATTATGACGCCCAGTTGCAAGTACATACAGCCTGGGCTCGGCGTTACCCAAGCTCAATCATATTTAATGGACAGCATTATCAGCTACACCCCACACCTCTCCCCCGCGCGCATCGCTCTTAGTCGCGTGTCAGTTGCGTGGGGCAGGTCGCGGTCATCTCTTGTTTATTCAGTTGTCAGTCTATTGCGCAATTTAGCAGCCGAGCTGGACACAGCCATGCGCGCATATTATTGGGGTGGGCACCAATGCGCACACCCTACATGCCCGCTCCCTACACACAGCCCGCCCATACACGAGGTGCGGCGCAACATTCTCGAAATTGAGCTCATGTTGTCGCTTGACGCTTGTAAAAGGGCATTAATTGAAGTGCGGCGCAAAAGACAGGCATGCATATATTTTTATCTTTATGGGCGCTCTCTGTGCTGGCCACAAAGCATATAATTAGTTATTTATTATATATAAAACCTCTTCCCTACCCCGCGCCCAGGTCAGTTCAGCTCAGTTGCTGGCCAGGAATGGCCCGTGGACACAATGCACCGGAGCACAATCTCTAGAACTGGCTGACCTTGTGCTTATTTCATATTTCAACTTATATACATGAAAAAAAAAACTTTATTTTTATGAGAATTGCACTCGCGATCAATTTAATGTGTCTTGTTTTTTGTAAGGAATTGTTTGTTATTAACTTGTTGTTGTTGTTTATTTCTTTTTTGTCTTGACGGGCGAGGCCTTTGCTAGCCAACTGTAGAAAAAATCATTTAATTGACGTACAAATATGGGTATTAAATGGCGCCACATGATTTACACATTTTTGGGAGGCTTTAAAAGCATTTGTAATTACAATTATTTTACAAAAAAAATTTTATTAACATCTCAACAAATGAGGTGTTGAGTTTATGCTGTAAAGGTTTATAATATCTCAAGTATTTTCCAGCTTACTTTTTCTCCTACTTAAATCAACAATTTAATTCTAGATTTGTATATTTCACTGTACTCACCTTAATTTGCCGGCATATTCCGTTTCTATGGCCACTCGATCGCGTAAAAAATTGGCATATTTATCGAGCACTTCAATGCCTTTGTTTGTGTGTATTGAAAGATTATCGTACTGATCCTGCAAATGAAATAAGATGACACGTGATGCGGATTAGTTGTTTGCGTCTCACAGCAAAAATATTTGAAAAGAAATTTTTTGTTAATTTTATAAATTGACATTGAGCCAGCAAAGAGAAACTGAATTGCGTGAGCAAATCAGCAAATCAAGAAATCTGCGCTGCACAAAAAATTAATTGAGTTTTGTATTTTATTAGAGCAGCAACTGCGTCACAACATGCGAGTGGCAGCAACGTGGCGTATACGCAATAGATTCGCATTAATGAAATTAAATTGAATTATATGTAAGATTTAGATAGCGGGGTTTTAAAGTAGCGAGTGGATAAAGATCGCAATATAGCTTTTCAATTAGTTGCCATAATTGAAGCTATTTGCCAAATGCTTTAACAACTAAAAGTGATCTATTTAAGCAATAATTAGCCGACAAGGAAGTAATGAAATGTTAGCCTGCACCCGGCTATATCATCAACATTATTATGTGTTTAAATTTATATAAAACGCACTCTTTTGTTAGCTCTCTCTATTTCTCTTTCTCTCTATCTAATTCTCTCTCATTCTTCTATCAATATTACGTTCTCTCTATCAATTAATGGGTTAACCTAACACTTTTTCAATCACTCCTGCATCCTTATCAAAAGACTGTCAATCTTTGAATCATTATCTGAGTTATTGAAAATCGCAGAGAAAGGCGACATATATGTAAGTTCATTTGACTCAGTTCGTTGTCCTGAGTTCGTCTATCCTAAAGATAGAGATAGAATTAGAGAGAGAGATAGAGATAAATATAGAGATATTGATGGCCTGTTACGTATATTTCCAAAACTTTATTATACCCTTGTCAGCCCATTTTTAATATGTACTGCCTACAATAATAAGCAGAAAAATACAAAGCTATCAAATGCCATAAAGAGACTGGCTCCAATTAGCAGCTACTGCAAACTATTTAGATTCAACATTATGCTAAACGTTAGCAAACGAAATAAGTCATTTACAGTAGCTGCCGCAAATATGGAAGTCGTCAAGTTGTGCAACTTCCTCGAACCTCGGTGACATAATGTTCGAGTTATGCTGCGGCAATTTGCAATGCCATTCAATACAATTTGTCAATAGAGAGGCAAAACAACAAATTGTGCTCCACTTTTAACTTTTTCGCACGCAACAAAAATAACAACAATAAACAAAATAAAAGGCAACAAAATAAAAAACAAAATACGTAACATCAAAAGACGTTGCCAATCACGCCCACAAAACCAAAACAACAGCAACAAACTCGTCAACTCGGCAAACAAATTGAATTTAAAGCATTCGAAAATCGGCAAATAGACCAAGTTTAAAGCTGGCCTCAAACATGCGAATTTGCATAAGCTGCACAAATTCAAAAACCAATTACATAATGGAGCACAGTTACAGGTTGTTATCATGATCATGATCAACATCAGTCCTCAATAACAAACTATTTGGGCCACAAGCTTTACGTTTTTTGGGTCTTCTTCGTTTTACGTGCATTTCGTATACCCTGTATTCAACAAAACTGGACACAGATAGGCAGTTAGGGTAGCTATCAGGCTGTTGGAATATTCTATGAGGGCTTTATTTTTATCGAATAAAATTAATATCTGAATTTTTAATTATATACCAAATGAGACGTATTTCAAGCACATTTGATAACAAGCTTTTGGTATTTGTTATGGATCAGGGGTATCTGGCAGCTGAGCACAGTCTTTGTCTTTTTTGTTTATTTTTTTTTTTCTATATTGTTTAATGTGTAGCGAATTTAAATTTGTTTCGTTTGCATTGATCAGTGAAATTTGGCAATGTCGCTGGCTTTGACAATTTTCACTCGATTTTTGAAGGCAACTCGCACGCATTTAACTTAAAAGCACAACAACAACAACAGAAAACTACTTAAGTGGCATTTGTAGAATTTTTTGTCACACAACTTTCACTCAATGCGTGTGGGTGGGTGTGGCCCACGAAAGAAAAGCATTTTTGTGGTTGCACAAAAACTAATCAAGAAAATGGTCAGGAAAATGCCGCCCGCCACACACGTGAGCGAGTTAATTGAGTGGCGAATGTTGCAACGTTTGGGCAACTGCCACTGTGTCATGCATAATGCATGCGCATTGTTGTTGTTGTTGTTGTTGTTGTTGCCTTTATTGTTGCTGTGGCTAAAAATGTGGGTGGCAGCTTGTCAAGCGGCGGGCCTTAAGCACCGAAGTGCCAACTGCTGCAGTTCGCATTACTAAAATGCCCGAGGGATTCAACTAGGCCAGGCCAAAACCAAATTACTTTTTAAATTTATTTACTTCGCTTATTTTATTATCAATTTTTTTTTGCAGCTGCTGCGGCGCTTGCGCAACAAACCTGCCAGCGGGAAATTGATTTTACAAGTGATCTGCTCTGTGCCAGTTTTTTTTTTTAAATACTTTGCTGATTAAATGGGCGCATGCGAGTTTGCGTCTGGGCAGGAAAGTTGCGATTAGCGCCGTTTATATAAAGAGCTAATAACACAGGTGAGCGGCACAAGCAATAATTAAATTGTAAATAAATTATGTTCGGAGACAGTAAGAGAACAGCGATAATAATCACTTTCTTGAGGTCTTTAAAAAAAACAAACAAGCTGCAGCTCATTTAAAACTCAGTCAACGTTTTTAACAAAGAGTTGCACGCATTCTTACAATATTTCTCAACAGATTATATTAATTATACAATTTGTACTATTCTTAAATATGTCAGACATATTTTGTAAATGTTGCACAATCCTTAGAGCTTTGAAAAAATATTTGTACATATTATCTTTTTAATATTTTACAATATTCTGTTGCAATTGAAATTAACATTGCTTAACAAATGCGCAGAAACCACAAGCCAATTTTGGATTTCGCAAGCAATTTTGTAATATTACATTTTTAACTACTTTAAGTTTCCAAGAGTCTAGGCACTTATCTCTGTTAAATATTAGCTGTAAGACCTTTTGTGAATTATATATTCATTTGATTTGTTAGCTCAGTTTGGCGACTTATGAGCTGATCAATGCTGATCCACAGATTAAAATGCTGCTCAGTTATGCTGGGTATGGGAGCTCGTTGAGCTCATCTCTATGCACGCGGCGAGTCCAACGTTGACATTGACAGACGACTCTGGAGGTTATTTGCCAATCGGAACGCAGCTCATTGGATCGCATAGTTAACCTTGACCAGGCGGCTGGCAGGCAGTCAACGAGCAAATGTTTCGCGCGCTCCGGCTATAAAAGGCGGATAGCACAAACACGTACATATACAAGCATGCTTATAAGGAGCAAGGGTTTAAAATTGGCATGCCAGGGCCGCCTCCCGCCGGCTGCGCTGGCTGCTGGCTCCAACTGGAGACAGACTCCCCAGTGCAGCATGTGGCGGCACGCGATGCCAAATGAGGAGCGCTGGCAGATGGCAGCAACAAAGTTGCATGGTTTCAGCTGAGGCTGTGGCAGCTACGGGTTGGCTTCGTTTGGCTTGGGTTAATAACCTTTCGATATTGAAGATAAGCTAAGATAAACATTTAAATAATATTTATTTATTTCAGAGAGTCACCAGCCAGAGATTAATGTCGCAATGACCGAAAATGCTGGCCAATAAATCATGGCGAAAGTTGAACAACAACACAAAAAAGAAACAAACTACAAAAAGCGGGGAGTACAGCGGGATAGCAAATGTCATCGGGCACACTTCAACTTCAAATCCATCGAGTTATTAGTCGCAGCAACACCAATCCCCAAAATCACTAACCAGTCGACGCTTTCACTGATACCACTCATGTGCCTAGCCTAGCCCCACACACCCCGCTTCCCCCCCACCCCCCCCCCCCCCTTATTATCGCCAAAGACAATCAAGTAAATGTAACAATAAGAATCTAAAGACAACACAATAAGTTTCCACTTTCCCAGCAGAAGAAACAGTAAAGAAACACGAAACACAATGACAATAAAAACCAATAAAGAAATTAACAAATTGCTGAGAGAGAGAGAGAAAAAGAGAACAAATAGCAACAAAACACGCCAGAAACAAACACAAATTAAAACCAAAAGTGTTAAATTCGTTGAAAGATTGTCATCGATTGGGCGGGAAATGTGAGCAATCAATGTGAAATGGAATCGCCGCAACCACAACATAAGGGCGTTTCCATTGCCCAGCCCCCCACCATCCGATCTGAGTGCGGGGCCTTCAGGTCGTCGGACACATAGGCACTGGGTCAAGATTGAAATTTGAGCGATTGATTAAAGCACTCGCAATCGCACTCGGACGAGACTCTGCAGTGTTGAAGTTCATTAAATTAATCGTGTCTCTGCTTCGATTCGTTACGATTTGTTTTCTTACTTTATTTAATTGTACTTTTTTTTTATTTTGTTGTTATTTGCTCGTGACAATTGATCAAAACATTAGTTGAAAGATTAAAAATGCAGTCGAAATGGGCACAAACTGACGAAGTGCTGAAACGTGACTGTTCTGGGTTCTGAAATCCATAATAAATACGTTTTTATATTCCAACTGTCATGAAATTATCGCGTTTGAATCGATTTCAAAGCCATTTTTATCATAACGTTTCCTTAAGCTTCATTTCATACTTTTGAATATCGTTTTTAAGTAAAAATATAAATTATTCAGGTTATTTTCTTAAATTTAAGTTAATAATTAAATTTAATCAAACTGCAATTAAAATACATTTATGAATACAACGAACGGCAACAAACCAGTTGAACAACCCAGAGTTGAATATAAAACCTAACTGAATCATAATCTTGTGTTTTTCAAAACATGATTTGGAATAAATTTATAGTTACTTTACTCTTAAAAATTCAATTTTGTTTGAATGCCTTTGCCAATTTCTTCTTTGCTCACAATCTGCAATCGTGATAAACAGATACAATAAAGCGGCTAAATTGGCCAAAGGTAGGAAATTCACAAGCTCACAATTGCAACGATTTGATATTGGTTTATGCTTGATTTCGTTTGTTTTTTCACATAGCTTTGGGGCCTGTCATAAATTCAATTCTATTGCCAGTTGATGCAGTGCGGTGCCTGGTTTATTTAATCGAACACAGACACACAGGTGTATTAGACACCATGGTTAAAGCCAAATCAAATATTGTGCAAGAGCCGGCGGTTACGGTGACGGGGTTTCCCCTTCGCTCAACGAGCAACGAGCCAGCGTCGTGATGGCCACCAAATGAGCTGCGCGTCGCTCGCAGTCAATGTTTGTTTTTATGCAACTGCCACTGCAACTGCAACTGCAACTGCAACGGCAACTGCTCGGCTGAAGGGTGTCAATTGAAGCAGAAATCGACAACATTTATATATGCTTGTCTCGCTCGCACCGATCGTTGTGCTATGAGCGTGTGGTACAATATGGTTCCTGTTTTACATTACAATTGTCGAGGCGCTCACTCGACCAGAAACATTGGCTTCCTTTTGGCCACGCATGGCTTTTTGTTTTTTGTTGTTTTTTGAGACCCAGTTTAAACGACCGACTAACCAAGCTAGCGCTAGCCCGGCCAACAGGCTAACAGCAAGCAACAAAACTGGGTAACAGGTGCAGCGACAACGATTTTCTTGCCAGTTGCAGCTGGAAGCCATAGACAGGCTGAGTAATGATGGGGCGGGGTGGGTTTTGGGTTTGGGTTGTGGTCGGGCGTTAACTTAGACATGCCAACAGCAAGCCACGATAATTACACTATGCAACAGGATTTCAAACAAAACCTTAGCTGCAGCTATGTATGCTAAATGGGAACTAGACTTGACTAGACTATCTAAAACTTTTAGCATTTATCTAAAAAATTTAGGGCTTATAATACAAACAGTATTAATATTTAAATGCCAAAAGTCAACACCTTATCTGAAAAAATTTTTAAGAAAAAATAGAAATAAAGGTATCTTTGAACTGTCGAAGAATTAATACCCCTCCAGATATATATTAATTTTTTGACATATTTCTTTGCTTGGCTGCACATGGGTCATATTTTTGATGACATTGACTCTTTCGCTCTAGATCTGTATTCCTCTTGAGCTGTAGCCTAGTATTTTTCTCGATTCATAAAACTCTTTAATATTAAAAGAAATGTTGCAGTGGATGGTTTATATGGTTGACGCATTGCATATTATGATTACAATAATAACAACAAAAATGGAACTTGTGGATGACTCTGAATGGAAGTTCCGCAGCACGCGTTTTATCTGCAACGGACGTGGCACGCAAAATAAGCACAAGAATTGTAACAGCAGCCAGAAGCTGCAACAGCAACAAATGCAACGGCAGCAGAGGCAGAGGCAACAACAGCAACGGTTGCAGCTGATAAGCAAAGCAACAACTATCGACAATGAAGTTGAGCGCCCCAGCGTGTCGTTTGTTGTTGCTGTTGCATATGTAGCTGCTGCTGTTGTTGTTGTTGTTGTTTTTGTTGTTGTTGTGCTGCACCCAGTTGACATTTAGATGACGCTGCTCGCTGGTCGTTGGTCGCCCGTCGCTGCACGCGGGGCCTTGGGCCTGGCAAATTGACATTGGCTTCATGTATTAAGCGCGTATTCATGCTGCCGACACTCACACACACACACCCATACACACACACCCATGCACACACACTCACACATGCCGCCCGCTCCCTTGGACCCCCTGTTGTGACTGTGTGTGTTTTGTACATACATTTTTTTCACAATTTAACAAACGGCGGCGCCTTTGTTTTGACTATAAACTGTCAAACTCATCATGATGTTTGCTCGAAGTGCATTATTTTTGCCGTTGTTGCTGTCAATTGAAGAGAGTGTAAAAACATTTCTGAAAGGCGGTTCAATGTGCCAGCAACGTGCAACAATTTAAGGAAAAAGACAACAACAAAAACCCTAACTAACAACAACTGTCAACAATTTGGCCAGCTGTCTCATGTGATTTTCCACAAATTTGCGCTAATTTCGTTTGATTTAAGGCAAAACCTCAACTAGGCAAAGAAAGAGAAAACTGCAAAGTAAAGAAGACAACTAAAACAACAGCACAAACAACTCCTGACCCGTTTTAATACACTTTTAGAGGGTATTCTAATTTTCTCACGAATTATGTTTGTTTATATACTAATATGCCAACTAGTCTCTCAGTTTACCAGCTTTTGTCATGAAACTTTGCATAGGTTTGCTATATTAAATAAGACGAGATTAGAAATTATATAGTATAAAGCTTGCATAATAAGGATCGGAGCTATAAAAACTTGCCATACATACATATGTACATGCATACATATGTACATACATAAGTAACAAAACAGAATGCATGCATGCATATAGACATAAATGAATACATATGTACATGCATGCATACACTGACACACAAACACACACACATATACAAAACACTTTTATTGTATATATGTTTTTCATAAGAACAATCGGTCGGAAATAAAGCTAATATAAAGCACTTCCTTACTGAACGCCTGCAAGTGTATTTAATCTTCGGTGTGACGAACATAGCCGTTCTTTCTTATTTTTTAAACTATTTATAAGCAGCTTGCTCGCTTTTGTTGTTGTTGCTCATTTTTAGTTAATTTGTTGCAACGATTTTCCGCATCAACAGCAACAACAACGAAGCCCTTGTGGGCAACCATTGTTATGTTTATAGCCTACCACTTGTTAGCCCCCAATGCCCCTTCCCTACCCCACCCTATCACTTACTGACTCAACGTTTCAAATGCTATTTATATGTCTGTGCGTTGCCTTCGGGGTCTCTTTCGCCCTCTCACCCCTGTCTCCCTCTCACTCTCACTCACTCATTTGCTCTCTTACTTGGTTTCTATGTATTTTTGCCAGGCAAATGTTGTTCAGCGTACCAAAAATTAGCACATTAACCCGTGTGTTGTTGTTGTGTTTCCTTTGTGTGTCACGTTTGTTATTGATTAAATAACCTTTGCAAGGCGCGCACAAAAATCAATACCCATATCTTGATATTAGGTTAGGCAACAACAACAAGATCAAAAGCAGCGCGACTTTATCCAATTATAAACTTTACAAGATAAAATTAAAAAAAAAAAGATAAAACATAAATAAAAGGTACAGTCGCGGCCTGTCAGAAACATGTGTACCATACTTGCAACAACAAATTGCCCGCTTACAAGCTCTGATAATTACATGAGTGTATATACATGAATATATATATGTATAAATGTATATGTTTATAAGTATGCATATACTATATATACAGCAGCTGAATGAATAAATGAATAAATCAAGCGACGCCTTTTCACAGTTAACTCTTGAGCAGCTGCCAGAGGCCAGAGGCAACAGCTAAAGCCGCTGGCAAACAAAAACAAATCTAGAGAATCCACAGAGCAACAGTCAAGTTAATCTCCAAGCGCTAGACAACAGCAACAACAGCAACAACAACAACGAGCACAACAACTTTGTGGCAGCAACAGCTACATGAGCTTGGCCAGAAGAAGCTCACGCTCGTAATGATGACGACGCCAACTGATAATGCGCGCTCGCCAGACCGAACAGGAAGCATAAAGCATCAGCCAAAAAATCTAACAAAAAACACATTCTAAACTTTAATATAATATGTGTTTATGTGTGTGTGTGTGTGTGTGTGTGCGTAAAACCGTTAACAGCTAGCAGCTAGCAGCAGACAAGTAGCATAATCATAAAATACTTGAACAACGCCGTTTATTTGAACTTTAACTTTAGCCACAACAGCAGAAGCCAAGCAGCAGCAGCCAAAGTTGGTCAAATTTGGTAGCCAATGGCCAAATATGCAACTCTTTGAGATGGTCACTTGAATGGCCTAAACAAAACGGCTCACGCTCAAGATATCATAATAATATTGTTACTTCAACAATAATGTAATAACTTATTTGGCTTGCAGGCAACATTGGCAAAATTAAATCATTTTTTATTATTCTCAAACAGCTCTTGGTATAAATCGGTAGATTTAGATATTTTTATAATTGCCTTACAATTCCCAAAAGGTTATTGTACAAAATGCAACGCACATTTGAAGTTAAATGAAACAAATATATACTATACTGCATTTGCCATTTTAGTTAGAATTGTTACCTATATTAAAATCATACTTAAATTCATAAAAGATGCCTTTATCTCAAAATATGTGAAAGATTTTACATGTTTAATTTACAAAGCGTTAAAGATTTGGTAAAGTGTGGATTTTAAATAGAACTTGGATCCTTGATACATAAGAACTTCGTAAACCAAGTAACGAAAAATATTTCTTTGCTTCCTTAAACACACAATTCACATTTATAATGGATTTTTCTTTTCGATCGTTTGATCAACTTCAACACTTCAGCACAAATTTTGCATTCTTTTGAATTTAAATCCATAAAGTGCAGATTTTATTAATTTTATTCACTTCTCAACAGTTCTTAAAGTTCCTCAACGTACGACTGTACTTTCTCAGCTTGCATTCCAGCAACTTTTGTCCAGCTCTAACATACACACACATTTACACGTCGTTTGCAGCGGTTGGTTATGCAAAAATCAAAGCACATTTAAACGGCGACATTTAATTGCAAACTGGTTGGCCACGTTAATGCAACTAGCAGCAGCCAGTTAACCACCTGCGGTGCAGTTCTTGTGGCTGTGGCTGAGCTGTTTCTGTTGCTGTGGCCACCTCGCGGGCACTCACCAAAAAATCCATATGCCAATCCTTGTGGCTGAAATGTGTAACAGCAGTCAAATAGCCAAACAGGCAGCTCATGTTGAAAGCCAGATGCTAACTAATTGGCCAAGTGCTGCAGTTGCACCGCAGCTGAAAGTGGCCCAAAAGTCAGTTTTGGTGTTTCGCGATAAGTCAAGAATTTCAATAAATAGTCAAATCTCAATTCGTGAGCAGAAGAACAAGAATTAACGCCGATTTGCTTGCTTATTAAAAATGTATGTTATTGTTATATTTGTTGCGATATTTATGTGGCTTTTTTTTAACGCTGATTGCGCGCTGGCCAAGTGACCTCGAAACGTGCCCGCAACGCGCAAAAAAAAACTGGCGCACGCTGAACGCTGTTGGCCTGGCCAAAACAGAACTGGCCCGTTGACAATTGCGGTTCATTAGGCGTACAGCAACAACAAGCAAAAACAATTCGACTGATATAGTACAAAGTACCTGCAAAGTACCCAACAACAACAAGAGCAAGTTTGAAGAAACAAGCAACTATTTCAATTGGCAGCTGGTCAAGCAAACA